>CP125975.1:108573892-109933433 GCA_030063025.1 Avena longiglumis
GGAGGACTTGAGAACACCTTCAGTTTAGCGACTCCTTCTCTATAGAAGGAATGAATCAATTGAAGAAATGATTTTTGCAGGGCAGGTGGGATTAAAGGATGGCCGGCGTCCGGGGCGGCCTAGAAAGGATCAGAGTCTTCATCACTCTCTCCTCGTGTGCTATTGGCCTCTGCAAATTCTTTTAGTTCAAGCTTCACGTGGCCCACCTATCTGTGGCTAAACTGTAAGCAGTTTCTTTTATGTTTCTTTGGATTTTGAAGTTTCTTTTTCAATAGAAAATGTTATCCATATTTGGTTTCCTCTTATTCTATGTTGTATTAATCAGGTTTATTATTCCATCTAATCATTTGTTAAATATCCGGTGCTTGTTCTTTAACTCGGTCGACTCTAACCTTGTGCAACGGGGAAGTGCAAAGCAAAAGCCATGGAATTGGAGAGAGGAGACTATAGGGGTTCGTAGCATGGAAAACAAAAATTTTCTATCGCATACAAACAAACAAGCCAAGATCTATCTACTAGATTGTAGCAACGAGTCGATGAAATAACTTACCCTCAAAGATTCCAAAGTGTTTAACGAGAGCGGATTCTCGTGGGTGATGTAGTCGTACTCTTTCCGATCTCAAGATCGTGTAGACGATCCTTCCGGCGCTGCGTTCCGGCAGCGCTTCCGCAGTCGGTCACACGTTCGGTACTCGACGAAGACCTTCCTCTCCCTTGTTCCAGCAGGCAGCGGAGGTTGTAGCACTCTCCTCGCGATTCCGGCAGCACAACGGCGTGGTACCGAAAGTAGAGGGGAAATCCCGCAGGGCTTCGCCTTAAGCCGGAGCGAGTATGGTGGAGTATGAGAGAGGGCTATTAGTGGTCTAGAGATTAGACACACCAATTAGAAGGCTCTAAACCGCAGGCTAATAAATCAATTAGAAGCTCTAAACCAAAACGGCTCTAAACCGGAGATTAGAGGATAGGAACTTGTGTGTAGAGGAGGAGGCCCTGCCCCTCCTTATATAGGTGGAGGGGCTGGCGCGCCAGGGAAGGGGAGGGGAGTCCCTCCTCAACTCGGCCTAGGCTGTCCGCCGGCTTGGAGGAGAGGGACTCCTCCTCCAAGTTGGTTTCAACCTCCTCTTGCTTGTTTCCCACAGTTTCCTGTTTCCCACAGTTTCCTGTTTTCCACAGTTTCCTGTTTTAGCCGTTGACTTTCAAACTGGCAGTTTGACTTTTCAGTTTTGGAACAGCAATAACACTTAGTACATGATGCAATCATTCAATGACACATTCATGTCCCCCCCCCCCCCCCCGGAGTGCCGGACAATCCGGAACCTTCTAGAACATTTCCGATGAAAACATCGGAATCATTCCCGAACTCCGAAACGGGACTTTCCTTATATGAATCTTATTCTCCGAACCATTCCGGATCACCTCATGATATCTCGGATCCCATCCGAGACTCCGAACAACATTCGGTCCCTTTCTCATAATACCATAACTACTCAAAACAACGTCGAATCCTTAAGTGTGTCTCCCTACGGTTCGTGAATTATGCGGACATGATCGAGACACTTCTCCGAACAATAACCAATAGAGGAATCTGGAAATTCATATGGCTCCCACATATTTCTACGATTACTTTGCGATCGAATGAACCACTTACATACGATACCAATGATCGTCGGTATCTCTGCATACCTAGTTCAACCTCGTTACCGATAAGTACTCTTTTCTCGTTCCCGTGATATGTGATCCCTTGTGACCTAGTCACATGCTTGCAAGCTAATTGGATGACATTCCACCGAGAGGGCCCAGAGTATATCTATCCGTCATATGGATGGACAAATCCCACTCTTGATCCATGTGTTTCAACCAATACTTTTCGAACACTCAATGCCACCTTTATAGCCACCCAGTTACGGTGTGGTGTTTGATGTCATCAAAGCATCCATCCGGTAAAGGTGATATGCATGATCTCATGGTCGAAGGAATTAGGTTACTATGTATCAGTAAGCATATAGCAATTGAACTATTGAAATGACTTGATCTTTATGCTACACTTATCTATAGGAGTATGTCCACCATATCATTCTCCTAACGATATGATCTTGTTGTTGATAACATCTCAATGTTCATGATAGGGAAACCACAATCATTAATCAACCAACAAGCTAGTGAAGTATAGAGGCTATACTAGGGACTTCAAATTAAGTTTACAAATCACACAAGTATTAATGTTTCCTTGTTAATACCATTATAGCATGAATGTAAACATTTATCATAAACACAAAGATATAATAATACCTATATTTATTATTGCCTCTAGGGCATATCTCCAACAGTCTCCCACACTAGTGCAGAGCCCCCCCTTTAACTCCGGTTGGGAGGGCCCTCTAACAGCGGTTCCCCAACCGCTGTTGAGGGTTCGGTGTTAGAGAGGGGGCCCCTTTAACATCGGTTCCTATACGAACCGGTATTAAAGGGTGGCGCACGTGGGGCTGCCACAGGCCTCAGGCCCCCCCCCTTTAACACCGGTTCGTATCTGGAACCGGTGTTAGAAGCTGTTACTGCAGATGAACCGTTTTCTGCTGCGCCGCGGGAAAACGCCTAAATCTTCGCTGCATTTCTGCCCGCCTAAGGCGTATTTACGGAGGGGAGCGAGGAAATCGATCGGGAGCGGTATACTTATAAATCGTCATCGGTACATACGAGTACATGAATAATTAAGCAACTATTATTATACACAAACATCGTCATCGGCACATACATTGCCATCGGCACATACATCGTCATCATTCATTTTGGTGGATATCTATAGAGTTCTCCGCCAGGCGTGACGACCTCATCAAGTATGAACCCCGCCAATTCCTCTTGAATGGCTCGTATGCGTTCAAATGGTAGGAGTTGGTCCCGCATCCGTTCGATCTGAATATATATGAAGAATGGGCCGTCAATATATATATAAGAATAAAACTCAACACAATTGATGGTAATAAAATAATGTTGTGGACTTTGTTTACTTACTCTAAGTTGTTCTAGTGCGGCTTGGCCTGTCGCACATATCGTGTTCTAATGAATTCGCAAACATAGTACCCACATAAGTTATTGCCGTGTCCTTGATGCGCGCACTTTACGAGAATAGAGAGTTCAATCAAAATAATAATCAATAAAGCATGATATAATGGAATTGGAAGCTAGCTAGTATTACTTACATTTTGGTCTACAAATTTTAGTTCTTTCCGACCATTCACCCACTACCGCCCGTGAACATTTTCAAACCCCGTCCGACAAAGAAAATGGATAAAGGAGTAATTAATTACTTATTGTCACGAAAGTTGCCGATCTAGTGTGATAATATGATTGAAATTACCTCTGGAGCATCTCTCTAAAGTCTGCCCATAGCTCTTTTTCTTTTAAACGAGTCCATGACAAGGACTTTTCTGAGTCGGGTTGAATGACTAGCGAATAAAGTGGAACCTACACGCATAACTCATCATCGTTACACTTAACATCGAGTAAGTCAAACAGAATGTGTACAAGAGAGAGGGTACAGACTCACGAGAAGTTGTAAGGCAATAGTATTTCCTTTTGGTCAGCTTGTCTCGTAAAGACTTTAGCAAGTAATCTTCTGTTTGCGGGTTTGTCTCTTACCACTTCTTCATGAACTCTATTTGGGTCAACGAACCCAATGTCAAAAGGGCCTCCTTTCATGCATTCCATAACCTTTTTCTGCATAATAGTATATACATATATGGTAAGCATATATATATACATGCAATTAATGAAGTGAATGAGTTGAGATAAAATTACGAAATAGTACTTACACACAATAAAGGCTGATGGCAGATTTGTCGAGTTCCTTCGATTGAATAGAAAATGCAAGTCTTGAATGTTGAAGTCGATCGCGTCGTCTCCACAAGAAAATCTCATCTCTTATATGCGCCGTGATCCATTATTCTTTTCTCGTCTTGCAGAAATGAAGGTACCACTTGTGCAATTTTCGCATCTTTGTTGGTAGATTCTTGAGCTCCTCTTTCTTGACGAGATTCTTCCCATACTTCCATGGCTGTATGGGGTTGACATCGCATTTGGGCAAGTTGTCTCCCATGACGTTCAAGTATGCAATGTAAGTCATCCCCATCTCATTGGCCTTTCTTTGTAGCTCTGCCTCGTAATCATCTACGGAGGAGCGTCCCGTTGTCAAACATTTGGAGCGGGCGCATGATTGGTTTTCCTGCTCCCGAGCATGGGAACTGTTTTCAGGGTGCCTCACATCGCTACTTTCAGTCTCCCTACGGCGCCTTGCATCCGCCTTCAAAATCTGGCTCGTAGTCCGGCACAAGTGGGGTTTCAGGTTTCAAAAGATTTTGTAAAACTTCTCCACCACCGCCGGATCTATTTTCTCCTTTGGCTCGGCCCGTCTAGGTGCAAAGAATTTCTTGACCTGTTCTCCCGAGATCCTATTGGTCTCCTCGTCGCGATTCCACGGTAAAACCGCAATGGCTTGACGGAAGGCTGCGGACGTAGTTTTTGAACTCTTTGGCGTCACGGTTTCTTGCGGATTTCTTTGTGGCGATTATCGATGCTCCTCGTGGCAGTGCTCTTCCGCTTCCGAGGAGATGGCTGAAGCACCGGAGATGGCTGGGCGGAGATGGCTGCCAGCAGAGATGGCCGACGGGCGGAGATGGCTGCCACAGCAGAGATGGCCGACGGGCGGAGATGGCTGCAGAGATGGCTGAAGCGGCTCGATCAGCTGACAAGGAGACGGGCGGTGCAAGTGACCTCCAATTTGGAAGCACAATGTGTTCCTTCTTCCAAAGAATGGTTGTTTTCACTGCAAATTTGAGTTGAGTTTCCCTTCACCGTAGCATGGTCAAGCGTGCTTCCTCATATTCCTTCACAACCTCATCCACCCGACAATAGCATAGCCATCTCGAATCGGTCGGCAGTGGTAAGTTCCACCAGCTACAGGAGGTAAGGCATAGCCGACATCCACCTTAATGGATAAGCCCATTAATCTCACATGCAGCTCAGCGTGTTCGCTCTCCGTGATCTCATCAACGGGGTATCGAGGACCCGTCATTTCAAGCGTTGGCTGACGTTCTCCGTGGAAGCCACTGCTTCCGCCAGATGCGGGCGCGGCAGCTTCCAATGCAGGCTCTTCATGCCGCTGAGATGGGCGGTAGCTTGATGGTTTCATAGTGCATTCACTTGCGTCTGCAGCGCCGCAAGTGCATGTTCTATCTGTGTCATCCGATATGTACGCTCTTTTTCTTTTCTGCCGCGCCATCTATAAGAGTTGCTCCAGTCGGCAAACCCATCCTTCCACGTCATACCCCCTGTGCCTCGTGCATGTCCAGGGTGTTCTTTTTTACCGATGGCGCGTGTGAGCTAGTCATTCTCTCTGTCGGGATGGAAGATCTTGGCGGATGTTTCCTCGTATGCCGTGATGAGTTCAGTGACGGGTTTGGCAAGGATGGTTGGGAAGATACACAATCCTGTTTCTGGGTCCAACCTTGCCCCGATTCCGTAGAACCAAGTCTTTGCACGTAGGTCCCACCCATATGTCTGGGGTGTGATCCCTCTCTCGCGCAGGGCCCTCTCAGCTTCCTCCCACTTAGGCCTCTGAGATATGTAGCCACCGACCCGTCCTCTGGTGATATTCCTTCTTGAGGGCATTAAGCGTATTGGTTTCGACCTCTTTTTAGCTATAGCACTTTTTTATATGTCTCAAATTCGGGCCATGAGGTCTTATCTTCTCATAATATCGTCTTGAAATTTGGAGTCTCATGAGCTTTGACAAATTTGTTCAATTTTGTCTTCCATATGGAAAGCCTCAGCCATCTTCTTTAGAGTCCACTCTTTGACCTTTTTCTTTATAACCGGGTTGTTTTCATCCTCCTCTGGCGGAAGGGTGAAATTTACCAACAACGAATTCCAAAGCGCTTTCTTTGGATCTGTCATCGACAAAGGTACCCGCCCTTCTTTGGCTTATTCCAATATTCAATTATGATTGGGATTTGGTCCCTAACAAGAACTCCACTGACGTATAAATTTGTCTGCGGCCTTCTTGGGCTCCATCGGCCGCCATCAACACGATGCTTCGATCGTGAACTTTGCACGATCTTTCAACCGCTCGCACCTCGCTTGCTCTTTTCGTAGAAGAAGATGGTTGCTGGCTGGTCGATCCAGAGGGCTAAAAGAAGAAAGAAGCGTTAATTAATACATGTAGAAGAAGATTGTTGGTGGAAGTCACCGAGGCTTAATCAATGCATATACCTCGCGGACTTTGTAACCATTAAATTGCATTCAGAGTCTTCATCTTCTCCATGACTAGTACTTGAGCCGTCGTCATGTCCCTCCAAGTTCAGATATTGTGAGGTGTCCTCATGGATCATGTTCTCCATTATTTCTTCTTCTTCAAGGTTTCTACTAAGTGGATCCATAGTTTCTAAAACAATAATATTATCACACAAATATCAGTAATACATCTATTGAAATGCTCAAGCAAGGACGATGATATGACAGGTTAAAAGTATTGAAATGTAACCCTAATACATGCTTGGTCATTTCAAACCCTAATTCGGAGAAACCCCGGATTCATATGAGAGGGTACATTTACTTCTTCTAATTAACTTGTCATCAAAGTTGATTAACATAGCATGGTTATTATAATGCTATATTGACAACGAGGTGGCGACGCTAGAGCGAGAGCGGGGTGCGTGGGGTGTGCGTTCGAACCAAAGACGACGTGATGGTCTACCTAAAATGGGCGACTCACCCTCGACGTGTGTAGGCTCAGCGAGGACAGAGGAGGTCGTCATTTACGACATAATGGTGGCGGTGGTCGTCGTGGCACAAAATATACACATGCATATACAATACACATACAATACAATATACATATATACATACACATACAAATATACATACACATATGCCACTTGTTCTACTGCATATACAATACACATACAATACAATATACATAGCCTGGAACGCGTCGGACGCCGTGGCCTCTGAGAAGAAGTACTACAACTATGCCACCAACACCTGCTCGGCGCGAGATCGAGGGGGGAGGGGGCGGATATATTTTTTATTTTTAGTGGTGTTCACATGGATCAATCATGGATGATAACACTTTGAAACATTAAACAATGAACAACACAAAACATGAATACCATTGAAACTTATCCTCTTCCTAAGCATATGAATTTTGTAAGCAAACAACATTTTTAGATCATGACCATCATCATAAGTAATAGGGATAAAGCATGCATCCTTAATAGAGGAAATTGCCTCAAGCATATAATTATTCATATCATTATCAATTTATTCCAAATGGTCCCAAATTTCCTCAAGCATTATTCATAGAGGAAATTGCCTCAAGAATTGTCATCAAAATAAGATCCATCATTATTCTCCAAATTGGTCCCAAAAATATCTTGTGAACAATCTTACTTATATCCCGCGGGATGGCGACGGCGAGGGCGACGACGAGGGTGGTGTGGGCGAGGGTGACGGTGAGGGCGACGACTAGGGCGGTATGTGGACGGCGACGACTCCCGCGCGACGAGGGGGGCGACGGCGCTCCCGCGGGATGGCGACGGCGAGGGCGGCGACGGCGAGGGCTGGACGGTGAGGGTACGCGACGACGGACGGCAGTGACGTGCTCGGCGAGGGGGCGCTCCCGCGGGATGGCGACGGCGAGGGGGGCGACGGCGCTCCCGCGGGATGGCGACGGCGAGGGCGGCGACGGCGAGGACTGGACGGCGACGGCTCTCCCTCTACTTAATTTCTCTGCGCGCTTTTCGATCTGGCTGGGGGGAGAAGGAAGAGGGAAGGTGCGAGTTATAACCCCCCCCTTTAACACCGGTTCGTGGCTGGAACCGGTGTTAAATGGGGGTTTCACAAGATGATTATTTCTTTAACACCGGTTCCACGAACCGGTGTTAAAGGGTGTTTCAGACGATGATTACCCCCTTTAACACCGGTTCGTGGCTGGAACCGTGTTAAAGGGGTATGTTGAACGAATAATGTTCTTTAACACCGGTTCCTGTCTGGAACCGGTGTTAAAGGGGGGGCATTTATTTCAGGGGCTTTTTTAATTCAAAAAATATGATATGAAATTTAGAAAATTCATATCTTTTTCATTTCAACTCAGAAAAATATGAATAATATATCATAATTTTTCGTAAAAATAATATCTATCCATTCATGTAAATCATTTTATATTTACTTTACATGAAATTTTTAAAATAAATAAACACTTATTTCATGCATTAAAGGGGCTTTTTAATTCAAAAATATGATATGAATTTAGAAAATTCATATCTTTTCATTTCAACTCGTAAAAATATGAATAATATATCATAATTTTCAAAAAATAATATCTATCCATTCATGTAAATGATTTTTATATTTACTTTACATGAAATTTTTAAAATAAATAAACACTTATTTCATGCATGAAAGGGCTTTTTAAGATATATAAAAGAACTGAAAATTAAGATACATGGCCGATTAAGTAACAATCGGTAATCGAACTGAAAATTAAGATACATAAAAGAACTGAAAATTAAGATACATGGCCAGATTAAGTAACAATCGGCCGAACTTGTTTCGAATGTTGGAGTGATTTAGTCATGCTCCTGCCTACACCTGTAATACTCGCCACTGTAGTCGTCAGATTGCCGCCACCGTCATCGCCGTCCGGGTCACCGTAATTGAACCTCCGGAGAGTACGCTGGGCTGGACTTGAGGGTAGCGTGGGCTGGACTTGAGGGTAGCGCAGACGGGGTTAGAGTCGGCGGCGGTGTCACAGGCCATGACGCCTGGAGAGTCCGACCGCGCCACCATAGCCGACGGCCTCGTTGAAGTTAGGAGGAGGTGGGCCGTCCTCCCGTGCTGGCAGCGCCTCTCATGCCGATCCACGAAGGCTTCCCAAGTAGAGAAATAGTCGGGATGCCATCCGGGATTCCTCCGCTGCTCCGTGAGCTCAAGTAGTAGTGGTTCGTGATGGCCATCCAAGGCCACACCTAGAGGGACAGGAGGAACCGCACACCTCCGACGCCAAGATCCAGCCGACGGGGACACGAGTCGGCGGGGGTAGTTCGAGGCGCAAAGCGCCCGCCTCCTCGGGGTTAGTGCTACGGTGGAAGCCATGGGAAAGAGTGATGAGGTTGCGATATGAGTCTAGAGATGTGCAATTACAATGGAGGCCAACCCCTACATATATATATAGTGAACTAGCGGGAAGAATCGGAGGGAAGAACTGGCGGAAGAAAAATGGCGGGAAGAAAAATGGCGGGAAGAAAATGGCGGGAAAAATGGCGGATGAACATTTAGTCCGGTTGGAGATACCAACCGGGACTAAAGATGAATCTTAGTCCCGGTTGGAGACACCAACCGGGACAAAACACGAGTCAAGACTAATAATAGAGGTGAGTGCATGTCGACATTATGTCGCGTGTACCTTGTCCGGATGGTGTCACCAACCGGGACTAAAGATGAATTTAGTCCCGGTTGGAGACACCAACCGGGACTAATAATAGGGGTGAGTGTCGACATTATTTTGTAAGTGTCAACACTATGTCGAGCTGCTTGTACTATAAATAGGCATCCTTGTGAGTCCAGTCCTCCAGCCAGTTTGAGGCAGGGACACCACTACGGCCAGTTTCAGGGAGATGCCGACGGAGCCCAGTCCTCCGGCATCTCCGAGAAACTGGTCATAGAGGCACTCCCTAATATGTGAAATTAGTTAGCTCCCTGGTGTATTGATCTAGTTAGAGAAGTTACAAAGCTGCAAGATGGTTTTCGAGAGCAGGGACACCACTACGGCCAGTTTCAGGGAGATGCCGACGGAGCCTAGTCCTCCGGCATCTCCAAGAAACTGGTCATAGAGGCACTCCCTAATATGTGACCGCTGCTTTGGAGATCAGATCTTAATGGTAAGTACGAATCGGGACAACTTCTTCTCATACTCCCGGTCCATCCACAAAACATGACTAACACTCAAGACATGTATTAAAAACATGAACTAGAGTTACATAATATGAGCATGAACTTCTTGGCATATGCCCTTCCTTATGATCGCTTCAGTCGTAACCATGGAGCATCTTCTTTACTTAACGGAATGCTTGGGTCAGTTTTCACTGTGAAGGGCGGAATTTCATCAAACTTATTATAATCTTCTGACATGTCTGTCTTGTCCTTGATTCCCACGATGTTTCTTTTCCCTGAAAGAACTATGTGACGCTTTGGCTCATCATATGATGTATTCATTTGCATATTTTTTTTTTTTGGTTTGGAGGACATGTCCTTCACATAGAAAACCTGAGCCACATCATTGGCTAGGACGAATGGTTCGTCTAAGTTCTTCATAAGATTGTTGAGATCCACCGTTGTCATTCCGTACTTCTTGTCTACCTCAACCCCTCCTCCTGTTAGCTTGACCCATTTGCATCGAAGCAAGGGGACCTTAAAATTAGGTCCATAGTCAAGTTCCCATATCTCCTCTATGAACCCATAATACGTGGTCTTTTGCCCATTGTCTTCTGCTGCATCGAAGCGGACACCGCTTTGGTTGGTGCTCTTTTATCTTGGCCTATCGTGTAAAATGTATTCCCATTTATCTCGCACTTGGAAAGTACATACGATCGAAGACGGTGTCCCGCCAACAAGTACAAATTTGATCCCCAACAGTGGTGTTATTCGTGAGAAGTCTTTGCACCGCCAAAACTCGCCATGTGTTCACTTATAATCCATTCATCGACCGCCCGGTGTTTGAGGCGTATTAAATTCTTGTGTTCATTGATATACGGGCAACCAAGATAGATCTTTGTAAAACCGTGTAGTGTGCTTGATTGAGAGAATGCCCGTCCCTACATATCATTGCTTTACATCCTAGGGTGCCTTTTTCCACGTCTCCCCTCATGTCGTGATTACGGAACACCAATCGCCTTAAGGTCAGGAATAAAATCAACACGTAACTCAATGACCTCCTCTCATTACATAGCCCTTGGAGATGCTTCCTTCCGCCTAGCACGGTTATGAACATATTTCTTTAAGACTCCCATGTACCTCTCAAGGGAACATATTGTGTAGAAATACAGGACCGAGAATGGCAATCTCTTCTACTAGGTGAACCAGGAGATGCGTCATAATATTGAAGAAGGATGGTGGGAACACCAACTCAAAGTCGACAAGACATTGGGCCACATCTGTTTGTAACCTGGTAGGCTTTCCGGATCGATTACCTTCGAGATATTGCATTGAGGAATGCACATAGCTTCACAATGGGTACTCGAACATTTTCGGTAGAAGCCCCTCAATGCAATCGGAAGCAATTGTGTCATAATCACGTGGCGATCATGAGACTTCAGGTTTTGGAATTTTTCTCGCCATATTTATTATTCCTTTATATTCGACGAAGCCGACGGGACCTTGATATCGCTTTCGGACATTCAAAAAGATTTCCTTCTGCTTTGGTAAGAGCGTGGCTGGCGGGAGTTAAGTGGCATCGTTTACCCTTCTCGTTCTCGGGATGCATAGGCTCTTGAGGGCCTTCGACGTTGCTGGTCTGTCGTGCTTCCGGTGTATCTTTTGTCTTCCCATACACTCCTAGAAAGCCTAGCAGGTTCACGCAAACATTCTTCGTCACGTGCATCACGTCGATTGAAGAGCGGACCTCTAAGACTTTCCAATAGGGTAGGTCCCAAAATATAGATTGCTTCTTCCACATGGGCGTGTCCGCATCGTCATTGAACAGATAGACTGCCAGGACCTTTTCCAAAGATTACTTCTAGGTCCTTGACCATACCAAATACCTCCTCACCGATGCGGAGGACAGCTTCCTCGGTTCGCCAGACGTTTGAAATGCTTGCCTTTCTTTCTTCGGATGCAGTTCGGAAGAAATCGGCGATACCCTAGGTACACAACCTTCTTACATTTATCCAAATATACACTTTCAAGATCATCTAAACAGTGTGCATGCATTGTATCCCTTGTTTGTCTGCCCGAAATGTTACTAAGAGCAGGCCAATCATTGATGGTTACGAAAAGAAATGCTCGTGGGTCAAATGGCTCCCTTTGTGCTCATCCCACATACGTAGACCTGGTTTGGCCCACGATGTAAAAAGTTCTTCAACTAATGGCCTTAGGTACACATCAATGTCGTTGCCGGGTTGCCTCGGGCCTTGGATGAGCACCGGCATCATAATGAACTTCCTCTTCATAGACAACCAAGGAGGAAGGTTATAGATACATAGGGTCACAGGCCGGTCTGTGACGCAGCTCTGCTCACCAAAAGGATTCATGCCGTCTGCATTTAGACCAAACCTTAAGTTCCTTGCGTCACGTGCAAAGTCCGGGTACTCTCGCCGACTTTTCTCCACGTGACCCATCGGGTGTCTCAACATTGCGTCTTTCTTACGGTCTTCCATGTGCCATCGCAACAACTTGGCATGCTCTTTATTTCGAAGAGACGTTTTAACCGTGGTATTATAGGAGCATACCACATAACCTTGGCGGGAACCTTCTTCCTAGGGGCCTCGCCCTCAACATCGCCGAGATCGTCTCGTCGATCTTATACCGCGGTCAAGTGCATACCGGCATGCATCCAAATTCTCACTTCTCACCGCGGTAGAGGATGCGATCATTAATGCAGGCATGTATCTTACGCACGTCTAATCCTAGAGGCGACAACCTTCTTTGCTTGGTATGTCTTGTCAGGCAACTCATTATTTCTTGGAAGAAGATTCTTCATTTTACCAACAACTTTGAAAATCTTGTTGTCGGTCACACCATTCTCTGCCTTCCATTGCAGCAAATCCGATGTGGCACCTAGCTTTTTGTGGCCATCTTCGCAAGTTGGATACAACAATGTTTTGTGATCCTTTAACATCTGCTCCAGCTTCTCCTTCTCCTTTTCGTTTCACATTCTTCCTTTGCATCGGTAATGGCCCGACCAAGATCGTCATCGGGCCCATCCTCCCTCTTGATCTTCATTATCTACCTCCGTTGCATTATCATCATATTCAGGATACATATTATGATAGTTTTCATCATCCTCTTCTTCTTCGTTGTCTTCCATCACAACCCCTTTTTCTCCGTGCTTGGTCCAACAATTATAGCTGGGCATGAAACCAGATCAAGCGGTGGGCGTGAATGGTTCTGGTATTTGAGTAGTCTTTCTTGTTCGACGGTGAACACACGGACAGACATAAAACCATTGTGACCACGGTTTGCATTAGCCACAATGATGAAATTTTGGAGGCCGTAATGTACTCGGAAGTGCGGCGGTCACCGTACATCCATTGCCGATTCATCTGCATTAATATGTAGTATATATCAAAAATAATAGGAGATGACCATTTATATATATAGTACATCAATGACACATGAAACTATAGTTGCCGACCTCGACCGGAAGAGCAACAAGAAAGCTTATTTTGAGCTCTCGGGCATTTCACCGAACACCTCTAGTGCATATGAAAAAAACACAAACTAGCACTCTTCACACCCTCTTGCTAGGCTCCAAAATGTGAAAGAATGGAAGAGTGGGGTGTGTGTGGGCTGGGGTGGTGTCTTATATAGCCCCCACCCCTTTAACACCGGTTCGTGCCACGAACCGGTGTTAAAGGGGGGGGTGCGCGGGCCACTGGTGGAGGGACCTTTAACACCGGTTCGTGGCACGAACCGGTGTTAAAGGGGGGGCTCCTTTAATGCCGCAGAGGCCACGCTGGTACGGCCCCCCCTTTAACACCGGTTCGTAGAAGAACCGGTGTTAAAGCCCATTTTCGGGATCAACAAAAGCCCTCGTTTCCACTAGTGCCACTTGCACTAGAGTCATCTAATCTAGATTACATGGTAATATACCGAACACCCATGGCAGTTTGGTGTTGGTCATGTTTTTCCCTCGGGAGAGGTTTAGTCAACGGATCCGCCACATTCAGATCTGTGTGTACTTTGCAAATCTTTATATCCCCATCTTGGATATGTTCTTGAATAGCGTGAAAACGCAGCTTGATGTGCTTCAGCTTCTTGTGTGACCTTGCTTCTTGCGCATTGGCTATGGCGCCCATGTTATCACAGTAGATAGACATTGGGTCCAGCGTACTAGGAACCACACCCAGCTCTGTAATGAACTCTTTCATCCATATCGCTTCTTGTGAAGCCTCCGAAGCAGCCATGTATTCCGATTCAGTTGAAGATCTCACCACAACGCTTTGCTTTGCACTCCTCCAGCTAACTGCTGCACCATTCAAAATAAATACGTATCCAGATTGTGATTTAGAATCATCCGGATCGGTGTTCCAACTATCATCGGTGTAACCATTAACAACGAGCTGTTCATCACCTCCATAAGAAAGAACCATATCCTTAGTTCTTCTCAAGTACTTAAGGATGTTTTTGACCGCTGTCCAATGATCCACTCCTGGATCACTTTGATATCTGCTAGTTAAACTAACAGCATATGCAATGTCGGGTCTAGTACATAGCATGGCATACATTAGAGATCCTATGGCTGAGGCATAGAGTCTTACTCATCCTTTCTCTATCTTACGCCGATGTCGGACTTTGAGTTTTACTCAAGGTCGTAGCAACATGGGCAAGAACCCTTTCTTGCTTTCTTCCATTCCAAACCTCTTTAGAACTTTGTCCAAATATGTACTTTTTACAATGATATTTGGCGTTCGATCTATCTCTATAAATCTTTATGCCTAATATGTAAGCTGCTTCGCCAAGATCCTTCATTGAAAACTATTATTCAAATATTCCTTGACACTATTAAGAAGGTCTACATCATTCCCAATCAACAATATGTCATCCACATATAGTATTAAGAATGCTCTGAGCTCCCACTCACTTTCTTGTAAATACAAGCTTCTCCATAAGTTTGTATAAAACCAAAACTTTGATTACCTTATCAAAACATTGATTCCAACTTCGGGATGCTTGCTTCAATCCATAGATGGACCGTTGAAGTTTGCATACCTTGTTAGCATCTTTAGGATCGACAAAACCTTTGGGTTGCATCATATACAACTCTTCATCAATATCTCCATTGAGGAATGCTGTTTTGACATCCATCTGCCATATCTCATAATCATAATATGCAGCGATTGCTAACATAATCCTCACAGACTTTAGCTTTGCTACTGGTGAGAAAGTCTCATCGTAGTCAACTCCTTGAATTTGTCAAAACCCTTTTGCGACAAGTCGAGCTTTATAGATAACATTACCATCAAGAATGTTTTTTTCTTGAAAATCCATTTGTTCTCGGACCTTCCGGCCATCCGGTAAGTCCACCAAAGTCCATACTTGGTTTTCGTACATGGATCCAATCTCGGATTTCATGGCTTCTTGCCATTTATTGGAATCTGGGCTCATCATCGCTTCCTCATATGTCTCGGGGTCATCGGTGTTGTCCACCAACATGACACTCATAACGGGATCATACCAATCTGGAGTGGTACGAGTTCTCGTTGACCTCCGAGGCTCTGTAGCAACTTCAACCGAAGTTTCATGATCATCATCATTAGCTTCCTCTCTAATTGGTGCAGGCACCACAGGAACTTCTTCCGGTGCTGCGCTACTCGCAATTTCGAGAGAAGGTTCGACAACCTCGTCGAGTTCTACTTTCCTTCCAGTCACTTCTTTCGAGAGAAATTCCTTCTCTAGAAAGGATCCATTCTTGGCAACGAAGATTTTGCCTTCGGATCTATGATAGAAGGTATACCCAATAGTTTCCTTCGGGTATCCTATGAAGACGCATTTTTCGCTTTGGGTTCAAGCTTGTCCGGCTGTAACTTCTTTACATAGGCTTCGCATCCCCAAACTTTAAGGAACGACAATTTAGGTTTCTTCCCAAACCATAATTCATACGGTGTCGTTTCAACGGATTTAGACGGTGCCCTATTTAAAGTGAATGTGGCTGTTTCTAATGCATAACCCCAAAATGATAGCGATAAATCTGTAAGTAACATCATAGAACGAACCATATCTAAGAGAGTTCGATTACGACGTTCGGACACACCATTACGCTGTGGTGTTCCGGTGTCAATCAGAAAGTATTCGCATTTCTTCAAATGCTCGCCAAACTCGTAACTTAGATATTCACCTCCACGATCAGAACGTAGAAATTTAATCTTCTTGTTACGTTGATTCTCTACCTCACTTTGAAACTCCTTAAACTTCTCGAAAGTTTCGGACTTATGTTTCATGAAATAGATATACCCATATCTACTCAAGTCATCCGTGAAGGTAAGAACATAACGATAACCACCGCGCGATGCTACACTCATTGGACCACACACATCGGTATGTATGATTTCCAATAAGTCCGTAGCTCGCTCCATCATACCAGAAAATGGAGTCTTAGTCATTTTTCCCATCAGACATGCTTCGCATCTTTCAAGTGATTCAAAATCAAGTGATTCAAGAAGTCCATCGGAATGGAGTTTCTTCATACGCTTCACTCAAATGTGACCAAGACGACAGTGCCACATATAGGTCGAATTATCGCTTGATTTCAAACGTTTAGCCTCAATGTTGTTGATATGTGTATTTCCACTATCGAGATTCAATAAGAATAGACCATCTATCAAAGGTGCATGTGCATAAAACATATTACTCATATAAATCGAACAACCATTATTCTCTGACTTAAACAAGTAACCGTCTCGCTATAAACAAGATCCCGATATAATGTCCATGCTCAACACAGGCACTAAATAACAATTATTTAAGTATAAAATTAATCCCGATGGTAGATTAAGGGGTAGCGTGCCGACCGCGATCACATCAATCTTTGATCCGTTTCCCACACGCATCGTCACCTCGTTCTTCGCTAGCTTCCGTTTATTCTGCAGCTCCTGTTTCGAGTTACAAATATGAGCAACCGATTATCAAATACCCAGCACTACTACGAGTACTATTGAGATACACATCAATAACATGTATATCGATATACCTTTCTTCTTGATGTTGCCGTTCTTGGATCCGCCAAGTACTTTGGGCAATTCCGCTTCAATGACCTTCTCCCTTGCGGTAAAGCACTCGGTTTCAGGCTTTGGTCCAGCCTTGGTCTTCTTATTTGGCGTGGTAACTTTCTTACCACCCTTCTTGAAGTGTCCCTTTTGCTTAGACTTGCCTTTCTTGAGTTTGGTGGTCTTATTGACCAACAACACTTGGTGCTCTTTCTTGATCTCCACTTCTGCAGATTTTAACATAGCAAACAGTTCTGGCAACTCTTTGTTCATGTTCTGCATGTTGTAGTTCATCACAAAGTTCACGTAACTTGGTGGCGATTTGGAGGACACGGTAAATCCCCAAAGCATTAGGAATCACTATACCCAAGATTTGAAGTTTGTTTGCGTGCCCAGACATCTTAAGCACATGCTCACTGACGGAGCTGCCCTCTTCCATCTTGCAGTTAAAGAACTTTTCAGAAGCCTCATAGCTTTCAATTGCGCATGAGTCTCAAAAATCAATTTGAGATCCTCGACAATATCATATGGGTCGACTCTTCAAACCTTTTGAAGCTCCGATTCCAAACCATACAAGATAGCACACTGAACTATGGAGTACCGATTCTTCCGAGGTAAACATTCTTTACTTCATCGGAAGCATCACCGCAGGTGGGTCACCCATGGTGCATCCAGACATAGGTCAAATTACCATTTGTGAGGACAATCCTCAAATTGCGGAACCAATCATGAGTTGCTTCCATTGTTTTTCAACTTTTCTTTCTCTAGGAACGCATTAAAATTGATGGTAGGGGCTGCCATTGATCTACAACATATTTGCAATAGTTTAGACTAAGTTTATGACAAATTGAGTTCAAATTAATTAATGAAATTAAACTAGGTGAACTCCCACTCAAAACAACATCCCTCACATTGTTTTAGTGATCACACGAACCAAATCCACTACATCAACACCGATCATCACGAGAGTTGATATAGTTTCAATGACGAACAATCGTCATGTTCATCATATCTACTATACGATTCATGCTTTACCTTTCGGTGATCCGTGTTCCGAGACCATGTCTGTACATGCTAGGCTCGTCAAGATCAAACCTTAGTTTCTGCATGAGCAAATCTGGCTTGCTCACGTTGTATACACTTGCAGAATCTAACACACCCGATCATCACGTGGTGCTTCGAAACAACAAGCTTTAGCAACGATGCTAACTAAGGGTGAACACTTTATGACTTGAAATTGATGTGCATGAGGGATCATCTTATAATGCTACCGTCGTCTACCAAGCAATACAAGATGCATAAAGGATTAACATCACATGCAATTCAATAATATGTGATATGATATGGCCTTTCTTCTTTGTGATTCCGATCTCCATCTTCAAGCACGAACATGATCTCCATCATCACCGGCATTGCATCAAGGTCAATGACGCTTCACCATGGTTGTTGTCCACCGGTCTTCAACTATTACAACTACTTTGAATAGACACGCGGGTCTTAACATAAATTAAAGACAACCATATGGCTCCTGCCGGTTGCCAACTTACAATAAGGAACATTGCATACATCAAATATAATCACAATCATGGCCATATCACATCACTGCACACCCCTGCAAAACAAAGTTAGACGCCTCTACTTTCTTTGCATATTTTACGTGGTTTGGGGCTTTCAATAAGTGTCGTTCTAACTTACGAACAAGAACCACAACATTGATACTAGCATTGTTGATCACCGTTGTAAATTGGATCTTAACTATGCTAGGAGAAACAGGCACCCGCAAAGCCACTTATGCAATACAAGTTGCATGTCAAGCGTGGAGCAAGTCTCATGAACGATGTCATGTAAGGTTTAGCCCGGGCCGCTTCATCCCAACATACCGCAAGATGCAAAGTACACAAGAAGCAATCGACAATAAAAGCATCAACGCCCACAATGACCATTGTGTTCTACTCGTCTGCAGATCTACATATTGACATAGCTCGATACCCTTTGTAGGGGTTCGTAGCATGGAAAACAAAAATTTTCTATCGCATACAAACAAACAAGCCAAGATCTATCTACTAGATTGTAGCAACGAGTCGATGGAATAACTTACCTCGAAGATTCCAAAGTGTTTAACGAGAGCGGATTCTCGTGGGTGATGTAGTCGTACTCTTTCCGATCTCAAGATCGTAGACGATCCTTCCGGCTGCGTTTCCGGCAGCGCTCAAGCGGGTCACATCGCTCGTTCGGACTCGACGAAGACCTTCCTCTCCCTTGTTCCAAAGAGGGCAGCGGAGGTTGTAGCACTCTCTCGATTCCGGCAAAGACCTGGGCGTGGTACCTAAGTAGAGGGAAATCCCGAGGCTTCGCCTTAAGCTGGAGCGAGTATGGTGGGGTATGAGAGAGGGCTATTAGTGGTCTAGGGATTAGACACACCAATTAGAAGGCTCTAAACCGCAGGCTAAAGCAATTAGAAGCTCTAAACCAAAACGGCTCTAAACCGGAGATTAGAGGATAGGAACTTGTGTGTAGAGGAGGCCTGCCCTCCTTTTATAGGTGGAGGGCTGGCGCGCCAGGAGGGAGGAGTCCCTCCCCAACTCGGCCTAGGCTGGTCCGGCGGCTTGGAGGAGAGGGACTCCTCCTCCAAGTTGGTTTCAACCTCCTCTTGCTTGTTTCCCACAGTTTCCTGTTTCCCACAGTTTCCTGTTTTCCACAGTTTCCTGTTTTAGCCGTTTGACTTTCAAACTGGCAGTTTGACTTTTTAGTTTTGGAACAGCAAGAACACTTAGTACATGATGCAATAATTCAATGACACATTCATCTACCCTCCCCCCCCCCCGGAGTGCCGGACAATCCGGAACCTTCTAGAACATTCCCGATGAAAACACCGGAATCATTCCCGAACTCCGAAACGGGACTTTCCTTATATGAATCTTATTCTCCGGACCATTCCGGATCACCTCGTGATATCCCGGATCCCATCCGAAACTCCAAACAACATTCGGTCCCTTTCTCATAATACCATAACTACTCAAAACAACGTCGAATCCTTAAGTGTGTCTCCCTACGGTTCGTGAATTATGCGGACATGATCGAGACACTTCTCTGAATAATAACCAATAGAGGAATCTGGAAATTCATATGGCTCCCACATATTTCTACGATTACTTTGCGATCGAATGAACCACTTACATACGATACCAATTTCCCTTTGTCTCACGATAGTTTACTTATCCGAGGTTATGATCGTCGGTATCTCTGCATACCTAGTTCAACCTCGTTACAGATAAGTACTCTTTTCTCGTTCCCGTGATATGTGATCCCTTGTGACCTAGTCACATGCTTGCAAGCTAATTGGATGACATTCCACCGAGAGGGCCCAGAGTATATCTATCCGTCATATGGATGGACAAATCCCACTCTTGATCCATGTGTTTCAACCAATACTTTCCGAACACTCAATGCCACCTTTATAGCCACCCAGTTACGATGTGGTGTTTGATGTCATCAAAGCATCCATCCGGTAAAGGTGATATGCATGATCTCATGGTCGAAGGAATTAGGTTACTATGTATCAGTAAGCATATAGCAATTGAACTATTGAAATGACTTGATCTTTATGCTACACTTATCTATACGAGTATGTCCACCATATCATTCTCCTAACGATATGATCTTGTTGTTGATAACATCTCAATGTTCATGATAGGGAAACCACAATCATTAATCAACCAAAAAGCTAGTGAAGTATAGAGGCTATACTAGGGACTTCAAATTAAGTTTACAAATCACACAAGTATTAATGTTTCCTTGTTAATACCATTATAGCATGAATGTAAACATTTATCGTAAACACAAAGATATAATAATAACTATATTTATTATTGCCTCTAGGGCATATCTCCAACAGAGACGTCTACGGAGTAGTTCAAGTCACGAGTGGAGCTATTGGCAACATTTCTAGAGTGGAGACGATGAAAAAAAAAGGGAGAAGATCACGAGGGTGGACACACCGTCAACACCGGGATGGTGAAAGCCACATAGCTAGTATAGAAGAATTACCATAGTGGTTAGAAGTTATGGTGATGATCCATCGGATCTTGTACACTCGTGCAATCACCTAAAGTCATCATCACAAAATTAGGAGAAAAAAATGTCGTGACAAAGTCGAATAAAAGATAGATTATGTAGAGTTGTTCAATACACATGAAAACACAAGTACTACATTGCACAACCTCATAATGGACCTACAAGACTTGGTCTGTTTGAAGAAAAAACTCGATCAGAATTGGCCCCAGCCATGTTAGAATACGAATACATACATGAACCAGAAGTAGACTAGGATTTATAAACCTTGTAGTCCATGTCTCTACCTCCTCTGTGTAAGTCTTTATATACTCCATGAGGGCCATGGCAATATACCACACAGTCATAGGGTTTTATCTATTTCTACAAGCCACACGCTCATACCCACCATGAGTTGCTTGAAACTCTTCCTATAAGTACGCAGCCATCCTCGTAGTAAAGTGTCAGATACAGCAAATCGGATGATTAAGTGGTTTTGTAAGAAATAACATCGAGGAAGTCAGACATTCCACATGCATGGAACACACTCTTCCTCCACCTAGTCCACCTGCTCCTAATAGGATTCTAGTAGTGTTTATTACGTGCTTAAATTTTCTAGTTGTATCCGGTCTGTCATTTTCGTTTTGGCAACCTGACTTTATCTTATAACAAACTATATATTAATTATTGGGTTATGTGTGTATGATGATGCAGATATTGGGAGAGTACACAAACTTTTATTTTCTAATACAAGTTTTAGAGTGGATGGTATTTTTAATAACCGTCCACAGGCTTGACGGTGAAGAAAATTGTAGAACAAATCCGCCAGAAAGGGACAGAAAAAATAGCGTGGGGCCGAAACAAAATTAATGTGGGATCGGAACAAAAATATTGTGTTATTTTGGTTGATTAGAGGTCGATCGTTCCGGTGCACACAGTCTAAAATCCATAATTTCCCTAAAAAACATCAAATATAGCCAACCGATCCCTCCCAAGGCTAGTTCCGCTCCTCAGTCTCTCCACCGATCCCTCCGCCCTCCGCCCAACGCCGCTTGATCGCCTCCCACCAATAACCATAGCCGCCATCCCCCTCGATCCACCATCATGAGCACACCCCGCCAACGACCGGAGACTCCGTCGCTGCCGTCCCACTTCCCTGTTCCGCTCGACCGCTGCAGCACCGCCTCTATCTACTTTGAAGGTTAGGGGCGCGCGGTGACGGAGGCGACGAGACTGTGTATGGTTATCAAATCAGGAACTCACACACATCACCTATATTCTAAAATCTGAACTAGAGGCCAATAGATTCTATGTCAAAGCTTGATAGAAGTAATCGATAGTTTTAATCAACGGTTAGAAAAAATCATAGGCAACGGAATCGGACGGAACGAAAAGTTCTGCCCCAGTCATCGTAAAACAACTCCCGAATACAACTTCTTCCTGTACATAGTTAGCCATCTCCCTAGCATGCTCTCATAATTAATTATTGATTAGGAAGAAAAAAATTGCCACCGACAACTAGATCAGCTAAAATAATGAACAACAGACGTGCTATGAAATGGGCTGAGTGAAAAGGAAAATTATAGAACCAAAGAATCTGTGTACATAATTATGTCAATCCATTAGAAAAACCAACTAACCAAGGACGCAGGAGCGAGGTAATTGTGAAAAATGGCAGATTTGGTCGAGCAGAAATGGAAGACAACGTAGTAGAACTGGAAATAAGAAGCGTGGCAATAAATAAGCTTGTATTTAGGAGAGGATAGATCGCACGGATGGGATGGATAATACTCCCTCCATTTCAAAATATAAGATGTTTTAGGCTTGTAAAGAAAATGTATCTAGACTTGTTTTCGTGTGTAGATTTACTTTAAACATGAGTGAACCTATATACTAAAACTAGTCTAGATACATTTACTTTACAAAACTAAAACATCTTATATTTTAAAATGGAGGGAGTAGAAAAGAACACCGTGCACCAAGTTACCACGATACAAAAGATGGATTAAGTATTTCACGATTAGTCTATCGGTAGAACCTCGCCTCATGTATTAAAATGCCACGATACCAAGACTATGGGAGCACCCTTCCAAACCTTGTTATATACCACTACACATCCTTGACAATGTAGGCTCAAAGATCCTTAGCAAACTCAAGAGTTTGTTTGCTTATTCATGATAGGTGAAGCAAGTCGGAATGAGAGGCCACGGAAAACATGTCGCCAGTTACACAGTTTATCAGTGCAGAAGCTAGGGGGTTACCCTTCTTTTTGTTAAAATAAGTCGCACCATCGCTGCCGGAGTTCGCAAGCTTCAGAAGCAAGGCAGTACTGCCATGTGGCGGAAGTGTGTAGAGAGAAAGAGGTGTCTTTGCATTGTTGACAATTTTTTAAACGTTGAAAACTCTATAGGTTGCCTTATGAACTATGAAGGTGATAATCAACGATGTTGTACATCACTTATGTAGCCTGCCAAAATGCAAACGTTTTAATGCATGAGTGCTAGGCAGCACAAATCTCCCAGTGTATTTTGCATGATAATTTACACGTAGAATTGTCCTGTGAAACACACCTTCTAACATATTTGATGAAAATCTGATTATCGAAATGCATGCTAAGATCCCAAAATTTCAGTTTTCCGAAAACAAACACACCTTCTAACACATTTGACACCCATCTTCTAACACATTTAATCATATTACTATTGAACTCCCACTCAAAAAAACATTCCTCGAGTCGTTTTAGTGATTACACAAATCAAATCCATAACACCAAGTCCGATCATCACGAGAGATGATGTAATTTTAAAGACGAACAATCAACATGTTCATTACATCTACTATATGACTCATGCTTTACCTTTCGATATTCCGTGTTCCGAGACCATGCTTATACATGCTAGGCTCGTCAAGGTTAACCTTAGTATCCGCATGAGCAAATATGGCTTGCTTCCGTTGTATGCACATATAGAATCTATCACACCCGATCATCACATGGTGCTTCGAAATGATGAGTCTTAGCAACGGTGCCTACTAAGAACGAACACTTTATTACTTGATATTTAGTGAGAGGGATCATCTTATAATGCTATCGTCGTGATCTAAGCAATACAAGATGAATAAAAGGATTAACATCACATGCAATTCATATGTGATATGATCTGGCCTTTCTTTTTGTGCCTTCGATCTCCATCTCTAAGAACGAACATGATATCCATCATCACCGTCGTGGCGTCAAGATCAATGGCGCCGCTCCATGGTTGTCGTCCACCAGCATCAACTATTACAACTACTTTGGATAATAGACACACATGTCTTAAGGAAATTAAAAGACAACCATAAGGCTTCTGTCAGTTGCTGATTTACAATAAGGATCATTGCATACATCATATATAATCACAATCATGGTCATATCACATCACAGCACATCCCTGCAAAACAAAGTTAGACGCCTCTAATTTTCTTTGCATGTTTTACGTGGTTTGGGGCTTTCGAGTAAGTTCTAACTTACGAACAAGAACCACAACATTGATACAAGTATTATCAAGTGCCCGTTGTAAATTGAATCTTCACTATGGTGAGAGAGACAGACATCCGTAAATCCACTTTTGCATGTTGAGCGTGGAGAAAGTCTCATGAATTATGTCATGTAAGGTTATCCCGGACCGCTTCATCCACCATCCCGTAAGATGCAAAGTACACAAGAAGCAATCGATAATAAAAGAACCAACGCCCATAGTAAACATTGTGTCTACTTGTGCAACATATCTATGCATAGACATGGCTCTGATACCACTGTAGGCGTTCATAACATGGAAAACAAAAAAATTCTATCACATGAAAACACACAAGCCAAGATCTATCTACTAGATTGGAGCAACGAGTCGATAGAGTACTAACCCTCGAAGATTCCAAAGTAGTAACGAGATCGGAGTCTCGTGGGTGATGTAGTCATTCACTTGCCAATCTCAAGATCACGTAGACGATCCTTCCGGCACCGCGTTCTGGCAGCGCTACCGCAGTTGGTCACATGTTTGGTACTCGATGAAGACCTTCCTCTCCCTTGTTCCAGCAGGCAGCGGAGGTTGTAGATCTCTCCTCGCGATTCTAGCAGCATGACGTCGTGGTGGTGGAAGTAGAGGGGAAATCCTGCAGGGCTTCGCCTAAGCCAGAGAGGGTATGGTGGAGTAGAAGAGGGCCTCGGCGATCTAGGGTTTAGAGGGCCGAGGGGAGATGGTAGCCGACGGCTAGGAGAGGGCCTAGGCGGAGGCGACTTGGGGTGGAGGCGGCCAAGCTAGGGTTTGAGGTGTAAGGGGTAGGGGGCGCCCTACCCCTCCTTATATAGGTGGAAGATGCGGTTTGGGGGTAGGGAGTCCTCCCACAACTCCTCTACTAGGACGACTGACGAGGTTTAATCTCGTCAATGCCCATTGTTATGAGCTTGGGTTTTGGAGAAGGTGGGGATGCTGGAGATCATGGAACGGTTAGCAAACAAGCAACACGGGGACACGAGGTTTACCCAGGTTCAGGCTCCCGGAGGGAAAATCCTACTCCTGCTTGTATGCTCTTGATTACGGCGGAACCGAAAATTACAGGGGTGCGCAGATGTAATCTGGCGTGGAGGTGTATATGCGGTGAGAGTTTGCCCTTCTCGCCATTCCCTTCTAGACTTTATATAGATAGGCAGGTCCTGGGCATAGGTCGATTAGGTTACAGATTAGGATTTGCCCTTTGAAATTCTATCTATACTAGCCTTGTTCTCCAAGCATCCGAAGGCGTCATGGGCCTGGGCCATCCGGAATCTCCGAAGGCCGCGTATCTTGAAGTGGGCCTTCCTTTGGGTTGGACTAGGTATGTTGATGTTGTGTACCCATGGGATATAACCATGTCAGTAGCCCCCGAGTGCTCAGTTTAATCGCAGATTCGGCTGGGGACTCCTCAATCTTTCGGGATTGTTGATGCGTGTGCCTGACTCTCCTAACGGATCAGGGCCAGTTAACTGTCATAGGACAAAACAACATGATCTTCTTTAGATTTGAGTCCCTACACTCGAACCTGGAACGGATGCTAGTGTAATTCGACTCAGGTCGCTAAGGTCTTACAATAGTCGAAACCCAGTAATTTTCGAGTGATGTACCCAACGCGTATGTCAGGATTTTCATCGTGTCTGTTGACACGGTTTTTTTACTGATAGAGTGCAGTTAGGTGCGTTACCAAGCCATCAGATGGTATATGTAGGTCTTATCTTTGCGTCGTAGACATAGCATCCGGAATGTTATCACCGCGGAAGTGTTTCGGGTGACCAAGGAGATCGTTTCTCTCTTAGCGTTGGTTTGGGAAAAGTTGCCGAATAAGATTTTGTCGTATTTGATCCGTAGGATCTCAGTTGAAGAATTCATAGGGTGTGCGGCCAGTGCTCCCTATGGGAGTAGCCCCCGAGTGTCTATTTGAGTCTTAGACTCGAGCAGAGACTTTAGTTCAGTTGTTTTTGGTTTTAGGTCCGAAGGACACAATTTTTTCAGATGCTTGACTCAATCCTCCCTATGGGAGTATCCCATGAGTCCCTAGTGGAGCCGTAGACTCGACGTAGGACTCGAAGAATCGTCAGTGGTGTAGCATCTTAATCATTCCTCCGAGTAACATCTTAATCAATCCTCCCTATAGGAGTAGCCTCCGAGTAGTTGTTCGAATCGTAGATTTGAGGAAGTAATTGTTTTTTCAGTCATAGAATTCCAGCTGTTGCTAGACTGCTTGATGACGTTAGTGCTGACGGTCGATGATCTCAACCGTCTGTGGCGCCAGAAGTGACGTAACAGGACGATCGTGGGTCCCACTTTCTGACTTGAAGTTGACTAGTCATACGTGACATGCCGAGAATTATGGTGTCTCCTTGGTTTCTGTGCTTAGTGGACGGTGTGCGGGTGACGGTTCGCTGCTGTCTTGACACGTGGACAGTTGGATCTGTCCCTGGCATTAGGGCTTCTGGATGAATGGCTCCTATTCGTCGTCTTCATCCTTATAACCGTGGGGAAAACAGTGGTTTGTTTTCACCCTTTGCCATTTGCTTTCACTGCCTCCATTTTCACGAGCTCCTCCTCGCGCGCACTGGACGTTCTTCGATCTTTTCCCTCTTCTGTCTTGCGCGCGCACTGCCACCATTGATGCTCCACAATGGTGAAGTCAAAGAAGGCCTCCGTCAGAGCGGGCTCGAGTGCTGCTGCCGGCGGCAAGAAAAGCACCACCGCCGCTCGCATCACCGATGGCGGGTGGAGGCGTACGGAGACGTGCGAGGGTGACCCGCGCAAGATGCGCTATGCGGGTTTAATCCCGCTGGACAAGGAGGCCGTCAAGATCCCCGGTGATGAGGTAATTCCCCATCCACCCGTAGGGTTTTGAGTGATGTTTGTCGCCTTCGTTCTTCGCGTCCTCTCACTCCCAGTCCACGATTTTCTTCGTGGACTTTTGTTTTTCTATGAAATCCAACTCCATCATCTTTCGCCCCATTCTTTTCTCCACATCGCCTGCTTCATTACTTTTTTCGAGTGCTGGCTCGGTATCGAGCCACACTTTGGTCTCTTCCGGAAGCTCTATTCCGTGAAGAGGCAGCCTGGCACCGACGGGGTCTACCCACTCGGCGGCTGCATTATCTCCCTCCAATCTTCTGTTCTCTTCTTTTCCTTTTCTCTGTCTGAGTCCGTCCAATACTGGCGGAGGAAGTGGTTTTATATCCGCGACTCCAAAGTGGATGGTCAAAATTTCGGCCTTGCCCCCTTCGACTCCGCCCAGGAGATCCTGCCGAAGAGATCTTGGAAGAACCATATCCTGGAGGGCGAGGTGGCGGAGGTAGAGGAGCTCTACCGTCGGGTGGAGGTGCTCCATATAGAGCCTGGGAAGGAGGTCAATGGTGTGAATATAATCCGCACCTTCCCCAAACGTCGGGTGCAGCCGCTCCAGGCGAGGGCGCATCCGATGTTTCTTTACGCTGGCCGCAACGACCCGACGAGGGTCTCAGCCGAGGAGTTATCCCGAGGCGACCTCGACAGAGTTCTTCGGCCGCTGCTGAAGTACAAGTCCGAGGAGGATATTCCGGAGAAGTCGTTAACGTCCCCCTTCAGTGCCACGAAAACAGTTCCATAGGTGTAGATTTGCGACATGCGCGTTGCGCCTTTTTTGAGTGCTTTTCCTTATGATTGCTTGTACTAATCTTTGATGTCTTCATTATGTAGGAGTTCAAGGTGGCTGGCATGGTGCCTCCACTGCCCGAAAAGTTTCTGATTACGCCAGACAACGAAGTTGTGGACTCCGAGTCTGAGCTTCCGCCGGCGCAGTCGCCAACTGATGAAGCCCCCGAGGCAAGCGAGGGGCAAACCCGTTAGCGGGCACGGAGTTCGAGAGAGTCTTCGGATGCCTCGACTCCGCCAACGCCTAGGGACCCATCCTTCCTTGTGCGCCACAGCGGGGATGATGGCGCTTCCTCCTCATTGTTCCCGGCCATGCCTCTGTGGGCTATGGCGCCGCAGTAGCTGGACAAGAAGAAGAAGAAGAAGGAGAAGGTGCCGCCCGTTTTTGATTTGAGCGACATCGACTCGTAAGTACCTTGGATGCTATTCATTCTGTTTTTTGTGCGTGCACTTTTCTTCTTGCTTTGATGAATATTTTCCTTGCAGCCACTCTTCGGAAGGCTCTCATAGTGAAGGCGCTTAGGAGGCCGTAGGGGAGTCGAAACCGACGGCCCCTACCCTCTCAGATGGTGGCCAACTCTGGGGGCGATGCTCCGAACCCCTCTTCACAGGAGGCTCGAGTAGTCGTCACTCAGAAGACTGCACCTGGACCTTCAGAGTCCCCGTCTGAGCATGTAAGTTGTTTTTCTTTTTGTCCAAGGGGGAGCCCCCGAGACTTTTTCGAGTCGTTTTGTTCGATATTTTGCTCGATTTGGGGCGCAGCCCCCGAGCCCTTTTCTTGATGCTTTCTTAATTCTTAGCTTCTTCTTCTTTCCACAGCCCTTTGTGCACAGCGCGAACCTTCTCCTCCAGCAGCATCAGGCGCTGGAGGCCAGTATGCAGGAGCTCCGAGGTACGTGTCTTGCTTGCTCTTGTCTTTTTCACCTGTTGCCTGAATGTAGTTTGTGTTGCTCATGTGTGTTCTTGATGCTTTTTAGATGAGAATAATGCGTCCCTTCTCTGGTTGGACGCTCTTCAAAATAGCCTCGGCCACGCGGAGAAGCAGGATGCTGATGCCGTGGAGGCGAAGGAGCGCCTGCAGCAGGAGTTGGCGGATGCTGCCAAGGCCAAAGAGCGCCTGCGGCGGGAGGCTTCGGACCACGAGGAGCATCTCACAACTGTTGCGTCTGCACGCGAGAAGGAGGTGGACGAGAAGCTGATGGCTGCGACCAAGGCCTTCTCCGGTAAGTGTCTTTCATGAACATTAGTCTTTTGGATTTTTCGACTGCTCTTTCTTCATGTCCTTATTCGACTCCTGCCTATTCTTTTTTGCGCCAGATGCTTTGGGCATTGCATTTGATCGCAGTGTCTTGGAGCATGGGAGCGCTCTGGATGATGCCACTACAACGGTCGAAGATCGTTGCGGCACTGCTGCTGGTTCCCTTGCTAAGGCCAAGGAGGTTCTCCAGCGTTTCTACAAGGAGATCCTTCCCAAGGGCGCTACCCTTGAGGATGTTGATTCTCTGGTGGATGCGTTGTCAGAGGATGCCCCTGCGGCTTATAAGCGCAAGTAGAAGGGCATCGGCGCTTCCATGGGGCTGGCCATGGCCATGGCCTCCGAAGCGGAGATGGATCTTCACCACGTCACCTCCCAGATACCAACAGCTCCCAACGGCTCTGAGGTAGCCTTTGCTCTCTTCGCCTCTCGTTGTAAGCAGTATGGTCTGAAGCTTATCTACCTACTGGCAGACTATGCGGCGAGGCAGCAGGGAGATGCCAGGGGCAGGCAATCTGGCTCCGAGGCTACCCCGGATGCGGGCGCCTAAATTTTCTATGGCTAGGATACCTTTTCTTCTTCTGCTATTGTAACATTTTGTCGAACAATTTCTCCTTATGACATGCAGTGGCTTTTTGATGTATATAAATGATGCTTCGAGCTGTTTCTAGAGAAATGTGTTATTCATATTCTTACTTTCTTGCCTTTAGGGACCTTCGGGTGAAGATCCTATGGACACTTCGACTATCCCTCAGTCACGACCATCTTTGGATGATGCGTCCCAGCTTGTTTTTCTTCGCGGTCACGTCAGTAGCTTGGAGAAGGAGATCCTTGGCGTTCGAGTCCATGGGGACGTGTGGAAGTTGAAGACTGAGCGGGCTACCGCCAAGGAGGAGTATCTGATGGGGGAACTGTGGAAGTTGAGAGAGCAACTGCAATGTGAGCTTTCTTGAGATGCTGCTCGTTTTTGGGTGCGCCTTGTTGTCGCGTCATCTTATTCTAAGTTTTCTCTAGGTGCCAACCTTGTTCCGAGGAAGGAGAAGGAACGCGTTTCAGTTCAGATCAATTGCTTGACCCAACAGGATATAGAAGCCGAAGGATTTTTCTGGATGGACCGCAACCGGGCCACCATCCTGGCGATGGTGCAGGATCGTGTTCATCAGGTGTCACGGGTGCTGAGGCAAGTGAAGACTTCCCTTGCGTTGATTATGTACGTCATGTTTCCTCTGGATGAGGCACCTTCCACCTTGTGGGGTTTGTTGTCGAAGTTTCGGAACGTGAATCACGTGAGGGAGTTGGTGCGGCAACAGCTGGTAGCGGGGGTGAAAGCTTCCCTTTAGCTTGCTCGTCTGCATCGTCCTGACTTTGATCTTGCGGTGGTGACGGCTGGGCCGTCCCCTCGACCAGATGGTGGCCTCTGGGACATGCGCCCGCATTACGCAGCTGTTAGGCAGTATGCCGAAGAGATCGTGGATATTTTTGAGCATCGGCGCACGTGATTCTTCAGAATAGGTAGGTCCTGTAAACATATAGATGTAAAATTTGTATATGTTCGAGTGGGCTTGTTATGTCCTTTTCTATAAAGCTTGTTTATGCTAGCACATGGTGCCATTGTTGTGTGCATGTCCTTTTCGTTAGCCTGACGGGGTCAACTACTCAGGTTACATGCATTATTCTTAGTCGACGAAGTCGTGAGGTGAGGCGGAGCCCCTGAGCGTGTTATAGAGAAAAGTAGTGCAAGGAAGATAAAAAAATTCAGGCGAGACACTTAGCTTTTATTCATATCGTAATCGAGGAGGTACATTGTTCGGCTGAGTAGCCTTGGCTGAGTATCCTTATTGAAAGTAAAGGGATAACTAGGGGTAGAAGCGTCACAGACGCGCGACATTCCAGGGGTTGGAGTATTCGACTTCTGACGCGATGTCCTTTAGGCTATAGGCGCCGCCTGGGATGACTTATGCGACGATGTAGGGTCCTTCCCAGGGTGACTCGAGCTTTTTCGGACGCTCTTGCTTGAGTCGTAGGACGAGGTCTCCTTTGACGAAGGACCTTGGTCACAGCCATCAGCTGTGGTAGTTGCGGAGGCTCTACTGGTAGACTGATGAGCGACTCGCGGCGATGTTACATGCCTCGTCGAGTGTGTCGACGACGTCGTCGAGTGCGGCCATCGATTCGGCTTCTCTATAGGCGACGACCCGTGGGGCCTTGTGGCATACCTCGGCAGGTAGTACGGCTTCGGCTCCGTGCACCTTGAAGAAAGGTGTGAAGCCAGTTGCGCTGCTCAGCGTTGTGCGTAGGCTCCAGAGGATGGAGGGTAGCTCTTCTTCCCAGGCTCCCGCAAGCTGTTCGAGTGGGCTAAGTAGGCGTTTCTTGATGCCTCCTCCTATGAGGCCGTTGGCCTTTTCGACATGCCCGTTGGTCTGCGGGTGCGCCACCGAGGAGTATGATATGTTGATTCTGAGGCCCTCGCAGAAGTCCTGGAATTCGTTCGAGATGAAGTTCGATCCATTGTCCGTGATAATGCTGTGCGGCACGCCGAACCTGTAGACTATGGACTCGAAAAACTTGACGGCCGTTTTGCTGCTTTGGTTGGTGACGGGCATAGCCTCGATCCACTTGGTGAATTTATCGACTGCGACCAGGTGGAAGACGTGGCCTCCTGGTGAGGACTTTGGCAGTTTGCCGATCATGTCAAGGCCCCATTGGGCAAAGGGCCAGGCTAGTGGTATGGGACTGAGATCCGATCCTGGTGCGTGTGGCTTATCCGTGAACCTTTGGTAGCCATTGCATCTTCGGACGATGTCCTTGGCACCGTTCATGGCCGATGGCCAGTAAAATCCAGCTCGTAGAGCTTTGACGACGAGGGCGCGGCTACCTGCATGGTGACAGCAGATGCCTTCGTGGATGTATTGTAGGATGGTTTTGCCATCACCGATGGTGACACATCTTTGTAGCACACCCGGAATGCTGCGCTTATACAACTTTCCATTGTGGAGAGTGAATGCTTTGGACTGGTGAGATATGTGTCGGGCGTCTGTCGGGTCGTCAGGCAGTTCCTTGTTGAGCAGGTACCGAAGGTACGGCTACGTCCATGTCTCCTCGATCGCCATGACATGCATCAGGCTGACGAGCTTGGCCTCTGTGTCGAGATTTTCGGTTCCTTCTGACCCTTCGGGTGGCGCGGCCCCCGAGTGTTCTGCTTCTTCGGGTGATCCCTTGGGAAATTTCCTTTTGATAGAGGGTACAGAAATTTGTTCGAGGAACACACCTGGTGGCACCCGTGCGCAGGTGGAGCCAATGTTGGCGAGTCTATCGGCTTCCTCGTTGCTTTCCCTTCCAACGTGCCGAAGCTCGCAGCCGTCGAAGTCTCCTTCGAGTGAGTTGTAGAGCGTGCAATACGCGATCATGTTGGCGATGTGGGCATCGCATTCGTTCATTGTCTGCTGGACGACGAGGTTCGAGTCGCCGTAGATGACTAGGCGCGTTGCGCCGCAGATCTTTGCCATCCTCATGCCATGGATGAGGGCCTCGTATTCGGCTTCAATGTTGGAGGCACGAAATTTCATCCGAAGGACGTATTTAATCTTATCGCCTTGCGGGGACGTCAGTATGACGCCAGCTCCTGCTCCAGCCTCGCGCTTGGAGCCGTCGAAGTGCATCATCCATGACTGCGTCATGTCTGGTGTGTCCCGCAGCTGGAGCTCCATCCAGTGGACGAAGAAGTCAGGGAGGACCTGAGATTTGATCGCATGGCGCCGCTCGTAGACTATGTCTAGAGGAGATAACTCGATGCCCCACAGGGCTACACATCCTGTGGTTTCGGGGTTGTTCAGGATGTTGGACAGTGGCGCCTCGTTGACGACCATTGTCTAATACTCCTAGAAGTAGTGGCTCAGCCGACAAGCCGTCATGAACATGTCGTAGGCGAGCTTCTGGTAGTGAGGGTACCTCTGTTTTGTTGGCATCAGTACCTCACTGAGGTAGTAGATTGGGCATTGGACCCCATAGGTCTTGCCATCTTCGGGTCGCTCGACCACAAGTACGGTGCTTACCACCTGGTGTGTGGTTGCGATGTATAGCAGCAGAGGCTCACGTTCCTTGGGCATGACCAGGACAGGCGAGGTGGAGAGCAGTCGCTTCAGATCTCCGCATACGTCATCTGCTTCGGGTGTCCACTCGAATTTGTCTTCTTTGCATAGCAGTTGGTAGAAAGGAAGGGCCTTCTCACCCATGCGGCTGATGAATCAGCTCAGTGCCGTGATGCGTCCAGTGAGTTTCTGGACATCTTTGAGGTTCTTCGGCATCTCCATGGCCAGTATGGCCCGGATTTTCTTCGGATTCCTCGCTGGGAGATGAAGTAGCCGAGTAGTTGTCCAGATGGGACGCCGAAGGCGCATTTTTCTGGATTCAACTTGATCTTGTAGTGATCAAGGTTATCAAATGTCTCGCGGAGATTGTTGATCATTGTCTTGGCTTCTCTGGTCTTGATGACTATGTCGTCGACATAGACTTGGATGTTGCGACCGATCTGGTTCTTTAGACATGCCTGCATGCACCTCTGGTATGTGGCACCCGCGTTCTTCAGCCCGAAGGGCATGGTGTTGTAGCAGAATACCCCGAACGGCGTGATGAATGTCGTTTTCTCCTGATCTTTGACCTTCAGTCGAATCTTATTGTAACATGAGTAGGCATCGAGGAAGGAGAGTTTCTCGCATCCTGCAGTCGAATCGATGATCTGATCGATCCAAGGAAGGGGGAAGTGGTCCTTGGGGAAGTGCTCGTTGAGCGACGTGAAGTCCACGCACATCCACATGATGTCCGTGTCTTTCTTTGGGACTAGCACAGTGTTGGCTAGCCACTCGCTCTCCTTGATTTCTCGGATGAAGTTGGCGTCCAGGAGTCTATTGACTTCGATTCCAACTGCTTCTGCTCGTGGTTTGGACATTCTTCGGATCGACTGCTTGACCAACCTTGCGTCTGGGAACACATTGAGTGTGTGCTCGGCGAATTCCCTGGGAACTCCTGGCATGTCCGTATGACACCAGGCGAAGATTTCCCAACGCTCAAAGAGGAATTCGACGAGCGCGCTTTCCTATGCGGGGATGAGGTCATTGGCGATCAGCACCGTCTTGGATGCGTCGGTTGGGTGGACCTGCACCTTTTTCGTGTTGACTGTGGAGTCGAACTACGTATCAGGTGAGTTTTTCCTGGCGACTGGGGGTGCCCCGTTGTCTGTCACCTCTCGGAGCCTCGTTGTCAACAACCGGATTTTTCAATCCTAGATGCATGTTATGCCATACATCGCAATCCCAGGATTACCATTTTTGCGAGACATAACAGAATTGGATACCATAGCACATCATCCATTACAAACGATACATAAGTTCTTATACAAATAGGGATCTCATGATCCAGTTCTTAATACAACATCAAGCAGCGGAATACGTAATAATAACGGTAGCGTAGGCGAAGCTCCATCTTGAGGTCACGAGCAATCTTGACGATGGGAGATGATCCTAGTTGTCGTAACCTTCCTGGGGTCCATCTTCCAGGTACTCCTCTTCATAGTCTGGCCATGGGAATAGCCAGGGACAAAGCCATGAGTACTCTTTAAGTACTCGCAAACTAATACGAATAGGTAAAGGGGGTTTTTGGATAATAGGACACTAGGCTCCAGGGTTGTTTTGCAAAAGCCAGATTTATCTCTACTAAGTTCTTAAGCTAGTCACAATTTTATAACTCCTAACTGGGAACTTGTATTTCATATCACAACTCTGTGGTGGTCAAGTCAAAGTCTCAATTCATTTCACAAGTCATTTTGAAAAGTCTGACGGGGGAACAATATGGCCACTCCAACTGTCCATAACCGCGGACGTGGTTATTCGAATAGTTTGACACTCTACAGAGATTGTACACTTTCACCACAACATTCGATACATCCGTCAGGAACAAATCCTGAATTCACCATACTAAGTATGCGGATAATCAATCCTAACCTTTCGATTACACGCCCTAGTATAAGCACCTCTCTTGTGAGTTTGGCCTCCCAACCATGACCAACTGTCATCTTGGGTACTGCACAGGTGGACAATCTTCACAAGGTAGCCTCAACTGAGACCTTGGCCGTGAGGGAACTAATACTAAGGAATATAAGTTTCCAGTCAAGCACTACCCAATATTCGGGTATTGTGGTTGTACGATAAAATTGGAATGGTATCACATCCAGACAACCATCAGTTTTATAAAGGGCTAAGGCTCATGCCTCAACATTTTTATCACCAAAATTCTCAAGTGTTTGGAAACACATGTCCAAAACATTTCAATAGAATGATCCATCATTCCAAGGTTTTCATAACCATTTTTCCACCAAGTATTCCCATCTAAAAGTTGATCAAGTTTTATGCTTAGCACTAGCATCTACAGGTGGGGGTAGTACTAATGAGGGGTGGTAACTAGTGGAGTTTCAACTAAGTACAACCTCATGTCTCAGGCTGATGTCAAGGTTTCTAACTTAGGCCAAATTTTATGCTCTTTATGCAAACTTCAGCATCTTTCCAATATCTACCAGTCACTTAAGTAAACCCTAAGTAAGCTTTGATAAAGAAATAGAGTAAGAAGCTTGCACAGAAAACTAGGATTGGTTTATCAAGTGGGTATGATCACATATGCTTAAGGCATATAGTAGTCATGGAACAAGTATGGGTTTGTTGCATCAGTAGGGTATCTTGCAAGGGTTAGCTTGCATAGGTCAACTTGATTAGTAAGGCTTACATAGGTATAGTATCAGCTTGCATCAATATCAGTATAATCTTGCTAAATTGCAAGTGTTAGCTTGCAAGGTTACTAGCTTGCCTTGTGTAGAGCAGTGGTTGAAGTTTTCCTCAACTTCTTCGTAGTATCCTCCTTCCTCCTCGTATCCTTGGTCGGTACTAGCGTCTATGAATAAATACAAGGTACACAATCACCAAACAATACTTAACTACTTGCAATCATCACATACAAGGGTCCTATGGATGATCTAGCATCATCCCTAACATTACAAGGTTAAGGCTTGATTTAAATCCTTTTATTTTTAGAAAAGTAATTTCTACTCATTGAAAAACTACTTAAGATTTAATATTCTCCAAACCCAACATGGGATCATGTTGACACATGTCATCACCACATAATGTAGTCCATGGGAATGTGATTTAAAGTGGTGTCACAATTTAATAAGGTTTTACCCTTTTATTTTAATTAATTAAAGTGGCTAGAAATGCTTATGTAGCATTCTTTTATTACTTGAACAATATTTCTACAAGTAAAACTATATATTTTTATATATTCTGAAAGGTATGGTTAAATGTGATTTTTGAGAGTTGGAATCAACTCAAAACCTATTATGGTTTAAATTTGAAAAATGTTTGAATGCAGAAAAGCTTCTGCCTTGTTATTTTTACCATGGTTGATCTATAGATCCAAATGACTTGAATCCAACGGTCTTGGATTCAGAATTCACAGACCTTTCCAACAAAATTGGTTTCATTTAATTTGGTGCAATGAATCGATCTGGGTTGATTTTTGAAGTTGAGTACAGAAATGTGTTTGAATTGAAATAGAAAAAGGTTTAATTTGAATAACTGGGTTGCGCGGGAAAAGTTACTGGGCTGGCCTGCTAAGCGCAGTGCTCCCGCGGGCTGCTTAAGTGGGTGTCCCCACTCGTCAGTGACACGGGGCTGGGCGAAGCGGTATGGGGCGACGTGGATCGTTCGATCTAGTTCTAATCTAACGGCTGGGGGTCATCGTCGACACGAGACAACTCCGGCGAGAACGAAACCTAGAGCGGCCAGTGAGGGTTGCTGGGGGATCATCGGGTACTGGCGAGGGTCGGCGAGGCGGGCGAATGACGAAGTAGACGACGGCTAAGCTCCTGGTACCGGTGGCTTCTCCTAGGGCGGCTCCAATCGCTGGCTCCCTTCTTCTCCAGAGGCGGCGGGCTCCGGTGAAATTCCGGCGGGGTGGTGTTTGCCTTGCTCTGAGAACGGTGTGGCACGATCAGTGAGGAGAGGGGAGTGAGATGGTGTGAAGAAATCATGTGGGGGTGGCCTCTATTTATAGTCGAGCGAGGGGACCGTCGGGGCGCACAATGAGCTCGTCGGGGGCGATGTTACAGGCGGCTAATGGCATGGGCAAGGGTAGGGGACGGTGCGGTGTCTCCTGGAGATGCTCAACGACATGGTCTCGAGGCATGGTGCGGTGTGTTTTGGTCTGGAACGGGCGGTGCTCTGCGCGGCAGAGGCGGCGTCTTCGACGGCGCGCGGTGGATGTGTGGCACGGGGCGGCAAACGGGGATGTCTGGCAGTCTCCTGGGTCGGTGGGGTTTGTGTATGCACGCGGCGAGGGTGGCGCGCGATCTGTGGGCTTCGGGTCGAGGGTCGTGCTCTGGCGCATGCTCGGCATGGTCTCTGGCGGTCTGGGCACGGCTTGTGCGCGTGGTCCAGGTCTTGGCAACGCTCGCGGCTGGGACAGGTAGTGGCGGTGGACGATGGGCTGCCTCCCAGACAAGGTTGGCAAGGCTAGTTCTTCCTCTAGCCTGCTATCCAGAATGGGGTGACAAGGGGGTACTTGGCTGTTCACCATTGATGGCAATGGCAAGCTCACAGGGGGGCTAGTCATTAGTTAAACTTCCTAGATGATCTACTGAGCTGTGTGTGAGCTAACTAGGGAACAAGTTAGGCCAATTTTACTGCACACTATAGTGTTTGATGTTTGTTTGATTTGTGTCTGCAACCTGTTTGATGAAATGGCCGCATGAAATCAAGTTTTGAATTTTGAAAATATTTTTGGTGGGTTTGCTAGATTGGTGCTGGTGAGTCTGCAGATGCTTGGGTTTTGAAAGTTGAGCTTGTTTGAGTGGTTTTTGAAAAAGTGGGATCTTCCCATATGATAAAGATTCAATTTTGAATTGTCATTTAAACTATGCCTTTGAAAGTTTCTGGATGATCACAAAGTGGGCCTTGATACCTTGTTATGAGTACATTCAAGGGGTGCAAAGATCCAGAAAAGTTTCTGTTAGGTTCTGAAAGTTTGAGACAGCCAAAGTAGGCATGGGAGTTAAATTGGTCAAAGTGACCATTCATTTAATATATGTGTTTTGATTTATTTGTCTTTAGGAAAAGTGTGGGAAATGTTTTAGATGATGTTTATTTCACCTAAGAAACATTTTACAAGAAATGAAACAAACAAACAAGGTGGTTTTAATGGATTTCAAAATCCATGCATACACATATGCATGCATTCATGATTTCATTTAGAAAAGTTTTTGTTAACCCTAATTTTGATGATTAGAATTTGATGATCCAAGCTTAGTATTTTTGGGATGTTACAAACCTTCCCCCCTTAAACATAATCTCGTCCCGAGATTTGAAAAAGGACGAAAAAGATTACCTAGGATTTGAAGAGATCGGGAAACTCCGTCTTGATGTGATCTTCGCGCTCCCATGTAGCTTCCTCTTCGGTGTGGTTGCTCCACTGAATCTTGAGAAACTTGATGCTTCGGGTTCGGGTAGTTCGAAAAGCTTCTTCCAAAATGCGGATGGGTACTTCGGGATAGGTCAGGTCATCGTTGATCTCTATGGTCTGGTGGTCGATATTCTTGAACACTTCGGTCTTCTCGGGGACTTCGAGACATTTGCGAAGTAACGAGATATGGAACACATTGTGCACAGCTGACATCTCTTCAGTTAGTTCCAATTGATATGATACTTGTCCTCGACGGTTCAGAATTTTGAAAGGTCCGATATATCTGGGGGCTAACTTTCCTTTGAGTTGGAAACCCTACATTCCCTTCAATGACGACACTTTCAGATAAACAAAATCTCCTATATTGAAGGCGAGGTCTCGATGTCTCTTATCGGCATAACTCTTCTGTCAGGATTGGGCGGTCTTGAGGTGCTTACGAATCTTGTGAACCTTCTCTTCTACTTCTCTGAGGATGTCGGGTCCAAAAATCTGACTCTCTCCTACTTCCGACCAGTTCAAAGGGGTGCGACACTTTCTTCCATACATGAATTCAAATGGGGCCATTTGCAAACTGGCTTGATAACTATTGTTGTAGGAAAATTCTGCAAACGGCAGACAGTCTTCCCACTTGGATCCATATTCTAGCACACATGCTCTAAGCATATCTTCGAGTATTTGATTTACTCGCTCCGTTTGTCCATCGGTCTGAGGGTGATACGCGGTACTGAATTCTAGGAGGGTTCCTAAACCTTCTTGGACTTTCTTCCAGAATCTTGAGGTAAACTGAGTTCCTCGATCTGATACTATGTTCTTGGGGACTCCGTGCAAACTGACGATTCTAGCGATGTACAATTCCGCTAGCTTCGAACTCTGATAGGTGGTTTTGACAGGCAAGAAATGGGCGACTTTTGACAATATGTCCACTATGACCCAAATAGAGTCATTTCCCCTACTAGAAGTAGGTAGTCCAGTGATAAAGTCCATTCCTACAGAATCCCATTTCCATTCCGGAATTTGCAAAGGTTGCAACAATCCAGCGGGTCTTTGATGTCCTGCCTTGACTCCCTGACATATATCACACTTGGCGATATAGCTTCCGATTTCTCTCTTCATCTTATGCCACCAAAATTGCTCTTTCAAATCTTGATACATCTTAGTTCCTCCGGGATGGATAGAATAAAGAGTATCATGAGCCTCCTTCAAGATAACTTCGTTCAACTCTGAATCTGCTGGTACACAAAGGCGTCCTTTGTACCACACAACTCCTTCTTCGTCCTCGGTGAATCCGGGTACTTTGCCTGTACCGATACGACGATTGATTCCGTTGATACTGGCATTTCCCTTCAGCGCCTCTTTAATCTAACTGATCAAAGTGTGCTGAAGTTCTATGCTAGCCAAAAATCCTTCACTTACTAATTCCATTCAAAAATCTTCCATCTCCTTGTGCAAACTTGGTTGCTCCTTCAAAATCATGGAGTTCAAGCGGCACGGCAATCTGCTAAGGGCATCGGCTACCATGTTGGCTTTACCAGGGTGATAGTGAATGTCCAGGTCGTAATCCTTGATTAGCTCAATCCATCTTCTCTGCCTCATATTCAACTCCTTCTGAGTGAATATATACTTTAGGCTCTTGTGATCCGAATAAATCTCACAACGGTTTCCCATTAGGTAATGTCTCCATGTCTTCAGGTCTAGGACTACTGCTGCGAGTCCGAGGTCATGGGTTGGATAGTTTTGCTCATGTTGCTTCAATTGTCGAGATAGATAAGATAGAACTTTGCCTTCTTGCATTAGCACACATCTGAGACCAATCTTGGATGCGTCACAATACACATCGAAGGGCTTCGTGATATCCGGCATGATCAAGATTGGGGCTGAAATCAATCTCCTCTTGATTTCTTGAAAACTCGCTTCACATTTGTCGGTCCATTCAAACTTCTTGTCCTTCTTCAGCAATTGGGTCATGAGTCGGGCGATACTCGAGAATCCTTCTACGAATTGGCGATAATATCCCGCCAATCTGAGAAAAGCACGAACTTGGGTTTGAGTGGTTGGGGCTTGCCAATCTTCTACATCTTTCACTTTGGCAGGGTCAACGTCAATTCCTCCGGCTGATACAATGTGACCGAGGAATCCTACCTCCTGTAACCAGAATTCACATTTGCTAAACTTGGCATACAACTGATGCTCTCTAAGGGTTCCATGAATGGTCCTTTGGTGTAGGTCATTTTCTTCTTCTGATTTGTAATAAATCAGAATGTCATCGATGAAAACAACGAAAAACTTATCCAGGAAGTCCATAAAAATCTTATTCATGAGGTTCATGAAATAAGCGGGGGCATTGGTTAATCCAAAAGACATGATCAGATACTCGCATAATCCATATCTGGTGGTAAAGGCAGTCTTTGGAATATCCTCTGCACGAATTTTGAGTTGATGATAGCCAGTTCTAAGATCAATCTTAGAAAACACCTGGGCACCGGTCAACTGATCAAACAAATCTTCTATCTTGGGCAAGGGGTACTTGTTCTTGATGGTGACATCATTTAACTTCCTATAATCCGTACACAAACGGTTACCTCCATCTTTCTTGTCCACGAATAAGACAGGTGATCTCCATGGTGACGCACTTGGTTGAATCAATCCAATTTCTAGCATGGAATCCAGTTGCTTCTTCAGTTCTGCTAGTTCCGACGGGTTCATACTATAGGTTCTCTGGGCTATGGGTCCTGTTCCGGGGATTAGTTCGATGATAAACTCGATATCCCGATCTGGGGGCATACCGGGCAAAACATCTGGAAATACATCGGGGTATTCATAGACTATCTGGACTTGGTCAATGGTAGGTTGGGCTAGACTCTTGTTACACTTGAATTGGCGAGGTAAGGTTTCAGATATATGCTCGACTGATATTCCGGTGGTACTGGTCATGGTGATGGATTTCTTAGCACAGTCAATCAATCCCTTATGTTTGGACATCCAATCCATTCCTAGTACTACTTCCAAACCTTTAGTTCCGAGTACTATTAGATTAGCATAAAAATCTATGCCATGGATTCAGATAGGGACGGCTTTGCAAATTTGCCTAGCCTTGGTGGTTGATCCGGGAATTTGCACAATCATAACATGCTTCAGTTTGGTTGGTTGAGTTTTACTAGTGCAGGCAAATTCTTTGGTGACAAAAGAATGCGAGGTACCAGAGTCAAACAACACTCTCGCAAGTACTGAATTAACAGAAAACATACCCAGCACGACGTCTGGCGCTTCCTGAGCTTCTTCAACATGCATGAGAAAAAGACGTCCATTGCGGTTGAGTGAATTCCCTGGGGCAAATCTTCTCCCTGGCTGGACACGACGCTGCTGCTGAGCTGGGGCATTGGCATTAGGGGCTGTAGCATTCTTCTTGTTGGGGCACTCATTGGAATAGTGGCCTTTATTTCCACAGTCATAACAAGTCACTTGCGACTTGTCCTTGGCTGCGACAGGCACAACATTGCTTCCAGTCCTCGGGGCAGTGTTGGTGTTGGCGGTAGCATTTTTGGTGTTGAACTTGGGTGGGGCACGGGTGAAATTGCTAGAGTTGCCGGGGTTGTTGTGATTTCCTCCGGGTCTAGGGTTTCCACGGTTGGGGTAGGTCGGACGGGTCATAGGGGGTCTGTTGGTTCTTGGGGCAAATCCTGGAGATGGGTTGGGGCGATACTTTGGGGTCTAATGGGTTCCTGGTTGATGCATCATGCGACTCTTGCGGTTCTCATTGGTTTGGTTGATCTTTCCTTCCATCTGGATAACAGAGTCGACAAGGGCTTCAATATCAGCAAATGGGATATTGACTAACACCGTCTGCATCTCGTCATGCAGACCATTCAGGAATCTTTCATTCTTCTTGGCTTCGGTGTCTATCTCGTCCGGGGCATACCTAGATAATGACAAAAATTTGTCACGGTATTCCACTACAGTCATCCTTCCTTGCTTCAGCTCTCTGAACTCGTCTCTCATTCTCTTGATCAAACCTGATGGCAGATGGGTTTTGCTAAACTTGACCTTGAATTCCTCCCAGGTCATCATCTGGCCTCCGGTCATTGCACGAACACTGTTCCACCATGCCTTGGCATCTCCGGCTAGATAATGGGTGGCGAACAGATCTTTCTCGTTGGCTTCCACTCCGGCGACTTCTAGGTTGGTTTCCATGGTTTGCAGCCAATCATCGGCATCTAGGGGTTCTTCTGACTTGATGAAAACGGGTGGGTTGGTATTCTGGAAATTCTTGAGCTTAGATCCATGGTTGTCCTGATTGTTGTGGGCTAGCTGGGCTATCTGTTGCAGAGTGGCTAGGTTGGCTTGATGTTCCGCTCTTTCAGCTTCGCGGTCAGAGGTCAACATTTGCAGGATCTGCAACATCGGGTCCGGGGCTGAACCACTTCCTCCACGTGGCATCTGAAAATTGATATAGATCATGAGAAAAGAGGGAAATTTCTAAGGTTTTGGGTCTTTGAAAAGTTTTAAATGTTTAACTCAGATTTTTCTAGCAACTTGCTTTTTGATTCATTCATTCATAGCACACGGTACAACACACACCGCAACAAAGAAAAACAGATGGTTTTAAGAACCATTCTGGAATCTACAATACAGTGGGACCGACTACTACTCACTACGCTAGTGCTCAGTGCTACTACTCCTTGGAGTTTGTGGCTTCATCATATTCATCATCATCGATGAAGGCGAAATCATCCTCATAGGTGAAGAAGTCCATGGCCTGATCCTCCAGAAAATCATCGTCATCGCTGAGATAGGAGTAAGGGTCTCCACGAAGATCCTCTCCGGCATTCTCCCTTTCCTCCAACTACATGTCTCTCTCGTGGATGGTCTCCTCCAGAGATGAGATGCGGTGGCGAAGACGGGCAATAATGCGCTCCTTCTTGTCGAGCTGACGGCGGCGAGACTTGCGATCCTTTGCTAGCATGGCTATGGTCTGATCCTTCGTCTTGATGATGGTAGACTTATGGTTGAAATAGTCACGGCAGTTGTCCAACTCTTGCTGACGATCATACATCATGAAGCTAAGGTGGTCCAATTGAGTCTTCAGCTCGGGGTGGTATGGGGCTTCCAGTGGTTGTCCATTTGCATCACGCCTTGGGAAAAACTCAAAGCGAGTACCCTTGATCTGATTGATGATCTGCCCACACAGCCGGGAAAGAGCTTCCTGCATTGCTCTGGCAAGTCCATCGAGCCAGTTGTTTTCCCTCAAGATAAACTGAATTCCCTCCGCAGTGGGAGGTTCAATCTTTCCTTGGAGACTTGCAACAATTAGCCACTGCAGATCTTCTCCTCCTTGATCATTGAGCTGAGCTCCAAAGAACTCGGGGTGCGGACACTCCAGAAGTTCCGAAAGCTGATCCAGATCCCTCTCAAAGATAAGGTCTCCTCTGTACCCAAGTTGGTAAAACTTGTTGTACTTCACGTCCATATATAAAAATAGAGGATGAGTAGATTAGCAGAGTGATCAAGTGTGTCAAAATTTTATGTATTTTGCAAGAGTTTTTGAGGAACATGAATTTTTATGAAAGAATCAAAGAGATAAGAATGAGAATAAGTTTTTGTAAATATTTGTTTTATTTGGTTTTGAAACTAAGTGTTTGATTCAAACGTCCAGTCTAACTAGGGTCTCCTATGGTCAGGATGGCTCTGATACCAACTTGTCAACACCCGGATTTTTCAATCCTAGATGCCTGTTATGCCATACATCGCAATCCCAGGATTACCATATTTGCGAGACATAACAGAATTGGATACCATAGTACATCATCCATTACAAACGATACATAAGTTCTTACACAAATAGGGATCTCATGATCCAGTTCTTAATACAACATCATGCAGCGGAATACGTAATAATAACGGTAGCGTAGGCGAAGCTCCATCTTCGGGGTCACAGGCAATGCTGACGATGGTATATGATCCTAGTTGTCGTAACCTTCCTGGGGTCCATCTTCTAGGTACTCCTCTTCATAGTCTGGCCATGGGAATAGCCAGGGACAAAGCCATGAGTACTCTTTAAGTACTCGCAAACTAATACGAATAGGTAAAGGGGGGTTTTGGGATAATAGGACACTAGGCTCTAGGGTTGTTTTCCAAAATCCAGATTTATCTCTACTAAGTTCTAAAGCTAGTCACAATTTTATAACTCCTAACTGGGAACTTGTATTTCATATCACAACTCTGTGGTGGTCAAGTCAAAGTCTCAATTCATTTCACAAGTCATTTTGAAAAGTCTGACGGGGGAACAATATGGCCACTCCAACTGTCCATAACCGCGGACGGGGCTATTCTAATAGTTTGACACTCTACAGAGATTGTAAACTTTCACCACAACATTCGATACATTCGTCAGGAACAAATCCTGAATTCACCATACTCAGTATGCGGATAATCAATCCTAACCTTTCAATTACACGCCCTAGTATAAGAACCTCTTCTGTGAGTTTGGCCTCCCAACCATGACCAACTGTCATCTTGGGTACTGCACAGGTGGACAATCTTCACAAGGTAGCCTTAGCTCAGACCTTGGCCGTGAGGGAACTAATACTAAGGAATATAAGTTTCCAGTCAAGCCCTACCCAATATTCGGGTATTGTGGTTGTACGATAAAATTGGAATGGTATCGCATCCAGACAACCATCAGTTTTATAAAGGGCTAAGGCTCATGCCTCAACATTTTTATCACCAAAATTATCAAGTTTTTGGAAACACATCTCTAAAACATTTCAATAGAATGATCCATCATTCCAAGGTTTTCATAACCATTTTTCCACCAAGTATTCCCATCTAAATTTGATCAAGTTTTATGCTTAGCACTAGCATCTACAGGTGGGGGTAGTACTAATGAGGGGTGGTAACTAGTGGAGTTTCAACTAAGTACAACCTCATTTCTCAGGCTGATGTCAAGGTTTCTAACTTAGGCCAAATTTTATGCTCTTTATGCAACCTTCAGCCTCTTTCCAATATCTACCAGTCACTTAAGTAAACTCTAAGTAAGCTTTGATAAATAAATAGAGTAAGAAGCTGCCACATAAAACTAGGATTGGTTTCTCAAGTGGGTATGATCACATATGCTTAAGGCATATAGTAGTCATAGAACAAGTATGGGTTTGTTGCATCAGTAGGGTATCTTGCAAGGGTTAGCTTGCATAGGTCAATTGATTAGTAAGGCTTGCATAGGTATAGTATCACCTTGCATCAATATCAATATAAGCTTGCTAAATTGCAAGTGTTAGTTTGCAAGGTTACTAGCTTGCCTTGTGCAGAGCAGTGGTTGAAGTTTTCCTCGGCTTCTTCTTCGTAGTATCCTCCTTCCTCCTCGTATCCTTGGTCGGTACTAGCGTCTATGAATAAATACGAGGTACACAATCACCAAACAATACTTAACTACTTGCAATCATCACACAAAAGGGTCCTATGGATGATCTAGCATCATCCCTAACCTTACAAGGTTAAGGCTTGATTTAAATCCTTTTATTTTTAGAAAAGTAATTTCTACTCATTGAAAAACTACTTAAGATTTAATATTCTCCAAACCCAACATGGGATCATGTTGCCACATGTCATCACCACATATTGTAGTCCATGGGAATGTGATTTAAAGTGGTGTCACAATTTAATAAGGTTTTACCCTTTTATTTTAATTAATTAAAGTGGCTAGAAATGCTTATGTAGCATTCTTTTATTACTTGAACAATATTTCTGCAAGTAAACCTATATATTTTTATATATTCTGAAAGGTATGGTTAAAGGTGATTTTTGAGAGTTGGAATCAACTCAAAACCTATTATGGTTTAAATTTGAAAAATGTTTGAATGCAGAAAAGCTTCTGCCTTGTTATTTTTACCATGGGTGATCTATAGTTCCAAATGACTTGAATCCAACGAGCTTGGATTCAGAATTCACAGACCTTTCCAGCAAAATTGGTTTCATTCAATTTGGTGCAATGAATCGATCTGGGTTGATTTTTGAAGTTGAGTACAGAAATGTGTTTGAATTGAAATAGAAAAAGGTTTAATTTGAATAACTGGGCTGCGCGGGAAAAGTTACTGGGCAGGCCTGCTAATCACAGTGCTCCCGCGGGCTGCTTAAGTGGGTGTCCCCACTCGTTAGTGACACGGGGCTGGGCGAAGCGGTATGGGGCGACGTGGATCGTTCGATCTAGTTCTAATCTAACGGTTGGGGGTCATCGTCGACGCGAGACAACTCCGGCGAGAACGAAACCTAGCGCGGCCAGTGAGGGTTGCTGGGGGCTCACCGGGGTACTGGCGAGGGTCAGCGAGGTGGGCGAACGACGAAGTCGACGATGGCTAAGCTCCTAGTACCGGTGGCTTCTCCTGGGGCGGCTCCAATCGCTGGCTCCCTTCTTCTCCAGAGGCGGCGGGCTTCGGTGAAATTCCGGTTGGGTGGTGCTTGCCTTGCTCTGAGAACGGTGTGGCACGATCAGTGAGGAGAGGGGAGTGAGATGGTGTGAAGAAATCGTGCGGGGGTGGCCTCTATTTATAGTCGAGCGAGGGGACTGTCGGGGCGCACGGTGAGCTCGTCGGGGGCGATGTTACAGGCGGCTAATGGCATGGGAAAGGGTAGAGGACGTTGCGGTGTCTCCTGGCGATGCTCAACGACATGGTCTCGAGGCATGGGGCGGTGTGGTTTGGTCTGGAACGGGCGGTGCTCTGTGCGGCAGAGGCGGCGTCTTCGACGGCGGGCGGTGGCTACGCGGCACGGGGCGGCAAACGGGGATGTCTGGCGGTCTCCTGGGTCGGTGGGGTTTGTGTATGCACGCGGCGAGGGTGGCGCGCGGTCTGTGGGCTTCGGTCGAGGTTCGTGCTCTGGCGCATGCTCGGCATGGTCTCTGGCGGTCTGGGCGCGGCTTGTGCGTGTGGTCCAGGGCTTGGCAACACTCGCGGCTGGGACAGGTAGTGGCGGTAGACGGTGAGCTGCCTCCCAGACAAGGTTGGCAAGGCTAGTTCTTCCTCTAGCCTGCTGTCTACAATGGGGTGATAAGGGGGTGCTCGGCTATTCACCATTGATGGCAATGGCAAGCTCACATGGGTGCTAGTCCTTAGTTAAACTTCCTAGATGATCTACTGAGCTGTGTGTGAGATAACTAGGGAACAAGTTAGGCCAATTTTACTGCACACTATAGTGTTTGATGTTTGTTTGATTTGTATCTGCAACCTGTTTGATTAAATGGCCGCATGAAATCAAGTTTTGAATTTTGAAAAGATTTTTGATGGGTTTTCTAGATTGGCGCTGGTGAGTCTGCAGATGCTTGGGTTTTGAAACTTGAGCTTGTTTGAGTGGTTTTTGAAAAATTGGGATCTTCCCATATGATAAAGATTCAATTTTGAATTGTCATTTAAACTATGCCTTTGAAAGTTTCTGGATGATCACAAAGTGGGCCTTGATACCTTGTTATGAGTACATTCAAGGGGTGCAAAGATCCAGCAAAGTTTCTGTTAGGTTCTGAAAGTTTGAGACAGCCAAAGTAGGCATGGGAGTTAAATTGGTCAAAGTGACCATTCATTTAATATATGTGTTTTGATTTACTTGTCTTTAGGAAAAGTGTGGGAAATGTTTTAGATGATGTTTATTTCACCTAAGAAAACATTTTACAAGAAATGAAACAAACAAACAAGGTGGTTTTAAAGGATTTCAAAATCCATGCATACACATATGCATGCATTCATGATTTCATTTAGAAAAGTTTTTGTTAACCCTAATTTTGATGATTAGAATTTGATGATCCAAGCTTAGTATTTTTGGGATGTTACACTCATGAGCTCCTCTTGCATGCCGAACGACTGGGAGATTTCGTTGAAGTCTCTATCGAAGTGGTCCGATCGGGTAAAGCTTACCTGGACTATGATGACCCCTTTGGGCCCATGCTCTTGAGCAGCAGGTACGCGTAGTGTGGTACTGCTAGGAATCTTGCGAATGCTACAGCCCGAGGATGGTGTGCTACTGTGATGGCCAATCCACCACTTCGAACTCGAGCCGCTCACACCGAAAGTTTTTGGGCTTGCCAAAGATGACGTCGAGCCATATCTTTCCCAGGGGATTATGTCGTGGAACATTGTATCGGATTGTTCCACGCTACACAGCGTGATCCACATCGCTGCGAGGATGCTTGCGAACATCAGGTTATTGCCGATGCCGCCGTCCATGAAGACGCGGCTCATCTCGAATCCTACGATCTGCGCCTCGAGCACTAGGGCAGAATGACTTGGGCGAGGGATCTGGCGGGTATGGTCCGAACGATCGAACGTGATGTAGGACTCTGAGCCATTGAGGTACTCAGGGATGGCTGGTGGAGCGGTTACAACGAAGCTGACCTGTCGAGTGATCTTCTTCTGTACCCTATTGGTGGGGCGTCCCTTCTGGATCATGAGAGACCCTTTTGGCGGTGGGTATCCGCTTGTGCCGTTGTTTGGCGTAGGTGCAATCACGGGATTTGATGGTCCCACGGGTGGTGGTGGTGGAGCTTTGTGGGCGATGTCACCTGGTGCGGGTGCAGGTCCGAACCCAGGATTCACAATCTAGCGTCGCATTTGGGTGAGGCGCTCGCTGAGTTTGAACTCGCGGTAGTCCTTGAGCATGTGGTTGGCCTTTTTCTTGCCATTCTGCTTGTCGATGTAGAAGTGGATGGTGCGTGGACCCAACAGCTTGTCTTATGCTAAGGTTTCATCATCACGGCCACGACGCTGCCATGTTTGTGTTGGGCGTCCTCCGTCGCGGAAGTTGCTTCCGCAGTATCCTCCGCTGCTGCGGTTGTTTTTATTGCGGCGTTCGGCGTAGCCAGCCGCAACCATGACGGGTCCGTCGCGATCGTCGTAGACGCGCAGTCTTTGTTTGCTACGACGCTCGCGTCTGCGGCCGTATTCATCCTCCTCATCCGAATGTGCTCGGTGGAGGGAATCCTCGCCATCTGCCCACCTGTTGGCGATGTCCATGAGGTGGTCGAGTGTCTTGGGCTTGACGCGCCCAAGTTCTTCGTTGAAGTCCGGGCGCTTGACACCATCCTTGAAGGCATCGATCGTTCTCTCCTCGGAGATGTGTGCCGCGGAGTTCTTGATGTTGCACCAGTGCAAGATGTACAACTAATGGATTCGCCCGTACATTGTGTGCAGGCCCGCAGCTCCTCGATCGAGGTTGGCCTCTTGTTGGTGCCTTTAAAGTTTCGGATGAAACTGTACGCCAGTTCCTCCCAGCTTCGGATGGAGCCTGAGGATAGGATGTTGAGACAGATCCGGGCTGCGCCTGTCAGCTGCAGCTGAAGGCATTGCAGGGCGGTGTTCCTCTTGCCACCATGCAGCATGATGGACGAGAGGTGGTTGCTGAGCCACGCCTTCGGATCCTGCGTGCCGTCGAACTTTGGAGTGTCCAAAGGAAGCTTGAAATTTTTCGGCATCTGCATGCGCCGAACGGATCTGCTGAAGCATCGAGCTCCACACAGTTCTCCATCGTCATCCTCTTCGGATTCGGTTGAGCACGCGCGTTTGGCGTGTGCCTTGTCGACCTTGCGCTGGGCAAGGTCGTTTCGAGCGTTGTAGTCGCGGCTGCGACGTCTTGGGATCTTGTGTCATCGAGGTAGATCGTGCTCATCCTCTTCCTCGTCGGATGAGGGTGTGGCGCTACGGTTGAATTTGACCGTAGCCTTTTTATTCGGCTCCGTAGGAGCTTCTTCGTGAGCGCAGCTCCGACGAGTCCGAGCCCGACTAGTGCAGACGTGTGCATGGCACTCTTCGGGTCCCCCACCGGAGGTGGATGGGACGCGAGGTACATGGTGGCTGCCATGATTGCGGCCTGAGGCGTCTTCGGTGTGACGTTGCCATTGACGTCCATCTCCATGAAGGACGTGTTGAGGGTTTTGGTGACCTCACTTCTCGCGGCGGGGTCCATGTTATCTGTGCGAGAGCGATGCTTATTGGCGTGATTGCCGTGCAAGCTAGAGCCACAAGCGGCAGAGAGCACAGCTCACCACGCGCTAGACTCTGAAGCTGCTTGCTTGCGTTTGTCGAGCTACTCCTGCAGCTTCACCTGCCTGTTGTGCTCGCCGATGAGGAGGAGGTGGTATGCCATCAGCAGGTCTCGTGAAGAGTTCACAGGTAGGATCTTGTTACCCGCCACAGCTTCGCGTGCCTAGCACCAACCTTCCTCATTGAGGTTGATCCGCTGATAGGCGACAACATCGCCCTCGTTGGGTTGGAGGGGCGGCTGCCCTCCGTTTCCTCCGTTCCCAGCCTGCGGATTTGGTGGTGGGTTGGGCTCAGTCGAATTTGGTTGACCTTCTGTTTCACCATGGATGACTACAGCGCATTGGTATCGCCTGCAGATTGGATCGCTGCTGCCACAGCTTTCAAATCCAGAGCCGTAGGTTCCTTCATCTGTTAGCGTCGACGTGCACAGCACACCGATGGGTGGGACCCATGAAGCGGGCCTGATGGATGGTGGTGGCACCTGCTCTGGGAGGCGGAGTGTGTCGGTCTGCCCTACCTAGAAGCAGAAGCTCCCGAACAGAATCTCGAGTATGTCGCCTACGGGCTCGAAATCCTTCATGGTGGCTGGCGAGTGGGCGGTGAAGTCGAAAGCACCGAAGAGTAGGTGTATGTCCATCGCCGAGGAGTTGTAGATCGCTTCAGATGGGACCATCATGATCGCACAATCAGCGCCCCCGATTCCCACATACGGTGCCAATTGACGAGGTTTAATCTCGTCAATGCCCATTGTTATGAGCTTGGGTTTTGGAGAAGGTGGGGATGCTGGAGATCATGAAACGGTTAGCGAATAAGCAACACAGGGACATGAGGTTTACCCAGGTTCAGGCCCTCGGAGGGAAAACCCTTCTCCTGCTTGTCTTCTCTTGATTACGGCGGAACCGAAAATTACAGGGGTGCGCAGATGTAATCTGGCGTGGAGGTGTGTATGCGGTGAGAGTTTTCCCTTCTCGCCGTGCCCTCCTAGACTTTATATAGATAGGAAGGTCCCGGGCAAAGGTCAAGTCAGTTATATATTAGGGTTTGCCCTTTCAAATTCTATCTACACTAGCCTTGTTCTCCAAGCATCCGAAGGCGTCATGGGCCTGGGCCATCCGGAATCTCCGCAGGCCGCGTATCTTGTAGTGGGCCTTCCTTCGGGCTGGACTAGGTATGCTGATGTTGTGTACCCGTGGGATATAACCATGTCACCGGCGGCAAGGGGATGGAGGAATCCTCCCCTAGGTAGGATTCCTTCCCTCTGTCCACTAGACAACCATGTTGGGATTTGACTTTTCAAATTGGCGTTTGACTTTCAAACTAGAGTTTGATTTCTCTCTTACCATTGCCCAACCAAGTGACCTAGGGCATGATGCAACCATTCCACTTTGGTATGACACATCCATGTACCTTCCCACTCAGGATCGGTGGACCTTCTAGACCCTTCTAGAACATCCGGTGAAAACACCGAAACCATTCCCATACTTGGACTTTCCTTATATGAATCTTATTTTCCAGACCATTCTGGATCTCCTCGTGATGTCCTGGATCCAATCCGAGACTCCGAGCAACATTCAGTCTCTTTACTCACATTCCATATCTACTAAACAACATTGAATCCTTAAGTGTGTCTCCCTACAGTTCGTGAATTATGCAGATATGATCGAGACTCTTATCCGATCAATAACCAATAGATGAATCTAGAAAATTCATATGGATCCCACATATTTCTACGATTACTTCATGATCAAATGAACCATTTACATACAATACCAATTTCCCTTTCTCTTGCGATACTTTACTTATCCGAGGTTTGATCATTAGTATCTATGCATACCTAGTTCAACCTCGTTACCGATAAGTACTCTTTACTCGTTCCTATGATTTGTGATACCTTGTGAGCCAGTCACATGCTTGCAAGATAATTGGATGACATTCCACTAAGAGGGCCCAAAGTATATCTATCCGTCATATGGATGGACAAATGCCACTCTTGATCCATGTGCCTCAACACATACTTTCTGAATACTCAATGCCACCTTTATAACCACCCAGTTATGAAGCGGTGTTTGATGTCATCAAAGCATCCATCCGGTGATGGTGATTAACATGATCTCATGGTCAAAGGATTTAGGTTACTATGTATCTGAAAGATTATAGCAAATGAACTATTGAAATGGCTTGATCTTATGCTACGCTTAACTATAGGAGTATGTCCATCACATCATTCTCCTAATGATATGATCTAGTTATTAATAACATCAAATGTTCATGATTAGGAAACCATAATCATCTATTAATCAACAAGCTAGTATTACAAAGAGGCTTTACTAGAGACTCTTACATGTTTACAAATCACACAAGTATTAATGTTTCTGGTTAATACAATGATACGTCGGAAATGTATCTATAATTTTTTATGTTCCATGCTTGTTTAGTATCTACTTTGCTTTGCTTTGTCTTTATTTGAGGTGTTTCTATTAACAAGTTGCCACACTGCCAGTTGCCTGTTTTCTTCTGTTTTTGGTTCTAGAAAGGCATAAAATCAATATTCTTGGAATTGGACGGGACAAAAGCCAAAGTCAATAACTTTCCGTGGGGAACACCAAGTCCAGAGGAGAGACGGAGGAGGGCCTCAAGGGGGCCACACCCCCTGGCCGCGCGGGTGGGCTCACCCCGCGCCTGGGGGGGTGCAGCCGCCTTGGGCACCCCCTCGGCCTCCCCCTTCGCCTATAAGAAGCCCCCGATGCAGAAACCCTAAGCACCCGATCAAATCTCCACGAAACCGTTTGTAGCCGCCGCTACCATCGATCCCTAGATCGGGGGGATCTGAAGTTCTTCCCGGCACCCTGCCGGAGGGGAGATCATCCCGGAGGCCTTCTTCTCCGGTATGACGCTGAGTAGTTCCACCTTGGACTATGGGTCCATGTAGTAGCTAGATGGTTGTATCTCCTCCTTGTGATTTCATGTATAGATCGTGTGAGCTCCATTCATGATCAAGATCTAATCTATTTGTAATCATGCATGTTGTGTTTGCGGAGATCTGATGGATATTGAGATTATTATGTTGGATTGATTAATGGTTTTGTCTTTATGATTCTATCATGTATGTGTTGTTTGTGATCTTGCATGCTCTCCGTTGTTAGTAGCTATCTTGGCCAAGTAGTTGCTAGTGACTCCAAGAGGGGGTATTTATGCTTGATAGTGGGTTCATACCTCTAGTTTCCAAGGGAAGTGACAAAAATCTCTTCGGTTGTAGATGTGCTGTTTCCACTAGGGAGAAAACAACGGTCTTTTGTTCATGGAACATGTGGACTGTTTACCTTACACACTTTGCTTAAAGCAGTTGTCTGTTGCTTGCAACTTAATACTGGAGGGGGTTCGGATGATAACCTGAAGGTGGACTTCTAGTCATAGATGTAGTTGGATGGCGGTCTATGTATCTTGTTGTATTGCCCAATAAAATCTCATAGGATCTTTCTGACTAGTATTGCATTGTTATGCCTTGCTCAGTTCCTGTCAATTGGCCTGCTGTAATTTGTTTACCCTTCATGCCATGTTGCTTATCTAAGGAGAGCACCTCTAGTGAACTATGGACCCCCAGTCCAATCTTTACCATTGATACATCTTCCACTATTACATGTTTACTTCCAACCCACCATTACCTTCCACACCATACATTTAATCATTTGTTACAGCAAAGCGGTGAGCTTGACAACCTCAATGTCTAGTTGGGGCAAAGTCTTAAGTTTGTGTTGTGCAGGTCTCCGCGTTGTTTGCAACACCTGTGTGACATTTCCTTCCTCCTACTGGTTCGATAACCTTGGTTTCTTACTGAGGGAAAACTGCTGTTATGCTGCTTCACACCTTCCTCTTGGGGTTCCCAACGAAGTGCTAACCAGCACCATCATACAATTATAGCATGAATGTAAACATTTATCATAAACACAAAGATATAATAATAACTACTTTTATTATTGCCTCTTGGGCATATCTCCAACATCTGCTACCCTATTTTATGTTCCTATATTATACTGGAAGGAGAAATTGAGACCCACTCATATTGTCATGGATTTATTTTGAAGATCAATATGTAATATCTGGTCCTCCAACTGACATAGGCTCTGATCATCAGTTTTGGTCACAAAAGGTCCTATAGATAAGTATGTACTCCACGTATCAACAGCCATCATGATAGCCAAGAACAATTTTTCATAAATAGACAGTTTCTTATTGTTGACACTTAGGGCCTTGCTGTAATATGCTATAGGTTGTCCATCCTGCATCAATACAACACCAATTCCTATATCACATGCATCAGTTTCAATCCAAAATAATTTAGAGAAGTCTGGCATGTCTAACACATGTGTCATACTCATAGCCTTCTTAAGTGCTTCAAAATCTTGTTGTGCTGCTAGATTTCATACAAAACTTTGTTTCTGAAGGAGAACAGTTAATGGCTTGGAAATTTTGAGACCCTGGCGCATGGCTCAATAGGATTGATAGGAAACCCATAACAAGAAGTTGCAACTTCTTTTCCGGAAGCTCATTCGAAAATAACTCTACGGTTAAGCGTGCTTGGCCTAGAGCAATTCTAGGATGGGTGACTGACCGGGAAGTGGGTACCGGGTGCGCATGAGTGAGGACAAAGTGCGGAGAAAAGACTTGTGTTGGTATGTGGGGTTAGTCCAGAGATCCTATTGAGCTGCCAGAAGTGACAGCCGTTGGTCCGGAGTGACCGGGGGTGTTACAAGTGGTATCGAGACCGTCAGCGGTTGTTACATGGGCGTGTCAAGTGCATATGTGTAACATGGCGCGTGTGGCCCGGAGTGAACATGACATGGCAATGTGCCGGCACTGGACGCACAGACATGTGCCAAGAGGGGACGTTCCTGTCTTGTGGTTGATCGACGAGGACGTTAGTAACAAGATCGTATCATTAGGATAATGATGTGATGGACACACACCCATAGTAATAATAACATAAGAAAAATTCATTTAGAGTTCATTTGCTACAAGCTTTCAAATACATAGTAACATAATCCTTCGACCATGAGATCATGTTAATCACCAAAACCGAATGGATGCTTTGATGACATCAAACATCACTTCATAAATGGGTGGTTATAAAGGTGGAATTGGGTATTTTGAAAGTATGGATTGAAGCGCATGGACCAAGAGTGGGATTTGTCCATATATATAACGGATAGATATACTCTACGACTTCTCCGTGGAGTGTCATCCAATTGGCTTGAAAGCATGTGACAAGGTCACAAGGGATGTCACATCAGAGTACAAGTAACAAGTACTGCGCGACAAAGGGAATCAATATCAGTAACGAGGTTGAACTAGGTATAGAGATAACGATGATCAAACCTCGGATAAGTAAAGTATTGCGCGACAAAGGGAATCAATATTGTATGTAAATGTTTCATTCAATCACGAAGTCATCGTTGAAATATGTGGGAGCCATTATGGAATACTAGATCCCTCTATTGGTTCTGGAACGGATAGGTGTCTCGATCATGTCCGCATTGTACGCGAAACATAGGGAGACACGCTTAAGGAATCAATGTTGTTTAAGTAGATATGGAATGTGAGTTAGAGACCGAATGTTGTTCGGAGTCTCGGATTGGATCCAGGACATCACGAGGAGATCTGGAATGATCCGGAGAATAAGATTCATATAAGGAAAGTGGTTTTGTGGGGTTCGGAATGTTTCAGTGTTTTGACTGGAAGCTTCTAGAATGTTCTAGAGGGACCACCAGTGGGTCCACCACCCCGGGGAGGGTAACTTGGGCTGTGTCATTCCCTAGGGGCTAGCCTCACCAAGCCCTAAAGGGACAGCCGGCCAACACTAGTAAAATGGTCAAACCCTAATTTGAATAGTTAAATCCTAGTTTGAAAAGTCAAACTCTAGTTTTGCTAAGAGGGAAGACTTAGAGGGAAAGTTCCTAACTCTCCCCTTGGTGGCCGAGTTGGGGGGGGGGCTCGGCTAGGGCTGGTAACCCCTTGGCCGCCATCCCCCCACATATATAAGGAGGGGTGGAGGCGCCACCCCTTTCCCCTTGTCCCTGGCGCCTAAACCCTAGGCACCACACCCCTCTCTCTTCTCCATCGTCCTGCTCCGGCTTAGGCGAAGCCCTGCAGAAATCTCTCCTCCACCACCACACTATCGTGCTGTTGGGATTATGAAGGGATCTACTACCTCCGACTGCGCTGATGGAACCGGGAGAGGAAGGTCTTCGTTGACCCCATACGTGTGACCGACTGCGGAAGCGCTACTAGAACACGGCACCGGAAGGATCATCTACACAATCTTGAGATTGGCAAGTGATCGACTACATCAACAATGAGATCCGAGTCTTGTTAAACGCTTTGGATCTAAGAGGGTTAGTTCTCTACAATCTCGTTGCACCGATCTCGTAGATTAGATCTTGGCTTGTCCATAGATTAGATCTTGGTTTTATGTGTTCTTGCGGTAGAAATTTTTGTTTTACATGCAACGAACCCTACACCTACATGGTGTTCTAGAAGATGTGGTCTATATGAAACAACCACCTGGTTTTGAACATCTTGATACTCCCCATTATGTTTTCATACTTGATAAAGATCTATATGGATTGAAGCAAGCTCCCCGAGCATGGAGTTCTCAGCTCAGTGCTAAGCTGCATCATCTTGGTTTACTTCCATCAAAGGATGACACCTCGATATTTCTATATGATAAGTCTAGAGTTACCATTTTTGTTCTCATTTATGTTGATGATATTATTGTGACAAGCTCCTTTGATGATGTTATCTCAGTCTTGCTCAAAGATCTCAACGTTCACTCTACTATTAAAGATTTGGGAGATCTTCATTATTTTCTTGGTATTGAAGTCCAAAGAATATAAGATGGTTTTCTCCTTACACAACAGAAATGTGCTCATGATATTCTCACCCGAGATGGTATGCTTGCATGCAAATCTTCTCCTACACCGTTGTCCCCTTCCGAGCCACTTTCCTTGCATGAAGGTACTCCCCTTGGTCCTAATGATAGCTCTCAGTATCGCAGTGTAGTTGGTGCTCTTGAGTACCCCACCCTCACACGTCCAGATCTGTCATTTTTTGTTAATAAGGTCTGCCAATACCTTCATGCTCCTACTACTGCTTATTGGACAGTTGCTAAGCATTCTTCGTTATGTTAAGGACACATCTCATCTTGGTATTGTCACGACCCTGGATCAGTGCTAGACAAATACCAGATCCTCATCTGATATAAGCCTAACCTAAATTCCGAAACGCGCAGGGAAAGATCGGTAACATTACTGAACATAAAAACCATACATTAATAAGGTAAACTCTTAAAAGAGTTACAAACCAGTCATACAAGCCAGGGGTCACAGACCCATCATTACATCAAACAATGGAAGCAAACATGTTGTTCTAAACAACAAACTTAGGAAAGGGCCTAAGAGGCCTTCAACAGAAGTAGCGACCCTTCCATAGATCCTAGGCTGCTGCTCGGGAACCCCGACTACTCGTCGACTTCGACGTATAAACCACCTTAATTTGGAGTAGCATCATCTGTAGAAAACATCAACGAAGCAAGGTTGAGTATAGGGTGTAATCCGGAAGACTTATGGCTAGTGGAGTTATTTTTGCATAAAAGCCATCTTTTATTTTCAAAACAAGAGGGAGAAGAAAACTCGTCTAGTCAGATCGTTTTCAAAAGGGGATAAGAAGACTTCAACTCTAGACCTTAAAATCATCTTTGATATCCGGCAAGTATCTTCATCAACTGAACCTCTCTTCCCGGACTACCCCCTCAACAACCCCGAGGAAGTATTCCAGATCTCACTTTAGTTGGCAAGTTTTATCATTCGGTTATAGTTTTCTATGATCATAGAATCCGTTACCAAGTTGTCCATAACCGTGGACATGGCTTTTCGAAAAGATTAATAACCCTACAGGGGTGCACAACTTTACCCACACGTACCAACCGATTCTTAATGCCAATATATTAGCCCTCTTCCTTGGAGATCCGGCAGAGAGTGGTTGACCACGACCTTTACCTTGCTTTCGCCGAGACCATGAGTCACGCACTAGGGTGATGCCGCCATAACGGGTCATGTCCCGAAGTCGGTCCCTAATTATGTGTGCGAGGTTCAAGATTACGGATGCCGGGCATCTCTTGTTCCCGGCCACGCTTACCTACCTGTTATGAATGCACCTCCTTCACCTCCATTCAAGAACGACCAATATGCGTATGTCGAATGGAAATCCCGAACTATGTGACTCATGGAATCTATTAGGCAAGTTAGTTGGTCGAGAGGGTTTCCAGGCCCCCGTGTGGTTGTACGCTCGTCTTGGTTCAAGAGGCGAGAACATCAGGTCCTAAGGGTGGCAAGTATGGGACTACAAAAACCACAACCCCCGTGGCCTCCCATACTAGCCTTAGCATGTTTATTATCCATATCTGATCACATCACATATCCTACCATACTAGATTCATCCGCATCTCCGGTGCATCACATGAAAGATCAGCAACAGACCACTAATAATGGCTAAGCTTAACTGAACTGTGGCACTAGCGATGCTCATAAGCCAACCCTAGTTATGCTAGGAGCGGTGGCTCAGGTAATATAGTTCACAAAGGGAAACATGCATCTGATAGGATTTATCTGTCTACTGTTAAAAGACTGTTGAACCAAATGCATATGACGAGAATGAAATACTTCGTAATCATAGGATTCATATGTATGAGTGGGGCTTCGTTTGCCTTGTCCGTTGTTGTACTGGTACTGCTCTTCGGTGATGTTGACTTCAGCCTCAGGTTCGGTTCCTATTCGCGAGAACCAATCACCAGAAAAGAGAAAGCAACACTCTGAACATGGCATGTGCAATGCTCATACAATATGAATGATATTACAAGTTAAATAAGGTTGAATTGAACCCTAAGACATGCTTGGTCACTTTAAAGGGGGTTCCGAAGGTCCAAACCCTAAAACAGGGGAATCATCGGAATCACCTGTGGGGGTCAATTGGTTCTTCTAATTGAACTTTCCATCAAAGTTCATTAACAATGTATGATTATAACTTAGTTGGATAGGTTTCATTTTTCTGAACATTTTGGTATATTATTTGTATTTTTCTGATTTAAAATGAATTAGTTATGAATTTCCCAATTTTTAATTCATTTTAAATCATTTTTGGAATATTTAAAATAATTTCCAACTTGGGCCCACATGTCAGACTTTTATTATTTTCAGAAAACATTTACATAAATGATTAAAATCCTGACAGGCAAGGCCCACCTGTCATACATTTCCATTTAATAAAATAATTACAGAAAACATTAAAAGAAATAAAAAGAAAATATGACATCATGATGATGTCATGCATACATCATCAATGGCGTGCATGCAGATCCTTGATGGATCTATCGATCCAGAGCTCGCGTGGAGGCGTGGTTGGGGGCGTTAGGAAGAGGGCGTCGGGCTACGAAATGGCGGCCGCAGGTGAGGTCACCGGAGACAAAGACAACGTGGAGCGAGTGGCGGCGGCTTTGGGCTCTCGCGGGGAAGACAACACAGAGGGAGAGGAGGCAAACAGAGGGGTGCATTAGCACCGTGGGCTCACCGCGAGCACGACAGGGGTGGTGGCGAGGTGAGGCGAGCACGAACGAAGGAGTAATCGACGATGATGACAACGGCGACCGACGGCGCTTATTGCTCGATTCCGGCCAGAGGAGGTCGTCCGGCTCGCGTGCTTCGAGTAGGAGGACGAGGGAGGCGAGGCGCGTCCGGCGGTGGCCTCATTGTGGCGCGGGGTGGATAGAGACGACGGAGACGAGGAGGATCTGACGAACTAGGGTTCGGCCATGGCGCTCGAGAGCTACAGAGAGGGGGAAAATGGCGGTGTAGGGTTCGTCGGCAGCGACGGTGGCGGTTATAGACGACCAGGGGTGGCGGCTCGAATCCTGGCGCGCACCAGCGACGACGGACGGTGGCGGTGTCGATAGCGAGCTGCCTGCTCGTCGTCAACAAAGACGACAGCGATGAAAGGTCAAGGCACGGAGCGGGACGGGCTGTCACTGGCTAGGCTAGGGGCTTATCGGGGCTGGCGTTGTTGGCGGCAGGGAGAGAGGAGAGGATAGATGGGCTCGGCCCAGAGAGATTTAGGTTCAGATTTTTTTTTTCCAGGAAATCCTTTTCTATTTCTATTTTTCTGTTTCTTTTTATATTTGGAATTAAAACCTGTTTTTTTTAATGATTTCAATTTACAGAAACTTTTGTATAATATCTGAAAACACTAAGGGCCCTCGACACAATTTGGGCTCCATTTGTTTTGAGGATTTTCAAAATATAGAAACCATTTGAATTGATTCAAAAAGAGAGAGAAAGCTATTAGGGTTTAGGGTTTTGTTTGTTCTTCTTTGGTTGAATCAAAGTACAAGTGTTATTCATGCATGCAATGCTCAAACATATCTTATTTATATTACACAAAATGTGGTATGTTACAGCTCTACCCCACTTACAAGAATCTCGACCCGAGATTCCTAGGTTTTAGAAAAGAAGGCAGGGTACTCAGATCGAAGAAGATCTTCGCGTTCCCAGGTTTTAGAAAAGAAGGCAGGGTATTCTCGGTAGGTTAAATCATCTTGGAGATCCAAAGTTTCATGGTCCACACCACGAATGGGATCTTTGAAGCAACGCTTGAGTTGATACACATGAAAAACATCATGAACCTCTGGAAAATTTGAAGGTAGATCCAATTTGTAGGTGAGCTCACCCCTCTTGGAGAGAATGCGAAAGGGACCAACATAGCTAGGAGCCAATTTTCCCTTGATACCGAATCAGCGGACACCCTTCAGAGGAGTGACCCGGAGTTAGACTTGATCACCAACTTCATAATGAACATCAAGATGATGACGATTATAGTTGGTCTTCTGACGGGATTGAGCAGCCTTCAGACGCTCTCGAATTATGTGAACTTGATCTTCTGCTTCTTGGATCATGTCCATACCAAAAAATTGTCTTTCGCCGGTTTCTGTCCAGTTCAGCGGTGTTCGACATGTTCTCCCATACAGGAATTGAAAAGGTGCCATGCCTAAACTGGATGGAAAACTATTGTTATAGGAGAACTCCGCAAAAGGAAGACATTTCTCCCATTTCTTTCCAAAGGATATGACACACGCTCTGAGCATGTCTTCAAGAATTTGATTCACTCTTTTAGTTTGACCACCGGTTTTAGGATGATAGGCTGTACTGAAGGAAACTTGAGTTCCCATTGCTTCTTGGATACTAGCCCAGAATTTGGAAGTGAACAAGCTTCCACGATCAGATATGATCTTCTTGGGTACACCATGAAGAACGACGATCCGGGATATGTATAGCTCTGCCAACTGGCTTGCGGTAATACTTTCCTGAACAGCAAGGAAGTGATCAACTTTGGATAGCCGATCAATAACTACCCATATGGCATCATGTCCAGATTGTGTCTTTGGGAGTCCAGTAATGAAATCCATACCAATTTCATCCCATTTCCACTCAGGGATCTTCAACGGCTGCAGAAGTCCAGCAGGACTTTGGTGTTCAGCCTTCACACAACGGCAAATGTTGCACTCTGAAACAAAGCGAGCGATTTCCCGTTTCATTCCACTCCACCGGAATCTTTGACGGAGATCTCGGTACATCTTGGTACCACCAGGATGGATAGACAGAGGGGATTCATGAGCTTCTAGTAGAATTAGATCTTTGATTTTCCGACTGTTTGGAACCGCTAGCCGGTTACTAAAGTATATAATACCTTGATCACTGACGTAGAAACATTTAGCTTCACCGCTAGCAACACGTTCCTTGATCTTGGTAACTTCATCATCTTCCTTTTAAGATTCCTTGATTTGGTCCTCGAGAGAAGATTTTATTTCAATGTTAGCAATGAATCCACAAGGAACCCTTCAAGGTTAAGACACTTGATTTCCTCGTAGAGAACAAGTTGGGCTTGTGAAATCATCAGATTGTTGCAATAAGACTTCCGACTTAGCGCATCAGCAACGACGTTGGCCTTGCCGGGTTGATAGTTGAGACCCAAATCATAATCTTTGATGAGTTCCAACTATCATCTTTGCTTGAGATTTAGATCTGGCTGGGTAAAAAGATACTTCAGACTTTGATGATCCGAATAAAGTTTGCAACGGTTACCGATGAGGCAATGTCGCCATTGCTTAAGAGCATGAACAACAGCAGCGATCTCGAGATCATGGGTTTGATAATTGTTCTCATGTGGCTTCAACTTCGGAGAAGCATAGGCCACTACATGACCCTCTTGCATCAACACACAACCAAGACCTTAGAGAGAAGCATCACAATAGATGACGAAGTCCTTGCTTGTATCCGGAAGGACAAGCACAGGAGAAGTGGTTAGCTTAGTTTTCAAATCTTGGAAGCTTTCTTCTGCCTATTCTGACCATTCAAACTTCTTATCTTTCTTAAGGAGATTAGTCATAGGCTTGGCTATCTTGGAGAAGTTCTTGATGAATCGACGGTAATATCTAGCCATTCCAAGGAAACTTTGGACTTCCTTGACTGAAGTAGGTGACTTCCATTCCAGAATGGTCTCAACCTTATCCGGTATGACAGCAACACCACTACAGACACAACATGACCAAGGAAGACGAGCTCTTGTAACCAGAACTCACATTTGGAAAACTTGGCATAGAGGTGATGTTCATGAAGTTTAGTCAACACCAAACGTAGATGTTCGGCATGCTCTTATTCAGTCTTGGAGTAGATTAGAATGTCATCAATGTATACCACGATGAACTTGTCGAGATACTCCATGAAGATGGAGTTCATGAGCCTTATAAATGTGGAAGGGGCATTGGTCAACCCGAAGGACATCACTGTATACTCGTAAAGACCATAACGAGTTGTGAATGCTGTCTTTGGAATATCTTCCTTTCTGATCTTAATTTGATGATACCCTGATCTTAAGTCCATTTTGGAGAAGATAGTGGCACCACTTAATTGATCAAAGAGGTCATTTATCCGGGGAAGTGGGTACTTATTCTTGATTGTCACTGCGCGGGGCTGAGGTCGTTGGCGATCAGCACCGTCTTGGGTGAGTCGGTTGGGTGGACCTACACCTTTTTCGTGTTGACTGTGGAGTCGAACTACGTATCAGGTGAGTTTTTCCTGGAGCCTCGTTGTCAACACCCGGATTTTTCAATCCTAGATGCCTGTTATGCCATACATCGCAATCCCAGGATTACCATTTTTGCGAGACATAACAGGATTGGATACCATAGTACATCATCCATTACAAACGATACATAAGTTCTTACACAAATAGGGATCTCATGATCCAGTTCTTAATACAACATCAAGCAGCGGAATACGTAATAATAACGGTAGAGTAGGCGAAGCTCCATCTTCGGGGTCATGGGCAATGCTGACGATGGGAGATGATCCTAGTTGTCGTAACATTCCTGGGGTCCATCTTCCAGGTCCTCCTCTTCATAGTCTGGCCATGGGAATAGCCAGGGACAAATCCACGAGTACTCTTTAAGTACTCGCAAACTAATACGAATAGGTAAAGGGGGTTTTTGGATAATAGGACACTAGGCTCTAGGGTTGTTTTGCAAAAGCCAGATTTATCTCTACTAAGTTCTAAAGCTAGTCACAATTTTATAACTCCTAACTGGGAACTTGTATTTCATATCACAACTCTGTGGTTGGCAAGTCAAAGTCTCAATTCATTTCACAAGTCATTTTGAAAAGTCTGACGGGGGAACAGTATGGCCACTCAATGTACATAATCATGACGCTGATTATTCGAATAGTTTGACATTCTACAGAGATTGTACACTTTCACCACAACATTCGATACATCCGTCAGGAACAAATCCTGAATTCACCATACTAAGTATGCGGATAATCAATCCTAACCTTTCGATTACACGCCCTAGTATAAGCACCTCTCTTGTGAGTTTGGCCTCCCAACCATGACCAACTGTCATCTTGGGTACTGCACAGGTGGACAATCTTCACAAGGTAGCCTCAACTGAGACCTTGGCCGTGAGGGAACTAATACTAAGGAATATAAGTTTCCAGTCAAGCCCTACCCAATATTCGGGTATTGTGGTTGTACGATAAAATTGGAATGGTATCACATCCAGACAACCATCAGTTTTATAAAGGGCTAAGGCTCCTGCCTCAACATTTTTATCACCAAAATTCTCAAGTGTTTGGAAACACATGTCCAAAACATTTCAATAGAATGATCCATCATTCCAAGGTTTTCATAACCATTTTTCCACCGAGTATTCCCATCTAAAAGTTGATCAAGTTTTATGCTTAGCACTAGCATCTACAGGTGGGGGTAGTACTAATGAGGGGTGGTAACTAGTGGAGTTTCAACTAAGTACAACCTCATGTCTCAGGCTGATGTCAAGGTTTCTAACTTAGGCCAAATTTTATGCTCTTTATGCAAACTTCAGCATCTTTCCAATATCTACCAGTCACTTAAGTAAACCCTAAGTAAGCTTTGATAAAGAAATAGAGTAAGAAGCTTGCACATAAAACTAGGATTGGTTTATCAAGTGGGTATGATCACATATGCTTAAGGCATATAGTAGTCATAGAACAAGTATGGATTTGTTGCATCAGTAGGGTATCTTGCAAGGGTTAGCTTGCATAGGTCAACTTGATTAGTAAGGCTTACATAGGTATAGTATCAGCTTGCATCAATATCAGTATAAGCTTGCTAAATTGCAAGTGTTAGCTTGCAAGGTTACTAGCTTGCCTTGTGCAGAGCAGTGGTTGAAGTTTTCCTCAGCTTCTTCTTCGTAGTATCCTCCTTCCTCCTCGTATCCTTGGTCGGTACTAGCGTCTATGAATAAATATGAGGTACACAATCACCAAACAATACTTAACTACTTGCAATCATCACATACAAGGGTCCTATGGATGATCTAGCATCATCCCTAACATTACAAGGTTAAGGCTTGATTTAAATCCTTTTATTTTTAGAAAAGTAATTTCTACTCATTGAAAAACTACTTAAGATTTAATATTCTCCAAACCCAACATGGGATCATGTTGACACATGTCATCACCACATATTGTAGTCCATGGGAATGTGATTTAAAGTGGTGTCACAATTTAATAAGGTTTTACCCTTTTATTTTAATTAATTAAAGTGGCTAGAAATGCTTATGTAGCATTCTTTTATTACTTGAACAATATTTCTACAAGTAATCCTATATATTTTTATATATTCTGAAAGGTATGGTTAAATGTGATTTTTGAGAGTTGGAATCAACTCAAAAGCTATTATGGTTTAAATTTGAAAAATGTTTGAATGCAGAAAAGCTTCTGCCTTGTTATTTTTACCATGGGTGATCTATAGATCCAATTGACTTGAATCCAACGGGCTTGGATTCAGCATTCACAGACCTTTCCAACAAAATTGGTTTCATTCAATTTGGTGCACTGAATCGATCTGGGTTGATTTTTGAAGTTGGGTACAGAAATGTGTTTGAATTGAAATAGAAAAAGGTTTAATTTGAATAACTGGGTTGCGCGGGAAAAGTTACTGGGCCGGCCTGCTAAGCGTAGTGCTCCCGCGGGCTGCTTAAGTGGGTGTCACCACTCGTCAGTGACACGGGGCTGGGCGAAGCGGTATTGTGCGACGTGGATCGTTCGATCTAGTTCTAATCTAACGGCTGGGGGTCATCGTCGACACGAGACAACTCCGGCGAGAACGAAACCTAGCACGGCCAGTGAGGGTTGCTGGGGGATCATCGGGGTACTGGCGAGGGTCGTCGAGGCGGGCGAATGACGAAGTAGATGACGGCTAAGCTCCTGGTACCGGTGGCTTCTCCTAGGGCGGCTCCAATCGCTGGCTCCCTTCTTCTCCAGAGGCGGCGGGCTCCGGTGAAATTCCGGCGGGGTGGTGTTTGCCTTGCTCTGAGAACGGTGTGGCACGATCAGTGAGGAGAGGGGAGTGAGATGGTGTGAAGAAATCGTGTGGGGGTGGCCTCTATTTATAGTCGAGTGAGGGGACCGTCGGGGCGCACGATGAGCTCGTCGGGGGCGATGTTACAGGCGGCTAATGGCATGGGAAAGGGTAGGGGACGGTGCGGTGTCTCCTGGAGATGCCCAACGACATGGTATCGAGGCATGGTGCGGTGTGTTTTGGTCTAGAACGGGCGGTGCTCTGCGCGGCAGAGGCAGCGTCTTCGACGGCGCGCGGTGGATGTGCGGCACGGGGCGGCAAACGGGGATGTCTGGCAGTCTCCTGGGTCGGTGGGGTTTGTGTATGCACGCGGCGAGGGTGGCGCGCGATCTATGGGCTTCGGTCGAGGGTAGTGCTCTGGCGCATGCTCGGCATGGTCTCTGGCGGTCTAGGCGCAGCTTGTGCGCGTGGTCCAGGTCTTGGCAACGTTCGCGGCTGGGACAGGTAGTGGCGGTGGACGGTGGGCTGCCTCCCAGACAAGGTTGGCAAGGCTAGTTCTTCCTCTAGCCTGCTATCCACAATGGGGTGACAAGGGGGTACTCGGCTGTTCACCATTGATGGCAATGGCAACCTCACAGGGGTGCTAGTCCTTAGTTAAACTTCCCAGATGATCTACTGAGTTGTGTGTGAGCTAACTAGGGTACAAGTTAGGCCAATTTTACTGCACACTATAGTGTTTGATATTTGTTTGATTTGTGTCTGCAACCTGTTTGATGAAATGGCCGCATGAAATCAAGTTTTGAATTTTGAAAATATTTTTGGTGGGTTTGCTAGATTTGTGCTGGTGAGTCTGCAGATGCTTGGGTTTTGAAAGTTGAGCTTTTTTGAGTGGTTTTTGAAAAAGTGGGATCTTCCCATATGATAAAGATTCAATTTTGAATTGTCATTTAAACTATGCCTTTGAAAGTTTCTGGATGATCACAAAGTGGGCCTTGATACCTTGTTATGAGTACATTCAAGGGGTGCAAAGATCCAGAAAAGTTTCTGTTAGGTTCTGAAAGTTTGAGACAGCCAAAGTAGGCATGGGAGTTAAATTGGTCAAAGTGACCATTCATTTAATATATGTGTTTTGATTTGCTTGTGTTTAGGAAAATTGTGGGAAATGTTTTAGATGATGTTTATTTCACCTAAGAAACATTTTACAAGAAATGAAACAAACAAACAAGGTGGTTTTAAAGGATTTCAAAATCCATGCATACACATATTCATGCATTCATGATTTCATTTAGAAAAGTTTTTGTTAACCCTAATTTTGATGATTAGAATTTGATGATCCAAGCTTAGTATTTTTGGGATGTTACAAACCTTCCCCCCTTAAACAAAATCTCGTCCCGAGATTTGAAAAATGACGAAAAAGATTACCTAGGATTTGAAGAGATCGGGAAACTCCGTCTTGATGTGATCTTCGCGCTCCTAGGTAGCTTCCTCTTCGGTGTGGTTGCTCCACTGAATCTTGAGAAACTTGATGCTTCGGGTTCGGGTAGTTCGAAAAGCTTCTTCCAAAATGCGGATGGGTACTTCGGGATAGGTCAGGTCATCCTTGATCTCTATGGTCCGGTGGTCGATATTCTTGAACACTTCAGTCTTCTCGGGGACTTCGAGACATTTGCGAAGTAACGAGATATGGAACACATTGTGCATAGATGACATCTCTTCAGGTAGTTACAATTGATACGATACTTCTCCTCGACGGTTCAGAATTTTGAAAGGTCTGATATATCTGGGGGCTAACTTTCCTTTGAGTTGGAAACGCTGCATTCCCTTCAATGGCGACACTTTCAGATAAACAAAATCTCCTATATTGAAGGCGAGGTCTCGACGTCTCTTGTCGGCATAACTCTTCTGTCGGGATTGGGCGGTCTTGAGGTGCTCACGAATCTTGTGAACCTTCTCTTCTGCTTCTTTGAGGATGTCGGGTCCAAAAATCTGACTCTCTCCTACTTCCGACCAGTTCAAAGGGGTGCGACACTTTCTTCCATACATGAATTCAAATGGGGCCATTTGCAAACTGGCTTGATAACTATTATTGTAGGAAAATTCTGCAAACGGCAGATAGTCTTCCCACTTGGATCCATATTCTAGCACACATGCTCTAAGCATATCTTCGAGTATTTGATTTACTCGCTCCGTTTGTCCATCGGTCTGAGGGTGATACGCGGTACTGAAATCTAGGCGGGTTCCTAAACCTTCTTGGACTTTCTTCCAGAATCTTGAGGTAAACTGAGTTCCTCGATCCGATATTATGTTCTTGGGGACTCCGTGCAAACTGACGATTCTAGCGATGTACAATTCTGCTAGCTTCGAACTCTGGAAGGTGGTTTTAACAGGCAAGAAATGGGTGACTTTGGACAATATGTCCACTATGACCCAAATAGAGTCATTTCCCCTACTAGAAGTAGGTAGTCCAGTGATAAAGTCCATTCCTATAGAATCCCATTTCCATTCCGGAATTTGCAAAGGTTGCAACAATCCAGCGGGTCTTTGATGTCCTCCCTTGACTCCCTGACATATATCACACTTGGCGATATAGCTTCCGATTTCTCTCTTCATCTTATGCCACCAAACTTGCTCTTTCAAATCTTGATACATCTTAGTTCCTCCGGGATGGATAGAATAAAGAGTATCATGAGCCTCCTTCAAGATAACTTCTTTCAACTCTAAATCTGCTGGTACACAAAGGCGTCCTTTGTACCACATAACTCCTTCTTCATCCTCGGTGAATCCGGGTACTTTGCCTGTACCGATACGACGCTTGATTCCGTTGATACTGGCATTTCCCTTCAGCGCCTCTTTAATCTAACTGATCAAAGTGGGATGAAGTTCTATGCTAGCCAAAAATCCTTCACTTACTAATTCCATTCGAAAATCTTCCATCTCCTTGTGCAAACTTGGTTGCTCCTTCAAAATCATGGAGTTCAAGCGGCACGGCAATCTGCTAAGTTCATCGGCTACCACGTTGGCTTTACCAGGGTGATAGTGAATGTCCAGGTCGTAATCCTTGATTAGCTCAATCCATCTTCTCTGCCTCATATTCAACTCCTTCTGAGTGAATATATACTTTAGGCTCTTGTGATCCGAATAAATCTCACAACGGTTTCCCATTAGGTAATGTCTCCATGTCTTCAGGTCTAGGACTACTGCTGCGACTTCGAGGTCATGGGTTGGATAGTTTTTCTCATGTTGCTTCAATTGTCGAGATAGATAAGATATAACTTTGCCTTCTTGCATTATCACACATCCGAGACCAATCTTGGATGCGTCACAATACACATCGAAGGGCTTTGTGATATCCGGCATGATCAAGATTGGGGCTGAAATCAATCTCCTCTTGAGTTCTTGAAAACTCGCTTCACATTTGTCGGTCCATTCAAACTTCTTGTCCTTCTTCAGCAATTGGTTCATGGGTCGGGCGATACTCGAGAAACCTTCTACGAATTTGCGGTAATATCCCGCCAATCCGAGAAAAGCACGAACTTGGGTTTGAGTGGTTGGGGCTTGCCAATCTTCTACATCTTTCACTTTGGCAGGGTCAACGGCAATTCCTCCGGCTGATACAATGTGACCGAGGAATCCTACCTCTTGTAACCAGAATCCACATTTGCTAAACTTGGCATACAACTGATGCTCTCTAAGGGTTCCAAGAATGGTCCTTAGGTGTAGCTCATGTTCTTCTTCTGATTTGGAATAAATCAGAATGTCATCGATGAAAACAACGACAAACTTATCCAGGAAGTCCATAAAAATCTTATTCATGAGGTTCATGAAATAAGCGGGGGCATTGGTTAATCCAAAAGACATGACTGTATACTAGTACAATCCATATCTGGTGGTAAAGGCAGTCTTTGGAATATCCTCTGCACAAATTTTGAGTTGATGATAGCCAGTTATAAGATCAATCTTAGAAAACGCCTGGGCACCGGTCAACTGATCAAACAAATCTTCTATCTTGGGCAAGGGGTACTTGTTCTTGATGGTGACATCATTTAACTTCTTATAATCCGTACACAAACGGTTACCTCCATATTTCTTGTCCACAAATAAGACAGGTGATCTCCATGGTGACGCACTTGGTTGAATCAATCCAATTTCTAGCATGGAATCCAGTTGCTTCTTCAGTTCTTCTAGTTCCGACGGGTTCATACTATAGGGTCTCTAGGCTATGGGTCCTGTTCCGGGGATTAGTTCGATGATAAACTCGATATCCCGATATGGGGGCATACCGGGCAAAACATCTGGAAATACATCGGGGTATTCATAGACTATCCGGACTTGGTCAATGGTAGGTTGGGCTAGACTCTTGTTACACTTGAATTGGCGAGGTAAGGTTTCAGATATATGCTCGACTGATATTCCGGTGGTACTGGTCATGGTGATGGATTTCTTAGCACAGTCAATCAATCCCTTATGTTTGGACATCCAATCCATTCCTAGTACTACTTCCAAACCTTTAGTTCCGAGTACTATTAGATTAGCATAAAAATCTATGCCATGGATTCGGATAGGGACGGCTTTGCAAATTTGCCTAGCCTTGGTGGTTGATCCAGGAATTTGCACAATCATAACATGCTTCAGTTTGGTTGGTTGAATTTTACTAGTGCAGGCAAATTCTTTGGTGACAAAAGAATGCGAGGTACCAGAGTCAAACAACACTCTTGCAAGTACTGAATTAACAGAAAACATACCCAGCACGACGTCTGGCGCTTCCTGAGCTTCTTCAGCATGCATGAGAAAAAGACGTCCATTGCGGTTGAGTGAATTCCCTAGGGCAAATCTTCTCCCTGGCTAGACACGACGCAGCTGCTGAGCTGGGGCATTGGCATTAGGGGCTGTAGCATTCTTCTTGTTGGGGCACTCATTGGAATAGTGGCCTTTATTTCCACAGTCATAACAAGTCACTTGCGACTTGTCCTTGGCTGCGACAGGCACAACATTGCTTCCAGTCCTCGGGGCAGTGTTGGTGTTGGCGGTAGCATTGTTGGTGTTGAACTTGTGTGGGGCACAGGTGAAATTGCTAGAGTTGCCGGGGTTGTTGTGATTTCCTCCGGGTCTAGGGTTTCCACGGTTGGGGTAGGTCGGACGGGTCATAGGGGGTCTGTTGGTTCTTGGGGCAAATCCTGGAGATGGGTTAGGGCGATACTTTGGGGTCTAATGGGTTCCTGGTTGATGCATCATGCGACGCTTGCGGTTCTCATTGGTTTGGTTGATCTTTCCTTCCATCTGGATAGCAGAGTCGACAAGGGCTTCAATATCAGCAAATGGGATATTGACTAACACCGTCTGCATCTCGTCATGCAGACCATTCAGGAATCTTTCTTTCTTCTTGGCTTCGTTGTCTATCTCGTCCGGGGCATACCTAGATAATGACAAAAATTTGTCACGGTATTCCACTACAGTCATCCTTCCTTGCTTCAGCTCTCTGAACTCGTCTCTCATTCTCTTGATCAAACCTGGTGGCACATGGGTTTTGCTAAACTTGACCTTGAATTCCTCCCAGGTCATCATCTGGCCTCTGGTCATTGCACGAACACTGTTCCACCATGCCTTGGCATCTCCGGCTAGATAATGGGTGGCGAACAGGACTTTCTCGTTGGCTTCCACTCCGGCTACTTCTAGGTTGGTTTCCATGGTTTGCAGCCAATCATCGGCATCTAGGGGTTCTTCTGACTTGGTGAAAACGTGTGGGTTGGTATTCTGGAAATTCTTGAGCTTAGATCCATGGTTGTCCTGATTTTCGTGGCCTTGGTTGTTGTGGGCTAGCTGGGCTATCTATTGCAGAGTGGCTAGGTTGGCTTGACGTTCCTCTCTTTCAGCTTCGCGGTCAGAGGTCAACATTTGCAGGATCTGCAACATCGGGTCCGGGGCTGAACCACTTCCTCCACGTGGCATCTGAAGATTGATATAGATCATGAGAAAAGAGGGAAATTTCTAAGGTTTTGGGTCTTTGAAAAGTTTTAAATGTTTGACTCAGATTTTTCTAGCAACTTGCTATTTCATTCATTCATTCATAGCACACGGTACAACACACACCGCAACAAAGAAAAACAGATGGTTTTAAGAACCATTCTGGAATCTACGATACAGTGGGACCGACTACTACTCACTACGCTAGTGCTCAGTGCTACTACTCGTCGGAGTCTGTGGCTTCATCATATTCATCATCATCGATGAAGGCGAAATCATCCTCATCGGTGAAGAAGTCCATGGCCTGATCCTCCAGAAAATCATCGGCATCGCTGAGATAGGAGTAAGGATCTCCACGAAGAACCTCTCCGGCATTCTCCCTTTCCTCCAACTACATGTCTCTCTCGTGGATGGTCTCCTCCAGAGATGAGATGTGGTGGCGAAGACGGGCAATAATGTGCTCCTTCTTGTCGAGCTGACGGCGGCGAGACTTGCGATCCTTTGCTAGCATGGCTATGGTCTGATCCTTCGTCTTGATGATGGTAGACTTGTGGTTGCAATAGTCACGGCAGTTGTCCAACTCCTACTGACGATCATACATCATGAAGCTAAGGTGGTACAATTGAGTCTTCATCTCGGGGTGGTATGGGGCTTCCAGTGGTTGTCCATTTGCATCACGCCTTGGGCAAAACTCAAAGCGAGTACCCTTGATCTGATTGATGCTCTGCCCACACAGCCGGGAAAGAGCTTCCTGCATTGCTCTGGCAAGTCCATCGAGCCAGTTGTTTTCCCTCAAGATAAACTGAATTCCCTCCGCAGTGGGAGGTTCAATCTTTCCTTGGAGACTTGCAACAATTAGCCACTTCAGATCTTCTCCTCCTTGATCATTGAGCTGAGCTCCAAAGAACTCGGGGTGCAGACGCTCCAGAAGTTCCGAAAGCTGATCCAGATCCCTCTCAAAGATAAGGTCTCCTCCATTCCCAAGTTGGTAAAACTTGTTGTACTTCACGTCCATATATAAAAATAGAGGATGAGTAGATTAGCAGAGTGATCAAGTGTGTCAAAATTTTAAGTATTTTTCAAGAGTTTTTGAGGAACATGAATTTTTATGAAAGAATCAAAGAGATAAGAATGAGAATAAGTTTTCGTAAATATTTGTTTTCTTTGGTTTTGAAACTAAGTTTTTGATTCAAACGTCCAGTCTAACTAGGGTCTCCTATGGTCAGGATGGCTCTGATACCAACTTGTCAACACCCGGATTTTTCAATCCTAGATGCCTGTTATGCCATACATCGCAATCCCAGGATTACCATTTTTGCGAGACATAACAGAATTGGATACCATAGTACATCATCCATTACAAACGATACATAAGTTCTTACACAAATAGGGATCTCATGATAAAGTTCTTAATACAACATCAAGCAGCAGAATACGTAATAATAACGGTAGCGTAGGCGAAGCTCCATCTTCGGGGTCACAGGCAATGCTGACGATGGGAGATGATCCTAGTTTTCGTAACCTTTCTGGGGTCCATCTTCCAGGTACTCCTCTTCATAGTCTGGCCATGGGAATAGCCAGGGACAAAGCCATGAGTACTCTTTAAGTACTCGCAAACTAATACGAATAGGTAAAGGGGGGTTTTTGGATAATAGGACACTAGGCTCTAGGGTTGTTTTGCAAAAGCCAGATTTATCTCTACTAAGTTCTAAAGCTAGTCACAATTTTATAACTCCTAACTGGGAACTTGTATTTCATATCACAACTCTGTGGTGGTCAAGTCAAAGTCTCAATTCATTTCACAAGTCATTTTTAAAAGTCTGACGGGGGAACAGTATGGCCACTCCAACTATCCATAACCGCGGATGCGGCTATTCTAATAGTTTGACACTCTGCAGAGATTGTACACTTTCACCACAACATTCGATACATTAAATGGGAACAAATCCTGAATTCACCATACTCAAGACGCGGATAATCAATCCTAACCTTTCGATTACACGCCTAGTATAAGCACCTCTCGTGATTTTGGCCTCCCAACCATGACCAACTGTCATCTTGGATCTGCATGTGGACAATCTTCACAAGGTAGCCTCGGCTGGACCTTGGCCGTGAGGGAACTAATACTAAGGAATATAAGTTTCCAGTCAAGCCCTACCCAATATTCGGGTATTGTGGTTGTACGATAAAATTGGAATGGTATCGCATCCAGACAACCATCAGTTTTATAAAGGGCTAAGGCTCATGCCTCAACATTTTTATCACCAAAATTCTCAAGTGTTTGGAAACACGTGTCTAAAACATTTCAATAGAATGATCCATCATTCCAAGGTTTTCATAACCATTTTTCCACCAAGTATTCCCATCTAAAAGTTGATCAAGTTTTATGCTTAGCACTAGCATCTACAGGTGGGGGTAGTACTAATGAGGGGTGGTAACTAGTGGAGTTTCAACTAAGTACAACCACATTTCTCAGGCTGATGTCAAGGTTTCTAACTTAGGCCAAATTTTATGCTCTTTATGCAACCTTCAGCCTCTTTCCAATATCTACCAGTCACTTAAGTAAACTCTAAGTAAGCTTTGATAAAGAAATAGAGTAAGAAGCTTGCACATAAAACTAGGATTGGTTTATCAAGTGGGTATGATCACATATGCTTAAGGCATATAGTAGTCATAGAACAAGTATGGGTTTGTTGCATCAGTAGGGTATCTTGCAAGGGTTAGCTTGCATAGGTCAACTTGATTAGTAAGGCTTGCATAGGTATAGTATCAGCTTGCATCAATATCAATATAAGCTTGCTAAATTGCAAGTGTTAGTTTGCAAGGTTACTAGCTTGCCTTGTGCAGAGCAGTGGTTGAAGTTTTCCTCGGCTTCTTCTTCGTAGTATCCTCCTTACTCCTCGTATCCTTGGTCGGTACTAGCATCTATGAATAAATACGAGGTACACAATCACCAAACAATACTTAACTACTTGCAATTATCACACACAAGGGTCCTATGGATGATCTAGCATCATCCCTAAAATTTGCAAGGTTTGCAAGGTTAAGGCTTGATTTAAATCCTTTTATTTTTAGAAAAGTAATTTCTACTCATTGAAAAACTACTTAAGATTTAATATTCTCCAAACCCAACATGGGATCATGTTGACACATGTCATCACCACATATTGTAGTCCATGGGAATGTGATTTAAAGTGGTGTCACAATTTAATAAGGTTTTACCCTTTTATTTTAATTAATTAAAGTGGCTAGAAATGCTTATGTAGCATTCTTTTATTACTTGAACAATATTTCTGCAATTAAACCTATATATTTTTATATATTCTGAAAGGTATGGTTAAATGTGATTTTTGAGAGTTGGAATCAACTCAAAAGCTATTATGGTTTAAATTTGAAAAATGTTTGAATGCAGAAAAGCTTCTGCCTTGTTATTTTTACCATGGGTGATCTATAGATCCAAATGACTTGAATCCAACGGGCTTGGATTCATCATTCACAAACCTTTCCAGCAAAATTGGTTTCATTCAATTTGGTGCAATGAATCGATCTGGGTTGATTTTTGAAGTTGGGTACAGAAATGTGTTTGAATTGAAATAGAAAAAGGTTTAATTTGAATAACTGGGCTGCGCGGGAAAAGTTACTGGGCCGGCCTGCTAAGCGCAGTGCTCCCGCGGGCTGCTTAAGTGGGTGTCCCCACTCGTTAGTGACACGGGGCTGGGCGAAGCGGTATGGTGCGACGTGGATCGTTCGATCTAGTTCTAATCTAACGGCTGGGGGTCATCGTCGACGCGAGACAACTCCGGCGAGAACGAAACCTATCGCGGCCAGTGAGGGTTGCTGGGGGATCACCGGGGTACTGGCGAGGGTCGGCGAGGCGGGCGAACGACGAAGTCGACGACAGCTAAGCTCCTGGTACCGGTGGCTTCTCCTGGGGCGGCTCCAATCGCTGGCTCCCTTCTTCTCCAGAGGCGGTGGGCTCCGGGGAAATTCCGGCGGGGTGGTGCTTGCCTTTCTCTGAGAACGGTGTGGCACGATCAGTGAGGAGAGGGGAGTGAGATGGTGTGAAGAAATCGTGCGGGGGTGGCCTTTATTTATAGTCGAGCGAGGGGACCGTCGGGGCACACGGTGAGCTCGTCGGGGGCGATGTTACAGGCGGCTAATGGCAGGGGCAAGGGTAGGGGACGGTGCGGTGTCTCTTGGCGATGCTCAACGACATGGTCTCGAGGCATGGGGCGGTGTGGTTTGGTCTGGAACGGGCGGTGCTCTACGCGGCAGAGGCGGTGTCTTCGACGGCGGGCAGTGGCTACACGACACGGGGCGACAAACGGGGATGTCTAGCGGTCTCCTGGGTCGGTGGGGTTTGTGTATGCACGCGGCGAGGGTGGCGCGCGGTCTGTGGGCTTCGGTCGAGGGTCGTGCTCTGGCGCATGCTCGGCATGGTCTCTGGTGGTCTGGGCGCGGCTTGTGCGCGTGGTCCAGGGCTTGGCAACGATCGCGGCTGGGACAGGTAGTGGCGGTAGACGGTGAGCTGCCTCCCAGACAAGGTTGGCAAGGCTAGTTCTTCCTCTAGCCTGCTGTCCACAATGGGGTGATAAGGGGGTGCTCGGCTATTCACCATTGATGGCAATGGCAAGCTCACATGGGTGCTAGTCCTTAGTTAAACTTCCTAGATGATCTACTGAGTTGTGTGTGAGCTAACTAGGGAACAAGTTAGGCCAATTTTAATGCACACTATAGTGTTTGATGTTTGTTTGATTTGTGTCTGCAACCTGTTTGATTAAATGGCCGCATGAAATCAAGTTTTGAATTTTGAAAAGATTTTTGATGGGTTTGCTAGATTGGTGCTGGTGAGTCTGCAGATGCTTGGGTTTTGAAACTTGAGCTTGTTTGAGTGGTTTTTGAAAAAGTGGGATCTTCCCATATGATAAAGATTCAATTTTGAATTCTCATTTGAACTATGCCTTTGAAAGTTTCTGGATGATCACGAAGTGGGCCTTGATACCTTGTTATGTGTACATTCAAGGGGTGCAAAGATCCAGCAAAGTTTCTGTTAGGTTCTGAAAGTTTGAGACAGCCAAAGTAGGCATGGGAGTTAAATTGGTCAAAGTGACCATTCATTTAATATATGTGTTTTGATTTACTTGTCTTTAGGAAAAGTGTGGGAAATGTTTTAGATTATGCTTATTTCACCTAAGAAACATTTTACAAGAAATGAAACAAACAAACAAACAAACAAGGTGGTTTTAAAGGATTTCAAAATCCATGCATACACATATGCATGCATTCATGATTTCATTTAGAAAAGTTTTTGTTAACCCTAATTTTGATGATTAGAATTTGATGATCCAAGCTTAGTATTTTTGGGATGTCTCGTGAGCTCCTCTTGCATGCCGAACGACTGGGCGATTTCGTTGAAGTCTCTATCGAAGTGGTCCGATCGGGTAAAGCTTCCCTAGACTATGATGACCCCTTTGGGCCCATGCTCTTGAGCAGCAGGTACGCGTAGTGTGGTACTGCTAGGAACCTTGCGAACGCTACAGCCCGAGGATGGTGTGCTACTGTGATGGCCAATCTACCACTTCGAACTCGAGCCGCTCACACCGAAAGTTTTTGGGCTTGCCAAAGATGACGTCGAGCCATATCTTTCCCAGGGGATATATGCCCTTCCCTGGGATTATGCCGTGGAACATTGTATCAGATTGTTCCACGCTACACAGCGGGATCCACATTGCTGCGAGGATGCTGGCGAACATCAGGTTATTGCCGATGCCGCCGTCCATGAAGACGCGGCTCATCTCGAATCCTACGATCTGCGCCTCGAGCACCAGGGCAGAATGACTTGGGCGAGGGATCTGGCGGGTATGGTCCGAACGATCGAACGTGATGTAGGACTCTGAGCCACTGAGGTACTCAGGGATGGTCTGAGGCGATTATGAAGTGACACCGAGTGATCTTCTTCTGTACCCTATTGGTGGGGCGTCCCTTCTGGATCATGAGAGACCCTTTTGGCGGTGGGTATCCGCTTGTGCCGTTGTTTGGCGTAGGTGCAATAACGGGATTTGATGGTCCCACGGGTGGTGGTGGAGGAGCTTTGTGGGTGATGTCACCTGGTGCGGGTGCAGGTCCGAACCCAGGATTCACAATCTAGCGTCGCATTTGGGTGAGGCGCTCGCTGAGTTTGAACTCGCGGTAGTCCTTGATCTTGTGGTTGGCCTTTTTCTTGCCACTCTGCTTGTCGATGTAGAAGTGGATGGTGCGTGGACCCAACAGCTTGTCTTATGCTAAGGTTTCATCATCACGGCCACGACGCTGCCATGTTTGTGTTGGGTGTCCTCCGTCGCGGAAGTTGCTTCCGCAGTATCCTCCGCTGCTGCGGTTGTTTTTATTGCGGCGTTCGGCGTAGCCAGCCGCAACCATGTCGGGTCCGTCGCGATCGTCGTAGACGCGCAGTCTTCGTTTGCTACGACGCTCGCGTCTGAGGCCGTATTCATCCTCCTCATCCGAATGTGCTCGGTGGAGGGAATCCTCGCCATCTGCCCACCTGTTGGCGATGTCCATGAGGTGGTCGAGTGTCTTGGGCTTGACGCGCCCAAGTTCTTCCTTGAAGTCTGGGCGCTTGACACCATCCTTGAAGGCGTCGATCGTTCTCTCCTCGGAGATGTGTGCCGCGGAGTTCTTGATGTTGCACCAGTGCAAGATGTACAACGAATGGATTCGCCCGTACATTGTGTGCAGGCCCGCAGCTCCTCGATCGAGGCTGGCCTCTTGTTGGTGCCTTTAAAGTTTCGGATGAAACTGTACGCCAGTTCCTCCCAGCTTCGGATGGAACCTGAGGATAGGATGTTGAGACAGATCCGGGTTGTGCCTGTCAGCTGCAGCTGAAGGCATTGCAGGGTGGTGTTCCTGTTGCCACCATGAAGCATGATGGACGAGAGGTGGTTGCTGAGCCACGCCTTCGGATCCTGCGTGCCGTCGAACTTTGGAGTGTCTGAAGGAAGCTTGAAATTTTACGGCATCCGCATGCGCCGAACGGATCTGCTGAAGCATCGAGCTCCACACAGTTCTCCATCGTCATCCTCTTCGGATTCGGTTGAGCACGCGCGTTTGGCGTGTGCCTTGTCGACCTTGTGCTGGGCAAGGTCGTTTCGAGCGTTGTAGTCACGGCTGCGACATCTTGGGATCTTGTGTCATCAAGGTAGATCGTGCTCATCCTCTTCCTCATCGGATGAGGGTGTGGGGCTACAGTTGAATCTGACCGTAGCCTTTTTATTCGGCTCCGTAGGAGCTTCTTCGTGAGCGCAGCTCCGACGAGTCCGAGTCCGACTAGTGCAGACGTGTGCATGGCACTCTTCGGGTCCCCCACCGGAGGTGGATGGGACGCGAGGTACATGGTGGCTGCCATGATTGCGGCCTGAGGCGTCTTCGGTGTGACTTTGCCAGTGACGTCCATCTCCATGAAGGACGTGTTGAGGGTTTTGGTGACCTCACGTCTCGCGGCGGGGTCCATGTTAACTGTGCGAGAGCGATGCTTATTGGCGTGATTGTCGTGCAAGCTAGAGCCACAAGCGGCAGAGAGCACAGCTCACCACGCGCTAGACTCTGAAGCTGCTTGCTTGCGTTTGTCGAGCTACTCCTGCAGCTTCACCTGCCTGTTGTGCTCGCCGATGAGGAGGAGGTGGTATGCCATCAGCAGGTCTCGTGAAGAATTCACAGGTAGGATCTTTTTACCCTCCACAGCTTCGTGTGCCTAGCACCAACCTTCCTCATTGAGGTTGATCCGCTGATAGGCGACAACATCGCCCTCGTTGGGTTGGAGGGGCGGCTGCCCTCCGTTTCCTCCGTTCCCAGCCTGCGGGTTGGGCGGTGGATTTGGTGGTGGGTTGGGCTCAGTCGAATTTGGCTGACCTTCTGTTTCACCATGGATGACTATGGCGCATTGGTATCGCCTGCAGATTGGATCGCTGCTGCCGCAGCTTTTAGATCCAGAGCCGTAGGTTCCTTCATCTGATGGAGGGTCGCACAGATTTGAGTTGCAGTTGCTGCTGTCATAGGACTCATCTGTTAGCGTCGACGTGCACAGCACACCGATGAGTGGGACCCATGAAGCGGGCCTGATGGATGGTGGTGGCACCTGCTCTGGGAGGCGGAGAGTGTCGGTCTGCCCTACCTAGAAGCAGAAGCTCCCGAACAGAATCTCGAGTCTGTCGCCTACGGGCTCGAAATCCTTCATGGTGGCTGGCGAGTGGGCGGTGAAGTCGAAAGAACAGAAGAGTAGGTGTATGTCCATCGCCGAGGAGTTGTAGATCGCTTCAGATGGGACCATCATGATCCCACAATCAGCGCCCCCGATTCCCACATACGGCGCCAATTGACGAGGTTTAATCTCGTCAATGCCCATTGTTATGAGCTTGGGTTTTGGAGAAGGTGGGGATTCTGGAGATCATGGAACAGTTAGCGAATAAGCAACGCAGGGACATGAGGTTTACCCAGGTTCAGGCCCTCAGAGGGAAAACCCTTCTCCTGCTTGTCTTCTGTTGATTACGGCGGAACCGAAAATTACAAGGGTGCGCAGATGTAATCTGGCGTGGAGGTGTGTATGCGGTGAGAGTTTGCCCTTCTCGCCGTGCCCTCCTAGACTTTATATAGATAGGAAGGTCCCGGGCATAGGTCAAGTCAGTTATAGCTTAGGGTTTGCCCTTTGAAATTCTATCTATACTAGCCTTGTTCTCCAAGCATCCGAAGGCGTCATGGGCCTGGGCCATCCGGAATCTCCGCAGGCCATGTATCTTGTAGTGGGCCTTCCTTCGGGCTGGACTAGGTATGCTGATGTTGTGTACCCGTGGGATATAACCATGTCACCGGCGGCAAGGGGATGGAGGAATCCTCCCCTAGGTAGGATTCTTTCCCTCTCTCCACTAGACAACCGTGTTGGGATTTGACTTTTCAAATTGGCGTTTGACTTTCAAACTAGAGTTTTATTTATCTCTTACCATTGCCCAACCAAGTGACCTAGGACATGATGCAACCATTCCACTTTGGTATGACACATCCATGTACCTTCCCACTCAGGATCGGTGGACCTTCTAGACCCTTCTAGAACATTCCGGTGAAAACACCGAAACCATTCCCATACTTGGACTTTCCTTATATGAATCTTATTTTCCAGACCATTCTGGATCTCCTCGTGATGTCCTGGATCCAATCCGAGACTCCGAACAACATTTAGTCTCTTTACTCACATTCCATATCTACTAAACAACATTGAATCCTTAAGTGTGTCTCCATATCGAGACTCTTCTCCGATCAATAACCAAAAGATGAATCTAGAAAATTCATATGGATCCCACATATTTCTACGATTACTTCATGATCGAATGAACCATTTACATACAATACCAATTTCCCTTTCTCTTGCGATACTTTACTTATCCGAGGTTTGATCGTTAGTATCTATGCATACCTAGTTCAACCTCGTTACCGATAAGTACTCTTTACTCATTCCTATGATATGTGATACCTTGTGAGCCAGTCACATGCTTGCAAGATAATTGGATGACATTCCACCGAGAGGGCCCAAAGTATATCTATCTGTCATATGGATGGACAAATCCCACTCTTGATCCATGTGCCTCAACACATACTTTCTGAATACTCAATTCCACCTTTATAACCACCCAGTTATGAAGCGGTGTTTGATGTCATCAAAGCATCCATCCGGTGATGGTGATTAACATGATCTCATGGTCAAAGGATTTAGGTTACTATGTATCTGAAAGATTATAGCAAATGAACTATTGAAATGGCTTGATCTTATGCTACGCTTAACTATAGGAGTATGTCCATCACATCATTCTCCTAATGATATGATCTAGTTATTAATAACATCAAATGTTCATGATTAGGAAACCATAATCATCTATTAATCAACAAGCTAGTATTACAAAGACGCTTTACTAGAGACTCTTACATGTTTACAAATCACACAAGTATTAATGTTTCTGGTTAATACAATGATACGTCGGAAATGTATCTATAATTTTTGATGTTCCATGCTTGTTTAGTATCTGCTTTGCTTTGTCTTTATTTGAGGTGTTTCTATTAACAAGTTGCCACACTGCCAGTTGCCTGTTTTCTTCTGTTTTTGGTTCCAGAAAGGCAGAAAATCAATATTCTCGAAATTGGACGGGACAAAAGCCAAAGTCAATAACTTTCCGTGGGGAACACGAAGTCCAGAGTAGAGACGGAGGAGGGCCTCAAGAGGGCCACACCCCCTGGCCGCGCGGGTGGGCTAACCCCGCGCCTGGGGGGTGCAGCCTCCTTGGGCACCCCCTCGGCCTCCCCCTTCGCCTATAAGAAGCCCCCGATGCAGAAACCCTAAGCACCCGATCAAATCTCCACGAAACCGTTTGTAGCCGCCGCTACCATCGATCCCTAGATCGGGGGATCTGAAGTTCTTCCCGGCACCCTGCCGGAGGGGAAATCATCCCGGAGGCCTTCTTCTCCGGTATGACGCTGAGTAGTTCCACCTTGGACTATGGGTCCATGTAGTAGCTAGATGTTTGTATCTCCTCCTTGTGATTTCATGTATAGATCGTGTGAGCTCCATTCATGATCAAGATCTAATCTATTTGTAATCATGCATGTTGTGTTTGTGGAGATCTGATGGATATTGAGATTATTATGTTGGATTGATTAATGGTTTTGTATTTATGATTTTATCATGTATGTGTTGTTTGTGATCTTGCATGCTCTCCATTGTTAGTAGCTATCTTGGCCAAGTAGTTTCTAGTGACTCCAAGAGGGGGTATTTATGCTCGATAGTGGGTTCATGCCTCTAGTTTCCAAGGGAAGTGACAGAAATCTCTTCGGTTGTAGATGTGATGTTTCCACTAGGGAGAAAACAACGGTCTCTTGTTCATGGAACATGTGGACTGTTTACCTTACACACTTTGCTTAAAGCAGTTGTCTGTTGCTTGCAACTTAATACTTGAGGGGGTTCGGATGATAACCTGAAGGTGGACTTCTAGTCATAGATGTAGTTGGATGGCGGTCTATGTATCTTGTTGTATTGCCCAATAAAATCTCATAGGATCTTTCTGACTAGTATTGCATTGTTATGCCTTGCTCAGTTCATGTCAATTGGTCTGCTGTAATTTGTTTACCCTTCATTCCATGTTGCTTATCTAAGGAGAGCACCTCTAGTGAACTATGGACCCCCAGTCCAATCTTTACCATTGATACATCTTCCACTATTACATGTTTACTTCCAACCCACCATTACCTTCCACACCATACGTTTAATCATTTGTTACAACAAACCTGTGAGCTTGACAACCTCAATGTATAGTTGGGGCAAAGTCTTAAGTTTGTGTTGTGCAGGTCTCCGCGTTGTTTGCAACACCTGTGTGACATTTCCTTCCTCCTACTGGTTCGATAACCTTGGTTTCTTACTGAGGGAAAACTGTCGTTATGCTGCTTCACACCTTCCTCTTGGGGTTCCCAACGAAGTGCTAACCAGCACCATCATACAATTATAGCATGAATGTAAACATTTATCATAAATATAAAGATATAATAATAACTACTTTTATTATTGCCTCTTGGGCATATCTCCAACATCTGCTACCCTATTTTATGTTCCTATATTATACTGGAAGGAGAAATTGGGACCTACTCATATTGTCATGGATTTATTTTGAAGATCAATATGTAATATCTGGTCCTCCAACTGACATAGGCTCTGATCATCAGTTTTGGTCACAAAAGGTCCTATAGATAAGTATGTACTCCACGTATCAACAGCCATCATGATAGCCAAGAACAATTTTTCATAAATAGACAGTTTCTTATTGTTGACACTTAGGGCCTTGTTGTAATATGCTATAGGTTGTCCATCCTGCATCAATACAACACCAATTCCTATATCACATGCATCAGTTTCAATCCAAAATAATTTAGAGAAGTCTGGCATGTCTAACACATGTGTCATACTCATAGCCTTCTTAAGTGCTTCAAAAGCTTGTTGTGCTGCTGGATTTCATACAAAACTTTGTTTCTGAAGGAGAATAGTTAATGGCTTGGAAATTTTGAGACCCTGGCGCATGGCTCAATAGGATTGATAGGAAACCCATTCGAAAATAACTCTAAGGTTAAGCGTGCTTGGCCTAGAGCAATTCTAGGACGGGTGACTGACCGGGAAGTGGGTACCGGGTGCGCATGAGTGAGGACAAAGTGGGCAGAAAAGACTAGTGTTGGTATGTGGGGTTAGTCTAGAGATCCTATTGAGCTGCCAGAAGTGACAGCCGTCGGTCCGGAGTGACCGGGGATGTTACAAGTGGTATCGGAGCCGACCCTCGCGGTTACATGGGCGTGTGCGGGTCAGTGGCAGACATGTGTAACATGGCGCGTGTGGCCCGGAGTGGACATGACATGGCAATGTGTCGCACTGGACGCACAGACGTGTGCAAAGAGGGGACGTTCCTGGATGGTGGTTGATCGACGAGGACGTTAGTAACAAGATCGTATCATTAGGATAATGATGTGATGGACACACACCCATAGTAAGAATAACATAAGAAAAAGTCATTTAGAGTTCATTTGCCACAAGCTTTCAAATACATAGTAACATAATCCTTCGACCATGAGATCATGTTAATCACCAAAACCGAATAAATGCTTTGATGACATCAAACATCACTTCATAAATGGGTGGTTATAAAGGTGGAATTGGGTATTTTGAAAGTATGGATTGAAGCGCATGGATCAAGAGTGGGATTTGTCCATACATATAATGGATAGATATACTCTAGGACCTCTCCGTGGAGTGTCATCCAGTTGGCTTGCAAGCATGTGACAAGGTCACAAGGGATGTCACATCAGAGTACAAGTAACGAGTACTTATCAGTAACGAGGTTGAACTAGGTATAGAGATAACGATGATCAAACCTCGGATAAGTAAAGTATTGCGCGACAAAGGGAATCAATATCGTATGTAAATGGTTCATTCAATCACGAAGTCATCGTTGAAATATGTGGGAGCCATTATGGAATACTAGATCCCTCTATTGGTTATGGACCGGATAGGTGTCTCGATCATGTCCGCATTGTTCGCGAACCGTAGGGAGACACGCTTAAGGAATCGATGTTGTTTAAGTAGATATGGAATGTGAGTTGGAGACCGAATGTTGTTCGGAGTCTCGGATTGGATCCAGGACATCACGAGGAGATCTAGAATGATCCGGAGAATAAGATTCATATAAGGAAAGTGGTTTTGTGGGGTTCGGAATGTTTTAGTGTTTTGACTGGAAGCTTCTAGAATGTTCTAGAGGGACCACCAGTGGGTCCACCACACCGGGGAGGGTAACTTGGGCTGTGTCATGCCCTAGGGGCTAGCCGCACCAAGCCCTAAAGGGACAGCCGGCCAACACTAGTAAAAGGGTCAAACCCTAATTTGAATAGTCAAATCCTAGTTTGAAAAGTCAAACTCTAGTTTTGCTAAGAGGGAAGACTTAGAGGGAAAGTTCCTAACTCTCCCCTTGGTGGCCGAGTTGGGGGGGGGGGGGCTCGGCTAGGGCTGGGAACCCCTTGGCCGCCAGCCCCCCACATATATAAGGAGGGGTGGAGGCTCCACCCCTTTCCCCTTGTCCCTGGCGCCTAAACCCTAGGCACCACACCCCTCTCTCTTCTCCATCGTCCTGCTCCGGCTTAGGCGAAGACCTGCAGAAATCTCTCCTCCACCACCACACTATCGTGTTGTTGGGATTCTGAAGGGATCTACTACCTCCGAGTGCCCTGATGGAACTGGGGGAGGAAGATCTTCGTTGACCCCATACGTGTGACCGACTGCGGAAGCGCTACCAGAACACGGCACCGGAAGGATCATCTAAACAATCTTGAGATTGGCAAGTGATCGACTACATCAACCATGAGATCCGAGTCTTGTTAAACGCTTTGGATCTGCGAGGGTTAGTTCTCTACAATCTCGTTGCACCGATCTCGTAGATTAGATCTTGGCTTGTCCATATATTAGATCTTGATTTTATGTGTTCTTGCGGTAGAAATTTTTGTTTTACATGCAACGAACCCTACACCTACATGGTGTTCTGGAAGATGTGGTCTATATGAAACAACCACCTGGTTTTGAACATCCTGATACTCCCCATTATGTTTGCATACTTGATAAAGATCTATATGGATTGAAGCAAGCTCCGTGAGCATGGAGTTCTCAGCTCAGTGCTAAGCTGCATCATCTTGGTTTACTTCCATCAAAGGATGACACCTCGATATTTCTATATGATAAGTCTAGAGTTACCATTTTTTTCTCATTTATGTTGATGATATTATTGTGACAAGCTCCTTTGATGATGTTATCTCAGTCTTGCTCAAAGATCTCAACGTTCACTCTACTATTAAAGATTTGGGAGATCTTCATTATTTTCTTGGTATTGAAGTCCAAAGAATATAAGATGGTTTTCTCCTTACACAACAGAAATGTGCTCATGATATTCTCACCCGAGATGGTATGCTTGCGTGCAAATCTTCTCCTACACCATTGTCCCCTTCTGAGCCACTTTCCTTGCATGAAGGTACTCCCCTTAGTCCTAATGATAGCTCTCAGTATCGCAGTGTAGTTGGTGCTCTTGAGTACCCCACCCTCACACGTCCAGATCTGTCATTTTCTGTTAATAAGGTCTGCCAATACCTTCATGCTCCTACTACTGCTTATTGGACAGTTTCTAAGCATTCTTCGTTATGTTAAGGACACATATCATCTTGGTATTGTCACGACCCTGGATCAGGGCTAGACAAATACCAGATCTTCATCTGATATAAGCCTAACCTAAATTCCGAAACGCGCAGGGAAAGATCGGTAACATTACTGAACATAAAAACCATACATTAATAAGGTAAACTCTTAAAAGAGTTACAAACCAGTCATATAAGCCAGGGGTCACAGACCCATCATTACATCAAACAATGGAAGCAAAAAAGTTGTTCTAAACAACAAACTTAGCAAAGGGCCTAAGAGGCCTTCAACAGAAGTAGCGACCCTTCCATAGATCCTAGGATGTTGCTCGGGAACCCCGACTACTCGTCGACTTCGACGTAGAAACCACCTTCAGTTGGAGTAGCATCATCTGTAGAAAACATCAACGAAGCAAGGTTGAGTATAGGGTGTAATCCGCAAGACTTATGGCTAGTGGAGTTATTTTTGCATAAAAGCCATCTTTTATTTTCAAAACAAGAGGGAGAAGAAAACTCGTCTAGTCAGATCGTTTTCAAAAGGGGATAAGAAGACTTCAACTCTAGCCCTTAAAATCATCTTTGATATCCGGCAAGTATCTTCATCAACTGAACCTATCTTCCCGGACTACCCCCTCAACAACCCCGAGGAAGTATTCCGGATCTCACTTTAGTTGGCAAGTTTTATCATTCGGTTATAGTTTTCTATGATCATAGAATCCGTTATCAAGTTGTCCATAACCGTGGACATGGCTTTTCGAAAATATTAATAACCCTACAGGGGTGCACAACTTTACCCACACGTACCAACCGATTCTTAATGCCAATATATTAGCCCTCTTCCTTGGAGAGCCGGCAGAGAGTGGTTGACCATGACCTTTACCTTGCTTTCGCCGAGACCATGAGTCACGCACTAGGGAGATGCCGCCATAACGGGTCATGTCCCGAAGTCGGTCCCTAATGATGTGTGCGAGGTTCAAGATTACGGATGCCGGGCATCTCTTGTTCCCGGCCACGCTTACCTACCTGTTATGAATGCACCTCCTTCACCTCCATTCAAGAACGACCAATATGCGTATGTCGAATGGAAAGCCCGAACTATGTGACTCATGGAATCTATTAGGCAAGTTAGTTGGTCGAGAGGGTTTCCAGGCCCCCGTGTGGTTGTACGCTTGTCTTGGTTCAAGAGGCGAGAACATCAGGTCCTAAGGGTGGCAAGTATGGGACTACAAAAACCACTACCCCCGTGGCCTCCCATACTAGCCTTAGCATGTTTATTATCCATATCTGATCACATCACATATCCTACCATACTAGATTCATCCGCATCTCCGGTGCATCACATGAAAGATCAGCAACAGACCACTAATAATGGCTAAGCTTAACTGAACTGTGGCACTAGCGATGCTCATAAGCCAACCCTAGTTATGCTAGGAGCGGTGGATCAGGTAATATAGTTCACAAAGGGAAACATGCATCAGATAGGATTTATCTGTCTACTATTAAAAGACTGTTGAACCGAATGCATATGACGAGAATGAAATACTTTGTAATCATAGGATTCATATGTATGAGTGGGGCTTCGTTTGCCTTGTCCGTTGTTGTAGTGGTACTGCTCTTCGGTGGTGTTGACTTCAGCCTCGGGTTCGGTTCCTATTCGCGAGAACCAATCAGCGGAAAAGAGAAAGCAACACTCTAAACATGGCATGTGCAATGCTCATACAATATGAATGATATTACAAGTTAAATAAGGTTGAATTGAACCCTAAGACATGCTTGGTCACTTTAAAGGGGGTTCCGAAGGTCCAAACCCTAAACAGGGGAATCATCGGAATCACATGTGGGGGTCAATTGGTTCTTCTAATTGAACTTTCCATCAAATTTGATTAACAATGTATGATTATAGCTTAGTTGGATAGGTTTCATTTTTTTGAACATTTTGGTATATTATTTGTATTTTTCTGATTTAAAATGAATTAGTTATGAATTTCCCAATTTTTAATTCATTTTAAATCATTTTTGGAATATTTAAAATAATTTCCAACTTGGGCCCACATGTCAGACTTTTATTATTTTCAGAAAACATTTACAGAAATGATAAAAATCCTGACAGGCAAGGCCCACCTGTCATACATTTCCATTTAATAAAATAATTACAAAAAACATTAAAAGAAATAAAAAGAAAATATGACATCATGAGGATGTCATGCTGACATCATCAATGGCGTGCATGCAGATCCTTGATGGATCTATCGATCCAGAGCTCGCGTGGAGGCGTGGTTGGGGGCGTTAGGAAGAGGGCGCGGCTACGTAAATGGCGGCGCTGGAGGTCACCGAGACGGCAAAGACAAATGATGGCGTGGCGGCTTTGGGCTCTCGCGGGGAAGACAACACAAAGGGAGAGGGGGAAAACGGAGGGGGTGCATTAGCACCGTGGGCTCACCACGAGCACGACAGGGGTGGTGGCGAGGTGAGGCGAGCACGGACGAAGGAGTAATCGACGATGATGACAGCGGCGACCGACGGCGCTTGTTGCTCGATTCCGGCCAGAGGAGGTCGTCCGGCTCGCGTGCTTCGAGTAGGGGGACGAGGGAGGCGAGGCGCGTCCGGCGGTGGCCTCAGCGTGGCGCGGGGTGGCTAGAGACGACGGAGACGAGGAGGATCTGACGAACTAGGGTTCGGCCATGGCGCTGGAGAGCTAGGGAGAGGGGGAAAATGGATGGGTAAGGTTCGGTCGGCGGTGACGGTGGAGGTTATAGACGACTATGGGAGGGGGCACGAATCCTGGCATGCACCAACGACGACGGACGACGATGGTGTCGAAAGCGAGCTGCTTGCTCGTCGTCGACAAAGATGACGCGACGAAAGGTCAAGCAGACGGGCCGGGACAGTCGCTGGGACAGATGGGCCATCGGGTTGGCATTCTTGGCCAAGGGAGAGAGGATAGGAGAGATGGGCTCAGCCCATAGAGAGTTAGGTTCATATTTTTTTCCCAGGAAATCCTTTTCTATTTCTATTTTTCTGGTTTCTTTTTATATTTGGAATTCAAACCTGTTTTTTAATGATTTCAATTTACAGAAACTTTTGTATAATATCTGAAAACACTAAGGGCCCTCAACACAATTTGGACTCCATTTGTTTTGAGGATTTTCAAAATATAGAAACCATTTGAATTGATTCAAAAAGAGAGAGAAAGCTATTACGGTTTTGTTTGTTCATCTTTGGTTGAATAAAAGTACAAGTGTTATGCATGCATGCAATGCTCAAACATATCTTATATATATTACACAAAATGTGGTATGTTACAGCTCTAACCCACTTACAAGAATCTTGACCCGAGATTTCTAGGTTTTAGAAAAGAAGGCAGGGTACTCAGATCGAAGACGATCTTCGCATTCCTAGGTTGCTTCTGACTCAGAGTGATGAGACCATTGAACTTTCAGGAACTTGATGGTTTGACGACGAGTCTTGCGCTCGGTTTCATCAAGAATACGAACAGGGTATTCTCGGTAGGTTAAATCATCTTGGAGATCCAAAGTTTCATGGTCCACACCACGAATGGGATCTTTCAAGCAACGCTTGAGTTGATACACATGAAAAACATCATGAACCTCTAGAAAAGTTGAAGGTAGATCCAATTTGTAGGTGAGCTCACCCCTCTTGGAGAGAATGCGAAAGGGACCAACATAGCTAGGAGCCAATTTTCCCTTGATACCGAATCGGTGGACACCCTTCAGAGGAGTGACCCGGAGATAGACTTGATCACCAACTTCATAATGAACATCAAGATGATGACGATTATAGTTGGTCTTCTGACGGGATTGAGCAGCCTTCAGATGCTCTCGAATTATGTGAACTTGATCTTCTGCTTCTTGGATAATGTCCAGACCAAAAAATTGTCTTTCGCCGGTTTCTGTCCAGTTCAGCGGTGTTCGACATGTTCTCCCATACATGAATTGGAAAGGTGTCATGCCCAAACTGGATGGAAAACTGTTGTTATAGGAGAACTCCGCAAAAGGAAGACATTTCTCCCAGTTCTTTCCAAAGGATATGACACACGCTCTGAGCATGTCTTCAAGAATTTGATTCACTCTTTTAGTTTGACCACCGGTTTTAGGATGATAGGTTGTACTGAAGGAAACTTGAGTTCCCATTGCTTGTTGGATACTAGCCCAGAATTTGGAAGTGAACAAGCTTCCACGATCAGATATGATCTTCTTGGGTACACCATGAAGAACGACGATCCGGGATATGTATAGCTCTGCCAACTGGCTTGCGGTAATACTTTCCCGAACAGCAAGGAAGTGATCAACTTTGGATAGCCGATCAATAACTACCCATATGGCATCATGTCCAGATTGTGTCTTTGGGAGTCCAGTAATGAAATCCATACCAATTTCATCCCATTTCCACTCAGGGATCTTCAACGGCTGCAGAAGTCCAGCAGGCCTTTGGTGTTCAGCCTTCACACGACGGCAAACGTTGCACTCTGCAACAAAGCGAGCGATTTCTGGTTTCATTCCACTCCACCGGAATCTTTGACGGAGATCTCGGTGCATCTTGGTACCACCAGGATGGATAGACAAAGGGGATTCATGAGCTTCTAGTAGAATTATATCTTTGATTTTCCGACTGTTTGGAACCGCTAGCCGGTTACTGAAGTATAGAATACCTTGATCACTGACGGAGAAACATTTAGCTTCACCGCTAGCAACACGTTCCTTGATCTTGGTAACTCCATCATCTTTCTTTTGAGCTTCCTTGATTTGGTTCTCGAGAGAAGATTTTATTTCAATGTTAGCAATGAATCCACAAGGAACCACTTCAAGGTTAAGACACTTGATTTCCTCGTAGAGAACAAGTTGGGCTTGTGAAATCATCAGATTGTTGCAATAAGACTTCCGACTTAGCGCATCAGCAACGACGTTGGCCTTGCCGGGTTGATAGTTGAGACCCAAATCATAATCTTTGATGAGTTCCAACTATCGTCTTTGCTTGAGATTTAGATCTGGCTGGGTAAAAAGATACTTCAGACTTTGATGATCCGAATAAAGTTTGCAACGGTTACCGATGAGGCAATGTCGCCATTGCTTAAGAGCATGAACAACAGCAGCGATCTCGAGATCATGGGTTTGATAATTGTTCTCATGTGGCTTCAATTGCGGAGAAGCATAGGCCACTACATGACCCTCTTGCATCAACACACAACCAAGACCTTGGAGAGAAGCATCACAATAGATGACGAAGTCCTTGCTTGTATCCGGAAGGACAAGCACAGGAGCAGTGGTTAGCTTAGTTTTCAAATCTTGGAAGCTTTCTTCTGCCTATTCTGACCATTCAAACTTCTTATCTTTCTTAAGGATATTAGTCATAGGCTTGTCTATCTTGGAGAAGTTCTCGATGAATCGACGGTAATATCTAGCCATTCCAAGGAAACTTTGGACTTCCTTGACTGAAGTAGGTGACTTCCATTCCAGAATGGTCTCAACCTTATCCGGTATGACAGCAACACCACTACAGACACAACATGACCAAGGAAGACGAGCTCTTGTAACCAGAACTCACATTTGGAAAACTTGGCATAGAGGTGATGTTCATGAAGTTTAGTCAACACCAAACGTAGATGTTCGGCATGCTCTTATTCAGTCTTGGAGTAGATTAGAATGTCATCAATATATACCACGATGAACTTGTCGAGATACTCCATGAAGACGGAGTTCATGAGCCTCATAAATGTGGCAGGGGCATTGGTCAACCCGAAGGACATCACTGTATACTCGTAAAGACCATAACGATTTGTGAATGTTGTCTTTGGAATATCTTCCTTTCTGATCTTAATTTGATGATACCCTGATCTTAAGTCCATTTTGGAGAAGATAGTGGCACCACTTAATTGATCAAAGAGGTCATTTATCCGGGGAAGTGGGTACTTATTCTTGATTGTCACCGCGTTAAGTGGACGGTAATCAACCACCAATCTTGGAATATTTCTATCCCACTTCTTGACAAAGATGGTAGGGCAACCCCAAAAGGATGTGCTAGGTTGGATGTATCCTAGACCCTCTAACTCTTCAAGTTGCTTCTTCAACTCAACCAACTCATGAGGAGGCATGCGGTAAGGTCTTTTGGAGATAGGAGCAGTTCCAGGAACTAGCTCTATGACAAACTCCACACTTTGATCAGGTGGCATGCCAGACAACTCTTCAGGGAAGACATCCGGGAAATCAAAGAATACATGGACATCTTGGTCCTCGAGAGAAGGTAAGACATCCTTGGCATACAACTCCGAGAAAGGTTTAAGAACTGCTGACGGAGACTTTGAACCATTAGACCAATACTTGACAGTTATGCCAGCAGGAGAGGTCACAACAACTGTTCTAAGTGCACAGTCAATGACGGCTTGATACTTGGTTAACCAACCCATGCCGAGAATGACATCTATGTCAGTTGACTTGAGTGCAATGAGAGAAGTGGGAAACTTCTGGTATGCTATATCTATCTCAACCCCATGAGTAACCCAGATGGTCTGCCAACGAGACCCAGGAGTTCTAATCTCTAGAGGAGAATCCATAGCTTGAAAGGTGATATCATGCATTTGCGCAAAATCTTGGGATATGAATGTATGCGATGCTCCAGAATCAAACAATACTATTGTGAGAATTGAATTAACACGGAGCGTACCCAAAATGACGCGTGGATCTTCCTAAGCTTCCTCAACAGTGACATGGGTCAGACGACCACGTCCAGCACCTTGAGATTTATCATTCTTCTTTGCCTACTGATCATTGCGTCCGACAACCCTTTGGGAACACTCCCTTGAGTAGTGACCAGGCTGACCACAGGAGTAGAAGGTAACTCCGTTGTGAGAACCAGCAGGAGAACGAGAATTTGCTCCACCAGTATTTGGTTGTGACTGACGATAATTATTGCCAGAGGACTTGGGTGCATAAGGAGCACGAGGCACAGCACTGTATGGAACAAAGACATGGCGCTTCTTGTTACCAGAGGAAGAAGCACGAGAATTTCCTTCTTCACGCTTCTGAGATACTTCCATATCCTTCCTTCCATGCTCTAAGGTAAGAGCCTGATTGTGCAGGTCCTGGAAAGACTGGAACTTGAAAGGCAGCAACTCATAGCGAAGTGAAGGGTTAAGTCCCTTACGGAATAGCTCTTTCTTATCTTCATCATTGGTCACATGCCTGGTTGCTTAACGAGCCAGGCGAGTAAACTCACGCCCATAGGTTTCAATATCCTTGCGCCCTTGAGTCAGATCCAAAAACTCCCTCCTTTTTAGATCCATGATGGGCTTAGGTATATAAGAGGCACGAAATGCTGCAACAAACTCCTCCGAGGTAACAACATGTCCCTGAGCTTGCAGATTCTGAAAACCTTCCCACCAAACACCAGCCTCACCATCCAGTTGATAGGTGGTGAAGTTGACACAGTCAGCGGGACGGACACGAAGGGCACTGAACTTGCGCTCTATGGTGTGGAGCCAATCGTCAGCTTCAAGGGGCTCCTTAGAGTGGGTGAAGATTGGAGGAAAAGAGCGGATGAAATCTCCAAGTGTGACACAGTCGTCAGGACGACGTTCAGTGTTCTGCGCCACACGCCCGTATATGCTCATTCCTCAAACGGTTGGTCTCAATGTTGTTGAGAACCTCGGCCATTGTGGGAGGTGGCGGAAGTTCCTGATCAGCATTGTTGTTTCCTCGACGGCCAACAGAACCACGAGTACCAGTCGACATCCTGAGGAGAAAAAAGAAACCATGAGAATGGATTCACCAAAAAGGGTACAATGAAGGATGGCAAAGCCATATCAAAAGATCATGGTAGAAGTGAACATGTGGACAAAAATTATATCGATGCATTAAGTATGGCACTAGAACAAGCATACGAAACGTATACACTACCAACTTAGATACAACCATAACAATGGAATGCAAGCATGATATAAAACCAACAGATCACAAAAGAACAGAGAGCAGGAATAGTGGCATCCTTAACAAAGTTGAAAAACAATGCTTCAGTTGTGCAAATATATCTTAGAAACTCTGAGCCTTGCAACCAAGTACGGAATACTAGGTAAAAAAACCCAAACCCGTATATCCTAAGAGTTTGAAATGATAGACGAGAAGTGAAAACTTTGCAAAGCAAATGAGGTAAGATAACTCAGCAATAGAACAACCTTGGATAAGGAGTAAAAAGAGTCCTATTCAGAGTTTTGCAAATAGTTTTTAGCTTTCAAATAGTTTTGCCAAACTCTAGACTCAACATCGACCAGCTAGAAGGGTTTCCTATAGGCAGTCCTGCTTTGATACCAAAATCTGTCACGACCCGGGATTAGGGCTAGACAAATACCAGATCCTCATCTGATATAAGCCTAACCTAAATTCCGAAACGCGCAGGGAAAGATCGGTAACATTACAGAACATACAAACCATACATTAATAAGGTAAACTCTTAAAAGAGTTACAAACCAGTTATACAAGCCAGGGGTCACAGACCCATCATTACATCAAACAACGGAAGCAAACAAGTTGTTCTAAACAACAAACTTAGCAAAGGGCCTAAGAGGCCTTCAACAGAAGTAGCGACCCTTCCATAGATCCTAGGCTGCTGCCCGGGAACCCCGACTACTCGTCGACTTCGACGTAGAAACCACCTTCAGTTGGATTAGCATCATCTGTAGAAAATATCAACGAAGCAAGGCTGAGTACAGGGTGTACTCCGCAAGACTTATGGCTAGTGGAGTTATTTTTGCATAAAGCCATCTTTTGTTTTCAAAACAAGAGGGAGAAGAAAACTTGTCTAGTCAGATCGTTTTCAAAAGGGGATAAGAAGACTTCAACTCTATCCCATAAAATCATCTTTGATATCCGCCAAGTATCTTCATCAACTGAACCTCTCTTCCCGGACTACCCCCTCAACAATCCCGAGGAAGTATTCCGGATCTCACTTTAGTTGGCAAGTTTTATCATTCGGTTATAGTTTTCTATGATCATAGAATCCGTTCCCAAGGAGTCCATAACCGTGGACACGGCTTTTCGAAAAGATTAATAACCCTGCAGGGGTGCACAACTTTACCCACATGTACCAACCGATTCTTAATGCCAATATATTAGCCCTCTTCCTTGGAGAGCCAGTAGAGAGTGGTTGACCACGACCTTTACCTTGCTTTTGCCGATACCATGAATCACGCACTAGGGAGATATCTCCATAACGGGTCAAGTCCCAAAGTCGGTCCCTAATGATGTGTGCGGAGTTCAAGATTACGGATGCCGGGCATCTCTTGTTCCCGGCCATGCTTACCTACCTGTTATAAATGCACCTCCTTCACCTACATTCAAGAACGACCAATATGCATATGTCGAATGGAAAGCCCGAACTATGTGACTCATGGAATCTACTAAGCAAGTTAGTTGGTCGAGGGGATTTCCATGCCCCCGTGTGGTTGTACGCTCGTCTTGGTTCAAGAGGCGAGAACATCAGGTCCTAAGGGTGGAAAGTATGGGACTACAAAAACCACAACCCCTGTGGCCTCCCATACTAGCCTTAGCATGTTTATTATCCATCTCTGATCACATCACATATCCTACCATACTAGATTCATCCGCATCTCCGGTGCATCACATGAAAGATCAGCAACAGACCACTAAGCATGGCTAAGCTTAACTGAACTATGGCACTAGTGATGCTCATAAGCCAACCCTAGTTATGCTAGGAGCGGTGGATCAGGTAATATAGTTCACAAAGGGAAACATGCATCAGATAGGATTTATCTGTCTACTGTTAAAAGACTGTTGAACCGAATGCATATGACGAGAATGAAATACTTTGTAATCATAGGATTCATATGTATGAGTGGGGCTTCGCTTGCCTTGTCCATTGTTGGACTGGTACTGCTCTCCGGTGGAGTTGACTTCAGATTCGGGTTCGGTTCCTATTCGCAAGAACCAATCACCAGAAAAGAGAAAGAAACACTCAACACATGGCATGTACAATACTCATACAATATGAATTATATGACAAGTTAAATAAGGTTGAATTGAACCCTAAGACATGCTTGGTCACTTTAAAGGGGGTTCCGAAGGTCCAAACCCTAAAACAGGGGAATCATCGGAATCACCTATGGGGTTTAATTGGTTCTTTTAATTGAACTTTCCATCAAAGTTGATTAACAATGTATGATTATAGCTTAGTTGGATAGGTTTCATTTTTCTAAACATCTTGGTATATTATTTGTATTTTTCTTATTTAAAATGAATTAGTTATGAATATCCCAATTTTTAATTCATTTTAAATCATTTTTGGAATATTTAACATAATTTCCAACTTGGGCCCACATATTAGACTTTTATTATTTTCAGAAAACATTTATAGAAATGATTAAAATCCTGAAAGTCAAGGCCCACCGGTCATACATTTCCATTTCATAAAATAATTACAGAAAACATTAAAAGAAATAAAAATAAAATATGACATCATGATGATGTCATGCTGACATCATCAATGGCGTGCTTGCAGATCCTTGATGGATCTATCGATCTAGAGCTCGCGGGGAGGCGTGGTTGGGGGCGTTAGGAAGAGGGTGATGCGGGCTACCAGAAACTGGCGGCACCGCTTGCAGGAGGTCACCGGAGACGGAGGCACAGCGACGAACAGCGGCGGCGGCGGCGTCGGGCTCTCGGCGGGAAGACAACACAGAGGGAAAGGGGGCAAACGGAGGGATGCGTTAGCACCGTGGGCTCACCACGAGCACGACATGGGTGGTGGCAAGGCGAGGTGAGCACGGACGAAGGAGTAATCGACGATGACGACGGCGGCGACCGACAGCGCTTCTTGCTTGATTCAGGCCAGAGGAGGTCATCCCGGCTCGCGTGCTTCGAGTAGGAGGACGAGGGCGGAGAGGCGCGTCCGGCGGTGGCCTCAACGTGGCGCGGGGTGGCCGGAGACGACGGAGACGAGGAGGATCTGACGAACTAGGGTTCGTCCATGGAGCTGGAGAGCTAGGGAGAGGGGGAAAATGGATGGGTAAGGTTCGTCGGCAGCGACGGTGGAGGTTATAAACGACCATGGGAGGGGACACGAATCCTGGCGTGCACCAGCGACGACGGACGACGACGGTGTCGAAAGCGAGCTGCTTGCTCGTCGTCGACAAAGATCACGCGATGAGACGAAGGAAAGGCAGGGACGGGCCTTTGGTGGGACAGGATGGGCAAGCATCGGGCTTTTGGCTCTTGGCGGCAGGGAGAGAGGAGAGGAGAGATGGGCTCAGCCCAGAGAGAGTTAGGTTCAGATTTTTTTCCCAGGAAATCCTTTTCTATTTCTATTTTTCTGGTTTCTTTTTATATTTGGAATTCAAACCTGTTTTTTTTAATGATTTCAATTTACAGAAACTTTTGTATAATATCTGAAAACACTAAGGGCCCTCAACACAATTTGGGATCCATTTGTTTTGAGGATTTTCAAAATATAGAAACCATTTGAATTGATTCAAAAAGAGAGAGAAAGCTATTAGGGTTTAGGGTTTTGTTTGTTCTTCTTTGGTTGAATCAAAGTACAATGTGGTATGTTATAGCTCTAACTCACTTACAAGAATCTTGACCCGAGATTCCTAGGTTTTAGAAAAGAAGGCAGGGTACTCAGATCGAAGACGATCTTCGCATTCCTAGGTTGCTTCTGACTCAGAGTGATGAGACCATTGAACTTTCAGGAACTTGATGGTTTGACGACGAGTCTTGCGCTCGGTTTCATCAAGAATACGAACAGGGTATTCTCGGTAGGTTAAATCATCTTGGAGATCCAAAGTTTCATGGTCCACACCACGAATGGGATCTTTGAAGCAACGCTTGAGTTGAGACACATGAAAAACATCATGAACCTCTGGAAAAGTGGAAGGTAGATCCAATTTGTAGGCGAGCTCACCCCGCTTGCAGAGAATGCGAAAGGTACCAACATAGCGAGGAGCCAATTTGCCCTCGATACCGAATCGATGGACACCCTTCAGAGGAGTGACCCGGAGATAGACTTCATCACCAACTTCATAATGAACATCAAGATGATGACGATCGTAGTTGGTCTTCTGGCGGGATTGAGCGGCCTTCAGACGCTCTCGAATTATGCGAACTTGATCTTCTGCTTCTTGGATCATGTCCGGACCAAAAAATTGTCTTTCACCGGTTTCTGTCCAGTTCAGCGGTGTTCGACATGTTCTCCCATACAGGAATTGGAAAGGTGTCATGCCCAAACTGGATTGAAAACTGTTGTTATAGGAGAATTCCGAAAAAGGAAGACATTTCTCCCCGTTCTTTCCAAAGGATATGACACACGCTCTGAGCATGTCTTCAAGAATTTGATTCACTCTTTTAGTTTGACCACCGGTTTTAGGATGATAGGTTGTACTGAAGGAAACTTGAGTTCCCATTGCTTGTTGGATACTAGCCCAGAATTTGGAAGTGAACAAGCTTCCACGATCAGATATGATCTTCTTGGGTACACCATGAAGAACGACGATCCGTGATATGTATAGCTCTGCTAACTGGCTTGTGGTAATACTTTCCCGAACAACAAGGAAGTGAGTAACTTTGCATAGCCGATCAACAACTACCCATATGGCATCATGTCCAGATTGTGTCTTTGGGAGTCCAGTAATGAAATCCATACCAATTTCATCCCATTTCCACTCAGGGATCTTCAACGGCTGCAGAAGTCCAGCAGGCCTTTGGTGTTCAGCCTTCACACGACGGCAAACGTCGCACTCTCCAACAAAGCGAGCTATTTCTGGTTTCATTCCACTCCACCAGAATCTTTGTCGGAGATCTCGGTACATCTTGGTACCACCAGGATGGATAGACAGAGGGGATTCATGAGCTTCTAGTAGAATTAGATCTTTGATTTTTCGACTGTTTGGAACCACTAGCCGGTTACTGAAGTATAGAATACCTTGATCATTGACGGAGAAACATTTAGCTTCACCGCTTGGAACACGTTCCTTGATCTTGGTAACTTCATCATCTTTCTTTTGACCTTCCTTGATTTGGTCCTCGAGAGAAGATTTTATTTCAATTTTAGCAATGAATCCACAAGGAACTACTTCAAGGTTAAGACGCTTGATTTCCTCGTAGAGAACAGGTTGGGCTTATGAAATCATCAGATTGTTGCAATAAGACTTCCGACTTAGTGCATCAGCAACGACGTTGGTCTTCCCGGGTTGATAGTTGAGACCCAAATCATAATCTTTGATGAGTTCCAACCATCGTCTTTGCCTGAGATTCAGATCTGGCTGGGTAATAAGATACTTCAGACTTTGATGATCCGAATAAAGTTTGCAAAGGTTACCGATGAGGTAATGTCGCCATTGCTTAAGAGCATGAACAACAGCAGCGAGCTCGAGATCATGGGTTGGATAATTGTTCTCATGTGGCTTTAACTACCGAGAAGCATAGGCCACTACATGACCCTCTTGCATCAACGCACAGCCAAGCCCTTGGAGAGAAGCATCACAATAGATGACGAAGTCCTTGCTTGTATATGGAAGGACAAGCACAGGAGCAGTGGTTAGCTTAGTTTTCAAAGCTTGGAAGCTGTTCTTCATGAACTTGGTGTGAAGCTCCTTGAGAAACCTTGCTTATGGTGTGATAATCTGGGTGTCACATTTTTGTCTGCCAATCTTGTTATTTATGCCCGTACTAAGCACATTAAGATTGATTGTCATTTTGTTCGGGAGTGTGTAGCCAACGAGAGTTTTGATATCAAGTTTATCTCCACCAAAGATCAGATAGCTAATGGCTTTACTAAAGTACTTGATGTAAAACAACTAGATGAATTTAAGCGTACATGGTTTAGATTAAGTGAGGATGTTAAAGTATGTAACATGTACATATACATGTACAGAGTAGTACCCCGACCATACACGTACAAACCTTGTACACGTCGTATAGGGGGTTTTCCTTATCTATATAACACGTAACCGATGGGCCGAGAGGACAGGCATTGTTATACAAACATTGACATGAGCACCTTCTCTTGCTAGAATGATTTCCGGATCAAAACGATGCTATCTACATTCCCTGGCTACTCTTAGTTAGCATGCTCTTATCTAATTTGGTACTAGTTTAGAAATGCATCAGATTAATCTGATTCCCAAAAGAGCCTGCTACTGAACATCTTTAGGTCTCAATTTGCTAGATTTGTTATTGGTTAAAATTGTGAGACAGCATTGACTATCTTCTAAAAAAATTGTTTTTTTGTTTTCTTTTATTTTTGTTCCAATTTTGCGGGGATAAAGTGAAGAAAAGGAAAAAAAAGGTTACTAGAAGACTAGTTTTACGATTTTATTTTATTTCCTTGCAATTTTCTTTTTATTGGATACTTGTAAATACATTGTAATATTATTACTGTAATAAAAATTATTATTCCATTTCATTTATTGTATTGATTTATTTTCCTTTTAGGGTCTTTTCTATAAATTTGATATATAACTTTTTATTTTATTTTTCAAATTCACTATACACGGCGCACCTATACTATGCAATTGGTGACGCACCATCCCAGGTGCGCCACACATAAGGTTACATATACATGGCACATTCCATTGTGCGCCACGAGTAAAAGATATTCGTGGCGAGGTGGGTCGAGGTGCACAGGAATGCGCCACGAATAGTAAAAACGGTTCGTCTTGAATAGGCTATTTCATTCCTAGCAGCGAGAATTAGAAGAAAAATTAAGATATATGTCAGAAAGAAGAATGGGCCAAGAATACTATAGGATTTATTAGAGGATATACACACGAATGTTACAAACAAATGAAGATATGCTTGAGCATTTATGGTCGATGAAATCACGTTCGCCTTCATCTATCCGTGAAACCGACCCTCGTGCATTGCGCTCCAATTTGGAGAAATGGAAATAGAAGCTCTCGAACCTACCTATTCCGAAGTAAGTTTAGGATCAATAACCAAGCTAGCTGTCTATTGAAAAGAGGTCCTAATTAAGATAACATAACTTATTTAAAAATAATTATACTAGTACTTGCATATTTTTAGCCTCCTACTCATCCACCAACAATTTTACACATATATCAAATGCCCTAATGTAATATTTTACCTACCACCTGTTAAGGTCCAATCATTCAACCACTTTTTAAGCATCCGTGAGGGTGGAAATGTTGTCTCCGTGTATATATATGTATGCCCTAAAGAAATATCTCGCCCTACCCATTTCTTGCAGCCAATACAATAACCCTCCCCAAGGTCAATGTATATATCACCACACACACCCGATAGTGCATCCCCAAAGTTGTTCAATCAAACTTAAGAGATCATTTTTATGTTATGTAAAGCATGTGTGAATGAGAGGCTACCGGAAATAAGCTGGGGGTGTCAGCATTTCTGCCCTAACAATAAAGTTTTTTGGGACTAAGACAGGTTGTTATGATAGCTAGTGTGGAGTCACCGGTGACACCATTGTGGTGCAGGGCGCAAATCAAAATAAAAAATAAAAATCATCGTAAGAAAGAGCTAGACCTCACACCTGGAGGGACTTTGCATGGTTCTGCTTACCCTCCCATGGTCGCTCAGGTAGCATTCTAGTCAAAATCAACACTGAAACACTTGAAGTTAACAAGGTTTACTCGGGTGATTTTTGTGTAAAAATTCATTTGAGATGTCGTCATGATGGTTTCTAATGGATTTTGGTTCCTGTCTATGGAGCGGCACAAGAAAATTTGAAACATGAGTTTCTTGCTGAATTGGTACGAGCTTGTGAGAACAAATCTCTACCTTTTCTTGTTTGGGGCAACTTTAATATCTTACGTAGAAGGAAAGATAAAAACAATGACAATTTCAATACTCGATGGCGTTTTTATGTTTAATACGATCATTGAGAGTCTAAACCTACGAGAGATTCCTCTCTCCGTTAGACAGTTTACTTGGACAAGGATACACCCACATATAAAAAACTTGACCGTATTTTTTATACTATAGAGTGGGAACAGAAGTTTTCTCTAGTGACGGTGAGAACTCTTACACGGACAGGTTCGGACCATACACCACTTCTGATTGTCTCAGGGGTTCTGGCCCATTTGGGAAATATTCTGAGATTCACCTTTGAACTCGCATGGTTGTGCCAGGATGGTTTCTATGATTTAGTGGCTACTGAATGGGCATCCGTGACACATGTTGACACGCCTATTGAACGTTGGCAACAAAAAACTAGACATTTAGTATATTCCTACACGGGTGGGCAAAAAACCGAAGTGGAAAGTATAAAAAAGAAAATAAGAGACTTTTATCCATTTTTGATGAACTGGATATAAAGGCTGAAACGTCACCTCTTTCTGAAGATGAAAGGAAGGATTTGAGAAATGCAAATGAACAAGTCAATAAACTAAGGTGTGATGAAGAGTCAAAGTGGGCACATCGTGCTAAGGTTAAACATGTGCAGGAAGGAGGTAACAATACTAAATACTTTCATCTTATAGCCAATGGCAAACATAGAAAGAAGACTTTTTTTTTACTGGAACAAGAGGAAGGGACAATTGTAGGAAAAGAGAATTTGAAAATTTACATCTTTAAATAGTATAAGCATCTGTTCGGAGAGCCGACTTCCAATGGTTTTAGTCTTATGAAGGACATGACTCATGATATCCCACGGGTCTCACCTGAAGAAAATGAGATTTTAACCAATATGTTTTGTGAGCAAGTAGTTTATGAAGCTATATCCTCAATGGAACATAACAAGGCGCCTGGACCGGATGGGTTCCCTATGGAATTCTATAAAACCTTCTAGGCCGTGATTAAACAGGATTTGATGGCTCTATTTGCATAGTTGCATGAAGAAAACCTACCCATGTTTAAGCTAAATTTTGGTGTGGTCACTTTGCTTCCCAAAAAACAAAACACTGTATAAATACAATAATATAGACCCATTTGTTTACTTAATGTAAGTTTTAAATTTTTCACTAAGGTTGCGACAAACCGTATAATTGTTATTGCTCACAAAATTATCAGACCCCACAAATAGCTTTTATGCCTGGACGGCATATTCTTGAAGGGGTGGTAGTCCTACATGAGACCATTCATGAGATTCACAGGAATAAAATTGATGGGGTATTATTCAAAATTGATTTTGAAAAAACTTATGATAACGTAAAGAGGCCTTTCCTACAACAAGTCCTTCATATGAAAGGCTTTGATCCTCTATGGCGCAAATGGATTGATAATTTCGTGCGAGATGGAAGTGTAGCCATTCTAGTTAATAATGACATTGGCCATTATTTCCAGATTAGAAAAGATCTTCGACAAGGAGATCCCCTGTCACCTATGTGATTTAATGTTTTAGCTGATATGCTCGCTATCCTAATTGCTAGAGCAAAAGAGAATGATCAGGTAGTTGGACTAATACCCCATCTGGTCGAGGGGGAGTGTCCATTTTGCAATATGCTGATGATACAATCTTGTTCATGGAACATGATCTTCAGAAAGCGGTCAAAATGAAACTCATTCTTGTATCTTTAAACAATTATCGGGTCTCAAAATTAATTTCCATAAGAGTGGGATTTTTTGATTTGGCAAAACTACAACAAACTTAGAGGTATATTTTTGGCTGCGAATCGGGTCTCTACCGTTTAGATACCTTGGGGTACCTATACATCACAGGAGGCATCGTAATTCTGAATGGAACCCGGTAGAGAACAAGTTTGAGGGTAAGTTAGGATGTTGACAAGGGAAGTTATTATCTTACGGGGATAGACTTGTCTTAATTAATTATGTTCTATCAAGTATGCCTATGTTCATGCTATCTTTTCTTGAAATACCGAAGGGTGCAAGGAAAAGAATGGATTTCTATCGTTCACGATTCTTTTGGCAAAGTGATGAACATAAGAAGAAATATAGACTAACTTGGCGGACTATTATTTGCCGACCCAAATACCAGGAGGGTTTGGGTATTGAAGTGGTAGAACTTAAAAAACAAATATCTACTAAGTAAATGGTTGCATAAGTTATTGACAGAAGAAGGGGTTTGGCAACAGTTGCTACACAACAAATATCTGCCCAATAAAACTCTAGCACAAGTCGAAGCCAAACCGACTGATTCACCTTTTTTGGAAAGGACTAATGGGAGTGAAAAATGAGTTATTTGCCGCGATGCTTTCAAAATCGGCAATGAGAGAGATATCAAGGTTCTGGGAGGATACTTGGCTAGGAGAGGTGTCCCTTGCCCAACAATATCCATCTCTATATAACATAGTACATAGAAAGCATGTTCTCATTCATGATGTCTTGTCTCACAATCCTTTAAATACCGGTTTTAGGCGAAGTTTAAATGGTAATAAATAGGATGCATGCTTGCACCTATGTGAGAGGTTGATGGAAATAACTTTGACAAATGAGAGGGACAGGTTTTTATGGAAATTATCTGAGAATAGGAGTTTCTCAGTTAAATCTATGTATGAAGATCTCATTAAAGAACATCAACGCTTCCCTACAAGATACTTGTGGAAGATAAAAATACCAATGAAAATTAAAATCTTCATGTGGTTTCTTAATAATAAAGTTCTATTAACCAAAGACAACTTAGCTAGGAGAAACTGGAATGGGTGTAAAAATGTTGTTTCTGTGATGAAGATGAAACAATTGAAAATTTATTCCACTCATGTCCTTTCGCAAAAATTACATGGCATGTGGTTTTTTGCACTTACAATCTCCCTCCTCCAACCAATATCACTTATATGTTTGGGAATTGGTTAAATGGAGTAGACAAAGTGAATAAGGGCAGAATTCGGATTGGCATTTTGGCCATTTGTTGGTCCATTTGGAAATGTCAAAATAACTTCATTTTTAACAAGGTCGGAGTTCCTTCCCTTTTGCAGGTTATTCATATGGCGACACATTGGATTCAGCTCTAGGATTTCCTGCTCCCCGAGCATCAGCGACAACCCATGATTTCTGGATGCACCCGTCTTATTGCGGTTACTTTGGATTACTTCAGCTAGACTTCGTGGCGTCATTATAGTAGATATACTGATGTCTAGCTGTTGCCATCGTTCTCTTGTGATACCGTTTGCTTTGTTCAGATGCTTAGTTTATGTATCAACCGTATCTGATCCGTGAACTGTAATACTTTGCTGATACTTTTTTATCTTAATAAAGGTTGTGTGCATCCTAGGATCCAGAGGCCGGGGCTCTTCCTATTTTGAAAAAAAAAAGAAAAAAAGTTTTGCAAGAAAAACACAGGGAAAGTCGAATATCCGAGACACAACTCTCTTCCTCCACCTAGTCCTCTCACTCCTAATATATTTCCTAGTGGTTAAATTAAGTGCTTATGCTTTCGAGGTATGTCTTGATATTCTTTTTTTCAGCTGCATGAATTTAGCTTAAAATAAACCTTATAATAGTGACTTGGTTATATGTATTGTTGATGCAAAAGCCAAGTATAATGAAATATTCTGTTTTCTATAAAGGAAGTCCTCTTGGTACATCTTACGTCAGTTCCACTATCATCTACCTTGCAGTGTCTCATCATTGACTAGCAAGATTAAAGATGCCATTGTCGACTAGATCAATAACAGTAATGAAAAACAAGACACTGCTGGCCATGAGAAGGAAAAATGAGAACCCGAGAATCCGTGAAAATACACACAAAATGTGCGAATCTAATAGAGATTACACACCCACATCCAAAGTGAACCGTAATGCGGCTTTGGACAAGCATCGAGGAACAAACTCCATGCTCCTCCTCACATCCTGGGAAATCTGGAAGGAAAGGAATAGAAGGACATTTCAAAAGGAAGAACTGTCAGCGGAGGGCTTAGTTCTGCGAATAACAGATGAAGTAGTACACTGGAACATGCCAGGGGCACAAATCTCTTTTGATCCTGGCTGATTTAGTCTTGTTTTTCCTTGTTCCTTTTCCCCTTTTTTCTCTCTTGGACGACTTGGGTACTTGTCCATATTTTTTCTCACCTTACGGTTTTGTAACTCATCTCCTATCTAATCAATAAATTTAGCAGCTCTCCTGCTAACATTCAAAAAGAGTGAACAAGAGAAAACCATGATCTTGGTCAGTATAGCCCATAGGTAAAACCAACTTAGCAATGACGGAGAAGCGAGCTGATTATGGGGAAAACGTCTTTTTTTGTTGATCGGAAATAGAAGAAATGCGTAGGGTTGGAAAGAAGAAGTGGGTCAATAAGGAACCGTTTGCTTTAGCGGAGGATACGCGCACAAATTGGATGAACTATGTGATTAAAACGGTGCACCAAGTTATCAAATGAATTGCACATTCAGCTTGTCAATCGAGAGAACTGACCGTCGTGCATTTGCATCCTAATTAAATGCTATAGCCTTTGTTAGTACGAAAACCTAAATCCCACATATTTTTATCTTGATCTTTTTTTCGGAAATGGGCACTTTTATTATTTAGAGCAATGTTTATACCGGTCTCTGCATAACTAGAATGCACACAGCCGCTCAAACCACATAACTAGAAAAAAAAACATAATAGTACTATTACAAAATCTCTATAAAAGTAAACAGCCTCGGACTATGGCAGATGGAGTATGTCAAATGCCCCACCTGCCATCTATTAGGACCTGACCTGAGAATCACTTCCAGAGCTAGTGAGAGGGAAAATGTGTTGTCTCAGGTATACATATGCCCTACAAAACAATCTTTCCTACCCATGTGATTCTACCAATACCAAGAGGATTGAAGAACATCCCAGAGGTTAGCATATATGATCAGTATATATACCACCACACTTCCTCGACAATGCAAGCTCACAGCCACTAGTAGAAAATAGGCCTTTCGTCCAGGCCATTAGTCCCGGCTGTGGATGGGGCCGGGACTAATGGCCCTGGCCGGACGGCCCGAGCCACCTAGAACCAGATATCCCGGCCCGTTAGACCCCATTAGTCCCGGTCTGAGGCTCAAACCGGGATTAAAGGGCCCTGGCCCTGCCGCTCGCTGGGGGCACCCCCTTTAGTCCCGGTTTGTATCTCAAATCGGGACTAGTGTTCTGGCCCTATATATACGCACAACCCTCTCCCCCTCTCAACTATTTTTTTTCCTAGTGGGAGAGTGTTGTTGTGCTATTTTTTTTCTTGTTCATACATATGCACTAGAGGTGTTCGGTGAAATATCCATTAGAGCGATGCAAGTTTAGGTCACACAAGACAGACATAATATGAGGTGCCCGAGCCACACTTAATTTTTCTCATCTTTGTTTCCAAGTGTAATAAAAGGTTAGCAACTATTTTCTCGTTAAGACCGTCATGCGGTACTAATTTTAGCATAGTGATTGCGTTTGACATATATTTGTATGATACAGATGAGTCATCCATGGATATACGGTGACCGACTCTCTGCCGCTTTTAGAGAAGGCGTGCGTTCTTTTCGAGTTATGGACGAGGATAACAAGCGACGGGATGGTTTTATGTGTTGTCCATGTGTTGACTGTAGGAATGAGAAGGCTCACACTTCTGTAAGAGTCATTCAGAGCCACCTGCTTCGGTCTAGTTTTATGTCCGGCTATAATGTTTCGACCAAACACGGAGAAAGAGGGATTGTGATGGAAGACGGCGATGAAGAAGAGAACGATGATGACAACTACCGATCTATGTTCCCTGAATACGCTAATACCGCAATGGAAGACAATAAAGAAGAAGGAGGTGAAGAACGGGAACCAGACCGGCTCGCTGATGATCTTGGTCGGGTCATTTCTGATGCAAAGCAAGACTTTGACACAAAAAAGGAGAGGTTTCAGTTTAAGCAAATGTTACAGGACCACAACAAATTGTTGTACCCAACTTGTGAAGATGGCCAGAAGAAGATGGGTAGCACACTTGAATTGCTGAAGTGGAAGGCAGAAACCGGTGTGACTGACTCGGGATTTGAAAAGTTGCTGGTACTCATGAAGAGGTTGCTTCCAAGAAATAACGAATTGCCCGCCAGTACATACAAAGCAAAGAAGCTCGTCTGCCCTCTAGGATTAGATATGCAGAAGATACATGCGTGCCCTAATGACTGCATCCTCTACCGCGGTGAGAAGTACGAGAATTTGGATAAATTCCCGGTATGCACTGCATTGCGGTATAAGATCAGAAAAGATGACCCTGGTGATGTTGATGGCGAGCCACCCAGGAAGAGGGCTCCGGCCAAGGTTATGTGGTATGCTCCTATAATACCACGATTGAAACGCTTGTTCAAAAACAAAGAGCATGCCAAGTTGTTGCGATGGCACATGGAAGAACGTAAGAAAGACAGGATGTTGAGGCACCCCGCTGATGGTCGACAGTGGATAAAAATCGAGAGAGACTTCCCGGACTTTGCTGGTGAAGCAAGAAACTTATGGTTTGGTCTAAGTACAGATGGCATGAATCCTTTTGGGGAGCAGAGCTGCAGTCACAGCACCTGGACCGTCACTCTATGTATCTACAACCTTTCTCCTTGGTTGTGAATGAAGCGGAAGTTCATTATGATGTCAGTGCTCATCCAAGGCCCGAAGCAACCCGGCAATGACATTGATGTGTACCTCAGGCCATTAGTTGATAAACTTTTACAGTTGTGGGCCGAACGAGGTTTACGTGTGTGGGATGAGCACAGACAGGAGCCATTCGACCTACGAGCGTTGCTGTTCGTAACCATCAATGATTGGCCTGCTCTTAGTAACATCTCAGGAAAGACGAACGAGGGATATAATGCATGCACACACTGTTTAGATGAGACTAAAAGTATATATCTGGATAAATCTAGGAAGAATGTGTACCCATACAATCGTCGTTTTCTTCCTCCCACACACCCCTCAAGGAAAAAAGGCAAGCATTTCGATGGCGAGGCAGATCACCGGAAGTAGCCTGCCCTCCCTACTGGTGCTGATGTATTTGGTATGGTCAAGGATTTAAATGTAATATTTGGAAAGGGTCCCGGAGGACAACCTGTTCCGAAAGACACCGACGGACGCGCACCCATGTGGAACAAGAAATCTATGTTTTGGGAGCTACCCTATTGGGAAGTCCATGAGGTCCGCTCTGCAATCGACGTGATGCACCTGACGAACAATCTTTGCATGAATATTCTAGGCTTCTTGGGGTTGTATGGGAAGTCAAAACATACACCGGAAGCACGGGAGGACCAACAACATCATAAAGGACGAGACGGCAAGCATCCAGGGCAGTTTCAAGGGCCTGCCAGCTACGCTCTTACCAAGGAAGAGAAGGAAATCTTTTTTGAAGTCCTTTTCAGTATCAAGGTCCCGTCTGGCTTCTCGTCTAACATAAAGGTAATAGTAAATATGAAAGATAAAAAAATTCACAAACCTAAAGTCCCATGACTGCCATGTGCTTATGACACAATTGCTTCCGGTTGCATTGAGAGGGATTCTACCGGAAAATGTTCGGCTGGCCATTGTGAAGGTATGTGCATTCCTCAATGCAATTTCTCAGAAGGTTATCGATCGAGAAAGTCTATCAGGGTTACAGATTGATGTGGTCCAATGTATGGTCAGCTTCGAGTTGTTGTACCCTCCATCTTTCTTCAATATTATGACACACCTCCTAGTTCACCTATTCGAAGAGATTAGAATTCTCGGTCCTGTGTTTCTACACAATATGTTCCCCTTCGAAAGGTTCATGGGAGTCTTAAAGAAATATGTTCATAACCGTGCTAGGCCAGAAGGAAGCATCTCCAAGGGATATGGTACGGAGGAGGTCATTGAGTTTTGTGTTGACTTTCTTCCTGACCTTAAGCCGATTGGTGTTCCTGAATCTCGGTATGAGGGGAGGCTGACTGGAAAAGGCACACTAGGGAGGAAAAAAATGGTATGTATGGACAGAGATTCTTTCAATAAAGCACACTACATAGTTCTACACAATTCCACCTTGGTGGCTCCGTATATCGAGAAACACAAGATTATTGTACGCTCGGAAAACCCGGGGATGCCTGACTCCTCGATTAAAGTGGAACACGAGGACACTTTCGGCAGTTGGTTGCAGAAGCATCTCATGAATAACAACACTGTTGAAGATCAGCTATACTTGTTGGCACGGTTACCATCTTCGACTATATGTACTTTCCAAGGGTACGAGATAAATGGTAATACATTTTACACGATCGCCCAAGATAAAAAGAGCACCAACCAAAATAGTGGTGTCCGCTTTGATGCAACAGATGACAATGGGCAGAAAGACACATAGTATGGGTACATAGAGGAAATATGGGAACTTGAGTATGGACCTACTTTTAAGGTCCCTTTGTTTCGATGCAAATGGGTCAAGGTGACAGGAGGAGGTGTACATGTAGACAAAAAGTATGGCATGACAATAGTGGATCTCAACAATCTTGCGTACATGGACGAACCATTCGTCCTAGCCAACGATGTGGCTCAGGTTTTCTATGTGAAGGACATGTCTACGAAACCGAGAAAAATAAATCAACAAAAGAATACATCGTCCGATGAGCCAAAGCGCCACATAGTTCTTTCAGGGAAAAGAAACATCGTGGGAGTGGATGACAAGACAGATATGTGAGAAGATTATAATAAGTTTCATGAAATACCGCCCTTCAAAGTGAAAACTGACCCAAGCCTCCTGTTAAATGATGAAGATTCTCCATGGCTACGGCGCAGAAAAAAACAACAACACTAGATAGGGATGTTGGTGTAATATATTAAACCTTTTATGTAATCATATTGTTAAATGATGAAGATTCTCCATGGCCATGATGGCCGCACTATAAATAGAGGTAAAGGGCAGGGCAGGCAGGGCCATGCAGCACCAATAATAGGGGTTGAACCTTTAGTCCCGGTTGGAGAAACCAACCGCGACTGAAGGGATTGCAGCAGGCTGGGCCAGGTAGCACTAATAATAGGGTTTGAACCTTTAGTCCCGGTTGGATGAACCTTTAGTCCCGGTTGGAGACAGCAACCGGGACAAAACACGAGTGAGCGCTAATAATAGGGGTGAGTGTCGAAACTATGCCGAGCTGCTTGTACTATAAATAGGCCAGTCCTCCAGTCAGTTTGAGGAATCTCCAAGATCGATGGTTTTCGAGAGAAGGGACACCACTACGGCCAGTTTCAGGGAGATGCTGCCGGAGCCCAGTCCTTCGGCATCTCCAAGAAACTGGTCATAGAGGCACTCCCTAATATGTGAAATTAGGTTAGCTCCTAGGCATATTGATCTAGTTAGAGAAGTTTCAAGCTGCAAGATGGTCTTCGAGAGCAGGGACACCACTACGGCCAGTTGCAGGGAGATGCCACCGGAGCCCAGTCCTTCGGCATCTCCAAGAAACTGGTCATAGAGGCACTCCCTAATATGTGAAATTAGGTTAGCTCCCAGGCATATTGATCTGGTTAGAGAAGTTACAAGCTGCAAGATGTTCTTCGAGATCAGGGACACCACTACGGCCAGTTTCAGGGAGATGCCGCCGGAGCCCAATCCTCCGGCATCTCCAAGAAACTGGTCATAGAGGCACTCCCTAATATGTGACCGCACGTGTTTGGAGATAAGATCTTCATGGTAAGTACGAATCAGAACTAAAGGTCCCTCTTTAGTCCCGGTCCAACCATAAAACAAGACTAACACTCAAGACATTTATTAATATTTAAAAACCGAGACTACGAAATCGGGACTAAAGGCCCCCTTTAGTCCCAGTCTAGCCACAAACCAGGACTAACACTCAATACATTTATTAATATTAAAAACCAGGACAAACCGGGACTAGCTAACACTCAGAACTAAAGCCGCCCCCTTTAGTCATAATCATGCCTAGTCCTATAGTACACAGCTTTAGGGTCTTCTTCGTCATCGTCATCATAATTGTCATTGTCAACTGCCACTCCGGGGATCCTGATCCCAACCATGGCATATCTGGGGCACTGCGCCTGGCGCCTCCGTCTCGAGGGTCGAGAATGGCCCGATCTGTGTCCATTTCTGTGAGAGAGGAAGGTGTGGATGTGTGCATAACCATGGCGCGGTCATCCTATATATAAATAGAAAGGGCGGGAAAACATGGCGGGATGCAGTGGGAAATGGCGGGAAATATCTTTAGTCACTGTCAGTGGCTACAACCGGGACTAAAAGCTCGGTTCAGAAGAAAGGACGGAAAAACTTGGGGGGAAGCTGTGAGAAATGGCGGGAAAAATCTTTAGACCCTGTTAGTGGATACAGCCGGTACTAAAGCTTATTCAGAAAATTGATTTGGAGTAATTATTCAAATTCAAGAACTTTTCATGTTGAAAGTTTAGTGAGATTCAAAAATATGCAAAAAATAATAGTTAATGCATTTTTAAATTGATAATGGCAAAATGGTTAATAATTTGACTATTTAAAATAATTAGTTGATAAAACAGAAAATCTATTTGGATTAATTATTAAAATTCAAGAACTTTTCATGTTGAAAGTTTTGTCAAATTCACAAATATGCAAAAAATAATAGTTAATGCATTTTTAAATTGATAATGGCAAAATGGTTAATAATCTGACTATTTAAAATAATTATTTGATAAAACAGAAAATGGATTTGGATTAATTATTCAAATTCAAGAACTTTTCATGTTGAAAGTTTTGTCAAATTCACAAGTATGCAAAAAAGTATAATTTAAATGTTTTAAATGATATTTTGAAAATTTGAAAAAAAGCACACGCGCGCCGGGATTTTTGGCCCAGCGCGCGCAAATTTTGGGCCTTTAGTCCCGGCCCAGTTTACTAGCCGGGACTAAAGGTCTGGCCCAGAGCGCGATGAAACGCCCCCCCCTCTAGTCCCGGTGCGTGGCACCAGCCGGGACTAGAGACCCCCTTTAGTCCCGGCTGGTGCCACGCACCGGGACTAGAGGGGGGGTATAAATGGGGGCTTCTCCCCTCGTGCGTTCCACGCACCAGGAGAAGTTGGAGGCCAGACGAACAGAGCTTGCCGCCAGGCTGCCGGACTTTCGATCGACGCCGCTATCGCGCCTCCGCCCGCTCCGTGCCTCCACCCTCCACGCCGGCCTGCTGGCCGTGCCACCGCCATGTGCACCTCTCTCGCCCCGTGCGATGCCTTGCTCCCCACCTCCGCCACCGTCCACCGCCACCGCCGCCATGCTTGCACCGCCACTGCCTCTCGGCCTCCTCATCAATATAGGTAATTAGTTTTTTATATTATTGGATAATGCATGATTAATTAGTACTTAATGTATACGGTTAGGGATTATTATTAGTACTTAGGATTAGCATTAGTACTTAGGATTTTTTTGTTTAGTATTATAGTTTAGGATTTTTAATTTAATGTATATTTTAGGATTTGTTTAGGTTAATTTTGTTTATAGGATTTGTTAGTGCTTAATTAGGATTTGTTTAGGTTAATTTTGTTGATAGGATTATTATTTTGTTTAGGATTTGTTAGTGCTTAATTAGGATTTGTTTAGGTTAATTTTCTATTAGTGTTTAATAATAGGGTGATTATTATTAGGATTTGTATGTAGAATTTTTTGGATTTTTAGGATCTTCGATCTTTAGTGTATATAGGATTTTTTTAGTCAAGTGTAAGTTTATCGGTGAAGGGCATGGGCACGGCTAGGTGTCGAGGCCTAGGGTTCAAGTGTAAGTTTATCGGTGAAGGGCATGGGCACGGCTAGGTGTCGAGGCCTAGGGTTAGGGTTAGGGTAATTATTGTAAGACCCTCTTTGTAACCGGAGTTACCGTTAGGGTTAGGGTGTTGGTGCTCGGTGGTGACCGGAGTTAGGGTTAGGGTAGTTGCTCTCGCGGGAAGCCGCTTAGTCGCTCGCCTCTCCCGCGGCGACCATCACCGGCCACCGCACCTCCGGGTTTAGGGTTCAGGGTGGTGACCAGAGTTAGGGTGGTGGTTCTTACGGGAAGCCGCTTAGTCGCCCGCCTCTCCCAAGGCAACCATCACCGGCCACCGCCCATCGCATCTCCGGGTTTAGGGGTTTAGGTTTTATTTTGTTAAGTTCGAATAAATATTGTGTGCATTTTGCAGGAACTATGGATCCACCTAGTCCCCCTGTCCGTAGAGACCTAGATTTAGAACACTTGCTCGAGGATATGATTCATGATGCCGATGAGGGATCTCCCTCGAGGTATCTGAACTCATCTAGTGAGGGAGAGGAGACCAACAGACAAGAGGAAGAAGCCCATGGACGCGTAACGTGGACCGACGAGGTATATATATATGGTGTCCGATGATCGTCACTAGATGTACCTAGTTGTATATATATAATGTTGACGGATGTTTCTTCTCTTAGGCCTCTACATCGAGCAATAAAACCAAGCGCGACCCAGCCAAAAAGTTGCCCCTGGGTACTGTTTATGAAATTACAGAGGTTTTAGGAGATGGCGAACCATTGGAACCAAAGAAAACAAAACAACTATTTGTACAACAATGCGGAGTTGTTGCTAGAGATCGCACCCCGATCACTGTTCGGTAGTGGAATAATCCCAAAGAGGCGGAATGGAGTGATGTGTATATCGACGATAGGTTCAAAGATGAACTTTTTAATGACCTAATCGGACATTTCAAGCTGCCAGAATGTGACACTGATGACGAGACTGCTGAAATGAGAAAGAAAGTCAAGCAGTTCGCACTAAAGAAGATGGCCAAATTATTCAAGGACTGGAAGAAGTCATTATGGCAACAGTATCAGAAGGACAAGAAAACCCCATTATTCGAAGACTATCTAGCGAAGCAGCATCCTTACTGGGATGCATTTATGTTGTATAGGAGGTCAGGAGTTGCAGAGGAAAAGTCAGAAAAAAACAAGATAAATGCTGCGAAGAAGAAATATCACCATAACTTGGGGCCAGGGGGCTACGCGGATGCCATGCCTAAGTGGGATGCAAAAGAGAAAGAACTTCATAATAAAGGGATCATTCCAGAACCAATTCGCGAAGAATGGGATTTGAGGGAAATAAATTGGTTCCTTGGGCATGGGAGTACATATGACTAACTTATAGGGGACCTTGTTTGCAGTGACAGGATAAAGGTACCCAGGACTGCATGGCTAAAAGTGGTCAAAGATATTAAATATGGAATAAAACAGTTTCATCCCGATAGAGAGAATGACTTGCTAACCTTGGTCCTCGGGAATCGCGAACATACAGGACGAGTCTGAGGCCTTGAAGGGAGTTTCACGTGGGAGACTGGGTTTCCTAAGGACCAAGGTACCTATAGAAGCCGAGCAAGAGCAAAGAAATGACGGGAGGAGGAGGAGGCAGACAAGTTCAAGCAGCTGCTAGGAAGACTTGACAAGCAGCAGCAACAGATCGACGAACTTAGAGGAATAGCGTGCTTGCAGCAAGATCCTCCACTCGATATTACCGCCAACCCATCTCAGCGGAGAAGCAGCGTCGCTGAATCGGAGGTCCCGTCTAACGATGCATCCTATACTATAGATGGCGGTCCCGGCTACCCTGTGGATGGAATTAAGGAGCAGATACCTTGTGAGCCCCATAAAAAATTGAAGAACGTATCTGTGATGGTGGCGGTCGGATCGGCTTTGCCTTGTCCGCATGAAGCACGTTGGCATGGCCGTGAGATTCCAACTGGCTATGCTAAAGTCGGGGTGGATCAAATCGTAAAGGAGTGGGAGTCAATGGATCTTGACATCCCTGGACCTGAAGGTGAGATCACACTGGGAGAAGTACTTGGTGGGACCATTCTCTGGGAAAAGAACAACATACGGTTTCCAGGCTCGGCTCCAAGGATAACACTACCGCCTTCGAGTCGTCGCAGATCTCCTTCACCTCCACCTCCATCACCTCCAAGAAGCCCACCCTATGATGACTACGACCACCACATCCCTAGTCCATCTCGATCTCCGCCACAGGCTCAGCAGTCTTCGCTGCCCGCTAAGGACAATAAGCGGAAGCGTGCTCCGTCAGTGAGTACTAAAGGACGCGGCAGCCCAAAACGGAAAATGTCGCCCCTCCCAACAGTGCCTCATCAGAATCTTCCCATCAGACCTTACGATCGTACTGATGCGGAATCTGCAGCGATATCAAAGGCCGAAGTGGTGGCGCATTTTGAGAAGAAGAAACCCGAGCCTGCTCCGATATACACAGAGAAGCAAAAGGCATATGCACTTGATTTTATGAACACACCATCGCAATATGAGTTGCACCATAAGCCAGATGAATATCTACGCACACTTCAGAAAGAAGTGGCGAAGAGCAAATCAAGTAAATCAAGCAAATCAAGTGTAAGCGGTAAAAAATGAGCAAGCACAGGTGCAAGCGGGACCAAAAATGCAATCAGTAAAAAATCAGACGTTCCCCTTCTCGGACAACTGGCAAAACAAACGATCGCACCCCTCGAGGTGGTTTCACAAAACGTTCCAATCCTCGCACAACAGCCACTTGATATGTCAATAGCTGCGGAGTTGGCGGCTAGCATGGAAATTACACTTGATGAACTGTTAAGCCCCCAACTCGACCATCTACCCAAGATGCCACTAGCCCCTAAATATGTCACAGGTGAGGATTTGGTCAGCAAAGAGAGGCTAAGAGAACTGCCAACACAAATGCGGAATCTCCATCAATGGTACTCGGTGGTCATGAAGCAGGGGAGAATAATGATCGAAGCCAAAGTCCCACGTGAGTACTACTTCAGACCCGAAGAGGTACATATTGAGTTTCTAGAACTGTTCAAGTTATACCATCTCGACGCCCTAGACAAATTCATCCTTAGCTGCTATTGTCTGTAAGTTGTTGAATTCATTGTCTAAAAGTTCAGTTTTCAGTTGTTCAGTTCGGAACATGTGATTATCCTTATTATGCAGAATGAAGATCCTGGAATGTAAAAGAAAAAGAATCTACAATATTAGGTTCATTGACCCAGATAAAGTACATATAGCCACGCTAACGAATAACCCCGAGGAGACGGAGGAAAACCTTCTAAGGTTTCTAATGGAGCAAAATTTCTCTGACCGCATACTGTTTCCTTACAATTTCAGGTGAGGGTCTTACTCTGTTGTACACATTCACTTTTGATTAGTAGATGCTAATAAGTTTAACTGATGCATATATAAATGTTTGCAGCTTCCACTGGATTCTGCTAGACATTCAACTTGATAAGGGAAGAGTTGATGTCATGGACCCATCAAAGAAACACGAAAATTCCGCATGCGGGACATGCTCCGTAAGTTTAAGTTCGCTATCAGTATCTTTCGTTGATTTACCTAGATATCAGGTAATGAATAACTCATTCATTCATTCATTTTCTTCGTCGGGCAGGGTTTGGATCCGGTTCAAGCACAAGGTTACGGGTGTATTTAGCGAGAAGCTGACGTTTAAGGCGGTCTCGGTAAGTAGCACCTGATATGTCCGCGCATATCTTTACTTCTAGTTTACAATAATGATGCTCTAGATTATTATTTTGATTGAATTCTATTCCCGTAAAGTGTGTGAGGCAGTCACGGGGGTCGAATCTATGTGGATTCTACGTTTGCGAGTTCATTCGCACGTTTACCACCTAACACAACGATTATAGAGTCGACGTAAGCAATGCATTCACACCATCATTTTATTTCCGTCACCTTTTGTTATCATGATTGATACATATTGATCTCCTTTCTCTTATATATAGTTCGAGAGAATGCGGGATCAAATACTACCAGAGCAACGCGTACTAGCAATTACGGAGGAGCTGGCGGGAATTATTTTCAAAGAGATCGTAGACGATGCCAGAGAATTTAGTGTGAATAGGCGCTACTGATCTCCATGTAATCGAACTATTTTGTGCTCTAGTCTCGTTATTCTGTGATCTCCATGTAACTATGTAAATTGTATATATTTGTATGCTCGATTTCGTAATACAAGTTATCTTATATATATGCAAGAACGTGTACGATATGTGGTGGCGTACAAATATTAAAAACCATTTTGAAATGAAAAATAAATAAATAAAACAATACAAAATGAATTCTCTACCGCGGCAGGGAAAGGGCACAAAATGTTGTCGCGGCAGAGAAATCACTAGTCCAAGGTAATGCTCTGTCGCGGCAGAGAAAAGACGCAAAATGTTGCCGCGGCAGAGACCCACTAGTCCCGGCCTGTGGTACCAGGGGTGCACCCTAGACGCGCAAGGACAGCCACGTGGGCACCCACTAGTCCCGGCTGGTAACTAGTGTTGGGCCGGGACTAGTGTTGGGGCTCTAGTCCCGCTTGATTAGTCCCGGTTCAAAAACCGAGACTAGAGGCCCTTACGGCCCGGGACTAGAGGCCCTCTCTCCACTAGTGAGCCACTTCAAGCAAACTGATGTTAGCTGAAGCAAGTGGGGATGAGAGGATACAGAAAACAAGTCAACAGTTCGAGCCCATCTTATTGCGCAAAACAAGCTTTGCAAGCAAAACTACATTATCTTCAACAGAGTGTCTGAAAGGAAATTGACTTCTCTTCTTTTTTGTTATTCTGCTTTAAACATTTAAACACTATGAGCTTTCATGATGAACTTGGCATATTCATGATGTAGATGTTTAGAACAATGTTTTACATCATTGTTGTAGCATGCTAATGATGAAAGTATTAGCTTAATCATACGTGAACATGAATATTTTAGATCCACCATACGGTAAGGTATATACTAGTCACTCCGATCCATAATAAATGTCGCGGATCTTATACAACTTTATACTAAATCACCGACACTTATTATAGATAGGAGGGAGTACTAGTTTATATCAACCATATTTACCATTTACATAACGTTTAGTATATCTATAAGAATTCCTTCCGTTTGAAATTATAACATGTTTTAGTGTTTTTCTGAAATGCACGTATCTCGACGCTCTTAGTGTGTAGTTCTGGAGCAAAGTGAGTGAAACTACACACTAAAAGACATTTAGATTTATGTGTAGTAGAAAAAGGCTAAAGCATCTTATATTTTAGAACTGAGAGATTATTAGCTAGCAAAATCCCCGGGAATATTGTGCATTGGCATCTAGCATTGGGCTTGTCAAACCCACGTTTTAACAAATTGTTAGAAAGCTAATTTGCACAGTATTATCCTATATCAAAGAGCATAACCCATTAGTAATTTCCATCCTACCCAACCAAAGGATGCCACAACTATGAAGTTTTAGCGCGACGTACCACGCTATCGCAAATATTGACATATCAAGAGTTAGTAAAATTTAGCGTGGTCTATTCATATGTGCCATAGTGCCTTAGTAACGTCAGTCAGCGCGCTATTTTCCCAATTGACTCAACACATGAATAACTACAAAAACATCAACCTTCACTAATCCAAAAAGGGAAAATTCCCAAAATCAACCAGAAGAATGCGAATGAACCAAAATACTCTATTTTCGGAGGAGGATCAGGACGGCTGAAACAAAAAATTGTGTCTCTGTATCTCCCCTCTTTCCACCTCCTAAAATGAACCCCAACAGGAATGTGGTCCTAGCACAAATCTAGCATTCTGAGACACACAACAGAAATCTCCTGAATTCACAGCGGCCAATTAATCCTTAGCAGCCAACCAGCATCTTCTAGCGAATCAAGAACGAAATAAAAAATTGATCATTACCTAGAGGACTTGAGAACACCTTCAGTTTAGCGTCTCCTTCTCTAGAGAAGGAATGAATCAATTGAAGAAATGATTTTTGCGGGGCAGGTGGGATTAAAGGACGGCCGGCGTCCGGGGCGGCCTAGAAAGGATCAGAGTCTTCGTCACTCTCTCCTCGTGTGCTATTGGCCTCTGCAAATTCTTTTAGTTCAAGCTTCACGTGGCCCACCTATCTGTGGCTAAAGTGCAAGCAGTTTTTTTTATGTTTCTTCGGATTGTTGAAGTTTCTTTTTCAATAGAAAATGTTATCCATTTTTGGTTTCCCCTTATTCTATGTTGTATTAATCAGGTTTATTATTCCATCTAATCATTTGTTAAATATCCGGTGCTTGTTCTTTAACTCGGTCGACTCTAACCTCATGCAACGGGGAAGAGCAAAGCAAAAGCCATGGAATTGGAGAGAGGAGAAGTCTGTTATACGTTGATCCAAATTCTACAAAGTATATGCCAACTTCTGACGAGTGGAGCGAGGCCCGTCGCCGGAGGCTTGGGTCGAAGACCTAGGTTTTCACCAATATATAAACCTCTTGTAAGCCGCCGGTTGAGACGAGTTGCATCTGTGAAATTCCTGGCGTTTGTAAACACTCCCCGATATAGTGAAGTTTCGTTGGCTGGCGCCCGTGGTTTTTTCCTCTCTTTGTTGGAGAGGTTTTTCCACGTTAAATCTGTGTCCCCTTGCTGTGATTTCGTTTTTGTTCTTCGTTATTTACTTGTCGCAGTTGTAACAACGTCTACGGAGTAGTTCAAGTCACGAGTGGAGCTATTGGCAACATTTCTAGAGTAGGGACGATGAAAAAAAAACAAGGGAGAAGATCACGAGGGTGGACACACCGTCAACACCAGGACGGTGAAGGCCACATAGCTAGTATAGAAGAATCACCATAGTGGTTAGAAGTTATGGTGATGATCCATCGGATCTTGTACACTTGTGCAATCACCTAAAGTCATCATCACAAAATTAGGAGAAAAAATGTCGTGACAAAGTCGAATAAAATATAGAGTATGTAGAGAGTTGTTCAATACACATGAAAACACAAGTACTACATTGCACAACCTCATAATGGACCTACAAGACTTAGTCTGTTTGAAGAAAAAAAAACTCGATCAAAATTGGCCCTAGCCATGTTAGAATACGTATACATACATGAAACAGAAGTAGACTAGGATTTATAAACCTTGTAGTCCATGTCTCTACCTCGTCTGTGTAAGTCTTTATATATGTTAAGCTTCATGCACTAGCCAACGCAACCAAAAGTTCGAATTTATGGAAAAGGCTAGTGAAATCCACTTATACATTTCAACACCTCCATGAGAGCCATGGCAATATACCCACACAGTCATAGGGTTTTATCTATTTATACAAGCCACACGCTCATACCCACCATGAGTTGCTTGAAACTCTTCCTATAAGTACGCAGCCATCCTCGTAGTAGAGTGTCAGATACAGCAAATCGGACGTAAGTGGTTTTGTAAGAAATAACATCGAGGAAGTCAGATATTCCACATGCATGGAACACACTCTTCCTCCACCTAGTCCACCTGCTCCTAATAGGATTCTAGTAGTGTTTATTACGTGCTTAAATTTTCTAGTTGTATCCGGTCTATCATTTTTGTTTTGGCAGCATGACTTTATCTTATAACAAACTATATAATAATTATTGGGTTATGTGTGTATGATGATGCAGATATTGGGAGTACACAATCTTTTATTTTCTAATACAAGTTTTAGAGTGGATAGTATTTTTAATAACCGTCCACAGGCCTCGATCTAACGGTGAAGAAAATGGTGGAACAAATTCGACGGAAAGGGACAAAAAAAATAGTGTGGGGCCGAAATAAAATTAAGGTGGGATCGGAACAAAAAAAACTGTGTTATTTTGATTGATTAGAGGTCGATCATTCCGGTGCACATGGTCTAAAATCCATATTTCTTCCTAAAAAAACATCAAATAGCCAACCGATCCCTCCCAAGGCCAGCTCTGCTCCTCAGTATCTCCACCGATCCCTCCGCCCTCCGCCCAACGCCGCTTGAACACCTCCCACCAACAACCATAGCCACCTTCCCCCTCGATCCGCCATCATGAGCACAGTCCGCCAACGACCAGAGCCTCCATCCACTAGTGCAGACTCCCCCCTCTAACACCGGTTGGGAGGGCCCTCTAACAGCGGTTGTAGAACCGCTGTTGAGGGTTCGGTGTTAGAGGGGGGCCCCCTTTAACACCGGTTCTTATACGAACCGGTGTTAAAGGGTGGCGCACGTGGGGATGCCGCAGGGCTCAGCCCCCCCCCCTTTAACACCGGTTCGTAACACGAACCAGTGTTAAAGGTTCTCTGCCGCGGCAGGAAAATGGCCTAAATCTCTGCTGCGGCGGAGTTCTGCCTCTGCCCCGTTCTGGGCGTATTTCTGGGGGAGGGGGGGGGAATTGATCGGGAGCGGTATATACATAGATCGTCATCGGTACATATGAGTACATGAATAATTAAGCAACTATTATTATACACAAACATCGTCATCGGCACATACATCGTCATCGTTCATTTTGGTGGATATCTAAAGAGTTCTCCGCCAGGCGTGACGACCTCATCCAGTATGAACCCCGCCAATTCCTCTTGAATGGCTCGTATGCGGTCAAATGGTAGGAGTTGGTCCCGCATCCGTTCGATCTGAATATATATGAAGAATGGGGTCAATATATATAAGAATAAAACTCAACACAATTGATGGTAATAAAATAATGTTGTGGAGTTTACGATAATAGAGAGTTCAATCAAAATAATAATCAATAAAGCATGATATAATGGAATTGGAAGCAGAATCAAAGAGATACGCAGACCTAGCTAGCTAGTATTACTTACATTTTGGTCTACAAATTTTAGTTCTTCTGACCATTCACCCACGGCCCTGCCCGTGAACCTTTTCCAAACTCTGTCCGGCAAAGAAAATGGATAAACGAGTAATTAATTACTTGTTGTCACGAAAGTTGCCGATCTAGTGTGATAGTATGATTGAAATTACCTCTGGAGCATCTCTCTAAAGTCTGCCCATAGCTCTTTTTCTTTTCGTAACGAGTCCATGACAAGGACTTTTCCTGAGTCGGGTTGAATGACTAGCAAAATAAAGTGGAACCTACGCACGCATAACTCATCATCAGTTACACTTAACATCGAGTAAGCCGAAACAGAATGCGTACAAGAGAGAGGGTAACATTACTCACAAGAAGTTGTAAGGCAATAGTATTTCCCTTTTGGTTTGTTGTCTCAGTAAAGACCTTAGCAAGTAATCTTCTGTTTGCCCGGGTTTGGTTCTTACCACTTCTTCATAAACTCTATTTGGGTCAACGAACCCAATGTCAAAAGGGCCTCCTTTCATGCATTCCATAACCTTTTTCCTGCATAATAGTATATACATATATGGTGAGCATATATATATACATGCAATTAATGAAGTGAATGAGATGAGATATAAATTACAGAAATAGTACTTACACACAATAAAGGCTGATGGCAGCTTTGTCGAGTTCCTTCTGATTGAATAGAAAATGCAAGTATTGAATGTTGAAGTCGATCGCGTCGTCTCCGCACAAGAAAATCTGATCTCTTATATGCGTCGTGATCCATTCTTCCTTTCTCGTCTTGCAGAAATCAAGGTACCACTTGTGCAATCTTCGCATCTTTGTTGGTAGATTCTTGAGCTCCTCTTTCTTGACGAGATTCTTCCCATACTTCCATGGCTGTATGGGGTTGGCATCGCATTTGGGCAAGTTGTCTCCCATGATGTTCAAGTATGCAATGTAAGTCATCCCCATATCATTGGTCTTTCTTTGTAGCTCTGCCTCGTAATCATTTACTGGAGGAGTGTCCCGTGTGTCGAACACTTGGAGCGGGGCGCATGATTGGTTTCCCTGCTCTCCGAGCATGAGAACTATTTTCTGGGGTGCCGCATGACTGCTACTTTCAGTCTCCCTACGACGCCTTGCATCCCCCTTCTAAATCTGGCGCTCGTAGTCCGGCACAAGTGGGGTTTCAGGTTTCAAAAGATTATTGTAAAACTTCTCCACCACCGCCGGATCTATTTTCTCCTTTGGCTCGGCCAGTCTAGGTGCAAAGAATTTATTGACATCTTCTTCCGAGATCCTATTGGTCTCCTCGTCGCTGCGATTCCACGGTAAAACCGGCAATGGCTTGGCAGAAGGTTGTGGGACGTAGTTTTTTGAACTCTTTGGCGTACGGTTTCCTGCGGATTTCTTTGTGGCAGTGCTAGTGATGCTATTCGTGGCAGTGCTCTTCCACTTACGCTGAGGAGATGGTTGAAGCACCGGAGATGGCTGGCGCGCCGGAGATGGCTGTCGCGCAGGAGATGGCTGAAGCGCCGGAGATGGCTGTCGTGCAGGAGATAGCTGAAGAGGCTAAGACTGCTGACGCTGCGGAGATGGCGGGGGTGCCAGTGGCCTCCAATTTGGAAGCACGATGTGTTCCTTCTTCCAAAGAATGGTTGTTTTCACTGCAAATTTGAGTTGAGTTTTCCCTTCACCTGTAGCATAGTCAAGCTGTGCTACCTCATATTCCTTCACAACCTCATCCACCCCGACAATAGCATAGCCATCTGGAATCGGTCGGCAGTGGTAAGTTCCACCAGCTATAGGAGGTAAGGCATAGCCGACAGCCACCTTAATGGATAAGCCCATTAATCTCACATGCATCCCAGCGTGTTCGCTCTCCGTGATCTCATCCACGGGGTATCGAGGACCCGCCATTTCAAGCGTGGGCTGCACGTTCTCCGTGGAAGCCACGCTGCTTTTCTTGATGCGGGCGCGGCTTCCAATGCAGGCTCTTCGTGCCGCTGAGATGGGCCGGTAGCTTGATGGCTCTGTTGTGCATTCACTTGCGCCTGCAGCGCCACAAGTGCATGTTCTATCTGTGCCATCCGCTCTGTACGCTATTTTTCTTTTCTGCCGTGCCATCTGTAAGAGTCGCTCCACTCGGCAAACCCATCCTTCCACGTCATACCCCATGTGCCTCGTGCATGTCCAGGGTGTTCTTTTTACCGATGGCGCGTGTGAGCTGGTCATTCTCTCTGTCGGGATGCAAGGTCCTGGCGGCTGTTTCCTCGTATGCCGTGATGAGTTCAGTGACGGGTTTGGCAAGGAGGGTTGGGAAGATACACAATCCTGTTTCTGGGTCCAACCTTGCCCCGATTCCGTAGAATCAAGTATTTGCACGTAGGTCCCACGCATCTGTCTGGGGTGTGATCCCTCTAGCGCGCAGGGCCTTCTCAACTTCCTCCCACTTAGGCCTCTGAGATATGTAGCCACCTGACCCCATCCTCTGGTGATATTCCTTCTTCTGGGCATTAAGCGTATTGGTTTCTGACCTCTTTTTAGCTATAGCACCTTTTTTATATGTCACAAATTCGGTCCAGTGAGGTCTTATCTTCGCATAATATGCGTCTTCGAAATTTGGAGTCTCGCCAGCTTTGAAAATTTTGTTCAATTTTGTCTTCCAGTTGCGGAAAGCGTCAGTCATCTTCTTTAGAGTCCACTCTTTGACCTTTTCCTTTATAACCGGGTTGTTTTCATCCTCCTCTGGCGGAAGGGTGAAATTTACCAACAACGAATTCCAAAGCGTTTCTTTGTATCTTTCATCGACAAAGGTACCGTCGCCCTTCTTTGGCTTATTCCAATATTCAATTATGATTGGGATTTGGTCCCTAACAAGAACTCCAGCCTGACGTACAAATTTGTCTGCGGTCTTCTTGGGCTCCATCGGCCTGCCATCAACACGGACTGCTTCGATCGTGAACTTTGCACGATCTTTCAACCGATGGCTCGCGCCTCGCTTGCTCTTTTTCGTAGAAGAAGATGGTTGCTGGCTGGTCGATCCAGAGGGCTAAAAGAAGAAAGAAGCGTTAATTAATACATGTAGAAGAAGATTGTTGGTGGAAGTCAGCAGAGGCTTAATCAATGCATATACCTCGCCGGACTTTGTAATCACTAAATTGCGTTCACCGGAGTCTTCATCTTCTCCATGACTACTTGAGCTGTCATCATGTCCCTCCATGTTCAGATATTGTGAGGTGTTCTCATCAATAATGTTCTCCATTATTTCTTCTTCTTCAAGATTTCTACTAAGTGGATCCATAGTTTCTAAAACAATAATATTATCTAGAGTAAGAGAGTAAACATTCAAGTGGACTTGGATACATACACAAATAAACATATTATTCATACAAAAATACACAAATAAATACACAAATGAAATTAAAACCCTAAGGATGCTTGATCATTTTAAACGAGTTTCGAGGGGTCCAAACCCTAATTCGGAGAAATCCCGGATTCATATGAGAGGGGATAGCTACAGTGGCTGACCGGAGGCTGGCGGCGTTGGAGAGCGACCTAGGGCGTGCGAGGTAGCGTGATGCGGCCTACCTAAAACGGGCGTTGTTCGAAAGAGGAGGCCGAGGCAAACATTATAGCGACGGCAAACAACTTGGCAGAACAGATACAATGTGGAGGGGATATCCCTTTTATAAAGCAGATCAAAATAAGCAAGAAAAACCGTGGAGAACCTAAACTTGCCACCGAAGTCAATGAGCCAAGATCAGGATGAGTCAGAGCTCCACAACGACACCCCCAAGAGGGTAACGACCAACGAGACCTATGGTAAAGGGTTTTCACCCGGAGCCCTATGACGAAGAAGGTAGCAGCATCGGCGGCCCCAGAGACCTATGGTAAAGGGTTTTCCCCGTCTTCTGCCCCGCCCGTTGTCCCCAAGATAGGCCCCAGACCGAGGGGAGATGCCACGACGCTCGCCAAAGAGCTGCCCGCGTAGTCCACCTTCTAAGGCCGCCACCGACATCCGCGAACTCTAGCCACCACTCCGACGACCAACGACACATCGCATCGCCGAAGAGAGGGACGCCGTGCCGTTGTTGCCAGCGGACACACCTGCAACCCGAGCAGGACCATGCATACACCCCGACATCGCTGGCATAACGCGCGAGCTCGCACCCCATGGCCACCACCGGAGCTCGCACCCCACCTAGGCCGCCCCCGCAGCCGAGAGGGGAGGCCGTCCTCGTACCGCGCCTAGGCCCTGGGCCATCCCCCACTGCTCTGGCGTCGCCCGCCGCCCAGACACCAAGGACCACCACGCGAGCTCCACTGAAAACTGCCGGCCGGCGGCGCCACCGCGCGAGCTCCACACCACCGCCAAAGGGAGGAAACAGAAGGGAGGAAACAGAGGGGACCAGGCGGTCCGCTAGCTCACCACGAGTACGACGGTGGGGTTCTTGTAGGCGTCGTCGGCCTTGTATGGCGGTGGCGGTGTTGGCGCGCGCGAGGGCGACGACGGCTCCGATCGAGTTGGTGGCAGCCGACACGAGGGCGGCGAGGGCGAGGGCGAGGGCGGCGACGGCGAGGGCTGGACGGCGCCGACGGCTGCTCTCTGTTTTTCTCTACGTGGCGGCGGATTCGATCTGGCTCTAGGGGAAGAAAGGAAGGGGAAGGCGCGCATTTAGTACCCCCCCACTTTAACACCGGTTTGAAGCGGTTAAATGGGAATTCGTTCAGCAGATTTATTTTCTTTAACACTGGTTCCAGCCACGAACCGTGTTAAAGAAGTGCTACATAAACGAATAAATAGGCGCCTTTAACACTGGTTCGTGTTTGGAACCGGTGTTAAAGGGGGCATTTATTTCATGCATTAAAGGGGCATTTTTAATTCAAAAAATAGGATATGAATTTAGAAAATTCATATCTTTTTCATTTCAACTCAGAAAAATATGAATAATATATCATAAGTTTCAGAAAAATAATATCTATCCATTCATTTAAAAACATTTTATATTTACTTTAGATGAAAATTTTCAAAATGATTAAAACACTTACATATAAATTTTGATTATTCAATTCAAACAAAAATAAATTGTCAAATCCTAAAACTTTGAACATAAGAAATATTAAGCATCTAAAAAGGAATCTAACCCTATTTTATTAGAGCAAATCATATTTTAATGCCGCATCTTTTGTATTAACGTGTTTGAATTGATTGGACATTTAAATGCCGCATCTTTTGTATACACTTGAATCTGACCAAGCCACGCTTAACTTGCATTGGTTTTTTGATAAAATAGCATATTTTGAAACTAAAAATGATTTTTGTAAAAAATCATGAGCATCGTATCATGTACCTGTAGTTCATATCTGACCCACTTCCTGCCGATTCGGTAGGAATTTGTCTTTTTCACCATAGGTGGACGGAAAGGTTTCAGATCCCCCTGTTGGTACATTGTCCATATAAGGTGGTCTAGTATTTTTGTAAAATGTGTTGGTGGTTTTTCGAATTATCCATTTGGTGGTTGCTTCACAAAACCGTCCATTTTTTATGCTCGGAAAATGGAAAATGCCTTTTTGGTGCGATAAAAAGGAAAACTTCCTCTTGCAACATTGTTTGCCATGCCATGATGCACATGTATGCACAATATGGTCATATTATCACAAACTATGCCTTGATTCTAGACATAACATTGGTCATTTGACCCGAAAGCCAAGAAACCTCGAATGAGATAGGTCATTTTGTGAAGGAGATAGAACTGGAATTAAAATACAGAATGCAACTAATAGTACGTTACATAAAGCACGACTGAAAATTAAGATACATAAAAGAACTGAATATTAAGATACATGGTCAGATTAAGTAATAATCGGCCGAACTTGTTTCGGAATGTTGGAGTGATTCAGTCATGCTCCTGCCTACACCTGTAATACTCGCCACTATAGTCGTCGTACTCGCCGCCGCCGTCATCGCTGTCGTCGCCGGGGTCGCCGTAATTGAACCTTGAAGGCTGAGTACGTGTGGGCTGGACTTGAGGGTAGCGAAGACGGGGGTTAGAGTCGGCGACAGTGTCATAGGCCCTGACGCTCTGGAGAGTCCTACCGCGCCACCATAGCCGACGGCCAACCTCGTTGAAGTTAGGAGGAGGTGGGTCGTCCTCCTCGTGCCTGGCGAGCGCCCTCTCACGCCGATCCACGAAGAAGGCTTCCCAAGTAGGGAAATAGTCGGGATGCCATCTGGGATTCCTCCGCTGCTCCGGCGTGAGCTCGAAGTAGTAGTGGTTCGTGATGGCCATCCGACGCGCCACACCTAGAGGGACAGGAGGAACCGGCACGCCTCCGGCGCTCAGCATCCAGCCGACGGGGACACAGTAGCCCGGCAGGCAGGGGTAGTTCGAGGCGCAAAGCGCCTCCGCCTCCCTGGGGGTTAGTGCTACGGTGGAAGCCATGGGAAAGAGTGATGAGGTTGCAGATATGAGTCTAGAGATGTGCAATGACAATGGAGGCCAACCCTACATATATATAGTGAACTGGCGGGAAGAACTGGAGGGAAGAACTAGCGGGAAAAATGGCGGGAAGAAAAATGGCGGAAAAAAATGGCGGGAAAAAATATGGAGGGAAGAAATAGAAGGAAGAAAAATGGCTCATTTAATACATATACTGTTAACAGAAGAAATATGACATTGTTCTAAAAATGGGACGGTTAGGGGGATTTCAGGCTGGGCCAGGCAGCACTAATGATAGGGGTGAGTGTCGACATTATGTCGTGCGGCGTGTACCTTGTCCCGGATGGTGTCACCAACCGGGACTAAAGATGAACCTTTAGTCCCGGTTGGAGACACCAACCGGGACTAAATATGAACCTTTAGTCCCGGTTGTTGGAGACACCAACCGAGACTAAAGATGAACCTTTAGTCCCGGTTGGAGACACCAACCGGGACAAAACATGAGTCATCACCAATAATAGGGGTGAGTGTCGACACTATGCCGAGCTGCTTGTACTATAAATAGGCATCCTTGTGAGTCCAGTCCTCCAGCCAGTTTGAGGCATCTCCAAGATGGTTTTCGAGAGCAGGGACACCACTACGGCCAGTTTCAGGGAGATGCCGACGAAGCCCAGTCCTCCGGCATCTCCGAGAAACTGGTCATAGAGGCACTCCCTAATATGTGAAATTAGTTAGCTCCCAGGTGTATTGATCTAGTTAGAGAAGTTACAAGCTGCAAGATGGTTTTCGAGAGCAGGGACACCACTACGGCCAGTTTCAGGGAGATGCCGACGGAGCCCAGTCCTCCGGCATCTCCAAGAAACTGGTCATAGAGGCACTCCCTAATATGTGACAGCGCGCGTTTGGAGATCAGATCTTAATGGTAAGTACGAATCGGGACAACTTCTTCTCATAGTCCTGGTCCATCCACAAAACAAGACTAACACTCAAGACATTTATTAATATTAAAAACATGAACTAGAGTTACATAATATGAGCATGAACTTCTTGGCATATGTCCTTCCTTATGATCGCTTCAGACGTAACCATGGAGCATCTTCTTTACTTAACGGAATGCTTGGGTCAGTTTTCACTGTGAAGGGTGGAATTTCATCAAACTTATTATAATCTTCTGACATGTCTGTCTTGTCCTCGATTCCCACGATGTTTCTTTTCCCTGAAAGAATTATGTGACGCTTTGTCTCATCATATGATGTATTCGTTTGCATATTTTTCTTTTTTTTGGTTTGGAGGACATGTCCTTCACATAGAAAACCTGAGCCACATCATTGGCTAGGACGAATGGTTCGTCTAATTTCTTGTCTACCTTCATAAGATTGTTGAGATCCACCGTTGTCATTCCGTACTTCTTGTCTACCACAACCCCTCCTCCTGTTAGCTTGACCCATTTGCATCGAAACAAGGGGACCTTAAAATTAGGTCCATAGTCAAGTTCTCATATCTCCTCTATGAACCCATAATACGTGGTCTTCTGCCCATTGTCTTCTGCTGCATCGAAGCGGACACCACTATTTTGGTTGGTGCTCTTTTTATCTTGGCCTATCGTGTAAAATGTATTCCCATTTATCTCGTACCCTTGGAAAGTACATATAGTCGAAGATGGTGTCCTGGCCAACAAGTACAGCTGATCCCCAACAGTGGTGTTATTCGTGAGAAGTCTTTGCAGCCAGCCGCCAAAACTCGCCATGTGTTCACTTATAATCCATTCATCAGACTGTCCCGGGTGTTTGAGGAGTATTAAATTCTTGTGTTCATTGATATAAGGGGCAACCAAGATAGATCTTTGTAAAACCGTGTAGTGTGCTTGATTGAGAGAATGCTTGTCCCTACATATCATTGCTTTACATCCTAGGGTGCCTTTTCCACGCAGTCTCCCCTCATATCGTGATTCTGGAACACCAATCGCCTTAAGGTCAGGAATAAAATCAACACAGAACTCAATGACCTCCTCTGTTACATAGCCCTTGGAGATGCTTCCTTCTGGCCTAGCACGATTATGAACATATTTCTTTAAGACTCCCATGTACCTCTCAAAGGGGAACATATTGTGTAGAAATACAGGACCGAGAATGGCAATCTCTTCTACTAGGTGAACCAGGAGATGCGTCATAATATTGAAGAAGGATGGTGGGAGCACCAACTCAAAGCTGACAAGACATTGGGCCACATCTGTTTGTAACCCTGGTAGGCTTTCTGGATCGATTACCTTCTGAGATATTGCATTGAGGAATGCACATAGCTTCACAATGGGTACTCGAACATTTTCAGGTAGAAGCCCCCTCATTGCAATCGGAAGCAATTGTGTCATAATCACGTGGCAGTCATGAGACTTCAGGTTTTGAAATTTTTTCTCTGCCATATTTATTATTCCCTTTATATTCGACAAAAGCCAGACGGGACCTTGATACTGCTCAGACATTCAAAAAAGATTTCCTTCTCTGCTTTGGTAAGAGCATAGCTGGCAGGAGTTAAGTGGCATCGTTTACCCTTCTCGTTCTCAGGATGCATAGGCTCTTCAGGGGCTTTCAGACGTTGCTGGTCCTGTCGTGCTTCCGGTGTATCTTTTTTCTTCCCATACACTCATGGAAAGCCTAGCAGGTTCATGCAAACATTCTTCGTCACGTGCATCACGTCGATTGAAGAGCGGACCTCTAGGACTTTCCAATAGGGTAGGTCCCAAAATATAGATTGTTTCTTCCACATGGGCGCGTGTCCGGCATCGTCATTCAGAACAGATAGACTGCCAGGACCTTTTCCAAAGATTACTTCTACTCCCTCCGTTTCAAAATATAAGATGTTTTAGGTTTGTGAAGAAAATGAATCTAGACTTGTTTTAGTATGTAGATTCACTCAACTTTAGGATAAATCTATACATTAAAATAAGTCTAGATTCATTTTCTTCACAAACCTAAAACATCTTATATTTTTAAACGGAGGGAGTAGGTCCTTGACCATACCAAATACCTCCTCACCTGCAGACGGACAGGCTTCTCCGGTTCTGACGCTTGAAATGCTTGCCTTTCTTTCTTCGGATGCAGTTCGGTAGAAATCGGCGATACCCTAGGTACACAACCTTCTTACATTTATCCAAATATACACTTTCAGTCTCATCTAAACAGTGTGTGCATGCATTGTATCCCTTGTTTGTCTGCCCTAAAATGTTACTAAGAGCAGGCCAATCATTGATGGTTACGAAAAGCAATGCTCGTAGGTCAAATGGCTCCCCTTTGTGCTCATCCCATATACGTACACCTGGTTTGGCCCACAGCTGTAAAAGTTCTTCAACTAATGGCCTTAGGTACACATCAATGTCATTGTCGGGTTGTCTCGGGCCTTGGATGAGCACTGGCATCATAATGAACTTCCTCTTCATACACAACCAAAGAGGAAGGTTATAGATACATACACAGGCCAGGTGTTGTGACTGCAGCTCTGCTCACTAAAAGGATTCATGCCATCTGTACTTAGACCAAACCTTAAGTTCCTTGCATCACGTGCGAAGTCTGGGTACTCTCGCTCGACTTTTCTCCACTGTGACCCATCAGCGGGGTGTCTCAACATCGCGTCTTTCTTACGGTCTTCCATATGCCATCGCAACAACTTGGCATGCTCTTTATTTCTGAAGAGACGTTTTAACCGTGGTATTATAGGAGCATACCATATAACCTTGGCGGGAACCTTCTTCCTAGGGGCCTCGCCCTCAACATCGCCAGGATCGTCTCGTCTGATCTTATACCACAGTGTAGTGCATACCAGGCATGCATCCAAATTCTCGTACTTCTCACCGCGGTAGAGGATGCAGTCATTAATGCAGGCATGTATCTTCTGCACGTCTAATCCTAGAGGGCAGACAACCTTCTTTGCTTGGTATGTACTGTCGGGCAACTCATTATTTCTTGGAAGAAGATTCTTTTATTTTTACCAACAACTTTGAAAATGCGTTGTCAGTCACACCGCTCTCTGCCTTCCATTGCAGAAAATCCAGTGTGGTACCTAGCTTTTTGTGGCCATCTTCGCAAGTTGGATACAACAATGTTTTGTGATCCTTTAACATCTTCACCATCTTCTCCTTCTCGTTTTCAGTTTCACATTCTTCCTTTGCATCAGTAATGGCCCGACCAAGATCATCATCAGCGGGCCCATCTGCTGCCTCTTGATCTTCATTATCTACCCCCGTTGCAGTATCATAATATTCAAGATACATATTATGATAGTTGTCATCATCCTCTTCTTCTTCGTTGTCTTCCATCACAACCCCTTTTTCTCCGTGCTTGGTCCAACAATTATAGCTGGGCATGAAACCGGATCGAAGCAGGTGGGCGTGAATGGTTCTGGTATTTGAGTAGTCTTTCTTGTTCTGACAGTGAACACACGGAAAGCACATAAATCCATTGTGACCACGGTTTGCATTAGCCACAACGATGAAATTTTGGAGGCCCGTAATGTACTCGGAAGTGCGACGGTCACCGTACATCCATTGCCGGTTCATCTGCATTAATATGTAGTATATATCAAAAATTAATAGGGAGATGACCATTTATATATATAGTACATCAATGACACATGAAAGGATAGTTGCCGACCTCGACCGAGAAGGAAAGAGCAACGAGAAAACTTATTTTGAGCTCTCGGGCATTTCACCGAACACCTCTTGTGCATATGAAAAAAACACAAACTAGCACTCTTCACACCCTCTTGCTAGGCTCCAAAATGAGATAGTGAAAAAAATGGAAGAGTGGGGTGTGGGCTGCGGTGTCTTATATAGCCCTCTCCCCCCTTTAACACCGGCTCAAGCCACGAACCGGTGTTAAAGGGGGGGCTGTTGTAACACCCTCAGAATCGGACCTATGCAAGTTTTAGCAAAATTCGCCAAACCCGCATAGAAACGATTCAAAGGTGCCCACCAGGCACTTTCGTGCGGGTGGAATACGAAGTAATAACATTACACAACAGTCCTCGATGGGACCCACGTAATGATATATATAACAATGACTCCATGAGTCAAGAATACGATATAATATACAAAGATCCAAATCACCTTGAAACGATAGTGCATCCGCTACGGACAAGAAGCAAATGGGGCTAAGAGCCACAAGAATAACCAATGGCGTCCATAACTGCCTGTGCCAAGCCGGAAGGGTAACCCTAACGGCGTCGATCTCAAAACCTGCTTAACAAAAGGTGCCGACAAAGGGCAAAGCAAAACAAAGAAGGAGCGTCGATCGAGGCCAAGACACGGCGAGGCTAGAAGGCGGTCCTCGCCTACATAGGTATGGTGGATCAGAAGCGGCAAAGCATGCACTAAACAACCTATAGAGACTCGATACAACCGGGCGGTTATCGAGAGGGCGAATGACCTATTCGAACCAACCTGATACTACCATCAAACAAACCCATCCCGTGTCTCCCCTCGAGACCAAACGAGGAAGTCAACCGAGGAACTCACACGGTTGGCTTTACTTATTCAGTTATCGTTGCAGCATTTACTAGTCAGGTATATATAATCGTCCTGATAAAGTAAACAGTGGGCACTTTTAGTTAACCATTCCGTTATAGTGGCAGTACTTACTAATCAGATACAGATAGCGTGAGATAAACCCAAAACCCAGCAGTTGTTGGTACTTTTATTCAGCCAATTCCGTTGTAGTTGCCATACTTACTAGTCAGATTCATTTGTCGCAAGCGACAACCAAACAAGCAATTGTGGGCAGTATTAATTAGCCATTCCATTATAGTGAAGCTGATTACTAGTCATTATAAGTCAAATTTATAGCAATAAACTTTAGTTATGCTTGTCTATGATCGAATCGTGCTCCAAGTCGTCCATATCCGCGGCTTTGAGAAAGTTTTACCGGCCGGGTGCACCAATAGCAACACACGCTCGATCAACCTCGGAAAAACCAAATCAAAACCCGAGGCTTTCACGTTGAACAATCACAGATTCAGAAATATTTCAGGGGCCACCCTTAAGTAGAACCATAGCGGAGTAAGCAAGCTCGAGACGGCCTCAAGGTTTGGCGGGGCCTGTGAACGATCGGAACCCCAAGCGGGGCTTGTCGACACCGAAATCGTGGTCCGAACCTAAAGCAGTACAGTGCTATCATCGCACAATCGTAAATAAAGCGATAAGCATGGCATAAGTACAGATCGTAAATAAAACCTCAAACTAGTTTGGCCCCAAGAAATAAGACGGAATCAAGCTACGGTCCAGGGGTCCCATATACCTCCCGGATGTGGATAGCGCGCAAAATCAAGGAACAGGTATCAAGTACTCGGGGTCTTACGGGACACAAGTGGGCGTTCGGAAACCAAATATTATCTATCACCCACCGATGCCTCTGCTTATTCAATTTTAGTTGTTAAACAGAAAGTAAAGTGACGATAAGTAAAACTAGAATCATCTCCAACATCAACATACGGCAATACATCAGCAACTGTGGCATATGACGACACACATCAGCACTTGAGCAAGCACTACGACGCGCAAGTCCAACTATCTACCAAACAACAGGTAATAGGGTGTGTCCAAGGCAATATACGGCTGTAGGGGATATCAAAGGGTACGAAAACTAGAGCATCGCAACACAGATAGCAATAGATCAACAGGAGGGAAATAAAGACTATAAAAGTAAGATAGGTAGAAAGAGGGAGATGCTCGCCTGAAAACATTGTCGAAGGGTTCATCCGAAGATCGGGGCGAAGCTCACATCAACTCAACGGCCTTATCCGCAAAGAAGCAAAACACTAGAAGAAACACCGGATGCACTATTTAATACTAAGGCAAAAGACCGGCATGATGCATGCATGATGAATGACAAGGCAAGGTGCGGTGCAATTAGGTCATATTAAGCGGAACCGGGGTCCCGACAATTGATTATATTGTTCAAGTTATTTAATTACCCCGCAAATTAAATGTTGTTTAGCAAGACAACAGATGGAACCGGTTCGCTACACATGTTTAAATGAGGCCGATATGAGACTAGATTTGCCCGCATATGGGCCCCATCTTTAATTATTAGGTGAATCGGCATAAGGCCCCCAAACCAATGCTATGCATGAGAGAATGACAATTAAATATGCGACAGGTTGTATTTCAATTATAAGATAGGGTTTGCGGGAGAGGGTTCACACATTAGGGGTCTCGACGATCTTGGGGTTCGGGGTTCGGGGTCGGTCTCGGGGTCCAGGGTTCGACGGACTTGGGGTTCCGGGGTTCGACGGAAACGTTCTCGGACTCCGGGAAGGACTTGGTTGGGTGTCGTTCCTGTCGCATTCGCGGTCTCCGGGTCATGTCGACGGCGGTCTGGTATTCAGAGTGGAGAACTTGGCGTTCGGCGGCGAAGTGCTCGGTGTTCCGTGAGGTAGACCCTGTCGCGTCCGGGCAGAAGGTACTTGTCACCACGGGTCTCGGTGGGGGTCGTGCTTCGGTGTCGGAAGAAGTTCTTGGTGCTTCGCGAGGAAGATCTTGTCGGTTCTACCTCGAAGGTCTTGTGGTTCCGTGACGGAGGACTCCGGGTTCAGTTCGCGGTTCCTCGTCGATGGTTCGGGTCATGGTACTCGGAGGAGGTCTTGGCAATGATCTTGGCGTCCGAGCGAGGGTCTTGTCGTCTCACACGGGGGTCTTGGCGTCCCGGGGGTTTTTCCCGCGTCCGAGATGAAGTTCTTGTCGGTTCCCTGTCGATGGCCTTCGGGTCCCGTGGAGGACGTCTTGTAGTGCCGTAATCCTCAGGGTCGACCATCGATCCGGCGTCGGGGCTCCGAAGCGCTTGGTCTTGCCGGGAACGGTCTTCGGGGTTTGTCCCCGGTCTGCTGACGGAGGGGCCTCGCCGACCGAGCGTCTGAGCCCGGTTCGCGGGGCTTCCGGAGCAGAGCGCTCGGCGCTTGGCGGCGAAGGCAGCGGCAGCTGCACGCTGGCGACGGCCTGGTGGGCTCTGCTGCGGTTGAAACGCGGGACCGGCTTCCTTCTAACGCGTGTGATCGGGCGGCGCGGTGGAGGTGTGGCGGCAATGACAGGCGGCGGAGACAGACGCGGGCGCCGGAGGTGGCGCGGAGGGCTTCGAGGCGTGGCCGGGCGAGCGAGGCGGCGCGGCAAGGCGAGCTGGCGTCCGCAGTGGCCATGGCAGCGGGGGCTGGCGCTACCGGCGGCAGGTGACGCCGGCGAGTCTTGAAGGCGCGCCTTGTGACGGGCACGGCGGCTGTGGTCAGTGTGAGGAGGGTAGAGCGTCTTGCGCGGCAACACCGCTGCAGCGGGAGGCGGCTTCATGATTGGCGTCTCGAGGCGGCGGAGGTTGACTTCAGGCGCGGTCGCGAGTGGCGGCAAGCGACGGCCCGGAGGCGGTTAGCAGGCGAGCGCGGGCCGGGAGGTTGACGAAAGGCGTCGGCGTCTTGTGCGCGAGGCGCAGACCAGGAGGACGAAGCGGCGCTGGGCGGCTGCTTCATGAGGCGGCGGCTTGCGGCGGTGCGGTGGGCGAGCTGCGGCGCCGGCGGCTTGCCGGAGGGAGGAGGGGCGCGCCACGGGAGAGGAGAGCGAGGCAGAGGGCGAGCGGTTGCTGCGGGTGAGGACGAGAGGAGCGACGGGGGAGCGGGTCGCACGGGAGAAGATGAACAGGGGGTCGTGGGGCCGGGGGGAGCGGTTGGTGGGGGGGGCGGTCGGCCAGGTGGGTTTGGGAGCTGACACGTGGGTCCAGGGACAGGAGGGGGCCCACGGGTCGGTGGGTGGGGTGTGGGCGCGTGCGTGTGTGCGTGTGTGGTCGGTGGGGTGAAGGGTGGGACAGGTGGGTGAGATGGAGGGGTGGTTTTAGCACAGGTGGAGGGTTGGGGATGATGTGGCAGGCAGGGAGTGGGTAAGGGAGAGAGGAGAGGTGAGGTGTCGTGTCCTGATTGGGTAGAGTGAGGTGGAGGGATTTGTTGGGTAGCTAGCTGGGTAGAAGTAGGATTTATCTGGGGCTGGATGGGTGAGGTGGCAAGTGGGTAGGAAAAGGGTGAGAGGGTGAGGTGGCGGTCTGCGGTTGGTGGGTAGGATAGAATTTGGTGGGACTAGGATTTAGGTGGGGCTGATTGGGGTGGGCCGTTTTAAAATCTGGGGCGGTCGTTCGGGTCGGGTTGGCCCGTTCGACGCCCTCATGAAATAATTAAAACTTTTATTTGATTTAATTGGGCCGTTTGCAACCCGATAGCAACAAAACAAAATTATTCCGGAGACCCGGTGTTTGACATTTGAATAGAGATGGGGCGTTTGGAAAACAAAACGGGTTTTGCAAACATAGTTTTGGCAAACAATGCATGATAATGACGATGCAATGCACAAATTCAACGCGATTTTCTAGTAGTGGTTTTGCGGGATGCCACAATTCGACACCACTAACAATGGATCTCGCCCTCGAGATCCGCCTCATGGTACCGGAAGGAAGGTCGGCGATCTGCGTCTTCTCACTTCGTGTAAATCCTCGCGACACCACTAACGAGGGTTCCTTCTTCATCCGGGAAAACGGCGACACCACCAACAAAGGTTCGTTGTTCTTGATCGTTGAGAGAACACTCCGGAGAACAAAGGACGAAGGTAGAGGTATCAAACGGTAAGGCCACCTCTAACTTCCATTAGAAGAGGGAAAAGTTACATTGATCCACCAGTTCGATGTACCGCGCGAACAGTATGAGTCGGGTAGGGTGATCAGTCCATCCCGGACCCAACTATCAACTCTATACATGGGTAGGAGAATCAGGCAACTCAACTCTCGAGATTTAGACTGAAGATCTTCATAGGTGGTATCCGGAACAAAGGAATGATGCCAGCAGAAATCGTATGAAAGACACAATGATTAGGTTCCGTGATGGTTTGATTGGCATGAACAACACATGCTCAAGGTTAACCCCAACTTCACCAAAGCTCGTCCTTTTCATATGTTTTTCAACGACACTGATATCCAGCAAGGAACACATATGGATACAGAGCTCAAGAGCAAAAGACCGGATGTAGAGCACAACAGACAAGCTGCAGATTGATGATGGTAGCACCTCCGTTACAAAAGGAAGAAAGCGAAACCCTGAAGGTACGACGGAAACCCAACCACGAGAAATCCTGGACTCGAAGAAAGAGAAGCGAGCGGATTCAAAACACGTCGGGATAAGAGGGGAATAGCAGAGGGGTAAGGAGTAAAATCAGACCTAGTCAGAACTATCCAAACGATTTTGCAAAATAGTTTTGACACTCTACTTCGGCCGTTAGCTAGGTTATCCTACAGGCTGGACTTGTGGGGTATCGCAACTGCTGAGCTCTGATACCACTCTGTAACACCCTCAGAATCGGACCTATGCAAGTTTTAGCAAAATTCGCCAAACCCGCATAGAAACGATTCAAAGGTGCCCACCAGGCACTTTCGTGCGGGTGGAATACGAAGTAATAACATTACACAACAGTCCTCGATGGGACCCACAGAACAGATATATATAACAGCGACTCCATGAGTCAAGAATACAGATATAATATACAAAGATCCAAATCACCTTGAAACGATAGTGCATCCAGCTACGGACAAGAAGCAAATGGGGCTAAGAGCCCTGAAGAATAACCAATGGCGTCCATAACCCTGCCTTGCCAAGCGGAAGGGTAACCCTGCTAACGGCGTCGATCTCAAAACCTGCTTAACAAAAGGGGTGCCGACAAAGGGCAAAGCAGAAAACAAAGAAGGAGCGTCAGTACTGAGGCCAGTACACGGCGAGGCTAGAATTCGGCGGTCCTCGCCTACATAGGTATGGTGGACTGTAGCGGCAGCGGCAGCATGCACTAAACAACCTATAGAGACTCGATACAACTGGCGGTTATCAGAGAGGGCGAGAATGACCTATTCGGAACCAACCTGATACTACCATCAAACAAACCCATCCTGGTGTCTCCCCCTCGAGACCAAACGAGGAAGTCAACCGAGGAACTCACACAGTTGGCAGTTTTACTTATTCAGTTATCGTTGCAGCATTTACTAGTCAGGTATATATAATCGTCCTGATAAAGTAAACAGTGGGCACTTTTAGTTAACCATTCCGTTATAGTGGCAGTACTTACTAATCAGATACAGATAGCGTGAGATAAACCCAAAACCCAGCAGTTGTTGGTACTTTTATTCAGCCAATTCCGTTGTAGTTGCCATACTTACTAGTCAGATTCATTTGTCGCAAGCGACAACCAAACAAGCAATTGTGGGCAGTATTAATTAGCCATTCCATTATAGTGAAGCTGATTACTAGTCATTATAAGTCAAATTTATAGCAGTAAACTTTAGTTATGCTTGTCTATGATCGAGATACTGTGCTCCAAGTCGTCCATATCCGCGGACACGGCTTTCAGAAAGTTTTACCCGGCCGGGGTGCACCAATAGCAACACACGCTCGATCAACCTCGGAAAAACCAAATCAAAACCCAACGAGGCTTTCACGACTGAACAATCACAGGATTCAGAAATATTTCAGGGGGCCACCCCTTAAGTAGAACCCGCAACGGAGTAAGCAAGCTCCGAGACGGCCTCAAGGTTTGGCGGGACGGCTGTGAACGACTGGGAACCCCAAACGGGGCTTGTCGACACCGCGAAATCGTGGTCCGAACCTAAACAGTACAGTGTGCTATCTGTCGCACAATCGTAAATAAAGCAGTAAAGCATGGCATAAGTACAGGATCGTAAATAAAACCTCAAACTAGTTTGTGGCCCCAAGAAATAAGACGGAATCAAGCTCTGGTCCAGGGGGGTCCCATATACCTCCCGGATGTGGATAGCGCGCAAAATCAAGGAACAGGTATCAAGTACTCGGGGTCTTACGGGACACAAGTGGGCGTTCGGAAACCAAATATTATCTATCACCCACCGATGCCTCTGCTTATTCAATTTTAGTTGTTAAACAGAAAGTAAAGTGACGATAAGTAAAACTAGAATCATCTCCAACATCAACATGCGGCAATACATCAAGCAATCGTGGCATATGACACATCACACTTGAGCAAGCACTACGACGCGCAAGTCCAACTATCTACCAAACAACAGGTAATAGGGTGTGTCCAAGGCAATATACGGCTGTAGGGGATATCAAAGGGTACGAAAACTAGAGCATCGCAACACAGATAGCAATAGATCAACAGGAGGGAAATAAAGACTATAAAAGTAAGATAGGTAGAAAGAGGGAGATGCTCGCCTGAAAACATTGTCGAAGGGTTCATCCGAAGATCGGGGCGAAGCTCACATCAACTCAACGGCCTTATCCGCAAAGAAGCAAAACACTAGAAGAAACACCGGATGCACTATTTAATACTAAGGCAAAAGACCGGCATGATGCATGCATGATGAATGACAAGGCAAGGTGCGGTGCAATTAGGTCATATTAAGCGGAACCGGGGTCCCGACAATTGATTATATTGTTCAAGTTATTTAATTACCCCGCAAATTAAATGTTGTTTAGCAAGACAACAGATGGAACCGGTTCGCTACACATGTTTAAATGAGGCCGATATGAGACTAGATTTGCCCGCATATGGGCCCCATCTTTAATTATTAGGTGAATCGGCATAAGGCCCCCAAACCAATGCTATGCATGAGAGAATGACAATTAAATATGCGACAGGTTGTATTTCAATTATAAGATAGGGTTTGCGGGAGAGGGTTCACACATTAGGGGTCTCGACGATCTTGGGGGTTCCGAGGTTCGGGGTTCGGGGTCCAGGGTTCGACGGACTTGGGGTTCCGGGGTTCGACGGAAACGTTCTCGGACTCCGGGAAGGACTTGGTTGGGTGTCGTTCCTGTCGCATTCGCGGTCTCCGGGTCATGTCGACGGTCCTGGTATTCAGAGTGGAGAACTTGGCGTTCGGCGGCGAAGTGCTCGGTGTTCCGTGAGGTAGACCCTGTCGCGTCCGGGCAGAAGGTACTTGTCACCACGGGTCTCGGTGGGGGTCGTGCTTCGGTGTCGGAAGAAGTTCTTGGTGCTTCGCGAGGAAGATCTTGTCGGTTCTACCTCGAAGGTCTTGTGGTTCCGTGACGGAGGACTCCGGGTTCAGTTCGCGGTTCCTCGTCGATGGTTCGGGTCATGGTACTCAGAGGAGGTCTTGGCAATGATCTTGGCGTCCGAGCGAGGGTCTTGTCGTCTCACACGGGGTCTTGGCGTCCGGGGTTTTTCCAGCGTCGAGATGAAGTTCTTGTCGGTTCCTGTCGATGGCCTTGGGTCCCGTGGAGGGCGTCTTGTAGTGCCGTAATCCTCGGTCGACCATCGATCCGGCGTCGGGGCTCAGCGCTTGGTCTTGCCGGAAACGGTCTTGAGGTTTGTCCCGTCTGTTGACGGAGGGCCTCGCCGACCGAGCGTCGCGGGCCAGTTCGCGGGGCTTTCGGGCGAGCCTTCGCGCCGCTTGGCGAAGGGCAGCGGCAGCGCCACGCGCTGGCGACGGGCTGGTGGGCTCTGCTGCGGTTGAAGCGGGACCCGGCTTCGCTAACGGCGGCGACGGTCGAGGGCGGTGGAGGTCGGTGGCGGCATGACAGGCGGAGGAGACAGACGCGGCGCCGGAGGAGGTGGCGGAGCTTCAGGCGTGCCAGCGAGCGGCGGCGGCGAGGCGAGCTGGCGTCGCGCATGGTGAGCGGCGAGGGCTCGGGCGCTACGGCGGGACGAGGTGACGCCGGCGAGTCTTGAAAGGCTTGTATGTGACGCGGCGGGCACGCGCTGCGAGGTCAGTGAGGAGGGTAGAGCGTCTGTGGCGGCAACGACAGCACCGCCAGCGACGGGAGGCGGCTTCATGATTCAGCGTCTCCAGGCGGCGGAGGTTGAACTTCGGCGGCGGATGAGCGTGGCAACGCCGGCGGAGGCGGTTAGTGGCGGCAGCGCCGGGCAGGAGGTTGAAGGGAACCCGGCGTCGGCAGCGTCTTGTGAGGCGCAGGACGGGAAGCAGCGGCGCTCGGCGGCTGCTTCATGAGGCGGCTGCGGCGGTGCGGTGGCGAAGCTGGCGCCCGGCTTGCCGGAGGAGGAGGCGCGCCACGGAGAGGAGAGCGAGGCGGGCGGTTGCTGCGGGTGAGGACGAGAGGAGCGACGGGGGAGCGGGTCGCACGGGAGAAGATGAACAGGGGGTCGTGGGGCCGGGGGGAGCGGTTGGTGGGGGGGGCGGTCGGCCAGGTGGGTTTGGGAGCTGACACGTGGGTCCAGGGACAGGAGGGGGCCCACGGGTCGGTGGGTGGGGTGTGGGCGCGTGCGTGTGTGCGTGTGTGTTCTGTGGGGTGAAGGGTGGGACAGGTGGGTGAGATGGAGGGGTGGTTTTAGCACAGGTGGAGGGTTGGGGATGATGTGGCAGGCAGGGAGTGGGTAAGGGAGAGAGGAGAGGTGAGGTGTCGTGTCCTGATTGGGTAGAGTGAGGTGGAGGGATTTGTTGGGTAGCTAGCTGGGTAGAAGTAGGATTTATCTGGGGCTGGATGGGTGAGGTGGCAAGTGGGTAGGAAAAGGGTGAGAGGGTGAGGTGGCGGTCTGCGGTTGGTGGGTAGGATAGAATTTGGTGGGACTAGGATTTAGGTGGGGCTGATTGGGGTGGGCCGTTTTAAAATCTGGGGCGGTCGTTCGGGTCGGGTTGGCCCGTTCGACTGCCCCTACTGAAATAATTAAAACTTTTATTTGATTTAATTGGGCCGTTTGCAACCCGATAGCAACAAAACAAAATTATTCCGGAGACCCGGTGTTTGACATTTGAATAGAGATGGGGCGTTTGGAAAACAAAACGGGTTTTGCAAACATAGTTTTGGCAAACAATGCATGATAATGACGATGCAATGCACAAATTCAACGCGATTTTCTAGTAGTGGTTTTGCGGGATGCCACAGCTGTGCGGGCCACTGTTGCAGGGTCCTTTAACACCGGTTCGTGGCACGAACCGGTGTTAAAAGGGGGCTCCTTTTTTGCCGCACGGGCCACGCTGGTACGCCCCCCCCCCCCTTTAACACCGGTTCGTAGAAGAACCGGTGTTAAAGCCCTTTTCCGGGATCAACGAAAAGCCTCGTTTCCACTAGTGATATCTCTGCCGTCCCACTCCCCCGATCCGCTCGACCGCTGCGGCACCGCCTCGATGTACTTCGAAGGTTAGGGGCGCACGGTGACGGAGGCGATGAGACTAGGTATGATTGTCAAATCAGGAAATCACACACATCATTTATATTCTAAAATCTAAATTAGAGGCCACAGGATTCGATGTTAAAGCCTGATAGAAGTAATCAATAGTTTTAATCAACGGCTAGAAAAAATCATAGGCAACGGAACCGAGCGGAACGAAAAGTTCTGCCCCAATCACCGTAAAACAACTCCCAAATACAACTTCTGCGTGTACATAGTTAGCCATCTCCCTAGCATGCTCTCATAATTAATTATTGATTAGGAAGAAAAAATTGCCACCGACAGCTAGATCAGCTAAAATAATGAACAACAGACGTGCTATGAAATGGGCTGAGTGAAAAGGAAAATTAGAGAACCAGATAATCTGTGTACATAACTAAGTCAATCCATTAGAAAAAAGCAACTAACCAAGGACGCAGGAGCGAGATTATTGTGAAAAATGGCAGATTTGGTCGAGCAGAAATGGAAGACAACGTAGTAGAACTGCAAATAAGAAGCGTGGCAATAAATAAGATTGTATTTAAGAGAGGATAGATCGCACGGATGGGATGGATAATAGAAAAGAACACAGTGCACCAAGTTACCACGATACAAAAGATGGATTAAGTATTTCACGATTAGTCTGTCGATAGAACCTCGCCTCGTGTATTAAAATGCCATAATATGTTTTGTCATTAATGAATTCCACATGTTTTATCATCTTACTCACCCACCAGCAATTTACACATTATACCAACTGCACTAAACGTAAGAGCATCTCACTCGTTGGCCGAACCCAGGCCGAAATCCGGACCAAACTTTGGCCGGACGGTGCAAATTTTCGGCCTGGGTAAGCCCAGTTTCCCACTCGCGTATTCAGGTCGAATTCTTGGGTCGTCCGTTTCCGTTCGAATTCGGCTGAAATTCGGCTCAAGTTCGGCGAAATTTCGGCATAATTCGTCATACGACGAATACAGAACACTTTAAGACCAGAGTTCGACGAAATTTTAAACAGAGTTCGGCGTAATATAAACATAATTCGGCCTGCAATAAAATTATAACATATTTCAGTCAAGTTCGGCCAGTTCATGCTCAGCATCTACGTCGTGTTGCCCCTGCGTATCCATAGGTGCTCGACAAGATCATCCTTCAGTTGTTGATGCATCGCCGGATCTCGGATCTCCTGACGCATGGCGATGAGTGCAGCCCATGTTGGAGGCACCTAGTGATCAGGCTCGGCAAGAGGATCCTGTAGATAGTATGGCTCGTCCTCCTCGAGCAAACTCATTGGATCCTTCCTCTCATCCTTAATGATCATGTTGTGCAAGGTCACACAACAGTTCATCATTTCCCACATCTGATCTTTCGACCAGGTCATAGCAGGGAACCGGACAACTGCAAACCTCTGCTGGAGCACACCAAATGCCCGCTCCACGTCCTTCCTGCAAGCTTCATGTTCCTTGGCAAAGTGAGAATGCTTGGGGAGCATTGGGCCTGAGATAGTCTTCACAAATGTTGGCCATCTTGGATAGATGCTATCTGCTAGATAGTATCCCTTGTTGTAGTGATGCCCGTTGATCTCAAATTCCACGGGGGGAGCATGACCCTCAACAAGCTTGGAAAAGACAGTTGAGGAGTTGAGGACGTTAATGTCGTTGTTCGATCCTGCCATGCGAAAGAAGGAGTGCCAGATCCAAAGATCATGTGTAGCAACTACCTCAAGTATCATAGTGCATCCTCCTTTGTGGCCTTTGTACATTCCTTGCCATTCAAATGGACAGTTCTTCCACTCCAAATGCATGCAATCTATGCTTCCAAGCATACCAGAAAATCCTCTACTTCCATTGACTGCGAGGATCCGAGCAGTGTCTTCAGCAGTGGGTGATCTCAAGTACTCTTCCCCGAACACTGCAATCACTGCCCTGCAGAACCTGTACAAGCAATCAAGGGCAGTGGACTCGGCGATGCGGAGATAGTCATCGGCAGCATCAGCCGGCGTTCCATATGCAAGCAACCTCATCGCCACGGTGCACTTCTAAAGCGAGGAAAATCCAACCAAGCCGGTGCAGTCCTTCTTGCAAAGGAAATATGGGTCAAACTCCCGGATGGCATGCATGATCTTGAGGAAGAGCTTCCGGCTCATCCTGAAATGGCGGCGAAACACGTCCTCTCCATGGATCAGTGGCTGGTCGGCGAAGTATTCGGCATACAACATGCAATAGCCCTCTATCCTCTGTCTCGCCTTGCACTTCATGCGACCTGGCACCGAACCACCGTGCATGTACAGCTGGGCGAGCGATGCGAGGAACAGCAAGTGCTCTTCACTTTCGGCGACCTCGGCGCTCTCCTCCTCCAGGAGTACGGCGAGCAACTCCTCATCGTCGGAATCCATGGCGAGTATCTCGCCCTCGTCAGAGTCAGTGGACAGTACCTCGTCGCCGTCGGAGTCCATTGTCGAGTCCGGCCAAATGCCGAACACCTGGCGGGCGTGGTGGCGGGCGCACGGAGCTGAAGCACAGCTATAGCGAGGATAGGTCGGCGAAAGCGGCGGCAGAGAAGGCGTGGAGGTGGGCGGCAACAACGGCGAGCGTAGCTAGAGGCGAGGGCATGTCTCGGTGCGGGGGAGCTCCGCCAGCGAAGTCATGGCGACAGAGCTCTTCGCGGCAGTCTAGGCGATTGGAGTGGGTGGGAATGGGACTGTCTCGCCGACAGAGCTGGCACACGCCCGTTTTCGCTGAGTTCGGCATACCCGGGATCCTGGATTCGCCCTGGGTAGGCCGGACCAAAACACGCCCAAATCCGGACGAAAACAGGTCCCTAGGTACGCGACTGGGCCGATTTTCGGCGTCCGGACTAAATTTCGGCGTCCGGATCGGCGTCCTGGTAGGCGAGTGGAGATGCTCTAATATCTCACCTATACCTGTTAGGATCCAGTCAATCACTTAGTGAGCGAGCAAATTTGTTGTCTGTGGATACACATACCAAGAGTATGGGAGCACACCCGCCCAAACCTTTGATATATACCACTACACATCCTAGACAATAATGTAGGCTCAAAGACCCTTTAAGCAAACTCAAGAGTTTGTTTGCTTATTCATGGTAGGTGAAGCAACAGTGGGAATGAGAGGTTACAGAAAACATGTCGCCGGTTACACAGCTTCTCAGTTCACAAGTTCAGGGATTGTCATTCTTTTTGTTAAAAAAAGTCCCACCACCGCGGCCGGAGTTCGCAAGCTTCACAAGCAAGGCAGTACTATCATGTGGCAGAAGTGAGTAAAGATAAAGTGGCTTCTTTTCATTGTTGACAGTTTCTCAAAACGTTGAAAACTCTATGAGTTGCCTTATGAACTATGAAGGTGATGATCTAGATGTTCAGAACGATGTTGTACATCTTTGATATAGCCTGCCAAAATGCAAATCTTTTAGGCAATTTTTACGGTATGTTTTAATGCACAAGTACTAGGAAGCACAAATCTCTTCGTGTATTTTGCATAATAATTTACACGTAGCATTGACCTGTGAAAACCCATCTTCTAACACATTTGATGAAAAGCTGATTAGGGGAATCATGCTAAGATTTTAAAACAAACACACCATAAGATAGAGAATTTATATCTCCCATACTTTGATAAGCCATCATACAATATAAAATAGCTCACCTATCACCACTACCATAGTCCAATGGGTTATTCTATTTTTGTTAAAATTAATCCTTACACTATATATTTACTAATACTAATAAAAGTGCATACCAAATAAACTCACCATTAAGCCAATAGCAGTACACAAGTTACTCAAAAGTCGTTGGATAACTAAGGGCAACTCCAATGCCCCGCAAACGGACATGGCCATCTAAATCTATCCGACCGGTCATGATGAAAGGCCCAATGGCACCCCGCAAACTAATAGGGCCCACGGGTCTGATAGTTTTTCGCATTCTTAGCCCAAGTTTGGTCCGGCTTTGCAGTGGAATGGACATGCCAGACGTTTGGGTCACGTGTACTTCTATCTGACTCGGGCCCGCCAGCTAGCCATACACCGACCACAACCACCTCCCCACCCCACCCCAAAACGCATCTCGCCCGTTCCTCCACCGTGCAACCGCCTAGCCTATCGTGGATGATTCCTCCACCAGTTCAAGCAGTTTGGTAGTTATACACGACTAGGCCTCTCGCCGTTGTCCCGACCGCCACCGCCTCGTGCGCGCCTACTGTCCTCACCGCCCGCAAGTTGTTCATCCATTTGCCGCGCCCGCAGATCATGGATAGCTCGGACGAATTCTTCTTCAATAATATCATCAACACATGATATATGTATGTTATTACCAAACTATTCTGATATATTGGTCTACATATGCTATTTTTAGATGGACTCTGAGATTGCGAACCAAATGTGTTAGGTGGTATATGTATTCTATTCGTGCGATTCATTTCACCATTTTATAGCATGCAATTTTGTTTGTATTTTGTCAATTTTATTATGTCGTTTGTTATGTAGAATATTGTAGATGAAAATTTCAACTATAGGTAAGCCATGCTTCAGTAGGGATCTGGTGTGAAAGGACGAGGTACATGTGGAGGTGATGTTATTGTTATGGCGATAAAATAGAATGAACTCATGAATGTGTGGTGTAACACAAATTAAGTGGTGTTTGTTCTTATCACAAAACTTAATAAATTCCTCTTCAAGACTCTATATTTTAAAGTGGCGATGGTGAAAAATCAAAAGCATAGGCGCTTATGTGCTAGTAGACTTACAAGAAGAAAGAAGACAACCATATGATAAAGAGATACAATGATGCATTGTTCTTTCTTATTTTTATATTCCAAGTTAATTAATAAATATGCTACAATTCATCTTAATCAATTTTGTGACTATTTCTAAAGCTTATAATAGGGATATTCAAGAATCTCTATAAAATGTCTAATATAATTGAGCTCTCTTGGTGTTATGTATAGTTTGGTAAGTATATTAATGAGGTCCATAGTTAATCGAAGATAACTAGTAAATTAATACATTTGATTGCCATTCGACGAAAGCCCTCCCTCCTCACGGGAACCCTCTTCCCGGGCCGCCTCCCTCCCTGGCGGCTCTAGAGGATCCTCCCTCTAATCCCTCCACTCGAGGCCGATCTGCAAGCAGCGGCCGCAACTGCCGCCGGCAACGGCGGTGGTGGCGATGCCACTACTAGGAAATCGGCTATAGGTAATCCATACATCCGTGGCGCACGTGCTTGTGGTGCCCCACGGGTAAAATAGGCGTGACGCACTGTCCACAGGTGCCCTACGGCTAACTGCCCTAAGCATAGCGCACATGGGGGTGATGCGCCACGGCTATGTGTGGGACAGGGTACAAGTGGCCGCAACACACATACCCGTAGCGCACTATGTCAAGGTGCGCTACGGATGTGAAACTTAACCGTAGCGCCCCTTGACCTAGTGCGCTACGGGTATGTGTGCTGCAGCTGCTGGGTCAACTTAGCCGTAGGGCACTAGGGCTGAAAAACACTTCAAATAATAGAATCCTTTCATATTTAGATAGACAATGTGGTCTAGTTTCTAGTAAAATTAACAAACATGAATTTCGACTTTTTTGCAAAAAAAAGTCATGCCATGATAAAACGGCTGTAACTTTTGCATACGATATCGAAAAAAAACGTATAATATACCAAAATGACCAGAACGAGATTCCAGATCCGCTTGCAACTCCTTTAGGTCATTTAGAGATTTTTTAGAATCTCAAAATTCGAAATGAGTAAAAAGTTATGGAAAAAACAAGATTTTTTGCTGCAAAAAAATATTTGAGGCAACTTACCCGTAGCGCACCACCACCTAGTGCGCCACGAGTAAGTTGGGCGGGATTCGAAATTCGAATCACCACCCCGCCCACCTACCTCCCTCTCTTCCTCTCTTCCTTCCTCTTCTCTTCCTTCCTCCCTCTGTTCTTCTCTTCCTCTTCTCTTCCTCCCTCTCTTCTTATCTTCCTTCCTCTTCTCTTCCTTCCTCCCTCTCTTCTTCTCTTCCTCTTCTCTTCCTTCCTCCCTCTCTTCTTCTCTTTCTCTTCTCTTCCTCCCTCTTCTCCTTCTCCTCACTTCGACCTTCTCCGACCAAGGACGACCACGGGTAACCAACTCCTTCATCAGTCGCTGTCGCCTCCTCCGACCACACGTCCTCCAGCCGCCGTCGCTGCCACCACCTCCTCCGACCATACCTCCGTCCACCTCCGACTGCACCTCCGACGCACCTCCGGCCATCTCCTCCGACCATACCTCCTCCTACTGCCTCGACGCCGACGAGGACTAGCATGGCCACGGCCTCCCGCACATCCCTGTGGTGGTAGGTCGTGGCCATGGCCACTGCTCCGGCGAGGCGACGCGACGGCGGCGATTTCTGGACCCGATTGCTTTTGCAATTCAAACCGAGGGTGTTGTTTGCATTTTTTTGTTTTTTGAAAAACACATCCGTGGCGCACCTGTACCCCTACCTGTGGCGCACCTAGTAGTGCGCTACGCATATCCTCATATAACCGTAGCGCACCAGGGTAGTGCGCTATAGGCACTTTTTAGCCGCAGCGTACGCCTAGTGGCGCACCACTAGTGCGCCACAGATGGGCGTTTCAGGTGCGCCACGAACAGCCCTTTTTCTAGTAGTGTGCCAACCCCGTCAAACGACAATGGTATGGAGAGGTAGCCTCGACCACATCGCGTAGGGGGGAGGTTACGTGGAGGCAGCGGAGTGCACTGCACGGCGCGGCTTGTCGGCCGGGGCTTGATTTTTTCGGCGGGGCGGCAGTGTAGAGGTGGCAAGGCGCCGCCATGGGGGCTGCCGGTAGCGGTGATGGTCACTGGTGGCGGTGATCTGGGTTTCTGGCGAACTGAGATCTAGGACTTGGGCAATGTTCGACGTTGTTGGATCCTAGTAGGGCTGCTGTTGCGGGGTGTTCGTCCCCTTCAACTCAGCTTTCTTGTTGCTTCTTTGTGTTGTCGTCATGCTGGAGGAGGCCTATGGCATTGGGGTTTGGAGTCTTGAGAATAATGGTGGTGGCCCTTGGTTTCTTATGCGCAAAGATGAAGAACTGTTGGTTGCGTGCCGTTGCTAATCTGTGAGGATTGTCGGGTTCCCGAATGCTCCATTGGCGATCTCCCATGGACGCTCATGCATGGAGAATGTTGGTAGGATGGGATTCGGTCATGCACACCTGTGCATTTTATGACCGTTTGGTTTCAGAGGGAGCATTGCGAAGCTCTGCTGCATATTACCATCATTAGACATTTCTTTTTTTGTCCATGGTGAAGTCAGTGGTGGATAATGTCATGAAAGCGGAGATTTAAGAGCTAGCACAGTTGATTCGAGTCTTCGATGCTGAGTAACTGGCTTGGTGATCCGTGATTTATAGCAGCGGCTTGTTAGTAGGGGAGGCAGCATAGGAGATGTTCAGTGTCTGATCTTGCAGGGTGAAAATCCAAGGTCTGGCCTTAATTGGTTGTGCATGGTAATGGTCTTGTTGAAGGCATTGTTTTGCGAGCAAAGACTTTCTTCAGGGTGAAAACCTAAGATGTGTGATCGGTCGACGACGACGCTTGTGCACTGTTCTCTTATTAGAGGTGTTGCTTTTGAAGAAACTGGACTTCTGGTGTTGTTCTAGATTGCTGTAGCAGGGCTTTTTTGTAAAAAAAAATTGTTTGTGTGCATCCGTAATGCCGCTAGGGCAGTGTGTTGTTGCAGGCTGTAATTGATATCTTCGTTGATATTAATTTATGCTTCTTTCCAAAAATAAAATGTTTGCCAATCAACATTCTATCACTGTAATCTTGGATTGTCGAGCAAACATAGTCCTTTTATTTCATTGTTCAATATGGCATTCTTTTATCCTAATTTCACTATATATTGAGGTTCTTATCCTAATAGAAAAGGTTGCGTGCATAATTTTGATGGGAAGGTCAGGGGTTTCAACCTTTTTTTTCAAAGAACTGCATGGGGAAGGTTATTGACTGTGGTACTGAAAATTAGAGAACCTGGAGAATCCATGTACATTGTTATTCACAACGGAATAGAAAATACTAACTCTCAGCCAGTACTAACGAAGGACACAGGAGAAGGTTATTGTGGAAAAATGACAGATTTGGTTGAGAAATAGAAGACAACGTACTAGTAGGTTTGGAAATAAGAAGCAGCGCAATAAATAACCTTGTATTTGACAGAGGATAGTTCACATGAATGGGGGATGGATAATAGAAAAGAACACAGTGCACCAAGTTACGACGATAAAAAATATAAATTAAGTATTTTACAATTAGTATGCCAATAGAACCTCGCCGCATGCATTAAAATGCCACAATATTTGTTTCATTAATTGGATTCCACATGTTTTGTCATCGTACTCACCCACAAGCAATTTACACATTATACCAACTGCACTAACGTAGTATCTCACCAACCACCTATTAGCTAGGATCCAGTCAATCACTTAGTGAGCAAGGAAATTTGTTGTCTAGGTATACATACCAAGAGTATCAGAGCACCCTCCCAAACCTTGATATATACCACCAGACATCCTCCACAATGAAGGCTCAAAGATCCTTTTAAGCAAACTCGAGAGTTTGTTTGCTTATTCATGATAGGTGAAGCAAGTGGGAATGAGAGGTTACGGAAAACATGTCGCCAGTTACACAGCTTCTCAGTGCAGAAGCTAGGGGGTTGCCCTTCTTTTTGTTATAAAAATTCCCAGCACCCCTGCAACAGTTCGCAAGCTTAGGGAGCAAGCCAGTACTATCATGTACCAGAAGCGAGTAAAGATAAAATGTCTTCTTTCAATTGTTGACAGTTTTTTAAAACGTTCAGAACGACTGCGAATGTTTTGATGCAAATGTGTTAATGCATGAGTACTAGGTAGCACAAATCTTCCGGTGTATTTTGCATGATAATTTACATGTAGAATTGTCCTGTGAACCCACCTTCTAACACATTTGACAAAAACCTGATTACCGGAATGCATGCTAAGATCTGAAAACAAACACACCATAAGATAGAGAATTTATATCTCCCATACTTTGATAACACAAGATACAATATAAACTAGCTCACCTATCACCACTACAATAGACCAAACTATTATTCTTTTTTTTGTAAAAATTAATCCTTACACTATATATTTACTAATTTTCTATATCTAAATAGTAAGCCCTCACTATTAGATTTCTCTGCAATTCTATGAATCCACGTCACGTAAACAACAAACAATAAGCTTGGCAAATATCCTATATTGTGCTCCGCACGTTCAGTTTATTTCTCAGCTGTAAACGAAGGGTGAGAAACCCATGAATCTGCCAATATTTTTTAGTGGTGTATTGCAATCAGTATGCCCATTACTCTATCCTAGACGTTGCTGAGCCGAGTTTACTTTGCGCATGTGCATGTCTGTTCGGTTCATCTTCACATTTATGGACTCCATGCAAGAACAGACGCATCGATGCTTCTTCTCTTCTTCCTATAAAACTCATCTCACACTGCGGTTGTGGTAAAGCTCTGGGCTGTGCAATCACACCGAACTCCATGCTGAGGCGCTCTACAATGGCATGGACTGGTTTCTCATATTGCATTGGACAAACTGCACGCCCACGCCTCACTCGGACCCATCACCATGCATCTCAACAATTCTGACGGTATGTTCGCCCCCAACTCCTCTGGTCTTCCACCCGCCAGCGCCTCTTACCATCATCAATCTCCTTCCATCAATATCCATTGCAGGACCTCCCCGCCACAATCCCGCCGCCAATGTTGCGGTGACAACAATGGTGATGTGTTTCTTTGAAGAGGGCGTCAGTAAGCAGAAGGTTGTGAGGGAGTCAGTATGGAGAAGGTTGGGGGGCGTCACATGTACCCTGTTGTTCAACCAGAGCAGCCCCAAGGGCCAAGATATGCCGACACGCTTGGTTCCATCCCCTGGTCCGTGCTCAGCAACCCCAATTTATTATTCAATTTCCTTAAGAGAACAATATTCGATGGTGTTTTTCTTTTTTCTTATTAATGCAGATTGTTTTGGGTAATATTTTATATTCGTGTATAATTAGGTTCCTGCAAGCATACAAAGGTTATTATATTTATTGCATCATTGTACTATATTGTGTGAAGTACATCAAGGGTTCACCCAGATTCATGAATTTCTGTTCTGACTGATAGTTAAGTCAAGTAGAGTGCTGCAGTAGCGATGATAATAACGTTTGTTGTTTGCCTGTTTATTTCTAGCAGATAGCTGAAGGAAGGATATACAAGTCAGCCTGAAGCTTTGATTTCAGGTTTTGGCCCTTCTTTTCTCAACCATACTTACATCTATTTGGTGGTTTGTTCATGTCTGAAACTCAAATAGCTTTTCTATAAACTTTCTACACTATTTACTTTGTAGTGGATGTATGGAGGGAAGACCCATATGCTCAATAGCTATTCCGTTCGTTTGCCCTTTGAGTTTGTACGTGGTTGTAAAGGAGTATAGATTACCATTGCTAGGTCTCTTGCACATCGTCATTCTTTTTACTACCTTTATACTAGATTGAAGAATGTTAAATGTTCAATGTGCAAAAAGGAACATATTTAAGTTTATTGACTGAAGTATATGTGTGTGTTATTCGTAGATTTGTTTCTCTCCAAAATTTATCTCGAATTTCTCATAAAAGTGTATCTACTCTCATTGAATATTTTAGCTGTATCTTTCTATGGAATATGATTTTTTTTTCAAATCTAAATGCTTCTCTGAATAGCAATTTTGGTTGCACCACAAAACCTTTGAACGCACGCTTGTCTTAAAGTGTTGATCAATGCATGATCATCGTTTTATAGATGCATTTCCACAGCAAAGCGCAGGGCATCATCTAGTACTAATAAAAGTGCATACCAAATAAACTCACCCCATTAAGCCAATAGCAATACGCAAGTTACTCCAAAGTCGTTGGATAACTAAGGAAAACTCCAATGCCCCTGCAAACGGACATGGCCATCTGAATCTATCCGACCAGACAGGATGCAAGGCCGAACGACGCCCCGCAAACTAAATGCGCCCATGGGTCAGTCAGTTTTGCCGCATTCTTAGCCCAAATTTGGGGCTGCTTTGCAGTGCGCGGACATGCCAGGCGTTTGGGTCACATGTATTTTTGTCCAGCTCGGGCTAGCCATCCAGCCACACACCGGTCACAACAGCCTGCCCACCCCACTCCAACGCATTTTGCCCGTTCCTCCACCGCGCCACCATCTAGTCTATCATGGACGATTCCTCCACCAGTTCAGGCAGTTCGGTAGTTGATCGGGCCTTTCGCCGCTGTCCCGACCGCCACCGCCTCGTGCGCTCTTACGGTCATCACCGCCCACAAGCTGTTCGTCCATTTGCCACACCCTGCAGATCATGGATAGCTCGCACGAATTCTTCTTCAATAATGTCATCAACACATGATATATGTATGCTATTACCCAACTATTATGATATATTGGTCTACATACACTATTTTTAGATGGACTCTGAGATTGCGAACCAAATGTGTTAGGTGGTATATGTGTGTTATTCGTGCGATTCATTTCACCATTTTATTGCATGCAATTTTATTTGTATTTTTCGGCTAGGATATCTCTTGATTTTAATATGTCGTTTGTTTTGTAGAATCTTGTAGATGCAAATTTCAACCATAAGTAAGCCATGCTTCAGTACGATTATGGTGTGAAAGGATGACGTACATGTGGTGGTGATGTTATTGCTATGGTGATAAAATGGACTGAACTCATTAATGTGTGCCATATTATGGTGTAACACAAATTAAGTGGTGTTTCTTCTTATCACAAAACTTAATAAATTCCACTTTGAGACTCGATACGTTAAAGTGGCGATTGTGACGAATCAGAAGCATATGCACTGATGTGCTAGTAGACTTACAAGAAGAAAGAAGGCAGCCATAACAAGAAAGAGATACAATGATGCATTGTTCACTAGAGGAAAAAGGGCCATCCGTTCGCGACCCCTCGGAGCATTAGTCCCGGTTGCGCCACCAACCGGGACTAATGCTGGCACGCGTCCCGGTTGGAGCGGGCACGGGGCCAGGGGGCATGCGTCCCGGTTGGTAGAATACGTCCGGTTGGAGCCACCAACCGACTAAAGGTTTGGCCACAGCCACGTGGCGTGTACGCACCTTTAGTCCCGGTTGGCTCCAACCGACTAAAGACCCTGCCCTCTATAAATGCAACGCCCAGCCCCTCTGCCTCCACTGCTTTTTGTCGAATGATGTAAGGTGTGAGGGTGTGCTAGTTTTTCTCATGCATGCATTGAAGGTGTTTGTTGAAATGTTTGAGTGAAAAATCCCGTTGAATTTCTCATAGAACAAAAATATAGAAGGTGTCCGAGACGCACTTGAGCTTTCTCCTCTTTATTTCCCTCGATCGAGGTTAGCAATCTTATCTTTTCTAGGTCATTGATACAATTCATGTGTCGGTGTGAATTGGTTATTTCACTATTTATGATGTCCTGTTTTTTGATAAACTTACTTATATGATGCAGTTGAACGGTCGGGAATGGATGTACGGTGACCGGCGGGTGGCCGGGTATATCAAAGGCGTGGATAAATTTATCGATGTGGCTATGGCAAACAAAGAGAATGGATTTATACGTTGTCCATGTGTTCAATGTCGGAACAACAAGGAGTACTCTTCCTCGAAAATCATTCGCGGCCACCTGATTATGAAAGGTTTCATGCCCAACTATAATTGCTGGACCAAGCACGGGGAAAGAGGGGTTATGATGGAAGATGGTGAAGAAGAAGATGATGATAACAACTATCATCATATGTTTCCTGAATACAGTGATACTGCAATGGAAGACAATGGAGAGGAAAAAGGTGAAGAACGGGCATCGGATGAGCCGGCTGATGAACTTGGTAGGGTCATTTCTGATGCAAAGCGAGAATGTGAAACAGAAAATGAGAAGTTGAAGTTAGAGGGCATGTTAGAAGATCACAAGAAATTGTTGTACCCAAATTGTGAAGATGGCAGCACAAAGCTCGGTACCACACTGGAATTGTTGCGATGGAAGGCAGAGTGTGGTCTAACCGACTCCTCATTTGAAAAGATGCTGAAAATAATGAAGCAAGTTTCCAAAACATAACGAACTTCCCGAGAGTACCTACGAAGCAAAGAAGACTCTCTCCTCCGGGATTAGATGTGCAAAAGATACATGCATGCATTAATGACTGCATCCTCTACCATGTAAGGAGTATGAGAATTTAGATAAATGCCGGTATGCAACGTTGCGGTATAAGATCGACGAGATGACCCCGGTGATGTTGAGGGAGAGCCCTCGGGAAGAGGGTTCTGCTAAGGTTATGTGGTATGCTCCTATAATAACAAGGTTGAAACGCATGTTCGAAACAAAGAGCATGCCAGGTTTTTGCGATGGCACAAAGAAGACCGTAAGAAAGACGGGAGTTGAGACACCTGGCGATGGGTCACAGTGGAGAAAAATCGAGAGAGACTTCCCGGACTTTGCGGTGTGACGCAAAGGAACTTATGGTTTGGTCTAAGTACGGATGGCATGAATCCTTTGGGAGCAGAGTTGCGACAAAGACCTGGCCCGTGACTCTATGTATCTACAACCTGCCTCCTTGGTTGTGCATGAAGCGTAAGTTCATTATGATGCCGTGCTCATCCAAGACCAAGCAACCGGCAACGACATTGATGTGTACCTTAGGCCATTAGTTGAAGAACTCTTACGGTTGTGGGGCAAACCAGGTGTAATGCGTGGGATGAGAACAAACAGGAGCCATTTAATCTACGAGGGTTGTTATTCAGAACCATCAATGATTGGCCTGCTCTTAGTAACCTTTCAGATGCATACAAACAAAGGATATAAGGCATGCACCCACTGTTAGATAAGACCGAAGGTACATATTTGCATAAATGCAAGAAGGTTGTGTACTGGCGAATCGACGATTTCTTCCACCAATTATCCGTGAAGAAAGAAAGGCAAGCATTTCAAAGGTGAGGCAGATCACGGAAGAAGCTGAACTCCCACTGGTGATGATGTATTTGGTATGGTCAAGGACATAGAAGTAATCTTTGGAAAGGGTCCCGGCGTCAATCAGTTCAACGACGCCGCCATGTGACACGCACCCATGTGGAAGAAGAAATCTATATTTTGGGAGCTGCCATATTGGAAAGTCCTGCGTGTCCGCTCTTCAATCGACGTGATGCACGTGACGAAGAATCTCTGCGTGAACTGCTAGGATTCCTAGGCGTATGGGAAGACAAAAGATACACCAAGCACGGAGGACCAACAAATTATGAAAGACCCAAAGAACATGCATACAGATAACAAGACGGATAAAGGGCGCCACGTAAGTCGTGTCACTATGCTCTTACCAAAGGAGAGAAGGAAATCTTTTTGAAGTCCTTTAGATCAAGGTGTCGCCGGGCTTCTCATCTAATATAAAGGGATAATAAATATGGCAGAAAAGTTCCAAAACCTAAAGTCTCATGATCACGTGATTATGACGCAGCTTGCTTCCGATTGCATTGAGGGGCTTACCGGAAAATGTTCGAGTACCCATTGTGAAGCTGTGCATTCCTCAATGCAATATCTCGAAGGTAATCAATCCAGATATTCGCCAAGGTTACGTAAGGATGTGGTACAATGTCTTGTTAGTTTTGAATTGGTGTTCCCACCATCCTTCTTCAATATTATGACGCATCTCCTGGTTCATCTAGTGGAAGAGATTGCCATTCTTGGTCCGTATTTCGCACAATATGTTCCCTTTGAGAGGTTCATGGAGTCTTAAAGAAATATGTTCATAACCTGCTAGACTGAGGAAGCATCTCCAAGGGATATGGAACAGAGGAGGTCATTGAGTTTTGTGTTGACTTTATTCCTGACCTTAAGCCGATTGGTGTTTCTGACTCGCGGCATGAGGGAAGACTAAGTGGAAAAGGCACGCTGGGAAAGAAAGCAATGATATGTGGGGACGGGGATTCTTTCACTAAAGCACACTACATAGTTCTACATAATTCCACCTTGGCAGCTCCGTATATCGAGAAACACAAGAATATTGTACGCTCCAAAAACCCGGGGAAGCCTGAATCATGGATTACAGATGAACACATGAAGTCTTTCGGTGGTTGGATGCGGACACATCTCTTGAATGACACCACTGTTGGAGATCAGCTATACTTGTTGGCCGCGTCACCATCTTCTACTGTATTGAATTTCCAAGGGTACGAAATAAATGGGAATACATTCTACACGATCGCCCAAGATAAAAAGAGCACCAACCAAAATAGTGGTGTCCGCTTTGATGCAATAGACGAGAATGGACAAAAGGACACATATTATGGTTACATAGAGGACATATGGGAACTAGACTATGGAGTCTCTTTTAAGGTCCCTTTGTTTCGCTGCAAATGGGTCAACCTGAATGGGGAAGGGGTAAAGATAGACCAGTTGTACGGAATGACAAAAGTGGATCTCAACAATCTTGGTTATAGAGATGAACCATTCGTCCTAGCCAATGATGTGTCTCAGGTTTTCTATGTGAAGGACATGTCCTCCAGACCGAAAAAAAGAAAAAATATGCAAACGAATACATCATATGATGAGCCAAAGCGTCACATAGTTCTTTTCAGGAAAAGAAACATCGTGGGAATCGAGGACAAGATGACATGTCAAGATTATAATAAGTTTGATGAAATTCCGACCTTCACAAAGGAAAACCCAAGCATTCCGTTAAGTAAAGAAGATGCTCCATGGTTACGTCTCAAGCGGTCATAAGGAATGACATATGCCAAGAAGTTCATGCTCATATTATGTAACTCTAGTTCATGTCTTTCGCGGTTTGTGGCTTGACAAGGATATGTTTCGCGGTTTGTGGCCTTTAGTCCCGGTTTTGTAGTCTCTTTTTAATATTAATAAATGTCTTGAGTGTTAGTCCTGCTTTTGTGGCTGGACCGGAGTGCCTCTATGACCAGTTTCTTGGAGATGCCGAGGACTGGCTCACGGCATCTCCACGAAACTGGTCGTAGTGGTGTCCTCGCTCTCGAAAACCATCTTGCAGCTTGTAACTTCACTAACTATATCAATATGCCTGAGCTAACTAATTTCACATATTAGAGTGCCTCTATGACCGCTCTGAGATGCCGGAGGACTGGGCTCCGGCATCTCCTCAAACTGGCCGCAGTGGTGTCCCTGCTCGAAAACCATCTTGCAGCTTGTAACTTCACTAACTAGATCAATATTCCTGAGCTAACTAATTTCACATATTAGAGTGCCTATGACCAGTTTCTTGGAGATGGAGGAGGCTGGCTCCGGCATCTCCCTGAAACTGGTCATAGTGGTGTCCCTGCTCTCGAAAACCATCTTGCAGCCTTTAACTTCACTAACTAGATCAATACGCCTCGGAGCTAACTAATTTCACATATTAGGGAGTGCCTCTATGACCAGTTTCTCGGAGATGCCGGAGGACTGGCGTCGGCATCTCCTCGAACTGCCGTAGTGGTGTCCCTGCTCTAAAACCATCTTGGAGATGCCTCAAACTGGCTGGAGGACTGGACTCACAAGGATGCATATTTATAGTACAAGCAGCTCGGCATAATGTCGACACTCACCCCTATTATTAGTGCTGACTCATCTTTAGTCCCGGTAGGTGTCTCCAACCGGGACTAAAGGTTCATCTTTAGTCCCGGTTGGTGACACCATCCGGGACAAGGTACAAGCCGCACGACATAATGTTGACACTCACCCCTATTATTATTGTTGTCCGCCCACTCTGCATAATCCTTCAACATGTTGGTTTCTCCAACCGAGACTAAATATGAACCCTCTCTTTATATAGACATTTCTCTATTTATTAGGTAACACTTAAGACATTTATTAATATTAAAACCGGACAAACCGGGACTAGCTAACACTCGCCTAAAGCCGCCCCTTTAGTCATAATCATGCCTAGTCCTATAGTACGCAGCTCGTGGTCTTCATCGTCGCCGTCATCATCATCGCCATCGCCACCGCCACTCCGGGATCCTCACCCATCCATGGCATATACCAGGGCCATTCCAGCCTCGGATTCACGGCGGGTGGGAGAGGGTCTCTGGAAGACGATGCCGCTACCACCGGGAGAGTGTGGGGCCTGTATGGTGGACTCGTGGGCACCGTGCAGGATGGTCTCCCCGGCGATGTAACGCATCACTGATGATAGTACGGTTCGCCCACCACGCACGGCCGACTTCCAGGTTCACGGTGGCGGGCCATCACCCTCAGACTGGCGAGCCCTTTCCCGCCTATTAGCGAAGAAGGCATTCGGTGTCATAGTTGTCGGGATCCCACTAGGGATCCATCCGCTGCCCGGCGTGAGCTCGTGGTAGAAGTGGTTTGTGATGGTTTGGCGTGCGGAACCTTGAGGGACAGAGGGACAGAACCCTCCAACAAAGATCTAGCCAAGGGCGGTACCCCGGTGGACAAGGGTAGTTGGAGGCGCACAGCGCCTCGGTCTCCTCGAGGGTCAGAATGGCCCAGTAGGCGTTATCCATTATTCTAAGAGAGGAAGGTGTGGATGTGTGGATAGCCATGACACGATCACCCTAAATATAGAGGAAAGGGCGGAAAACTTGGCGTGAAGCTTTGGGAAATGGCAGAATATCTTTAGTCCCGTAGTGACTACATCCGGACTAAAAGCTCTAGTAGAAAGGAAAGGGGGAAAACTTGGCGGGAAGAGGTGGGAAATGGCGAAAATATTTTTAGTCCCAGTTTGTGACTACATCCGGACTAAATGTGTGCCGAACAATGATCATGTTTCAAAAACCTTCACAAAATGACCTATCATGTTCGAGGTTTCATGTCTTTCGTCCAAATGACCGATGTTATGTGCTGAATCACGGCATAGTTTGTGATGTTGTGCCCATATTATGCATGTGTGGACATTGGTATGGAGAAGAATGTTGCAGGAGGAAGTTTTCCTTTTGTCGCACCGGAAAAGCCCTTTTCTATTTTCCGAGCGCAAAAACGGGTCGCTTTTGTGAAGTAACCACCAAAATGCCGCTTCACAATGCTACCGTCCCATTTTCCTAAAATACTAGACCACCTTACATGGACTATCTCCCAACGGTACATCTCAAACCTTTTGTCCATCCCGCAAAAAAGGACAAATGTTCTTAGAATAGGTAGGAAGTGGGTCCGTTTGTACTACGGTACATGATCTATCGCCTGATTTTTGAAAAATCATTTTAGACTCGCAATATGTGGTTTCTTCAGAGATCCAATGCAAGTTCTAACGATTCCCTTCCCTATCTTCATGCACACCGTTCGACCATAGTTAGAAATTCAGATAATTCAAAACGGGCATAATAAATTCAAGAAAAATCCGAACAATGAAAATCCTTCGCGTGGTGTCATATTATGTTACATAGTTGAAAGGAAAAATACCAGACTTGGTATATTGATCATGTTTCGAAAAAACCTTCACAAAATGACCTATCATGTTCGAGGTTTCATGGCTTTCGGTCCAAATGACCGATGTTATGTGCTGAATCACGGCATAGTTTGTGATGTTGTGCCCATATTATGCATGTGTATGGACATTGGTATGGAGAACAATGTTGCAGGAGGAAGTTTTCCTTTTTGTCGCACGGAAAAGCCCTTTTCCATTTTCCGAGCGCAAAAAACGGGTCGTTTTGTGAAGTAACCACCAAAATGCCGTTTCACAATGCTACCATCCCATTTTCCTAAAATACTAGACCACCTTACATGGACTATCTCCCAACCGGTACATCTCAAACCTTTTCTTCCATCCTGGATAAAAAGGACAAATGTCTGCCGAATCGGCAGGAAGTGGGTCCGGTTTGTACTACAGGTACATGATCTATCGCCCGTGATTTTTTGAAAAAATCATTTTTAGACTCGCAATATGTGGTTTCTTCAGATATCCAATGCAAGTTCTAACGATGCCCGTCCCCTATCTTCATGCACACCGGTTCGACCATAGTTAAAAATTCAGATAATTCAAAACGGGCATAATAAATTCAAAAAAATCCGAACAATGAAAATCCTTCGCGTGGTATCATATTATGTTACATAGTTGAAAGGAAAAATACCAGACTTGGTATATTGATCATGTTTCGAAAAAACCTTCACAAAATGACCTATCATGTTCGAGGTTTCATTGCTTTCGGTCCAAATGACCGATGTTATGTGCTGAATCACGGCATAGTTTGTGATGTTGTGCCCATATTATGCATGTGTGTGGACATTGGTATGGAGAACAATGTTGCAGGAGGAAGTTTTCCTTTTTGTACGGAAAAGCCCTTTTCCATTTTCCGAAGCAAAAAAGCAGTCGTTTAAAAATTAATATTCAAAAATATAATATAAGTTAATTCATTTTAAAAGGTTACATTAATTATTTTTTAAAAATATAATATGTTTTTGAATTATTTATTCAAATCCATACACTTCTTATGTTTAAAGTTTTTCTAAATTCCAAATTGATATTAAAAAAATATAAGTTAGTTCATTTTTAATTGTAAATGGTTCATATTTTAAATGGTTACATTAATTATTTTTTAAAACAGAAAATGCTTTGAATTATTTATTTAAATCCAAACACTTTTTATGTTTAAAATTTTTCTAAATTCCAAATTGATATTAAAAAAATATAAGTTAATTCATTTTTAATTTTAAATGGTTCATATTTTAAATGGTTACATTAATTATTTTTTAAAACAGAAAATGGTTTTGAATTATTTATTCAAATCCAAACAATTTTTATGTTTAAAGTTTTTCTAAATTCCAAATTAATTATCATTTAAAAAACAATACAAATTTAAACACCAAAATAAAAAATAAGGCGGGAACAGAGAGAAAATACCTGAAATTTTTTGAAAACAGGGGAATATGTCCCGGTTGGAGCCACCAACCGGGACTAAAGACTTCAAGGCCAACCCTTGGTCTGCTGAAAATATTGGAGTATAGGTCCCGGTTGGTGGCTCCAACCGGGACGTATAACCCTTTAGTCCCGGTTGGAGCCACCAACCGGGACATATTCTCCCCCCTTATACACGACGCCCGTTCCTCTCCTTCCCCTTCTCCATTCTGTGCAACTCCGACGTGCGCGTATAGGAAGACGTCGCCGCCCCGCCGTCAGGCTGCCTAGCGTCGCCTCTGTCCGCCGTCGTGCGTCGCGGTGCGTTCTCTCCCTCTTTCTCCTCGCGTCGTTCTCTCCCTCTGCAAGCGGAATCGCCGCCAACCTCGTCTTCGTCCGACCCGACAAAGCTCGCTGTCGTCGATTAGCTCACCTTCGGCCTCTTTGGATTCCAAGACCCCGGCGAGCACCGTGGTGAGCTTCTTGTGCTCGGGGTACCCGCCGTTGGCCTCCTAGATCTTTGTAGCCACCGCATGCCGTTCGTTTGTGAGCTCCGTCGCCGCCTCTCGTCGCAAGCCTCGCTCGGGTGACCCTAAAGGCGACGCCACCACTATGTGGTTCCCTTGTCACGCTCTTTCCAGCGCCCTCCGCGTCTTGGGGTGGCCCAGATCGTCGGCGACCACCGCCGACGCCTCCAGCGTCGGCGTGGCGCCTACGTGACACGGGTGGACCCATATCGGCCTAGGGCCCCCTAGTCAGTGGTTGTGGGTAGGAGCAGCCCCGGTGTAGAAAGTTAGGGATAGGGTTGATGACGTCAGGGTGATGCAGTAATGGCTTAATCCTTTTTAGAAATGTTTAAAAATAGCAGAAATTAATATAATTTTGTAAAATTAATAACTAATTCATATTTAATCATAAAAATATGTATAATGTATCAAAATGTTCAGAAATTTGAGAGCCATGTGTCTAAGCAATCATAATACATTGTCAAGAAACTTTAAACCCTTGTTTAGTTGGAAGAACATCGATACCCCTCATATACATGTGAGTTTGACGATGCACCTTGCTGTGGCATTCCAAACCCTCTTCTTCTTCTTCCCATCTCATTCATCGACGAGCACACAGAACCCCCCACGACGCCGCAGCTGCCATGAGCTCGCCGAGGAGCTCCGTGCCGGATCGCTCACGTCTCTACGCCAAAGGAATCGTCCCCGCTCGGCCTTAATCAAGCTCTGCAACCCATCTTCCCGAGCTCCGTCCGCCGTCGATTCACCTCCGTTCGGCCACCCCTTAATTAGAAAACAAAATCAACCCCTCTCATATACTCCGGAGTTTCACCGAGTTAGGGTTTTCACACTACAAGGAATCTGTCTATATATGACCCTCAATTTTCGTCACAGAATCGTCATAGTAGTCCGTTTATGACGATTCTATGACGATTTTGAGATCGTCGAAAGCTGGGCGTCGCAAATAAACTATAACGACGTTTTTGGTAAAATCGTCATAACCGTCCATGACGATATTGAATCGTCATAACGTCTATGACGATCCAATATCGTCATGGACCATCTAGCCAGGCCAGCTCAGATCCTACGTGGCAAAATTATGACGAAATGAAATCGTCTTAAATCAAAATCAGCCCAGTCCATTTTAGTGATCTAAATGGGCTGGCCCAATAATTCTAGCCTTTTATTTGCTAGGCCTTGGCCTTTTTAGGTTTGTCACTTTTGGGCCTTGCCTTCTTACGGTACACTTATTTATTTTCAGATTTGTTACAATATATTTTGGGCCACAGCCTTTTTAGAGCCCAAATATATTTCATCCAGTCCAGATTTCTGCTATTTTTTAACTAGAATTTGCATTTTCATTTCTGGAATTGCTTCAGCCATGCAATAAATCGAGAAAATACACCAGAGTTTCCAAATACATCAATAAAATACACCATTTTCAGCAAATACACAGCATGCAGATAATTTATCAGCAAATAGCAGGCTCACAAATGCACATCCAAGATTACAATTCAGTATTTACATTCACTTATTAGCAAATAGCACCAATTGCAACACCTCGGACAAGCTCCTCGGATCGCTGCACGAACAAGCTCCTCCGCTCTCCCGAAGTGGCGCAGCTCCACTCCAGCACGATCAGCTGAAACATGAACAAAGCTTGTAGTTTCAGAATATGGGTAGCAGCAAATTTTACATATAGTTCTAGCAATCCAGAATAGGGGTAGCAGAAAATAAATTGTTTTATACTGATTGTTTTATACATGAACACATGCCTAATAAATTGTAGGAGAAAATATTAAGCAATGGTTATTGGCTCAACACACTCGACAGTTCAACTATACCACCACATTTATCAGAGTTCTGCCCAGATCATATTCCAGCTCCATTTTAAGTCAGTTTGTAGGGGAATTCATTGTGTTTTAGTTAATCAATTTGTCATTTTTTTAGAAAGATAGAAAAGAAGATGAGAGGTGCAGTTGAACCTCGCCATACCAACTCCCATTTACAGTTCCACAAAAAAGGTATATAAAACAACTACATAAGCTAATTCAGAAAGAATACGCACGTTAAGCTTAGCAAAATCAATACTACCACAGGACTAATACACGCAGATACACAATTTCAAAGCCAGTAAACCATTTATGTTGCAGAGATTACTTTATAACGAGCATGCTTTTGTAGTACGTAATGAGTAGTGAATAAGGATTAAGTTGCTGAAAGAGCAAGCAAGGACCGATGAAATTAAAGAATAACATGACTAGATGAGCATACTCATCAATCACCAGTGACTAGCTAGTTAGTATTTCCCTCAACAAATTTTGAGATACTGCTTATTCATTTTGTTAAATTGTTGTGGACAACCCAAAAACATATTTTCAGACTATCATGAGTGATCATGAGAAGAAGCTCATACCCAGGTTTTGAGCGCATGCATTGCCAGAAGATCTTGAATGGGCCTGGAACTGTCTTGAACGGATTCCCTTCAAAGGAGACCTACCAAAAATTAATTAAGCAAAACAACACATGTTCAGCATAAGTATGTTTAATTCAGACATGGAATTCTCATGATCAAAAACAGAGCCAATGTCTTCCATTTGTTGGAAATGCACAACAGGTCGAAGGCCGTGGTTTAGCCTTGGAAGAATCAGAACATAATACAACCTATGGATAATTTGCCTTGCACATTACTTTTATAACGCTCAGCTTGTGGTCTCACATAGCAAGTGTAGGAGAAAAGGGAGGAACCATCAACAAAATCTAACAAGGAGGAGAGGGACCTGACTAGCAGCCGCTCGTTTTGGAGGTGACCAGCAGTAGCAGGTCGTGGCGTTGCCGATCCATGCGACTTGGCGACTGCGGCCTTGGCCCTGACCATGAGGTTGGAGTGGTGGACATAGGCCCCGAGCTTCTTTAGCAGCAGCAGGTGAGGCATGGACGTGGACATGGCGCACATCGCCTTCTCAGCCTCCTCGGCCACGGACTGCTTGTCCCGTGATGCCTTGAGCAGCAGCTGGAGGAGCAGCTTGTCGAAGGGAATCAGACAAAAAAATCATAAGGGAATCCACCATGATCGAGAGGGGAATCAAACAAAACAAAATTCAGAGAAGCGGACAGATATGGGGGAACAATACATACATGATGGGGGCGAGGGTGATGAAGGTGCACATACCATCGAGCCGGAGCGCAGGTGTGTTGGTCTTGGCGCCATCAGTAACCATGTCACCCAGACGACACTAGAGACGCCAGATTTAGTGCCCTTTTCGCGAAGCACGCACGTGCTGGCGTCGGCGAGGAAGACCAAGACAGAGGTGATCTGGTGGAGGAGCCTCTGAGGCAGCACGCAACTCTGCAGGGAGATCGACATCGTGGGATCCTGCTTCAACAAATACAAAGGATTAGAGGAGGATGAGCATATGGTGATGGGGAGAGAGGGAGATGGGTGGCGCTGCTTCCCGTGCCATATGCTTCCCGTGACAGACATAATCAATACCAGATCAATAGCTGCGCAAGCAAACAAATGCAATAGTTGTAGTCAGACCACATGGCACATTACAAACCAGAGGGAAGCACACAACCTAGTACAAGACAAGTAAATAACAGAATAGGATGATATAATGGAAAATGCAGGCAACAATAATTCTACATGAGTACAACAGTAATCAGTACTGTGACATAACTTCAACTATGTTGTTTGTGAAACCAATAGCTGAACAATGAGACATTAACTACAAGTACTATGCATTGAGAACGAGTGGAACACAACATATATCATGATAAGGACAATGAAACGAGACTACCATACTGCCCACAACAGCTGCAAGATCATGCTTCAATGATAAAATAATATCAAGCATGGATATGCAATTGTATCGAGCATGGATAAATGGCAATCAAAATGCTACATAAATCACATCTTATGGGAGCAATTAATACTGTGTACACCGGATAATTGATTGAGTTCTTTTAGAGTAGGTGTATTTGTCCTACCATATTTTATTATAAGGAAGAAGAACATCTAGACTGTGAGGATTGCAACAAATGACTTGCAAGTGCGGACGATCTGATCAAACCGTCCTCGTGTGTACATGCATCAGGACATGAAGAAAAATCAAGTTAGTCTTAGCTAAACTAGATATAAAAGAACATTTCGAAGATTATCAAAAATTCTTGGCAAGACAGTGATGCTACCAAGGCAACACATGGGTGCGCCAAGATCTCATTTATGAAACATGAACAACACGATATCAAAGTACATGGACATCTAGCATACATATGGTTAGTGTAAGGATGCTAAACACAAGTACACACAGTAGGCAATTAGCTTCTCACTCTTTATTTCTCACCATGCATCACATTTACACACAGGCAAGATAAATGGGTGGGTCTTTTTAATTCTGAATCCAAAGGGGTGAGACTATTATTTATCAAGACAATTTAAGAAAATTTCCCCAACCAGGAGGGCATAGTTTATTTAAAAACAACACTTGTTGTTCCATTTAAGAATTGGCACCATGGCTAAATTATAAACACCCATTGCAGAAGCACATCAGTGAAGCACAATCAAAAGGTAACAAACTAAGCAACCTAAAACCCTACCACGGGATCGAGAAAATAGGACTAGGAAAATTTAATATGAGAACAGAGACAACTGGGACATGCATGAATCAATACTTAATAGGGGATGTCTCTTTTATTATTCTATTAATTCTCTAAATTCTAATCTAGCAAACAATGATTAACAGTAGTATCAAATCATATGAGTTTTTTTGGCAATCACAGATCCACAATAAATAATAACAAGAACATGATTGCCTGTATTCCCTTTCTACCTGTTTCATCATGGATACCCCATTCCTAAACATTCAGCAAGAACTAATCTAATAACATAGAGCATCACCATACTAGTAAAATAGACAGGGCCTCAAATTTCCGGTGAGACGGCCATGTTTGGGACTAACGCACACTATTTACACTAGAATCCCGTCCTCACGCAATTGAAAACCTCCTGAGTTTTGGACTCGAATCCCAGGACCGAACTAGTGGGAGCGAAAGCGAGAAGGGTCTGGGAGTGAGGGAGGGAGGAAGAGGAGAGGGGACAGAACGTCACGTAGGTGTTGAGCTGACGAAGGATGAGAAGTTCTTGTGCTTGAAGTACTTGGAGGAGGTCCCTTGCGAACTCGGGCGTGCTCCAGACGACAGCTGTTGTTCCCTTGCCCAGAGACTATGTCGTCCGTCCGGTCGTCCACCATCTCGTACGTCTTCAGGAGCAGGTGGCGCCGCAGACGCCGCCGCCCCAGGCACGCCAGCTCCGTTGCTCGGCGGACCCGGTGGAGCCACCTCCGTGGTCACCGAAGAAGAAGCCGCCGCCACCGCAGCCGCCGCAGCGGCGACAGCAGCCACCCCGCCCTCCATCTCCCTCCTGACCAAGCCACCGCGATCGATCCGTACGGACCACCGGATCTTGGTCGCCATGGGTGAGGAAATCGGAGAGGGAGATAGGTTGCGGTGCTGGGGGAGTGATAGGGGTGGTGGGGATGGCGGTGGAGAGATGGGGAGGAGGGGTGGATCGATGAGAGGGAGAACCGTGGCAGGGTGAGCTTCTGCGACATGGAGAGCCCCTCCCCCATATTCTCCTCCCCTTCTTCCTCTCCACCTCCCGCCGGAACCACCGCTCCTGCCGGAACCACCGCTCCCACCGGAACCACCGCTCCTAGATCCCATGTTGTCGCCATCTAATCCACCACCGCCGAGCTCGGTCTCCTTGGCCGCGACTGCCCCGACGAGGCGGGTGCTGGGGGTACCAGAGCGGAGCGAGAGGAGGGTTGGAGCGAGCGGGGAGGGCGGCGACAGCGTGCAGATCTCGCTGGAGAAGGAGGGGCGGCGACGATAGGATTAGGGTTGGGGAGTAGGTTTCGCTGGGAGGGCGGGGACGTGGCGATTTTCGCTGGGAGGGCGGGGTCTACGTGCGGGATGGGTATGCCATGTCATCGATCCATGTAAGTTCCCGTATATCAGCATCCTACCCGTCCATCTTGTTCGCATCCAACGGTCTATTAGATCTGCCTACTTATTATGACGATTTCATTTAAAAAATTACGACGTTTTGAGCAAGATCGTCATAGTTTACTAAGGCTTTGGCCCTCCCAAGACCACCCAGTGCGGGATCTTCATAAATCTAAGACGATTTTGTAGATGGTCACTACCAAAACGTCATAAGTTGACACATTTCTTGTAGTGTCACCCCTCGGAACCCCGTTTAAATTGTCGAGCATGTCTTAGGGTTAATTTTTAATACAAATTAACTTGTCATATCATTATCCTTGTTTTAATCTATAAGTCATAAAAATATGAATAATATATCAAAATGTTCGGAAAAATGAAACCTAGCTATCTAAGCTATAATCATGCATTGTTCAACAACTTAAATTACAAGTTTAATTAGAAGAACAAATCCACCCCTCTCATGTGTTCCGGAGTTTCTCCGAGTTAGGGTTTTCACCCCTCGGAACCCCGATTAAATCGTCGAGCATTTCTTAGGGTTACATTCCAATGCAAATTAACTTGTCATATCATCATACTTGCTTGAGCATTGCATCGATGCCATGTGTTGATTGTTTCCCTTTCTTTTTGGTGTTTGGATTATTAGGTTTATTATTAGTTAGGTATTATTAGGTTTATTAATTAGTTTGGTATTATTGGTCTTCGGCCCCACTGGTCAGTCACTGTGGGTAGCCCCAGACCCGATTCACATTTTCAAGCAACTTAGGTGCATGTGGGTTCGACGATGTGCCTATCTACTACACGGTTTCCCTTTCTCTTCATTTTTATTATTGTGTATGTATATATTAGGGTTTCTCTGAATTAGGGTTTATATCTCTCAACACCGTACTTAACTTTCTCCTTTAGCCGCTTTGACTTATTCGTTTTTCCACCTATGCAGAAAATATGGACCCACACGTCAGAGACGAAGAAAAGGAAGAGTTGATCCAAGGTGTGATCCGTGGGAAGATAATTTAGACGTATCAACGTTTCTAAACAACTTCGTGAGGGATCCTCTTTACCGGAGTAGACAACTTGTTTGAGGTTGAAGGTGTTGCCTTCCGAGGAGAAGGCGATGCCTTGTGTAATCGAGAAGACGACCGCTCCGGCGAGGTGCATGTAATATAAATCAATTCATTAATTAATCATCTGCTATCTATATAGAAATAGTAACGACGATCTTTCTTCTTTTAGCCCTCCGGATCGAAGGAATCTACTGAAACTAGCAGACGAGGCCCAACCAAAAAGTTGCAAGACCATGAGAGGTTCAGGATCGAACATGTCGCTGAATACGGCAGACCGACAGCTCCCGAAGTTGTCGCAACCAAATTTGTGGCACAATGCGGAGTAATCGTTAGGGACTTAATCCCGATCACCATTAGAAATTGGAATAGGCCTGCTAATGCGGATGAAGAGGGAACATGTTTATTTGTCCCTAACCACGCCAAAGATTTACTGTGGAAGAGGCTCATGGTTAATTTCAAACTACCGAAGATAGAGCTGGATCCAAATGCGGAGGATCCAGTTGAGGACGCCTTACAACATGGGAGAGCCATGGAGGCTAAGGTCGGAGTGGTCTTTGAAGAAGATGGCCCGATGTTTCACCAACTGAAGAAAAGATTGCACCTTGACTATGTCGTGAAAGAAGACTCCCGATTTCAAGAATATTCAGTTTGAGAAGATAAAACCATTCTGGGATGAGTTTGTGGAATACAAGAAATCAGAAAAAGCTAAGAAAATGTCTGAAACGAATAAGCTGAATGCTGCTAAGAAGAAGTATCACCATACTATGGGGCAAGGTGGCTACAAGGTTGGCATTCCTAAGTGGGAGAAACTTGAGCAGGAACTGCGTGATAAAAATATCACCCCAGAGACAGACGATTGGGTAGAACGTGCAAGGAATTGGTTTTACGGGCATGGGGGCACGTTGGACTCGGAAGGGAGGTGTATATATAACATACGACATAAAGAAGACCCCTTGCCAATCGAGAGGATCGTAAAAGCAAGAAAGGCATTAAAGATGGGGACTTCATTCCGATAGAGAATGATGAGCTCACACTCGCCCTTGGAAATAAGGAACATGATGGACGAACACGAGGCACAATAGGCTCCCAATCATGGAGGACTGGGTTTCAAGAGAGGAAGAAATATCGATAGAAGCCGTCGGAGTAAGGACAGGGCGGTTAAGCGAAAAGTCGAGAAGAGCGAATGCGTTTAATTGAAGAACGATTAAATCAAAACAAGATGAAATTAACACACTTAAAGAGCAAAGTACTATCGCCCATCTCGGAAGACACCGCATTCGATGCTACCGCCTATCGAATAATCGAAAAGCGATGTGGCTTCCACCGAGGTCCCGGTGATGACAATGGTGATGACGATGATGCAAGACGATGGCTCCTGTTGGCTACCTAGTGGATGATATCACAGAGATGACACACTGCGAGCTACATGTCAAAGTTGTGAACATATCAATGAAGGTGGCGGTCGGCTATGCCTTACCAATTGGACCCACACCAACTTACCACTGTCGTCCGGTTCCAGAGGGCTACGCTGTTGTCGGCGTGGATGAAATCATGCCCACCTTTGAGGTTTTGGATCTTCACTACCCTTTGGTGAAGGGATGTGATGTCTGGGTGACGCAAAAAACGTCACCATTCTATGGCCGAAGGATTGTATCGTGCTTCGAAATCAAACGCCAAGGCCATCTTCGCCGCCACCTCACCCGTCTCCAGCAAGGTCGTCGCCGCCGCGGCAGCCGTCTTCGTCGCCTCACCCGGCTCCGTCGCCTCACCAATCTCCGGTGCAGCCATCGCCGCGGGAGCCATCGCGGCGCCTCGGGATAAAAGCGTAAGCGCATCGCTCTTGTCGTCGTGGCGATCGCCGAAACGTAAACAAGAGCCTCTTCCAAAAGTACCAACGGTTCCTCCCAAGAGAGCTTATGGTATCTTGAAGAGGAGGCTGGCGATCGTTGATGCGGAAGCAAGCGTTTTGCTAAGCTAAGGCGGCCGAAAGATCCAGAGTTCCCCAGCACCAAAGAAGAAAAAGCCAAAGTGTTGAAAATGCTAAAGAATATTCATCAACCCGAGCCAAAGCTGTCATCACACTATGAGCGTTCTATTCTCAAGTCACATGCGCACAAAAGCCTCAAGAGCAAGATCGATGCAAGCGAAATCTGTTGCCTAGGTGGAGAACAAGCAAATCGACTTGCGCCTCTCAAGGTGATTTCTCAAACCAATGTGGGGTCGAGCAAATATGGGGCGAAGCGATGATCCGTAGGTAGTTACTGTCTGGAGAAGCTGCCGCTGCTCAAGGTATGATTATTGCCAAAGATTTATCGATTAGAGTTCTTCCCGTGAGTGAAGTAGCATACCAATACCAGACGGAAAACCTCTCGTCAAACCTGAGGAGGTAAACAATCTTCCAACAAAAATGCGAAGATTGCATAACTGGTACATGCATGCCACAAGGGCCGGGGCTAACTGGATAGTGCTGAGGGTTACAAAAAAGCATCATGGGAAAGATAAGGATGACATGATATCAATTGAATTTGATGAACTATTTCAATTATTCAATCAAGACGCCTTGGACAAATCGATCATGAGTGCCTATTGTCTGTAAGTACTAATTCTGTAATTAATTTAGTCTCCATCTATATTATTTTGTTTATTGCATGTATATAATCATACTGTAATATGCAGAATGAAGATTCTCGAATGCAGGATAATCTATGACATTGGCTTCATTGACCCATATTGGGTTCATGAAGCTAATCTCAAAATAAGCCCCCAGGATACGGAGGATAATATAGTACACGCGTTAAGGTTTCAAGAAACCAAAAGGGAAATACTATTTCCTTACAATTTCCAGTGAGTGTTATTGTCTTGTATACACTTTCTATTTCGCTTACTCGATGTTAAGTATATAATTGATTAGTTCTGCATTCGCAGGTACCACCATATTCTGTTAATCATTCAACTTGACAAAGGGCGTGTACTAGTCATGGACTTGAAACATAAACCCCTTGAGACGTGGAAGGACATGCACATACTTCTCCAGCGGTAATTCTAATCATTACGACACTATATCGGCAACGTTCGTGAATTTTATGATATCAAGTACTTAATAACTTATTTTATTCGTTTTCTACGCCGGGCAGCGCTTGGAAACGGTTCACCAAGAAGGCTAGGGGTGTTTGGAAAGAGGAGCTTACATTTCAACCACTAGATGTAAGCACCACTAGCTATATTCGCGCATCTCTTTGATTCTAGTTTTGATACAGTTATTATCATGCTTGATTATTATTTTGATTGAACTCTGTTCTCGTAAAGTGCCCTTGCAGGACCATGTAACAATCTATGTGGATACTATGTATGCGAGTTCATCCGTGAGTGCGATGAGAAGGGCAGAAATTTAGAGCAACTCCACGTCGTAAACAATTTCTATAGTTTTTTATTACAATCAAATTGTGTTTAGTTTCATATTCATATAGGTGACTCCTTTTTAAATCAGATCGAACGTCTACGGACGGTCTTACGCCAAAGGATCGCATACGAGCAATTCAGGAGGAATTGGCGGGATTCTTGGATGCGAAGTCCTAAACACACAAGGGAATACTACTCGCTGTGTATAGACAATAGGAATTGTAAAAATAGCAACTTTCAAGAAATTGGCGGTAGCATCGAATAGCAACTTTTGTATGTAGTGCATGAACTCGATCCGTGTATTGAATGTAATGTTGTCATGATGATCTTGTGTAATATAAGGTTCCTTCGTTGATAAGTGCAAAACACTAAATAAACAATAAAACAACCTAAATGAATTCTTCGCGGCACAAAAAGTGGCGAAAATCTTGTTGCAACAAAATGTGCCAAAATGAATTCTCTGCGGAAGAAATGGGCAAATCTACCATGGCAGAAAGTTAGTCGGTTCGTACGAACCGGACTACTCCACCCCTCGCTCACGATGCATACGTGCCCCATTTGTCCCGGTTGGTGGGGCAACCGGGACTAATGGTTAGAGCTTTAGTCCCGATTGCCCCGCCCCGGTTGCGCAACCGGGACTAATGGCCCTTACCAACCGGGACGCATGGGCCCTTTTCTACCAGTGGTTCTTTCTTATTTTCTATTCCAAGTTAATTAATAAATATGCTACATTTCAGCTTAATCGATTTTGTGACTATTTCTAAAGCTTCTAATAGAGATATGCAAGAATCTTTGTAAAATGTCTAATATAATTGAGCTCTCTTGGTGTTATGTATGGTTTGGTAAGTATATTAATGAGGTCCATAGTAAAGCAAAAATAACTAGTAAATTAATCCATTTGTTTGCCATTCAACATTCTATAACCGCAATCTTGGATTGTCGAGCAAACACAGTCCTTTTATTTCAATGTTCAATATGGCATTCTCTTATCCTAATTTCACAATATATTGGGGTTCTAATTAACTTACCACTTTGTATTATAAAGATGGCTATGTATAGGTTTATATATGTTCACTTAATAAAACGTGATCTCTTTCAACAATATACTAATGTATGGTTTTTTATTATTCTATGATCAAAAGCACGAGGAATATTAACTGAACCTGGTATACCAGCCATGGGTCTATGTCAGAAAATCTGCGTCATACAACATGTTCACATAGTAATGCATGCCCTTAAACCACTAAATTTGCAATAAAAAGAGTACTAAATCCTTTCACAATGGAGTGTCTCTTAGCTCGTTATTCTATTGTGTATCTTAAGAGACGACTAGTATAATGGATTGTATTTTAAGAGTTGTATCTACATTTAATGATTTGGGGTACATGGATGCATGTGATTGAGCTAACCATGTATTTTTCCTATGATACCGTGCAAGGGTTGTACCTAAGCTAAGATACAACAACACGTTCTCTCTTCATTAAGTATGGTGCCACATAAGCAATTTGTCTATGATATCGTGCTAAGGAACGCCCATTAAAAAGACCTAACTGACAATGTGACAAATTTAAAGCCAACACAACCGAGAGAAAAGTGCATGGCGTGTTGCCACATATAGCTTCCTGGTTGTTACTAAAACTAATTGTAAACTTGAGCTTTGAAGATCAACATAGAGGAGACCAGCTTGTGGTCTTGGCTCGTGATGGCGCTTTGTCGACGTGGGAGCGCTTTGTTGGGAGACCTCAAGAGCAAGGTGTGATGAGCATAGCAGCAAGTCTTCCCTTAGTAAGAAAGCGAGGTTATCGAACTAGTAGGAGGAAGAAAACGTCTCAAAGGTGTTGCAAACAACTTGGAAACCTGCACAACACAAACTCAAGACTTTTCCCCAACGAACAGTGAGGTTGTCAAGCTCACCGGTTTGTTGTAACAAAGGATTAACTGTATTGTGTGGAAGGTTATAATGGTTTGCAGCAAGTAAAAAGTAAAAGTGCAAGATGTATCAATGATAAAGATTGGATCGGGGTCCATAGTTCACTAGAGATGTTCTCCTTAGATAAACAAACATGGCATGCAGGGTAAACAAATTACAGCAAAGCAATTGATAGGACTGGGCAAGGCATAACAATGTTATACTAGACATCAAGATCCTATGAGATTCTTTTGGGCAATACAACAAGATACATAGACCGTCATCCAACTGCATCTATGACTAGAAGTCCACCTTTGGGTTATCATCCAAACCCCCTCCAGTATTAAGTTGCAAGCAACAGATAATTGCTTTAAGCAAAGTGTGTAAGGTAAACAATCCACTTGTTCCATGAACAAGAGCCCGTTATTTTCTCCCTAGTGGCAACAACACATTTACTACCTTAGAGATTTTAGTCACTTCCCTTAGATTAAATAGAGGCATGAACCCACTATTGAGCATAAATACCTCCTCTTGGAGTCACTAGCAACTACTCGCCCAAGATAGCTAACAATGGAGATCATGTAAGATCACAAACAACACAGACATGATAGAATCAATAATAAAAAATCATTAATCAATCTAACATAGTAATCTCAATATCCATCGGATCCCCACAAACACAAAATACATAATTATAAATAGACGAGATCTTGATCATGAACGGAGCTCACAAAATCTAGACATGAAAGCACAAAGGAGGAGATACAACCATCTAGCTACTACATGGACCCATAGTCCAAGGTGAAACTACTCACGCTTCATACCAGAGGCTGGCATGATGAAAAAAAGGCCTCCGGGATGATCTCCCCTCCGGCAGGGTACCGAGAAGAGCTTCCGATCCCCCCGATCTAGGGACGATGGTGGCGACGGCGGCTACAGACGGTTTCGTGGAATATTGATCAGGTACTTAGGGTTTAGGCATCGGGGGATTCTTATAGGCGAAGATGCGAGGCAGGGAGGCGGCCAGGGGACCCACACCCTGCCCAAGCGCGGTCTAGGGTGGACCCACGCCTGGGAGGGGGGTGCAGCCGCCCTGTGGATCCCCTCCGTCTCTCCTCTAGACTCTGTGTTTTCCTCGGTAAAATATTCACTTTGTCTTTTGTCCCGTCCAATTCCAAGAATATTTCCTTACTAGATTTTTTGGAATAAAAAACAACAGAAAACAGGCAACTGGCACTGTGGCAACTTGTTAATAGGTTACTACCGAAAAACATATAAAAACACCTCAAAGTGTAGGCAAAGCAAAGTAAAATGGATACTAAACAGGCATGGAATATCAAAAATTATAGATACGTTTACGACGTATCAGTTCGCCATTATGTGGCTTGGTGATCCATCCCGATTTAGATGATATGGCATAGGTGGGAGGTCATGGCACATGATCCCAATCATAGTCATCCCCATTATCAAGCATGTAGGTGTAGTGACAAATGTCGCTAGGAAGGTGTATTTGGATCGATTGCCGCATTCATTTTTTGAGTTTTATTAAATAATGTAATGAAAAAGGTTGCATGCATAATTTTGATGCGAAGGTTATTGGTTTCAACCTACTTTAAAAAAGGAGGATGGGGTGTAGTGATAAGGAACTGCAGGGGAGAGGTTATTGACTGTGGTACTGGAAGACTAACCAACCTAATAAATCCACTTCATGCTGAGACCTGGCCCAGCCATCCGGGGTACTCATTTGGCTGGAACGAAGGAAACCAGAAGAATTACTTTTTTTTTTGAGGGGACAGAAGAATTACTTTTGATACCAATTCTGCACTTATAACATGGTGCAAGTGGAAAGCAACGAGCACCATCTATCTCCGATCTGCAGAGCAATGAGCAATGTCAAAGGCACTGAACGAATTCCTAATAACTCAAAACTTTGATCACAGTAACTTCAGTTTTGCCCATGGATGTAATCTGAATTTAAAGACTTGTACGCATAAAGTGTAATCCCTGTATACATGCACAGGTGGCGAGGGATTTTTGCTTCTTCCACTATGTAATGCAAATTTACAGATTCTACTATAAAAACTAAATAATTAAACCTAATTCTAAACTACTTGAACACTGGAGAATATAGACCCCAATAGCTATGTATGAGAAATTTATTTAGTGGCTGGAGTGGGAATTTATAAAAGTGTGTTACAGATTTTTGGGAGGAAACAGGACATCGTTGACATCGTTGACGAAGTACAACACTGATATAGTACTAATATTTTTCAAGACTCAACAAATACTCAACCAGTTAGTTTGTTTCATAGAAGACAGAACGTCAAGAAACCACGACAGAATACCAATAGTGCGTTGAAAAGTAGATTAGAACAGTAGTAGATTGATCGTAGAAGCTTAACCAAGTGTAGCGACGCGGAATCAATAGTCTAATCATCAGAAGACTCCGAATCAGTATCCCCCATAGAGGCTTGGAGAAGAAGGTCCGAAATCGATAGTTGGCCAGTCTGCAGCTTCTCAAGAAGGCCATCCTCATACTCTAATACCTGTGTCGCTTGACTAGCCTGACAGTTGAGAGTGTAGAGCGAGATCACCAGAATGATAGTGAAAGGATGTGCAGTCAAAGGATTACATATAAAGGCAGGCAGATCAACAGACGGTGCGTCTTCAGTGGCGATGACGCTCTGACCTTGTTTCCCATCCTTGAGGTGATATATGTGGGTGGAAGGCGAGCCAAGATACTCCGTAACGTATATGCAATTGGCTTCAAAGGACGGAAATTTACCGGCGTCGAGAGAGAGGCACCTAATGAACCTGGTGTACAAAAATGAATCATTAATTATATTTTTCAGTTTTGGAAGACCGGGCCATGGCCTGGTATGGTCCCCAAGAGGATCCGCCAGTGGGTAGGCGTACTTCTTCTTGCTGTCAGGGTTGGCCCTGTAGAGCTTCATTGAATCATTGCAGTAGATGACAAGGTACGGTGGAGAGGACCCGGAGACGGCCCCCGCCACTACACCGGGACGCATCCGCGCCGCGAAACGGACTATATAGCCGGTGAACGGGTTGAGGACGCAGGCGAGGTGAGGGACGTCGCGGCCCGCCAGGAGAAGGAGACCGTCGGTTGTGACAGCGACGACGAAGTACTTTCGGAGCAGCGGCGTGTTCTTGAGGTGGAAGCGGCCGGTGGCGGTGTTCACTAGGAGGCGGGCGTCCTCTCCATGGGACGGGTAGTCCAGCATGACCCAGTTGTGTGGGCGGAAGCGGCGATCCAGGGTGTTGCTGGGGTCGTCGGTGGCGGAACGCCAGTTGTGGCAGACGGCACGGAAGTCCATGTAGAAGTCGAGGTCGGCGGCGGCAAGGAAACAGCCGGCGATGCGGTGGATAAGATCGAACGGGAGCGAGGACCAGCATGCGGTTGCCATGGCCGATCGAATTTGGTGGGAGGACTGTGTGCTTCGATCGGGAGAACGGGCGCGGTGAAGGGGCCGGTTAAATAGGAGATTAGTGGGCAGTGTTAACTAAAAGGACGGCTGCAATTTGCATGAGGAGAGTTGTTGGGAATGACCATCGGTCGATTCGTTTTCCTCCCGCAATCAATAGAATCCACTCAGTGACGCATGAAGCCAAACATTTCACTCCGTGTCATGGCAAAGCACCCATGCCAAACATTTCACTCCGTATAATGGCTTTTTGGCGCCCATGCAATGGCTGCGCTTGAGCTCCTCCTCCGACTTGAGGAGTTGGCCGTGCGACCCGATGCGACACTTGCTCGAGGCGCTGTCGGGGCGTATGGCGGCGAGGCGGGTTGTTTGGCGACGGCGGCGTAGCAAATGGGGCGGCTGGATTTGGGCGCTGGAGGGCTTGCTGTGGCGGGGGAGAGGGGTGGGAGCACGGTGGAGGGGATAGGGTTTTCGCTCGGGTCACCCTCTTCGACCGCTAGATATCATGGTTCGACTGGCCACCCGTATGTCGCCAGGAAAGTTTGGTATCCGTCCGTTTTACGGGGACTACTAGAGATGCTCTAACTTCCCAGACGAGAACCTGAGTGCTCCATCAAATTGATACTAGAAAATTTCAGCCCCTGGCGCTACCGAGTGTCGTCCCTCGGGGCGACACCGGGGTGAAACCCTAGCGCCGCCATAGAAGACCCATCCCCTGTGTCTTTCCTACAACCACCAGCGTGGACCGCGTTGGCGATGGACCCAGCGCCGAAGGTGCCTGCGGCTAGAAGAACGTGGCGGCAGCTCACTGATGCGGCTGGAGCAGCTTCCGTGTAGTTCGTCTACGGGCTGGTGGCCGGGACGACACACCCTGGTTGAGAGGCGGCAGCAACTTCTTCCACGATCGATGCCACGCCCTGCTGCGTCATTGAGGATGGTGGAGGCTGGTGTTGTGGGTCTAGGCTCCTGCCCATATATGTCGCCTGTGCGGCCATGGCCGCTTGGCGGCGCGTTGGGGGCTAGAGCGGGTCTGTGGGGCTGGCACCATGCGATGGAGGGCTCGAACTAGAGGAGTAGTTGGCGAGCAAGATCTAGGCCCATGCGGGTAGAGGGTCAAAGGCAAGGCAGGGGTAGGTGGGCGTTGGCGTTCGGCTACTGTGTGATGTGAGTGGCCAGAGGCTGGTGAGGCCACGCGTTTCTAGAATTTGGTGGTGTTGGCAGCGACATGGCAGTGGTGGTGGCGACGTGTGTGATGCTTCGGGCGAAAGCCCTGTGCCAGCCTCTGTTTGGCACTAACGACGGCGACGCCTTAGGGCGTCGTCTCTCTCTCATCGGAGGCATCTTTATGTAGCATCAACTTTTTGGTCTGTCCTAAGTACTCTCCGAGAAAAAGCCTCTGATCCATATGTTGGATCGGGCGATGACGATGTCTTCAATGTTGTTTCCTTCTTGCCTGGGAGCCATTGATTTCTCGTTGGGTTGCTCGCCGTCATCTCTTCTGGATGTTTTTTTTAGACCCTAGAAGCTGCTCGTATTAACCAAAGCGGTGGCTACATTTTACATCAAAGCCCCTAAAAGTTAGGGGTTTTTTGGATAAGGACTGAACGGTTACAAAGAAGACCCTAGAAAATATTGGTAAAAAGCAATCGGGTCCTCCGCCGAGCTCTGCACCGCTACTGACGGACCTCTCCGTCGAATTGCTCCGCCACAGAGAGGACGCTGGCTCCGGGGACGAACCACTTGGTCCAGCGTCATGGCGGGAGCGGAAGATCTTCCTTTTGGACTCTTTGCTACGAACAAGCGCAGGCATGGCCTCTTGGAAGACGGGGCTCGGGCTCTTCCGACCACAAGGCGGCTCTCTTGACCGGGGATAGCTTCGTCGCGTGCCAAGCTTGGAATCTCCAGTACGCAGCTTCACGAACTCGGCGCCAGGCAAAGCATCAAACCGCGTTCGCTCTTCCACCACCTCAGTGGCCAGAACAGGCGACGGCTGGGTCTGCTTGACGCCATGGACAGCAACTCCAAAAGCTTGCAGAAGGCATGAAGAAGACGAGCTCCACCTCACCCCCTCGCCACCACGGCCGGCCGGGGGAAGTAGTGCCACACCATGCGCCTTGCCGCTAAGCCTCTCCTCCTCGCCGCCACGGCCGGCCAGGAGAGGAAGAACGGCAGCGCACCCCTGCAAGAAAAGAAGGCTTCTACCGAGCTTATTTATTCCAGGGAAGGAAGAAGCTACCCCACTGCTCCCCTTCGGCTCCTTTCCACGGGAGCACCATGAGCAGCAGCACCGCCACCACCTGTCGCCGAAAGCCGCCCGAGAGCTACGACGAAAACAACCCCGCGGCATCACGCCAATCGCCACGTAGGACAAACACAGACCTAAGCTACTACTGCTAGTAGTACTATTATACATAGGAGAGGGTCGGTCTCCTCTCCCCCGTCGTCTCCGGCCGGCTGGATCTCTTCTGGAATGTTGGTGGACCTCTTGAGGTTCATGGCAGTGGTTGGTGCTGGTTCAAAGGTGGTGTCCACTTCTAGGTCTCCTTAGTCCTGTCTCTCCTTGTGCCAGGTTCAGCTCCACACAGTCACACGCAATCAAGAGAGAGTCCGGCAACGTCTTGGAAAGTTCAGCTCCACACAGTCACACGCACGCATGCAGCCAAACATTTCACTCCGTGTCATGGCAAAGCATCCATGCACGCTGTAATTTGCAAAACGCGTTCGCAATCAGCTGGCGCTTGAGTTTTTAAACGCATTGATTTTCCGCTTTGGAGGAATTAACAACCGGTCTAACTTCCCGGACGATAACCAAAGCAAAAAATCAACTGATTTGCTACTTCTAACTTCCCGGACGATAACCAAAGCAAAAAAATCAACTGATTTGCTACTTCTCGGTCACATCTTTCACCACTGGATTTATCTCGCTTGTAGTAACTCAGAATTTGATAAGTTGCAAAAAAGTTATGACGCTAATAATCATCTACTAATTTCTCTAAAGGTAGGTTGGTCCCAGAAATGCAACTCTAGCATGCACGTTAGGTCCTGTGCATGCTAGAGACGTCCATATGTTGCTTTTGTTTTGAGATTTGCATAAAAAAGAATCTTTTGCATGCACATAGTACAACATCTGACAAATCTATGACACACTCTCTCCCACTCCTTTTAACTCTTAATACTAGATTTAAAAGAGTCATATAATTTGAAATAATTATCTGATTAAAAATCTTTTTGAACCAGCGTATTTATTTTTATTAAATCTTTCAAACAAGCCCAAAATTAATAAAATTGAAAATTTAAATTTCAAAACATAATGAAATGTCATGATTCACAATGAAAGATATTGTATTATTGGTTTCTTGTTTTTCTTTAATATATTTTATTTTTTCAACTCGAAGGATTTTGTCAACTATTTTTAATTATGATGGAAAAAGTTTGAAACATAAAGGAAGAGACTGTTTTAGCAATAAAAAACCACCAAGTTTCATATAATTTTTTTTGTTTTATCACTTTGAAAAATTGATTTTTAAATATTGTCAAAATATAGTTAATATTAGTCTTATTTTGAAGCTCTTTCCGTTAAAAACCCAGATGTGCAATCGGTTTTTAAAGTGAACTTGTAATTAAAAAATTTATAAGCGTTTTAAATTATATAACAATATGAAAGAAAATAGGCTAATCTACATAAAGGTTGCATGCATCAGAGGAGAGAGAGTGGGAGTTGTATGCATCAGAGGAGAGAGAGGGAGGAGCCATGCACGCGATATAGCGTGCACGCCAGAATCGCCGTTTTATAGGTTCTTCCTCCTTCTGATTTTCCTTCCGACTTTTGGTTTTTGGTTTTGCCCCTATATATGTTCGCCTAATTTACACCCCTGCCATCTCCAAGTGACATGTCCGGTGAAAGAAAAAAGAAAAAGGAAAAATCCTCCCGATGGTCACCTCACGCGACCCACGCATCCCGCGATCCCCTTCTGCCTCCAGCGCCGCCCCTGCTAGCATGCGCCGCCGCCATGTCCCCATCACCAAGCTCTGTCGCCAGCAGCTTTCCCCGCGTGCCCCAAACCCACGCGCCCCTAATCACCTCCAATCTCCGCCGGCCTTCCCCTCAAGCTGCTCCGGTATCACGGGCGCCCGCGGCTGGTCGCCACCGCCTCGCCATGACATCCTCGATCCCCGGCAGTCGCCCTTCAAGATGCGAGCCACCGTGTCCCTTCGTCGTTGAAGCAAGGGGAAGGCTGCGTCAGATGAACACCGGCCAGTCTGTTGCCGCGCCGCCCCGGACCTGTAGCTCCAGAAAGAGGCGCCGACTCCTGCCGCGACCAACTTCGCCAACACCTGATACGTTGGAAACGTATCTATAATTTTTGATGCTCCAGGCGTATTTACTTTGCTTTACTTGTCCACACTTTGAGGTGTTTTTTACATGTTTTCTGGTACTAACCTACTAACAAGTTGCAACAGTGTCAGATGCCTGTTTTCTGCTGTTTTTGGTTTGCCACCCCTGGCCGCCTCCTCGGTCTCCCCCTTCGCCTATAAGAATCCCCCGATGCAGAAACCCTGGGTATCCGATAAAATATCCACGAAATAGTTTGTAGCCACCGCCACCATCGTCCCTAGATCGGGGGGATCTGAAGTTCTTTCCGGCACCCTGCCAGAGGGGAGATCATCCCGGAGGCCTTCTCTCCGGCATGATGCGTGAGTAGTTCCACCTTAGACTATGGTTCCATGTAGTAGCTAGATGGTTGTATCTCCTCCTTTGTGCTTTCATTTATAGATCTTGTGAGCTCCGTTCATGATCAAGATCTAATCTATTTGTAATCATGCATGTTATGTTTGCGGGGATCTGATGGATATTGAGATTATTATGTTGGTTTGATTAATGGTTTTGTTTTTATGATTCTATCATGTTTGTGTTGTTTGTGATCTTGCATGCACTCCGTTGTTAGTAGCTATCTTGGCCAAGTAGTTGCTAGTGACTCCAAGAGGGGGTATTTATGCTCGATAGTGGGTTCATGCCTCTAGTTTCTAAGGGAAGTGACAGAAATCTCTTTGGTTGTAGATGTGATGTTGATACTAGGGAGAAAACAACGGTCTCTTGTTCATGGAACATGTGGATTGTTTACCTTACACACTTTGCTTAAAGCAGCTGTCTGTTGCTTGCAACTTAATACTGGAGGGGCAGATGATAACCTGAAGGTGGACTTCTAGTCATAGATGCAGTTGGATGGTGGTCTATGTATCTTGTTGTATTGCCCAATCGAATCTCATAGAATCTTTCTGACTAGTAATTGCATTGTTATGCCTTGCTTAGTTCCTGTCAATTGCCCTATTGTAATTTGTTTACCCTTTATGCCATGTTGTTTATCTAAGGAGAGCACCTCTAGTGAACTATGGACCCCGGTCCAATCTTTACCATTGATACATCTTCCACTGTTACTTGTTTACTTGCTATAAATCATTGCCTTCCACACCATACGTTTAATCATTTGTTACACCAAACCGGTGAGCTTGACAACCTTACTGATTCGTTGGGGCAAAGTCTTGAGTTTGTGTTGTGCAGGTCTTCGCGTTGCTTGCAACACATGTGTGATGTTTTCTTCCTCCTACTGGTTCTATAACCTCGGTTTCTTACTGGGAAACTTGTTGTTGTGCTGCTTCATACCTTGCTCTTGGGGTTTCCAACGAAGCGTCCCACGACAAGTGGTGGGAGCCATCAAGCACTTTCTGGCGCCGTTGCCGGGGAGGCCAAGGACGTCTTCACTAGGGGGGTCCTTCACTTCCTTTCTCTTTACTTTGTTTTTAGTTTGCTTTGTTTTTTTGCTTGGTTTTGTTTGCCTCTTTTCAAAAAACACAAAAAAATTAGTCTAGTTTGGTTTGCTTGCTTTATTCAAAAACACAAAAAATTTAGTTCCTATTCTAGTTGTTGCCATGTCTGGTTTTGTACCAACCTTTGTTTCCCTTATGGTAGAAATCTCCACTTTTAAGCAGTGAAGAATGTTTTAAGGAAGCTTGGTATAGAATCTCTGCCTTCCAGAGGGAAACTGAGCCTGAGGTAAGCCTCATCTTGTTTATTGATAGTTTCTACCATAGTATTCCTCTTTGTTATAGATATGCTTTGGATACTGTGGCTGAGAAATATTTTCTTCTTTGTACTGAGGATGAAGCTTTTGATGCCATAAGGAAATTAATGATGATCTATGGTACACCTGGCAAGTCTAATTCCTCTTTCACAAATATTTTTGCTAGGTTGAACACTCTTGAGACTAGTATTGCTGCTACGAATAGTTGCTATCATATGCTTAGGGCTTACCATGATTATGTTCCTATAAATTCTGAGCCTTCAAAGTGGTTTACCACAATCAAAGTCTCAATAAACACTACACTTTTTGATGCTCGCTGTGATATCATGTCTGAATTTTGTCTCATGCCTAAAGATATTTTTGATTCCTTGAGTATTTGGGGGCTTATTGAAGTACGGGATGAAATCTCTCTTACCAACAATGCCACTATATTAACCATTGGAATAGCTGAAGGTGTGTTTACAAAAATCTCAGGGAAAATGGTGTCTATTGATTAGCTTGTTATTGAATGTGTAGGCAAGGGACAGATCACACTTGGAAGATCTCTACTGAAACACCTTGGGGAAGTAATAGATGTGGGAAAAGCCATTAAGCACTTTGCTCCTCCGGTAAGCAATCATATCTTCCCTAAAGAGAAAAATAAAGGTAAGAAAGGAAGGAACAAGAGGAGCAATTCTTCATTTGAAAATACTTGATTCTTCTTGCTTCTTGTGCCTAACTTAAAGGCGTTAAAAAAAGTACTTGTTGGGAGATAACCCAAGAGTTTCCTTGAGTATTGGAAGTTATTAATTCAGTAATGACCTCTCCTAATCCTTTTTGTTTGCTTTTTGTGCCAAGAATGACCTCTAATGAGAGGGAAGTGAGATTTGAGGAGTTGTTGTCCCGAAAAAGATTTCTGTCCTCCACCAAACAAATTCGTAAGGATGCTCTATAACTACAATTAAGCTCAAAATTTACGAATAAATCCCCCAGTATGTTATATAACTTTAGTTAGTTCAACACTTTTTGATTTGAGGAACAGAAGATGTTCGAAAAAATCGGTTTCTACCTGCTGGTCTGTTTTGACATATTTCTGCCATTATTTGCATTTGCTTCTTATTGATTCCTTTTTGAGTTCTCTTTAGGTGAATTGAGATTTTTGAAGGAGTTACTACAGTAGCTTGTGTTTTTAGTGAAAAGTCTTGCTGTTCCAAAGCTTTGTCAGAGGTCTAATATCTTTTGAATATACTAATGTTGCTAATGAAGATTGTGTGAAGTTTTGTATGAAGGAAAAATTCCAGGTGTGGAGAGAGAATGATGCAATGAGATGAAGAATGGACAAAAGCTCAAGCTTGGGGATGCCACCATGGTGTCACCCCAAGAAATATCCAAGAGGTACAAGCGTCAAAGCTTGGGGATGCCCAAGGCATCCCCTTCTTCATCAATAAAAAGCTCAGGTCTGTCTAGATACTTCGTTTTTATTGTTTCATACACAGTTGTGTTGTTCTTAGAGCGTCTTAGTTTCGTTTGCTATTCTTAGGTTGTTTAGTTTGCTTGAATAAAGTAGTTTGGACCCCCGTTCTCGTTGTGTTGTTTTGCAAATAAGGTTGCTTGGTGTTGGAAAGGAGTAGTAAGTTCTTGCTTGAAGTGCAGGAGGATCTTGCATTGACTGTGACTTAGACTTTAGCATGACATGCTAGGTGTTGTTTTGAACTTATGCTTAGTGATTATTGCTGTAGCATGTCTAGTTCCAAACAATTGGGATTGCTTAGTGTGCTTTGAATAAATTATGCGTTGTTTTAGCATGTAAAAGCATAGTATTGTGGTATTCTCCTTTGATGCTTTTCTTGGGTTGACTTGGCACATGCTCACACCATGTTATGACTCTCACAAGTCACCATTAGCCTCTATGATCATTTAGTCCTTGACTTGTAGTACCACTCTTTGCTTTGATTAGTATGCTTTGTTGCACTGCATGATTTTTACCATTATTGCTCTCTTAGTTGGTTGCTCCTAGTCTTTTGCTAGCCTCCACTTGTATGAGTAAGTTCTACTCATGCCTCCAACTCCCAAGAAACCAAGTTATTCCAAAGTGTCCACTATAAACTCCTATGCATGGTGTGTTACACCATTTCAAAGTATATTCTTGTTTTCAACTATCTTCCAAATAAAAACCATTTTGTTATGTGAAAATTTAGTGATTAAAGCCCTCGTGAACTTGATGGCAAACTTTATTATTTGCCCCTAATAGACTTGAACCATTGTGACAACTTTGTTGTATATTCTTGCACTTATAAGTTGGAATTAGCAGAACCGTGTTGTCACGGGGAACGTTTTCAACATTGCACTTGTACCTTGTTGTACTCAGTTGATATCATGTTCTTTTGTCTATGGATGTCACCGGTGTGAAATAAAGAGGGAACTTGTAAGTCCATGGAGTTTGTATAATGTGTTAGAGAAATGCCTGGGCCGCTAGCCTAAGCCATGCCTAATCATTGTAGAAACTTGCAGCATCACCATAATGAGCTATCTATGAAGCATCCTCAATAAAAAGCTATGCACATGGTAAATAAAAAGATTGCTGAGATGCTCATTGTCTGCTTGCCTTGTCATTTTGGTTATGGGAAAGCTCATGTACCATGTGCAAGGGGTACCCCGTTGGCGGTTCTCAATGATATGCAAATACTTACAGTGACAAGAACTTACCTGGACCCAAAGTTGAGTATGCATGAGGTGTGGCCCTCGTATTCAAGGGACTTGAGATTGCTAACTTATACTTCGTCAAGCATATACTCCAGCTTTGCCAGTTTAAACTTAACCACTTCAAGATGCTTATGATAGGGGAAATGAGGGCTGAAAGCTAACAAGTACCATAATTTTTGGAAACTCTTTTTGAAACTTGTAATCCCTGCTTCCTTTACAAAACAGGCCTTTCTTCCATCACAATTGAGTCTCCATGATACGTTGGAAACGTATCTATAATTTTTTATGCTCCATGCTTGTTTAGTATCTACTTTGCTTTACTTGTCCATACTTTGAGGTGCTTTTTACATGTTTTCTGGTACTAACCTATTAACAAGTTGCAACAGTGTCAGATGCCTGTTTTCTGCTGTTTTTGGTTTCAGAAAAGTTAGTAAAGAAATATTCTCGGAATTGGACGGGACGAAGGACAAAGTAAATTACTTTCTGTGGGGACCAAGAAGTCCAGAGGAGAGCCAGAGGGGCCACCCCCACCCCCCGGCGCGGCCACAGGTGGGCCCGCGCCTTGCTAGGTTTTGGTGGCCCTGGCCGCCTCCTCGATCTCCCCCTTCGCCTATAAAAATCTCTCGATGCAGAAACCCTGAATACTCGATCAGAAATCCACGAGACTGTCTGTAGTCGCCGCCACCATCGTCCCTAGATCGGGGGATCTGAAGTTCTTCCCGGCACCTTGTCAGAGGGTAGATCATCCCGGAGGACTTCTCTCCAGTATGATGCGTGAGTAGTTCCACCTTGGACTATGATTCCATGTAGTAGCTAGATGGTTCTATCTCCTCCTTTGTGCTTTAATGTATAGATCTTGTGAGCTCCGTTCATGATCAAGATCTAATCTATTTGTAATCATGCATGTTGTGTTTGCGGGGATCCGATGGATATTGATACTATTATGTTGGTTTGATTAATGGTTTTGTCTTTATGATTCTATCATATCTGTGTTGTTTATGATCTTGCATGCTCTCCGTTGCTAGTGGTTATCTTGGCCAAGTAGTTGCTAGTGACTCCAAGAGGGGGTATTTATGCTCGATAGTGGGTTCATGCCTCTAGTTTCCAAGGGAAGTGACAATAATCTCTTCGGTTGTAGATGTGATGTTGCTACTAGGGAGAAAATAACGGTCCCTTGTTCATGGAACATGTGGACTGTTTACCTTACACACTTTGCTTAAAGCAGTTATCTGTTGCTTGCAACTTAATACTGGAGGGGGTTCGGATGATAACATGAAGGTGGACTTCTAGTCATAGATGCAGCTGGATGGTGGTCTATGCATATTGTTGTTTTGCCCAATCAACCCCATAGGATCTTTTTGACTAGTAATTGCATTGTTATGCCTTGATCGTTTCCTGCCAATTGCCCTGCTGTAATTTGTTTGCCCTTCATGCCATGTTGTTTATTTAAAGAGAGCACCTTTAGTGAACTATGGACCCCGATCCAATCTTTACCATTGATACATCTTTCACTGTTACTGTTTACTTGCTGCAAACCGCCATTACCTTCCACACCATATGTTTAATCCTTTGTTACAGCAAACCGGTGAGCTTGACAACCTCACTGATTCGTTGGGGCTAAGTCTTGAGTTTGTGTTGTGCAGGTCTCTGTGTTGCTTGCAACACCTGTGACACATTTACTTCCTCCTACTAGTTCGATAACCTCGGTTTCTTACTGAGGGAAACTTGCTGCTGTGCTGCTTCATACCTTGCTCTTGGGGTTTCCAACGAAGCGTCCCACGACAAGTGTTGGGCGCCATCAAACTTTTTCTGGCGCCGTTGCCGAGGAGGCTAAGGACGTCTTCACTAGGGGAGTCCTTCACTTCCTTTCTCTTTACTTTGTTTTTAGTTTGCTTTGTTTCTTTTGTTTGGTTTTGTTTGCCTCTTTCCAAAAAAAACCCAAAAAAAATAGTATAGTCTGATTTGCTTGCTTTATCCAAAAACAAAAAAAATTAGTTCCTGCTCTAGCTGCTGCTGTTTTTGGCTTGCCAACCTTTGCCAAAATGAATTCCGCTGAGAACACCAAGTTGTGTGACTTCACTAGCACCAACAACAATGATTTTCTTAGCACTCCTAGTGCTCCACCTGCTCCTGATGCTAGCTTTTATGAAATTAAGCCTGCTTTGTTGAATCTTGTGATGAGAGAGCAATTTTCTGGTGCTGGTTCTAATGATCATATTGCCCATCTTAATAGCTTTGTTGAACTTTGTGAGATGCAAAAGTATAAGGATGTAGATGGAGATATTATTAAGCTCAAGCTTTTTCCTTTCTCCTTGAGGGGAAAAGCTAAAGAATGGTAGCTTTCTTTGCCTAAAAATAGTATTAATTCTTGGACTAAGTGCAAAGATGCTTTTATTGGAAAGTACAATCCTCGTGCTAAGATTATATCTATGAGAAGTGACATTATGAAATTTAAACAACTTGATAGTGAACATGTTGCTCCAGCTTGGGAAAGAATGAAATCTTTGGTTAAAAATTGCCCTACGTATGGACTCACTGCTTGGATGATTATCTAGACTTTTTATGCAGGTTTGAACTTCTCCTCAAGAAACCTGTTGGATTCTGCTGCTGGAGGCACCTTCATGGGCCTCACTTTGGGTGCTGCAACAAGGCTCCTTGATAATATGATGGTTAACTACTCTGAATGGCATGTTGAGAGAGCTCTACATGGTAAGAAGGTAAATTCTGTTGAGGAAACTTCCTCTTTGAGTGAAAAGATTGATGTTATTATGGCTATGCTTGTTAATGGGAAAGCTCCTCTAGATACTAATAGTGTTCCCTTAGCCTCTTTGGTTTCTCAAGAAGAGCAAGTTGACGTGAACTTCATTAGAAACAACAATTTCAACAATAATGCCTATAGGAACAATTTTGGTAGCAATAACAATTATAGGCCTTATCCTCCTAATAATGGCAATTCCTATGGAAGCTCTTACAATAATGCTAGAAGTGCCCCCTCTGAACTTGAAGTCATGCTCAAGGACTTTATTAGTAAACAAACCACTTTTAATAAGACTATAGAGGAAAAGCTTTTAACTGTTGAGAAAGATATATCCTCTTTGTCTGAAGCTCAAACTTCCTTGGTTAATAAAATGGATGCTAAACCTAAAACTATGGAAAACACCTTTGCTACTGGTCATGCCATACAAGTTACTATTGATAAAAATGTTAGGCTATTAGCTCAACTTCATTCTAGGTGGTAAAGGGAAGCTGAAATTGATAGAAACAATAGTGTGTGCACTATCACCACTAAACCACAAGTAGCTCCTATTCCTCCTCCTACTATGCCTAAGCCTATTGAGCCACCATTACAAGATTGTTATTTGGATGCCCCACTCAGTGATAATGCTAAGAATAAACTCATGGGGAGTGTTAATGATTTTCTTATTATGGTTAATAATGCTTATGTCGTTGTGGATTTCTATTTTTTGGATGTTGAATACAATGCTTCTTGTCCTATCACTTTGGGAAGACCTTTTCTTAGAACAATTGGTGCTATCATTGATATGAAAGAAGGCACCATCAAATATCATTTTCCATTCAAGAAAGGTATTAAACACTTCCCTATAAGTAGAGATAGGTTGCCTTTTGCTCCTCCTTTGAAAGCAAGATTTGATGTTAATGCTTCCCCATTTGAAAATACTTGATTCTTCTTGCTTCTTGTGCCTAACTTAAAGACGTTAAAGAAAAGTACTTGTTGGGATATAACCCAAGAGTTCCTTGAGTCTTGGAAGTTATTACTTCAGTAATGACCTCTCCTTATCCTTTTTGTTTGCTTTTTGTGCCAAGAATGACCTCTAATGAGAGGGAAGTGAGATTTGGGGAGTTGCTGTCCCGAAACAGATTTCTGTCCTCCACCAAAAAAAATCGTGAAGAGGCTCTGTAACTCGGATTGATCTAAAAATTTACAAATAAATCTCCCAGTATGTTAGTTAACTTTCGTTAGTTCAACACTATTTTATTTGAGCAACATAAGATGTTCGAAAAAATCGGTTTCTACCTGCTGGTCTGTTTTGACAGATTTCTGCCATTATTTGCATTTTCTTCTTATTGATTCATTTTTGAGTTCTCTTCACGTAAATTGAGATTTTTGAAGGAGTTACTACAGTAGCTTGTGTTTTTAGTGAAAAGCCTTGTTGTTCCAAAGCTTTGCCAGTGGTCTAATATCTTTTGAATACGCTAATGTTGCTAATGAAGATTGTGTGAAGTTTTGTATGAAGGAAAAATTTCAGGTGTAGAGAGAGATTGATGCAATGAGATGAATAATGGACAAAAGCTCAAGATTATGGATGCCACCATGGTGTCACCCCAAGAAATATTCAAGAGGTAAAAGCTTCAAAGCTTGGGGATGCCTTGGGCATCCCCTTCTTCATCAATAAAAAGCTCAGGTCTGTCTAGACACTTCGTTTTTATTGTTTCATGCACAGTTGTGTTGTTCTTAGAGAGTCTTAGTTTTCGTTTGCTTTTCTTAGGTTGTTTAGTTTGCTTGAATAAAGTAGTTTGGACCCCCGTTCTCGTTGTGTTGTTTTGCAAATAAGGTTGCTTGGTGTTGGAAAGGAGTAGTAAGTTCTTGCTTGAAGTGCAAGAGGAGCTTGCATTGACTGTGAATTAGACTTTAGCATGACATGATAGGTGTTGTTTTGACCTTATGCTTAGTGATTATTGTTGTAGCATATCTTGTTCCAAACAATTGGGATTGCTTAGTGTACCTTGAAGAAATTATGCGTTATTTTAGCATGCAAAAGCATAGTATTGTGATATTCTCCTTTGATGTTTTGCTTGGGTTGACTTGGCACATGCTTACACCATGTTATGACTATGACAAGTCACCATTAGCCTCTATGATCATTTAGTCCTTGACTTGTAGTACCACTCTTTGCTTTGATTAGTATGCTTTGTTGCACCGCATGATTTTGACCATTATTACTCTCTTAGTTGGTTACTCCCAGTCTTTTGCTAGCCTCCACTTGTATGAGTAAGTTGCTAGCCTCCACTTGTATGAGTAAGTTCTACTCATTCCTCCAATTCCCAAGAAACCAAGTTATTCCAAAGTGTACACTATAAACTCCTATGCATGGTGTGTTACACCATTCCAAGTATATTCTTGTTTTCATCTATCTTCCAATTTAAAACTATTTTGTTATGTGAAAACTTAGTGATTAAAGCCCTCACGAACTTGATGGCACACTCTTTATTCTTTGCCCCTAATAAACTTGAACCATTGTGACAACTTTGTTGTATATGCTTAAACTTATAAGTTGGAATTAGTAGAACCGTGCTGTCACGGGGGACGTTTTCAACATTGCACTTGTACCATGTTGTACTCAGTTGATATCATGTTCTTTTGTCTATGGATGTCACCGGTGTGAAATAAAGAGGGGACTTGTAAGTCCATGGAGTTTTTATCCTGTGTTAGAGAAACACCTGGGCCGCTAGCCTAAGCCATGCCTAATCATGCTGGAAACTTGCAGCATCACCATAGTGATATCTATGAAGGATTCTTCTTATAAAAAAAGAGACACATTGAGAAAATAGGAAAGAGAGAAAAAACACCATATTCCCATGGTACATAAGAAGAATTGCTGAGATTCTCATTGTCTGCTTGCCTTGTCATTTTGGTTATGGGAAAGCTCCTGTACCATGTGCAAGGCACTACTAGGAAAACGGCTATAGGTAATCAGCACATCCGTGGCTCACATGGTTGAAGTGCCCCACGGCTAAAACAGGCGTGGCTCACCAGTGGGCAGTGCCCTACTAGTAACTAGAACAACTATGGCGCACATGACTATAGTGCGCCATGTATGTGGGCTGGGCCTGTTGCCGCACGCCAAACATCTGTAGTGCATCACTACCATGCGCCACGGTTGTTAGTCTCATCTGCCATGTGCGCATACGCCTAAGCGCACGCCTCCGCCGCTGTGAAACGGCCACAAACTGTGGCACACTGCCCTAGTGCGCCATCGAGTAGAACATCTGTGGCGCACATGGCCTAGTGCGCCACAGTTGTTTCTACTCCCTGTGGCGCACTAGGCCGTGTGCGCCACGGTTGTGTCGATTTTTTTAGGATAGCACTTTATGTGCACATGTGTGACCACACATCCACCACCCCACACTTCACTTTCCCCTTCTTCTTCCTCCTTATATCTAGTCGGGATCTTCTCCTTCCCACCTCAATTTCTCCACCCATTCACCATTTTTAGCATGTAAAACTTGCTTTGGATGTTACATAAGTAATATAGGAGGTCTCCGGTCTCTCATCTCCTTCTCCGGTCAACCCGCGCACCTCTCCTTTCCATCTTTTCTCGTGATCGGTCTCTCATCTCGGTAAGTTGTCCATGTAAGGATGTGTTCATGTGTATATGGATGATGTGCTCATATGTATGTAGATGATCGATGCTCATGATGTGTTTATGTGGAGAGGATGGTCATATGTGTGTGTGTATATGGAGAGTATCGATGATGCTCATGCATGTGCGTATGGAGAGGATAATGATATGTTCATGTGTGTATGGATCGGTCTCGATCTCTCTCTCTCTTGTGTTTGTATGTGAACAAGTTGCCATTTGTTATGCCAAAATGTTGATTCATTTCCATTTTGGCAAGACTTTGGCATTTCGCAAAGGTCCTAATTTTAGGATAGGTCATGCCGAAATTTTCTATCGACCATTGCATGCATGCATTCATTATGTGGTTCTAATAGACTTCAAAATTGTACCGTGTACACCGTGCAGGCAAAAATGGTCCGCATAATGAGCGAAGGCATTGTGGCTAGATTTTTTAAATGTGCGACGACCGACATGATACGAAATAACAAGACAGATATAAGATGTCCGTGCAGAACATGCAAACTCAACTGGGTGATCGACCCATTCCGAAATCAGCGCACCTGCTCCGCCATGGTTTCATGGATGGATACACTCGTTGGATAAGCAATGACGTAGATGATGGATACGGTGAAGGTGGCCAACATGACGATGATCATCATCATGGCGAGAACGGGCGAGATGATGAAGAGTCTCCTGGAGATGGTGAAGGTGCGGAAGCAGACCGGGATGATGATGATCTAGATGCGGAGGACCGACGGCGATGGAACAACGTCGATGGGTGCGGACCCTTATGTGCAAGAGCTGCTTCTCAAGCGGCATTTAGTAATGCCAGGGCTGCCGCTAGAGAGAAAGCCAAGCTTGCGCAACTTGAGAAAGACGCGGTTACTCCATTGTATGAAGGATGCAGGCCCGATGATACCCGGTTGAATGTAACGCTCAAGGCTATGGAGATGAAGGCAAAACACAAATTGAGCGACGCAAGCTTCGACGATATGATGGCATTCTGGCACGATCGTCTCCCGGAGGGGAACACATGTCCAACTAGTATCGAGGATGCCAAGAAAATCGTCTGTCCTCTCGATCTACCGCACGTTAGATATCACGTATGCATCAACGATTGCATCATTTATCGGGGCGAGGACGCGGAGAAAACCACATGTCCGGTGTGCGGCGTGAGTCGATACAAGAAAGGGAAGAAAGCACCTCGAAAAGTGGTATGGTACTTTCCTATCACTCCTCGTCTGCAGCGCTATTTCGCGGACCCTAAGGAAGCGAAGCTCATGCGATGGCATGCGGAAAGGAAGAAGCCAGGAGATGATGATGACCCCGAAAAGGATGAGCTGCTGATGCACCCTTCAGATGCTAGCCAGTGGAAAGCATTGGACCTCGAATTCCCAGAATTCGGTGGAGATTCGAGGAACATCAGGCTTGGTGCGAGCACCGATGGACTCAATCCGTTCGGTAGCCAGAGCAGCACGCTCAGCACTTGGCCTATGTTTGTATGGATGTACAACCTCCCTCCATGGTTGTGCATGAAGAAGAAGTACATACAAATGAGTATGCTAATTCAAGGGCCAAAACAACCTGGTACCGACATCAATCTGTATCTCGGGCTGTTGAACGAGGATCTAGCCACGTTATGGGAATCTGGAGCCAATACTTACGACGCCGTCACACAAGATTATTTTACTATAAGAGCCGCGTTGGTCACTACGGTGCAAGACTATCCAGGTTGCGGGTATATCTCGAGGCAGGTTATCCAAGGATTCTGCGCATGCGTTAGGTGCATGGATAACACAAGCTATCTCCAACTAGAGAAAGATCCAGGGTCATCGAAAACCGTGTTCATGGCGCACCGGAGGTGGCTCGGCAAGAATGATCCATGGAGAAAACGTGGAGACCTGTTCGATGGCAAATCAGAGACCCGAGGAATCCTAGAGCGTAGGAGCAGCGAAGAAGTGGAAGAGTTGCTGAAAAACTGGAAAGATTGTCCTAAGCCTGGAAAGAAGCGAAAGAGGCAGCAACAAGACAAGCCGCTGATGAAGGTATGGAAAACAAGGTCTGTTTTCTGGGAGTTGCCATACTGGAAGTTTCTCCGCACGCCTCATAGCCTCGACATCATGCATATCACGAAAAACATGTGCAAGAGTCTGGTCGCCACCATAATCAACATGACAGATAGGACGAAAGATGGTCCGAAAGCAAGGCACGACCTGATATGCTTGGGTATCCGGAAGGAGCTTCACGGAGGACGACTCGATGATCGTGAAGATGACGATGATCATGAGTCGGAGACGACACAAGGTCGTCGGAAGGGTAAAAAGTTCAAGAAGAACGAATATTACTGCCCTCCTTCTTGCTTCACTCTAAGCCAGGATGAGATCAAACAGTTTTTCAAGTACCTTCTAGGAGTCAAATTTCCTTACGGCTACGCAGGCAAGATAAGCAGATACCTAGACGAGGCGAAGCAAAGGTTTAGTGGCATGAAGTCTCACGACTGTGCCGTGCTAATGACGCAGGTACTTCCGGTCGCACTAAGAGGGATAATGGACGAGCACGTCCGTGAAACGTTATTTGGACTATGCAAGTTTTTCGACATCATCTCTAGGAAGTCGATTGGCTTGAATCAGCTCGGAAGGCTACAGGAGGAGATCGTGGTGATACTATGTGAGCTTGAGGTCTACTTCCCACCCGCATTCTTCGACATTATGGTGCATCTGCTGGTCCATGTCGTGGAGGACATCGTACAACTCGGGCCGATGTTCCTCCGCAGCATGATGGCGTTCTAAAGGATGAACGGACACATCAAAGGATACGTTCGCAACATGTCCTGTCCAGATGGAAGCATAGCCAAGGGCTTTCTGGCCGCGAAGAGTGCATCTCTTTCTGCACGAATTATCTAGACATCGAGAACCCTGTCGGTCTTCCCGTCAACAGACACCTTGGCAAGCTCAACGGATCTGGTCACCGAGAGGGTCGTCGCATACTGCATGCAGACTTCGATTTTCAACGCGCAGACTTTGATCGAGCAAACCTTGTCGCGCTACAGCATTTAGAACTGTTCGATCCTTGGGTACAGAAGCACAAAAGGTTAACTGAAAAGAAGTACAGTGACCGGGGCATACAGAGGACGCAGGGAGAAATAATCAAAGAGCAGAACTCAGATTTCACGCGTTGGTTTAGGCAGACGCTCCTTTATAATCCCCCGCACTCGCATTCTTCTGACACGGAAAAGATCATATTCACCTTGTCGCAGGGACCGATGCAAAACCTGGTGACCTATCAGGCGTATGATATCAACGGCTACACATTCTACACGGAGGAAAAGGACAACAAGTGTGATTATCAGAACTCAGGCGTAACGTCGGAATTCTACACCGATGACAACGTGAAGGAAAGATTCAACGGAAGAATCGAGGAGATCTGGGAGCTCGACTACTGTGGAGAAAAGGTGCCGATGTTCCGTGTCAGATATGGGCAAAGAGCGTCGAAAGAGAAGACCGGTGTTTCACAACCATGGTTATACCCGAAGCAGCCAAATCCAAGGCCACCGGTGCAAACGTGGCCGCGAAAAATGAACCGTGGGTACTGGCTACCAAAGTGGACCAATGTTTTTTCATTACCGACCCGACAAAGCCTAGCCGTGTTGTCGTGAGGAGAGGAAAAAGAAACATCATCGGAATGGATGGAGTCGCCAACGAGCAAGACTTGACCAAGACGGCGATCCAAAGATTGAAGATGACGACTACGATGCAAAGCAACATACATCACAAGAAGAAAAGGATAACCCTACCCAAAAGGGTAGCCCGTTCAAAAAGAAACATTAAAGTGCCGGGCTAAATTATTCAACCGCGACAAAGAAGGGAAAAAGATTGTAAAACGCTAGCTCAAAAAAATATTGTAAACGTGGTCGAAAAAGATTGTAATATTCATGGACAAAGTATTATGAAATTTAGTTATACTTTGAATGATATTTGTAACACTGTTATGACATATATCACTACTTTTGGGCATTTTTGGAATATTTAAAAGTATTTTAAAAACAAAATTTGTATGGCATAAATCACCACTTTTGGACATTTTTGGAACATTTAAAAGTATTTTAAAATAAAAATAAAAGTGGAGCACCAGGATTCAACCTGGGTGCTCATAGTTTAGAATAGAGCTAAGGGCAGAACCAATTGGGCTATGACAAGATTAGTGCTAATGTAAGGGTGGCCGCCCTCTTATCTGGTAGTCCAACACACATAGGCATAGCGCACCCTGGCCAAGTGCGCTACGGATAACCGTAGCGCACTTGGCCAGGGTGCGCTACGCCTATGTGTGTTGGACGCTAGTCAACCGCGCCGCTCCATCTCACAGACACCACACGCACCGCTGCATCCATAATCTGCTCTCGAGGCCGCACCGCCACCGCCACCGCCGCCACCGCCGCGCTGCGCTGCGCTCTCGAGGAGGAGGAGGAGGCCCGCCACCGCGCTGCGCTCTCGAGGAGGAGGAGGCCCGCGCTTGTGGAGGAGGAGGCCCACGCTTGTGGAGGAGGAGGCCGCTGCCGATCCGTGGAGGAGGAGGAGGCCCGCCGCTTGTGGAGGAGGAGGATCGCGCCGCTGCCCGTCAGAGGTAGCCCCTCCCTCTATCCCTCTCTCCCTCTCTCCCTCCCCTGTCTCTCCCTCTCTCCCTCTCTGCTTCAAGATTCAGTTAGCAGTCAATACTCGGTTGTTCCTGAAACATCATAATTAGTGTCCATTTGCATAGTGTCGTAGATTCAGTGAATTTAGTTAGCAGTCAAGATTCAGTGAAGCCTCCATTTGCTTGATATATTTCGTGTGGATCAAATCTTGTGCCAGATAGCAGTCAAGATATATTTCGTGTGGATCAAATCTTGTGCCAGTTAGCAGTCAAGATTCAGTTAGCAGTGAAGCCTCCATTTACGTGCCCAAACATCATAATTAGTGTGTAAAAGACCTGAAATAATTCTGTTTTTATGCAAGTTTTCTTGTGCCAGATACAGTGATCGATACCCTGTATTCATAGGAGAGGTTTGCTTGTGTATAAAATGGCATAACCAAAATTATTATTAACAAGCATGACTGTTTGCCTTTCCTATAACAGAATTTGAGTAAAGGGAAAATGTGGAAGAAGTTTCATTCAGGATTTTATCCTGATGGTACACAAAAACTAGAATTGGAAATATATAAGCAATACTCTGTGAGCATTTGCTGCAATGATCTTAGAGAGAAAAAAATTGGATCCTAAATGAATTTTTGGCAACCATCTCCCGGACAACCATCTCGATCAACACCGAGAATCTCCGGCATAAAGATAATGGCCACTTATGCACACTCCTCTTCGAGAAGGTGCACGCAAGATACAAGTTCCCCGCTAAGTATCAGAACACAAATTATCATGGGAACGAAGTAAACAAATCCGCCCTACAAAGATGAGCACCGCCCTGGCCAGCTGGAGAACCCGGATAAAGAAGAAGATCTATAAAGAAGGCAAAAGTCTCGAGGAGATCCAGAAGATTGACCCGCAGATCACCGAAGATCAGTTCCGGGAGTTCAAGGAGAGATGTGAATCTGAAAGAGCCCTGGCCAATAGTAATCGGGGAAAGGTGCTACAGGCGATGAATATAGGTCATCACCATCTCGGATCTGGTGGATACAGAACCGCGGAGGCCAAATGGAATAAGGAGGACGAAGAGTATAGATCCAAGGGGATAGAAAACCCCTTTGCTAAATTCGAACCCGGGCAGGTTCGAAACTTCATCAGGGCCCGTTACCATGTGGACCCAAAAACCAAACAACTCACCGCGGATCCTGCGGTGAAGGAATTCGAGGAAATTGTGGTAAGTATAATCTAATTACCGCGGATCAACAAGATTGCAATCTAATCGATGATCTAAATGATTCACTGTTACTTCTTCTGCAGGAGGAGGAAATTGTTGCTAGTCATGGATCCCAGGGTTCCTCATCCCAGGTCGTGTGACCACCGGTGGGATAACCCTTTTAACGCAGGCGATGAACCGGGCCAAGAAAATAGCCGATTCTGAAGAAGTCGTCGTCGGCTGGTCGTCTGGCCGGCCTCGGGGGTAAGAATTGGGTGGATCATTTTGGTCCACCGCCGAGGATGCATGTGGCGCCGTCGGGAAGGAGCGAGGAGGAAAACCGAGAGGTTCAAGAACTTAAGGCACAAGTGGCGCGGATCCCGCAGATCGTCCAAGACAACCTGGCAATCACCCTCACGTCCTTCCTGCCTACCTTGGTGGAGTCAATAGAGAACTGGAGTGCGGGTGGTCGAGTAGGGCCGTGCCCGATTCCAAGCATGGTCAGCAGCCACTCGAACAACGCGGCGCCGACGAATCAGGCGAACTACGTGTTCGTGACTCCGCCCACTAGCACCGCGGCGCCGCAAGTGTTGGTGACTCCCCCTGCCATCACCGTGGTGCCGGAGTACATGTTGGTGCCCTCCCTGCCATCGTCGCGGCAGCACCGGAGCTCCAAGCACCCGTCGGTAGGGAGAATACACCGGCGGCCAGCACCGCGCCATCAAGCAGCCCTTCCGTCTCTTGCACGCCCGTCGCCGTATGCGGTGCATCGACATTAGCCGATCTCGACGCCATCACGGTAAACAAATTGTTTTAATTACCGCCTTTCATGCCATCTATTACTCTTATGGCATCTCGCTCTGACGACGCTGTACATGTTTTTCGCAGACGGATGTTCCTTGCACTCTCTTATGCTAAGTGAACAACGAGCTGAGGGATGTTGCCAAGGGTACCATCGTTCAACCCTTGCAGCGCACGTTCCACTCAAAGCCGATGCCAGATAGCATGCACAGGGTTAAAATTAGTCGGGTGCTAAGGGGCTGCGACGACCTGGAACCTCCCATTCAACCCCCAGGAGCGGATGAAGAAGAGTCGTCGTCTCGAAGTTGCTTGGCTTATTCTTGCTATGGCCAAAGAGCATGATACGTTTGGGGGCGGCGGGCCATCACGCCGAACAACACCGCTGTCGTGCCGGCGACAAGCGGTGGCAAAAACCTCACCGCCGTCACCTCCACGCGGTGGGTCGGATGATCATGTTGATGATATGCACATGGCGCAGGATCCGACCGAGGACGACGAAGACTGGAATGATCACTTATTAAGCACTCAGTTTGGCAATGAAGAAGACCTAGCTGGTGGACCCACAGAGAAAGCCACTATCACCAAGCGTCTGTTTGGTTCTCAGGAGACGCCTCCAGCTTGCGCCTTCTGAGCCGGTGATACAACCAACCGGCCCTTTATTCTAAGCCCGACACACTACATAGGGCGGCGGTGCTCAGATGCGGTCTGCCCGCTCTCCAAAAGGAAAAAGGCGGAAAAGAAAATCTAGCAGCTCGAGCCAGCCGGTGGCGTCAACAATGCAAATCGATCAGGTTTGGGGGGCCACCAAGACCCGAGGGAATTATGTGGAGGATTCATGTGGCGGGTGAGCCCATGCTACCTAAGAATTTGCGGAAGCTTCGCCGATTCGGAGCTGCAGTGTGCATGACAGCGTCTTGGCGATAGAGACGCCTTCTATCGGAAAAAGATCCCTCTCACCCGTATTCGTGGTTAAGGTGCCACCAGGCTTGGCTTCGTCGACAATGCCCTGGATCTGTTCTTCCTGCGGTTCGACGACATCTTCAATATGTTCCCCCTATACCCGCTGCACTATACCATGGTCCGTCTGTTTTCTCTCAGCCTGGCCATGCAGATCATTAGAGAGAACACACCGGGCATCGCTATAGTGGATCCCTACTACATGCGTGACGGCTGCTTGGGTTCCCCCGCCGAACGACGTATCGTGGCCTCGTACCTAAAAAGAATCCTCGTGGCGAACAAGACAAAGGAATACATTCTCGTGCCTTACTTTCCCGAGTAAGTCGTTATTCACTCGCCACCGTCGATTGGCTTTATTAGATCATCATCATTCTTTATCCAACACATTCCATTTGAATTTTTTGTGCAGAGATGAACACTGCACGCTCATCTCCTTATCGCCGAAGCATTCCCACGCCACGTATTTCGACTCGGGGAGTCTAGAAAAGAAGAAAAACTACGACAAGATCAAGGAAGTTCTGGATGATGCTCTCACTGGCTTTGCCTCCACGGAAGGCACCACCTTCATGCGTACGAAGGTCAAGTTCGGTAGGCACGTCTTCAACCACGTAACGGAGTTCCCCTGCGTGAAGCAGCCGGAAAACAGTAAGAAGGAAGCCTACTACGCACTCCATCACATGAGGGCGTTCCTACTTGACCAGCAGAATTCTACGCTGCCAGATCATCTCAAACAGTGGGCCGAAGCAAAGGCCAAGATCAATGATTCGGATATTAGAAAAGAGATGTATCGCATCCAGCCAGCGGTTGGGGCAATCATCTTCGTGATGTCATGACTTCAGGGGGATCTTCTACGGAGGAAATATCCCGAATAACCGTGACATAGAAGATCGCCTAGAGATGCAGGGTGACTATAGGAAGTTCATGACGAGACAGGGCGTCCTCCCGTTCCCTAAGCCGAGCCAGAAGGCTTGATGTTGGCCTAGTTGTAGTTACAAACTATAGATGACCTTTGTGTGTGTGTGTGTGGAAAAGTGTACTTATCTTATTAGGTTTATGAATCATCGCTTACTTATTTTGCTTATTATTATTATATATCAATCAATGCTTGGGTTTTTTGCTTACTCTTTGGTCCTTTGCTCAATTTGGTCATTCTTTTTTTCCTTAGTCTTTTTTCGAGAATAATACCGATGATTGAAATGTCGTGGCACACTATATATGTGAATGTGCTATAATGGGATTATACGCCTTGTGCTATGCACAAGTCCAGGTGTTGTGCATCCTACTTGGTGTACGGTTCCATCGTAGCATATTCATGTGTCCAACGACCTATGTATATATATGAGGCATGATTTTTGAGTTACTTTGGTCTTTTTCGAGAATAATGCCAATGATTGAAATGTCGTGGCACACTATATGTGAATGTGTTGCGATGGGATTGTTTGCCTTGTGCTATGCACAGGTCCAGGTGTTGTGCATCCTACTTGGCGAACAGTTCCATCGTAGCATATTCCTGTGTCGAACAACCTAGTTATATATGAGGCATGCTTTCTGAGTTACTTTGGTCTTTTTCGAGAATAATGCCGATGATTGAAATGTCGTGGCACACTATATGTGAATGTGCTGCGATGGGATTTTCCGCCTTGTGCTATGCATAGGTCCAGGTGTTGTGCATCCTATTTGGCGGACAGTTCCATCGTAGCATATTCCTGTGTCGAACAACCTAGTTATATATGAGGCATGCCTTTTGAGTTTGTTCTTTTTGATTTAGGAGTACTTTCTATAAGTGTATCTTCATATGTGACTTTAATTATATATGTTTTTTTCAATAATCGGTTAATTATTATTGTCAACTTATAGATGACGTGTTCGAGTCTCTGTATGATTGAGAAGATTCGGTACGATGATTGAGAAGACCGTTTCGGGCAATGCAATAGCTACAAAGGGTACAACACTATGGCGGATGGAAGCTAGATACACGCGCTATCTAGCGGGAGTTAGGACAAGGAGGATGAACCTACACCTGATGAAGACCTACACCTTCGTGGCGGTGATCATGCTTATCTTCTTTGGTTATTTATCCCGCGTTTGTGTCTAGCTAGCTAGTTTAGATGTCTAGGCGAGCTTCCGAGCTCTAACTTGTTCGATCGACACATGTATTCGCATGTCACCAACTACTACTTTGTAACATGATCGAAACAATGTAACTTAGACTATGTATTCATGTATGAGACTTATCTATATGTATTTGTTTCAATCTTGTTTTTAATATTGAGTATTTACATATATAATTGTATATCTTGTATCTGTGTGTGTATATCTGCTGTAATATTGTATATAATCTGGCTCGGAAATTAAAAAAAAATACATATGTGGCGCACATGGTCTACCTTCTGTGGCGCATTACACCTAAAGCGCACTATGGAAGCTTAGTGGTGCACTAGATCCCAGGGGTAGCGCACCAGCCCAAACTTCGGTGGCGCACTAGCACAATCTCTAGTGCACAACAGCCGTAGCGCAAGGCCCGTGGCGCACTGCGGATGGGCATTTCGGGTGCGCCACTAACAGCCTGTTTCCTAGTAGTGAGGGGTACTCCATTGGCGGTTCTCAATGATATGCAAATACTTACAGTGACAAGAACTTACCTGGACCCAAAGTTGAGTATGCATGATGTGTGGCCCTCGTATTCAAGGGGCATGAGATTGTCAACTTATACTTCGTCAAGCATATACTCCAGCTTTTCCACTTTAACCTTAATCACTTCAAGATGCTTATGATAGGGGCAATGAGGGCTGAAAGCTAACAAGTACCATAATTTTTGGAAGCTCTTTTTGAAACTTATAATCCCTGCTTCCTTTACAAAAAGGTCTTTCTTCCACCATTATTTGAGTCTCCACCTTCTACCTTTAGGCACCATTAAGAGAGCATAGTTGTCATTCTGTGTGCAGTGTTCCAAAGCTTATTAATTGATGCATATTGTGTTATTACTTGCTCTTGTGCTATTTGTTTCTAGTCACCCTTGTAAACTTTGCACGTGTCCTATGCATCTAATTGCTACTCTATGAGGAACAAGCTGATTGCCGCTATGCTATGTTTTCTGCATGTGAAACAAACAAACATTTTTCAATGCATGTTATTCATGATCTTTGTTTGTAGCTTGTCATGTTGCATGCATAGTTACTATGTCCTATTGTTAGAACTCCATCTTTCATGTACATGTTTAGAGTTCTTTGATCCCAGCTTTTAATGCTTGCAAATGGTTGGATCTTTGTTGTTGTTGGAGATATGCCCAAGAGGCAATAATAAAGTGGTTATTATCATATCTTCACACTTATGATAAATGTTTACATACCATGCTAAAATTGTATTAACCGGAAACATTAATACTTGTGTGATTTGTAAACTAAAATAAGAGTCCCTAGTAAAGCCTCTTGTTAAACTAGCTTGTTGGTTAATATATGATCATGGTTTCCTGATCATGAACATAGAGATGTTATTAACAACAGGATCATATCATTAGGAGAATGATGTGATGGACATACTCCTATAGATAAGCGTAGCATAAAGATCAAGTCATTTAAATAGTTCAATTGCTATATGCTTTCTGATACATAGTAACCTAATTCCTTCGACCATGAGATCATGCATATCACCTTTACCGGATGGATGCTTTGATGACATCAAACACCACACCGAATCGGGTGGCTATAAAGGTGGCATTAAGTGTTCGGAAAGTATTGGTTGAAACACATGGATCAAGAGTGGGATTTGTCCATCCTCATGACGGATAGATATACTCTGGCCCTCTCGGTGGAATGTCATCCAATTAGCTTGCAAGCATGTGACTTGGTCACAAGGGATCACATATCAGGAACGAGAAAAGAGTACTTATCGAACGAGGTTGAACTAGGTATGCAGAGATACCGCGATCATAACCTCGGATAAGTAACATATCGTGAGACAAAGGGAAATTGGTATCGTATGTAAGTGGTTCATTCGATCGCAAAGTAATCGTAGAAATATGTTGGAGCCATATGAATTTCCAGATTCCTCTATTGGTTATTGTTCGGAGAAGTGTCTCGATCATGTCCGCATAATTCACGAACCGTAGGGAGACACACTTAAGGATTCGACGTTGTTTGAGTAGTTATGGTATTATGAGAAAGAGACCGAATGTTGTTCGGAGTCTCGGATGGGATCCGGTATATCACGAGGTGATCCGGAATGGTCCGGAGAATAAGATTCATATAAGGAAAGTCCCGTTTCGGAGTTCGGGAATGATTCCGGTGTTTTCATCGGGAATGTTCTAGAAGGTTCCGGATTGTCCGGCACTCCGGGGGGGAAGGGTACATGAATGTGTCATTGCTCATTGAATGATTGCATCATGTACTAAGTGTTCTTGCTGTCCCAAATAAAGGATTAAATTGAATCCTAAAACAGAAAAGTCAAATGTCGGTTTGAAAGTCAAACGCCAAAACAAGAAACTGTGGAAACAAGCAAGAGGAGTTGGAACCAACTTTGGAGGAGGAGTTGGACTCCTCGGGCGGGCGCCCAAGCCCTAGGCGAGTTGGGAGGGACTCCTCCCTCCCTGGCGCGCCAAGGAACCCCTCCCATATAAGGAGGCGGGGCTCCTCCATAGACACATAACTTTCTACTCTAGATCTCCGGTTTAGAGCCGTTTTGGTTTAGAGCTTCTAATTGCTTTAGCCACGGTTTAGAGCCTTCTAATTGGTTTAGAGCCTTCTAATTGGTGTGTCTAATTACTAGACCACTAATAGCCTCTCTCATAAGCTCCACCATACTGCACCGGCTTAAGCGAAGCCTGGGATCTCCTCTACTTAGGTACCACGCCGTTGTCTTTTAGGAATCACGAGAGTGCTACAACCTCCGCTGCTGCTGGAACAAGGGAGAGGAAGGTCTTCGTCGAAATACGAACGTGTGACCGATCGGGAGGCCGCTTGAACGTGGCGCCGGAAGGATCGTCTACACGATCTTGAGATCGGAAGAGTACGACTACATCACCCACGAGAATCGCTCTCGTTAACCGCTTTGGAATCTTCGGTGAGTTCCTCTATCGACTCGTTGCTACAATCTAGTAGATAGATCTTGGCTTGTTTGTTTGTATGCGATAGAAAATTTTTGTTTTCCATGCTACGAACCCCTGAGGGTATCGAGCCGTGTCTATATGTAGATCATTGACGAGTAGAACACAATGGTCATTGGCGTTGATGCTTTATTGTCGATTGCTTCTTGTGTACTTTGTATCTTGCGGTATGTTGGGATGAAGCGGCCGGGCTAACCTTACATGACATCGTTCATGAGACTTGCTCCACGCTTGACATGTAACTTGTATTGCATAAGTGGCTTTGCGGGTGCATGTTTCTCCTAGCATAGTTAAGATCCAATTTACAACGGGTGATTGACAATACTAGTATCAATGTTGTGGTTCTTGTTCGTAGTTAGAGCGACACTTATTGAAAGCCCCAAACCACGTAAAACATGCAAAGAAAGTAGAGGCGTCTAACTTTGTTTTGCAGGGTGTCTGATGATGTGATATGGCCATGATTGTGATTATATTTGATGTATGCAATGTTCCTTATTGTAAGTCGACAACGGCGGAGCCATATGGTTGTCTTTAAATTATGTTAAGACCTGCGTGTCTATTCAAAGTAGTTGTAATAGTTGAAGCCGGTGGACGACAACCATGGAGTAGCGTCATTGACCTTGATGCAATGCCGGTGATGATGGAGATCATGTTCGTGCTTGAAGATGGAGATCGGAAGCACAAGAAGAAAGGCCATATCATATCACATATTATGAATTGCATGTGATGTTAATCCTTTATGCATCTTGTATTGCTTAGTAGACGACGGTAGCATTATAAGATGATCCCTCATGCACATGAATTTCAAATCATAAAGTGTTCACCCTTAGTTAGCACCGTTGCTAAAGCTTGTTGTTTCGAAACACCACGTGATGATCGGGTGTGCTAGATTCTGCAAGTGTATACAACGTGAGCAAGCCAGATTTGCTCATGCGAAACTAAGGTTTGATCTTGTGAGCCTAGCATGTACAGACATGGCCTCAGGAACACGGATTACCGAAAGGTAGAGCATGAGTCATATAGTAGATATGATGAACATGTCGATTGTTCGCCATTGAAGCTATATCAACTCTCGTGATGATCGGTTTTGATGTGGTGGATTTGGTTCGTGTGATCACTAAAACAATGTGAGGGATATTGTTTTGAGTGGGAGTTCACCTAGATTAATTTAATTATTAATTAGAACTCAATTTATCATAAACTAAATCAAAGTGAATTTGCATAGTTGTTGTAGTCATTGGCATCCGTTTACCACCATACGCTTAGTTATAATTGAGATGATAGAGCTATAGAATTCTGGTTAGTTACTTTCTGTTGGTATCGTATTGTTTTTGAAGTGTTAATCTAAAGTTTAAAAGTCCTATTGCAAACTTTCAGTGAGTTCCGGTTACTCCATGAAGTTTAATAATTGGTATTAAAACAAGAGTAACAATTCCAATGTTAGTATATAAGTATCATGTTTGTCTCCACGATTCTTGATATTCAAAGGATTCTCTTAATATCAAGGTTATCTAGGATCTGAAAGAGTTGTTTCAGAAACCATGATGTGTGGAAGATATTGTGATATCTGAAACAAAGTTTTGGTTGCAACATGATAGAGTATAATATGGCAAAAGTCATGTTTTCATATTTGATGAGAATTTGCAAAAAGGTTGGAGACACTTGTTGTCCTGATCCTCCAAAAGGTTTTGGATAAGCAACATTATACTCATAATTCATCGTTATAAGCTAAAAGTAGCTTGATCATGGACGATTCCATGTTAAGGGTGAATATTTGATGTAGGTAAAATGTTTACTACACCAAGAGATTACTAAAGAAAGGAATTTGAAAGAACACCAAACATTTGATAATGGTGATCTACTTCAAAGTGCAAGTCCAAAGACATTGGTATTTAACTATACACGCTTTGGACTATGTGTCATATGTATGACTCCACTATTGATATTGATAGATTCTTTCAAGCGAATAGGAAATCTTGAAGAGAATCTCATAAATATATGGCGTAAAGGAAAAGACTAGAATTGTTCGGTTTAAGTATATAGATGATATACATGTTATGGTCTGTATTCTTTGCTTATTAAACAATGTGGTTCTTAAGTATTTAATACTGAATTTGTTGGTATGAATCGTCATACGAAACAACAGAATTCATGAACTACAGTGGCCTAAGTAATTAGCAAAAGAATATGTGATGATGATCATCGAGAACAAATAAAGGGTTATTGTGTTGCTCGTTAAACATGAAAGCTTGCCTTCAAGATTTGTTTTATCAGGTGTTATGAGAACAAAAGGGTTGTTCAAATAATTGCCGTAATCCATAAAAGATGGATGATTCACAAATCTCGTTGGAAAAATCACATCCATAAAGCTAATGCTAAAGATGTCGAAAGACAAATTGATTGAAAAGATCACTTAGGAAGTGACATCGCCGTTTAAATTATATTGGAAAGAAAACATAAAGAAAATCCATATGGATGGAATTTTTGGAGTCTATTTGATTTTGATCAAATGACGCTTGTGAAACTTTCCTAGAGATAATTAAAACTTCGTTCATAGGCCAAAAGGGAACGAATGACTAGCTTATTGGAAATTGTACATATTGTTGTACAAAGACCATCATGTGTAGTCAAAAGCGATGGATTTCAACTTCATATGCTTTCTCCGAAAATTTGAGTGAATATATGAATATTTACTTAATAAGGATGAAGTATGAAACATTTGAAAAGTTCAAAGACTTTCAAGATGAAGTACAAAATCATTGTAACAAGAATATAAATAGTTTATGATAAAGATCATAAAGGAAGATATTTGAGTTACAAAGTTTAGCATAATACCTAAGATTTAAGGAATCGTTCCATGGATTTGCATTTCCCGAAACTCCATAAGAGTATGGAGCATTCGAGATATGTAATTAAACCTTGTTTGACATGGTGAGATCAAAGGTGTAATTCATAAAATTGCCATTGTATTTTAAAGATTAAAAGCTTTAGAGATTACCGTTTTTCCACTGAAAAGAGCTTCATCATAATCCGTTGAAATGACACCATATAAGGTTATGGTTTGGGATAAAACCCAAGTAGTCCTTTCTTAAACATTGGTATGCTATACATAAGAAAGATGTTTGCAACCAAAGTCGGATGAATCTGTCTTTGTTAAGTATTTCTCCATAAACACCGGAGACAAAAGTGTTTGTCGCTTAGAACGTCAAGTTTCTTTAAGAAGGAATTTTTCGTGAAAAGTTAAGTGGGAGGACAATAGAACTTTGATAAGGTTGAAAGAACCTTAGCTATATGTGCAGAGTTGCGCAGCACCGAAAAGTGTTCCGGAGGCAGCAACAATGCTCATGGCTCACGTGCCTCAAAGGTTGTGATCACGGAGATCCAAGTTCCTATTGAAACAAGTAGGTCGGATAAACAATCAAATGCCAAGATTTGAGGGTTGAATCATTATTTGAGAATAATGAACCGATTACATGCAAAGAAGCGATGATGGGCCCTGACTCCGTCAAATGGTTTGAAGCCATAAAATCCGTGATAGTTCCATACACGAGAAATCAAGTTTTGAACTTGAAGGACCCTCGAGAAAGGTGTAAGACCTTACAGTTGTGTCTGGATCTATAAAGAAATAGACATGGATGTTTTACATCTATGAAATAGTCGACATGTTGGGAAAGAGTTCACAACAATGTTCAAAGGTTGACTATGATAAGATTTGATCTTTCATAGCGATATTTAGTCTAGACGGATTAATGTAGCAACCACTACATATAATTTGTTATATGGTAGTTGAATAAACAAAACAAGTTCTTCTAATAGAATCGTTACCTAGGACGTGTGCATGACACGGTCCATAGGGTTTTGTTAATTCAAAGGATGCTAAAAGCATATGCAAACTTCAATGGTTAAAGTGAGCATCGCGGAGTTGGAATCTTCACTGTGATGAAACTGTTAAAGGAGTTTAAAAGTTCATCAGAGACGATGAAGATGCTTGCATTTGCAAGAAATTAAGTGGGAGCGCTAAGACATGTTTCTAATACATTATGTGGAAGACATATTGTTGATTGGAAATAATGTATCTTTTATTAACACATATTAAGAATTTCATCCTGATGAAAGACTTAGGCAAAACCCAAATATTTGGCATCAATAGACGCTAATATGGTTGTGCCAGAAGTATATAGACAAGATATTGAATGAGTTCAATATAGAAACTATAAGAGAGGTTCTTGTCGCACAGAAAGGATTGAACAAGTTCAATGTTGATGATATATTCAAGTGTATTGACATTTGGCAAGTGAAACAAAATTCAAGTATAGATTGATACTTGATCACAAAGAGTATTTATATCAATCATCTTTGATGTGTACAAATCCAGATATGTCCTATGCTCTAAATGTTATGAGCATATACCAGAATGATTCATAAGATGATCATTGGACAATAGTAAGGATATTCTTATGATCTTTTGGAAGAACTAAGAATATATTGTTTGTAGAAGTGACAAATAGATGGTTAGTTCATTGTAGAAGTACTACATTGATACTAGTTTTGTCACAAAGTGCAAATTAAGTTTATCTCAATCTAAATTAAGGGTGGCACAATATAATGGAAAGTAAGTTTCATAATGGATTTGGATGAGTTCCAAAGTTAAGACATTGTGACAGATACTACAACAAAAGGCTAAGTATATGACTGCTATAATAGCAGCTAAAGAGGGCATTTGTGTCAAGTAGTTTGTTATCAAACTAGGTGTAGTTCACAATGGGATAATACTATGAAGATATATTGTACGACAATATTATCAACATGTTTTAACCCCAAAGAGCTAAAGGTCACACCGAAGACCAAACTTATACAAAGCCATCTCATTAGAGAATGAGTGATGCGAGAGGCAAACACATGCAATTACACACGGACACGGAAGTGTCGGATCCGGATCAGTTGACCACTAGCAATCGTGTACATACAACAAGGAAAGCCATAGGTGTTGAATACACAAAGGTTTGAAACTAGATTATTGACTCTAGTGCAAGTGGGAGACTGTTGGAGATATGCCCAAGAGGCAATAATAAAGTGGTTATTATCATATATTCACACTTATGATAAATGTTTACATACCATGCTAAAATTGTATTAACGGAAACATTAATACTTGTGTGATTTGTAAACTAAAATAAGAGTCCCTAGTAAAGCCTCTTGTTAAACTAGCTTGTTGGTTAATATATGATCATGGTTTCGATCATGAACATAGAGATGTTATTAACAAGGATCATATCATTAGGAGAATGATGTGATGGACATACTCCTATAGATAAGCGTAGCATAAAGATCAAGTCATTTAAATAGTTCAATTGCTATATGCTTTCGATACATAGTAACCTAATTCCTTGACCATGAGATCATGCATATCACCTTTAGGATGGATGCTTTGATGACATCAAACACCACACCGTAATCGGGTGGCTATAAAGGTGGCATTAAGTGTTCGGAAAGTATTGGTTGAAACACATGGATCAAGAGTGGGATTTGTCCATCCTCATGACGGATAGATATACTGGGCCTCTCGGTGGAATGTCATCCAATTAGCTTGCAAGCATGTGACTTGGTCACAAGGGATCACATATCACGGAACGAAAGAGTACTTATCGAACGTGAGGTTGAACTAGGTATGCAGAGATCAAGCGATCATAACCTCGGATAAGTAACATATCGTGAGACAAAGGGAAATTGGTATCGTATGTAAGTGGTTCATTCGATCGCAAAGTAATCGTAGAAATATGTGGGAGCCATATGAATTTCAGATTCCTCTATTGGTTATTGTTAGGAGAAGTGTCTCGATCATGTCCGCATAATTCACGAACCGTAGGGAGACACATAAGGATTGACGTTGTTTGAGTAGTTATGGTATTATGAGAAAGAGACCGAATGTTGTTCGAGTCTCGGATGGGATCCGGGATATCACGAGGTGATCCGGAATGGTCCGGAGAATAAGATTCATATAAGGAAAGTCCCGTTTGAGTTCGGGAATGATTAGGTGTTTTCATCGGAATGTTCTAGAAGGTTCGGATTGTCCAAGACTCGGGGGAAGGGTACATGAATGTGTCATTGCTCATTGAATGATTGCATCATGTACTAAGTGTTCTTGCTGTCCCAAATAAAGGATTAAATTGAATCCTAAAACAGAAAAGTCAAATGTCCATTTGAAAGTCAAACCGCCAAAACAAGAAACGTGGGAAACAAGCAAGAGGAGTTGGAACCAACCCGGAGGAGGAGTTGGACTCCTCCCGGGCGCCCAAGCCCTAGGCCGAGTTGGGAGGGACTCCCTCCCTCCTGGCCAAGGAACCCCCTCCCATATAAGGAGGCGGGGCTCCTCCATAGACACATAACTTTCTACTCTAGATCTCCGGTTTAGAGCCGTTTGGTTTAGAGCTTCTAATTGCTTTAGCCGGTTTAGAGCCTTCTAATTGGTTTAGAGCCTTCTAATTGGTGTGTCTAATTACTAGACCACTAATAGCCTCTCTCATAAGCTCCACCATACCGCACCGGCTTAAGGCGAAGCCTCAGGATCTCCCTCTACTTAGGTACCACGCCCGTTGTCTTGCCGGAATCACGAGGAGAGTGCTACAACCTCCGCCTGCTTTGGAACAAGGAGAGGAAGGTCTTCGTCGAGTACGAACGTGTGACCGATCTGAGCGCTGCGGAGCGATGGCGCCAAGGATCGTCTACGATCTTGAGATCGGAAGAAATCGACTACATCACCCACGAGAATCTGCTCTCGTTAACCGCTTTGGAATCTTCGAGGGTGAGTTCCTCTATCGACTCGTTGCTACAATCTAGTAGATAGATCTTGGCTTGTTTGTTTGTATGCGATAGAAAATTTTTGTTTTCCATGCTACGAACCCCTACAGTTGTGAGGGTGCATGTCACCTCAAAAATTATTCTGTTTATCACTTACCTACTCGAGGACGAGTAGGAGTTAAGCTTGGGGATGTTGATACGTTGGAAACGTATCTATAATTTTTGATTTTCCATGCTTGTTTAGTATCTACTTTGCTTTACTTGTCCATACTTTGAGGTGCTTTTTACATGTTTTCTGGTACTAAACTATTAACAAGTTGCAACAGTGCCAGATGCCTGTTTTCTGCTGTTTTTGGTTTCAGAAAAGTTAGTAAATAAATATTCTCGGAATTGGACGGGACGAAGGACAAAGTCAATTACTTTCCGTGGGGAACAAGAAGTCCAGAGGAGAGCCAGAGGGGCCAAAACCCCCAGGCGCGGCCGCTGGTGGGCCCATGCCTGGCTAGGGTTTGGTGGCCCTGTCCGCCTCCTCGACCTCCCCCTTTGCCTATAAAAATCCCCCGATGCAGAAACCTGAGTACCCGATCAGAAATCCACGAAACCGTCTGTAGCCGCCGCCACCATCGTCCCTAGATCGGGGGGATCTAAAGTTCTTCCCGGCACCCTGCCAAAGGGGAGATCATCCCGGAGGCCTTCTCTCTGGTATGATGCATGAGTAGTTCCACCTTTGACTATGGGTCCATGTAGTAGCTAGATGGTTGTATCTCCTCCTTTGTGCTTTCATGTATAGATCTTGTGAGCTCCATTCATGATCAAGATCTAATCTATTTGTAATTATGCATGTTGTGTTTGCGGGGATCCGATGGATATTGAGATTATTATATTGGTTTGATTAATGGTTTTGTCTTTATGATTATATCATGTCTATGTTGTTTATGATTTTGCATGCTCTCCGTTGCTAGTGGTTATCTTCGCCAAGTAGTTGCTAGTGACTCCAAGAGGGGTTATTTATGCTCGATAGTGGGTTCATGCCTCTAGTTTTCAAGGGAAGTGACAATAATCTATTCGGTTGTAGATGTGATATTGCTACTAGGGTGAAAACAATGGTCTCTTGTTCATGAAACATGTGGACTGTTTATCTTACACACTTTGCTTAAAGCAGTTATCTGTTGCTTGCAACTTAATACTGGATGGGATTCGGATGATAATCTGAAGATGGACTTCTAGTCATATATGCAACTGGATGGCGGTCTATGTATATTGTTGTATTGTCCAATCAACCTCGTAGGATCTTTCTGATTAGTAATTGCTTTGTTATGCCTTGCTCGGTTCCTGTCAATTGCCCTGCTGTAATTTGTTTACCCTTCATGCCATGTTGTTTATTTAAGGAGAGCACCTCTAGTGAACTATGGACCCCGATCCAATCTTTACCATTGATACATCTTCCACTGTTACTTGTTTACTTGCTACAAATTATTGCCTTCCACACCATACGTTTAATCCTTTGTTACAGCAAACCGGTGAGCTTGACAACCTCACTGGTTCGTTGGGGCAAAGTCTTGAGTTTGTGTTGCACAGGTCTCCGCGTTGCTTGCAACACCTATATGACGTTTCCTTCCTCCTATTGGTTCGATAACCTCGGTTTCTTACTGAGAGAAACTTGCTGATGTGCTGTTTCTTATCTTGCTATTGGAGTTTCCAACGAAGCGTCGCACGACAAGTGGTGGGCGCCATCAACACCCTGCTCCACTAGCAAGTTCCATGAGGTGCCCAAGAACGGAGTCAGCTTGCAGGACGTCTCCAGCATCAACCAGGCCAAACTCGAGATGTAGGAGGTTGTCGATTTCCTCAAGAATCCCGACAAGAGCTCGGGCCAAGATCCCCAAAGGATTCCTGCCCGTCCGCTCGCCCAGGACCTAGAAGACGCTGCGCGCCCACATCTTTCCCGGGGAGTCCGGGGTGCCGCTCGGGTGTGAGTTCATCAAGCCTGCAACCACCTGAACCATCTTCCGACGAGCGAGCGTGACCAGCAGTAGCATAGTCTCCCTCTCGCCGGTGGAGTGAAGCGGGCTCTTCGTTTTTCGTCTGAACCTAGGCATGTGACAGGTTATTATGATTGTTCCTCCTAATTTCTTAGATATCGGTGTTGTCCTTTGTACTGTTCGGCTAATACTCTGTTATACACGGCTACTAATTTGGAGTAGAGCACTGCAGCTTTATTCTATGCATCTTCATCCATCTATTTTGATACCTTTTTTTTACAAACTCGGTTGATTTGCTTTGGGCTGTGACGCTGTGTCATGTCTCACCGCTCCAGGCCAAATAAATGAAACAGCGTGAATGGCTTCGGTGTTGTGTCCAGACATCTCGGCTAACATGGAGAAGTTTATTTTAAAACCAAAGAAGTAATTGAACTTTACAATAATTTTCGCAAACAAAAAATGACATAGCGAATAGAATTTTAGGGTTAAAATTAGGTGATGCATGCATAATGATGTAGAAGTCAATAAAATAATTATTTAAAATAGTTTGTACACATAAAAAAATATGAGTCTACTTTTAAATAACAGTGTTCACCAGAGTTCAAACCCAAATTTAACGCTTTGGTGTCTTATAAAAGATGAAATATTCTTTGGTGGGACCCGATGTTCCCGTCGATTACGAGACGTCTGCGGAGACTTTGTCAATCTCAAGAACCCTGGATAAGTCTCTCAAACTCCATCATTCGGAGGTTCTCATAGTAGTAGGGCGTGTGTTCATGCGTTCATAGGGGTGGATGTATGTTCATGTATATAAGCGTATGCATAAGTACTGATTTTCAAAAAATAGAATAATTATTTTAGTAACAAAAACAGGGATATGGTGGGATCTTGACGTGCGTCAGCCAAGCTTGCCTGGTGGATCCAACGGGTATGGCGATCTCTTTCACTGAAAATATACTTTTTATATATATTTTAAGAAAAAGAGAAGGCTTGGGAGAGATTTGACAATTATCTCATTGGCCTAATACACTATATTATGCTTATAGAATATAATCTGCAAGATCAATGCACGGACGTAGTGCCAATGCACAGGCATTTAGCTAGGTTCGTCCTCCTTCTGATTTTCCGTCTGACTTTTCATTGGACTGTTTTGCTCCTGTGTGTTTGGATAATTTACATAGTTTGCCACCGCAAAGTCATAGTCCAGAGAAACAGCCTAGCGGTCGGGAAATCCCCTTCCTACCTTCCTGCAACCCGCAAGGCCCCGCCGCCGCCCTCGTAGCCCCGCTCGCCCTCGCTCGTCCCGGTCGCCGTTGCTTCCCAGCGCACCTCCTCGCCACCGTGTTTTCTCTTTGGCCCTCTCAGAGCATCTCTAGTGGCTCGTCTATATGCCCGTCTAAAGCGATTTGGACGACCGTGGATGGAAAAAACCTTCCCAGTCGCTCGTCTGAACGAAGGTCTAAATTTCGACGTCCTCACAAACCTGCTATCCGTCGTCCATATATGGACGACGGTGCCATGGCCGTCCAAAGCAACTTCTTGCCCGGGAGCTCACTCCGACGTCCATCCAGAACAGTTGGAGACGTAGGACGCATGTGGCACTCGCGCGAGGTCGCCGTCTCTCTGCTCGCCAGCTCCATGTACTCTCCTTTTCCATGTAGATTTGGCGAGAGGGAGAGATAAATTGGACAGGAACGAGAGGGTGCTCAACCATGGTGCCTAGGTGCATGCTAGATCCGTCCGCCGGTAGCCATTTTTTGTCGGATCAGGATGAAATCAGTGTAGCCGGGCGCCGTCTCGTCTGATCCTGTTGGGGACAGGCTCGAGCGTGGAGGGGGCATGGGGTCGCGCGAGGCGTCAGGCCTAGCGGCGGACAGGGAGGAGAATGGGAAGGGGCATGGCGGCGGTTTGGGAGGAGCAGCGGCAGGGGCATGGTGGAGGGCTGCAGCTACTCCGAAGGTGTTGAAGAGAGGAGGCTTGTCTAGTACTGAACTTGCTGCTTGTGCATCGATACAGAATATAGAGATGAGGTGATGTACTACTGAATGTTGCTGACATTGTTTGTATCGCTGCATAATATATAAATATTTGCTTGTATTGATAATCATGTTGTTGTCCTGTTTGCTACTGAATATTGCTTCTAAATTTTGACGGTAGTTATAAAAAAATATTAAAATATTGAAGAGAGGATGTAGACGTCCTACATATACACGTTCTGCTGAAAATTAAGATCGTTTATATTCTCTCTCCTTTTAGACGGTGGTCTATACAGACATATAGACGTTTAGATTTAGACGGTGGTCTCTTCTCTCACACAGGAGCTATCAATAGTCGAACGCGACCACCTACTTGTGGCGTATCGCAATTAAACGCCCGGTCACGTCTGCACTGACCTTGCCGGCCACCGCATTATACCTTTCCTAATTGCCTCGCCTCCAAAAGTGTGGTCTGCCAAGCACCGGAGATGCACGGGCAAGCCGATGGGATTTTTCTTGCTTGTTTTCATATAAGTGTGGTTGGATCAGATTTACACTAAGCGGTAACTCTATTGGTAAAAGCATTTTACCCAGTGAATCAGGAGCATGTACTTGGTATAAATGGCTGCATATAACCAAAAAATGAATAATTTCAATAGAAAAATGCTGATTACCCATACCTGGGTGAAAAAAAGGGTACATAGATGTATATAGAAAATGAATAGTGTCAATAGGAAAAATGCCGCTAGAGGAAAATAGCATCTAAAGCCAAATTGTAAGTTAAATAAAACTCAATTCCGATGAACATAGAAAATAGCTAAAGGAACCAACACTTGTTGAGATTAGAAAAATGACGGAGAGAAAAATAGGAGTTAATTAGAGCTACTTTCATAAAATATATACTTAAAAATCAAATTTTAGAGTTACTTATGAAATATAATACTCAGATGACCCGTGACAACGCATGGGCGTTCAGCTATCTATATTAAGATTGAGAACGTTTGTCAACATCAAAATTTTCCGTTTGCCTGTTGTTTATGCTTTTTCCCCTGGTTGTTTCAAGGTATTACATCTCCTGCCATCGCTAAGAAAAAAAAGATAGGTTCATGAAACGAACTGGCATCTCTCGCCCACGTCCCCTTCTCCCTCCCTCCTCGCGTCAGAAACCGCCGCCGCGAGCGTCGGCTACCGACCCCACCCTACGGACGCCGTGACCAGGCCTCCCCGCTGTCCGGTGCTATTCTCCTCGAGCCGCCGCCTCCCTCTCTGCAACCCGGTCGTCGCATGCGTGACTCCCGCCCCGGACGCTTCCCCCGGCCTCCCAGTTCGCCGGCCCCATGGCCCCTTCTCATCACCGCTGCCTCGTGGGACCCTCCTCGCTGCTGAGAAGCGCCGCTACCTGCGCTCCTGTGCCGTCCCCAACCCCCGGCCCTACTCTCCGCCCAGGTCGCGCGAGCCCGGCCCGCTGCCGATCTCTGCAGGCCGCCGCACCGTCCTGCATGCTCCTCCTCCCGGTCACCGCGTCGCCGCAGGCGCTTTCCCGTCTTCGCCTCGCTGGCCGACGCCAAAGACGTCGGGTGTCTCTTCCCGTCACTCTGATCTCCGTCCTCAGGGCAGCGCCGCTACCTCTGCAACCGTAGGTGTTCACTGCAAGCGTAGGTGTTCAATGAGGATACTACCAAGAACAGTGGCTCCTAGGCTCCGTCCCTATCAAGAGAATCGAGGAATTACGATACCACACCATAGGTACTCTGTGTTGAAGTGTATAAGTGGATTGCACTAGCCATTTTCATCAGTTTGGACTTTTGGTTGCGTTGGCTAGTGCATGAAGCTTAACATGGTATCAGAGCCTAAGGTCTTGAGTTCGAGTCCTGGCTTTTGCAATTTATCCTAAAATTTTTGTTGACCCCTCTGAGTCCACGTATAGGCCTCTTAAGTCATACGTGAGTTTCGCGCGTCGTCGCTCTCTTCCGGTTGCACGTGCTGACTTCTTCCCGTCACACGTGAGAGTACATAAAATAGTGTTCAGTCCTAGGAGGAGCAGCACATGCTATGCCAACTTTTCTTTTGACCACTGTTAAAGTGAAATTTTGTTTGAGGCTAATTTTTAGAATTGGAGCCAACCAACCCGGTAAGTACTCTTTTGTACGTACTTTGTGAAGCATATATATACAGACGCTGGAGGTACACTTGCCGATACATGGTGTATAGTCTGCATCGCATTCACATCAAACAAAGTAATATTCAGAAAACTCATATACTTCACCTGCTTGTGTCTCTATCCACTGCAGTTGGTTGGACACAGGAGTGGATCTGGGCCCCTGGCAGCCCGGGCTACAGCCCGGGTCTTGGCTCGCCGAGTACATTCAATTTCTTTGTAAAATTCAGAAAAAGAAAGAATAGCCCGTGTTGTTGGGCCAAAATGACCAGGGCTTGGCTTAGGAAAGCCCAAGAAGAAACCACGCACGGTTTGCTTGCTCGCATCCTCACGTATACAAGAATTGATCGATGAAAAAAAGGAAAAAACTGCTCGTCGCAATCACCGCCAGACCTCCTCGTCTCCCTCAACTCGATCGACCCGCCCGCCCGCCCAGTCTCTGCGCCTGCCCGACCTCCTCATCTCCCTGGTCCCTAGCGCTACCGCCGCCGCTCGCAGATCGACTGCCGCTGCCGCCAATGACCGCGATCGCGCCGTCTGTGCCCTGCCGTTCCAGATTCTCTGGCAGAAGCAGAGCAACGCCCTTCCGTCGCAGAAGTAGAGCAACACCCAACGAATCGGCACACTGGCCTCAGACTGCAAATCATCGACTCAGTACTGCATCGACTCATCGCCTTCAAGCTGTTCGAAGCCTCTATAATTGGTAATTTCTCTCTTTGAATTGATTGGTTCCAAATTTCCAATACAAAGTCTGAACTTGAACAGTTGAACACAATGAAGATTGAAGAACCAAATCAGTCCTGAACCAAATAATCAATTTCAGTGCTAGTACTGCTATAATTATGTTCTGCTGATTTTGAAGTGTTTCCTCATTTTATTTTGTGTGATTGCATAGAGGATGAGGGGAACAAAGAGATTAAAGACATGTTCATTAATCAGACCGATGTCATCGTATTTTCCAACATTGTCACAACTTGCCAATTCAAACCAATCCCCTACGGCTGCAGCGAAAGAAACCGATAGCACACAACAGCAGCCCCTGCCCAACAGCGACATCAGCAAGATAATCAGGATACTCACATTGTTGTTAGTACAGATGTGGATAACACTAGCATCCATGTTGATAATGCTAGTGTTGATCTTAATCCAGATGATATTGTTGCGGATCCCGGGCTTCGGAAACCAATTGAGGAGCTAGATGTGAACATCAGAGATGCTGCTAGGAGAGAGTATTTGGTAAAGGGTCCATTCCAACCAGTTGGTCACAAATATCTCAGAAAATTAATTTTTCTCTCCGTCATTTTTCTAATCTCAACAAGTGTTGGTTCCTTTAGCTATTTTCTATGTTCATCAGAATTGAGTTTTATTTAACTTACAATTTGGCTTTAGATGCTATTTTCCTCTAGCGGCATTTTTCCTATTGACACTATTCATTTCCTATATACATCTATGTACCCTTTTTTTCACCCAGGTATGGGTAATCAGCATTTTTCTATTGACATTATTCATTTTTTGGTTATATGCAGCCATTTATACCAAGTACATGCTCCTGATTCACTGGGTAAAATGCCTTTACCAATAGAGTTACCGCTTAGCGTAAATCTGACCCAACCACACTTATATGAAAACAAGCAAGAAAAATCCCATCGGCTTGCCCGTGCATCTCCGGTGCTTGGCAGACCACACTTTTGGAGGCGAGGCAATTAGGAAAGGTATAATGCGGTGGCTGGCAAGGTCAGTGCAGACGTGACCGGGCGTTTAATTGCGACACGCCGCAAGTAGGTGGTCGCGTTCGACTATTGGTAGCTCCTGCGTGAGAGAGGAGACCATCGTCTAAATCTGAACGTCTATATGTCTGTATAGACCATCGTCTAAAAGGTATGACTGGTTGAAATATAGCATATCTAAAGATGCTGCATTTTGTTTTTATTGTTTCCTCTTTAAGCAATCACGAGCAGAAAATTTTGGTACATAATCATTTACAAGGGTTGGTTTTAGTTATTGGAAGAATGGAATTGAAGCTTGTGATCAACATGTTGGTAAGAATATGGATAGCGCTCACAATAAAGCTAGGAAATATTGTGAGGCTTTTAAAAATCAGCGGCAAGGCGTGGATTACGTGTTGGTAGCTGCAACCAAGAAGGACGAGGAAGAATATATATAAAGATCGCATGATGATTATGATAGGCATTGCAAATTTTTTCCTATTGCAAGCTCTTGCTTTTTCGTGGGCATGATGAGTCTTCTAGCTCAAACAATAGAGGGAATTTTCTTGAGATGTTGAAATGGTATAAAGGGAAAGATGAAAAAGCTGCAAAATTTCTTGATAGTGCTCCTACAAACCGTCAAATGACCGCACCAAAAACACAAAAACAGATTTGCAAAGCTTGTGCTCATGTTACCACCAAAGCTATTATTGAAGACATTGGTGATAAATTTTTTGCTATACTTGTTGATGAGGCACGAGATGCATCTATTAAGGAACAAATGGCCTTGGTTTTGAGGTTAGCTTCTACGGCTTCTATATTTCTTCGATTCGAGTGATTCAAAATTTCAAAGTATGCTAACAATGAGTTTCTTGTCTTATGTAGGTATGTCAACAATAAGGGACAAGTCATAGAGAGGTTTGTTGGTGTGAAGCATGTTCCGGATACGACATCCGCTTCACTAAAGATAGCTTTGGATGGTATGTTAAAATCTCTTGGCTTATCTATCTCTAGTGTGAGAGGTCAAGGTTACGATGGGGCCTCAAATATGAGGGGACAATTCCATGGATTGCAAAGACGCATATTAGATGAAAATCCATATTCCTTTCACATCCATTGTTTTGCCCATCAGTTGCAGCTAGTGGTTGTCTCTGTTGCCAAGTGTTGTTTCTCTGTCTTGGACTTCTTTAACTATGCAACTATGATTGTCAACACGGTTAATGCATCTTGTCATAGAAAAGATAAATTATTGCAAAGTCAGCATTAGGAGATTGTGAACCAAATTGAGACCGGTGATATCTTCACATGAAGAGGAAAGAACCAACAAACTAATCTTTCAAGACCAGGGGATACTCGTTGGGGCTCTCACCATAAAACCGCGTGTCGTCTTGTTCACATGTGGAAACCTATCCTGCATGTATTAGAGAATTTGAGTGATGATGCTACTAATGCAACACAAAAAACCACAGCTTCAGGTTTGTTGGAAAAAATGGAAAGCTTTGAGTTTGTATTGATAATGCATCTTATGATCAAAATTCTTGGAAAGACTAATGAGCTATCAACATGCTTGCAAAGGAAAGATCAAAATATTGTGCGTGCTGTAGAGCTGATTGGTACTACATTAAAGGAAGTAGAAAATAAGAAACAGCGGTTGGGATGAGCTTTTGGAAGATACAGAAGGCTTTTGTCTTGCGCATAATATTGTTGTGCCAAATTTGGAAGATAAAATACCAGCTAGAGGTTATGAAAGATAAAATACCAGCTAGAGGTCGTTCGAGGGGTCGTGGCAGCCAACTAGTTACTTATTATGACCATTTCCGTCATGAAATATTCAATGTTGTGCTTGATCTCGCTTTGCTGAAAGGTCTACTCAACTCTTGAGGTGCATAGCTTGTCTTGATCCAAAGAATTCATTTGCTAATTTTGATAATGGCAAGTTAGTTGAACTTGCGAGAATGTATGCCGGTGACTTCTCTCAGTATGATTGTATAGTCCTTAGGGACCAACTTGCCGCATTCATTGTTGATGCGAGAGATGATCCGAGCTTCGCAAATTGTATTGATCTTGGGAACCTTGCTCTCAAGATGGTTCAAACAGAGAGACACAAGACCTTTCCATTGGTATATCGACTTATTGAGTTAGCCTTGATTTTGCCGGTTGCAACGGCAAAAGTGGAGAGAGCATTCTCAGCAATGAAGATTATCAAGACAGATTTGAGAAACAAGATGAATGATGATTGGATGAATCATAGTATGTTGTGCTATATTGAGAGAGACATATTTGCAAGCATTGAAGATGATAAGATTTTGGATTGTTTCCAAAGTATAAGGTCACGCAACAAACAAGTACCAAGTGGTAAGTTACGTTTTATCAATAAAGTTTTGGGGATTATGTCTCAATTCTCATGTATTCACCCATACTATTTATAATTATTATTTTTCTTGTATTTGTAGGTTCCGGTTCTTCTCCTATGATTGATGGGGAAAGGGTAGGCTAGAATGAGAGCAAGGATTTGTTATTAGGTACTAAAAATGCATCTTGATTATGCGATTATAGCACCGCACTTTTTATGCTTTTATTATTGTACTTCGGTTAAATATTGTTATCAAAGCTCAACTTATGCATTTTTACCATGCTTAGGCTATTATATGTTGTTATTGAGAGGGGATTCGAAGGTAATTTTTTTCATAGTTCAGAGTTATTAGAGATTAGCCCTGGTCTTTCCTGAATTCTCGGTCCGCCACTGGTTGGACATAAAATTTCAGTGGTTCTGCTTATTGGCCTAGACATAGAATACCATTATTGTGCCGTCGCCAAATCCGCCGCCACCCCCGCCCTCCAAGCTGTACTATCCTCCGACCAAGACGTCACCTGGTTGATTCATTCAGTTTGGTTGGATTTTGACTCTAGGGAGTAAGATGATGGCCGGATCCGGCTGAGTCCTTCCCGTGGCCAGAAGCGATGGATGGCAAGACATCAACAGTATCCATGCGTCGAATTGGTCCACGTTCTCAATCAAAGTTATGTATAGGTGAAGATGTCGACTCACACGTCCAAATGTTCGTCACCTTGTACAGGAGGTCAAGGATGAGGACGAAGCCCATATCAACGAGGTGGTAATTTGGCCCCCCCTTGCGTTAGACCTCAGCTACGATGGCTCCAATGAGACCAAGATCTCTAGATTCAAGATTCTCATTAGTGTGGCGATAGAGGCTACATCGGCATCAGGGAATGCACTACATCGTCAAATTACGGGGCGACTGCCTTCTCATATCCACAAGGTAGTGAAGGGCGTCTAGAGTTCTCCGATAAGGGGGTAAGAGTGGTAGCGTATTACTAAGAAGTTCCACAAACAATGATTGACATATATACAATACAAGACTACTTTTCTGAGTCACTCGGCCCATTAAGAAAAATATTTGGTTTTAATAGTAAAAAACTTCAACGCAATATTTAATAAAATTAAACCCGTAGCAACGCACGGATACTTTGCTAGTTAATATAAATTTTATAAGTTATAACCTATAATTAGCACAAATACTATGATGATCGTTAGACGACTCGGATATAGTAATAAGTTGTAGAGACATGTGATGTCTAGACGCTCCCAAAAATCAACAGAGGAATTTTAGGGTCACCGTATCGACTTTAGCTACTCACATGCATGCATCGCTTTTACATCTTCACGTTCGGTCTCAATGTTCGAAGAAGACACTGTAAATCAACGTTAATCCATGCTAAAGAAGCTATACGAGCCAGCCTCTGCGTCAGCCGTCAGTTGGTTGGCAAAGTGGCGGCGCCAGATCTGCTCAGCTCCGCAGGCAAAATCTCTCAGGCTAGTTGTAGTACACTTTTTAGCGATTAGTTCAGTTTCTACTACCTCCTACTTTAGAGGGCTTATTATGCGGGATGTCTCTTTGCAACTCTAGCCGTCAGTGGTTATCTGACCAGGCAGGATACTTTAGGTGCCGTAACTAAAACATGGTTGCTCAAGTTAAGCCTGCTAGTGCTAGTTGTGCTGAACCTTTGGATATAGGCGTAAAGAAATTCCCAGTGCCTCCGATGCCCAGTATCTAAAGTGATATGGAGAAGTGAGTGTCCCTCGGAGAACAATACTGCACATGAAGAAGTGTCCAAGTGAGTGCCCCTCACAAAACAGTAAATAACGTGTGGTGCAGAGAACTGCCTTGCTACTACTCGATTTTGGATGCTTTTGTGTATCTTCTTAGCTTTTATACTCCATAAGAAGTTAATCTAGCTTACTCTATAAGACTACTCACAATGGGAGTATCATAGGTGGTACATGCATTATATGCATGAAAAACGCTGACGTGTCACTATAATTAATGATGAGAAAGAGCATAGTGATATCATAGATAGATACCGTATCATAGTATATAAAAATAGAAAAATTACTGTCAAATAAATCCGGAACACAAATTTGCATTGAGATTCTACAATTCAACAAATATGATAAGATCATGATAGGACTACATGATACGATGCATTATAGAGATAGTATCATACGAAAATATCACGTATATGATACTAATATTTGATACTACCCATTGTGACCAGTCTCATCCATGCTTGGCGCACGTGAATTTTTTCTTACTTCATTAAACACCTCTAGACCAACCCGAACCAACTTTCGAAAAAGAGTAGTATCTCTTTATCTTGGGAAAAACCCGAGTTCTCTCGGGCTAGTATCATACATTATTATCATGCTATGATACTGATATGTGATACTATCTTTATAGTGGTTAGCATCATCTAGTAATATCATCATATTTAATTATTTGTACAATCTCGATGCAATTGTGTGTACGAGATGTATTTGTTATTAAATTATCTAGTTTCACGTGATATTATATGGTATCATATTATGATACCACTAACATATCTATGTTCTATAGTGCTGCATAATTTTTTTGCCAAGGTGTCATGTATGATACTAGCACTATGGCTAGCCTCAAGAGGGAAATAGGGAACCAATTAACTATAGATATGATTATACTTGTCCGCAGATGATAATTCCTATCAAAGTTAGCTATGGTATAAATACCGCAAATAAATAAAGATTCAATATGATATAAACTTACCTTTTATTTGCCTCATGCAAATTCTAAAATCTTACATGTATTTTTTTGGATGTACTACTATATTTCCTCGAAACATCCTCTGAACTATATTTTGGCACATGAGTTTGGTGCTAGGGTCCACAACCCTAGTTTTCTGACGGCAGTGGACATCGTAGTCAGGAAGCAGTGGCCGAATCATTGATTTGGTGGTGGTCTCCATATCCGTGTGTCGCGGTCAATGGAGGTAGGACATTCTCTTTTGCGACCAGATGACGTCCCCTCCACTTTGATATCAGGTTCAATTCGACTCACTAGCTGCAACACATGACATCTTGGGGAGGGGGGGGTGTCAAGTTATGCCTGGACATGGGTGGCTATGCATGATATCTCATGAGTAGGTGTCATGCCTCAGCCTGGCAGGTGCTACGCACGCTTAGTCGATTGAAGGTGGTGCGACAATGGCTAGACGCATAGGCGGACCCAACCGTTCCTACGTGTCCAGGCTTCCAGTCGGCGGGCAAGCCTAATTTGATTTTTAAGTAGTGTCATTAGATTTAAAATACACTGTTTGCTTAGACATTGAATAATGCCTATACGCATGGTGGTATGGGAGGTCATCGACTTCCAATTTCTCCTCCAACATCATGCACTACCGCACAGAAGCCCCACACAGCAAAGGCTATTCGGAACACGGCAACACCTTTGTCGCGTGTATACACACGACAAATGCCACACGTCAGCGATCGCCACGGCAAAGGCCCTTTGCATGTGTTTTCCAAAAAAGACAAGGGGAAGCATTTGCAGTGTGACTTACGTGTAGACACGGCAAAGTAAAGTGAGATGACGGTTCCTGTGAAAATGACGGTGTTCATTTTTTGCCATGTGTCTATTTTTTGCCGTGTGTCTCGTTGAAAAGTACACGACAAAGAGGTTGTCTTTCAAAAATAAATTTGAAAAAAAATCAATTTTATTTCACACTTTTTTGATTATTTTTGACTTTTTAATCTCATATAGGATATTTATATCCTAAGTATGCTTAATATTAGGTCAAATTGCACTCATAATCAAACTTCCTCTTTGGGCACCCATCCTAACACTACTCTAGCTCTAGCACACTTAACTTCTTCGTTTCTTCCGAATAAGCTTCCGAGAAAGAAACCATTCCTTGTCGATATAATACTTTCATATCAATCTTATTAACTCTTAGACCATGATGTCACACATCTCAGTTTTAGATTCCAAATTATTATTTAAGTAGACAATAATGAATAAATAATAATACCCGTAAATCAGAATTTGACACATAAAATGTCTAAATCGATCAGAAAAATGAGAGTAATCCAAATATTACATCCATATAATCTTGTGAAAAATGGGGTGGTATCATTTTGAATTAGCCATTTGGTGGTTGCTTCACAAAATCTTCTGTTTTTTGCACTCTGAAAATGGAAAATGGCTTTTTGGTGCAATGAAAAGGAAAACTTTCTCCTGCAATATTGTTATCCCTCCCATGATGCACATGCATGTACAATATTGGCACATTATCATAAACTATGCCTTGATTCTAGCCATAAAATTGGTCATGACCCGAAAGTTAGGAAACCTCGAATGAGATAGGTCATTTTATGAAGGTTTTTTGAGACATAATCAATATACCAAATTTGTTATTTTTTTCCAACTATTTCACATAATATAACACCACGCGAAGGTTTCTAATTGTTTCGATCGTTTTTGAATTTTTATGCCTCTTTTAAACTATCGACAAACTTTGTCGAACGACGGGTATAAAGATTCTTTGCTCGGAGCTAAACCTCTCTAAACTTGCATTGGATCTCTGATAAAATAACATATTGTGAACCCAAAAATGATTTTTGTAAAAAATCATGACCATCAGATCATGTACCTGTAGTTCATATCTGACCCACTTCCTACCGATTCGGCAGGAATTTATCTTTTTCACCTAGGATGGATGGAAAGGTTTGAGATCCCCTGTTAGTACATTGTCCATTTAAGGTGGTATAGTATTTTTGAAAAATGGGGTGGTAGCATTTTGAATTAGCCATCTGGTGGTTGCTTCACAAAATCCCCTGTTTTTTGCGCTTGGAAAATGGAAAATAGCTTTTTAGTGCGACAAAACGGAAAATTCCTCCTGCAATATTGTTCATCATTTCATGATGCACATGCATGCACAATATGGGAACATTATCATAAACTATACCTTGATTCTAGCCATAACATTGGCCATTTGACCAGAAAGCGAGGAAACCTCGAATGAGATAGGTCATTTCATGAAGGGTTTTTTGAGACATATTCAACATACCAAGTTTGATATTTTTTGCTCAAACTATTTCATATAATATGACACCACGCGAAGGTTTCACATTGTTTCGATCGTTTTTGAATTTTTCATGCATCTTTTAAACTATCGACAAACTTTGTCGAACGATGGGTATGAAGATTCTTTGCTCGGAGCTGAGCCTCTCTAAACTTATATTAGATCTCTGATGAAATAGCATATTGTAAACCCAAAAATAATTTTTGATAAAAAATCATGACCGTCAGATCATGTACCTGTAGTTCATATCTGACCAACTATCTACCGATTCGGCAGAAATTTGTCTTTTCCACCTGGGGTGGACGAAAAGGTTTGAGATCCCCCTGTTGGTACATTGTCCATTTAAGGTAGTCTAGTATTTTTGAAAAATAGGGTGGTAGCATTCTGAATTAGCCATTTGGTGATTGCTTCACAAAATCTCTCATTTTTTGTGTTCGGAAAATGGAAAATGGCTTTTTGGTGCGACGAAAAGGAAAACTTCCTCCTACAACATTGTTCGCCATCATATGATGCACATGCATACACAATATGGGAACATTATCAAAAATTATGCCTTGATTCTCGCCATAATATTGGTGATTTGATCCGAAAGTTAGGAAACCTCGAATGAGAAAGGTCATTTTGTGAAGGTTTTTTTGAGACATATTCAATATATCAAGTTTGTTATTTTTTCATCCAACTATTTCACATATATGATACCACGCGAAGGTTTCATATTGTTTCGATCATTTATAAAAAAATTATGCCTCTTTTAAACTATCGACAAACTTTGTCGAACGACGGGTATGAAGATTCTTTGCTCGGAGCTGAGCCTCTCTAAAATTACATTGGATCTTTGATGAAATAGCATATTGTGAACCCAAAAATAATTTTTCTAAAAATCATGACCATCAGATCATGTACCTGTAGTTCATATCTGACCCACTTCCTACCGTTTCGACAGGAATTTGTATTTTTCACCTGGGGTGAACGGAAAGGTTTGAGATCCCCATATTGAAAAATTGTCAATTTAAGGTAGTCTAGTATTTTTTAAAAATGGGGTGGTAGCATTTTGAATTATCCATTTGGTGGTTGCTTCACAAAATCCCTCGTTTTTTTCGCTCGGAAAATGGAAAATGCTTTTTGGTGCAAAAATAACGGAAAACTTCCTCCTACAACATTGTTCGCTATCCTATGATGCACATGCATGCACAATATGGGCATATTATCACAAACTATGCCTTGATTCTAGTCATAACATTGGTCATTTGACCCGAAAGACAGGAAATCTCGAATGAGATAGGTCATTTTGTGAAGTTTTTTAAGACGTATTCAATATACTAAGTTTAATATTTTTTTCCTCCAGCTATTTCACATAATATGATAGCACGCGAAGGTATCACATTGTTTTAATCATTTTTGAATTTTTTATGCCTGTTTTAAACTATGGTCAAAACGGCGTGCATGAAGATTCTTATTCATCATAAATATCTAATATTTGAGTTTAGATAGATAGACCTTATTTTTTTTGCAAATTATGATATATTATTTGTATTTTTCTGAATTAGAATGATTTTCTTAAAAGTAATGTTATAAAAGGAAAAAAGAAAAAAAGGAGTTTGCCGTGTATATTATAGAATACACACGACAAAGGTCATTTGTCGTGTATACTGTGGAATACACACGGCAAAGGGCCGACGAGGACACACATCAAAGAGGCCACCGTTTGCAGCCGTTAGCTCCTCCCCGTCAAGTGGACCTGTGGGGTCGTGGGTCCCACCTTGTTATCGGGACGACGCCTATGCCGTGTGCCGCTGTTGACTTTGCCAAGTGTTTTTTCTTTGTTGTGTTCCTTTGTGGATCTTTGTCGTGTATATTTTTTTGCCGTGTTCTTTTTTAGAAATTACCGTGTTTGTGTACTTTGTCGTGTGCTTTCTGGGTTATACACAGCAAAGACAAACTTTGTCGTGTTCTTTCTGGGTTACACACGGAAAAGACAAACTTTGTCGTGTTCCGGTCTATTTGGCACACGGCAAAGCCGTGTCTACACGACATCTGACATATTTTCCCATAGAGATGGACCAAATAATGAAGAAAAACAGTATGTCCAATTATTGCTTTATTTGATCTGACCCTCAATTTCTTTACCTTATCTCTCTTTGTATTTTGTATATATATATTATTTCTAGTATGAAGATAATTCGATGCTTGTGTTCTTTAAGAAAGCAATCAGGTGAGTAGCAGGTAAACCAGTTTGATTCTTCTTGTATCAATCTCATTTTGTGGTTGACATATTTTTTGAACATTTTGGAACTAGTGTTGCCAATGATGTTAAAGTACATAAATGTATATTTTCACCGGTAAACAAAAATGTTATCCACAGAGCAAGGACTGGGGATGACAGGATTAATCAAAACCATTATTTGATAATCATGTAGTTATAGTAATAAGTGTCACTAGATTTACTATTCTTGGTTGATCTAACGGTGCTAAGAGTTATGTGAATACAAAATTTGGTGGATGTAATAAAGAACGTGTCGTTCTTTATCTTAAATAATAGAGATAAGGTCTTCATGAAAACTTACATTGCAAATTACTTTTGAGTCAGCAATTAGAGTTATGCACTTAGAGTGAAAATTTCAAAATTTTCATGTAAGTTATCCTATTTTTTTCTTTCGTACATTAGACGTGGATTGCACGTGCACGCTTACTAGTGTCATCGTTTGGTAGACAAGTTTTGGGCCTCTCCCAGGTTCAATTGCTGAACAATACACATTTTTGTTATAAATTATCATTTCAACTATAGCAAAAGAATATTACACCACTCTAGATATATGTAAAATTTAACACAGACCACTAGTATAAAACAGGCCATCCGTTCGCGCCCTCTCAGAGCATTAGTCCCGGTTGCACCACCAACCGGGACTAATGCTGGCACGTGTCCTGGTTCGAGCGGGCACGAGGCCAGGAGGCATGCATTCCGGTTGGTAAGGGGGCATACGTCCCGGTTGGAGCCACCAACCGAGACTAAAGTTTTGGCCACAGCCACGTGGCGTGGCACACACCTTTAGTCCCGGTTGGTGGCTCCAACCGGGACATATGCTCCCGTCCTCTATAAATGCAACGCCCCAGCCCCCTCTGCCTCCACTCTGTTTTTTCTCTTGGTGGAAGGTGTGAGGGGTGTGCTAGTTTTTTCTCTCCTATGCATGCATTCAAGGTGTTTGATGAAATGTTTGAGTGAATAATCCCGTTCAATTTCTCATAGAACAAAAATATAGAAGGTGTCCGAGACGCACTTGAGCTTTCTCCTCTTTATTTCCCTCGATCGAGGTTAGCAATCTTATCTTTTCTCTGTCATTGATACAATGCATGTGTCTATGTGAATTGGTCATTTTACTATTTATGATGTCTTGTTTTTTGATAAACTTACTTATATGATGCAGATGAATGGTCGGGAATGGATGTACGGTGACCGGCGCGTAGCCGGGTATATGAAAGGCATGGATAAATTTATCGATGTGGCTACGGCAAACAAAGAGAATGGTTTTATACGTTGTCCATGTGTTCAATGTCGGAACAACAAGGAGTACTCTTCCTCGAAAATCATTCGCGGCCACCTGATTATGAAATGTTTCATGCCCAACTATAATTGCTGGACCAAGCACGGGGAAAGAGGGGTTATGATGGAAGATGGTGAAGAAGATGATGATAACAACTATCATCATATGTTTTCTGAATAAAGTGATACTGCAATGGAAGACAATGGAGAGGAAAGAGGTGAAGAACGGGTATCAGATGAGCCGGCTGATGAACTTGGTAGGGTCATTTCTTATGCAAAGCGAGACTGTGAAACAGAAAATGAGAAGTTGAAGTTAGAGGGCATGTTAGAAGATCACAAGAAATTGTTGTACCCAAATTGTGAAGATGGCAGCACAAAGCTCGGTACCACACTGTAATTGTTGCGATGGAAGGCAGAGTGTGGTCTAACTGACTCCTCATTTGAAAAGATGCTGAAAATAATGAAGCCGAAGTTTCCAAAACATAACGAACTTCCCGAGAGTACCTACGAAGCAAAGAAGACTCTCTGTCCTCTAGCATTAGATGTGCAAAAGATACATGCATGCATTAATGACTGCATCCTCTATCGCGGTAAGGAATATGAGAATTTAGATAAATGTCCGGTATGCAATGCGTTGCGGTATAAGATCAGACAGATGACCCTGGTGATGTTGAGGGAGAGCCCCTCCGGAAGAGGGTTCCTGCTAAGGTTATGTGGTATGCTCCTAGAATACCAAGGTTGAAACGCATGTTCAGAAACAAAGAGCATGCCATGTTGTTGCGATGGCACAAAGAAGACCATAAGAAAGACAGGAAGTTGAGACACCCTGCTGATGGGTCACAGTGGAGAAAAATCGAGAGAGACTTCCTAGACTTTGCAGGTGACGCAAGGAACTTATGGTTTGGTCTAAGTACAGATGGCATGAATCCTTTTGGGAAGCAGAGCTACAGTCACAGCACCTGGCCCGTGACTCTATCTATCTACAACCTGCGTCCTTGGTTGTGCATGAAGCGTAAGTTCATTATGATGGCAGTGCTCATCCAAGGCCCGAAGCAACCGGGCAACGACATTGATGTGTACCTTAGGCCATTAGTTGAAGAACTCTTACAGTTGTGGGGCAAACCAGGTGTACGTGCGTGGGATGAGAACAAACAGGAGCCATTTGATCTACGAGGTTGTTATTCAGAACTATCAATGATTGGCTCGCTTAGTAACCTTCGTGATGCACAAACAAGGGATATAAGGCATGCACACACTGTTTAGATAAGACTGAAGGTACATATTTGCATAAATGCAAGAAGGTTGTGTACCTGGCGAATCGACGATTTCTTCCGACCAATCATCCCGTAAGAAAGAAAGGCAAGCATTTCAAAGGTGAAGCAGATCACCGGAAGAAGCCTGAACTCCCTGCTGGTGATGATGTATTTGGTATGGTTAAGGACATAGAAGTAATCTTTGGAAAGGGTCCCGGCGGCCAATCAGTTCCGAACGACGTCGCTACAGGACACGCACCCATGTGGAAGAAGAAATCTATATTTTGGGAGCTACCAAATTAGAAAGTCCTGCGTGTCCGCTCTTCAATCGACGTGATGCACGTGACGAAGAATCTTTGCGTGAACCTGCTAGGATTCCTAGGCGTGTATGGGAAGACAAATGATACACCAGAAGCACGGGAGGACCAACAAATTATAAAAGACCCAAAGAACATGCATACACATAACAAGACGGATAAAGGGCGTCACTTAAGTCGTTCCAGCTATGCTCTTACCAAAGCAGAGAAGGAAATCTTTTTTGAAATCCTTTACAGTATCAAGGTGCCGTCGGGCTTCTCATCTAATATAAAGGGGATAATAAATATGGCAGAGAAAAAGTTCCAAAACCTGAAGTCTCATGACTGTCACGTGATTATGACGCAGTTTCTTCCGATTGCATTGAGGGGGCTTCTACCGGAAAATGTTCGAGTACCCATTGTGAAGCTGTGTGCATTCCTCAATGCAATATCTCAGGAGGTAATCAATCCAGATATTTTTCCAAGGTTACAGAAGGATGTGGTACAATGTCTTGTTAGTTTTGAATTGGTGTTCCCACCATCCTTCTTCAATATTATGACGCATCTCCTGGTTCACCTAGTGGAAGAGATTGCCATTCTCGGTCCGGTATTTCTGCACAATATGTTCCCCTTTGAGAGGTTCATGGGAGTCTTAAAGAAATATGTTCATAACCGTGCTAGACTAGAAGGAAGCATCTCCAAGGGATATGGAATAGATGAGGTCATTGAGTTTTGTGTTGACTTTATTCCTGACCTTAAGCCGATTGGTGTTTCTGACTCGCGGCATGAGTGAAGACTAAGTGGAAAAGGCACGCTGGGAAAGAAAGCAATGATATGTAGGGACGAGGATTCTTTCACTAAAGCACACTACACAGTTCTACATAATTCCACCTTGGCAGCTCCGTATATCGAGGAACACAAGAATATCGTACGCTCCAAAAACCCGGGGAAGCGTGAATCATGGATTACAGATGAACACATGAAGTCTTTTGGTGGTTGGATGCGGACACATCTCTTGAATGACACCACTGTTGGAGATCAGCTATACTTCTTGGCCGCGTCACCATCTTCTACTGTATTTAATTTCCAAGGGTACGAAATAAATGGGAATACATTTTACACGATCGCCCAAGATAAAAAGAGCACCAACCAAAATAGTGGTGTCCGCTTTGATGCAATAGACGAGAATGGACAAAAAGACACATATTATGGTTAAATAGAGGAGATATGGGAACTAGACTATGGTGTCTCTTTTAAGGTCCCTTTGTTTCGCTGCAAATGGGTCAACCTGAATGGGGAAGGGGTAAAGATAGACCAGTTGTACGGAATGACAACAGTGGATCTCAACAATCTTGGTTATAGAGATGAACCATTCGTCCTAGCCAATGATGTGTCTCAGGTTTTCGATGTGAAGGACATGTCCTCCAGACCGAAAAAAAGAAAAAATATGCAAACGAATACATCATATGATAAGCCAAAGCGTCACATAGTTCTTTCAGGGAAAAGAAACATCGTGGGAATCGAGGACAAGACCGACATGTCAGAAGATTATAATAAGTTTGATGAAATTCTGCCCTTCACAGTGAAAACTGACCCAAGCATTCCGTTAAGTAAAGAAGATGCTCCATGGTTACGTCTGAAGCGATCATAAGGAAGGACATATGCCAAGAAGTTCATGCTCATATTATGTAACTCTAGTTCATGTCTTTCGCGGTTTGTGGCTTGACCGAAGGATATCATTAGCGGTTTGTGGCTTGATGGGACTATATATAGGGGGGCCTTTAGTCCCGGTTTTGTAGTCTCAGTTTTTAATATTAATAAATGTCTTGAGTGTTAGTCCCGTTTTGTGGCTAGACCGGGACTATGAAGAAGTTGTCCCTATTCGTACTTACCATTAAGATCTGATCTCCAAACGCGCGCGGTCACATATTAGGGAGTGCCTCTATGACCAGTTTCTTGGAGATGCCGGAGGATCGATCCGCGGCATCTCCCCAAACTGGTCAGTGGTGTCCTCGCCTCGAAAACCATCTTGCAGCTTGTAACTTATCTAACTAGATCAATACACCGAGCTAACTAATTTCACATATTAGGAGTGCCTCTATGACCAGTTTCTCGGAGATGCCGAGGACTGGCCCGTCGGCATCTCCACGAAATCGGCCAGTGGTGTCCCTCGCCTCGAAAACCATCTTGCAGCTTGTAACTTCTAACTAGATCAATCGCCTCGGAGCTAACTAATTTCACATATTAGGGAGTGCCTCTATGACCAGTTTCTCGGAGATGCCGGAGGACTGGGCTCCGTCGGCATCTCCCTGAAACTGGCCGTAGTGGTGTCCCTGCTCTAGAAAACCATCTTGGAGATGCCTCAAACTGGCTGGAGGATTGGACTCGCAAGGATGCCTATTTATAGTACAAGCAGCTCGGCATAGTGTCGACACTTACGAAATAATATCGACACTCCCCCTATTATTAGTGCTAACTCATGTTTTGTCCCGGTTGGTGTCTCCAACCGGGACTACAGGTTCATATTTAGTCCCGGTTGGTGACACCATCCAGGACAAGGTACACGCCGCACGACAAAATGTCTACACTCACCCCTATCATTAGTGATGCCTGGCCCAGCCTGCCGAAATCCCTCCGCATGGTGTCGACAATGAAAATCCTGTTTCAGAATGCTACCGTCCCATTTTTAGAACAATCCAAACAATGAGATTCCTTCGCATGGTGTCATATTATGTTACATAGTTGAAAGGAAAAATACCAGACTTGGTATATTGATCATGTTTCGAAAAAAACCTTCACAAAATGACCTATCATGTTCGAGGTTTCATGGCTTTCGGTCCAAATGACCGATGTTATGTGCTGAATCACGGCATAGTTTGTGATGTTGTGCCCATATTATGCATGTGTGTGGACATTGGTATGGAGAACAATGTTGCAGGAGGAAGTTTTCCTTTTTGTCGCACGGAAAAGCCCTTTTCCATTTTCCGAGCGCAAAAATTGGGTCGTTTTATGAAGTAACCACCAAAATGTTGTTTCAGAATGCTATCGTACCATTTTCCTAAAATACTAGACCACCTTACATGGACTATCTCCCAACCGGGACATCTCAAACCTTTTCGTCCATCCCGGGTAAAAAGGACAAATGTCTGCCGAATCGGTAGGAAGTGGGTCCGGTTTGTACTACAGGTACATGATCTATCGCCCGTGATTTTTTGAAAAAATCATTTTTAGACTCGCAATATGTGGTTTCTTCAGAGATCCAATGCAATTTCTAATGATGCTCATCCCCTATCTTCATGCACACCGGTTCGACCATAGTTAGAAATTCAGATAATTCAAAACGGGCATAATAAATTCAAAAAAAATCTGAACAATGAAAATCCTTCGCGTGGTGTTATATTATGTTACATAGTTGAAAGGAAAAATACCATACTTGGTATATTGATCATGTTTCGAAAAAACCTTCACAAAATGACCTATCATGTTCGAGGTTGCATGGCTTTCGGTCCAAATGACCGATGTTATGTGCTGAATCACGGCATAGTTTGTGATGTTGTGCCCGTAGTATGCATGTGTGTGGACATTGGTATGGAGAACAATGTTGCAGGAGGAAGTTTTCCTTTTTTTCGCACGGAAAAGCCCTTTTCCATTTTCCGAGCGCAAAAAGCGGGTCGTTTTGTGAAGTAACCACCAAAATGCCGTTTCAGAATGCTACCGTCCCATTTTCCTAAAATACTAGACCACCTTACATGGACTATCTCCCAACCAGGACATCTCAAATCTTTTCGTCCATCCCGGGTAAAAAGGACAAATGTTTGCCGAATCAGTAGGAAGTGGGTCCGGTTTGTACTACAGGTACATGATCTATCGCCAGTGATTTTTTGAAAAAATCATTTTTAGACTCGCAATATGTGGTTTCTTCAGAGATCCAATGCGAGTTCTAACGATGCTCGTCCCCTATCTTCATGCACACCGGTTCGACCATAGTTAGAAATTTAGATAATTCAAAACGGGCATAATAAATTCAAAAAAAAATCCGAACAATAAAAATCCTTCGCGTGATGTCATATTATGTTACATAGTTGAAAGGAAAAATACCAGACTTGGTATATTGATCATGTTTCGAAAAAACCTTCACAAAATGACCTATCATGTTTGAGGTTTCATGGCTTTCGGTCCAAATGACCGATGTTATGTGCTGAATCACGGCATAGTTTGTGATGTTGTGCCCATATTATGCATGTGTGTGTACATTGGTATGGAGAACAATGTTGCAGGATGAAGTTTTCCTTTTTGTCGCACGGAAAAGCCCTTTTCCATTTTCCGAGCGCAAAAAACGGGTCGTTTTGTGAAGTAACCACCAAAATGCCGTTTCAGAATGCTACCGTCCCATTTTCCTAAAATACTAGACCACCTTACATGGACTATCTCCCAACCGGGACATCTAAAACCTTTTCGTCCATCCCAGGTAAAAAGGACAAATGTCTGCCGAATCAGCAGGAAGTGGGTCCGTTTTTTCCCGCCATTTCTTCCCGCCAGTTTTTCCCGCCGGTTCTTCCCGCTAGTTCTTCCCTCCAGTTATCTTCCTGCCATTTCTCACTATATATATAGGGTTGGACTCCATTGTCATTGCACATCTCTAGACTCATATCTGCAACCTCATCACTCTTTCCCATGACTTCCACCGTAGCACTAACTCCTAGGGAGGCGCTGCGCTCGAACTACCCCTCGCCCACCGGACTCTGTCCCCGTCGGCCGGATCTTTGGCGCCGAGGCGTGCAGTTCCTCTGTCCCTCTAGGTGGCGCGTCGGATGGCCATCACGAACCACTACTACTTGAGCTCACGCCGAGCGGAGGAATCCCGATGGCGTCCCGACTATTTCCCGACTTGGGAAGCCTTCTTCGTGGATCGGCGTGAGAGGGCGCCGCTGCACGAGGAGGACAACCCACCTCCTCCGAACTTCAACGAGGCCGGTCGTCGTGGTGGCGCCGGACTCTAGAGTGTCATGGCTCACGACACGGCCGACTCTAGCCTCACTGTTACCCTCAAGTCCAGCCCACTTACTCAGCCTTCAAGGTTCAACTACGGCGACCCGACGCATTTACAACGGCCGCAGTAGTAATGACGAATACAGTGGCGAGTATTACATGTGTAGGCAGGAGCATGACTGAATCATTCCAACATTGCAAAACAAGTTCGGCCGATTGTGGCTTCATCTGGCCATGTATCTTAATTTTCAGTTCTTCTATGTAACTTTGTGTTAGTTGCGTTATGTACTTTAATTCCAGTTCTATCCTAATCAAATTTTCTTTCCGCCCATTATTTTCCGTACTTTTTATGTTACAGTTTTTCTAAATACCAAATTAATATTAAAAAAATATAAGTTAATTCATTTTTAATTGTAAATGGTTCACATTTTAAATGGTTACATTAATTATTTTTCAAAACAGAAAATGATTTTGAATTATTTATTCAAATCCAAACACTTTTTATGTTTAAAGTTTTTCTAAATTCCAAATTAATATTCAAAAAATATAAGTTAATTCATTTTTAACTTTAAATGGTCCATAGTTTAAATGGTTACATTAATTATTTTTAAAAATAGAAAATGGTTTTGAATTATTCTTCAAATTCAAACACTTTTTATGTTTAAAGTTTTTGTAAATTCCAAATTAATATTCAAAAAATATAAGTTAATTCATTTTTACTTTTAAATGGTTCATATTTTAAATGGTTACATTAATTATTTTTTAAAAATAGAAAATGGTTTTGAATTAGTTATTCAAATCCAAACACTTTTTATGTTTAAAGTTTTTCTAAATTCCAAATTAATATTCAAAAAATATAAGTTAATTCATTTATAAATTTAAATGGTTCATAGTTTAAATGGTTACATTAATTATTTTTAAAAACAGAAAATGGTTTTGAATTATTATTCAAATTCAAACACATTTTATGTTTAAAGTTTTTCTAAATTCCAAATTAATATTCAAAAAATATAAGTTAATTAATTTTTAATTTTAAATGGTTACATTAATTATTTTTTAAAAATAGAAAATGGTTTTGAATTAGTTATTCAAATCCAAACACTTTTTATGTTTAAAGTTTTTGTAAATTCCAAATTAATATTCAAAAAATAAAAGTTAATTCATTTTTAATTTTAAATGGTTCATAGTTTAAATGGTTACATTAATTATTTTTAAAAACAGAAAATGGTTTCGACTTAGTTATTCAAATTCAAACACTTTTTATGTTTAAAGTTTTTCTAAATTCCAAAGTAATTATCATTTAAAAAACATTACAAATTTAAACCCTAAAATAAAAAATAAGGCGGGAACAGAGAGAAAATTCCTGAATTTTTTGAAAGCAGTCAAATGTCGGTTGGGGCTACCAACCGGACTAAGGTCCTCAGCGCCAACCCTTGGTCTGAAAAATTGGATTATACGTCCGGTGGTGGCTCCAACTGACGATGATTTTAGTCCTGTTGGAGCCACCAACCGTACTAAAGGTCCTTTGTTATAAACACGCCTCCTCTTCTTCTTCCCCATCTCACTTCTCGCTTCACCGACGCGCGACAGAACCGCCCCGATGCCGGCTGCCGCGAGATCGCGCCGCCGCTTGGCCCGCCACCACCGCGCCTCCGTCCGTGCGCGCCTTCTGCACTTCGCCCGCCGCGCGAGCGACGGAGGCGACGCCCCGTGACCAAGAAGGAGCGCCACTATCTTGCTCCTCGACGCCTCTCGCTAACGCGGTGAGCCTCTGCACCTCCCGGCCCTCCGTTTGCTTGTTGTAGCCATGCCGCTGTGTCCTGCAAGCACCTCCGCCGCTGCCCACCGTGCGCCCAGCTCCGGTGACCTTCTTCGAGCGGCGCCGCCACTTTATTGCTTACCTCAACGCGCTGCTTCGATCAAGCCTAGCCCCGCATGCCTCACAGCGCCGTCCCCGGTGACCACCCGACGGTGGCCGCCGAGATGATGTCACCCCGGCATCACGCTGACGTGGCCCACAGGCCCTCTGACCTTTGACCACCACGGTGGCTTGCTGATGTGGCCTAGGGCCCAACAGTCAGTCATAGTGGCTAGGTTCTGTCTGGGTAAAAAAACCCAACCCTTTGCTAATGTCATATTGACACAGTAATTCAATTTTAAATGATTTAATAATTCCAGAAATTGATATAAACTTGTAAATTCAATATCTTTTTATTTATAAGTCGGAAAAATACAAATAATATATCAAATTTTTCAGAAAAATGAAACCTATCTATTTAACCTATAATCATGCATTGTTAAACAACTTAAATGACAAGTATAATTATAAGAACAAATGCACCCCTCTCATATGTTCCGGAGTTTCCCCGGGTTAGGGTTTTCACCCCTCGGAACCCCGATTAAATTGTCGAGCATGTCTTAGGGTTACATTCCAATGCAAATTAACTTGTCATATCTTCATACTTGCTTGAGCATTGCATCGATGCCATGTGTTGATTGTTTTCCTTTCTTTTTGGTGTTTGGATTATTAGGTTTATTATTAGTTAGGTATTATTAGGTTTATTAATTAGTTTGGTATTATTGGTCTTCGGCCCCACTGGTCAGTCACTGTGGGTAGCCCCATACCCGATTCACATTGTCAAGCAACTTAAAAACCCTATCTTAGATAAGGAATCATTAATACCCCTTAGGTGCATGTGGGTTCGACGATGTGCCTTCGCCAGGGCATTCCGAACCCTCTTAAATTGATTCCAATATGGTATTTTGTTAGTATCTATTGTTACCTATCTGCTGGATAGTTTCCCTTTTGTAGCCTTATACTCATGTTCCCATCTTAGGTGCATGTCGGTTTAGGGTTTCTCTTCATTTTTATTATTGTGTATGTATATATTAGGGTTTCTCTGAATTAGGGTTTATATCTCTCAACACCGTACCTAACTTTCTCCCTTAGCCGCTTCGACTTATTCGTTTTTTCACCTATGCAGAAAATATGGACCCACACGTCAGAGACGAAAAAAAGGAAGAGTTGATCCAAGGTGTGATCCGCGGGGAAGAAAATTTAGATGTATCAATGTTTCTGAACAACTCCGGTGAGGGTGATCCTCTTTTTGCCAGAATAGACGACTTGTTTGAGGTTGAAGGTGTTGCCTTCCGCGAGGGAGAAGGCGATGCCTTGTGTAATCGAGAGGACAACCGCTCCGGCGAGGTGCATGTAATATATTAATTCATTAATTAATCATCTGCTATCTATATAGAAATAGTAGCGACGATCTTTCTTATTTTAGCCCTCCGGATCGAACAAATCTACTGAAAAGAGCAGACGAGGCCCAACCAAAAAGTTGCAAGACCATGAGAGGTTCAGGATCGAAGATGTCGCTGAAGACGGCAAACCGACGGCTCCCGAAGTTGTCGGAAAAAAATTGTGGCACAATGCGGAGTAATCATTAGGGACTTAATCCCGATCACCATTGGAAATTGGAATAGGCCTGCTGATGCGAAAGAAGAGGAAACATGTTTATTTGTCCCTAACCACGCCAAAGATTTACTGTGGAAGAGGCTCATGGTTAATTTCAAACTACCAAAGATAGAGTTGGACCCAAATGCGGAGGATCCAGTTGAGGACGCCTTAGAACATGGGAGAGCCAGGGAGGCTAAGGTCAGGGAGTGGGCTTTGAAGAAGATGGCCCAGTGTTTCACCAACTGGAAGAAAAGATTGCACCTTGACTATGTCGTGAAAGAGAAGACTCCCGATTTCAAGAATATTCGGTTTGAGAAGATAAAACCATTCTAGGCTGAGTTTGTGGAATACAAGACATCAGAAAAAGCTAAGAAAATGTCTGCAACGAATAAGCTGAATGCTGCTAACAAGAAGTATCACCATACTATGGGGCAAGGTGGCTCTGGTGGCATTCCTAAGTGGGAGAAACTTGAGAATGAACTGCGTGCTAAAAAGATCACCCCAGAGAGAGGTGATGGGGGAGAACGGGCAAGGAATTTTTTGTGCGTGCATGGGGGCACGTTGGACTCGGAAGGGAAGTGTATATATAACATACGACATAAAGAAGACCCCTTGCCAATCGAGAAGATGAGAAAAGCAGTAAAGGCTGTTAAAGATGGGGACTTCATTCCCGATAGAGAGAATGATGAGCTCACACTCGCCCTTGGAAATAAGGAACATGATGGACGAACACGAGGCAGAAGAGGCTCCCAACCATGGAGGACTGGGTTTCCCGAAGAGAGGAAGAAATATCCTGATAGAAGCCGTAAGAGGAGAAAGGACAGGGCGGAAGTTGAAGCAGATATTCAGAAAGAGCAAATGCGTATAATTGAAGAACGAATAAAGAAACAACAAGATGAAATTAACGCACTTAAAGAGCAAATTACTACCGGCCCATCTCAGCAGCACACTGCATTCGATGCTACCGGCCTATCGAATAATCGAAAAAGCAGTGTGGCTTCCACCGAGGTCCCGGGTGATGACAATGGCGATGACGATGGTGCACCGACGATGGCTCCTGTTGGCTACCCAGTGGATGATATCACAGATATGACACACTGCGAGCTACATGTCAAAGTTGTGAACATATCAATGAAGGTGGTGGTCGGCTATGCCTTACCAATTGGACCCACACCAACTTACCACTGTCGTTCGGTTCCAGAGGGCTATGCTGTTGTCGGGGTGGATGAAATCATGCCCACCTTTAAAGTTTTGAAGCTTGACTATCCTGCAGGTGAAGGGGATGTGACTGAACTGGGAGACGCAAAAAACGTCACCATTTTATGGCCAAAGGAATGTATCATGCTTCGAAATCACACGCCAAGGCCATCTTCACCGCCGCCTCACCCGTCTCCAGCGAGGACTTGACCGCCGCGGCAGCCGTCTTCGCCGCCTCACCCGTCTCCAGCGAGGTCGTCGCTGCCGCGGCAGCCGTCTTCATCGCCTCACCCGGCTCCGTCGCCTCACCAATCTCTGGCGCAACCATCGCCGCGAAAGCCATCGCCGCGAAAGCCATCGCCGGCGCCTCAGGATAAAAAGCGTAAGCGTACCGCTACTCTGCGTCTTGGTAAGCGATCGCCGAAACGTAAACAAGAGCCTCTTCCAAAAGTACCAAAGGTTCCTCCTAAGAGAGCTTATGATCAGATCAAGAGGAGATCGCGATCGTTGATGCGAAACGACAGCCGCTAAGTGAGGCGGCCAAAGAGCCGAGTTCCCAAAGACCAAAGAAGAAAAAGCCAAAGTGTTGAAAATGCTAAAGTCTCTTCATCAACCCGAGCCAAAGCTGTCATCAGACTATGAGCGTTCTATTCTCAAGTCACATGCGGCACAAAAAGCCTCGAAGAGCAGTACTGATGCAAGCGAGAAATCTGTTGCCCAGCTCGGAGAACAAGCAAAACAGTCTTGCGCCCTCTCAAGGTGATTTCCCAAACCAATGTGGGGTCGAGCAAATATGGGGCCAAAGAGCAGTATGATCCAGACGTAGTTGCACAATACGGAGAAGCTGCCGCTGCTCAAGGTATGATTATTGCCCAGTACTTATCCCAGTTAGAGTACTTCCCTGTGAGTGAAGTAGCATACAAATACCAGTATGGCAAACCTCTCGTCAAACCTGAGGAGGTAAATAATCTTCCAACAAAAATGCGAAGATTGCATAACTGGTACTTGCATGCCACAAAGGCATGGATAGTGCTGAAGGTTACAAAAAAGCATTATGGGAAAGATATAGATGACATGATATCCATTGAATTTGATGAACTATTTCAATTATTCAATCAAGACGCCTTGGACAAATCGATCATCAGTGCCTATTGTCTGTAAGTACTAATTCTGTAATTAATTTAGTCTCCAGCTATCTCACCTTGTTTATTGCATGTATATAATCATACTGTAATATGCAGAATGAAGATTCTCGAATGCAGCAGAGGACAAATCTATGACATTGGCTTCATTGACCCATATTGGGTTCATCAAGCTAATCTCAAAACAAACCCCCAGGATACGGAGGATAATATAGTACACGCGTTAAGGTTTCAAGAAACCAGAAGGGAAATACTATTTTCTTATAACTTCGAGTGAGTGTTATTGTCTTGTATACACTTTCTGTTTCGCTTACTCGATGTTAAGTATATAATTGATTAGTTATGCATTCGCAGCAACCACTATATTTTGTTAATCATTCAACTTGACAAAGGGCGTGTACTAGTCATGGACTCGAAACATAAACCCCTTGAGACGTGGAAGGACATGCAGATACTTCTCCAGCGGTAATTCTAATCATTACGACACTATATTGACAACGTTCGTGAATTTTATGATATCAAGTAATTAATAACTTATTTTATTCGTTTTCTTCATCGGCCAGCGCTTGGAAAAGGTTCACCACAAATGCTAGGGGTGTTTGAAAAGAAGAGCTTACATTTGAAGCACTAGATGTAAGCACCACTAGCTATATCCACGCATCTCTTTGATTCTAGTTTTGATACAGTTATTATCATGCTTGATTATTATTTTGATTGAACTATGTTCTCGTAAAGTGCTTGACGCAGGGACCAGGTAACAATCTATGTGGATACTATGTTTGCGAGTTCATCCGACAGACGTGCGATGAGAAGGGCAGAAATTTAGAGCAACTCCACGTACGTAAACAATTTTCATAGTTTTTAATTACAATCAAATTGTGTTTAGTTTCATTCATATAGGCTGACTCCTTTTTTAAATCAGATTGAACGTCTACGGGACGGTCTTCTGCCAAAGGATCGCGTACGAGCAATTCAGGAGGAATTGGCGGGATTCTTGGATGCAGAAGTCCTAGACCCAAAAGGGGAATACTATTCGGCTGTATATAGACAATAGGGATTGTACAAAGAGCAACTTTTGTATGTAGTGCATGAACTCGATCCGTGTATCGAATATAATATTGTCATGATGATCTTCTGTAATATAATGGTTCCTTCATTGATGAGTGCAAAACACTAAATAAACAATAAATCAATCTAAATGAATTCTCTGCCGCGGCACAAAAAGTGGCCAAAATCAAGGCAACAAAAGTTGAAATGAATTCTCACTGGCAGAGAATGTGCCATCTCGCCATGCGTATATTATTTGTTCGTTATACGAACCGGACGGTTGCTCCACCTCCTCGCCTCCGCTGTCACGCCAGTAATTGAACCCACTAACGCCTTACCAACCGGTACGCACAAGACGCTTTCTACTAGTAGACAAATATCACATATAACATCCACATGGGTGCATCACTATCACAATTTGTCCTTTCTCTCGGAGCTATGTACATAAACAGCATATGGGTGGATCACTGGGGCAATGGTACTGGCACAGCCTTGAGCGGTGTAACCATGTTGAGAGATGTCCCAAACCTGTCCCTAAGATCCACATCCGTCGGGTGCATCCCCTCGGGCAGCCTCCACTCAAACGTATGAAGCAAGGACGCGAGGATCAGCATCACAGCTCTTGTCGCCATGGCCATCCCGGGGCACGCCCTTCTCCCGGCTCCAAACGTCATGAACTCAAACCTATCCATGTCTCCCCGGAAATCCATGTCCACCTTGACGAACCGTTCCGGCACAAACTCCTCGGGCTGCGTCCAGGTCGCCGGGTCGCGCATGATTGCCCATAGGTTGACGATCACCATGGCGCCCTTAGGCACTGTGAAACCCCCGACCTCGGCGCTGTCAGCCATGGCCTCGCGCGGCATCAGGAGCGGGCCAGGCGGGTGATGCCGCATAGTTTCCATGACCACGGTGCGCAGGTAGGCCAGCTTGCTGATGTCGGATTCGTCGGGGTACTGCTTTGAACCGATCACTTGCTGCAACTCGGAGCGGACTTTGGACATGATGGCAGGTCGTCGCAGTAGCTCGGCCATCGTCCACTCCACCGTTAGAGAGTTCGTGTCTGTCCCCGCCATGAAGAGATCCTGGACGCAGAATATGTTTCATGTACTAAGAAAGAAATATGTCAACTGTCAACGGATTTTCTAAGATCAGTTTGCCGATTATATATGTACCAAAAGAAAGGACTTGATTATCTGAACGGTGAGCTGATCCTCCGAGTGGAGCTGGAGCAGCACATCTAAGAAGTCCTCCTTCCTTTCACCTCCGGCCTTGAGACGACGGTCGACGATCGGGTCAACGAAATCAAAGAACCTCGTGAGGAGGTGGGCGGTACGCCGGCGGCGGCCCTGCAAGTCCAGCGAGGCGAGCGCCGGGAAGAGGTCCGACAGGTTGGGCTTGGTGAGCTCCACAAGGATGCCGCTGATCACCATCTCCAGCTCCTGCACCCGGCCGACGTCCGAGCTCAGTTCGACCACGTCCTCAGAGAGCAGCACGTTCGACACGAGGTTGAGCATGCCGGACCGCACGACGCGGCCGACGTGCACGGCCTCGCCGGCGTGGCCGCGGAGGAATTCGACCAGCTCCCTCACCTTGGCCTCGCGCACGCCACGCGTCGCGTCGAGGCCGCGCGCGGAGAAGAGGTGTGTGGTGGACAAGGCGCGGAGGCGCCTCCAGAGCGGGCTGGTGGCCGGCAGCCATACGAAGGAGCGCTCGTGGTTGCCGAGCGCGCGCGCGGCGTCGGTGACGTAGGGCGCGGACAGGATGTGGTCGTGCCTCTGCAGGACGTCGCGGGCGCACGCGGCGGAGGAGGCCACGACGCAGGTGGTGGTGCCGAGCTTCAAGGAGAAGACGGGGCCGTGTACACCGGCGAGCCTTGCCAGGGCCTGGTGCAGCTCTCCTTGGAGGTGCAAGATGTTGCCGAGGAGTGGGATGTGTGTCGGGCCCGGCGGCAGCCGCGAATTATTTCCCAAACGTCGCTGTGATCTGCTTTTGCCTGAAACTGGAAGCAGTAAGACCTTGTACAAGACAAAAGTGGCGAGTAAGACGCAGAGGAGCCATAGCATGGTACTCGAAGCTTCCATTTCCGATTCATATGATCTGCGATGGAACTAGTGCCGCATACTTTCGCTCTTATTTTCCGACCAAACCAAAAGAGGATGGTCAGTGACCGCATACCTTCGCTTCTACTCCATGAGTATCTCTGACGCAATAGAGGTAATCTACAAAACGAGCAAATGTTGACATTATGCTTTGACCCTTTCATCTGATTGGTCCACATAGTTTACAATTTATAGGGTTGAAATAATACAAGATTAGCTGAGATTACTACTTCATCTCCAAGATACCTATACAGGAAAACCATTGGTAGATCTGCTTGTATGACGACCTATCGAAGTTGACATTGCATTTAAAAACTTCAAGCTGCCTCAACGCCAAAGCTTTTGTTAAATACATCAGCCGGTTAAACTCCCGCCGGTATAAACTGAATTTTCAATTATTTATGCGCAACCTCCTCTAGTAATTAAAGTAATGATCGATCTCCATATATTTTGTTCCAGCATACGTTGTTTATGTGTGATATAAGGTTAGACCGAAGACTATGAATCCTATCATCTGGATAGCCTACATAGTCTAGTTTCCGTCGAAAAATGTACTAATAATTTATTTACTCATTTATATTTGCCTCTTACATATTCTACCAGTTAATAGTACAAATGTTACTGACTTAATGCATGTGACATGTTGTTTCTTAACTCAAATACTATATCTTGCGAACCAATCAACCAGTGGGCATCTGAAGATCCTTACACCACCTCCGAGATTTCATTATGCACCACATCCATTCTTTCATCGTTGACACTAACTCAAAGATACGTTGTTGCCGCTTGAAGATAGAAAAAATTGTTAAGTAAATAAAACGGAAACGAGAGGCTATCATGAAAAATATTTAGATCATGATACAATGCTTTATACTCGAAGATATGACACATCAAAATGCATGAAACGACTAGGGACTAGACCAATTCCACGAGTGCCACCCACTACCGAAATCGTAGTTGTTCCAGAGCGCTTTTTCTACGCCGAACACAGTTTGTGGAGCGCTTGGCATATGACGGAATAAGACTAGCACATATAAAAAACACTCGGCAATAAAAATGCTTTGCATTTGTCCTATGCCGACTGTTTTCTAGACGCAACGCTCAACATACACATTGCGCTCTACATACTCGGTTATATGTCGAGCATGGCGATCAGCATACACATTGTTCTCGACATACATATTGCGCTCGGCATTCCCTCCCAGCACGTGTCACTCATGGCGCTCATTGCAGAAATTTGATGGTGCATGAGTGTATGTCGAGCGTGGTAGTCGCCATAGATATTTTATATATTTTTAGATTGTTTAGTTTTACATAGAATTTTTTGTTCAGATACTTTTATCTCCTACACCATTATTTTATTTGCTTTTCTACCTTCAATTTTTTGCCCTTTATCCTCATCTCTTTCCTGTCTGTTTGAATCCCCACTTCTCGGCCACTTGCCCAACTCTTGTGATAATGTGCCAATATTTGCTACAAATGTGCACCTTGGCATTACAAACAATGTTGCCATTGAGAGAATAATTTTTTTCCAAAAAAAATCATATTCTATTTTCTAAGTGACAAAAGTGGGTTACCATGAATCAAGTGCAAATAATATGGTGCAAATTGGCACCATTACAACTTTCATTCAAATGAGACCACAATTTATGGACAATTCCCAACTTTTAGGACTATCCAAACTTTCTAGCTATCCCGCCCATTTAATGACCATCTATCAAATTTATAGAAAGTAAATCAAATTTATACTAGAGGTGTTTAATTGTTTACTCTGTTTTTCAATCATCATTTTAAGCTACAAAAGTAGCCATTAAATAGGAGATCCACTGAGATTTTAAAAAATTAAAACCCTTGGCTCAAATGGTCATGCCGACAAATTTGACCATGTTTTTAAAACTATGGATGAAATCAAAAAAAATATACTTGAGCATTTGGACCTATTATGTGTATAATCATAAATAAAACCTTCACAAAACAGACTATCATTTATGAACATTCATGTCTTTCAAGCCAAATTATCATTTTTATGGACGTTTACATGTGATAGTTTGTGATAATATGCCAATATATAGTAATATTGTTGAATGAAAAACAATGTTATTGCCAAAGGGAGTTTAATTTTTGTTGCAAAAAAATCATTTTTCATTTCCGTACCAAAAGTATTTTGTGTGTGAATCAAGTGCAAACAATATGGTGCAAAATGACACCACTCTAACTTTCACTCAAACAAGACCGCAATTAATGGAAATTTTCTAAAATTTATAAACTTCCAAGCTTTCTAGGTACTTTTCTCCATTTAAACAACTACTTGTTGATTTTATAGACTAAACCAGAGGTGTTTGATAGTTTCTTCTAAAGCATTTTGTAAAATAATTGTAAGGTACAAAAATAATCATTACATAGGAGATCCAGAAAGAGATATGCAAGATTTAACCCCTTGCCATGAATGGCCATACCGGCAATTTTGACCACACTTCGAGGGTTACAACGGAAAACCCAAAGAAATAGTGCATTTGGTCCTTTTATGTATAGAAGTTTCAAGGTAAGATGATAAACATGGGTTCACTCATATTTTCCTTGTGCACTGACCTGGGATCGTTCAGCCCCTTATGACCACCAAGGTAGCCGGGAGGTACATTTTGACAGGCTCTATATCGGGATCCACTCTCCATACTATAATCGTCATCGCACATATATCCGTTATCATTGTCATTTCAAGTTGAGCTAGATTACTCCATATCTGCAAATACTGCATAACAACAACAATTAATGGATCATCAAAAAATAAAGAACAAATGCAATCATATTTCATACTGCAAATAATTTTCTAAATACTACACATTGGAATATACTAATTTAAATTTAAGATACATAATTAATTGTAATCTGAACCAAAAAATACTGACTTTAGCAAGTAAAAAGGACGATAAGAAGATGCCAGAAAAAATTAAGCGTCGGCTATCCATATCAGATTGTCTATCCACGGCAGACATGCTGTCAGACAATCAAGGCCAGCGATACCAACTTTCATGGATCGACATCGCATTTGCATGGAAAAAAGGTATCAGGGATCTACCTACCGGTGACGATGATGGGTGATAATGATGAAGCCGAGTATCACACAGAGATCACCTAGTAGCTCACAAAGACACATGAGATGGTGAAGTAGCTCGACAACGGTGATTGGAATATAAGACGCTGGCGAGGACCACCACCCAACGAGAAGCGACGAGTGACGCCTTGAGGATGGGGGTACGATGACCTGAAGTGTGGACTACGGTACACCCCATACGTACCATACAGTGTTTTGGATATGTGCTTGGATGGGTCGATTTTCTTGAAACTATTATTTATTTAATTAGGAAATAATTACCGATTTACCCTTAATGAGTGTGGCTCAGTTTGGAGGGGAGGGTTGTACTGGAGCAAGCCTTATATGTTTCACCATGCTGCAAGATTCAAATATTCTTTGCTACAATTTTGATAACCTTGGAGTTTTGTTAGTTGTAAGATTCAAGCATATTTGATAGTTTTAATTGGTCAAAAACTTTCAAGGTTCACTTGTTTAGGTTTAGATTTTTTTTCGAGAAAGAGGAAAACTCTGGCCTGTAAACTATGTGTTCATGAACATCTTGGAACGCAACTACAGGAACTGCAACTCATAAGCAAGAGGTATATACAAAATGACATAAGAACACAAAATGATTCAGGAAAATGACTTGTTTAAATGCTTCAGAAAGTTAACTACAAATTGTGCACTCCTTGACGTTGCTTCATTTCACTGTAAGCCATGTATATGCATTTCTAGGGGAAACTATCATTAGATGCCAGTTTTTTAGGTTTATAATTCATGTTCGAAGCATGTTTTATATATGCTTTAAATGCATCTATATTTATGTGCCAATATTGCATTATATTTTCCCTTAGTGTCGTAGCTTAGCTCAATACTTTTTTGAACCATTGTCAAATGTAGGAAGCAATGTATATGTTGGGCATATCTTCTTTGGGTCATTTCAGTATATATAGCCAATGTATGCTTTTTTATGTCTTTTTAAAACTGGATTAATGGACATAATAGTTAGTGCATACTCCTAAAAATATGTCCACCAAAACTCCAAGGCAGTAATTACTTTATTATTACGGGTTTAAGGCTGGTCATAGTACATATTAACTTAGACTAGTAACATGTATATGTTATTAGTCTAGGTTACTACCTCCATAGTGAAAAATAACTTAAGTGTGGTAACATGCAATGTCATATTAATTAGGTTATAGACTCATTTTGTCTTGATATGTGTGATATTATAGTAACATAGCTAGTTATTACTCTATCTATCTCTTTTCTCATTAACTCTTCCACATAGGCAAAAATGCTAAGATAGACTCTTAGTTACTAGTAAAGTTACCTCCACTATGACCAGCCTAACAGTTGTAGATCTAGCTCCTTGGTCCCATGCATGGCTATATATATATACCGGCACATTTCATTCTTCCTTGGTGAGAGATCAATATTGCCAACTCAATTCGTTGTTGGTTGTATGGAATAAGAATGGAAGGTAATGGGGAAAAATTGGTATTGATGAGGCACATGGTTATAGAAATGTCCATCCACTAATTCAGTTGGCATGCATATTGGCCACACGATGATTTTCATGCCTTGAGATTTCCCGTGTTAACTAAAAGAGTAGACACCTTCGAGCATGTACCGATGATTGTACATAACATGATCTATTGTTACGACTCCAATGGCTGGGCGTGCAAGATCGAGCTGATGTCTTCGATCTAATTACATCATAAAAAGGCTCTATTCGCTGCATGATGACGTGTACATGCTTTCAGTGTAATTGTTGCATATATGGTTCTAAATTAGATTCTTGTTTTCTTGCATATATGACAGTCTGCCCTCATTTCTGAAACTTATGTTTAGAGTTCAGAGTTCGTTTACTTATTCAGTAAGTTGTTCCTAGTTTGTGCCATAAGCTGTCTAAGGCACCATCAAGTCAATATGATCTGTCTATTTTACTGGACATAAATCATCTATATTCTATAATGCTGATTCTTTTGACTACATAAATCATCTATATTCTATAATGCTGATTATTTTGAGTAGTCAGCGACTAGAGTAGTATGTGGGCCTTAGGGGGGAAAGTGAAGATACATATAAGTGAATCTCAATCTAGATTCACGCCTGGTTCTGGCCAGCTAGGCATTGCAATTTCTACAGCAACCCAATCGACGAATGGGTGACTCTCTGACTTCTCTAGATGACAACTGATCTTACCATTCAGCGCGCGGAGTGGGCGAACATGGTGGAGGAGTCAAGAGTGGGGAGCCACTGGTGTCTCGATCTTTAGACATCCATTCCACATGCTATATCTTTTTTTAAACTCAAGGCATTATGCCCTGCTTTAAATTAATATAAAGCCAGAAAAGGCAAGAAGATCAGCTTACATGAAAGAGCAAAAGGCAAGCAAACAAGATATACAAAGCGTGCTGCTTGACACTGCTCTAACACCAAGTAAGCTGCAACAATCGCTTGATTGAAGGAGAGAGGCAGAAGCACGCTCTTGATGCCGAAGATGACGAGCCAAAGATGAAGCCATGTCCATGTCGCTACAAGAAAGGCTATTTTCTGTTGCAACTTCGTATGTGTCCACTTCGAAAGAGGGACCCCCTTCCCCCTCGCTCTGGCTCGAAGTGCGGCGTACCGTTAGAAGTTGGAGAAGCTCACCATAGAGCACGAATGGAAAGACACCAACAAGACTACCAACACCAAAGAGACACAAGAGCACGACCATCCAACCGGAGGGAAGAACACAACAAGAAAGAAACACGCCACCACCACCAGGCCAAACCTTGATTGCCAATAGACTCTAGGTTCCTGAAATAGTGCCTTCAAGAAGGGAGTGGCACAAAATCATCATCACCGCCTGATCTGAACTGGATCAAAGGCTTTCACCCAGCACCCGAGGACAAAGACACAAGTACTTACAACAACGCCTCCAAGGAGGGTCGTGGCGTCCAAAGACATCGCCGCCGCCTGTTGAATAAAGCTTGTGCACTATCAGTTTAGGTTCAGTTCTCGCTGTTGTTCGTCAGTTTGCTGTCGACAACAGTTAGACAGTTTTCAATCTTTTTCATCAGGATAGAGTTAGCGCTGTCAGCTGACTGGCTATGGGATGGCATGGCTAAAACAAAGTCAGCTGAATTAGCCGGAGTAGAGGTAGACCACGCACGGCATGATCTAGTCGTGGGATGGCGCGATTGTAGGAGATTGTGGCGTGCGTTTTGCTTGGTCCGTTGGTGGCTCTCCTCTGTAACCCAAAATAAATGAAGAGATAACAGAAAAGGCTGTCAGTTGTACGCAGCACAAAAAACACTCTGTCTCCCTTGTCTCTAGTTCTTCTTCAGTGCAAAGAGATCGTGAGAGAGAGAGAGAGATCGAGTATAGGCTGGTGATAACAGTGGTATCAGAGCGATGTCACAGAATCCTGGACGCGGCGGGCGCGGCGGCGCGCAAGGGCCTCAGGGCGCCCAAGGCCGCGGTGCCCATTCCGACGTCACTCCGCCAGCTGCCCACACCGGGGCCACTCCACCGCCACACGTGGGGGGAGGGCGAGGTGGGGCCGCTGCCTCACCGAGGCGATCCATCACTCCGGCGGGCGATCGGCGTCGCTCGCTGAGCCGCGGTCGCGATCTGACTTGGAGAGCAGGTGGGGAGGTCGTCGTGCGCGAGGTCATCCGGGACGGCAGCGGTGGCGGCGGCGGGGTGTCCTACCCGACGCTCACAAGGACAAACTACACGGAGTGGGCCATCCTCATGCATGTACAACTCCAGGGCGCCGGCCTCTGGGAGGCCGTCGAGTCCGACGACGCGAGCGAGCGGCAGGAGAGACAGGCGTTGGGCGCCATCTTGCGCTCGGTTCCATCTGAGATGGTACCTGTACTCGCTGCGAAGGACAATGCGAAGGCTGCCTGGGACGCGATCAAGGCGATGCGCGTCGGCGTCAATCGCGTCCGCGAGTCACGATGGCAGAAGCTCCGGAAGGACTTCGAGAATCTCTCATTCAAGAGCGGAGAGGGCCTAGAGGATTTTGCTCTCCGCATCTCCGCCATCCTCAGCGAACTGCAGGCGCTGAGCGACACGATGACAGAACTTGACGCCATCAAGAAATTCCTCCGCGTCGTACCACCTCGATATGGGCAAATAGCCTGTTCGATCGAGACTATGCTGGATCTCGACAACATGACCATTGAAGAGCTCACCGGTCGCCTGACAGCGTCTGAGGGACGTGGCGAGCCGGAGGTGGACGCAGGAGGGCGTCTTCTCACTAAAGAGGAATGGCGTGCTCGCCAGAAGCGAGACGCCAACCATGGGACATGCAGCTCGTCTGAAGGACATCGCCGCGAAAAGGGCCATAACCGCGGAGGAAAGGGCAAGGCACCGGCTGGCGGTGATGGCAGCCGTGGAAAGGACGGGAAAGATGCCGACCCCAACCGTGACAAGTGTCACTACTGCGGGAACACGGGCCACTGGGCTCGTGAATGTCGAAAAAAGAAGCGCGATCAGGCAAAGCAAGCTAACCTCGTGGAAGCTCAAGCCGACGACGAGGAACCTGCCATGCTCATGATCGAGGCTGTGTCGCTCTTCGCAGCGGACGGGGCGAACGACACCGGCGAGCATGTTTTCCTAAATGAAGAACGGGCACGCGCGGTGCTGAGGCGCTCGCCAGAGGATGTCGACCCCGCGTGGTATCTCGACACCGGCGCCTCCAACCATATGACAGGCAACGAGGCTGCGTTCGCCGACCTGGACAAGACTGTGTCAGGGACGGTCAGATTTGGGGATGGCTCCCTTCTGGCGATCCAGGGGCGCGAAACCGTCCCGTTCGCCGTTGATGGCGGCGAACACCGAGCCTTAACCAAGGTGTACTGGATCCCGCGTCTGAAGAGCAACATAGTGTCCATCAGACAGCTTGATGAGATCCGCTGTCCTACACACGTCGAGAATGGCTTCATAACGGTGCGAGACCGTTAGCAACGCATCCTCGCCAAGGTTCCACGCATGCGGAACCAACTCTACATCGCCCTTCTGCACCTAGTGCAACCGTTGTGCCTGGCAGCGCACGCCGGTGAGGATGGATGGCTCTGGCATGCCAGGTACGGCCACCAGCACTTCGATGGCCTTGGGAGACTGGCTCGACAAGGTATGGTGGACGGTCTCCCGCAGATCGTTCAGGTGGAGCAGGTGTGTGATGCATGCCTAGTGGGAAAGCAGCGGTGGGTGCCATTTCCGCTGCATTTTCGAGCCACTGAGCGCTTGGAGCTTGTCCACAGTGACCTCTGTGGGCCAATCTCGCCAGCAATGCCTAGGGGGAAGAGGTACTTTCTCCTGCTGGTAGATGATCACAACAGGTACATGTGGCTCTATCTTCTGCGCAACAAGGATGAAGCAGCAGAGTCGATCCAGCGATTCCAGGCACGCGCGGAGCGTGAGACTGGCTGCAAGCTCAAGACGCTCAGGACAGATCGAGGCGGGGAGTTCAACTCGATTGACTTCGCTGCCTACATCGCCGACCAGGTGGTGTAGCGTCACCTCACCGCTCCCTACATGCCACAACTAAACGGCGTCGTGGAGCGGAGGAACCAGACGGTGGTCGGCACCGCTCTCTGCAAGCTCAAGGGCATGGGTGTCCCACCGCGCTTCTGGGGAGAGGCCGTCACAACGACCGTGTATGTTCTCAACCGCGGATACACCAGGATCTTGCAGGGAAATACGCCGTTCGAGGGATGGCACGTCCGCAAGCCGAACTTCGAGTCCCTGCGCGTGTTCGGCTGCATTGCACACGCCAAAGACACGCGTCCACACCTAAGCAAGCTGGAGGACAGGAGCAAGCGCATGGTACTTTTCGGGTACGAGCCCGGCAGTAAGGTGTACCGCCTGTATGACCCCATCGGCGGACGCATGCATGTCTCCCGTGACGTCGTGTTCGAAGAAGCGCGTGGATGGGAGTGGACTGAAGCACACACTCCGAATTCAGGTATGAGCTTTGTGATCGATCCCCTCTCTACACTGACAGGTGGGTCGTCACATGGAACAGCACAGGCATCCCCTGGTCAGGGAGTGCCCAGCATGGCGTCCAGTTCATTGTCTCCAACACCTGCAACTCCTGCAACTGGGAGTGGGAGAGGCAGCAGGTCGACATCACCAACACCTGCAGTAAGCTCTACGCTAGATACGAGTCCAGTGCATGTCCGTGCTCCACCTCCGCCAGGCACGCTCGCTCCAGTGCACGCAATGACGACACGAGCTGAAGATGGCATCTTCCTCCCCAATCGCAAGTACATGGACACGCCAGACGAACAGCCAGTTCAACCTGTAGAACCGGCATCAACCTGAAGATGAGGACAACAATCTCGATTCAGACTTCGAGTTACATCTGGCGTTCGGGGAGGAACCTGGATCCTTTTCAGAAGCTGAGCAACACCAGTGTTGGCGAGATGCAATGGAAGAGGAGATGAAATCCATTGAGGCCAATCACACTTGGCGGCTGACTGCACTGCCGGCAGGTCACCGGCCAATTGGACTCAAGTGGGTTTTTAAGGTGAAAAAGGATGCAAAAGGCAATGTAGTGAAGCACAAGGCTAGGCTCGTTGCGAAGGGATACGTCCAGCGGCATGGTGTCGATTACGACGAGGTGTTTTCCCCAGTTGCCAGGATCGAGTCCGTGCGGCTCATACTTGCTCTGGCAGCACGCGCCGGATGGACTGTCCACCACATGGATGTGAAATCATCTTTTCTCAATGGAGATCTCGAGGAGGAGGTCTATGTGGCACAACCTCCAGGTTTCATCGTGCACAACGAATCCAGCAAGGTTCTGAAACTCGATAAGGCATTGTATGGACTGAAACAGGCCACGCGTGCTTGGAACACAAAGCTCAACTGTCTGACGAAACTGAATTTCAGCAGATGTCCGTCAGAGCATGGAGTGTATGCCAGGGGCACGTCGCGGCTGATCGTTGGAGTCTATTTGGATGATTTGATCATTACTGGGTCTGACGAGAAGGAGCTAGATCGTTTCAAAGAAGAGATGAAGGCTCTGTTCGAGATGAGCGATCTTGGACTGCTGAATTATTATCTGGGAATTGAAGTTCACCAACACAGTGGGGGCATTGATCTCTGTCAGGCAGGATATGCTGCCAAGATTCTCGACCGAGGCGGTATGACAGGATGCAACCCATGTCACATTCCCATGGAGCCACGATTCAAGCTTAGCAGGGTGAGTACAGCTAAACATGCAGATGCAACGGAGTATCATAGCATTGTCGGCATGCTACATTACCCCGTCCACACCATGCCTGATCTCTCTTACAGTGTGGGATTTGTCTCACGCTTTATGGAAGCGCCGACGGCAGAGAACCTAGCTGAAATGAAGCATATCTTACGTTATGTAGCGGGGACTCTACAGTGGGGAGTGCACTACTTCTGTGGTGCCAACGACGCACCCCTGATCGGCTACAACGACAGTGATCTTGGCGGCGATGTTGACACTCGCAAGAGCACCACCAGGGTCATGTTCTTCCTGGGAAACAACCTTGTGAGCTGGCAATCACATAAGCAAAGAGTGGTGGAAATCTCTTCGTGTGAAGCTGAATATGTTGCAGCTACAACAGCCGCATGTCAGGGCATTTGGCTTGCACAGCTGTTCGGCGAGATCAAGGAAGAAGAAGGAAGCTCACTGGTGCTCAACATCGATAACAAATCGGCAATATCCCTCAGCAAGAATCCCGTTTTCTATGACCGCAGCAAGCACATCAAAATCAGGTATCATTTCATTAGGGAGTGCGTCGAGAACGGGAAGATTCAGATTGAGTTCGTGCGGTCTGAAGATCAACTCGCTGATGTGCTTACCAAAGCACTAGGACGTGGGAAACTTCAGGAGGAGAAGCGAGCAAAGATCGGGATGATGGAAATCGACAAGTTGCACAAGCATTAGGGAGTGAATGTTGAATAAAGCTTGTGCACTATCAGTTTAGGTTCAGTTCTCGCTGTTGTTCGTCAGTTTGCTGTCGACAACAGTTAGACAGTTTTCGGTCTTTTTCATCAGGTTAGAGTTAGCACTGTCAGCTGACTAGCTATGGGATGGCATGGCTAAAACAAAGTCAGCTGAATTAGCGGGAGTAGAGGTAGACCACGCACGGCATGATCTAGTCGTGGGATGGCGCGATTGTAGGAGATTGTGGCGTGCGTTTTGCTTGGGCCGTTGGTGGCTCTCCTCTGTAACCCAAAATAAATGAAGAGTTAACAGAAAAGGCTGTCAGTTGTACGCAGCACAAAAAACACTCCGTCTCCCTTGTCTCTAGTTCTTCTTCAGTGCAAAGAGATCGTGAGAGAGAGAGAGAGCGAGTACAGGCTGGTGATAACACCGCCGGCACCAGCAAACCGTCGGGCAAGGCTTTCACCTAGGTAGCTTGTTCACAGTCCACACGAAGTCACAAATAGAGGATGGAGGCAAGGTCTCCACATCTGGATAAGAGCATGGCAGCTCCTGGCCATGACTGACCCATGATGGTCACCTCACCATCCACATGGCCAAGGTGGCCATCCACACCACACACAACAGGAGCTGCCGCCAAGTCGCCCTCGCGTCCACCGCTCAAGGCCGCCACCCTGACATACCGAAATAACCAACCTTTCCCGCCCACGCTTGGCCAGCCCTCCCAGCTATCGCATAGGACTCTTCTCTCCTATCTTTGGCCCTAGCCATCCACCGAACATTGTTAGGAATAGTAATCCCGATAGGACACGGAACGGTGTCGTGTGCGTGTGTGTTCCGAGTAGTACTAGTGGTCCAACACCTATTCGTATTGACGTTGCGTCTTGCCGGGTATATATACACCCATATAGTAGCCTTGTAAGACAACCGTGAGATTCAATATAAACAACAGGACCGAGAGGGCCCTGTAGCCATCAACATTGTTTTTCCCCGTACGTACTCGTGTGAGTTGAGAGTTTGATCAGCTAGCTAGCTCAAAGTGCTAGGCTGATCGTACCATACGTGCGCGAACTCGCCGGATCATTGTCGTCGTTACGCCGGACTGCACTCGGCGTTTGAGGCTGGGCCAACAAACATGACCAAGAACATGGGGAGGGAATCCATGGTCATGCAAACTCCCCAACATGGCAAATCAGAAGATGAACACATCGGGAGAGCGGGAAAAGACAATAGACCTCGCCATGAAGTTGGCCGCGACCCCCTTCACCCAAGAAGGAGAACGGGACCAACGGGGTGAAGCTCGTCAGATGTCAGATCTGAGTCCTGCGCGTCGATGCAGTGTCACATAAGGGACACACTATCTTGCTTTTTCCCTTTTTCTTTTTTGGGTTTAATTTTGTGTTGTTGCTCCAGGGGACTCTCTTTTTCTTTTTTTATTTGTTCGGAATTTATATCAGATTTGGATAGTTGTGCTTTATTTATAAAACAGGGCAAAAGGCCGTTTCGAGAAGATATTAAATATGCCTACCGATAGTCCGAGGCAGCCATGATTAATTATTACGAGTCTTAGTGGTACTTCTCTAGTTCCTTTTCTTTTTGGACTCAGAGACAGTAGGACATTACCCTACAGTATAAGTACCTCTAGCTCCCAGGTTCCATGAGTTCAACGCATTTCATTCTGTTTCCACGGCGAGAGATCAATATGTCCACACAAATTCACTATCGTTGAAATGGAATAGGAATGGAAGGCAATGGGAAATAGATTTGCATTTGTGATGCACATAGCAACACATATACCCAATGGCGGGTTCAGCCGGCAAGAACATTAAGCCACACGATGGTTTTCATGCCTACTGAATTCCTGGCTACATGGTTTGCTAGAACAGATGACACTATCTCAAGTGTACCGAAGATGTCACTGAGAAAGGTCAGTTGTCGTGGCTCTCACTACAGAGGTGGGGTCATTCTTCTGCCCAGTATCCTCCAGCATAGCGAGGAAGGTGCACGCCAATAGCGACAGTTATCCGAGGCCAGAACCTGAAGCCACAAATCGAAATCTCTAACTCGGAAGAAAGCAGCACCAGAGTGCCCGCCAACCGTCTTACACAAGCTGATTGAATGGAGTGATATCACCGGTCCGCTTGTAAGTATGTATTGGGAGAGTGGTATACTTGTGCTGGCAGGACATATTGTTGGACACTGAAAAACACTGACTATGTCCTGATTAATTTAATTTCTTCCCATCTGAACACTGTCCTCATATCAAGTTGTATGCAATCGCTTCATATCAAGTTCATTCATTAGTCTTGAATGCACTATGCTGTAAACAGAAGGATGGTGACACTTGTTGGACACAAGGACGGGCCAGAAGTCTAATTCTAATTGAGCTATTTCATTTTTTCGAAATGGGGGAAGATCGCCCCGGCATCTGCATCCAAGAGATACACACAGCCCGTATTAAGCTATTTCAGACTCGTGTACTTTGAAATGATTATAGGCCGGTGTTCCAATTCTTTCAATCTGACGGACAAAACCAAGTGGTGTTGCAGAACAATTAATGTCAGTTACAACCTATAAAACTAAAGTAACATTGGTTTGATCGAAAAAAAAAAGTTTCATTGGTTGAGGGTGAAATGGTAATTTACAGATGAAAATAGTCTAGCTTATATGTTATATACACGTCAAGAAAATGGAGAACGTGAGCAACCTAGTAGGTGCGCTTGCCAGTCTCCAGATTGGAGTGGATCAACACTGGTGTAAACCCTTGGTGGTTAAGCTATGACACATTCCCCTTATCACAACAGAGGTGTGGAAACCTGAAAGCCATAAATAGAACACTTTTGCTTAGGTTTCGCTACTTCTTTAGCATTGGCCAATACCCCTACTCATCCAATCATGACCGTCCTTGTACTAAATAGAATACCTCAAATATGATGAAACCAAGACCTGGTTGCTCAGCATCCCTCTTTTTCGATAAAAGTCACTTTATTATATAAAAGGTTTAAGTTATTATGCCTGGTCGTACTCGGCATCCCTCGAGTGTGTTGTTAGTAGAGTATGCTGGATACTGAAAACACACACCGACTCGGTCCTGTTCAGTTTAATCACTGCTCGGCTGAACACTGTCACCTTACATATCAGGTTCGTTATCATGTCAACAATCCAACACCGGAATCCCTGTTTTATGGGTTTGTGTTCAACTATTTTGTTATATATTGATTCAAATTCTATAAAGTAAGGCCAACTTTTGACGAGTGGAGCGAGGCCCGTCGCCGGAGGCTTGGGCCGAGAGGCTTGGGCCATCACCAGTACGGTATGGATCGTCGAAGACCTAGGTTTCCACTGATATATAAACCCCTTGTAAGCCGCCGGTTTGGGTGAATTGCATCTATGAAATCCCCGTCGTTTGTAAACACTCCCCGATATAGTGAAGTTTCGCTGTCTGTGTCCGTGGTTTTTTCCTCTCTTTGTTGGAGAGGTTTTTTCACGTTAAATCAGTGTTTCCTTGCTGTGTTTTTCATTTTCGTTCTTCGTTATCTTCTTGTGACAATTGTAAAATATTTCATATCATGTTTGTTTCATCGCCTAAGATGCGCGCGGGGAAAATAAATGCTTATTCAGCAAGTCGCTTTTTAAGAGGTAGTGAGGCAGACCTTCAAGGCACCTCTATCTAAACTCACATGATACATAGAACCCCTTGCGTAACCACCGTCTACCACCCCTCCCCCTCCTTCCACCTCCCTGGCCATCACCAGAGGGTGCAGCTAAGAAAATCCGTGTCCGTGCCGACGGGGGCCCTCTCGCTCCCTCGCTTATGGTCCTTGGAAGTGGAAGACGCACGAAAACAAATGCAGGGTGGGCACGACTAAAAAAATCCAGCTAGATAGAATTCTAAACAACAAATTAGAGGTAATAGTAAAAAGTTCTCAAAATCGGAGTGGGCCATAGCACACCCAACCCACTCTCTGCATACACCACTGCTCCCTACCCCAAGATAGCTGCCTTGGGTAGGGGAATGGCGTGGCCGCTGATGTCAAGGAACGGCTACCTCCTGCAGCGGTGTGTCAATTTGCATCCGGATGGCGATGACTGCGGTCATTGTTATCAGGAGGCAAGGGTGGCGGGAGGCATAGGCTACATGGTTTCCTTTGGCAGCCATGGTCTGTGTGGTGACAAGGCTGCTAGGGCTAGATCTTCGGGCCAATGCACACCATAGTTGTTGTGCATCTGTCAGAATCTTTAGGTGGCCGCATCCAGGATCAGGTAGTGGAGATGCATGTCTGCCGGTGAAAACCGAGCCGACTCTAATCATGGTGGAATTTATGCATTGCTTCCCTTCTCAAAGGCATAGTTGACCCATCTCTCGTGTATTCTCTCTGGATACTCCGGAAGAAACCATAGATTTGGGTCTCCTGATCGAACGATGGCGACGTGACGTCTTGCTATCCCTACGAGGGCATCATTTTGGAGTAGTTGCTGGCCAAAAAGGTCAAAAGGTGGTGCAATGTGGCATCTACTGTGTTGACGGTGGAGAGTCTTGGCGGCATGGAGCCGCATAGTATTAACAACAAAAGTGTCTTGATGGATGAGCACTGGGTGGGGGTTTTGTTCGGCGCTATGGAAGCATTGATGGCAGAACTGGCAAGTATCATGTTGATGTTTACCCTGAAGATTGCTCGGTGTTTCGATGAAAATGGCTGCTTGTGTAGCATATAATGAGGTGCTCTCTAAGAGTTGCTAGGCAGGCTGAGCGCTCCCATTTCGCTTAGAGGGTGTCTCGAATTATGCAATTTTCCAAGTTCCTAGTTTATGGTATATTTTCTAGTTTTCAGGCATAAGGTCCTACTGACATGATCTTCACCCATTGTCGGGCTTGTAGGTGTTGAGTTGTGTCTTCAGGTTTTTTGATATATGTTTTTATCTCTTTTCTTAACAAATCAGTAAAGATTATCGTATATATCTCTTTGATGCAGAGGTTGGGGGTCTTGTCCTCTATTTCGAAGAATTGGCTTTTTAATCTTTTATCAAAATAGGGAGTCTGGCATGAGCTAATTCAAAATAACTGTCTTTCATTAGAGACCTGGTTTTTGTTTGTCTTCTCTATTACACACTATGTCTTCTCTTGAAACTTTGAGAGCACACAAAACAGACAACCAAAGATGCTTCGAAAATATTAAGCTTTCCTTGGATTTTTCGTAACATTTTAGATCTTATACTGTTCATTTGTGAACAAAGGCACCTAGGAGGGGAAACGCCATTCCCATGGAAAATTCATCTCACATATTAAATTGTAACCACGGTTGATTTTTTGTTCAAAATGGAGGATGGAACCCCTAGCCTCTGCATAAAAAATACGCATATAAATTTTTATTATATTATTGCACAAAGGTCTGACAAAAATCATACTATATAAAAAAAACCCAAAGCCACTACTCAAACCTACAAACCCCACGATAGATGAAAATTATGTGAGAGTCTTATGTCCTGAAATACGAAATCCCTCCACCAACTAATTTCCCGGGAATATCGTATACCCTGAGACAACCTCCATGAGAAATGCAAGTGTTCATCTGGTCTAGCAGACTCTTAGTGAGCACCTCAAACACATGCTACAGAAGTCGTCACTGTTGTTGAACCGCCAAACAATATTCATGCTTAAGATCCGTATAGTTTTCGCCAAACCTGCCGTCAACGCCGCCATGGCGCCAGGCGGATCCACAACCTTGAGCCCGTCCATCATCACACATTTGCCGTCGGGACCTTGCGGAACCATGGTACCGAAACTCGACGTCATCAAAGCGGTAGAAGCCACGCCACTTGGCCTCCTGCCCCACCAGGGAGAACGACATAGACACTCCACAATCATCCAATACGGGAAGCCTAGATTTAGGGTTTGCCTGGAGCAGCCCAAGTGAGTAGACGGCGACCGCGACGATGATGCCTTCAACAAAGTAGTGGCATATAAACGCCACCATCGTCCACTAGCGGCCCCATTTTCATAGGCATTCGTACCTCCCTAGCATCGTCGCCTACTGAATCACCATAATTATATCTCGTATTTCAAAATGATCATCGTGCTTTGGGTACCCAACGACACTATATATAGCCATAATTATAGAGTAAATGGGTAATTACTAACGTTCACCCTTGTCGCTCCTCGATATATATAGCCAAGCCATCCTTAGCTTCGAGTCCAACACCAACTTTGAAGACACAATGCTCCCACACACATACATGAAGAAATTGTGTAGCTTCATAGCGATGAAAGTCCAGTAGGAATATGAGTCTACGGGAAACTTGTTTGTAGCTACTCTCGATAGCCCACCCGACACTACCCCAATGGGCAAGCAAGCTTGCCCACAGGCTCAGTTGCAAGAAGCAACATTGCGCATAATGAAACATTGATATTAGCTTAACCATCATGCGTGAAAAACATGCCAGACCACCTGGAACTACATGTTTCATGCTATGACGCACTTTGTCGATTCCTTCAGGAGGTCAATTGCATATATGACATTGGCGATGACACGTACGTACTTCCAGTGTAATCCTTGCTTCTGCGTTTTCCAGAGGCAGTTCTAAATTGGATCCTTGTTTTCTTGAAAATATGCCAGGCTCACAAGTCCCAGCTGAAGTGATGAAATATAAATACAATCGACCACGGGTGACTCCAGTAAAATCCTCTGCATCTGACTTCCCCAAGTGACCACCGCCAACGGCTACAAGCTTTGACTTTAACAGAGATAGCCTCGACACTATCTTCTCCTTCAGCGCGGAGCATGGGAAGAACATGTATCTCTACTGTAATATTGATAAGCTTGGATTCATATTGGCAGTAAGATTCAAACATATTTAGAGTTTCTGTTGGACTGCTATTTTTTTAGATTCACTTGTTAAGTTTCAGACATTTCTTTTTCTCGAAACAGAGCAAAACCCCGGCCTCTGGACTGCGAGCTCACGAACCCTTGAAGAACGGGTAGAAGCACTACAACTCATAAGCAAGAGGGGGTATAGAAAATGACGTCTAACACAAAATGGTTCAGACAAATGACTTTTTTTTCAGATGCAAATGACTTGTTTGAATGCTAGAGAAAGTTAAATGCAAATAGTGCATTAGTTGATGACGCTTCCTTTTATTTGTATCCTGGCATACGGCGCAAATGAAGGGTCCACTGAAAATTCAAATATGCATGTTGGTTCCTCACCGAAAAGTTCTTATTACAAAAGACAATTTGGCAAAATGGAATTGGAGAAGACGTGTTTTTTCTCATAAAGACAAATCACTACAAAATTTATTTATGAGATGTGCTTTAGTGTCCTCCCTCTCCTCCCAAACTTGTAACAAACTAAAAACATAAGAACAACTAGATTAACCAATACTCTTTTGGTTTTAGAGGGCATGAAGGGGTATCGGCTAATCTTGGCCGTCCTTGTATTTTTAGTTTCTTAAGTTTGGAAGGAAGGGGAGGACACCGAAGCAAAATCCTTTATTTATTATCTGTCCTTTTGAAAATATTATTTGGCAAATAGTGCAGATGACTTTCAACCTACCATCCCCACTAGCATTATGAATATGTTAAAAAATTGGTTGAAGGGAATTGATAAGAAACAGAAAGTCCAAGTCCGAGTGGAGTATGCGATTTACGTTAGGCCATATGAAATATATGAAATGGTTTTTATTTTAACAATTCAAAAGGCTACCGACTGGATCCGTACATGGTCCTATTTTCAGGCAGCAGAGAAGCCACATTCCATGGATTCTGGTTGCAGCTGTTTGAAAATGGTTGCACGGGAAGATTTATACAGCCGATGCAGCTAGCATTTTTAACACAACAACACCTTGATGCAATGATGCTTCATGGTTTCTTTTATCTCTATATGGTTGATACATGCAGCAGCCCTCTCTGACCCATGATTTGTAAGCTTGTCCAAACCAAAGTTCGGTAATGAAGTAAAAGGCTATATGAATGGACCGAAGAAACTCTCATGAGATGCCAGTTTTTTCAGGCTTATAAGACCCGTTGAACTTATGTATAGTCATTCTTTAGGCTAATCTTAATTCATGTGCCAATATTGCGTTATACTTGCCTTAGTATCGAACTTTTAGGTTAGATCAATATTTTCTTAAACAACTTCCAAATGAAGGAAGCAATGAATATGATGAACATACTCTTGTGTAGAAAATATTGGTGACAAGGACATGTTCTTGTGTGCATTTGCATTTTGACCATACTAACTTGTGGGACATATTAGAATATATGAAATATGCCCACCAATACTCCGAGGTAGTAATTGATTTATAATTACGAGTCTCAGTGGTACATCTAGCTCCATTTCTTTTTGGATGTAGAGACGGTAGGACATTCACTACTTTATAAGTACCTCTAGCTCATTTGTCCCATGAGCTCAAACACATTTCGATCTTCCTTGGCGAGTGTCAGTACTGCTACCTCAATTCACTATGGAGAGTTGGAATAGGAATGGAAGGAAATGGGAAATAAGTTGGCATTTGTGATGCACATAGTTACACACATACCCATTTGCTAATTCAATTGGCAAGAACATTAAGCCCCCATGATGATTTTCATGCCTATAGAATTCCTAGCTTCAGTGTGTGCTGGAACATATGACGCTATCTAGAGTGTACTGGAAATATCACTGACAAGGACATGTTGTCGTGGTTGTCTCCGAAGCAGGGGTGGCCCTAAGATGTCAGGGGCCCGGTGCAAAGACAAAAAAATGGGCCCCTATACACAATTAGTTATAGAGCTTTTCTTGTATTATTTTGATAGTAATCTATATTGTGAACACAATTCTCTCTGAATTCTCAAATACAAACTACTAATGGTCTTATTGTGACAATTATGCCTATATACATATACTACTCCATGCGCAACTCTCGGTCTTTTCTTCTTTAGCAATAATTACGTGGATCATTTTCCTAAGCTGCTAGCAATAATTGCGTGGAATTCATACTGGAGTAAACCGACTCGTGGGGGCCCTTGGCAGCTTGGGGCCCTGTGCGCTTGCTGGATGCACCGGCTCAGGGCCGGCACTGCTCCGAAGTGGTGTCGTCGTCATTCTGTATAGTGTCTTTATGGATAACTAGGAAGATGCACGCCACTAGTGGCAGTTATCCAAGGCATAGGAATCTGAAGCCACAAACAAGAATCTCAACTTAGAAGATGGTAGGACGGGAGTGCCCTCCAACTTACATCATGTGATTGAACAAAGCAACGCATCACTGATCTGCATGTAATTGTGTGTTAGGGAAGCTGGGAGTATACTTCTGGCGTTAGGCCTCAGGAGAGAATGGTGGACAGTGAAACAGAGACTCTTTCCTCATTGATTTAACACTTTTGCTTCGGTCCCCCACACCCTCCTCCTCCCTCTTTCAAATTTTGACAAACAAAAACTCGATTTCGATATAGAGGATCGTACGAATCCACCCAAACTCCATATGGTCCTCTTAGAAGTATACTCACCATATACGTATGCTCATGTGTTTGCGGAAGGCGAAAATCAGAAGTTATATAACAACAACAAAAAAAATTAAAATATGACATACAAAGACGTAGATCGCGATAATAGGAGGTGAGATCAGCCGGTCGGAACATGGATTATACCCAGTTCGACCGAGTACACATATACAGAGATAGACGTGATCTCGATATGGGTTTCGAAGACAACCCATGTAGCTTAAGTTTAGGGGTGGGGGACCGAAGCACACCTCTTGATTTAATTTTTGCTCATCTGAACACTGTCTTCATTGAAATGATTATGCCAGTTAGGTGCATATACGAAGTAGGTAAATGTATGCCAAATTTTTTCATCTATAACGAGATTGTGTGCACGATTCTTTAGCCGAAGAGAAATATAATGTATTAAACCGACCAATAAACATGCATCGCTGCTGTGTCTGACCCACACAAGATATATAGCCACAGGCCCACAGTTGAACCTAGAAACATGGTTAAGTGATGGTATCGACAAAGCCCAAAACTGGGCTCCTGCCTGCAGTGCAAACAAATACTAACACCAGCGGGCGACTCGAGTTAAAGGTCATATTTGGTTTGGTGACACACTTTGCCATATATTTGTGCCACAAGTGGGGCGTGTTATAGTTTTTGTGGGGGACAAATTGGTTGGTCTATCAATTCTTTCAATCTGAAGGGCGAAACCAAATGGTGCTCCAGAAAAATTAAGGTCGACTACAATTAGGAAATGACAATGTACATATTTTAAAAAGTGTAGCTTATTTATTCTGGAGACGAGCAGGAATTCGAGAATGTGAGCAGCGCCTGGAAAGTGCGGCAGCTCGGTAATGCGGTAAACCGTATGTTATTAAGCTATATGAGGCATCCAATAGTGGGTAGACAACGTAATGAAGAAGCACACACATTTTTTTGTTTGGAAAATTACTTGTTGGACTGCTTGAGAATATATGCTTTTAATTGTGTTTTTCAAACTAGTTTAAATGACGGACTAGCAAATACTACTACCCAAGGCCGTCTCTATATTTTGTGAGGCCCTAGGCGAGTCGACGGTATAGACCCCTAAGACTAATATATATGTACGCATACCACCATGAATCAATCATTCATGGATGATTGAACACGTACCAAGGGCAGGGACGAGCATGGCCATGAGTGAGAACCAGATAGGGATTTAGCGGCAGGGCGAGTAGAACAAAAGCACAACAGAAGATTAGACGATTGGACGATCCCTGTCTAATTGAAATTCACCAACTCAAGAATGATCTTGAGTTCTCCAGTTCTCTAGTCCAATCAGCCGAGGCACAGCCGCACGGAGGAATATAAAGAGCTGAAGAGAAAATCGATCGCAGACTCGTAGTAGCTTCAGCTGAGATCGATCGCATCGCTGTAGCCGTGTGCGTGTGCCTACTTTCCTCGATGGGCCCATAACTAATTTTATTTCTAGCCCTAAACAATAAAATAACTGGACTGGAGTATAGATGATGTGCCCCTTCTAGTCATGGGCCCTAGGCCATTGCACATGGTTGCCTAGGGTCAGCACCAGCCCTGCTACTACCTCTGTTTTTATGAATAAGACACACGCGCATCCCATAACGAACTTTGATAAAAAAATTAAGCAACAATATCTTAATTATATTGTACACAATTAGTATCATTCTATTCGTATTGAAAAACACTTTCTAATAGTACTAACCCTATACCAACAATCTATATATTTCTAGAGTAATTATTGATCAAAGAAAAAAAGAAAACAAGAGGGACTTATTCATTGAAATGGAGGAAGCATGAAGTATGTCCACCAAAACTCTGAACCATTCATTAATAAAAAAGCTAGAAGTCTCAGTTGATATATACCGTCACACTTCATTAATTCTTCTCATGACTTGATATATACCGTCACACACTCACACTTCATTCTTCCTTGGCAAGAGCTCAGTATTGCCACCTCAAGTCATGGTCGTTGAAATGTATTAGGAGTGGAAGGCAACAGGAAAAAATTGGCGTTTGTGCTGCATATATATATAGTTACACACATAACCATTTGCTAATTTAGTTGGCATGCACCTTAGGCTACGCGGTTATTTAGGGTATGTTTGATTCAAAGGATTTTCAAAGAAATTCTATAGGATTCCAATCCATAGGATTTTTTCCAATAGAATGTGTTTGATTCAAAGGAATAAATCCTACAAAATTCCTATGCATTGCTTTCCTACACTACAATCCTATAGGATTTCTAACAAGAGGCGAGACCACTTGAAAAAAAATCCTATGTGTCTATGACAACTATGACATGTACCTAAACCCTATAAAATTTCCTGTGTTTTTCCTGCGGTGCAATCAAACAGCTTATCTTATCGATTCCTGCATTTTTTATTTCTGTAGGATTCTAAGTGTCATGCCATTCTATTCCTACACTTTTTCCATTCCTGTGTTTTACAAATCCTTTGAATCAAACAAGCCCTTAGATGCCGAGAGATTTCTTGCGTCTGCCAGAACAAATGACATTGTCATGCCCCCACAGAAGATCTCACGGAACAATATTGAATACCATGGCTGGAATGGCAAGGCCAGACTGCCTAGGAGCTCGAAGAAATGTGGAGCTAGAGGAAGTCTGATTGGCTGCCTGCAGAGACCACACGAACACCAAAACAGTTCCATCGTCATTCTGTCCAGGGTCTTTCAAAATAGCGAGAAATGTGCACGCAGTTATCGGTACAAACCGAGACTCTCAGCTCTCAAGATGGCAGGGCGTGATTGCCTGTCACTTTATTTAGAGGGCATGATTGAATAGGATGACATTCCATGAGATCCACATGTAAGTTTGTGTGTTCGGAGAGGTTAGAGTGTATGTGTGTTGTCATTAGAGATCGCCGGATACTGAAACACACGACTCGGCGCCGTTCAATTTAATATATGCTCCTATGAGGTTAGACCTTTTTTTTTCGTTGTTCTGTATAGTCCACTGCTAGAGAAATGCCTGTTTGTGGCGCACATGGAATGGCCATCCGTGGCGCACTAGCAGTATGTCACTAGCCTCGCGCTGCGGCTATCTCCTAGCCGTGGCGCACTGTCTAGTGCGCCACGATTGTGTCGAAATAGGCGTAGCGCACCTACTAGTGCGCCACGGCTATGTGGGCAGGTGCTCTACGCGTTGGATCTTTCTGTGGCGTACGTCGTAGTGTGCCACTAAGCTGCTTAGGTGCGTTTTATATGTAGTGCGTCACAAAAGCTAGGTCATGTGCGCCACAGGTGTTTTTTTTGTTTTTTTTTATTTTAGAGCCAGATGATATGTAATACAGATTATATACAATATTACAGGCAGATATACACACACAGGTACAAGATATACAATTATATATATAAATACACAATTTGCAAAACAAGATTGAAACAAATACATATAGATAAGTCTCATACATGAATACATAGTATAAGTTACATTGTTTTGATCAAGTTACAAAGTAGTTGGTGACATGCGAATACATGTGTCGATCGAACAAGTTAGAGCTCGGAAGCTCGCCTAGACATCTAAACTAGCTAGACACAAACGCGGGATAAACAACCAAAGAAGATAAGCACATTCACATATAGGTCGTTGGACACAGGAATATGCTACGACGGAACCGTGAGCCAAGTAGGATGCACAAGACCTGGACTTGTGCATATCACAAGGCTCACAATCCCGTCGTAGCACATTCACATATATATTGTGCCACGACATTTCAATCATCGGTATTATTCTCGAAAAAAGACTAATAAAGTAAGGAAAAAAAGGACCAAAGTGAGCAAAGGACCAAAGAGTAAGCAAAAAAACCAAGCATTGATTAATATATAATAATAATAAGCAAAAGAAGTAAGCGATGATTCACGAACCTAATAAGATAAGTATAGTAGCATGTACACTTGTCCACACACATAGAAAGGTCATCTATAGTTTGTAACTACAACTAGGCCAACATCAAGCCTTCTGGCCCGGCTTAGGGAACGAGAGGACGCCTTGTCTCGTCATGAACTTCCTATAGCCACCCTGCATCTCTAGGCGATCTTCTATGTCACGGTTATTCGGGATATTTCCTCCGTAGAAGATCCCCCGAAGTCATGACATCACGAAAGGTGATTGCCTTAAACTGCTGCCGGATGCGATACATATCTTGTCTAATATCTGAATCAGTGATCTTGGCCTTTGCTTCGGCCCACTGTTTGAGATGATGTGGCAGCGTAGAATTCTGCTGGTCAAGTAGGAACGCCCTCATGTGATGCAGTGCGTAGTAGGCTTCCTTCTTACTGTTTTCTGGCTGCTTCACGCAGGGGAACTCCGTTACGTGGTTGAGGACGTGCCTGCCGAACTTGACCTTCGTACGCACGAAGGTGGTGCCTTCCGTCGAGGCAAAGCCAGTGAGAGCATCATCCAGAACTTCCTTGATCTTGTCGTAGTTTTTCTTATTTTCTAGACTCCCCGGGTCGAAATACGTGGCGTGAGAATGCTTCGGCGATAAGGAGATGAGCGTGCGGTGTTCATCTCTGCGCAAAAAATTCAAATGGAATGTGTTGTAAAAAGAATGATGATAATCTAAGAAAGCCAATCGACGGTGGAGAGTGAATAACGACTTACTCGGGAAAGTAAGGCACGAGAATGTATTCATTTGTCTTGTTCGCCACGAGGATTCTTTTTAGGTACGAGGCCACGATACGTCGTTCGGCGGGGGAACCCAAGCAGCCGTCACGCATGTAGTAGGGGTCCACTATAGCAATGCCCGGTGTGTTCTCTCTAATGATCTGCATGGCCAGGCTGAGAGAAAATAGACGGACCATGGTATAGTGCAGCGGGTATAGGTGGAACATATTGAAGATGTCGTTGAACCGCAGGAAGAACATATCCGCAGGGGCATTGTCGATGAAGCCCAAGCCTGGTGGCACCTTAACCACGAATACCGGGTGCGAGGGATCTTTCTCCGATAGAAGGTGTCTCTCTATCGTCAGCACACCGTCATGCACACTCTGCAGTTTCGAACTGGCGAGCTTCCGCAAATTCTTAGGTAGCATGGGCTCACACGCCACATGAATTCTCCACATAATACCCTCGGGTCTTGGTGGCCCGTCCCAAAACCTGATCGGATTCGCAGTTGTTGACGCCACCGACTGGCTCGAGCTGCTAGATTTTCTTCTCCTGCCCTTTTTTCCTTTTGGAGAGCGGGCAGGCACCGCAATCTGAGCACCGGCCGCCCTATGTAGTGTGTCAGGGCTTAGAATAAAGGGTCGGTTGGTTGTATCAGCTGGCTCTGTAAAGGCGCAAGCTGGAGGCGTCTCCTGAGAACCAAACAAACGCTTGGTGATAGTGGCTTTCTCTGTGGGGCCACCAGCTAGGTCTTCGTTGCTAAAATGAGTGTTGAAGAAGTGATCATTCCAGTCTTCGCCGTCCTCGGCCGGATCCTGCGCCATGTGCATATCATCGACATGATCATCCGACCCACCGCTTGGAGGTGACGGCGAGGGCGGTAAGGGGGCCTTGCCACCGCTTGTCGCTGGCACGACAGGCGGTGCTATTGTCTGTGGCATGATGGCCCCCGCCGTCCCCAAACGGATCATGCTCTTTGGCCATTGCAAGAATAAGCCGAAGCAAGTTCTGAGGACAGCCGACTCTTCTTCATCCGGTCCTAGGGGTTGAATGGGAGGTTCCAGGTCGTCGCAGCCCCTTAGCACCCGACTAATTTTAACCCTGTACACGCTATCTGGCATCGGCCTTGAGTGGAACGTGCGCTGCAAGGGTTGAACGATGGTACCCTTGGCAACATCCCTCATCTCGTTGTTCACGTAGCATAAGAGAGTGCAAGGAACATACGGCCGCGGAAAACATGTACGACGTCGTCAGAGATGCCATAAGAGTAATAGATGGCGTGAAAGGCGGTAAAGAAATTTGTTTACCGTGATGGCGTCGAGATCGGCTAATGTCGACGCACTGCATACGACGACGGGCGTGCAAGAGACGGAAGGGCTGCTTGATGGCGCGGTGCTAGCCGCCGGTGTATTCTCCCTACCGACGGGTGCTTGGAGCTCCAGTTCCGCCGCGACGATGGCAGGGGGCACCAACATGTACTCCGGCGCCGCGGTGATGGCAGGGGGAGTCACCAACACTTGCGGCGCCGCGGTGCTAGCGGGCGGAGTCACGAACACGTAGTTCGCCTGATTCATCGGCCGCGTTGTTCGAGTGGCTGCTGACCATGCTTGGAATCGGGCACGGCCCTACTCGACCACCCGCACTCCAGTTCGCTATTGACTCCACCAAGGTAGGCAGGAAGGACGTTAGGGTGGTTGCCAGGTTGTCTTGGACGATCTGCGAGATCCGCGCCACTTGTTCCTTAAGTTCTTAAACCTCACGGTTTTCCTCCTCGCTCCTTCCCGATGGCGCCACATGCGTCCTCGGCGGTGGACCAAAATGATCCACCCAATTCTTACCCCCGAGGCCGGCCAGACGGCCAGCCGACGACGGCTTCTTCGTAACCAGCTCTATTTTCTTGGCCCGGTTCATCGCTCTGTTAAAAGGGTTATCCCACCGGGTGGCCGCCGTTGACCCCTGGGATGAGGAACCCTGGGATCCATGACTAGCAACAATTTCCTCCTCCTGCAGAAGAAGTAACAGTGAATCGTTTAGATCATCGATTAGCTAGATTGCAATCGAGTTGATCCGCGGTAATTAGATTACATACCACAATTTCCTCGAATTCCTTCACCGCAGGATCCGCGGTGAGTTGTTTGGTTTTTGGGTCCACATGGTAACGGGCCTTGATGAAGTTTCAAACCTGCCCAGGTTCGAATTTCTCAAAGGGGTTTTCTATCCCCTTGGATCTATACTCTTCGTCCTCCTTATTCCATTTGGCCTCCACGATTCTGTATTCACCAGATCCGAGATGGTGATGACCTATATTCATCGCCTGCAGCACCTTTCTCCGATTACTATTGGCCAGGGCTCTTTCGGATTCACACCTCTCCTTGAACTCCCGGAACTGATCTTCGGTGATCTGCGGGTCAATCTTCTGGATCTCCTCGAGACTTTTGCCTTCTTTATAGATCTTCTTTATCCGGGTTCTCCAGCTGGCCAGGGCGGTGCTCATCTTTGTGAGGGAGGATTTGTTTACTTCGTTCCCATGATAATTTTTGTTCTAATACTTAGCGGGGAACTTGTATCTTGCGTGCAGCTTCTCGGAGAGGAGTGTGCGCAAGTGGCCATTATCTTTATGTCAGAGATTCTCGGTGTTGATCGAGATGGTTGTCTGGGTGATCGCCGCCACTTGCCCACCGTACCCTCTAACGACAAGGTCGGGCTCTGTGGCATCCCGCAAAACCACTACTAGAAAATCGCGTTGAATTTGTGCATTGCATCGTCATCCTCATGTGTTGTTTGTCTAAAACTATTTCAGAAAAACCTATTTTGTTTCTGAAACGCCCTCTCTCATTCAAACGCCAAAACCCCGGGGCTCCGGAGTATTTTGTTTTGTTGCAATCGGGTTGCAAACGGCCCAATGAAATTAAATAAAAGATTTAATTAGTTTAGTGGGGCGTCGAGCAGGCCGAGAAGACCGACGACCACCCTGTTTTAAATCGGTCCAAACCTGCCGCCCATCTAAACTCCTAAACCCACCCAAAACTCTACCCATAACCCAGCCACCTCACCCTGCCCAATCCCCATGTGCCACCTCACTTTCCTCTCTCCCTCACCCTATCCTACCTGCCACATCACCAACCCCTCTCACCCTTCCTCTCTCTCCCTCTCAAACCCACACCCCACCCACGCCTTGCCCGCACTCAACGCACTACCCAGCCCCAACCAGTGCCTGGCCCCATGCCCGCTGCGCTGGACCCACCCCCTCTCCTCCGCGCCTCCTCCCTCCCTCTCCTCTTCTTCCCATGACCACCGCCTCCCGCTCGGCCCGTCGCCGGGTCCTCCCTCTCCGTCATGGGTTCTCCCTCTCCCTCCTCCCCAAGCTCCCCAGCGACCCGCCCCTCGCTCGCCCTCCCGGCGCCGGGCCGCCCGCCTCGCCCGGCTCCACCGCAGCTCCACCCGCTCCTCCGGCGCTCGCCGCTCACGCCCGGCTCGCCGCGTGCTCCCTCACCCTGCAACCTCCTCCCTCCCGCCGTCGCAGCTCCCGCCCGGCAGGCGCTCCGCCCGCTTCGCCCGCCCGGCCCTCCTGCAGCGTGCGTCCCGCCAGCCGCCAAGCCCTCGCCTCGCCTCCGTGGACCCCGCCACCACCGCCTCCAAGCGCGACCCAGCCCCATGAGCCACCCCGCTGCCACGGCCACCGCCCGCCGCCACCGCTGAACCAAGCTCACTTTGCCGATTGCGGTCCCTCCTCCGTGGCGCCACGCCGCGCCGAGACGCCCGCGTTCCCCCTCCACCGCGATGCCGGCCCTCGGCGCCGCTGCCGCCCGCCGTCTACCAAGGTCGCCTCGCATTCTCCTCCTCCCCGTCACGCCGTCCGCCGTCCGCCGTCCGCCCTCCAGCGCGAGTGGGCCAAGGGGAAGAGCAGTACCTCCACGACCATGCGTGTATGTGTTGGAGCTTGCGTGTGGCACCAAGGCGCTGTCTGAATTCCTGGATACCGCACCTACCGTGTCTCGAGCTCGTCAGCGCCATCTACACCGGCTGTGTGCATCCGAATACTTGGTGGCAACCAAGTCGATCCAACCACCTCGGCGTCCCAAGATCTTCGCTTGAAACCCCCAAGGCTTTCAATGAGGAACCACAAGGTAAACTACGGCGGCCCGAACCGGTGAAAGCATACGTTCGCCTCATGAACCCGAAGACCGAACCGAAGGCGCCCGGTCGTGCGCGGCAGCATACCAAGTACTTCACCCGGATGAGACAAGTACTACTTCCCGATGCGACCGACAAGACCTTCAGCGACGACAAGATCGGCCCGACACAGGTGGAGCCAAAGATCGCCAAGTACTTCCACGGATGCCAAGATCTCCCGTGCGGAACCGAGTCCGCCACCGACAGCTGAAACCAAGAACCCGACAAGTTCGACACGGCCGGCGAGTCCGATGCCCGACGTCAAACCAATCGCCCTCGGCGCCGAAGACCCGGATCGCCAAGACCGACAACATGACCCGGAGACCGCGAATGCGACAAGAACGACACCAAACCAAGATCTGCCCCGTTACCGAGAGCGAGAGAACGATCCCGCCGAGCCCGAACCGTCGAACCCTGAGACCGACCCCGACCCCGGGTCCCCAAGATCATCGAGACCCCTAATGTGTGAACCCCTTATCCGAGAACCCTATTTTATAATATAATAACAATTGATGCATATTGAAATGTCATACTTGCATGCATATCTGTGGTTTGGGGGCCTTTTGCCGATTCACCTAATAACTAAATATGGGGCCCATATGCGGGCAAATCTAGTCTCATATCGGCCTCATTTAAACTTGTGTAGCGAACCGGTATCTTATCTTGCCTTGTTATAACAACATTTAAATTGCGGGACTTCTAAATAACTTGAACCACTTAATTAATGTTGGGACCCCGGTTCCGCTTAATCTTGACCTAATTGCATCGCACCTTGCCATGCCATCCATCATACATGCATCATGCCCGATCTTCTGTCGTGTATTGAGTATTGCATCCGGTGTTTATTCTAGCGTTTTGCTTCTTCGCGGATAAGGCCGATGAGTTGATGTGAGCTTCGCCCGATCTTGATTGAATCCTTCGACAATGTTTTCGGTGAGCATCTCCCCTTTCTACCTATCTTACTTTTATAGTATTTATTCCCTCCTGTTGATCTATTGCTATACGTGTTGCAATGCTCTAGTTTCCGTACCGTGATATCCCTTGCAGCCCTATATTTGCCTTGGACACATCCTATTACATTGTTTGGTAGATAGTTGGACTTATGGCGTCGTAGTCGCTTGCTCAAGTAATGTTGCGTGTTGTCAAATGCCACGATTGTTGATGTATTGCCGCATGTTGTTGTTGGAGATGATTCTAGCTTTACTTATCGTCACCTTAATTTCATTTAACAACTAAAATTGAATAAGCGAGAGGCATCGGTGGGTGATAGATAATATTTGGTTTCGAGCACTTGTGTCCCGTAAGACCCCGAGTACTTGATTCCTGTTCCTTGATTTATCGCGCTATCCACATCCGGAAGGTATATGGGACCCCCCTCAGCCAGTGCTTGATTCCGTCTTATTTCTTGGGGCCACAAACTAGTTTGAGGTTTTATTTACGATCCTGTACTTATGCCATGCTTTCTTGCTTTATTTACGATTGTGCGAGTCGCACCTTTATCTTTGTTAAGATCGGGACACGTTCGCGGTGTCGACAAGCCCGTTTGGGGTTCGATCGCTCACCGTCTACAGACCTTGAGGCCGTCTGGCTTGCTTACTCCGTTCGGGATCTACTTAAGGTGGCCTGAAATATTTCTGAATCTTGTGATTGCTTTGTCGTGAAGGCCTCGTTGGGTTTTGATTTGGTTTTCGAGGTTGATCGAGTGTGTGTTGCTATTGGTGCACCGGCGGGTAAAACTTTCAAAGCCGTGTCGCGGATATGGGCGACTTGGAGCACAGTTTCTTGATCATAGACAAGCATAACTAAAGTTTCTGCTATCAATTTGACTTATAATGACTAGTAATCAGCTTCACTACAATGGAATGGCTAATTAATACTGCCCACAATTGCTTGTTTGGTTGTCGCTGCGACAATTGTATATGACTAGTAAGTATTGCAACTTCTAGCGGAATGGCTGAATAAAAGTACCAACAAGCTGCTTTGGGTTTTGGGATTATATCATGCTATCATGTCGATTAGTAATTGTTGCAACTTCACGGAATGGTCAACTAAAAGTGCTTGCTTACTTTATCGAGAATGATTATCTACATCGACTAGTAATCGCTGCAGCGATCGAATAATTAAAGCCAAGCTGTGAGTTCCTCGGTTGACTTCCTCGTTTGGGTCTCGAGGGGAAACACCGAGATGGGTTTGTTTGGTGGCTTGAGTTGGATCCGAATAGGTCTCTCTTACCCTCTCGATTACCGCTTTGTATCGAGTCTCTATAGGTTGTTTAGTGCATCTTTGCGCTGCGCTCGATCCACCATACCTATGTGGCGAGGACCGCGGTTCTAGCCTCGCGTGTCTTGGCCTCGATCTTGGCGCTCCTTCTTTTCCTTTGCCCTTTGTCGGCACCCTTTTGTTTAAGCAGGTTTTGAGATCGGCGTCGTTACAGGGGTTACCCTTCCGGCTTGGCGGCAGGTTATGGGCATCTGGTTATTCTTGAGGCTCTTAGCCCCATTTGCTTCTTGTCCGTAGTCGGACGCTCTCTATTTTCAAGGTGATTTGGATCTTGTATATTATATCGTATTCTTGACTCTTTGAGTCATGTTATATATATCTGTTGTGGGTCCCATCGAGGACTGTTGTGTAATGTTATTACTTCGTTTTACACCGCGAAAGTGCTGGTGAGCACCTTTGAATCGTTTCTATGCGGGTTTGGCGAATTTTGCTCAAACTTGCATAGGTCGATTCGAGGGTGTTAGAGAGTGGTATCGAGCTCGGCGGTTGCGATACCCACAAGTCCAGCTTAGGATAACCTAGCTAACGGCCGAAGTAGAGGGTCAAAACTAATTTGGAAAAATCGGTTGGATAGTTCTGATTAGGTCTGATTTTTACTCCTTACCCCTCTGCTGTTCTCCTCTTATCTTTACGCGTTTCGAATCCGCTCTCGTCTCTTTCTTCGAGTCCAGGATTTCTCGTGGTTGGGTTTCCGTCGTACCTTCAGGGTTTCGCTTCCTCTTCGGATAACGGTGTTCTGCCATCCGGTGTTCCAGTTGCCTGATGAATCCGTCTACGGTGTTCCCATTCTTTGTTCTTTGATTGTGTCTTCCGGTGTTTTCCGACGCGACGCCATCATCCTCTATGCCAGGTCCGATGCAGAGTCTGCATCACTCCCTTGTTCCGAACCTCGCGTGTCGAGATCTTGATCGATTCGAGAATGGTTGCACACTTTTTCACTAATTGTGCAGAGTAATAGTTTGGGTGCGTGATGGATTGGCCCCCATGCCGACTACCCTTTCTATTCGCTTTTGTACATTGAAGTGGACGAGAATGCATCGGTTCCCTCCTTCCATCGAAGCTAGAGGTGGCTTTATTTGTTGATACCTCTACCTTCGACCTTTTGTTCCCGGAGTGTTCCCTCGACAATCACGGACAACAACTCTTGTTAGTGGTGTCGCGGGGATCTACACAAAGCGAGAAGACGGAGTACGCCGACCTTCCTTCCGGTACCATGAGGCGGATCTCGAGGGCGAGATCCATTGTTAGTGGTGTCGAATTGTGGCATCCCGCAAAACCACTACTAGAAAATCGCGTTGAATTTGTGCATTGCATCGTCATCCTCATGTGTTGTTTGTCTAAAACTATTTCAGAAAAACCTATTTTGTTTCTGAAACGCCCTCTCTCATTCAAACGCCAAAACCCCGGGGCTCCGGAGTATTTTGTTTTGTTGCAATCGGGTTGCAAACGGCCCAATGAAATTAAATAAAAGATTTAATTAGTTTAGTGGGGCAGTCGAACGGGCCGAGAAGACCCGAACGACCACCCCTGTTTTTAAATCGGTCCAAACCTGCCCGCCCCATCTAAACTCCTAAACCCACCCAAAACTCTACCCACAACCCCTGGCCACCTCACCCTGCCCAATCCCCATGTGCCACCTCACTTTCCTCTCTCCCTCACCCTATCCTACACTGCCACATCACCAACCCCCTCTCACCCTTCCCTCTCTCTCCCTCTCAAACCCACACCCCACCCACGCCACTGCCCGCACTCAACGCACACACGCACTACCCAGCCCCACATCCCCAACCAGCACGCTGCCCCCATGCCCCTTTGCTTTGGACCCACCACCCTCTCCTCCCACGCGCCTCCTCCCTCCCTCTCCTCTTCTTCCCTGCCCGCAACCACCGCCTCCCGCTCAGCCCGTCGCCGCCGGGTCCTCCCTCTCCGTCGCCGGTTCTCCCCTCTCCCTCCTCCTGCAAGCTCCCCCCAGCGACCACCGCCCCGCATCGCTCGCCCTCCCCCGAGCGCCGGCCGAGCCCTGCCGCGGCCGCCCGCCTCGCCGGCTCCACCGCAGCTCCCTGCCCCGCTCCTCCGACGCTCGCCGCTCCACCCGGCTCGCCCGCGTGCTCCCTCACCCTGCAACCTCCCTCCCGTCGCAGCTCCCTCGCCGGGCGCTCCGCCCCTTCGCCCCGCGCGGCCTCTGTAGCGTGCACGTCCCTTGGCCACCGCAAGCCCTCGCCTCCGCCTCCATGACCCCGCCACCACCGCCTCAGCGCGACCCAGCGGCCCATGAGCCACCCACCTTGCCACGGCCGCCGCCCGCCACCGCTGAACCAAGCTCCTTTGCCAGATTGCCGGTCCCTCCTCCGTGGCCAGCGCCAGCCTTGAGCGCCCGCGTTCCCCCTCCACCGCCAGTACCCGGCCCTCCGGCGCCGCCTGCGGGCCCCGCCGTCTACCGCCACCAAGGTCGCCTCCGCAGGTTCTCCTCCTCCCCGTCACGCCGTCCGCCGTCCGCCGTCCGCCCTCCAGCGCGAGTGGGCCAAGGGGAAGAGCAGTACCTCCACGACCATGCGTGTATGTGTTGGAGCTTGCGTGTGGCACCAAGCTATGCGAATTCACGGATACCGCACCTACACCGTGTCTCGAGCTCGTCAGCGCCATCTACACCGAGGCTGTGTGCATCCGAATACTTGGTGGCAACCAAGTCTGATCCAACCACCTCGCCGCGTCCCAAGATCTTCGCCGCGAAACCCCCAAGGCTTTCAATGAGGAACCACAAGGTAAACTACGCGGCCGAACCGGTGAAAGCATACGTTCGCCTCATGAACCCGAAGACCCGAACCGAAGGCGCCCAGGTCGCGGCGCGCATACCAAGTACTTCACCCGGATGAGACAAGTACTACTTCCGATGCAGACCGACAAGACCTTCAGCGACAAGATCGGCCCGACACAGGTGGAGCCAAAGATCGCCAAGTACTTCCACCGGATGCCAAGATCTCCCTGTGCCGGAACCCGAGTCCGCCACCGACAACTGAAACCAAGAACCCGACAAGTTCGACACCGGCCAGGGCGAGTCCGATGCCCCGACGTCAAACCAAGTACGCCCTCCCGGAACGCCGAAGACCCCGGATACGCCAAGACCGACAACATGACCCGGAGACCGCGAATGCGACAAGAACGACACCAAACCAAGATCTGCCCCGTTACCGAGAGCGAGAGAACGATCCCGCCGAGCCCGAACCGTCGAACCCTGAGACCGACCCCGACCCCGGGTCCCCAAGATCATCGAGACCCCTAATGTGTGAACCCCTTATCCGAGAACCCTATTTTATAATATAATAACAATTGATGCATATTGAAATGTCATACTTGCATGCATATCTGTGGTTTGGGGGCCTTTTGCCGATTCACCTAATAACTAAATATGGGGCCCATATGCGGGCAAATCTAGTCTCATATCGGCCTCATTTAAACTTGTGTAGCGAACGGTATCTTATCTTGCCTTGTTATAACAACATTTAAATTGGGACTTCTAAATAACTTGAACCACTTAATTAATGTTGGGACCCGGTTCGCTTAATCTTGACCTAATTGCATCGCCTTGCCATGCCATCCATCATACATGCATCATGCCCGATCTTACGTGTATTGAGTATTGCATCCGGTGTTTATTCTAGCGTTTTGCTTCTTGGCGGATAAGGCCGATGAGTTGATGTGAGCTTCGATCTTGGTTGAATCCTTCGACAATGTTTTCGTGAGCATCTCCCTTTCTACCTATCTTACTTTTATAGTATTTATTCCCTCTGTTGATCTATTGCTATCGTGTTGCAATGCTCTAGTTTCCGTACCGTGATATCCTTGCAGCCCTATATTTGCCTTGGACACATCCTATTACTGTTGTTTGGTAGATAGTTGGACTTGCGGCGTCGTGATCGCTTGCTCAAGTAATGTTGCGTGTTGTCAAATGCCACGATTGTTGATGTATTGCCGCATGTTGTTGTTGGAGATGATTCTAGCTTTACTTATCGTCACCTTAATTTCTGTTTAACAACTAAAATTGAATAAGCGAGGCATCGGTGGGTGATAGATAATATTTGGTTTCGAGCCCACTTGTGTCCGTAAGACCCCGAGTACTTGATTCCTTCCTTGATTTATCGCTATCCACATCCGGAAGGTATATGGGACCCCTCAGCCCGAGCTTGATTCCGTCTTATTTCTTGGGGCCACAAACTAGTTTGAGGTTTTTACGATCTGTACTTATGCCATGCTTTCTTTTATTTACGATTGTGCGAGTCTCGCACCTTTATCTTTATTTAAGATCGGGACACGTTCGCGGTGTCGACAAGCCCGTTTGGGGTTCCCGATCGCTCACCGTCTACCCAGACCTTGAGGCCGTCTCGAGCTTGCTTACTCCGTTCGGGATCTACTTAAGTGGCCCCTGAAATATTTCTGAATCTTGTGATTGCTTTGTCGTGAAGGCCTCGTTGGGTTTTGATTTGGTTTTTCCGAGGTTGATCGAGTGTGTGTTGCTATTGGTGCACCGGCCGGTAAAACTTTCGAAAGCCGTGTCGCGGATATGGACGACTTGGAGCACAGTTTCTTGATCATAGACAAGCATAACTAAAGTTTACTGCTATCAATTTGACTTATAATGACTAGTAATCAGCTTCACTACAATGGAATGGCTAATTAATACTGCCCACAATTGCTTGTTTGGTTGTCGCTTGCGACAATTGTATATGACTAGTAAGTATTGCAACTACAACGGAATGGCTGAATAAAAGTACCAACAACTGCTGGGTTTTGGGATTATATCATGCTATCTGTATCTGATTAGTAATTGTTGCAACTACAACGGAATGGTCAACTAAAAGTGCCCACTGCTTACTTTATCAGAATGATTATCTACATCTGACTAGTAATCGCTGCAACGATAACTGAATAATTAAAGCTGCCAACTGTGTGAGTTCCTCGGTTGACTTCCTCGTTTGGGTCTCGAGGGGGAAACACCAGGATGGGTTTGTTTGGTGACAGCTTCAGGTTGGATCCGAATAGGTCTCTCTTACCCCTCTCTGATTACCGCCAGTTGTATCGAGTCTCTATAGGTTGTTTAGTGCATCTTTGCCTTTCGATCCACCATACCTATGTGGCGAGGACCGCCAATCTAGCCTCGCGTGTCTTGGCCTCGATCTTGGCTCCTTCTTTTCCTTTGCCCTTTGTCGGCACCCTTTTGTTTAAGCAGGTTTTGAGATCGGCGTTACCGGGGTTACCCTTGGCACAGGCGGGGGTTATGGGCGCCATTGGTTATTCTTGGGGCTCTTAGCCCCATTTGCTTCTTGTCCGTAGTCGGACGCTCTACTGTTTTCAAGGTGATTTGGATCTTGTATATTATATCTGTATTCTTGACTCTTTGAGTCGCTGTTATATATATCTGTTCTGTGGGTCCCATCGAGGACTGTTGTGTAATGTTATTACTTCGTTTTACACCCGCACGAAAGTGCCTGGTGGGCACCTTTGAATCGTTTCTATGCGGGTTTGGCGAATTTTGCTCAAACTTGCATAGGTCCGATTCCGAGGGTGTTAGAGAGTGGTATCAGAGCTCAGCAGTTGCGATACCCCACAAGTCCAGCCTGTAGGATAACCTAGCTAACGGCCGAAGTAGAGGGTCAAAACTAATTTGGAAAAATCGGTTGGATAGTTCTGATTAGGTCTGATTTTTACTCCTTACCCCTCTGCTGTTCTCCTCTTATCTTTACGCGTTTCGAATCCGCTCTCGTCTCTTTCTTCGAGTCCAGGATTTCTCGTGGTTGGGTTTCCGTCGTACCTTCAGGGTTTCGCTTCCTCTTCGGATAACGGTGTTCTGCCATCCGGTGTTCCAGTTGCCTGATGAATCCGTCTACGGTGTTCCCATTCTTTGTTCTTTGATTGTGTCTTCCGGTGTTTTCCGACGCGACGCCATCATCCTCTATGCCAGGTCCGATCTGATGCATCACTCCTTATTCGAACCTCGCGTGTCGAGATCTTCAGTCTGATTCCGAGAATGGTTGCACACTTTTTCACTAATTGTGCAGAGTAATAGTTTGGGTGCGTGATGGATTGGCCCCCATGCCGACTACCCTTTCTATTCGCTTTTGTACATTGAAGTGGACGAGAATGCATCGGTTCCCTCCTTCCATCGAAGCTAGAGGTGGCTTTATTTGTTGATACCTCTACCTTCGACCTTTTGTTCCCGGAGTGTTCCCTCGACAATCACGGACAACAACTCTTGTTAGTGGTGTCGCGGGGATCTACACAAAGCGAGAAGGCGAATACGCCGACCTTCCTTCCGGTACCATGAGGCGGATCTCGAGGCGAGATCCATTGTTAGTGGTGTCGAATTGTGGCATCCATAAAACCACTACTAGAAAATCGCGTTGAATTTGTGCATTGAATCGTCATCCTCATGTGTTGTTTGTCTAAAACTATTTCAGAAAAACCTATTTTGTTTAAAACCCTCTCTCATTCAACGCCAAACCCGGGCTCCTGAGTATTTTGTTTTGTTGCAATCGGGTTGCAAGCGGCCCAATGAAATTAAATAAAAGATTTAATTAGTTTAGTGGGGCGGTCGAGCGGGCCGAGACCCGAGCGACCACCCCTGTTTAAATCGGTCCAAACCTGCCCGCCCCATCTAAACTCCTAAACCCACCCAAAACTCTACCCACAACCCCTGGCCACCTCACCCTGCCCAATCCCCATGTGCCACCTCACTTTCCTCTCTCCCTCACCCTATCCTACACTGCCACATCACCAACCCCCTCTCACCCTTCCCTCTCTCTCCCTCTCAAACCCACACCCCACCCACGCCACTGCCCGCACTCAACGCACACACGCACTACCCAGCCCCACATCCCCAACCAGCTGCACGCGGGCCCCCCCCATGCCCCGCCTGCGCCTGGACCCACCACCCTCTCCTCCCACGCGCCTCCTCCCTCCCTCTCCTCTTCTTCCCTGCCCGCAACCACCGCCTCCCGCTCAGCCCGTCGCCGCCGGGTCCTCCCTCTCCGTCGCCGGTTCTCCCCTCTCCCTCCTCCTGCAAGCTCCCCCCAGCGACCACCGCCCGCGCTCGCCGCCCTCCCAGCTGGCCGAGCCCTGCCGCCTCCAGCTCCACCGCAGCTCCCTGCCCGCTCCTCGGCCTCGCCCGCTCCACCCGGCTCGCCGCGTGCTCCCTCACCCACAACCTCCCTCACTGCGTCGCAGCTCCCCGGCCGGGCGCTCCGCCCTCGCCCCGCCGCGGCCCCTCTGTAGCGTGCACGTCCCGCGGCCCTGCAAGCCCTCGCCTCGCCTCGCGGACCCGCCACCACCGCCTCCAAGCGCGACCCATGAGCCACCCCCTTGCCACGGCCACCAACCGCCCGCCGCCACCGCTGAACCAAGCTCACTTTGCCGATTCTTGGGTCCCTCCTCCAGCCGCCCAGGCTTGAGCCGCGTTCCCCCCTCACCGCAAGATGCCAGCCCTCGGCGCCGCCTGCCCGCCCGCTCTCTACCGCCACCAAGGTCGCCTCCGCAGGTTCTCCTCCTCCCCGTCACGCCGTCCGCCGTCCGCCGTCCGCCCTCCAGCGCGAGTGGGCCAAGGGGAAGAGCAGTACCTCCACGACCATGCGTGTATGTGTTGGAGCTTGCGTGTGGCACCAAGGCGCTGTCTGAATTCCTGGATACCGCACCTACACCGTGTCTCGAGCTCGTCAACGCCATCTACACCGAGGCTGTGTGCATCCGAATACTTGGTGGCAACCAAGTCTGATCCAACCACCTCGCCGCGTCCCAAGATCTTCGCCGCGAAACCCCCAAGGCTTTCAATGAGGAACCACAAGGTAAACTACGCGGCCCGAAGACCGGTGAGAAACGCCACGTTCGCCTCATGAACCCCGAAGACCCGAACCCGAAGACGCCCAGGTCGCCGACGCAGCATACCAAGTACTTCACCCCAGATGAGACAAGTACTACTTCCCGGTACGCGGACCGACAAGACCTTCGCGACGACAAGATCGGCCCCGACCTGGGTGGAGCCAAAGATCGCCAAGTACTTCCACCGGATGCCAAGATCTCCCCGTGCCGGAACCCGAGTCCGCCAAACAACGAAACCAAGAACCCGACAAGTTCGACACGGCAGGCGAGTCCGATGCTGACGTCAAACCAAGTACGCCCTCGAACGAAGACCCCGGATACGCCAAGACCGACAACATGACCCGGAGACCGCGAATGCGACAAGAACGACACCAAACCAAGATCTGCCCCGTTACCGAGAGCGAGAGAACGATCCCGCCGAGCCCGAACCGTCGAACCCTGAGACCGACCCCGACCCCGGGTCCCCAAGATCGTCGAGACCCCTAATGTGTGAACCCCTTATCCGAGAACCCTATTTTATAATATAATAACAATTGATGCATATTGAAATGTCATACTTGCATGCATATCTGTGGTTTGGGGGCCTTTTGCCGATTCACCTAATAACTAAATATGGGGCCCATATGCGGGCAAATCTAGTCTCATATCGGCCTCATTTAAACTTGTGTAGCGAACCGGTATCTTATCTTGCCTTGTTATAACAACATTTAAATTGCGGGACTTCTAAATAACTTGAACCACTTAATTAATGTCGGGACCCCGGTTCCGCTTAATCTTGACCTAATTGCATCGCACCTTGCCATGCCATCCATCATACATGCATCATGCCCGATCTTCTGCCGTGTATTGAGTATTGCATCCGGTGTTTATTCTAGCGTTTTGCTTCTTCGCGGATAAGGCCGATGAGTTGATGTGAGCTTCGCCCCGATCTTCGGTTGAATCCTTTGACAATGTTTTCAGGCGAGCATCTCCCCCTTTCTACCTATCTTACTTTTATAGTATTTATTCCCTCCTGTTGATCTATTGCTATCTGTGTTGCAATGCTCTAGTTTCCGTACCCGTGATATCCCTTGCAGCCCTATATTTGCCTTGGACACATCCTATTACCTGTTGTTTGGTAGATAGTTGGACTTGTGCGTCGTAGTCGCTTGCTCAAGTAATGTTGCGTGTTGTCAAATGCCACAGTTGTTGATGTATTGCCGCATGTTGTTGTTGGAGATGATTCTAGCTTTACTTATCGTCACCTTAATTTCTGTTTAACAACTAAAATTGAATAAGCAGAGGCATCGGTGGGTGATAGATAATATTTGGTTTCCGAACGCCCACTTGTGTCCCGTAAGACCCGAGTACTTGATTCTGTTCCTTGATTTATCGCGCTATCCACATCCGGGAGGTATATGGGACCCTCAGCGAGCTTGATTCCGTCTTATTTCTTGGGGCCAAACTAGTTTGAGGTTTTATTTACGATCTGTACTTATGCCATGCTTCTTGCTTTATTTACGATTGTGCAGTCGCTGCTGATCTTGTTAAGATCGGGACACGTTCTGTGTGTCGACAAGCCCGTTGGGGTTCCCGATCGCTCGGCCGTCTACCCAGACCTTGAGGCCGTCTCGGAGCTTGCTTACTCCGTTGCGGGATCTACTTAAGGGGTGGCCCCCTGAAATATTTCTGAATCTTGTGATTGCTTTTTCGTGAAGGCCTCGTTGGGTTTTGATTTGGTTTTTTCCGAGGTTGATCGAGTGTGTGTTGCTATTGGTGCACCCCGGCCGGGTAAAACTTTCTGAAAGCCGTGTCCGCGGATATGGACGACTTGGAGCACAGTTTCTTGATCATAGACAAGCATAACTAAAGTTTACTGCTATCAATTTGACTTATAATGACTAGTAATCAGCTTCACTACAATGGAATGGCTAATTAATACTGCCCACAATTGCTTGTTTGGTTGTCGCTTGCGACAATTGTATATGACTAGTAAGTATTGCAACTACAACGGAATGGCTGAATAAAAGTACCAACAACTGCTGGGTTTTGGGATTATATCATGCTATCTGTATCTGATTAGTAATTGTTGCAACTACAACGGAATGGTCAACTAAAAGTGCCCACTGCTTACTTTATCAGAATGATTATCTACATCTGACTAATGTCGCTGCGATAATCGAATAATTAAAGCGCCAACTGTGAGTTCCTCGGTTGACTTCCTCGTTTGGGTCTCGAGGGAAACACCGGGATGGGTTTGTTTGGTGACTTGAGGTTGGATCCGAATAGGTCTCTCTTACCCCTCTCGATTACCGCCCGGTTGTATCGAGTCTCTATAGGTTGTTTAGTGCATCTTTGCCGCTCGATCCACCATACCTATGTAGGCGAGGACCTTGGAATTCTAGCCTCGCGTGTCTTGGCCTCGATCTTGGCTCCTTCTTTTCCTTTGCCCTTTCGGCACCCTTTTGTTTAAGCAGGTTTTGAGATCGGCGTCGTTAGCAGGGTTACCCTTCCGGCTTGGCCTGGGCAGGGTTATGGGCCATTGGTTATTCTTCGGGCTCTTAGCCCCATTTGCTTCTTGTCCGTAGTCGGACGCTCTCTATTTTCAAGGTGATTTGGATCTTGTATATTATATCGTATTCTTGACTCTTTGAGTCATTGTTATATATATCTGCATACGTGGGTCCCATCGAGGACTGTTGTGTAATGTTATTACCGTTTTCCACCCACGAAAGTGCTGGTGGCACCTTTGAATCGTTTCTATGCGGGTTTGGAATTTTGCTCAAACTTGCATAGGTCCGATTCGAGGTGTCTGAGCTCCAAAGGAACCTGATGGGCTCACTTGGTAATTTCCTCCCGAGCGGCCGTGTTTGGCGCCGTTCCTTTGGCTTCTTCTTCTTCTTCTTCTTAGGAGGATTGCTACCACTCCTGTGCCTCGCCGACATCGATTGGTTTCATCGTCCGTTCCTTCGGCTTCTTCCTCCGCGTCTTCCATCTCATCATCCTCGCTCTCCGAAGGATGGTATTCTTCATCGTCTTCTAGCATTGGGCCGCCCGAGAACGTCAATTGTTTATTCGAGGTCTGAGTTCTCCTTCAGCTGATGCGCTTAGAACATTCAGCCGTCGTTTCACACATCTTTGCCCTAATAAAAACAAATAATTGGTTAAATGCACGGAAAAATCCAGCATGACCTTTGCTTTTTCTTAATTTTCTTAAACTTTGATGATTTACGCGAATGTTAATCAACATTCGGCAAAAATCGGACTCATTCATACAAGAACGCATACGACATAATAAAGTGCTTCATATACAAGCACAAGCACAATTTCAAGGTGCTGTTGTCCCAACACAGATAGTAGCAAAACCAACACTACTCTATTTTTCCTTCCAAACCATTTCACAACCACATCCATCCAGTCCCAACACAGTTCCACAACCATATATACTTTTGTTATCAATTTAAGCATAGCCATATGACAGAAGCTATCTCTTTAAGCAACAATAACAACCCAATTAAAATAAATCATTTTCCTAGCAAGTGTTCTAGGAATCATACAAAAATACAAGAAGACATATTCTTTCTTAAGACCTCAAATAATGACTCATTCATATATGTTCTTGCAAAGCTAAAGCTTCAACTAAGATATCATGGGAAGGGACTGGAATAGTTTTATTTCCATGTCTCGTCAATTATAATAATGATCTCATTAAACCTACATAAATCAATTACAATAGATCATGATTAAATGACTCTGCTGATGTGCACACTCCAAATTCAACAAAAGCATTGAACTTGAACATCTAGACAAGACTGACAAATTTCAGAGAATAAAACAAGCTATGTGAAACTTGCATATTCTCCTCTCTGCTACCGATTAAACTTCCAGGCAAAAACTAAAACTACTAAGGAAAAGGTAGATCCTGAGGCAAACATCACAGGACAGGATACACCATAATACCACCAATCAGCATGCGCTGAATTTCTGATCAGTTTCATGCACATACAGTTGTCAATGAGCCGCAACTTGAAACAGCAGGAAACCATAAAGAAAAACATGGCTTGGAAGTACTGTATTACAACATGATCAGTACAGATAAATGTTATAAGCCAACTACAAGATATTTTCTTCAGATCTGCACATGAGTGAGCATGAGAGATCATCACATAGCGGTTATGACATGAGACAAGAAGATAGCAGCATAAGAACTTATTCAGAATCACCTTAAAAAATGTCGAAAATTGGAATCTGGAAATGACCAAAAGCATGTTTTCGATACAGACACTGGCCTAGTGAGTTTTCCAAAAGGTGATTTAGGCATCTCCTCTCATGTTCACTTGCATTTGCAGATCATACTAATAAAAACCACAGATGTTCTAAAGGCTTCTCCTACTAGTGATTTTCGTATGAGAATGAGCGCTTAGTAAGCTACTAAGCTATATCCACAAGCTAAAAAAATGACATAGTAACAAATAGTTGCACGGATGCCTCATATGGAGTCCATGCATTGAGTGGACAAGTACAGTACACTATCACATATTTTGCAGTTCATCCACAAAATATTCTTAGGACCACACAATACCAACAGGTGCTATCATGTACTAGATGACAGCAAGTTTAGGCCTAGGCCTTATCAGTTACATTGGCTTACTATGAACACTAGTACCATCAAATAACCAAGCCCAGATGTCAAATTATTTGAGTCAAAACTTAGAAACTAGGTGAGATTGGAGGTCACCGGCTCGATGGCCAGAGAATACTACAAAAAGTAGCTGACCTGAGAAGTTGTAGCCAGGGCGGTGCATCATCGCCACCATGGTTGTGGCATGGTGAACTCACCTTCGACACACGACAGTGAGGACATAGGTGGAGGTAAAAGGACAAGAATCTATCAATTGGATGCTTAGGTTACAGGTCAATTGGATTGTTCCTCCCACGGGAGCAGCCTAAAATCCTACAGGGTCTAAAATCATAACACCTGAACACAAAGATGAGGGAGAGAGGGAGAGAGAGGGAGAGAGGGGAGGGGAGACGCTCACCTCTGAGATGAGGACGACGATGGCGAGCGGGCGGGCGGACGACGATGGCGGGCGGGCGGACGACGATGGCTGGCGCGTGGGCCTCCTCCTCGAGCGGCGGCAGGCCTCCTCCTGCTCCTTCTCCACGGCCTCCTCCCGCTCCACGGCCTCCTCCTCGAGCAACGGCGGCTGGCGAGGCGGCGGATCGAGAGAGCGACGGCGGGGGCTCGGGATCGGGATTGACAGCGGCGGCGGTGGGCGCGGTTGAGAATGGGGATGAGGGACGTGTGCCTGCGTGCACGTAGATAAGGCACATATATGCGTAGCGCACTCTGGCATAGTGCGCTACAGATATCCGTAGCGCACTATGCCAGAGTGCGCTACGCCTATCTCCTCTACAATTGTATAAGAAAGGAGCGTCCCACTATCTAACAGAATCACTATCCTATCCCACTGGTTCTGCCCACTGCTCTATTCTAAATTTCTGAGCACCCAGGTTCGAATCCTGGTGCCCCCTTTAAATGTTCCAAAAATGCCCAAAAGTGGTAATATATGTCATATTTGTTTTGTTTTTATTTTATAAATACTTTTAAATGTTCCAAAAATTCCTAAAAGTGATAATATATGTCATAAAAGTGGTACAAATAATATGATTCAAAGTATAACTAAATTTCATAATAATTTGTCCATAATAATATGAATTGGGCACGACCCTACTCGACCACCCGCACTTTACAATCTTGTTTGACCACGCGTTTGATAATATTTTTTGAGCTAGCGTTTTACAATCTTTTTTCCCTTCTCTGTCGCGGTTGAATAATTTAGCCCCGGCACTTTAATGTTTTTTCTTTCGAACGGGCTACCTTTTTTGGGTAGGGTTTTCCTTTTTATTCTTGTGATGTATGTTGCTGCATCGTAGTCGTCGTCATCTTCAATCTTTGGATCGCCGTACTGGTCGAAGTCTTGCTCGTTGGCGACTCCATCCATTCCGATGATGTTTCTTTTTCCTCTCCTCACGAAAACACGGCTAGGCTTTGTCGGGTCGGTAATGAAAAAACATTGGTCCACTTTGGTAGCCAGTACCCACGGTTCATTTTTCGTGGCCACGTTCGCACCAGCGGCCTTGGATTTGGCTGCTTCGGGTATAACCATGGTTGTGAAATACCAGTCTTCTCTTTCGATGCTCTTTGCCCATCTGACACGGAACATTGACACCTTTTCTCCACAGTAGTCGAGCTCCCAGATCTCCTCGATTCTTCCGTAGAATCTTTCCTTCACGTTGTCATCGGTGTAGAATTCCGACGTTACGCCTGAGTTCTGATAATCACATTTGTTGTCATTTTCCTCCGTGTAGAATGTGTAGCCGTTGATATCATACGCCTGATAGGTCACCAGGTTTTGCATCGGTCCCTGTGACAAGGTGAATATGATCTTTTCCGTGTCAGAAGAATGCGATCGCGGGGGATTATCAAGGAGCGTCTGCCTAAACCAACGCGTGAAATCTGAGTTGTGCTCTTTGATTATTTCTCCCTGCGTCCTCTGTATGCCCCGGTCATCGCTTTTCTTCTCGATTAACCTTTTGTGCTTACGCCCAAGGATCGACCAGTTCTAAATGCTGTGGCGACGAGGTTTGCTCGATCAAAGTCTGGCGTCGAAAATCGAAATGCGCATGCGATGCGATGACCCTCTCGGTGACCAGATTCGTCGAGCTTGCCAAGGTGCCTGTTGACGGGAAGACCGACAGGGTTCTCGATGTCTAGATAATTCATGCAGAAAGAGACGCACTCTTCGGCCAGAAAGCCCTTGTCTATGCTTCCATCTGGACGGGACCTGTTGCGAACGTATCGTTTGATGTGTCCGTTCATCCTTTAGAACGCCATCATGCTGCGGAGGAACATCGGCCCGAGTTGTACGATGTTCTCCACGACATGGTCCAGCAGATGCACCATAATGTCGAAGAATGCGGGTGGGAATTAGACCTCAAGCTCACATAGTATCACCACGATCTCCTCCTGTGGCCTCCCGAGCTGATTCACACCAATCGACTTTCTAGAGATGACGTCGAAAAACTTGCAGAGGCCAAATAACATTTCACGGACGTGCTCGTCCATTATCCCTCTTAGTGCGACCGTAAGTACATGCGTCATTAGCACGGCACAGTCATGAGACTTCATGCCACTGAACCTCTGCTTCGCCTCATCTAGGTATCTGCTTATCTTGCCCACGTAGCCGTAAGGAAATCTGACTCCTAGAAGGCACTTGAAAAACTGTTTGATCTCATCATGGATTAGAGTGAAGCAACAAGAAGGGCAGTAATATTCGTTCTTCTTGAAATTTTTACCCTTCCGACGACCTTGTGTCGTCTCCGACTCATGATCATCATCATCTTCACGATCATCGAGTAGTGCGTACTCCGTGAAGATCCTTCCGGATACCCAAGCATATCAGGTCGTGCCTTGCTTTCGGACCATCTTTCGTCCTATCTGGCATGTTGATTATGGTGGCGACCAGACTCTCGCACACGTTTTTCGTGATATGCATGATGTCGAGGCTATGAGGCGTGCGGAGAAACTTCCAGTATGGCAACTCCCAGAAAACGGACCTTGTTTTCCATACCGTCATCAGCGGCTTGTCTTGTTGCTGCCTCTTTCGCTTCTTTCCAGGCTTAGGACAATCTTTCCAGTTTTTCAGCAACTCTTCCACTTCTTCGCTGCTCCTACGCTCTAGGATTCCTCGGATCTCGAATTTGCCATCGAACAGGTCTCCACGTTTTCTCCATGGATCATTCTTGCCGAGCCACCTCCGGTGCGCCATGAACTCGGGTTTCGATGACCCTGGATCTTTCTCTAGTTGGAGATAGCTTGTGTTATCCATGCACCTAACGCATGCGCAGAATCCTTGGATAACCTGCCTCGAGATATACCTGCAACCTGGATAGTCTTGCACCGTAGTGACCAACGCGGCTCTCATAGTAAAATAATCTTGTGCGACGGCGTCATAAGTATTGGCTCCAGATTCCCATAACGTGGCTAGCTCCTCTTTCAACAGCCCGAGATACAGATTGATGTCGGTACCAGGTTGTTTCGGCCCTTGAATTAGCATACTCATGTGTATGTACTTCTTCTTCATGCACAACCATGGAGGGAGGTTGTACATCCATACAAACACGGGCCAAGTGCTGTGCGTGCTGCTCTGGCTACCGAACGGATTGAGTCCATCGGTGCTCGCACCAAGCCTAATGTTCCTCGAATCTCCACCGAATTCTAGGAATTTGAGGTCTAATGCTTTCCACTGGCTAGCATCTGAAGGGTGCGTCAGCAGCTCATCCTTTTCGGGGTCATCATCATCATCTCCTGACTTCTTCCTTTCCGCATGCCATCGCATGAGCTTCCTTATGGTCCACGAAATAGCGCTGACGAGGTGATAGGAAAGTACCATACCACTTTTCAAGGTGCTTTCTTCCCTTTCTTGTATCGACTCACGCCGCACACGGACATGTGGTTTTCTCCGTCCTCGCCCGATTAATGATGCAATCGTTGATGCATCGTGATATCTAACATGCGGTAGATCAAGAGGGAGATGATTTTCTTGGCGTCCTCGATACTAGTTGGACATGTGTTCCCCTCGGAGACGATCGTGCGAATGCCATCATATCGTCGAAGCTTGCGTCGCTCAATTTGTGTTTTGCCTTCATCTCCATAGCCTTGAGCGTTACATTCAACGGGTATCATCGGGCTGCATCCTTCATACAATGTAGTAACGCGTCTTTCTCAAGTTGCGAAGCTTGGCTTTCTCTCTAGCGGCAGCCTGGCGTTACTAAATGCTTGAGAAGCAGCTCTTGCACATAAGGGTCCCGCACCCACCGACGTTGTTCCATCGTAAATGCTCCTCCGGCATCTAGATCATCATCATCCCGATGCCTTCGCACCTTCACCATCTCCGGAGACTCTTCATCATCTCGCCCGTTCGCCGTGATGATGATCATCATCATGTTGCCCACCTTCACCGTCTCCATCGTCTTCGCCATCGCTTATCCAATGAGTGTATCCATCCATGAAACCATGGCGGAGCAAGTGCGCAGATTCGGAATGGGTCGATCACCCAGTTGAGTTTGCATCTTCTGCACGGACATCTTATCTCTGTCTTGTTATTTCGTATCATGTCGGCCGTCGCACATTTCAAAAATCTAGCCACAATGTCTTCACTCATTATGAGCACCATTTTTGCCTGCACTGTGTACACGATACAATTAGAAGTCTATTAGAACCACATAATCAATGCATGCATGCAATGGTCCATAGAAAATTTCGGCATGACCTATCCTAAAATTAGGACCTTTGCGAAATGCCAAAGTCTTGCCAAAATGGAAATGAATCAACATTTTGGCAAAACAAATGGCAACTTGTTCACATACAAACACAATAGAGAGAGACCGATCCATACACACATGAACATATCATTATCCTCTCCATACACACATGCATGAGCAGCATCGATACTCTCCATATACACACACATATGACCATCGATCCTCTCATGTACACATCATGAGCATCGATCATCTACATACATATGAGCATATCATCCATATACACATGAACACATCCTTACATGGACAACTTACCGAGATGAGAGACCAATCGCGAGAAAGATGGAAAGGAGAGGTGCGCGCGAGACCGGAGAAGGAGATGAGAGACCGGAGACCTTCCTCTATTACTTATGTAACATCCAAGGCAAGTTCTACATGCTAAAAATGGTGAATGAGTAGAGAAATTGAGGTGGGAAGGAGAAGGATCCCGACTAGATCTAAGGAGGAAGAAGAAGGGGAAAGTGAAGTGTGGGGTGGTGGATGATCACACATGTGCACAAGTGGAGCTGCCAAAAAAAGGTCGCCACATCCGTGGCGCACTCGGCCCTAGTGCGCCACAGGGATTAGTAACATCCGTGGCGCACATGCCATAGTGCGCCACGGATGTGTCTGACCGTTTTACAGAGCAGAGGGGCATGCGCTTAGGCGTAGCGCACCCCCCAACGTGCGCCACGGATAACACCAACATGCGTAGCGCACCTACCCTATGTGCGCTACGGATATCTGGCGTGCGGCCAACAGGGCCCTGGCCCACACATATCTGTGGCGCACTATGGTCATGTGCGCCACGGTTGTTCTAGTTACTAGTAGGGCACTGCCCATAGGTGAGCCACGCCTGTTTTAGCCGTGGGGCACTTCAACCATGTGAGCCACGGATGTGCTGATTACCTATAGATATTTTCCTAGTAGTGGTCGCTTCCTATCAGGTTCCTTTACTTTAGTAGTCTTGATTGAATGCACTGTATTGTGAATTGAACGATGGTAAAATTGGATTTTTTGATAAAAGGACAGGGCAAATTGTGGATCATGTAATCCATCTATTTTATGGTACTTCCCTTGAATGCTAGTTATAGGTCTTCCATTACTTTCAGGCCAGTAGAAAATCAAATGGTGCTCCAAAAGAATTAAGGTTGAGAAAAAACAAAATAACTAGCTTAGTTTGGATAAGAATAAAATTAGCTTAGTATGATTTAAATGTGCGATAATTTTAAGGAAAATATATCATTCGAGATAGACTAAAAATAGCGCAAAGTAGACATAAAAGTTACGCAAACTTTAAACAGAGAACATGTGAAGAGTTAGTATGACTAAGGAGTAAAGAGATTTGGAGTGATGAGAAAGTTAAGCCCAAAATATATTGGACCATTCCAAATATTAGGTCAAAAAAGATCCATAATTTATAAATTACAATTACCAGAAGGATATCCGAAGTACATAAGGTATTTCACGTATCACAACTACAAGAGTGTTTAAAGGCACCAGCAGAACCTTTGAACTATACAGAGTTAGAGTTACAGTCAGACCTTTCCTATGAGGAACAAGCGTCCAAAATTATGGCAGAGAACTGGAAAAAGTAAATAGAACGATTAAGTATTGTAAGGTTCAATGCAAATATCACCCCAAGAGAGAAGCTATGTGGGGAAAAGAGGAAGATTTACACCAGGATTATCCTTGGCTCTTCAGGTACCTAGTTCCACAACTTCGGGTGAAGTTCTTATAAGAAGGCGATGATGTAACATCCCGAAGAATAGATCCCAGGGAAAGGTAGATGTTAGATATGTGCATTTGCATTGCATGCATATGAAAATTGAAGGTAAATTCAAATTTTTTATTTTAGGTAACAAAGTAATTGAAATAAAACTCTAGTGTGGTATTTGACACAGGTCAACAATAGGATTTGAATTAAAATTCGAATATGATCTTTGTGTATTTCAAATTTTGGTGAATTCAAATTTAAATCCATACTTAAAAGAGTAAAAGACTCATATTCACTTAGACATAATAGGATTCTAAAATACAAATTAGAATCATCATTTGAATTCATGGAGGTTTGACTTAGTCAAACTTGAGTTCAAAAAATTCATAATAAATATAAATAAATTCACAGAATTATGAGGAAATTATGGAAATAGTCAAAATTCCATTCTTATTCAATTTAAAATCAGTACATGATTTGTTACAAGTTGAATCAAGAAGAAAGAAATTACAAACAAGTAAGTTTTTTAATACAAACTATAAGAGAACGAAATAAAAATCCTATCTAAACCCTATCTACCTTCTTTCTCTTCTTATCTTGATCTTCTGACCGTCAAAATAAATAGCAAAGACAAACCAGTTTGTCATGGTTAAAATGTGGATCCACCCGAAGGTGAATCCATTTAATTTGGAATCCAGGGACAAGATCAAGGAACTTGTCCTGAACTTTGTAGTTGACGTTTTAAGCAAAAGGAAGATCACTAGCAGTAAGCAATACCAAGCGAGATATCAACCAAGGATAGTATTGTTCATTGAGTAGTGATCATCAGCAATACGAAGTGAACATGATCATAAGAAGCAGCAGTAAACCACATCACCAAGTCAAACATGACCTAGACCAGTAAGTAGGCAAATAATATATCATAGTAAAATAATTCACCTCAACTTATTGGATTCTTTTATAGAACTAGAGATTAGGATCAAGTGAACATTGTAAAGTTCAATGATCATGATAAGAAAAGCTCTGAAAGTAAACATATATATCCAAGATTAAAGATTAACCAATTAAATAAGTTCATAGAAATAAACCTTAATGAAATTACACTTGTCAATGTCCAAACTAATCAAAGAAATGACCTAAATGTCCCTTAATCGACATGCCTAATTAGGCATATGATCAAACCGACTATAAGCCCATACTAACCACTAGAAAATCATAAATGCACACTAAAAATAACATACAAATGTAGTATAAGCAGCATGGTCACCTTTGCATTTAAATGAGGTGTCAACCACAGTAACCCTAGAACACTATAAATAGGGACCCAAACCATTATCTCAAATCACAAACCTCTGAGAAAAGCTCATAAAAAACTCAGTCTAGAGGCTGAGTAAGATTTAGGAAACACCATTTACACACTCACTGAGAGAGAGGGAGATGTGTGAGAGAAAATGAAGCAATAATAGAAGGAGCAGGAAAATGAACTGAACCAGATCTTCAAAAAATCACACTTTGGAAACAAACGTTATTGGAGTAGAGATAACAAAAGATAGGGATCATCTGGATCCAGAGAGAGGGGAATAAGGTAGCCATACCTAGCACTATCACTGATTAGCTAGCACCTGTGCATCTGCACTAAGGAAGAACACCACAGATGCCAAGCCCATTCAGGAGCAATAGCACAACCATTCAAGATCAAGAAAGTTACATGAACAAAGAAACACTACAACACGGAAGGCAAACCCTAATTTTTATAAAAACCAAGGCACACACCTAATCGCTGCTCATGCTAGCGCAGTAAAAAATTCTGCCAGGAATAACTGCATTGGAGAAAGTGGATAGGTGGTGCTTTTTCTCGCACGACATGTCGTCATCCAGCGAGCTAGCGCTTCCGTGGCACCACAAATGATGCCCCTCGGTGCAATAAAGAAAATGGCATAATTTTAGTGCCGTGTCATCGATTGTGTGGCACAATAATTTCCCGTGCTAGGTACACCTTCAGCGCCATAGAAATTTAATTACATCAATAGTAATTAATTTAGGTTACTGGTTCTATTCAAAAATTCAAATTTGTTAAGATAGAGAATATTCATTACATCACATTACACTGCAACCACTTTTCAAATGATCTAATCCTTTTACTCGATTTTTCTTCAAAAAGGAGAAATCTGAAAAAGAAGGGTTTTTGTCCCCACAAATTTTTCAAAATCTTTTCCAAGCAAAATATGAAAATTAAAAAGTAAACCTATCTACCAGAAACAATTTCTTCACTTATCCTAAAGGACAAGTGGAGAAATCTACCAAACCTATTTTTCCGTCTTCTCTCTATTCTGCTTGCACTTTACTGTGACGGCCGTAACGATGTGCCATCCTTCGAGCGTGCTACTATGATGGCGGTGGCCACGCTCCCGCCATCTTCCGAGCACATTGATGTGATGGCAGCAGCGATGCGCCTGCCATACTCCGAGCATAGTTTTGCGGTACTTATTCTCCTGTGGGTTCACAAGTTTGTTACGTTTCACCATACAAGTTTGTTACATTTCGCCATGCATTAGACGTGTATCTCTGCTACTTGGATTTTCATTGGTTGCATGATTCGAACATCTTTGGTAATTTCAATTGGCCCATGAATTTCAGTGTTAACTTGTTAAGTTTCATATATTAGTTTTTTCTGAAACAGTCAAAAACCCCAGCCTCTAAACTTCTAGGTCACGAACATCATGGAGACGCAAGGACAAGCACTCTATAGGGGGTATACAAATAACGGCGGGTACAAAATGATTCTGCATGAAGGGGGAAATAATACTAAATACTTCCATTTGGTGGCAAATGGTAAGAACAGGAAGAAAAAGATTTTTCAATTAGAGCAGGAGGAAGGGACGATTGTTGGTGAGGAAAATTTAAAAGTTTATATTACTGAATTCTACAAAAAGCTTTTTGGGGCACCTTCCCCAACTAATATTTCCATGATGGAGGGGGTCACTCATGACATACCGCAGCTAACCATTGAGGAGAATAGTATTCTCACGGCACCTTTTTCTGACAAAGAGGTGTTCGAGGCTATTTCCCAAATGGAGCATAATAAAGCACCTGGCCCGGATGGTTTCCCGGCTGAGTTCTACCAAACTTTTTGGGAAGTGATCAAGGCTGATGTGTTGGCATTATTTAGTGAATTGCATACAGGGGATTTGCCTCTGTTTAAATTGAACTTTGGTGTCATTACCCTACTTCCTAAAAAAGAAAATGCGGTACAAATACAACAATATAGACCCATATGTCTATTGAATGTTAGCTTCAAAATTTTCACCAAAGTGGATACTAATCGCATTATGGGGATTGCCCCTAAAGTTATTAGACCAACTCAATCCGCTTTTATGTCCGGCGACACATCCTAGAGGGGGTGGTTGTTCTGCATGAAACCATTCATGAGCTTCACCGGAAGAAAATGGATGGAGTCTTATTTAAAATTGATTTTGAGAAAGCGTATGATAAAGTTAAATGGTCCTTCCTCCAACAAACTTTGCGCATGAAGGGATTCGCATCAGGATGGTGCAAATTGATTGAGCAATGTGTGCGAGGGGGGAGTGTTGGGATACGTGTTAATGATGATATTGGACATTTCTTTCAAACTAGAAAAGGTCTTCGTCAAGGAGATCCCTTATCCCCGATACTTTTCAATATTATTGTAGATATGCTTGCTATCCTAATTGCAAGAGCTAAAGAGAATGGACAAGTTGGAGGCCTCATCCCCCATCTAGTTGATGGAGGAGTCTCAATTTTACAATATGCGGATGATACTATATTATTTATGGAACATGATCTACAGAAGGCTGTAAACATGAAACTAATTTTATGTATCTTTGAACAATTATCGGGATTAAAAATCAACTTTCATAAAAGTGAGATTTTTTGTTTCGGGAAAGCCAAAGAGGAGGAACAACGATACAAACAAATATTTGGTTGTGAGGCTGGATCCTTACCATTTCGATATTTGGGCAATACCGATTCACTATAGAAAACTTAAAAATTCAGATTGGTATCCAGTAGAAACTAGACTTCAAGGAAAGTTGGGTTCTTGGAAGGGTAAGCTTTATCATATGGTGATCGCTTAGTTCTAATCAATTCTGTTTAACAAGTTTACCTATGTTTATGCTATCGTTTCGGAAATACCCAAGGGGTAAGCGATTAGATTTCTATAGGTCTCGCTTTTTGGCAAAGTGATGAGAATAAAAGAAATCTGAGACTAACGATGGAACATAATTTGTAGGCCTAAAGATCAGGGAGGTCTAGGTATTGAGGTCTTGGAAATTAAGAATAGGTGTTTATTAAGCAAATGGCTATTTAAATTACTAAATGAGGAAGGAGTGTGGCAAGAATTGTTACATAATAAATATTTGAGTCAAAAAACCTTGTCTGAGGTCCAACCGAAACTGAACGATTCTCCATTTTGGAAGGGACTTATGAAGGTGAAGAATGAGTTCTTCGCTAGGGGACATTTCCAGATTGGGGATGGAGCCAACACTAGGTTTTGGGAGGATACATGGTTAGGAGAGTTACCCCTTTCACAACAATATCCATCATTATATAATATTGTGCAGCACGAATGTGACCGTGGCTCAAGTCTTAGCTCAAGTACCACTAAATATTGGTTTTAGGAGAGTACTTTGTGGCACCAAGTGGTTTGATTGGCTCCACTTATGCCAAAGGCTTATGATGGTGCAGTTGTCGAGGACCAAGATAAGTTTGTATGGAACTTAACAACGTCAGGGTATTCTCGGTGAAATCGATGTACGAGGATCTTATGAATGATCATACGGTCTTTCTTGAAATATCTTTGAAATTGAAAATCCCACTAAAAATTAAAATTTTCATGTGGTTCCTTCATAATAAAGTTCTCCTTACTAAGGATAATTTGGTTAAAAGGAATTGGGTAGGGTGTAGCAAGTGTTGCTTTTGTGGCTCACAGGAGACCATAGAACATTTGTTTATATCTTGCCCTTTTGCTCGCCTTTGTGGCGTATTGTTAATTTTGCTTTCGATCTCCCCCCTCCAGCTAATGTAACGAATATGTTTGGGAATTGGTTGAATGGTGTAGATAAAAAGTCTAAGGCAAGAATCCGAATTGGTGTCTCAGCCTTATGTTGGTCTATTTGGCGTTGCAGGAACGATATTATCTTTAACAAAAACAAAACGTTTAATCTTCTGCAGGTGATTCATATGGTGGCACATTGGGTGCAACTATGGGCTTTTCTTTTACCGCAAGACCAGTGGGATATTATGGCTACTGGGTGCAGCCGTCTCCTGATGGTCGCACGAGACATCTTCACCCAGTCGTGCTGGCGGCATACTAGTCGTTTACAAGATGTTTAGCGATCTTTTATCGCGTATATTTCGCTGGTTGGTGCATGTATCAACCTTATCCGATACTTGAATTGTAATTCTTTTGGATGTTAATCTCGTAATAAAAGGCTGTGTGCATCGACTGATGCAGAGGCCGGGGTTTTACTCCCCTTTTCGAAAAAAAAAATGATTCTGCCAAATGACTTGTTTGAATGCTATAGAATGTTAACTGCAAACAGTGCACTGCTTCATGGTGCGTATTTTCATTGTTATTCGTGTTTGTGGTTTTTTAAAGTGTATCTATATTCATGTCCCAGTATTGCATTATATTTTTTGCCTTAGTGTTGAACTCATGCTTAGCTCAATACTTTAAACCATTGTCAAATCGAGGAAGTAATGTATATGTGTGGCATATCGCTGCTGTGTTGTTTCAGTATATATATAGCCACTGTATGCTTTTTATGTGTTGGTCTTTTTGCCAAACTGGTTCAAGCGACATATTGGGAGCAAGGATAGTACATACTCCTAACAACAATGCCCACCAACACTTCAAGGCAGTCATTCATTACGGCCCTCGGCCGTACCTCTAGCGCCTCAGCTCCATTCCTCCATGGCTCAATATATAACGTCACATTTCATCTACTATCTTCGTGAGAGCTTAGTACTGCCATCTCAATTCGGTGTTGTTAAAATAGAATAGGAATGGAAGACAACAGGAAAGAAATTGGCATTTGTGATGCACATGGTTATGCACATACAAATCGACGAATTTAGTTGGCATGCACATTAGGCCAGGCCACGATTTCCATGTCCTAGAGATTTCTTGTGTTTGCTGGGACATATGACATTGTTTGCATGCGCTACAGATCTCCAGGCGATGTGATGGGATGCTATCACTTGAATGGTGAGCTGCACATGAACTTGAACACATCTTCTTCTAGAAGAAGTGTACCAGATAGGTTGTAGGACTCAGATGAGCACCAAGATGGCGCCGTCGATATTCAGTCCAGTGTCTTTGAAGCCCTAGTAATATTGATAACAGGGCCGGTTCTGAGATTTCGGGGGCCCGGGGCGAAACTAAAAATTTGGGCCCCTTACTATAAATTTTTATGCATATATGAGATGATGAAAACTAAATATTTTAAGTACACTTTCAACTATAATCTTCATATAAAAATAATAATGTTTACACGATACCTTAAAATTTCCTCCGAAAATTCCTAGAAGCAAAGTCCGTGACGATGGAATCAATATCAATCTCGTCCACTAACTTCTTCTCGATGCATAAACTTGCCAAATCATTTAACCTCTCAGAGACATTGAAGATCTCAAATAGTTCTTTAATTACTCACATTGTCATCATCTACGTCGATATGAACATCGTCTTTTGTACCAACGACATTATCTTTTGGATCAACATTAGTCTGTTCCCCCACAAGAACTAGCGCCAACTCATCTGGATTCCGCGAAGTGCTTGTGTTGCTCTTCAAAAAATTATGAAAAGATCCTCTTTGTGATTCTATTAATTTCTTCCCTTGTCTCTTTTTCTTTTCTGAGCACTGGTACTTGGGCGCCATAATCGGTTAACCTTCGGTCCTACAAACAAGAACAACAATCTGGTAATAATTAGAATTATGAACTAAGAATTAGGGCGAGCATAACTAGCAGAGGTATGGGCTAGGCATGGGCGGAGAGAGAACCAGTAGGCAGGCCGAGGCGGTCGATCTTCGTATCGTCGATGGACATCGCGGAATCGCGCCTGGCGGTGGTGGTCGATCGTTGACGCAAAGAGCAAAGGACCGAAGGACGATCTGATCCAGGAAGGCAGGGAGTCAGGGACCAGGGGAAGCGTCGAAGCAACGATAGGCTCGCGATGGGAGACTTCAGACTCGCGAGTCGGGAAACGAGTAGTAACCGACGCTGGGAGTCCTGGGACCTGCCTAGGAAGTGGGAATCGATCGTCATCTCATCGATCGAGAAGGAAGCGGCAGAGCGGTGTTGATCAATGCCTGGGAGTCAAGGCGTTCGGCGTCGACATCCCACTAGAAAAAAAAGTTGTTTTAGATGTATACTAGAACTATATTTTTTTGGGCCCCTATTTTTTTGGGCCCGAGGCGGCTGCCCCGCTAGTCCCCCCTCAGGGCCGGCCCTGATTGATAAGGCCTCGGAACGCATAGCACCGTTGCAGGACCCAAGTGCCGGTCACCCGTCTTGCAGGAGCTGATTGAAGTAAGTGTGTGTTTCTTTTCTTTGCACATGTGAGCATATATGTGTGTATTGTCAGAAGAGGTCGCTGGATGTTGAAACACATACAATCCTCTAAAAAATCCATCCTTATACTGGGTTCCTTTTTGCGGAGTATTTTATCCAAATTTATTAAGTAGGCTAACTTATGACGAGCGGAGCGAGACCCATCGCCGGTAGGCTTGGGATATCGTTGTGCCCTGTAGGGACAACTACGATGCGGGGTGCAACGGCCTTGGTGGTAAGGATAGTTGATAACCTAGGTTTCCATATATGCTACACCCACCCTCTATCTTTATATATATATAGATAACCTAGGGTGGCGCTATTTGACACCCAGGGTGTAGTTATTCTACACCCACCCTCTATCTTTAGAATCGTATATTATTTTTACGTCACGTAAATTTTGCATTACTTCGTAAGTTGATAAGAACATAATAAAATTTAGAAATGACATAATTTTTTGTTTACATGCCGTAAAAAAATTCAACGTAAAAGACATATTTTTGGTGTTTTTTACAGTATAATTACTCGTAAACTTTATTTTTGTGTCAAATTTTTTGGTTATGATGAATATATGAATATAATTATTCGTATACAAAACATAATTTTTTAAATCTAACAACATAAAAATATGTTGGGTGCAAAATAACTATTCTGCACCCTGGGTGCTGAATAGGGGGTGGCGCTATTTGACACCCAAGGTGTAGAATACTTATTCTACACCTACCCTCTATCTTTAGAACCGTATATTATTTTTACGTCACTTAAATTTTGTATTGCTATGTAAGTCGAGAAGAACATAATAAAATTTAGAAGTGACATAATTTTTTTGTTTACATCCCGTAAAAAAATTTGACGTAAAATGCATATTTTTGGTGCTTTTTACACTATAGTGACTCGTAAACTTTATTTTTGTGTCAAATCTTTTGGTTGTGATGAATAGATAAACATAATTATTCGTATATAAAACATAATTTTCTCAATCTAACAACGTAAAAATATATTGGATGCAAAATAATTTTGCACCCTGGATGCTGAATAGTGTTTCTATATATATATATATATATATATATATATATATATATATATATATATATATATATATATATATATATATATATATATATATATACCTCTTGTAAGCCGCTGATTAAGATAAGTTGTATGGTGTTGCGTAAACACTTCCCTTATAGTGAAAATTTGTTGGCCGACATCCATGGTTTTTCTTTCTTTGTTGAAGAGGTTTTTCATGCTAAAATATTGTGTCCCTTGTGTGTTTTGTTATTGTTTGTCACATTTATAACACGCTTTATATCAAGTCAGTTTATTAGTCCTAAATAATACTTTATATCTGGTCAGCTACTCCTACTTTATTAGGTAGTGCCATGAAAATATTGGGGGTCCTTCATTTCTTTCATTCTCATGAATGGTATCAAATGGTCCTCCAAAACTGTTACGATGGAGGTGTGAAAGGTTGTCTGGATAGTGAGGTTGCGTGAACTGGTGGCTTGCCGGCGATGGCGTGGCATCGGCAACGGTGTGGCCCATCCCTGGGCATCGTGGCTAGGGTGCCCTTATGCGGTGTCGTATGGTTTCGGCCAAGGGCCGACTTGCGTGGAGTGAGGTGGCGGAGACTGTGGTGACCTAACACATCACTGCATGTTATAGTACGCAAGTCATTGATATAATAATCAGAAGTATCATTTCGTAAATATGACACCCCTCAGAGTGGTACAACGAAACATTTTCTGGTGTGAAACTTTATCGTGTTAATAATATCATTCAAAAGAATCCAAAAGATTCAATATCCACTTTGGGCTAGAGAGGATTCATAATTGAATTTGAAATACAAACTAACTACTTTCTCTAGCAATGGCACTACTATATTTTGTACCACTAGAGCTCAAAAACTTATTTATGTAACTTTATGCTGCTCTGCTCATTTATGCTAAACTACACTTCTATTTCGGGGTCTTCATATTCTCCATATTCTATACCGTAATACATCGATCCACCAAACAACCTTTTCCTATTGCCCTGACCTCGCACCGACAAACGCCATCTAGTCCGGAGGCCTCACCAAGCTGCCTAATGGCGAGTTGGGAGAATAGACCATTCCAGTTGCCTCCTTGAGCACACCACATGCGCACACTTAGAAGTCAGCATCGCCATCTTCGGCTGACCCACACTAGTGGAAACGAGGGCTTTTGTTGATCCCGAAAATGGGCTTTAACACCGGTTCTTCTACGAACCGGTGTTAAAGGGGGGGGCCATACCAGCGTGGCCTCTGCGGCATTAAAGGATCCCCCCTTTAACACCGGTTTGTGGCACGAACCGGTGTTAAAGGTCCTACACCGATGGCACTTTCTTTAACACCGGTTCGTGTACGAACGGTGTTAAAAAGGGGCTATAAGACACCACCTCAGTCCACACACACCCCACTCTTCCATTCTTTCACATTTTGAAGCCTAGCAAGAGGGTGTGAAGAGTGCTAGTTTGTGTTTTTTCATATGCACTAGAGGTGTTCGGTGAAATGCCCGAGAGCTCAAAATAAGCTTTCTTGTTGCTCTTTCCGTCTCGGTCGAGGTCGGCAACTATAGTTTCATGTGTCATTGATGTACTATATATAAATGGTCATCTCCCTATTATTTTTTGATATATACTACATATTAATGCAGATGAATTGGCAATGGATGTACGGTGACCGCCGCACTTCCGAGTACATTACGAGCCTCCAAAATTTCATCGTTGTGGCTAATGCAAACCGTGGTCACAATGGTTTTATGTGCTGTCCGTGTGTTCACCGAGTAACAAGAAAGACTACTCAAATACCAGAACCATTCACGCCCACCTGCTTTGATCCGGTTTCATGCCCAGCTATAATTGTTGGACCAAGCACGGAGAAAAAGGGGTTGTGATGGAAGACAACGAAGAAGAAGAGGATGATGAAAACTATCATAATATGTATCCTGAATATGATGATAATGCAACGGAGGTAGATAATGAAGATCAAGAGGGAGATGGGCCGGTGATGACGATCTTGGTCGGGCCATTCTTGATGCAAAGGAAGAATGTGAAACTGAAAAGGAGAAGGAGAAGCTGGAGCAGATGTTAAAGGATCACAAAACATTGTTGTATCCAACTTGCGAAGATGGCCACAAAAGCTAGGTGCCACAATGGATTTGCTGCAATGGAAGGCAGAGAATGGTGTGATTGACGCATTTTCAAAGTTGTTGGTAAAAATGAAGAATCTTCTTCCAAGAAATAATGAGTTGCTGACGGTGCATACCAAGCAAAGAAGGTTGTCGCCTCTAGGATTAGACGTGCGTAAGATACATGCTGCATTAATGATGCATCCTCTACCACGGTGAGAAGTACGAGAATTTGGATGCATGCCGGTATGCAATGCATGCAGTATAAGATCGACGAGACGATCTGGCGATGTTGAGGCGAGGCCCCTAGGAAGAAGGTTCCGCCAAGGTTATGTGGTATGCTCCTATAATACCACGGTTAAAACGTCTCTTCGAAATAAAGAGCATGCCAAGTTGTTGCGATGGCACATGGAAGACCGTAAGAAAGACGCGATGTTGAGACACCTACCGATGGGTCACAGTGGAGAAAAGTCGGCGAGAGTACCCGGACTTCGACGTGACGCAAGGAACTTAAGGTTTGGTCTAAGTACTGACGGCATGAATCCTTTTGGTGAGCAGAGCTGCGATCCAGCACCGGCCTGTGACCCTATGTATCTATAACCTTCCTCCTTGGTTGTGTATGAAGAGGAAGTTCATTATGATGCCGGTGCTCATCCAAGGCCCGAGGCAACCCGGCAACGACATTGATGTGTACCTAAGGCCATTAGTTGAAGAACTTTTACAAATGGGCCAAACCAGGTGTACGTATGTGGGATGAGCACAAAGGGAGACATTTGACCTCGAGCATTGCTTTTCGTAACCATCAATGATTGGCCTGCTCTTAGTAACATTTCAGACAGACAAACAAGGGATACAATGCATGCACACACTGTTTAGATGATCCGAAAGTGTATATTTGGATAAATGTAAGAAGGTTGTGTACCTAGGGTATCGCCGATTTCTTAGAACACGCATCCAAGAAGAAAGAAAGGCAAGCATTTCAAACGTCTGGCGAGAACCGGAGGAAGCCTTTCCTCCGCACGGTGAGGAGGTATTTGGTATGGTCAAGGACCTAGAAGTAATCTTTGGAAAAGGTCTGCAGTCTATCTTCGAATGACGATGCCGGATACGCGCCCATGTGGAAGAAGCAATCTATATTTTGGGACCTACCCTATTGGAAAGTCTTAGAGGCCCGCTCTTCAATCGACGTGATGCACGTGACGAAGAATGTTTGCGTGAACCTGCTAGGCTTTCTAGGAGTGTATGGGAAGACAAAAGATACACCGGAAGCACGACAGGACCAGCGTCAAGGCCCTCAAGAGCCTATGCATCCCGAGAACGAGAAGGGTAAACGATGCCACTTAACTCCCCGCCAAATACGCTCTTACCAAAGCAGAGAAGGAAATCTTTTTGAATGTCGAAGCGATATCAAGGTCCGTCGCTTCTCGTCGAATATAAAGGGAATAATAAATATGGCAGAAAAAATTCCAAAACCTGAAGTCTCATGCGCCACGTGATTATGACACAATTGCTTCCGATTGCATTGAGGGGCTTCTACGAAAATGTTCGAGTACCCATTGTGAAGCTATGTGCATTCCTCAATGCAATATCTCGAGGTAATCGATCCAGAAAGCCTACCAGGGTTACAAACAGATGTGGCCCAATGTCTTGTCAGCTTTGAGTTGGTGTTCCCACCATCCTTCTTCAATATTATGACGCATATCCTGGTTCACCTAGTAGAAGAGATTGCCATTCTCGGTCCTGTATTTCTACACAATATGTTCCCCTTTGAGAGGTACATGGGAGTCTTAAAGAAATATGTTCATAACCGTGCTAGGCCAGAAGGAAGCATCTCCAAGGGCTATGTAACAGAGGAGGTCATTGAGTTATGTGTTGATTTTATTCCTGACCTTAAGGCGATTGGTGTTCCAGAATCACGACATGAGGGGAGACTGCGTGGAAAAGGCACCCTAGGATGTAAAGCAATGATATGTAGGGACGGGCATTCTCTCAATCAAGCACACTACACGGTTTTACAAAGATCTATCTTGGTTGCCCCGTATATCAATGAACACAAGAATTTAATACGCCTCAAACACCCGGGGCAGTCTGATGAATGGATTATAAGTGAACACATGGCGAATTTTGGCGGCTGGCTGCAAAGACTTCTTACGAATAACACCACTGTTGGGGATCAGCTGTACTTGTTGGCCAGGACACCGTCTTCGACTGTATGTACTTTCCAAGGGTACGAGATAAATGGGAAACTCAACTCAAATTTGCAGTGAAAACAACCATTCTTTGGAAGAAGGAACACATTGTGCTTCCAAATTGGAGGTCACTGGCACCCCCGCCGTCTCCGCAGCGTCAGCAATCTGAGCCGCTTCAGCTATCTCCTGCGCGACAGCCATCTCCGGCCCGTCAGCCATCTCTGTGGCAGCCATCTCGACGTCGGCCATCTCTGTGGCCAGCCATCTCCGCCCATCAGCCATCTCCGGTGCTTCAGCCATCTCCTCAACAGAAGCGGAAGAGCACTGCCACGAGGAGCATCAGAGCACGCCACAAAGAAATCCGCAGAAATGACGCCAAAGAGTTCAAAAACTACGTCCCAGCCTTCCGCCAAGCCATTGCCGGTTTTACCGTGGAATCGCAGCGAGGAGGAGACCAATAGGATCTCGGGAGAACAGGTCAAGAAATTCTTTGCACCTAGACGGGCGAGCCAAAGGAGAAAATAGATCCGGTGGTGGAGAAGTTTTACAAAAATCTTTTGAAACCTGAAACCCACTTGTGCCGGACTACAGCCAGATTTTGAAGGCGGATGCAAGGCGCCGTAGGGAGACTGAAAGTAGCAGTCGTGAGGCACCGCAGAAAACAGTTCCCATGCTCGGAGAGCAGGAAAACCAATCATGCGCCCCGCTCCAAATGTTTGACAAACGGGACGCTCCTCCCGTAGATGATTACGAGGCAGAGCTACAAAGAAAGGCCAATGAGATGGGGATGACTTACATTGCATACTTGAACATCATGGGAGACAACTTGCCCAAATGCGATGTCAACCCCATACAACCATGGAAGTATGGGAAGAATCTAGTCAAGAAAGAGGAGCTCAAGAATTTACCAACAAAGATGCGAAAATTGCACAAGTGGTACCTTCATTTCTGCAAGACGAGAAAAGAAGAATGGATCACGGCGCATATAAGAGATCAGATTTTCTTGTGCGGAGACGACGCGATCGACTTCAACATTCAAGACTTGCATTTTCTATTCAATCAGAAGGAACTCGACAAATCTGCCATCAGCCTTTATTGTGTGTAAGTACTATTTCGTAATTTTATCTCATCTCATTCACTTCATTAATTGCATGTATATATATATGCTCACCATATATGTATATACTATTATGCAGGAAAAAGGTTATGGAATGCATGAAAGGAGGCCCTTTTGACATTGGGTTCGTTGACCCAAATAGAGTTCATGAAGAAGTGGTAAGAGACAAACCCGGGCAAACAGAAGATTACTTGCTAAAGTCTTTACTGAGACAACAAACCAAACGGGAAATACTATTGCCTTACAACTTCTCGTGAGTACTGTTACCCTCTCTCTTGTACACATTCTGTTTTGGCTTACTCGATGTTAAGTGTAATTGATGATGAGTTATGCGTGCGTAGGTTCCACTTTATTCTGCTAGTCATTCAACCCGACTCAGGAAAAGTCCTTGTCATGGACTCGTTACGAAAAGAAAAAGAGCTATGGGCAGACTTTAGAGAGATGCTCCAGAGGTAATTTCAATCATATTGTCGCACTAGATCGACAACTTTCGTGATAATAAGTAATTAATTACTCCTTTATCCATTTTCTTTGTCGGACAGGGTTTGGAAAATGTTCACGGGCAGGGCCGTGGGTGAATGGTCAGAAGAACTAAAATTTGTAGACCAAAATGTAAGTAATACTAGCTAGCTTCCAATTCTATTATATCATGCTTTATTGATTATTATTTTGATTGAACTCTCTATTCTCGTAAAGTGCGCGCATCAGGGACACGGCAATAACTTATGTGGGTACTATGTTTGCGAATTCATTCGCAACACGATATGTGCGACAGGCCAAGCCGCACTAGAACAACTTAGAGTAAGTAAACAAAGTCCACAACATTATTTTATTACTATCAATTGTGTTGAGTTTTATTCTTATATATATATATTGGCCCATTCTTCATATATATTCAGATCGAGCGGATGCGGGACCAACTCCTACCATTTGAACGCATACGAGCCATTCAAGAGGAATTGGCGGGGTTCATACTTGATGAGGTAAATCACGCCTGGCGGAGATCTCTTTAGATATCCACCAAAATGAACGATAACGATGTATGTGCCGATGACGATGTATGTGCCGATGACGATGTTTGTGCATAATAATAGTTGCTTAATTATTCATGTACTCGTATGTACCGATGACGATTTATAAGTATACCGCTCCCGATCGATTCCCCTCGCCCCCTCCCGTAAATACGCCCGAAGCAGGCGGCGAGAAATGCAGCGAAGATTTAGGCCGTTTTCTGCATGGCAGAGTTCGCGGCAGAAAACGGCTAAATCTCTGGCAAGAACTGCTAACACCGGTTCCAGATCGAACCGGTGTTAAAGGGGCTGAACTGCGGCAGCCCGTCGCGCCCTTTTAACACCGGTTCGTATAAGAACCGGTGTTAAAGGGGCCCCCCCTCTAACACCGAACCCTCAACAGCGGTTGGGGAACTGCTGTTAGAGGGCCCTCCCAACCGGATTTAAAGGGGGGGCTCTGCACTAGTGCCATCGACAGGAGGAATCAACACACAAACCTTGTCAGGCCTGCCATCGACACCGCTACAATGCCAGGTAGCGTAGCCGCCCACCTGTGCACGTCTATCATCACGTATCTGAATGCCAAAACCCCTGTCGCTCCACTAAGACTAGTCATCTTTGACATAGAGAACATCATGTAGCTCCACCTGCGAACCTCCTCCAGCCAAACCTGCTATAAAAATGACGCCCAAGGAAGGAGAACGGCACGCCGCGGCACCAACGTATGATCCAGGAGACCTACTAGATCTAGGTTTCCTAGAAGAAACCAAAGCAAGAATATAAATATATGATGGCTGCATCGATGATGCCTTCAATACCGTAGCAACACATAGACACCACTATCACCCGCCTTGACCGAAGGCGGTGGTTGGCTTCCACCGGTAGCCACACCTCCCCAACTTGCATCCAGACGGATTACCATCAAGTAGCGCAGATTAAAAACACGCAAACCAAAACCGCACCTTCTTGTGGACAGGGCCCTCGCTGATAACAGATTTTGGTGGGAGCCTAGACATGCAGGTCGCCACCTTTGCCCAGGTGATCACCCCCGCAAGGCCGCAACGAAGGCAACTAGGGAAGAGCCCGCCACCACCGTTTTGTTAGGGGTACTGCCCTCGAGTACCTCCGCAGACGCCGCCCCAGCGAGTTGCCGTAGTGTCCGCCCGTACCGAGTACCTTTGGCACCAGGGCCTACCGCTACCATGGCCCATGCTAGTGGCAGCAACAGTAGGGGAGCCTCCTAGATGCTCCTAGTGGCGGCGCTATGGTTTCCGCTCCGTTGTCGCCCTGGGAAGAACATTTCAGGATACATGAATTAGAAATGATAGAACATAGTTATTAGTTTTTATTATGGATCATCAGAACATAAAAAATATGCAGAAGTTCTAGACTTGCAGTACTTATTCTCCCGTGGGTTCACAAGTTTGTTACGTTTTACCATGCAGCAAGATTCAGACGTGTATCTCTGCTACTTGGAATTTCATTGGCTGCATGATTCGAACATCTTTGGTACTTTCATTTGGCGCGTAAATTTCAGTGTTCACTTGTTAAGTTTCATATATTAGTTTTTTCTGGAACAAAGGAAAACTCATGACTCTAAACTTCTAGGTCACGAACATCTTGGGAGTTCAAGGACAAGCACTCAATAGGGGGTATACAAATTAATGAGAGTATGAAATAATTCTGGCAAATGACTTGTTTGAATGGTACAGGACGTTTACTGCAAACGGTGCACTGCTTCATGATGCTTATTTTCATTGTTATTCTTGTTTATTATTTTTTGAGTCTATCTATATTCATGTTTCAATATTGCACTATATCTTTTGCCTTAGTATTGAACTCGTGCCTTAGCTCAATACTTTGAAGCATTGTCAAATCGAGGAAGTAATGTATATGTGTGGCATATCGCTGGTGTGTTTTTTCAGTATATATAGCCACCGTATGCTTTTTATGCGTTGGTCTTTTTGCCAAACGGGTTCAAGCGACATACTAGGAGCAAGGATAGTACATACTCCTAATAACAATGCCAACCAACATGCTTCGAGGCAGTCATTCATTCATTCTTACGGGCCTCAGCCGTACTTCTATCTCCTCAGCTCCATGCCTCCATGGCTCAATATATAACTGTCAAATTTCATCTACTACCTTGGTGAGAGCTTAGTACTTCAACCACTATTCGATGCCGTTAAAATAGGATAGGAATGGAAGGCAACAGGAAGGAAATTGGCATTTGTGATGCACATGGTTAGGCACATACAAATCTGCGAATTTAGTTGGCATGCACATTAGGCCAGGCGACGATTTCCATGTCCTAGAGATTTCTTGTGTTGCTGGAACATATGACATTGTTTCGCAGTTTGCACACGCAGCATATCTCACGCGACATGATCTCAATCGAGTGGTTAGCTACGTTTGACTTTGGACACGGTTTTCCGTAGAAGAAGTGAACCTGGTTACGGGACTTCGAAGATGAGCACCAAGATGGCGCCGTGGTTATTCAGTTCGGGGTCTTCGAAGCCACTAGTGGAAGTGATAAGGGCCGGGAACCCGTAGCGGGACCCAAGTGCCAGCCACCGTCTTGCAGGACTTGGTTGCAAGAAACTGATATCACACGAGGCGCACATGTAAGCGTGTGTGTTTGTTTGCACAATTGAGAGGGGTATGTGTGTGTCGTGAGCAGAGATTGATGGATACTAAAACACACTGACTCATCTGAACACTGTCGGCCATCGGTATAACGTGAATGAGCAGTTTCTTGTGTGTTTATGTTGATGATGTGGTAATGCGTCCAAGACCGGGTCAATGGCGACGACGTGCTCGCTCGTTCCAGAGAATTTTCTCAGTGTTTTAAATGTGAGCATTTCCTCCATTGGCAGTCGATTCAAAATTAGAAAAGAAGTTCAAGATTTGCACCTCGTTTCTGAAAATAATCACATAGTACAAATTTAGTTAAAAGTTAAATCTTACTAGATTTGACCAAATATATAGAATAAAATATCAACATCTATAATATTAAATAAACAAACAGGTAAATGTGTTTGATAATGTAGATAGTCATATTTTTACCTATAAATTTGGGCAGGAACGCATAATAACTTACAAGTGTAGAGGATTAATCGTAGTACCTTTTGAATACAAAAGAGTGTCGAACTCACGAGAAGCTGAAGATATTGGTTAGTGAGATCAACAAGTAAAACAGTGAAATATGCAAGGTTTTGTATTTTTAGATTTATGGTTTGCAAGAAAGTATATGGCATGTGAAGTAAAGGCAAGTAAAGTAAATTGTAAATAAAGAATATGTTCTTTTCAGAGAAAGTCTAATCCTGCATGCAGTAAGAGGAGAAGTTTGAGTGTGTACTTATATGAGCCAAAAAAAAATATGTGTAGCATGGATTTACTTGACATTTAGATTTGTAGAACAGTATGGTAAGCATCTTGTCATGTTTTATTCTTTTTAGACGGATCCTAAGATGTGTGCAGCCATGTAAACATGAAAATACACCCCTAGTATTTGATACTAATTAAGGTCACTCTCGTATGTAAACAAAGAATTCATTAAGACACAAATTTACAATCATTGCCTAACGTTTTGGAGCCCCCGATCAAGAATCCCCTAATGTAACTCTGAGTCTCAAGACATGGTTTTTTCATCTCCGACCCTCTCTACTCTCTTCATTAGACTAAGATGTAGCCTATGAGACCATAAAGGTAAAGTAACATACAATCGGTGTTCGCATGTTACCATCATAAAACAACATAAAAGTATTAAACTTGACCAAATACTCATAGCATACTTATATAGAAATCATATCCAATGCATTATATGCTCTTAGGAATATGGGGAACTACTCACAATGTTCAAACATGGTAATGATAAGAGGTATATGTATTACAACAGAATCTAAAAGTATAACTTCACCACAAAATAAATAATAAGTTGCCAAGCAAAATCATGAAGGTAATGGTGTTGATCTCGATATGTGATGGTGGTGTTGATGTATATGATGTTGTAGACACTCCGTATACGCCAAGGGGGAGTTGGTGGCGACAACTGTGGTGATTTCCACCATGTTGAAGGCTTCATAGATGCATGATATGCCCTCTCCTAGAGTAGGAGAAGACTTTCGCCTCTGTTGTCGGCTCTTTAAATCTCAAAAGAAATATGACATAGGTTTTCTATCAACACAAAGCCTCTAGGAAAAAGGGGGCGCAAGGCGACGCACAAGGGATGGATGGGCCCCATGGCTCGGTAACCCACTTTGGTCCCACCATGGGGCCCATCTAGGGCCTCGTGGCTCGCCATGTTGGCTACTGGTGCCTATTGAGTTTACTCTGATAAACAACTTTTATCGTGTTTTTTCATGGATTATTTGAGCTCTTGCAGATCACTGAAACAATAAAATATAAAAATGATTTTTTTGACAAAATAAATGATAATAATGCAAGAACCATGCATATAACTATAAAAGTTAAATCTATATGTTGCAATTATGATAATACAGAATGCATGTATGAGCACATGGCTTTAAAAGGAGGGTGGCAAGGAAATAATCCTAGTGTTAGGGTAATAGACTTGTTGTATTACCAGAGGGACAAAGGCCACAATATATAGTACATGTACAGGCGCAAATATACAGGAAACCCCCTAACACACGGGGAAACTACAATATACAAATATATACTCTAACATCCCTCCTCAAACTCATGGTAGATCCACAACACTGAGTTTGGAGAGTAAGAAGTCATGCTACGCTCGAGTTTGTGCCTTTATAAAGAAACCCACCAACTGCAAATCTGAAGGCACATAATGAAGTGCAACAACCTGATCATGCACCTGAGAACGTGTATAAAAAGCATCAACACCAATATGCTTGGTCAGCTCATGCTTGACCGGATCATGTGCAATACTGATAGCACCTGTACTGTCAGACAAGAGTGGAGTGGGTGTCATAACAGAGACCCCAAAATCTGTAAGCAACCATCGTAACCAGGTCACCTCAGCAATCAACAAAGCCATATCCCGCAACTCAGCCTCAACACTCGAACGGGAAATCGCTACCTGTTTCTTCGTCTTCCAAGCAACAAGCGAACCACCAAGAAACACACAGTAAGAAGAAAGTGAACGACGATCCGTAGGATCACTCGCCCACGTAGCATCCGAGTAGCACTGGAGCTGGAGAGAGCTGGAACTAGGAAAGAAAAGGCGACGAGTGATCGTGCCACGAAGATAACGAAGGACACGAAGGAGATGACTGTAGTGAACGGTGGTAGGAGCTGAGACAAACTGACTCAGAATATGAACAAGATAAGAGATATCAGGACGAGTGACAGCAAGATAAACAAGACTCCCAACAAGATGGCGATAACGCGTGGGATCAGGAAGAGGATCACCATCAGTAGGACGAAGCTTAACATTAAGCTCCATAGGAGTCTCAATAGTGCGCTCATCCCCAAGAGCATCACGAGCAAGAAGATCCTGAATATACTTTTCCTGAGAGATAGAAAAGCCATCAGAAGTGGAGGAGACCTCAATCCCAAGAAAATAGCGAAGAGGACCAAGATCAGTCATAAGAAACTGATCACGAAGACGAGCCTTGACAAAGGCAATATACTCAGGATCATCACCAGTAATGATCATATCATCAACATAGAAAAGAAGAAGAGTGTGTCCACGAGGAGAAGTGTGAACAAATAGTGCTGGATCATGAAAACTAGGAGAGAAACCAGCAGCAGTCACCACAGAGGCAAATCGCTCAAACCAGGCACGAGGGGCCTGTTTTAGGCCATAAAGGGAACGTCGAAGACAACAAACCATCCCATCGGGAACAAAATACCCAGGAGGAGGCTGCATGTAAACCTCCTCACTCAACTCGCCATTAAGAAAAGCGTTCTGAACATCAAGCTGGGACACAGACCAGCGTCGAACAGAAGCAACAGCAAGAAGAGTACGCACAGTGGTCATATGAGCCACAGGGGCAAAAGTCTCATCATAGTCACGGCCGTGCTCCTGCTGAAAGCCACGAGCCACAAGACGCGCTTTATAGCGCTCAAGAGATCCATCAGAGCGGGTCTTAATTTTATAGACCCACTTACACGTGATAGGACGAACACCAGGAGGGGGAGAAACAAGATCCCAGGTGCCAGTGCGCTCAAGCGCAGCGATCTCCTCAGCCATGGCAAGATGCCATTCAGGATGACGCTCGGCATCCCGATAAGAAGTCGGCTCGGAGACGACAGAGAGACCATACTGACTAGGAGATTAAAGGTCTGGATCACGACGCTGACGAACAGGCCGTGAAGAGGGAAGCTCATCGGCGGAGGACGACTCATCAGAAGAAGAGGAAGAAGGAACAGCAGAGGAAGGGTTCGAAGCCAGAGAACGAGGTGGAGAAGAAACTAGGGGAGAACAAGGAGAACTAGTGGAACTAGACGAAGGAGAGGATGGCGCCGAAATCTAAGGGGGTGCATCAGAAGTAAGAGGTGGAGAAGAAGGGACAGCAGGAGGTGCATCAGGAAAAAGAAGAAAAGAGATATCATCCACCGGGTAAGTACCAGAGGTGGGGCGAGGATAGAAGGGACGCGTCTCAGAAAACGTGACATCACGGGAGATGCGCATCCGACGACCAACGGGGTCCCAACAACGATAGCCCTTATGCTCATCACTGTATCCGAGAAAAACACACTCAACAGACTGAGCGGTCAGTTTGGTGCGTTCGCGAGGAGGTAGAAGGACATAGCAAACGCAACCAAATAAACGAAGAGTCGAATAGTCTGGAGAGCTACCAGAGAGACGCTCGAGAGGAATACCACCTTGAAGGGCAGCAGAAGGCTGAATGTTAATGAGGTAAGTCGACGTAGCGACAGCCTCAGCCCAGAAATGCGGCGGAAGAGAGGAAGCAATCATCATAGCACGGGTAGTTTCAAGAATATGACGATGCTTACGCTCGGCGACACCATTTTGAGCATGGGCGCCGGGACACGAGAACTGAGCGAGGGTGCCCTGCTCAGCAAGGACACCACGCAGGTGCTGGGAGATATACTCTCCTGTAGAATCAGCACGAAACACACGAATAGGCGTGGAATACTGAGTACGAACCATGGCCGCAAAACGCTGATAAATATAGAGCACCTCACTGCGAGAGCGCATAAAAAACAACCAGGTGTACCGTGAAAAATCATCAATGAATAAAATATAGTATCGATGGCCCCCTTTGGAAGAAAAGGGAGCCGGACCCCAAACATCTGAATAAACTAAATCAAAAGGTCGCTGAGATACAGAAACACTAGTAAGATAGGGGAGCTGAATCTGTTTGCCTAACCTACAAACCTGACACGAATGTAAAGACACATCTCCTAAGACAGACCCCAGAAGACCACGACGAACTAATGACGATAAACGGAAGCCACAAAGGTGACCCAGCTGATGATGCCACTGCTGAAAAGAGCCAGTGACAGAAGCAGCAACTGCAGAAGAACTAGTAGATGAAGTGTCAGTGGATGGAATACGAAGCCAGTCTAACTCCCATAGCCCCGGAGACTCAAGAATGCGAGGACCAGCTCCAACCAGGGCCTGGATATGGCAGTCCTGAACCGCACAAGAATCAGCGTCAAGAATGACACGACAACCAGAATCAGTACGCTGACTAGTAGAGAAAAGGTTCATCTTAAGACTAGGAACATGAGAATCATCAGGAACAGAGAAATATGAAGTAGAAAGGGTGCCTCGACTGGAAACATGAAGAGAGGTACCATCAGCCGTGATAACACGGACATGAGAAATAAGAGAGCGAAGAGCAGAAAGAATAGAGGACGCATAATTCATATGAAAAGAAGCTCCAGAATCCAGATACCACGGGGATGACGTACCTGACTGTGTAGAAGGTGGTGGTCGCGCGGTGCCAGAAGAGCTAGGCACAGAACCAGCAGTACCCGATGAGAAAGAGCCTGTAGCAGCGAGTAGACCACGAAGAATGTCCTGATCAGACAGTGCAACAGCAGAAGATCCTGAAGAACCAGCCTGCCTACGAGCATTGTACTGCTGACGTAAGTTAGGATTGCTCCTCCAGCAGCTAGAGACATCGTGGCCAGGCTTGCCACAGTAGGCACAGGGAGGACGAAGAGGTGCTATCATACCACGAGGCTGCTGAGGCTGACTCTGGCCCTGGACCGGAGGAGTAGAGAGTATCGGCGATGCGGACCGCAACGGCCGGCACAGGAGGACCATGAGCAGCAAGTACGGAGGGAACCTCAAGAAGACCAGCACCACGAAGACGAGTCTCCTTAGCACGAAGCTCGGAAGTACCTCAGAGAGCGGAACACGACCACATGCAAGCAGCTGGGCACGGCGCGGCTCAAACTCCTTACGGAGCCGCGACAAGAACTCAAAAACGCTGAAACTCCAGATCCGCGCGCACAGTCAGACAGCAGGGACATGTGGCACACACAGTTGTACGAAGAGAATCAAGCTGACGCCAAATAGCAGCACTCTGAGTATAGAACTCATCAACAGTAGAGTCACCCTGTTGAAGAGCATGCTCCTGGCGAACCACAGACAGGTAAAGAGCATCCCCAGACGGCTGATAGCGCTGACGAAGAAAAGCCCACTGAGCAGCAGCAGTGGGAAGACCCATGAACTCAGCAGCATACTGAGGCAGAACACTGGAAGTGAGAACAACAGCAGCACGAGCATCCTCATCTATCCACTGAGTGTAGTCAGTCAGATCCTGAGGAGCATCGGGGGCAAGGGCAATAGGCGACGTAGGAGCAGCGGGGCGCGGCGGACAGGAGACCTCGCCAGAAAGCACACCCCAAAGACGAAGACCGCGCATGTGGACGCGCATAAAGGCAGCGAAATCAGGATAATTCGCGCCATCAAAAATCACCGAGCAGCTAGGACTCGCAAGATAGCCCGACGAGGAAGACATTTTTTTTTTGCTTTTTTTTTTGACAAAAATCAGATCTGATTAGATCCGCAACACGCAGCAACCGCCGCGGCGGACGGAGTCGACAGGCCGGGCGGCCGGACGATGGCCGGGAAGCGGACGGGAGGCGACGGCGGCCGGGCGGCGGACGGCGACAGGCCGGCGGACGGGCAGAGCGGTGGCCGGGGCGGATTGGACGGGCGACAGCGACCGGGGAGGACGGGACAAGCTCGCAGGAGGCGAGGGAGAGGCCGCGGCGGCAGGAAGCCAGGACGGGCGGCGGCGGCGGCGGCTGCTGCGAGGAGAAGAGCTACCTTACAGCTCCGATACCATGTTAGGGTAATAGACTTGTTGTATTACCAAAGGGCCAAAGGCCACAATATATAGTACATGTACAGGCGTAAATATACAGGAACCCCTAACACACGGGAAAACTACAATATACAAATATATACTCTAACACCTAAAAGGCATGCCGAATCTTCAGAGAAATGCTCTTGACCTTCATGTTGCTACTACGAAGAGTTCTCTGATAATTGAAGCTCCGAATATGTCATCAGATGACGAAGACTGAAAAAACATGATGAAGATGGTACGATATGCTGCATTTTATATGTTTAACAAAATTGTATAAAAAAATGTTATAATGCACTATGTTTTCAAATTTGTATAGTTAATTGTGTAGCTTGGGTAGTCATCACAGCACACATGTGCTTAAAACTTGAGGACTTCTATAGTAACCCAAAATTAATATGAGCAGCCTATTTTCCTCATCGAATGGCCATTGTGATTTAGTACTTGAGTGAATTTTATTTTTCACCCTGTATCTGTGCATTTGTGACACATATTACCACATTTTGTGAATTTTTACTAAAATATCCATTATAGAATATTTTAAATATGGTTTTACCCCAGTTTTGCATTGTTCTTGTTTTTGTTAGATAGGAATAGTGTATTACATCGATGTGCCGCATCAAATTGTGTAAGCTTCGGAGGGCATCATTGAAGATTATGTCCAAAATTATTTTCCATATGTTACATTCCTCGTCGTCGTCCTGATATTTTTAAATCATGTTCATCATCTCACACCTTGCCCAGTGGATACACATCAGAAAAAGAGGGTTCAAAGCTTCTAAAAGGGACAGTCTAGATGAATTTTCACTTAGCGAAGAAGTAATTAGTGTCACAAATGCATAACTCGAGCTAAAAAGTGGAATTTACTCTTTGTACTGCGTCACTAGTTTATGGAGTAACTTTTAAGTAAACGCCCATTTCCCAAAAAAAAAAAGGTTTATGCAGTACTAGCTTGAAAAGTTACGGAGTACCTTGACCTAAAGGTGCAATCCCACTTCCAGTTCCAGCGACTGGAGCTTGGATTTACCAAGTGTGTTCTACACGCCCGTCACAACACGCCTGCATATGCTGGGCAAATTAGCCGTGGTCTGGGTCTGCCTGTCTTCCTGAATGCCGCCGCTCACCGCACCGCACACAATCTGATTTGCCTTTCTGCACTACATAAGTACATATACCAGCGCCGCCTTCCTGCTCGTAGTTGCTGCTGTGTTTGATTGAGAATAGTAGGGAATCTAGATATTGGATCAACTATACTTTCTAAACTCTGAACATATTAGACGGATTTATGGCATCGAGTAGTGTATCCTGGACATGAAGCAGATGGCACCGATAAAAACTCATATGGAATGGTCGAATGGAAAAAGGCAAAATAGATCATGCTGGCGGCGACACCGCCACTTGATTCAGATGCGCAACTCAAAGTTAATTTCAGGTAACAAAACGGCCAGGGGAGTAAGAGAACTTTGGGAGAATGACTAGGTTAGCCTTCACCATGGACGTCCAGATCTAATTGGTACTCTATTATATACTTTTGTAGTAGACTTACAGTAAAAATGACTAAAACTTTCCTAGATGTGCCTGCGCCCGATGATGGTGGTTGTTTTGTGTTCTATTAGTTAGTTCATGTCTAGGTAATAGTAGCTATAGTTGAGTATTTGGTTCATATTTTGTTGGTTCTTTTGTACTAGTTCTTTGCTGGTGTGTGACAGAAATACTCAATATGTTCATTGTATTTTCATAGTGAAACCCGGCTGCGATTGTTCTCGATCGGTACGGAAAAATATTTTTTTTTCAATAAAATGACTTGGTTAAACTTTATAAGACATGGATTTTAGGGTAAATTTATACTTCTTACATTTCAAAATGGAGTGAATACATCCATTTGGATATGTACAATTGATATGTTTAAAATTAGAACTGAATAGTTAGCGCTTTGATGTCGCTTCTGGCTAAGGAAGATGCGAGGGAAATTGGCACCACCACTTACACTAGGAATATGCGACGGTGGGATTGGTGATGGTGGGTGTTCGAGAAAGCATGTTTGGTGGGCAACGGCCGACTTGCCGGCCACGCGTGGGTTTCCAGTGTTCGGAAGGATGTTGGTTCGTGGCCTAATGTGGTCCTCGGCGCTACATTGCCCCATCCGGTGGCACCCTGTTGCGCGCATCTGATACACGTCATGATCTTGCCTTTGGTTGTTACTGTGTGCGCCGGAGGAATACCACGAACCTAGCCGTCATCATTGCAGAAGGTTTTAGTTTTCCAGTGCGCAAGCCTTTGGGTCACGGGCTAGCTCCTATGGGGGTCGGAGACGTGATTGTCATGTGTGCTGATCATGGTGGCCTCTATTGGCGAGACGGTGGCCGACCTGGTTCCTGAGTTGGTGTAATTGTTGGCGCTATTAGGTTTTGCCATCAGTCTTCTCCCAAGCCGTGAATGTTGGTCATGGTGCTCCGGTGAAAGCCATGCCCGACATTGTCGGTGCCACCGATGACAGCGCCTGCAGGCGCCTTTTCCTTCTTGGTGGCATTGTCAAGGAGTCTCGATTTACCTTCATCCCTTGTGGCCTAGTCGTCTGGGTGAAAACCTAGATCTGGCCTTTGGATGTTGAGCCAGATCGGACAATGGTGGTGTCCCTGATGTCATTACCACCTTGGAGGCATTGTTCTTGGAGGTCTTACCCTTGGTTGGGTGCGACTTGGCGGCATACGCCTTGGCTGTTCTTGGAGGTCTTATATCCTATGTGTGATGTCGTTGTACCAGCACGATTCCCTTGGTGGCATGGGTAGCAAACTGCGGAGGATCCAGTGATATAGCTGCTTGGACGGATAATGGAGGCACTCAACGAATATGGGCTGGTGATTGTGGATGTATGTTGTGACTGATATGGATTGCGATGGCTTGTAATCAACTATCTCTATTTGGGCTTTTCGTTTAATCGTAGCTACGGTACCCCCTCGCGTCGCCCTCCTCCTGGCGACCGAGGGGGACTTTCCCTTGCTCCGCCGCCACCTCCCCCTCCTTGCCCCTCCCTCCTCGTCGCCCCCGGAGGCCCGCCGGCCTAAGAGCGTGGCGCCGGTGATGGGGGCAGCGGGGATCTGGCCTCCCGGCCCCAGCGTGGTGGAAGGGAGGGATTCTCCGGTGTTGGACGGGGCCTGCGTATGGAGCTGGTGCCATGGCCGCTCTTGGCGAGGTGGAGGGGCGGCGGTTGGGGTGGAGCGGCGATGCGGTGGTCTCAGATCTGGTTGGTGGCGCGGCGGACTAGCGGACCATCTGATCCGATCTGGGTCGGTGGGCTGCGGGTCGATGCTCGTTCATCTAGTCTCCACCTGCGGTGTTGTCTCTTTGTCGAGCTAGCGACTATGGGGGCCTAGGTCACCATGGATCTGCCGTTTTCCGGTGGGTCTTGGTGACCGGTGAACACCGGCGGTGTGAGGGCTTCCGGTCTGGCTTTGATAAAGGGGGGTTGGTCCTAGGATCCCTCTCGCACCAGGACGAAGATCTACCTGCTCCATGACTTCATCGATCTGGTCGGAGTGTTGTGTTCCGGAAGATTCCACTGGTGAACTCCAATGGACGACATGCCGGAGTTTGCCAGGTTGGATGGATCTTGGTCGCGCGCAACCATGTTTTTGTAGGGTTCGCAGCATAGAAAACAAAAAATTTCCTACGATGAGAACATCTATGTACCAAGATCTATCTACTAGATACAAGCAACGGGTGGATATGCATCCATAGAATACATACCCTCGAAGACCGAATAGCGTTAACAAGGTTGTACTCGTGGATGATGATGTGACGCTTGCCGATCTCAAGATCGTGATGAAGTCCATCTGGTCCAGTCGGTCCAGCACGATCAAGTCCAGCACCTCAAAGCAGTGGTGCATCCGTAATCGCACACACGTACGGGTACCCCGACAACCTCCGCGCCCTCGCTCCAGCGAAGCAGCGGAAGCAACAAATCCTTCCAGAAAAAGCCACCGGGAACATGTATCTCGCTGATCTGGGACCATGGGGAATTCTAAAGGGGGGAGAGAGATCCTTCGCGAGGAGGTATGAGAGACAAGTGAGAGGAGGGGGTCCTTTTATAGGGGAGGGGGGCAGCCCAAGGGGGCATGGCCATCGGCCAAGGAGGGTGCCCCCACCTCTCCCTCATTCATGTGGTGGAAGCTCCACTCACATAAAAACCTCTCCACTCACAATTTCACTCACATGCATTAATTTTCCACCAAAATTAATGTAAGCTCTCATTTAAATAAAACTCTTTTATTTATTTATTCAGAATTTTGTTAATTACTTTAATTAACAAACATTCACATAAAACCCCTTCCTAGTATTCCATTTCACATGCAGAACCAGTTTCAACAATTTCAACCGAAACAATTCCGGTGTCTAGTGAAATAAATTCCTGCGCTTTCTTTTTCTTTTTCTGACATATCATTTGCTCCGAATGGTGTCGGTATACCTTAATTGTGTCACCCTACGGTTCGCGAATAATGCGGACATGATCGAGACCCTTCTCCGATCAATAATCAGTAGCGGGACCTGGAGATCCATACTGACTCCCACACATTCAACGATGACTTCTGTGATCGTGTGAACCTTTTACACTAGTATCTTAATCCCTTTGTTTCACGATATATTACATGTCCGAGATTCGATCATCGGTATCTTCATACCTAGTTTGATCTCGTTACCGACATGTACTCTTTTCTCGTTCCCGTGATATAACATTCTAGTGATCAAATCACTTGCTGGCAAGCTAATCAATGTGATATCACCGAGAGCGTCCAGAGTATATCTATCCGTCATCGGGATGAACAAATTCCACTCTCGATCCATGGGCCTCAACATAACACTTTATTAGTTCTGAATCCATCTTTATAATCACCCAGTTATGGTGTGACATTTGATGTCATCAAGAAACTCTTCCGGTGTTAGTGATTGACATGATCTCATGGTCTAAGGATTAGGATCACTTCGTAAGTTGTTATAGCAATATAAACTCAATGACTTTGATTGTAATGCTATACTTTGGATGAATGTTCATCACATCATTACACTAATGTTGTGACCTTGTTATTAACAACATCCAATGTCCATGATCAGGAAACTTTGATCATCATGTTAATCAACGAGCTAGTTTATAAGAGAGGCATAACTAGGAACTTCCTTTTTGTTTATTAAACACACATGTATTAACTTTTCCGTATTAATACAATTATAGCATGCAAAATAAACATTTATCATAAATAAGGAATACGATAATAACCACTTTATTATTGCCTCTCGGGCATATTCCCTTCAGTTTTATCTGACCGCTTGGTTTCAGTGGGAGTGTTGTTAAGCTTTACAGACTGTTGCCATCAAGAACATCCCATTAGTCCCATGGTGAAGTCAGTCGTGGAGAATGACATGAAAGCCAAGGTCTGAAGAATAGCAATGGTGGCGTGAATTCTGTTTGCGATGAGGTTTTGGCTTGGTGTTCCAGGTCTTGGAGCAGCGACATTGGAAAGTGGGGGCGACAGTACAAGAGATTTCCAGGGGTCAAGCTGCAAGATAAAAATCTAAGGTCTGGCCTTAATTGGTTGTGTCTGGCAATGACCTTGTTGAAGGCATTGTTTTGTCAGCGCGGACTTTCTCCAGGGTGAAAACCTATGATCGATGATCATGGAGATGATGGTGTTGGTACACTGTTCCCTTTTTGGAGGCGTCGCTTTTGGAGGGGATGGATTTCTGGTGCCGCCTTGGTTGTGTTTGGTGTAGGGATTCGTAGCATGGAAAACAAAAAATTTCTATCGCATACAAACAAACAAGCCAAGATCTATCTACTAGATTGTAGCAACGAGTCGATGGAATAACTCACCCTCGAAGATTCCAAAGTGTTTAACGAGCAGTTCTCGTGGGTGATGTAGTCGTACTCTTCCCGATCTCAAGATCGTGACGATCCTTCCGCTGCGTTCCGGCGCTCCGATCAGTCACGTTCGGTATTCGACGAGACCTTCCTCTCCTTGTTCCAGACGGAGGTTGTAGTACTCTCCTCGCGATTCCGGCAGCTGGCGTGTACGGAAGTAGAGGGAGATCTCGAGGCTTCTCCTTAAGCCGGAGCGATGCGGTGGAGTATGAGAGAGTCCTCGACGATCTAGGGTTTAGACACACCGAGGAGGAAGCTTGGTGGCGGCTAGGGTTGCTAGGCGGCGGCTTGACCTAGGGCGGCGGCGGCAGCAGGTGGCGGCGCCGGCGGCTTAGGGTTTGGAGACGGGGATTTGTGTGTCTAGGAGGGGAGCCCTGCCCATCCTTATATAGGTGGAGGGGCCGGCCGGCCAAGGGAGGAGTCCTCCCAACTCAGCTTGAGGTGGGCGGTGGAGGAGGGACTCCTCCCTAACTCGGTTTCCTCCTCCTTCCCCACTTCCCAAAAATAGCCGTTTGACTTTCAAACTTGGCGTTTGACTTTTCAAACTAGGATTTGAATAAACCCTTTATTTTGTTCAGCGATGACACCGAGTACATAATGCAATCATACCAACTTGATATAACACATTCATGTACCCTTCCCCTCCGGAGTGCCGGACATTCCGGAACCTATTCGAGACTCCGAACAACATTCAGTCTCTTTCTCATCATTCCATAACTACTCAAACAACGTCGAATCCTTAAGTGTGTCTTCCTACGGTTCGTGAATTATGCGGACATGATCGAGACACTTCTCCGAACAATAACCAATAGAGGAATCTGGAAATTCATATGTCTCCCACATATTTCTACGATTACTTTGCGATCGAATGAACCACTTACATACGATATCAATTTCCCTTTGTCTCACGATAGTTTACTTATCCGAGGTTATGATCGTCGGTATCTCTGCATACCTAGTTCAACCTCGTTACTGATAAGTACTCTTTTCTCGTTCCCGTGATATGTGATCCCTTGTGAGCCAGTCACATGCTTGCAAGCTAATTGGATGACATTTCACCGAGAGGGCCCAGAGTATATCTATCCGTCATATGGATGGACAAATCCCACTCTTGATCCATGTGTCTTAACCAATACTTTCCGAACACTCAATGCCACCTTTATAGCCACCCAGTTACGGTGTGGTGTTTTATGTCATCAAAGCATCCATCCGGTAAAGGTGATATGCATGATCTCATGGTCGAAGGAATTAGATTACTATGTATCAGAAAGCATATAGCAATTGAACTATTAAAATGACTTGATATTTATGCTACGCTTATCTATAGGAGTATGTCCACCATATCATTCTCCTAACGATATGATCTTGTTGTTAATAACATCTCAATGTTCATGATAGGGAAACCACAATCATCTATTAACCAACAAGCTAGTATTATAAAGAGGCTTTACTAGGGACTTTTATTTTAATTTACAAATCACACAAGTATTAATGTTTCCTTGTTAATACTATTATAGCATGAATGTAAACATTTATCATAAACACAAAGATATAATAATAACTATATTTATTATTGCCTCTAGGGCATATCTCCAACATTTGGTCGTTGTTGTAGGGCATAGATCACTAAAGCGGGACTTTTTTTCCTGAAATTCTTCTTTTATTTTTTGGCTGTGTGCATCCGTAGTGCCATTTGGGTAATGCGTTGTTGCAGAGGCTGGATGTAATTGATATCCTGCCATATTAATATATGCTCCTTTCCAAAAATAACTATCTCTATCTATCAATGCACCGAGATGCAATGATTATTGCACATTCGCGAAACAAAATAAGTAGAAAGGCTTGTTTACACAAAAATGAAGACCAGACAAACATTTATATATATGTCGCCTGAAATTCATCGTATTGCAGGTGTGAATATTAAGTATCTACATCGATGTATACACTAGGAAACACTTGTTGATCATTTATGTGGTGCATATGGGTCTTAGCTACCGTTCAATAGTACAAACTTATTGTAGAGTAAAAATTTCATAACTAATATGTCTCGCCTACCGATCAACACTACAGCACGCGACGGCTACGCCGACGGCTAAAAGCCCTCGGTGTAGCCAGCATTGCCGTCGGCATACGCTACGCCGAGGGCTGCCGTCGGCGTAGCCCCCTCGGCGAAGGTCTCCCTCGGCGGAGCAAAAACGGCCGTCGGCGTAGCAGAAAACCGTCGGCGTAGCTCTACGCCGACGGCCGAGGCGGGCCCGTCGGCGTAACGGCCGTCGGCGAACGGCGGCGCTGCCGTTAGACGGCCGCTAACGGCGCACCGTATACGCCGTACCCTCGGCGTATGGTGGCCACGTGGCACGCGCTGGGCCTCCCCAGGAGGGGGCTACGCCGACGGCCTCGCCCTCGGCGTATGTGGACGCGTGTCCACCGCCTGAGCCTTCCAGGCTGGCGCTAGGCCGACGGCCTGCCCTCGGCGTAGGAGCAGGTGCTACGCCGACGGCAGTGCCCTCGGCGTAGCCCTGACCATATGGCACATGGCAGAGGGCTACGCCGAGGGCATTGCCGTCGGCGTATCACATACACAGTTTTTTTTTAATTTTTCTCAGCAGCACTCACAGTAGCCATACATCATTCATGCATACATCCATACATCATCCATGCATACATCCATATAGCCATACATCATCCATACATCCATGCAATATATATTCCACACATTAGTCATACATCATCCATACAGCCACACATGTATCAACATCAGTCATACAAGATCATCCATACATTAGTCATACAAGATCATCGACATCATCACACATCCCTACAACTCACGGAGGCGGGTGTACGAGATCTCCCCGGTGAAAAGTGGCGACCTCTGAGGGTTGCGTCCGAAGAGAAGCAGCGGAAGAGCCACTGGCGAGGAGTAGGAGAAGTGTGAAGCTCGAGAGAACCACTGCAGAATGGCGGAGATGGACCATCGTCATGAAGCGGTGTGATCGGCGCCCATCCGTGAGGCGTGGCCAAAGTGCGGTTCCCGAAGCTCCGTTCCTACATGTTGCCTACATGTTAGCAACTTGCGAGGCAAAGTAAAGCGATAACCAGTGGGTTCGCAAAGAACTTACCGGTGTCGATGCGTAGTAGGTCCTAGCGAAGCTTTCCTTCGATTGCCAAAATGGCATCGGACCTGGCATGGGAGGCACGGGCCCTAAATCTCTATTCTAGCCAGTTTGAATATTCACCATCATGGCCTGCAAGATAGTTTAGAAGTCAGGACGTAGTACAACAAACGGGGGGAAGTGGGACTTGTATCTTTTGCAAAAAATAAAGGTTCGGACTTACATTTACGTATTGCATGTAGATCGCATTCGCCTCCTGATGCTGCCGAAAGGCCACCTGATATTCCTCATAAGCGGCATCGTAGGCCGCGTCTAACTCAGGCTACAATTTCAAATACAAGGAATCTCGTCAGCGGTTAGCCATGCAGGAACAAAAGTCATAAAGATGATGAAAACGAGAAAAACTTACGTCCTCTCTAGATCGACGAGGCTGGCCACGAGGCGGGATAGGGGGTCGGCGGTAGGTAGCCTTGAGACGGCTGAAGCTCTTGAGGGTAGGCTTGACCTTCTTATTCAGAATCTTGAGGCGTCCATGCTGCAATCCGTTCCCGACGGGACCAACGACTCCTCGTCGATCTCCGCGTGAATGGGGTCATCCACATGGGGTGACGAGCCTTCACCATCGTCTTGTAATTCCCCAAGTCGTTCGGGCGGTGCGAAGTACACGAACGAGGGTTGAGGCTCGAGTAATTGGGCTTCTTCGCGCATCATCTCATAGGCGGCGTCATGAATCACCTCCCGGGTTGTGCCTCGGCCACTGTATCGCGAAAAGAAAATATTATGCATATGAAGTACAAACATAAGCGAAATGCACGCAGTCGTTCCATGTATATACGTACCACCTTCCCTTGAAGCGGTCAAAGTTGCGGTTTCCCGCGCAGTCGTTCCACCATCGCCTCGGTTATCCGCGTTCCGCCTCGACAAGGCTGCAAACTCCTCGTCTTCTCTGAGCCACCTCGTCCTAACCAGCTCCTCCCATGCGAGTCGATGCGGCTCGGCCCAATCGAGATAACCGAAAATGCAATACTCAACTCCAGACAATGCAATGGCAACTTAGAAGCAATGTAGAATCTCATTGACATTTTACTCACCGACATGTACTCTTCTGGCGTCATCGAGTACTCAGGATTAGGGTTCCTACCGACAATGTCTTCCTTCCTGACCCTCACTCCCTGTCGGCCCAGTGGCTAGCGGCCGTGACCTTCTGGTTGTACCACACCTGGGGGGTCAACTTCACACAAGCCCCAAGCAAAGTCCTCTGCGCCTTCTCCTGGTCCTCCTCGGCCAGACGGTAAAAGCACTTCAATCATGCATAAGAGTCATGAGTTAGCACGGTGGGGTCATCAAGTATGAACATAACTCGAGAAATATGCCTTACCCAAAACTTGGTGATGACAGCATCAGTAGCTGTCGGAAAGCCCGGGACACGGGTAGTCTGGTAGTCCGCCCAAGTGGTAGCTAGCTTCCTGTCACCCTCATGGGTAATGTGATAGCCCGGCCAGAACTTTCTAATCAGAGCTCCAACAAGGCTGTTAGGAAGGCGAGGCTTCGTCCCCGGAGGAAATGTCCAATTGCTGCACAATAATAAACATTAGTACACAATAATTATTTATGACCAACATGAAATAAAATGTTTTAAATTGCCAAATTAGTACACTTACTCAAGGCCATCTGGAATAATAAGGGCTTTCGCCTCCTGAGTCCTAGGCTCAAACTTCTCGTCAGGGACTCCCGATTCCCCACGATTCCGCAATTTCTTCGGCCCCACCAACTCGCGGCTAGTGTCCGCCTCCGTATCGGTCCCTGCCTCCCTCTCGGTCCTCGCCTCCCTCTTAGACTCTGCCTCCCTCTCGGACTCTGCCTCCCTCTCGGTCCTGGAAGGCTGCTCTGTCGGGAACAACTCAAGAGCCACGTCGCCAGAAGCAGAGGGTGGTGGGTCAAAGTCCACGCCTCCTCCCGTGGCACCTCGTCCTCGTCCTCCTCAACCTCGGCCTCGACCCCGTCCTCCGCCAGCAGGAGAAAGATCGGGGTAACGCGGATTGGGATTTGGCTGTCTCCCACTCCGTGTAGCACTTTTCTTCTTATTTGGTAGCATTAAGCAAGGACGAACTGGTTGCCTTGCCGCTGCTCATATTGTTCAATCACCTGCATTAAGTAAGATAAAACAGTTAAGCACAAAGACATAATAAAATGTATACACAAAGAATAAAGGCATAATGCAATTAAGAAAACAGTTAAGCACAAAGACAAAATAAAATGCATTAAAAAATAAATACTCACTATCATTTTCATTCTCATTCTCATTCACATTCTCATTCTCACTATCACTATCTTTTGAGTAGAAATCTGGATTCTCATCGAAGGGTGTAGGCTCATCATCGTTGTCATTCTCGGTATGGAGCTTCTCGAGCATACTTATGTCATGTAGATTCACCACTGACTCACCCCGAGTTTCTACATCATTCCCAAGATCCTCAAGATCAACCGGTTCTAAATCAAAGTGTCCGAAGTCCTCTTGCTCTTGATAGAAAATTCCCTCGTACGTTAAAGGGTTAATGTTGTTGTAATCGTCCTCGGAGGAATCGTAGGTTACCATGTGGCGATACACGGAACACGACTTCCCAGCCCAGAGTTCCGCTTTACGGCATGGGTAGGGCAAATAATAAACTTGGTTGGCTTGGTGAGCAACAACAAAGACGTCGGCTCCGCTATAGGTGGTTGAAGGCCTAACTTCAACTAACCCAATGGAAGGGTACTTCTCGGTCCACCTTGGGTCAAACCCGGTGGCACTTGAACACAACAAGATTGAGTTCGACATTAAATGCGATTGAAGGTCAGCTCGTATACATTCTCTAACCTTCCGTAGTAATCAAGGGAATCGGCTCCTTTGGTGAACACCCAGTATTTACCGTTTTGCATTGGTCGCCCCTTTACGGTGCGTCTCGTATGGAAGCGAAACCCATTCACATCATACTTCTCATACTTCATGGCGACCTTTGTTACAACCTTGGGAAACACATTTCAGCTCATCGACATCTCAACGTTGGGATCAGCTCCCTACAGGTACAAGAGTAATTTGTTGCGTTCGGTAGTTACGTGGAATAAGAGCGACAAGTCACATATTGCAAGGTAAGAGGGACAGGTTAGAAATTACTTTTTCCATAAACCAGGACACAAAGTTTTTTTTTATTTCCGGGAGCACCCTCTTTCAGTAGAGTGTCCAACTCCATGGGAGGGATCGATCGGTCCCGACCCTTGTTCATCCGTGAAATCGCTAAGAAGGAGAAAGTAAGCATTAGACGGAGACCGAGTTACTAGCTGCATAGAGAAATAGGGTGTTCACCATTTTACCTAATGAAAGCGACCACTTCCTTCATGTTCATAAGCACATAGAGCATTATGCAATCCTTCTCTTCCGTCGGCAACCTATATTTCAGTCCTTTCCGGCCTTGCCACCGGAAATTGGAATAGTTCGAGATTGGGGTCATTCTTGGGCAGGTCGACATTGTAACGAGAGACCGGGTTATGCATAGTGGGAACATCATCGGGCGATGGGTTGTCGCGGCGTCGCCATCTCCGAAGGCATGTTGCTTCAGCTATGCATGCTTCAATCTTGGCTTTGTTTCCGATTATCTTCGATATACTTAAACTCTCTCTCAATACAAAATTGCCAACGAAATTGCACCGGCCCCCCCAATAGTGCCTCGTTCGCGAGGTGCACAATGAGATGTGCCATCGGAGTAAAGAAGCCTGGCGGAAAGATCATCTCCAAATTGCATAGCAACTCCGGCACCTGAACTTGCAGCTTCTCAATCACCAGAGGACATATCTGCTTAGCACAGAGGGTGCGGAAGAAATGGCTCAACTCCGCAAGCACTCGCCATACTTTTTCGGGGAGATACCCTCGAACCATCACCGGCATCAGCCGCTCAATCCATATATGATAGTCGTGACTCTTGAGCCCGTTGACTTGTCCCGTCAAAAGATTGACTCCCTTACTTATATTCGAACAATAACCGTCAGGGAACATCACGACGTATTTGAGCCACCTAAATGACTCCTTCTTTTGGACATTATCAAGGCAGTAGTAGGCATGCGGCTTGAACCAATTCTTTCGACGGACAGTAGGAGGCTGCATGTGTAATCTCTTCCTATCACAAAGCTTCTCAACATCAACTCTAGCCTTGACATTATCCTTTGACTTCCCAGGAATGTTCAGGACTGTGTGAAAAAGGGACTCCCCGACATTCTTTTCGGTGTGCATCACATCGATGTTATGGGGAAGTTCGAGGTCCTTGTAATACACGAGATTCGTTAAGGCTGCCACGTGAGTCCAATTATGCGTTACACCATATCCCGCAAATTGATGGCCAGTTCCTGGCGCACGAGAGCACGTAGCTCGGCATCAACAGCTGCACCCTCGAACTTTGGTACCTCTTTTACTTCATGCACAACTTTGCCCTTCTTGAAGTTCTTTCTATCTTCTCTGAACGAATGATTTCTTTTGAGGTATTGTCGATTCGTGTCAAACGCAACATATTTGCGACCCGACTTTAGCCAAAGGAACTCAAGTCGGTGCACACTTTGGGCATGGCCACTTACCAGCTGTACACCATCCGCACGTTAGGGCGTACCCGGGCATGTCATGCATAGTATATTGTAACCAAACTTTCATCAAAAAGTTTCTCTTTGATGCTCGGTCATATGTCAACGTCCCGTGTATCCAAGATTGGTTCAAATCATCCACAATCGGCTGCATGTAGACACTCAAGTTCTTCCCCGGATACTCAGGTCCTGGAATTATCAGGGACAAAAACATGGTCTTCCGTTGCATTAATACTCCGGGAGGTAGATTGAGCGGAATAACATACACCGGCCAGCAGCTGTACGAGGCCGTCGACATACAATATGGGTTGAAGCCATCTGTTGCTATCGCAATTCTAACATTCCGAGCCTCTTCTGCCCACCAGGGGTATTTGTCATCGAAGTTCTTCCATGCCTTACCATCAGATGGATGTCCCATCTTCTTCCTTCCGTGCCCGTCCTCGTATCTTTTCCCCTTCTTGTGCCACGTCATCTGTTTGGCAGTCTCCTCGCTCAAGTAAAGCCGCTGGATTCTTTTTATGAATGGGAGATACCGAAGTATCTTCTTAGCGACCTTCATTTGCCTCACGACCATCCTTCCCTTTATCTCTTCATATCTAGAGGCCTTACAAATGGAGCAGTACTTGTCACCCTCAAACTGTTTCCAAAACAAAAGGCAGCCTTTTGGACAACAATCTATCTTTTCATAATCCATGTTGAGCTCCTTCATGAGTTTCTTCGTTTCGTGAAAGGTTTTGGGCAAACAATGCCCTTCGGGCAACATGTTACCACATGTTCTCAGATTAGCTTCAAATTGAGCGGGTGGCGAATCGGCACTTGTCGGCTAGACACTGAGAGATGGCATCGAGCTGAGAAATCTTTGCACCCTCGTACAGAGGCCTCTTAGCCGCGGCCATCATATCAAGGAAGGCCTTCGCGGTTGGCTCCGGTTCCTCCGGTTCTAGCGGTTCCTCCGGTTCTGGTGATTCCTCCCGTGGAGGTGGCGAATTCGGCTGGTCGGCATCGATAAGATCATCTAGCATGTTTCTAATCCCATCGTGCTCATTGCCATTGAGCCGCTGACGCATCACCTCACCTCTGTCACGTTCGTACCGAGCAAAGTCGACTTGCGTGACATAGTTAGACATGTACCCATATTGCAGAAGGTGTTTATAAATGTCATCCTTTCCCTGACGATGACGCTTAGTGCAATGAGCGCAGGGACAAAGTGCCCAAACAATTGCCTTCGAACCACGCGCTAAATCATTCACTAACAAATGAGTGTTCCGTACCCAATAAATACATTTTATTAGTAGCACTAATACGGCCACTGTACATCCACCCATTATCAGCCATCCTCTTCTGCTTTGTTGGGAGACAAACAACAAATATAACATTTTATATCAAACAGGAGATTAAATGCTTCATATTTTTACGCATTCATCAACCTACATGTCCAATAGGAAAAGAGGGTCCTAACCAGCCGCGGATCCGTAGATTGGGTAAGTTCTCCTGGTTCTACCCGATCCAAGCAGAATTTGGCACCTCCCCTGCTCCCGATACGTCTCGACAAAAGCCAAGAGGATGTGCATCCGGAGAACAACGAGGCGCCACGAAATCCTGTCTCGAATCGAGGTAGAGCCAGGGAGAACCAAACCCAACTACGAATCCGCCGACTGCCCGATAAAAGCCATAAGCGTTACGGTCCAAAATATGCGAGACCACTAATGCATATTAAGTCGCGTAACGCTTACGGTCGGGATGACGCCTAGGTGACGCGACAGACTTGGTGATCTAGACACAAAAATAAAACCTAGGTACAAGAGAGGCGAACATATTCTCACCCTCGGCGGTAGAGGAAGTAGTCGATCAACCGAGTGTCGAGGTCGGCGACGGAACTCGGAGACGGGATCGAGGTGTCACCTACACCATCTCCCGCAACGACAGTCAGTCCGCCAAGGATGGTCACTCCCGAAACACTACAAAGTCTGTACATTGACATAAAGAGAACACCTTAGTAAACATGCAACACACTCACGGCCCTAGTGTGGCTTCTCTCTTCAACGGCCATATGACCAAGCTAGCTTGCCACTAACCAACGGCTTAATCCTAGCAACTCGTGCATGCATATCACTGAACAAATGATATAAACTACTAATAGATGCAACTAATAAATTCTAACAAGATTAACAACAAGATTTAATCTAACAAAATTAAATATTTGCTTCTAGAGGGGAGTGGAGGAGGTACCTGCAGAGGGGGCCGAGCTCGAGGAGGAGGGGGAGAGCTTGGGGAGGAGGGGGAGAGCTCGGGGAGGAGGGGGCCGAGCTCGGGGAGGAGGAAGGGAGGAGGGAGGAAGGCCAGGGAGGAGGGGGAGAGCTTGGGGAGGAGGGGGCAAGGTCAGGGAGGAGGGGGAGAGCTTGGGGAGGAGGGGGAGATCTCGGGGAGGAGGGGGCCGAGCTCGGGGAGGAGGAAGGTTAGGGAGGAGGGGGCCGAGCTCGGGGAGGAGGAAGGGAGGGGAGGGGCAGGGGAGGGAGGAGGGGGCCGAGCTCGGGAGGAGGAGGAGGAGGAAGAAGGCGGATGCGGTGGGGAGGAGGGAGGAGGCGGCGGTGGGGAGGAGGCGGTGGGGCTGGGACCGGCTCGGGGAGGAGGAGGAAGGAAGGCGTGGCGGGAGGAGAGAGGAGGCGGCGGGGAGGGCGGGGTCGGGAGGAGGCGGTGGAGCTCGAGGGAGGGAGGCGGCGGTGGGGGAGGGAGGAGGCGGTGGAGCTTGGGGACCGGCTCGGGGAGGAGGAGGGAGGAAGGCGGTGGGGAGGAGAGAGGCGGGCGGGGAGGGCCGGGTCGGGGAGGAGGAGGCGTGGAGCTCGGAGGAGGAGGCGCTGGCAGTGGGGTCGGGTGGGGTCGAGCGCAGTTGGTGAGAGGAGGAGGGTCGGGCCAGGCGTCTGAGCCAAAGTAGGATAGGGCTATGCCAACGGCATCTACGAGGGCAGCCGTCAGTAGCTAGGTTTTTTTTTTTTTGAAAGAAGGGTCTTTTGTTTAATATCAGATTTTACAACATACTTTATTTAGTGTCTACTATTATAGAATAAACTATATATTATTAATATATAATTTTTATTTTCTTGTACTGTTTTCCAAGCAAACCCTAGATGTGGGCTAAGCGGAGATTCCCCTTATTTCGCCTAGGCGTTCCTCAAACAGGGTAGCCAGCGTAGCTCTCTCTTGTTTTGTGTTTGTTTAGGTCATAGGGTGATGTCAAACCATGTTGGTTCACAAGTTGGGGCACTATCCTACCCGGTTTCACCTCGACGGGAGATTCCACCCTATCTGGTCGGAACCTTCGCCTCTAGGTTAGAGTGCATGCATGCGAGGGGACACATGCAAGCACCTATATACAAACCTCTCACCACCCACACACACATATGCTAGGGGCACATGCAAGTTTTCATCTCATTCCGATGTTCTCGTGGTCTTCCTCGTGAAACCTCGATCTCTGTGCACACTCGGATCGTCTACCCCCTAGGCGTTCCTCCCGAGGGTAGCCAGCGTAGCTATCTCTTGTTTTGTGTTTGTTTAGGTCATAGGGTGATGTCAAACCATGTTGGCTCACAAGTTGGGGCACTATCCTACCGGTTTCACCTCGACGGGAGATTCCACCCTTATCTGGTCGGAACCTTCGCCTCTAGGTTAGGCGCATGCATGCGAGGGGACACATGCAAGCACCTATATATACCAACCTCTAACCACACCCACACACACATATGCTAGGGGCACATGCGAGTTTTCATCTCATTCCGATGTTCTCGTGTTCTTCCTCCGTCGAAACCCTGATCTCTGTGCACACTCGGATCGTCTACCCCCCTAGACGTTCCTCTGACAGGGGTAGCCCAGCGTAGCTCTCTCTTGTTTTGTGTTTGTTTAGGTCATAGGGTGATGTCAAACCATGTTGGCTCATAAGTTGGGGCACTATCCTACCCGGTTTCACCTCGACGGGGAGATTCCACCCTTCTGGGCGGAACCTTCGCCTCTAGGTTAGAGCGCATGCATGCGAGGGGGGACACATGCAAGCACCTATATATACCAACCTCTCACCACACCCACACACATATGCTAGGGGAACATGCAAGTTTTCATCTCATTCGGATGTTCTCGTGGTCTTCCTCCGGCGAAACCCTGATCTCTGTGCACACTCGGATCGTCTACCCCCTAGACGTTCCTCAGGAGGTAGCCAGGCGTAGCTCTCTCTTGTTTTGTGTTTGTTTAAGTCATAGGGTGATGTCAAACCATGTTGGCTCACAAGTTGGGGCACTATCCTACCGGTTTCACCTCGACGGGAGATTCCACCCTCATCTGGTGGAACCTTCGCCTCTAGGTTAGGCGCATGCATGCGAGGGGACACATGCAAGCACCTATATATACCAACCTCTAACCACACCCACACACACATATGCTAGGGGCACATGCAAGTTTTCATCTCATTCCGATGTTCTCGTGGTCTTCCTCGTGAAACCACGATCTCTATGCACACTCGGATCGTCTACCCCCTAGGCGTTCCTCACAGCGAGTAGCCAGTAGCTCTCTCTTGTTTTGTGTTTGTTTAGGTCATAGGGTGATGTCAAACCATGTTGGTTCACAAGTTGGGGCACTATCCTACCCGTTTCACCTCGACGGGAGATTCCACCCTTATACGGGCCGGAACCTTCGCCTCTAGGTTAGGCGCATGCATGCGAGGGGACACATGCAAGCACCTATATACCAACCTCTAACCACACCCACACACACATATGCTAGGGGCACATGCAAGTTTTCATCTCATTCCGATGTTCTCGTGGTCTTCCTCCGTGAAACCACGATCTCTGTGCACACTCGGATCGTCACCCCCTAGGCGTTCCTCGGCGAGGTAGCCGCGTAGCTCTCTCTTGTTTTGTGTTTGTTTAGGTCATAGGGTGATGTCAAACCATGTTGGCTCACAAGTTGGGGCACTATCCTACCCGGTTTCACCTCGACGGGAGATTCCACCCTCATACTGGTCCGGAACCTTCGCCTCTAGGTTAGGCGCATGCATGCAAGGGGACAGATGCAAGCACCTATATACCAACCTCTAACCACACACACACACACATATGCTAGGGGCACATCCAAGTTTTCATCTCATTCCGATGTTCTCGTGGTCTTCCTGCGGCGAAACCCTGATCTCTGTGCACACTCGGATCGTCTACCCCCATAGACGTTCCTCTGACAGGGGTAGCCCGGCGTAGCTCTCTCTTGTTTTGTGTTTGTTTAGGTCATAGGGTGATGTAAAACCATGTTGGTTCACAAGTTGGGGCACTATCCTACCCGGTTTCACCTCGACGGGGAGATTCCACCCTTATACGGGTCCGGAACCTTCGCCTCTAGGTTAGAGCGCATGCATGCAAGGGGGGACACATGCAAGCACCTATATATACCAACCTCTCACCACACCCACACACACATATGCTAGGGGCACATGCAAGTTTTCATCTCATTCCAATGTTCTCGTGGTCTTCCTCGTGAAACCACGATCTCTATGCACACTGGATCGTCTACCCCCTAGGCGTTCCTCCCGAGGGGTAGCCCGGCGTAGCTCTCTCTTGTTTTGTGTTTGTTTAGGTCATAGGGTGATGTCAAACCATGTTGGTTCACAAGTTGGGGCACTATCCTACCCGGTTTCACCTCGACGGGGAGATTCCACCCTTATACGGGCCCGGAACCTTCGCCTCTAGGTTAGAGCGCATGCATGCGAGGGGGGACACATGCAAGCACCTATATATACCAACCTCTAACCACACCCACACACACATATGCTAGGGGCACATGCAAGTTTTCATCTCATTCCGATGTTCTCGTGGTCTTCCTCCGGCGAAACCCTGATCTCTGTGCACACTCGGATCGTCTACCCCCCTAGACGTTCCTCTGACAGGGGTAGCCCGGCGTAGCTCTCTCTTGTTTTGTGTTTGTTTAGGTCATAGGGTGATGTCAAACCATGTTGGCTCACAAGTTGGGGCACTATCCTACCCGGTTTCACCTCGACGGGGAGATTCCACCTCATCTGGTCCTAACCTTCGCCTCTAGGTTAGAGCGCATGCATGCGAGGGGGACAGATGCAAGCACCTATATATACCAACCTCTAACCACACCCACACACACATATGCTAGGGGCACATCCAAGTTTTCATCTCATTCCGATGTTCTCGTGGTCTTCCTCCGGCGAAACCCTGATCTCTGTGCACACTCGGATCGTCTACCCCCTAGACGTTCCTCGGCGAGGTAGCCAGCGTATCTCTCTTGTTTTGTGTTTGTTTAGGTCATAGGGTGATGTCAAACCATGTTGGTTCACAAGTTGGGGCACTATCCTACCGGTTTCACCTCGACGGGAGATTCCACCCTTATCTGGGCCCGGAACCTTCGCCTCTAGGTTAGGCGCATGCATGCGAGGGGGACACATGCAAGCACCTATATATACCAACCTCTAACCACACCCACACACATATGCTAGGGGCACATGCAAGTTTTCATCTCATTCCGATGTTCTCGTGGTCTTCCTCGTGAAACCACGATCTCTGTGCACACTCGGATCGCCTACCCCCTAGACGTTCCTCGACAGGTAGCCAGCGTAGCTCTCTCTTGTTTTGTGTTTTTAGGTCATAGGGTGATGTCAAACCATGTTAGCTCACAAGTTGGGGCACTATCCTACCGGTTTCACCTCGACAGGAGATTCCACCCTCATACGGTCTGGAACCTTCGCTTCTAGGTTAGAGCGCATGCATGCGAGGGGGGACACATGAAAGCACCTATACCAACCTCTCACCACACTCACACACATATGCTAGGGACACATTCAAGTTTTCATCTGATTCCGATGTTCTCGTCGTCTTCCTCGGGCGAAACCCTGATCTGTGCACACTCGGATCGTCTACCCCCTAGACGTTCCTGTCACAGGGGTAGCCCGACGTAGCTCTCTCTTGTTTTGTGTTTGTTTAGTTCATAGGGTGATGTAAAACCATGTTGGTTCACAAGTTGGGGCACTATCCTACCCGGTTTCACCTCGACGGGGAGATTCCCCCTTATACGGGTCCGGAACCTTCGGTTCTAGGTTAGAGCGCATGCATGCGAGGGGGGACACATGCAAGCACCTATACCAACCTCTCACCACACCCACACACACATATGCTAGGGGCACATGCAAGTTTTCATCTCATTACGATGTTCTCGTGGTCTTCCTCCGTGAAACCACGATCTCTGCACACTCGGATCGTCTACCCCCTAGACGTTCCTCCGACAGGGTAGCCAGTAGCTCTCTCTTGTTTTGTGTTTGTTTAGGTCATAGGGTGATGTCAAACCATGTTGGTTCACAAGTTGGGGCACTATCCTATCCGGTTTCACCTCGACGGGGAGATTCCACCCTTATACGAGCCCGGAACCTTCGCCTCTAGGTTAGAGCGCATGCATGCGAGGGGGGACACATGCAAGCACCTATATATACCAACCTCTAACCACACCCAAACACATATGCTAGGGGCACATGCAAGTTTTCATCTCATTCCGATGTTCTCGTGGTCTTCCTCGTGAAACCACGATCTCTGTGCACTCGGATCGCCTACCCCCTAGGCGTTCCTCCCATGGGTAGCCCGTCGTAGCTCTCTCTTGTTTTGTGTTTTTTAGGTCATAGGGTGATGTCAAACCATGTTAGCTCACAAGTTGGGGCACTATCCTACCGGTTTCACCTCGACGGGAGATTCCACCCTCATACGGTCAGTCCGGAACCTTCGCTTCTAGGTTATAGCGCATGCATGCGAGGGGTACACATGGAAACACCTATACCAACCTCTCACCACACTCACACACATATGCTAGGGGCACATGCAAGTTTTCATCTGATTCCGATGTTCTCGTGGCCTTCCTCCGGCGAAACCCTCATCTATACACACTCGGATCGTCTACGCTCCCTAGACGTTCCTCTGATAGGGGTAGCCCGGCGTAGCTCTCTCTTGTTTTGTGTTTGTTTAGGTCATAGGGTGATGTCAAACCATGTTGGTTCACAAGTTGGGGCACTATCCTACCCGGTTTCACCTCGACGGGGAGATTCCACCCTTATACGGGCCCGGAACCTTCGCCTCTAGATTAGAGCGCATGCATGCGAGGGGGGACACATGCAAGCACCTATATATACCAACCTCTAACCACACCCACACACACATATGCTAGGGTCACATTCAAGTTTTCATCTCATTCTGATGTTCTCGTGGTCTTCCTCCGGCGAAACCCTAATCTCTGTGCAAACTCGGATCGTCTACCCCCCTAGACGTTCCTCTGACAGGGGTAGCCCGGCGTAGCTCTCTCTTGTTTTGTGTTTGTTTAGGTCATAGGGTGATGTCAAACCATGTTGGTTCACAAGTTGGGGCACTATCCTACCCGGTTTCACCTCGACGGGGAGATTCCACCCTTATACGGTGGAACCTTCGCCTCTAGGTTAGAGCATGCATGCGAGGGGGACACATGCAAGCACCTATATATACCAACCTCTAACCACACCCACACACACATATGCTAGGGGCACATGCAAGTTTTCATCTCATTCCGATGTTCTCGTGGTCTTCCTCCCGTGAAACCACGATCTCTATGCACACTCGGATCGTCTACCCCCTAGACGCGTTCCTCGGCGAGGGTAGCCCGGCGTAGCTCTCTCTTGTTTTGTGTTTGTTTAGGTCATAGGGTGATGTCAAACCATGTTGGCTCACTAGTTGGGGCACTATCCTACCCGGTTTCACCTAGACGTGAGATTCCACCCTCATACGGGTCCGGAACCTTCGCCTCTAGGTTAGAGCGCATGCATGCGAGGGGGACACATGCAAGCACCTATATATACCAACCTCTAACCACACCCACACACACATATGCTAGGGGCACATGCAAGTTTTCATCTCATTCCGATGTTCTCGTGGTCTTCCTCCGTGAAACCACGATCTCTGTGCACACTCGGATCGTACCCCCTAGACGTTCCTCGACAGGTAGCCGGCGTAGCTCTCTTGTTTTGTGTTTGTTTAGGTCATAGGGGCGATGTCAAACCATGTTGGCTCACAAGTTGGGGCACTATCCTACCGGTTTCACCTCGTGGGAGATTCCACCCTCATACGGGTCCGGAACCTTCGCCTCTAGGTTAGAGCGCATGCATGCGAGGGGGGACACATGCAAGCACCTATATATACCAACCTCTAACCACACCCACACACACATATGCTAGGGTAACATGCAAGTTTTCATCTCATTCCGATGTTCTCGTGGTCTTCCTCCGGCGAAACCCTGATCTCTGTGCACACTCGGATCGTCTACCCCCCTAGACGTTCCTCTGACAGGGGTAGCCCGGCGTAGCTCTCTCTTGTTTTGTGTTTGTTTAGGTCATAGGGTGATGTCAAACCATGTTGGCTCACAAGTTGGGGCACTATCCTACCCGGTTTCACCTCGACGGGGAGATTCCACCCTTATACGGGCCGAACCTTCGCCTCTAGGTTAGAGCGCATGCATGCGAGGGGACACATGCAAGAACCTATATACCAACTTCTAACCACACCACACACACATATGCTAGGGGCACATGCAAGTTTTCATCTCATTCCGATGTTCTCGTGGTCTTCCTCCGTGAAACCACGATCTCTGTGCACACTCGGATCGCCTACCCCCTAGACGCGTTCCTCCGACAGGGTAGCCCGTAGCTCTCTCTTGTTTTGTGTTTGTTTAGGTCATAGGGTGATGTCAAACCATGTTGGTTCACAAGTTGGGGCACTATCCTACCGGTTTCACCTCGACGGGAGATTCCACCCTCATACGGGCCCTAACCTTCGCCTCTAGGTTAGAGCGCATGCATGCGAGGGGGACACATGCAAGCACCTATATATACCAACCTCTAACCACACCCACACACACATATGCTAGGGGCACATGCAAGTTTTCATCTCATTCCGATGTTCTCGTGGTCTTCCTCCGTGAAACCACGATCTCTGTGCACACTCGGATCGTACCCCCTAGACGTTCCTCTGACAGGGGTAGCCCGGCGTAGCTCTCTCTTGTTTTGTGTTTGTTTAGGTCATAGGGTGATGTCAAACCATGTTGGTTCACAAGTTGGGGCACTATCCTACCCGGTTTCACCTCGACGGGGAGATCCAACCCTTATACGGGTACGGAACCTTCGCCTCTAGGTTAGAGCGCATGCATGCGAGGGGGGACACATGCAAGCACTTCATGTGGTCGTGGTGAGTGCTATTGAGAACCACATGCGATAATGACACTTACAAACATATAAAAATTTCTCGGGGTGTGAGAAGATTCGCAATGACATTTCATGTGGACGTGTAGACTGCTATTCAGAGGGTACGAAATTATCCAATTAATAAAAAAATATATAAATAATTGATGCAAATACAAAATATATGAAAAATAGAGAAGGCTACGCCGAGGGTGACCGTCGGCGTACGTTCTAACGCCGAGGGTGGCCGTCGGCGTATGCTATGCCGAGGGTCGCCGTTGGCCTAACCGACGGCACCGTTAGCGCGTCGTCCGTGCTGCCGGCATGTGCCACGCGTCCGCTAGCTACGCCGAGGGCCGCCACTACGCCGAGGGTGACCGTCGGTGTAGTGTATGCTACGCCGACGGCTTTGCTACGCCGAGGGCTGGCCAGTTGGGTCGGCGTAGCCGACGGCCGTCGGCGCATCTGGTCATTCCTGTAGTGCAACTTGTGAGCATTCAGTTTTTTTTTAAATAAAAAACCGATAAGTGATCATCGATAGAGCCTCACACAGCTTCCGACATTTCAATACATATACGAATCCTATCTTTCGCCGTCGGTACTAACGCAAACCTCTGTTCTCACTTGGCGATAGAACATATTCAATTTTGGTGTTAGAAACTAAAACAAGAATGAGAGGCTATCCCATGTTGACCTTTTCGGATTTTGTCATCATGCCACTAGTCTTTGTAAGTAATACCCAAGTAAAAAGTTTGTTATACTTTACTGCCATCATATGAACTGAATCTACCACGAGTAGCAAAGACAACAACTTCACCTAATGTTAGTTATTTCTTCGAGAGTTTTCAATGAAAACTTTGTTTACACTGTGTGTTTGGATGTATGAATTTTTGCTCGGAATTGAATTGGGCTGGAAATTTCAAATCCAAGATGGAAAGGATATGACCTATATTTTCAATTCCGGTGTTTGGATGTGCATGGAATTTTCTTTTGAAATCAAAAGGTAGCTCCCAATTCAAAATTTTGTTTGGATGTACAAACCTTGTAATTAAAATTATGAAAATCAGCACCTACTTATTCTCCTCAGATATGCAACAATTTATAAAACATGAAACTTTTTTTGAACTACGGATCTGAAACAAATGTACACATGACACAAATTTTCCTCATTATGTTCTTGTTCCTGTTCATGATGCAACGGACAGGGAGGGACCTGGGCCAAGGCTAGCTAGGGAAGGGATAGGGAAGAGGAAATTGGTGCCAATCCCACCCGCCGCCGTCCACCGGCACCAATCCCCTTCCGCCGCCGTCCACCGGCGCCGATTTCCCCCTCACCGGGTCGACCTAGGGTTCCTGGGGGGACGGGGGCTAGGGAGAGGACGGTCAGAAGGAAGGGGAGAAGAGGATGGAAGGAAGGAATGGGAGAGAGGCAGCCGAGGAGGAGCTTACCGGCGGGAGGCGGTGCCGCCGTCGGTGGACCTGTGATGGTCGTGGTCGAGGTCCTCGCTGGGTCGGGAGTCTCTCCTCACGAACAGGTACGCCGTACGCGGGGTCGAGGCAGAGCGCGGGGGAGGTTTCCGTGCCTTTCCGAGGGGTGGAGCTCGGAATCGCAAGCGGCTCTTTACACGCATGGTAGATGGGCCATGGAATTGCTTTTCGTTTCCTGGGAATAATTCCGAGCGCAGTCCAAACGGTGGAAACAACTCCCGATTTCCAGATTCTCCAATTCCGAGGCCCAATTCATACATCCAAACACAGCGTTAGAGTTTTTCTTCCAGGCAAGGCCATCTTGGTTAAGTTTTATTCATACCAAATGGTAATTAGTTTATCATTGAGACTTTGAATGGAAAACATTGGTGATTCATTATCTCATATAAAAAGTTAATTATTGAGAAAAAGTAAAACTATGTACCTTATATTTTAATATTTTTCTCGGATTTGCTACCTAACAACACTATTATGACCATAGTAATAGAGCAAAGGTTAGTAAATGCATATACTACTGCTCCACCACATGTCGATCACTTCTCAATAAGTAGTGTATCCACTCCCAACACCAACCTTATATTGCCATAATCACTTGGAATATGATCGGAATTAAAAAAGTTATTTTTAAGTTATGAAATCCCACTTGGATTATGAGTCTACAGGAACTTGATTGTAGTTCTATGAAAGTACATTGTGTTACACTTGTCTGATTTGTCGAGAAAACATGCCACAACTTACAATGTACATATAGAATGTTCTTATGGTTAGTCTGACTTGCTACCAGGGGAAATTGCAATTAGATTCATGATAGACAAATTGACCACATATTCTATGCACCATGCCATTGTTCTTAGGAACATCGTCTTTGGAGAACATGTCCGACCCACATGAACTAGGGGAATACATATCTAGTCTATCCTCTAGTAGAATAGTTGCATGTATCTATCAAGAGCCTTTATATCATCATGCACACTCTCTCAAAAATATTTGGGTTGTTGTTGTTTTTTCTATAAAGAGGTGGATTTATGTTGTGGCCATCTTAAGTAGTGGCCCATGCTTCCAAACATAAAACACAGATTCTTTTGTAGAACATTTGGGCTATGATGAAATGTGTATTTATCAAGAAAATACTTTCAATCCATATATTTTAGAATACTATATAAGTATTATGTCCTGTAATATATCTCATTATTTGCACAGTTGCACCAAAGTCCCTCTGGTGGTCTTTCTCGCTTCACTCTCTTGCAAGCCTTGCGCATCAAGAGGCTCGACGAGAGGCATGAAGCTTGAGGACCAAACTAGCGGCGAGAGGAAAGAAGCATGGCAAGTGCCAATCACTCATTTGGAAGTGACATATAAAGTTGTTCATAGTGATAGATATTGTGGTGGTCGTCCCGTCGAGCTCCTAAAAAACTATAAGGAAACTGTGCACTATTGGCTTATTTGATGGTTATTTATATCCGTGTTAATATAGAGACATATTTACACAATATTGGCTTATTTGATATATCTCCCATATCTCGAAATGTTTAGTAGCTTGGCTATCTGACAACACTAGAAACCATAAGTATAGAGTAGGTAAAAAAGTGGATGTGTATACTTCCACCCAACATTACTCTTCAATATATATAACCAGTCACTCTTTAGCTCCAATCCCAACACTAACCCTGAAGACACAGTGTTGCCATACGCAAAATTTAAAGAGATTGTTTATTCAGTACTGACAGAAGATCAGTAGTAATAACTGAGTCCACGGGAAATTTGTTTGCCGCTCCATACTAATGTGCCACCGACTTCCACAAGCAGAAAATCATATTTTTATTGTTAATGTAATTTTCCTCTAAAAATAGTTAACAAGACTTCCCCACGAGCTAACCTGCCAAAACCAACAATGCGAATTTTTTTTGAAGTCATTGGTATTTGAACAACCATTCTCCATGGAAACCGCATGGAAATAAATGTTTCACGGTATGACATTGACACATGGGATTTCGTTGGTTTCTTCAGGAAGCCAACGTCATATAGTGCACCGCTTGATGAGGGGCCTATGCACTTCAAGTGTAATCCTTGTGTATATATTTCTGGGAGAATTCTGAATTAGATGCTTGGCCTGTGCACTTATCCTCTAATAGTTTCACTGGTGGAAACGGGGCTATAGGTCCCGGTTGGTACGGGGCTTTAGTCTCGGTTGCCCAACCGGGACGGGGCAATCGGGACTAAAGCCCTAAGCTTTAGTCCCGGTTGCCCCACCAACCGGGATAAAAGGCACGAACCGGGACTAATAACCTTCTGCCGCGGCAGAGATTTGGCCCATTTGTCTGTCGCGGCAGAGAATTCATTTTGACACATTTTGTTGCCGCGACAGCATTTTTGTCACTTTTTGTGCCGCGGCAGAGAATTCATTTAGGTTGTTTTATTATTTATTTAGTGATTTGCATTTATCAATGAAGGAACCTTATATTACATCATGAATATCATGACAATATTACATTCAATACACGGATCGAGTTCATGCGCTACATATAAAAGTTGCTATTCGATGCTACCGGCCAATTCCTTCAAAGTTGCTATTTTTACAATTCCTATTGTCTATACACAGCCAAATAGTATTCCTCTTTTGGGTCTAGGACTTCTGCATCCAAGAATCCCGCCAATTCCTCCTGAATTGCTCGTACGCGATCCTTTGGCAGAAGACCGTCCCGTAGACGTTCGATCTGATTTAAAAAAGGAGTCAGCCTATATGAATGAAACTAAACACAATTTGATTGTAATTAAAAACTATAGAAATTGTTTACGTACGTGGAGTTGCTCTAAATTTCTGCCGTTCTCATAGCACGTCTGTCGGATGAACTCGCAAACATAGTATCCACATAGATTGTTACCTGGTCCCTGCGTCAGGCACTTTACGAGAACAGAGTTTAATCAAAATAATAATCAAGCATGATAATAACTGTATCAAAACTAGAATCAAAGAGATGCGCGGATATAGCTAGTGATGCTTACATTTAGTGGTTGAAATGTAAGCTCCTCTTTCCAAACACCCCTAGCCTTGTTGGTGAACCGTTTCCAAGCGCTGCCCGGCGTAGAAAACGAATAAAATAAGTTATTAAGTACTTGATATCATAAAATTCACGAACGTTGCCGATATAGTGTCGTAATGATTAGAATTACCGCTGGAGAAGTATCTGCATGTCCTTCCACGTCTCAAGGGGTTTATGTTTTGAATCCATGACTAGTACACGCCCTTTATCAAGTTGAATGATTAACAGAATATAGTGGTAGCTGCGAATGCATAACTAATCAATTATATACTTAACATCGAGTAAGCGAAATAGAAAGTGTATACAAGACAATAACGCTCACTCCAAGTTGTAAGGAAATAGTATTTCCCTTTTGGTTTCTTGAAACCTTAACGCGTGTACTATATTATCCTCCGTATCCTTGGGGTTTGTTTTGAGATTAGCTTGATGAACCCAATATGGGTCAATGAAGCCAATGTCATAGATTTGTCCTCTGCTGCATTCGAGAATCTTCATTCTGCATATTACAGTATGATTATATGCATGCAATAAACAAGGTGAGATAGCTGGAGACTAAATTAATTACAGAATTAGTACTTACAGACAATAGGCACTGATGATCGATTTGTCCAAGGCGTCTTGATTGAATAATTGAAATAGTTCATCAAATTCAATGGATATCATGTCATCCATATCTTTCCCATAATGCTTTTTTGTAACCTTCAGCACTATCCAGTTAGCCCCGGCCTTTGTGGCATGCAAGTACCAGTTATGCAATCTTCGCATTTTTGTTGGAAGATTGTTTACCTCCTCAGGTTTGACGAGAGGTTTGCCGTACTGGTATTTGTATGCTACTTCACTCACGGGGAAGAACTCTAACTGGGATAAGTACTGGGCAATACTCATACCTTGAGCAGCGGCAGCTTCTCCATATTGTGCAACTACCTCTAGATCATACTGCTCTTCGGCCCCATATTTGCTCGACCCCACATTGGTTTGGGAAATCACCTTGAGAGGCGCAGTCTGTTTTGCTTGTTCTCCGAGCTGGGCAACAGATTTCTCGCTTGCATCAAGATCGCTCTTGAGGATTTTGTGCCGCATGTGACTTGAGAATAGAACGCTCACAGTCGATGACAGCTTTGGCTCGGGTTGATGAAGAGTCTTTAGCATTTTCAACACTTTGGCTTTTTCTTCTTTGGTCTTTGGGAACTCTGGCTCTTTCGGACGCCTCAGCTTAAACGCTGTCATTTCCGCATCAACGATCGCGCAGTCTCCTCTTGATCTGATCATAAGCTCTCTTGGGAGGAACCTTTGGTACTTTTGGAAGAGGCTCTTGTTTACGTTTGGCGATCGCCATAACGACGACAGAGCGATGCGCTTACGCTTTTATCTGGCCGGCGATGGCTCCTTGGCGATGGCTGCGCCGGAGATTGGTGAGGCGGCGGAGCGGGTGAGGCGATGAAGACGGCTGCCATGAGGCGGCGACCTCGGAGACGGGTGAGGGCGGCGAAGATGGCCTTGGCGTGTGATTTGAAGCACGATACATTCCTTTGGCCATAGAATGGTGACGTTTTGCGTCTCCCGATGCGATCATCCCCTTCACTGCAGGTAGTGAAGATCCAAAACTTCAAAGGTGGGCATGATTTCATCCACGCCGACAACAGCGTAGCCCTCGGAACCGGACGGCGGTGGTAAGTTGGTGTGGGTCCAATTGGTAAGGCATAGCCGACCACCACCTTCATTGATATGTTCACAACTTTGACATGTAGCTCGCAGGTGTCATCTACGTGATATCATCCTTTGGGTAGCCAACAGGAGCCATCGTCGGTGCATCATCATCGCCATTGTCATCACCGGGACCTCGGTGGAAGCCACGCTGCTTTTCGATTATTCGATAGGCGGTAGCATCGAATGCGGTGTCTTTGAGATGGGCCGGTAGTACTTTGCTCTTTAAGCGCGTTAATTTCATCTTGTTGTTGCTTTAATCGTTCTTCAATTAAACGCATTCGCTCTTTCTGACTATTTGCTTCAACTTCCATCCTGTCCTTTCTCCTCTGACGGCTTCTATCAGGATATTTCTTCCTCTCTTCGGGAAACCCAGTCCTCCATGGTTGGGATCCTCTTGTGCCTCGTGTTCGTCCATCATGTTCCTTATTTCCAAGGGCGAGTGTGAGCCATCATTCTCTCTATCGGGAATGAAGTCCCCATCTTTAACAGCCTTTACTGCTTTTCTCATCCTCTCGATTGGAAAGGGGTCTTCTTTATGTCGTATGTTATATATACACCTCCCTTCCGAGTCCAACGTGCCCCCATGCCCATAAAACCAATTCCTTGCACGTTCTACCCAATCGTCTGTCTCTGGGGTGTTCTTTTAAGCACGCAGTTCATTCTCAAGTTTCTCCCACTTAGGAATGCCAGCCCTGTAGCCACCTTGCCCCATAGTATGGTGATAATTCTTGTTAGCAGCATTCAGCTTATTCGTTTCAGACATTTTCTTAGCTTTTTCTGATGTCTTTTATTCCACAAACTTAGCCCAGAATGGTTTTATCTTCTCAAACTGAATATTCTTGAAATCGGGAGTCTTCTTTTTCACGACATAGTCAAGGTGCAATCTTTTCTTCCAGTTGGTGAAACACTAGGCCATCTTCTTCAAATCCCACTCCCTGACCTTAGCCTCCATGGCTCTCCCATGTTGTAAGGCGTCCTCAACTGGATCCTCCGCATTTGGATCCATCTCTATCTTCGGTAGTTTGAAATTAACCATGAGCCTCTTCCACAGTAAATCTTTGGCGTGGTTAGGGACAAATAAACATGTTCCCTCTTCATCCGCATTAGCAGGCCTATTCCAATTTCTAATGGTGATCGGGATTAAGTCCCTAACGATTACTCCGCATTGTGCCACAAATTTGGTTGCGACAACTTCGGGAGCCGTCGGTTTTCCCTCTTCAGCGACATCTTCGATCCTGAACCTCTCATGGTCTTGCAACTTTTTGGTTGGGCCTCGTCTGGTCTTTTCAGTAGATTCCTTCGATCCGGAGGGCTAAAAGAAGAAAGATCGTCGTTACTATTTCTATATAGATAGCAGATGATTAATTAATGAATTAATTATATTACATGCACCTCGCCGAGATCGTCTTCTCGATTACACAAGGCATCGCTTCTCTCCTCATGAAGGCAACACCTTCAACCTCAAACAAGTCGCCTATTCGGTAAAGAGGATCACCCTCACCGGAGTTGTTGAAACGTTGATACGTCTAAATTTTCTTCCCACAGATCACACCTTGGATCAACTCTTCCTTTTCTTCGTCTCGGCGTGTGGGTCCATATTTTACGCATAGGTGGAAAAGCGAATAAGTCAAAGCGGCTAAAGGAGAAAGTTAGGTACGGTGTTGAGAGATATAAACCCTAATTCAGAGAAACCCTAATATATACATACACAATAATAAAAATGAAGAGAAACCTTAAACCCTAAACCTAGCTACAAAAAGGAAACCGTGTAGTAGATAGGTAACTCTAGCTAAAATCAACTAAAATCAATATTCGGAGTTAGGGGTGTAAAACCTAGTTGAGAAACCTGATGCATATGAGAGGGAACATGAGTATAAGGCTACAAAGGAAACTATCCAGCAAATAGGTAACACTAGATACTAACAAAATACCATATTGGAATCGATTTAAGAGGGTTGAATGCCCGAAGGCACATCGTTGAACCCACATGCACCTAAGGGCATGCAATTTCATGGAAGATTTACGCGACCGAGCGCACCGAGAGCTTTCCTCGTCGAACACAATGGTTTTGCGCGACCCCTTTCGCCCATGTCTCGCCCAGCGTGAGCGAATAGGGAACTCCCATCGGCGCCGCCTCCCCTCTCCTCACCTTCCCTCGTCGCTCTGCTGTCGAGGCCATCGGGCCTTGCTCATGCGTTGCGGCACCGGCGGTGGCGGCTTGATCGTAGATATGGTGCATAACTACGAACGCGTTAACCCTTTTTCAAGACAATTCGGTGTCTTACCCTTTCACGATTCCACCGTCTATCCGATGTTTCGGTGCTTTCTCGCCGCTAATCGAATCGAGCAAAACAGAAGCTTGCCTCTCTCTTGCCACGATACACCCGCCCCACGTCCTCAGACGCCTCTCATGTCTCATGGAACTGCCACCGACATCCCCTTTTCCCGAGCCGCCGACCGCCGTCTAAGACTAGGACTAGTCGGGAAAAAATATTATAGTATTTGCCACGTCCACAATCTGAACACCACAATCCGATTGCACAACATACCCAACGTGATGCACATGAAGAACTTTGCGTAAGCCATCTATATTAATAGCAAAAAATAGCAAAGCATCCATTATCAAATGCATTATCCAACAAAATGTGACAAATTACATAATTATTAGAATAACTATTAGACATAATTACGACAAGCAAACTAGAAAAATTCTTTCAACACAACAATATCACTCACATATATTGCAAATTCTTTCAACACAACAATATCAATCTACATTACAAATACAAATCAATCTACATTACAAACACCAATCAACCTAATACTACGAATTTGCGGAAATTTGGGGGAGAGCGAGAGAGGGAAGGGCGCGCGGGCCGGGAGACATACCCGAGGAAGGGGACAGGGGAGAGGCCGGAGGAGGTGCGGCCGGAGGAGCGGAGGTGCGCCCGGAGGAGAGGAGGTGCGGCCGGAGGAGCGGAGGCCGGAGGAGGTGCGGCCGGAGGAGGCGCGCGGGAGGAGGAGGAGCCGCTACGGAGCGCGCGGCGGTGGCGGCCGGAGGAGGAGCCGCTATGGGGAGCGCGCGGTGGGCCGAGGCGTTGATGACTTGAGGCGGGCAGCTGGCGGCATCATCGATGAAACGAGAGAAGAAGAAGAGAAGTTATAAAGGGAGGAGTATACGTCCGGTTGGTGGCTCAACTGGGCTAAAAGATACGTCGGTTGGAGCCACCAACCGGGACGTATACTCCAATTTTCAGCAGCCGAAGGGGCGCGCGCGCAGGGGGTCTTTAGTCCCGGTTGGTGGCTCCAACCGGGACATATTTTCCTGTTTTCAAATTTTTTCAGGTATTTTCTCTCTGTTCCCGCCTTATTTTTTATTTTGGGGTTTAAATTTGTAATGTTTTTTAAATGATAATTACTTTGGAATTTAGAAAAACTTTAAACATAAAAAGTGTTTGAATTTGAATAACTAATTCGAAACCATTTTACATTTTGAAAATAATTAATGTAACCATTTAAACTATGAACCATTTAAAATTAATAATGAAATAACTTATATTTTTTAAATATTAATTTGGAATTTAGAAAAACTTTAAACATAAAAAGTGTATGGATTTGAATAAATAATCCAAAACCATTTTCTATTTTTAAAAAATAATTAATGTAACCATTTAAAATTAAAAATGAATTAACTTATATTTTTTAAATATTAATTTGGAATTTAGAAAAACTTTAAACATAAAAAGTGTATGGATTTGAATAAATAATCCAAAACCATTTTATATTTTTAAAAAATAATTAATGTAACCATTTAAAATTAAAAATGAATTAACTTATATTTTTTAAATATTAATTTGGAATTTAGAAAAACTTTAAACATAAAAAGTGTTTGGATTTGAATAAATAATTCAAAACCATTTTCTGTTTTAAAAAATAATTAACGTAACCATTTAAAATATGAACCATTTACAATTAAAAATGAATTAACTTATAAGTAATTCAAAACCATTTTCTGTTTTTAATGGGCGGAAAAAAGAGGACGGAAAATAATGGGCGGAAAGAAAATTTGATTAGGATAGAACTGGAATTAAAGTGCATAACACAAAGTTACATAGAAGAACTGAAAATTAAGATACATGGCCAGATTAAGCCACAATCGGCCGAACTTGTTTTGCAATGTTGGAATAATTCAGTCATGCTCCTGCCTACACCTGTAATACTCGCCGCGGCCGTCGTCGCTATCGTCATAGGGGTCGCCGTAGTTGAACCTTGAAGGTTGAGTACGAGTGGGCTGGACTTGAGGGTAGCGCAGGCGGGGGCTAGAGTCGGCGGCCATGTCGTAGGCCATGATGCTCTGGAGAGTCCGGCCGCGCCACCACAGCCGACGGCCGGCCTCGTTGAAGTTCGGAGGAGGTGGGACCTCCTCCTCGTGCCTGGCGAGTGCCCTCTCACGCCGATCCACGAAGAAGGCTTCCCAAGTCGGGAAATAGTCGGGATGCCATCTGGGATTCCTCCGCTGCTCCGGCGTGAGCTCGAAGTAGTAGTGGTTCGTGATGGCCATCCGACGCGCCACACCTAGAGGGACAGGAGGAACCGGCACGCCTCCGGCGCTCAGCATCCAGCCGACAGGGACACAGTAGCCCGGCGGGCAGGGGTAGTTCGAGGCGCAAAGCGCCTCCGCCTCCCTGGGAGTTAGTGCTACGGTGGAAGCCATGGGAAAGAGTGATGAGGTTGCAGATATGAGTCTAGAGATGTGCAATGACAATGGAGGCCAACCCTACATATATATATAGTGAAGAACTGGCGGGAAAAAATGGCGGGAAGAAAAATGGCGGGAAAAATGGCGTGTCGACATTATGTCGTGCGGAGTGTACCTTGTCCCGGATGGTGTCACCAACCGGGACTAAAGATGAAAAATGGCGCATCCACACACATGCATAATATGGGCACAACATCACAAACTATGCCGTGATTCAGCACATAACATCGGTCATTTGGACCGAAAGCCATGAAACCTCGAACATGATAGGTCATTTTGTGAAGGTTTTTTCGAAACATGATCAATATACCAAGTCTGGTATTTTTCCTTTCAACTATGTAACATAATATGACACCACGAGTAGGATTTTCATTGTTCGGATTTTTTTTGAATTTATTATGCCCGTTTTGAATTATCTGAATTTCTAACTACGGCCGAACCGGTGTGCATGAAGATAGGGGACGAGCATCGTTAGAACTTGCATTGGATCTCTGAAGAAACCACATATTGCGAGTCTAAAAATGATTTTTCAAAAAATCACGGGCGATAGATCATGTACCTGTAGTACAAACCGGACTCACTTCCTGCCGATTCGGCAGACATTTGTCCTTTTTACCCGGGATGGACGAAAAGGTTTGAGATGTACCGGTTGGGAGATAGTCCATGTAAGGTGGTCTAGTATTTTAGGAAAATGGGACGGTAGCATTCTGAAACGGCATTTTGGTGGTTACTTCACAAAACGACCCGTTTTTTGCGCTCGAAAAATGGAAAAGGGATTTTACGTGCGACAAAAAGGAAAACTTCCTCCTGCAACATTGTTCTCCATACCAATGTCTACACACATGCATAATTTGGGCACAACATCACAAACTATGCCGTGATTCAGCACATAACATCGGTCATTTGGACCGAAAGCCATGAAACCTCGAACATGATAGGTCATTTTGTGAAGGTTTTTTCGAAACATGATCAATATACCAAGTCTGGTATTTTTCCTTTCAACTATGTAACAAAATATGACACCACGCGAAGGATTTTCATTGTTCGGATTTTTTTTGAATTTATTATGCCCGTTTTGAATTATCTGAATTTCTAACTATGGTCGAACCGGTGTGCATGAAGATAGGGAATGAGCATCGTTAGAACTTGCATTGGATCTCTGAAGAAACCACATATTGCGAGTCTAAAAATGATTTTTTCAAAAAATCACGGGCGATAGATCATGTACCGGACCCACTTCCTGCCGATTCGGCAGACATTTGTCCTTTTTACCCGGGATGGACGATTTCGGCAGGCTGGGCCAGGCAGCACTAATGATAGGGGTGAGTGTCGACATTATGTCGTGCGGCGTGTACCTTGTCCCGGATGGTGTCACCAACCGGGACTAAAGATCAACCTGTAGTCCCGGTTGGAGACACCAACCGGGACAAAACACGAGTCAACACTAATGATAGGGGTGAGTGTCGACATTATTTCGTAAGTGTCAACACTATGCCGAGCTGCTTGTACTATAAATATGCATCCTTGCGAGTCCAGTCCTCCAGCCAGTTTTCGAGAGCAGGGACACCACTGCGGCCAGTTTCAGGGAGATGCCGACGGAGCCCGGTCCTCCGGCATCTCCGAGAAACTGGTCATAGAGGTACTCCCTAATATGTGAAATTAGTTAGCTCCGAGGCGTATTGATCTAGTTAGAGAAGTTACAAGCTGCAAGATGGTTTTCGAGAGCAGGGACACCACTGCAGCCAGTTCGAGGAGATGAGACGGGCCAGTCCTCGGCATCTCCGAGAAATCGTCACAGAGGTACTCCTAATATGTGAAATTAGTTAGCTCCGGCGTATTGATCTAGTTAGAGAAGTTACAAGCAAGATGGTTTTCAAGAGCAGGACACCACTGCGGCCAGTTCGAGGAGATGCCGACGAGCCCAGTCCTCCGGAATCTCCGAGAAACTGGTCATAGAGGCACTCCCTAATATGTGAAATTAGTTAGCTCCGAGGCGTATTGATCTAGTTAGAGAAGTTACAAGCTGCAAGATGGTTTTCGAGAGCAGGGACACCACTACGACCAGTTTCAGGGAGATGCCGCCGGATCCCAGTCCTCCGGCATCTCCAAGAAACTGGTCATAGAGGCACTCCCGGTCTAGCCACAAAACGGGACTAACACTCAAGACATTTAGTAATATTAAAAACTGAGACTACAAAACCGGGACTAAAGGCCACAAACCGCAAAAGATATCCTTCGGTCAAGCCACAAACCGTGAAAGACATGAACTAGAGTTACATAATATGAGCATGAGCTTCTTGGCATATGTCCTTCCTTATGATCGCTTCAGACGTAACCATGGAGCATCTTCTTTACTTAACGGAATGCTTGGGTGGTTTTCCTTTGTGAAGGCGAATTTCATCAAACTTATTATAATCTTCTGACATGTCTGTCTTGTCCTCGATTCCCACGATGTTTCTTTTCCCTGAAAGAACTATGTGACGCTTTGGCTCATCATATGATGTATTCGTTTGCATATTTTTCTTTTTTTCGGTCTGGAGGACATGTCCTTCACATAGAAAACCTGAGACACATCATTGGCTAGGACGAATGGTTCATCTCTATAACCAAGATTGTTGAGATCCACTGTTGTCATTCCGTACAACTGGTCTATCTTTACCCCTTCCCCATTCAGGTTGACCCATTTGCAGCGAAACAAAGGGATCTTAAAAGAGACTCCATAGTCTAGTTCCCATATCTCCTCTATGTAACCATAATATGTGTGTTGGAGATATGCCCTAGAGGCAATAATAAATATAGTTATTATTATATCTTTGTGTTTATGATAAATGTTTACATTCATGCTATAATAGTATTAACAAGGAAACATTAATACTTGTGTGCTTTGTAAACTTAATTTGAAGACCCTAGTATAGCCTCTATACTTCACTAGCTTGTTGGTTGATTAATGATTGTGGTTTCCCTATCATGAACATTGAGATGTTATCGACAACAAGATCATATCGTTAGGAGAATGATATGGTGGACATACTCCTATAGATAAGCATAGCATAAAGATCAAGTCATTTCAATAGTTCAATTGCTATATGCTTTCTGATACATAGTAACCTAATTCCTTCGACCATGAGATCATGCATATCACCTTTACCGGATGGATTCTTTGATGACATCAAACACCACACCGTAATTGGGTGGCTATAAAGGTGGCATTGAGTGTTCGGAAAGTATTGGTTGAAACACATGGATCAAGAGTGGGATTTGTCCATCCATATGACGGATAGATATACTCTGGGCCCTCTCGGTGGAATGTCATCCAATTAGCTTGCAAGCATGTGACTGGCTCACAAGGGATCACATATCACGGGAACGAGAAAAGAGTACTTATCAGTAACGAGGTTAAACTAGGTATGCAGAGATACCGGCGATCATAACCTCGGATAAGTAAACTATCGTGAGACAAAGGGAAATTGGTATCGTATGTAAGTGGTTCATTCGATCGCAAAGTAATCGTAGAAATATGTGGGAGCCATATGAATTTCCAGATTCCTCTATTGGTTATTGTTCGGAGAAGTGTCTCGATCATGTCCGCATAATTCACGAACCGTAGGGAGACACACTTAAGGATTCGACGTTGTTTTGAGTAGTTATGGTATTATGAGAAAGAGATCGAATGTTGTTCGGAGTCTCGGATGGGATCCGGGATATCACGAGGTGATCCGGAATGGTCCGGAGAATAAGATTCATATAAGGAAAGTCCCTTTTCGGAGTTCGGGAATGATTCCGGTGTTTTCATCGGGAATGTTCTAGAAGGTTCCGGATTGTCCGGCACTCCGGGGGGGGGGAGGGTACATGAATGTGTCATTGAATGATTGCATCATGTACTAAGTGTTCTTACTGTTCCAAAACTAAAAAGTCAAACTGCCAGTTTGAAAGTCAAACGGCTAAAACAGGAAACTGTGGAAAACAGGAAACTGTGGGAAACAGGAAACTGTGGGAAACAAGCAAGAGGAGGTTGAAACCAACTTGGAGGAGGAGTCCCTCTCCTCTCCAAGCCGGCGGCCAGCCTAGGAAGAGTTGGGAGGGACTACCCTCCCTCCCCTAGCGCGCCAGCCCCTCCACCTATAAAAGGAGGGGCAGGGCCTCCTCCTCTAGACACAAGTTCCTATCCTCTAATCTCCGGTTTAGAGCCGTTTTGGTTTAGAGCTTCTAATTGCTTTAGCCTGCGGTTTAGAGCCTTCTAATTGGTGTGTCTAATCTCTAGACCACTAATAGCCCTCTCTCATACTCCACCATACTCGCTTAAGGCGAAGCCTGCGGGATTCCCTCTACTTAGGTACCACGTTGTCTTCCGGAATCGCGAGGAGAGTGCTACAACCTCCATTTCTTTGGAACAAGGGAGAGGAAGGTCTTCGTCGAGCAGACCGATGTGAGGCTGCATGGAGCGCTGAACGCAGCTGGGAAGGATCGTCTACACGATCTTGAGATCGGAAGAGTACGACTACATCACCCACGAATCCGCTCTCGTTAAACACTTTGGAATCTTCGAGGGTAAGTTATTCCATCGACTCGTTGCTACAATCTAGTAGATAGATCTTGGCTTGTTTGTTTGTATGCGATAGAAAATTTTTGTTTTCCATGCTACGAACCCCTACAGTGGTATCAGAGCCGTGTCTATATGTAGATCTGTTGCACGAGTAGAACACAATGGTCATTGTGGGCGTTGATGCTTTTATTGTCGATTTCTTTTTGTGTACTTTGCATCTTGCGGTATGTTGGGATGAAGCGGCCCGGGCTAACCTTACATGACATCGTTCATGAGACTTGCTCCACGCTAACATGCAACTTGTATTGCATAAGTGGCTTTAGGTGCTGTTTCTCCTAGCATAGTTAAGATCCAATTTACAACGGGTGATCAACAATGCTAGTATCAATGTTGTGGTTCTTGTTCGTAAGTTAGAGCGACACTTCTTGAAAGCCCCAAACCACGTAAAATATGCAAAGAAAGTAGAGGCGTCTAACTTTGTTTTGCGGTGTGCGATGATGTGATATGGCCATGATTGTGATTATATTTGATGTATGCAATGTTCCTTATTGTAAGTTGGCAACCGGGGAGCCATATGGTTGTCTTTAATTTATGTTAAGACCCGCGTGTCTATTCAAAGTAGTTGTAATAGTTGAAGCCGGTGGACGACAACCATGGTGAAGCGTCATTGACCTTGATGCAATGCCGGTGATGATGGAGATCATGTTCATGCTTGAAGATGGAGATCGGAAGCACAAAGAAGAAAGGCCATATCATATCACATATTATGAATTGCATGTGATGTTAATCCTTTATGTATCTTGTATTGCTTAGTAGACGACGGTAGAATTATAAGATGATCCCTCATGCACATGAATTTCAAATCATAAAGTGTTCACCCTTAGTTAGCACCGTTGCTAAAGCTTGTTGTTTCGAAGCACCACGTGATGATCGGGTGTGTTAGATTCTGCAAGTGTATACAACGTGAGCAAGCCAGATTTGCTCATGCAGAAACTAAGGTTTGATCTTGACGAGCCTAGCATGTACAGACATGGTCTCGGAACACGGATCACCAAAAGGTAAAGCATGAATCGTATAGTAGATATGATGAACATGACGATTGTTCGCCATTGAAACTATATCAACTCTCGTGATGATCGGTGTTGATGTAGTGGATTTGGTTCGTGTGATCACTAAAACAATGTGAGGGATGTTGTTTTGAGTGAGAGTTCACCTAGTTTAATTTCATTAATTAATTTCAACTCAATTTGTCATAAACTTAGTCTAAACTATTGCAAATATGTTGTAGATCAATGGCAGCCCCTACCATCAATTTTAATGCGTTCCTAGAGAAAGAAAAGTTGAAAAACGATGGAAGCAACTTCGCGGATTGGTTCCGCAATTTGAGGATTGTCCTCACAGCTGGTAATTTGACCTATGTCTTTGGATGCACCGCTAGGTGACCCTGCACCTGATGCTTCCGATGAAGTAAAGAATGTTTACCTCGCCTAAGAATCGTACTCCATAGTTCGGTGTGCTATCTTGTATGGTTTAGAATCGAGCTTGAGAAAAGGTTTGAAGAGTCATACCCATATGATATTGTCGAGGATCTCAAATTGATTTTTGAGACTCATGCGGCAATTGAAAGCTATGAGGCTTCGAAAAGTTCTTTAACTTGCAAGATGGAAGAGGGCAGCTCGTCTCGTGAGCATGTGCTTAAGATGTCCGGGCACGCAAACAAACTTCAAAGCTTGGGTATAGTGATTCCTAATGCTTTGGGGATTTACCGTGTCCTCCAACAACGCCACCAAGTTACAGGAACTTTGTGATGAACTACAACATGCGTAACATGAACAAAGAGTTGCCGTAACTGCTATGTTAAAATCTGCAGAAGTGGAGATCAAGAAAGAGCACCAAGTGTTGTTGGTCAATAAGACCACCAAATGCAAGAAAGGCAAGTCTAAGCAAAAGGGACACTTCAAGAAGGGTGGTAAGAAAGTTACCACGCCTGCGAATAAGACCAAGGCTGGACCCAAGCCTGATACTGAGTGCTTTTACTGCAAGGGAGAGGGTCACCGAAGCGGAATTGCCCAAAGTACTTGGCGAATCAAGAACGGCAACATCAAGAAGAAAGGTATATCCGATATACATGTTATTGATGTGTATCTCACTAGTACTGTAGTAGTGCACGGGTATTTGATAATCTTGGTTGCTCATATTTGTAATTCAAACAGTGCGAGAATAAACGGAAGCTAGAGAAGAACGAGGTGACGATGCGCTGGGAAACGGATCAAAGGTTGATGTGATCGCGGTGGCACGCTACCCTTCATCTACCATCGGGATTAGTTTTATACTTAAATAATTGTTATTTAGTGCCCGTGTTGAGCATGAACATTATAACGGGATCTTGTTTATTGCGAGGCGGTTACTTGTTTAAATCGAGAATAATGGTTGTTCGATTTATATGAGTAATATGTTTTATGCACATGCACCTTTGATAGATGGTCTATTCTTATTGAATCTCGATAGTGGAAATACACATATCAACAACATTGAGGCTAAACGTTTGAAATCAGCGATAATTCGACCTATATGTGGCAATCGCTGCCTTGGTCACATTGGAGTGAAGCGTATGAAGAAACTCCATTCCGATGGACTTCTTGAATCACTTGATTTTGAATAACTTGAAAGATGCGAAACATGTCCGATGGGAAAATGACTAAGACTCCATTTTCGGTATGATGGAGCGAGCTACGGACTTATTGGAAATCATACATACCGATGTGTGTGGTCCAATGAGTGTAGCATCGCGCGGTGGTTATCGTTATGTTCTTACCTTCACGGATGACTTGAGTAGATATGGGTATATGTATTTTATGAAACATAAGTCCGAAACTTTCGAGAAGTTTAAGGAGTTTCAAAGTGAGGTAGAGAATCAACGTAACAAGAAGATTAAATTTCTACGTTCTGATCGTGGAGGTGAATATCTAAGTTACGAGTTTGGCGAGCATTTGAAGAAATGTGGAATACTTTCACAGTTGACACCGCCGGGAACACCACAGCGTAATGGTGTGTCCAAACGTCGTAATCGAACTCTCTTAGATATGGTTCGTTCTATGATGTCACTTACAGATTTACCGCTATCATTTTGGGGTTATGCATTAGAAACAACCGCATTCACTTTAAATAGGGCACCGTCTAAATCCGTTGAAACGACACCGTATGAATTATGGTTTGGCAAGAAACCTAAATTGTCGTTCCTTAAAGTTTGGGATGCGAAGCCTATGTAAAGAAGTTACAGCCGGACAAGCTTGAACCCAAAGCGGAAAAATGCGTCTTCATAGGATACCCGAAGGAAACTATTGGGTATACCTTCTATCATAGATCCGAAGGCAAAATCTTCGTTGCCAAGAATGGATCCTTTCTAGAGAAGGAATTTCTCTCAAAAGAAGTGACTGGAAGGAAAGTAGAACTCGACGAGGTTGTCGAACCTTCTCACGAAATTGCGAGTAGCGCATCACCGGAAGAAGTTCCTGTGGTGCCTGCACCAATTAGAGAGGAAGCTAATGATGATGATCATGAAACTTCGGTTGAAGTTGCTACAGAGCCTCGGAGGTCAACGAGAACTCGTACACCTGCATTGGTATGATCCGTTATGAGTGTCATGTTGGTGGACAACACCGATGACCCCGAGACATGTGAGGAAGCGATGATGAGCCCAGATTCCAATAAATGGCAAGAAGCCATGAAATCCGAGATTGGATCCATGTACGAAAACCAAGTATGGACTTTGGTGGACTTACCGGATGGCGAAAGGTCGTCGAGAACAAATGGATTTTCAAGAAGAAAAGATGTCGATGGTAATGTTACTGTCTATAAAGCTCGACTTGTTGCAAAAGGGTTTCGACAAATTCAAGGAGTTGACTACGATGAGACTTTCTCACCAGTAGCGAAGCTAAAGTCTGTGAGGATTATGTTAGCAATCGCTGCATATTATGATTATGAGATATGGCAGATGGATGTCAAAACAGCATTCCTCAATGGAGATATTGATGAAGAGTTGTATATGATGCAACCCAAAGGTTTTATCGATCCTAAAGATGCTAACAAGGTATGCAAACTTCAACGGTCCATCTATGGATTGAAGCAAGCATCCCGAAGTTGGAATCAACGTTTTGATAAGGTGATCAAAAGTTTTGGTTTTATACAAACTTATGGAGAAGCTTGTATTTACAAGAAAGTGAGTGGGAGCTCAGAGAATTCTTAATACTATATGTGGATGACATATTGTTGATTGGGAATGATGTAGACCTTCTTAATAGTGTCAAGGAATATTTGAATAATAGTTTTCAATGAAGGATCTTGGCGAAGCAGCTTACATATTAGGCATAAAGATTTATAGAGATAGATCGAAACGCCAAATATCATTGTCACAGAGTACATATTTGGACAAAGTTCTAAAGAGGTTTGGAATGGAAAAAAGCAAGAAAGGGTTCTTGCCCATGTTTCCCAATACGACCTTGATTAAAACTCAAAGTCCGACATCGGCAGAAGATAGAGAAAGGATGAGTAAGACTCCCTATGCCTCAGCCATAGGATCTCTAATGTATGCCATGCTATGTACTAGACCCGACATTGCATATGCTGTTAGTTTAACTAGCAGATATCAAAGTGATCCAGGAGTGGATCATTGGACGTGTCAAAAACATCCTTAAGTACTTGAGAAGAACTAAGGATATGGTTCTTTCTTATGGAGGTGATGAACACTCGTTGTTAATGGTTACACCGATGCTAGTTGGAACACCGATCCGGATGATTCTAAATCACAACTGGATACGTATTTATTTTGAATGGTGCAGCGATTAATGGAGGAGTGCAAAGCAAAGCGTTGTGGCGAGATCTTCAACTGAATCGGAATATATGGTTGCCGAGGCTTCACAAGAAGCGATATGGATGAAAGAGTTCATTACAGAGCTGGGTGTGGTTCCTAGTGCTACCGGACCCAATGTCTATCTCTCGTGATAACATGGGCGCCATAGCCAATGCGCAAGAACCAAGGTCATACAAGAAGTCAAGCACATCAAGCTGCGTTTTCACGCTATTCGAGAACATATCCAGTTGGGGATATAAAGATTTGCAAAGTACACACATATCCGAATGTGGCGGATCCGTTGACTAAACCTCTCCCGAGGGCAAAACATGACCAACACCAAACTGCCATGGGTGTTCGGTATTACCATGTAATCTAGATTAGATGACTCTAGTGCAAGTGGGAGACTGTTGGAGATATGCCCTAGAGGCAATAATAAATATAGTTATTATTATATCTTTGTGTTTATGATAAATGTTTACATTCATGCTATAATAGTATTAACAAGGAAACATTAATACTTGTGTGATTTGTAAACTTAATTTGAAGTCCCTAGTATAGCCTCTGTACTTCACTAGCTTGTTGGTTGATTAATGATTGTGGTTTCCCTATCATGAACATTGAGATGTTATCGACAACAAGATCATATCGTTAGGAGAATGATATGGTGGACATACTCCTATAGATAAGCATAGCATAAAGATCAAGTCATTTCAATAGTTCAATTGCTATATGCTTTCTGATACATAGTAACCTAATTCCTTCGACCATGAGATCATGCATATCACCTTTACCGGATGGATGCTTTGATGACATCAAACACCACACCGTAATTGGGTGGCTATAAAGGTGGCATTGAGTGTTCGGAAAGTATTGGTTGAAACACATGGATCAAGAGTGGGATTTGTCCATCTATATGACGGATAGATATACTCTGGGCCCTCTCGGTGGAATGTCATCCAATTATCTTGCAAGCATGTGACTGGGTCACAAGGGATCACATATCACGGGAACGAGAAAAGAGTACTTATCGGTAACGAGGTTGAACTAGGTATGCAGAGATACCGACGATCATAACCTCGGATAAGTAAACTATCGTGAGACAAAGGGAAATTGGTATCGTATGTAAGTGGTTCATTCGATCGCAAAGTAATCGTAGAAATATGTGGGAGCCATATGAATTTCCAGATTACTCTATTGGTTATTGTTCGGAGAAGTGTCTCGATCATGTCCGCATAATTCACGAACCGTAGGGAGACACACTTAAGGATTCGGCGTTGTTTTGAGTAGTTATGGTATTATGAGAAAGAGACCGAATGTTGTTCGGAGTCTCGGATGGGATCCGGGATATCACGAGGTGATCCGGAATGGTCCGGAGAATAAGATTCATATAAGGAAAGTCCCTTTTCGGAGTTCGGGAATGATTCCAGTGTTTTCATCGGGAATGTTCTAGAAGGTTCCGGATTGTCCGCACCGGGGAGGTACATGAGTGTGTCATTGAATGATTGCATCATGTACTAAGTGTTCTTGCTGTTCCAAAACTGAAAAGTCAAACTGCCAGTTTGAAAGTCAAACGGCTAAAACAGGAAACTGTGGAAAACAGGAAACTGTGGGAAACAGGAAACTGTGGGAAACAAGCAAGAGGAGGTTGAAACCAACTTGGAGGAGGAGTCCCTCTCTCCAAGCCGGCCCGCCTAGACGAGTTGGGGAGGGACTCCTCCTCCCTGGCGCCACCCCTCCACCTATAAAAGGAGGCAGGGCCTCCTCCTAGACACAAGTTCCTATCCTCTAATCTCCGGTTTAGAGCCGTTTGGTTTAGAGCTTCTAATTGCTTTAGCCTGCGGTTTAGAGCCTTCTAATTGGTGTGTCTAATCTCTAGACCACTAATAGCCTCTCTCATACTCCACCATACTCGCTCGGCTTAAGGCGAAGCCTCATGATTTCCTCTACTTCGGTACCACGCCGTTGTCGCCGGAATCGCGAGGAGAGTGCTACAACCTCCATTTTCTTTGGAACAAGGGAGGAAGGTCTTCGAAAGTACCGAACGTGACCAATCATGGAAGCGCGCCGAACGCACTTGGGAAGGATCGTCTACACGATCTTGAGATCGGAAAGAGTACGACTACATCACCCACGAGAATCCGCTCTCGTTAAACACTTTGGAATCTTCGAGGGTAAGTTATTCCATCGACTCGTTGCTACAATCTAGTAGATAGATCTTGGCTTGTTTGTTTGTATGCGATAGAAATTTTTTGTTTTCCATGCTACGAACCCCTACAATGTGTCCTTTTGTCCATTCTCGTCTATTGCATCAAAGCGGACACCACTATTTTGGTTGGTGCTCTTTTTATCTTGGGCGATCGTGTAGAATGTATTCCCATTTATTTCGTACCCTTGGAAATTCAATACAGTAGAAGATGGTGACGCGGCCAACAAGTATAGCTGATCTCCAACAGTTGTGTCATTCAAGAGATGTGTCCGCATCCAACCACCGAAAGACTTCATGTGTTCATCTGTAATCCATGATTCAGGCTTCCCCGGGTTTTTGGAGCGTACAATATTCTTGTGTTCCTCGATATACGGAGCTGCCAAGGTGGAATTATGTAGAACTGTGTAGTGTGCTTTAGTGAAAGAATCCCCGTCCCTACATATCATTGCTTTCTTTCCCAGCGTGCCTTTTCCACTTAGTCTTCCCTCATGCCGTGAGTCAGAAACACCAACCGGCTTAAGGTCAGGAATAAAGTCAACAAAAAACTCAATGACCTCCTCTGTTCCATATCCCTTGGAGATGCTTCCTTCTGGTCTAGCACGGTTATGAACATATTTCTTTAAGATTCCCATGAACCTCTCAAAGGGGAACATATTGTGCACAAATACCGGACCGAGAATGGCAATCTCTTCCACTAGATGAACCAGGAGATGCGTCATAATATTGAAGAAGGATGATGGGAACACCAATTCAAAACTAACAAGACATTGTACCACATCCTTCTGTAACCTTGGCAGAATATCTGGATTGATTACCTTCTGAGTTATTGCATTGAGGAATGAACACAACTTCACAATGGGTACTCGAACATTTTCCGGTAGAATCCCCCTCAATGCAATCGGAAGCAACTGTGTCATAATCACGTGACGGTCATGAGACTTCAGGTTTTGGAACTTTTTCTCTGCCATATTTATTATCTCCTTTATATTAGATGAGAAGCCCGACGGCACCTTGATACTGTAAATGACTTCAAAAAAGATTTCCTTCTCTGCTTTGGTAAGAGCATAGCTGGCACGACTTAAGTGACGCCCTTTATCCGTCTTGTTATGTGTATGCATGTTCTTTGGGTGTTTCATAATTTGTTGGTCCTCCCGTGCTTCAGGTGTATGTTTTGTCTTCCCATACACGCCTAGGAATCCTAGCAGGTTCACGCAGAGATTCTTCGTCACGTGCATCATGTCGATTGAAGAGCGGACACGCAGGACTTTCCAATATGGCAGCTCCCAAAATATATATTTATTCTTCCACATGGGTGCGTGTCCTGTAGCGACGTCGTTCGAAACTGATTGACCGCCGGGACCCTTTCCAAAGATTACTTCTATGTCCTTGACCGTACCAAATACATCATCACCAGCAGGGAGTTCAGGCTTCTTCCGGTGATCTGCCTCACCTTTGAAATACTTGCCTTTCTTTCTTACGGGATGATTGGTCGGAAGAAATCGTCGATTCACCAGGTACACAACCTTCCTGCATTTATACAAATATGTACCTTCGGTCTTATCTAAACAGTGGATGCATGCCTTATATCCCTTGTTTGTCTGTCCTGAAAGGTTACTAAGAGCAGGCCAATCATTGATGGTTACGAATAACAACCCTCGTAGATCAAATGGCTCCTGTTTGTTCTCATCCCACACACGTACACCTGGTTTGCCCCACAACCGTAGGTGTTCTTCAATTAATGGCCTAAGGTACACATCAATGTCATTGCCCGGTTGCTTCAGGCCTTGGATGAGCACTGACATCATAATGAACTTACGCTCCATGCACAACCAAGGAGGCAGGTTGTAGATACATAGAGTCACGGGCCGTGTCAGGATCGCAGCTCTGCTCCCAAAAGGATTCATGCCATCCGCATTTAGACCAAACCATAAGTTCCTTGCCACCGCAAAGTCTGGGAAGTCTCTCTCGATTTTTCTCCACTGTGACCCATCAGCAGGGTGTCTCAACTTCCCGTCTTTCTTACGGTCTTCTTTGTGCCATCGCAACAACCTGGCATGCTCTTTGTTTCTGAACATGCGTTTCAACCTTGGTATTGTAGGAGCATACCACATAACATTAGCAGGAACCCTCTTGCGGAGGGGCTCTCCCTCAGCATCACCAGGGTCCAGGGGCGGAGCTGGTGTACAACCATTGGGTTCAGGTGACCCCAATGAAATTGCTAAATTCTTCACTAATTTAGCCAATGTCATTGCTAATTTTATGGAAGATTACACTAATTGATGGAGCTGACCCCAATGGTTTGATGTTCCAGATTCGCCACTGCCAGGGTCATCTCGTCTGATCTTATACCGCAACGCATTGCATACCGGGCATTTATCTAAATTCTCATACTCCTTACCGCGGTAGAGGATGCAGTCATTAATGCATGCATGTATCTTTTGCACATCTAATCCCAGAGGATAGAGAGCCTTCTTTGCTTCGTAGGTACTCTCTGGAAGTTCGTTATGTTTGGAAACTTCGGCTTCATTATTTTCAGCATCTTTTCAAATGAGGAGTCAGTTAGACCACACTCTGCCTTCCATCGCAACAATTCCAGTGTGGTACCGAGCTTTGTGCTGCCATCTTCACAATTTGGGTACAACAATTTCTTGTGATCTTCTAACATGCCCTCTAACTTCAACTTCTCATTTTCTGTTTCACGCTCTCTTTGCATCGAAATGACTCTACCAAGTTCATCACCGCTCATCCGATGCCCGTTTCACCTCTTTCCTCTCCATTGTCTTCCATTGCAAGATCATCAGATTCAGTAAACATATGATGATAGTTTTATCATCATCTTCTTCTTCACCATCTTCCATCATAACCCCTCTTTCCCCGTGCTTGGTCCAGCAATTATAGTTGGGCATGAAACCTTTCATAATCAGGTGGCCGCGAATGATTTTCGAGGAAGAGTACTCCTTGTTGTTCCGACATTGAACACATGGACAACGTATAAATCCATTCTCTTTGTTTGCCGTAGCCACATCGATAAATTTATCCACGCCTTTGATATACCCGGCTACGCGCCGGTCACCGTACATCCATTTCCGACCGTTCATCTTCATCATTTAAGTAAGTTTATCAAAAAATAGGACATCATAAATAGTGAAATAACCAATTCACACCGACATATGAATTGTATCAATGACCTAGAAAAGATAAGATTGCTAACCTCGATCGAGGGAAATAAAGAGGAGAAAGCTCAAGTGCGTCCCAGACACCTTCTATATTTTTGTTCTATGAGAAATTCAACCGGATTATTCACTCAAACATTTCATCAAACACCTTCAATGCATGCATAGAAGAGAAATAACTAGCACACCCCTCACACCTTCCACCATTCGAAAAAACAGAGTGGAGGCAGAGGGGGCTGGGGCGTTGCATTTATAGAGGGCAGGAGAATACGTCCCGGTTGGAGCCAGCAACCGGGACTAAAGGTGTGTGCCACGCCACGTGGCTGTGGCCAAACCTTTAGTCCCTGTTGGTGGCTCCAACCGGGACGTATTCCCCCTTACCAACCGGGACGCATGCCCCATGGCCCCGTGCCCCTTCCAACCGGGACGCGTGCCAGCATTAGTCCCGGTTGGTGGTGCAACCGGGACTAATGCTCTGAGTGGTCACGAACGGATGGCCCTTTTTCCACTAGTGTTTGTCACAAAATTTACAACTCAACAAATACAGATGTTGTTATGTGGTATGAGCAGGGTAGTCTGAATTCAAACCCTTAGGAGGGCTCATTGTACCATATCTCTTGGGGTAAGCGTGAGCGGCATTAACTATGGAACACACAGATTTATAGTTTTTCCAAATTTATCAGGACCTAAGGGAGACTAAACTTATAAATTTGAAAAAGTATATAAATGCTTGCTATATGGGTTATAAATTTGTTGCGGATATGTTGGCCATCCTAATTGCTAGAGCCAAGGAGGATGGTCAAGTTGCAGGGCTCATCCCCCATCTTGTAGAGGGTGGAGTATCCATACTACAATATGTGGACAACACTATTATTTTCATGGAACATGACTTGCAAAAAGCCCTTAAAATGAAAATAATATTGTGTATTTTTGAGAAATTAAATAAATTTTCACAAGAGTGGGTTATTTTTCTTCGGGAAATCTAAAGACACAAAAAATGAATATATGGTGCTCTTTGGGTGCCAAATGTGATCCTTCCTGTTTAGATTTCTCGGTATTCCTATCCACTTTAGAAAGCTAAAGAATGGAGAGTGGAAACAAGTGGAAGATTGCTTTGAAAAGAAATTAGCGTGTTGGCTAGGTAAATTATTATCTTATGGAGATCGTTTGGTTCTATTTAATACAGTCTTGACAAGTTTACCAATGTTTATGTTGTCCTTCATGGAGATTAAGAAGGGGGTTCGAAAGAGATTAGACTTCTTTTCCTCTCCTTTCTTTTGGCAAAGTTACGAACACAAAAGAAAAGACCGCTTAGCCAAATGGAATATTATTTGTAGACAGAGAGATCAGGGGGGGTTCTAGGAGTCGAAGTTCTCGAGTTAAAGAACAAATGTTTACTCACAAAGTGGTTGTTTAAACTTTTGAATGAGGGGTGTGGCTAGAACTATTGAAAAATAAATATCTGTAGTCCAAAACTCTTTCACATGTGAAAGCCATACCTTCCGATTCTGATTTTGGAAAGGATTCATGAGGGTAAAAGAAGAGTTTTTTTACCAGAGGGTCTTTCACGATCAAGAGTGGTCATAGTACATGTTTTTGGGAGGAAGTTTGGCTAGGAGAGACTCCTCTTGCTGTTCAGTATCCCTCATTCTATGCTATTGTGCAAAGTAAAGAAGTTCCAGTCGCATAAGTATTGTCTAATAACTCACTAAAACATTGGTTTTCGAAGAAATTTAACAGGACCTAGATGGTCTAGATGTTTACATTTAGTTAGCCGTTTGATGGATATTCTACTTCATGAGAGGGAGATCAGTAATTTAAATGGAATCTAACCACATCAGGAGCTTTCTTGGTTAAATCCATGTACATAGACTTACTAAACGGGAACACAAGGTTCTTACGTAAATACTTATGAAAAATGAAAGTGCCACTAAAATTTAAAATTTTCATATGGTCTCTAAATTGTAAGATTTTGTTAACAAAGGATAACTTAGCAAAAAGAAACTGGCAAGATAGCCAAAAGTGTTGCTTTTGTGATTAAAATGAGACGATACAACACTTATTCATAGATTGCATATTTGCAGAAGTAGTGTGGCGCATAATTCATATGGCTTTCAATTTAGCTCCCCCAGAAAATATTAATAATTTGTTTCCAAATTGGCTAAATGGTGTTCATAAGTTAGAGAAAGTTTAAATAAGAGTGAGTGTTTGTGCTTTGCTCTGGGTTATATGGATCATTAGAAATCACTTGATTTTTAACAAATTATCAAACTCTTCTTTTATGCAGGTAATTCCTCTAACTACCCACTGGATCCGTATGTGGTCTTTATTTCAGCCGGAGGAGCGAAGGCCGGCCATGGTTATTGGTTGTAGCCGTTTAGAAATGGTTGCACGTGACTTATTCACCCGGTGCGGCTGGTGTGTTGATAATAGAATCACATGTTGATGAGACGCCTTTTTATGATTCTTGGTTTTTTAGATGGTTGGTGCATGTTTTGACTTTGTGTGACCCGTGGGCTGGGTGTTTTGTAATAAACTCTTGTAATAAATTAAATAAAGAAATAAAAGCTATATACATCGGTCCATGCAGAGGATGGGGTGATATCCCTATTTCAAAAAAATATGGGTCATACTTTTAGGCACATGCATCAGTTACGGAACCCACAAGAACCAGTACTATGGAATATGGTCTAGAAAAACCATGCCCTGACATGAACTCATTACTACAGGGCTCTGTATATATTGACAGCGCTCGTCCATGTTTCTCATCATGCACCCTTAGTTACATACACAATGATCCGTCCATGGATCTAATCGTCTTACCTTCGATCGTATACCCTTAGTTACATACAGAAAATGCAATGGGAGTGGGAGGCAAGGGGATCGATGTTTTCAGTAGGACATGGAACATCGCCGCATCAGATGGAGTGTAAAGTACATGCAATATAGTGTCCGCAGCTTGGTCATGGGAAGAAGCTGGGTACGGATAATCAGGTGCCTAGTTGTTCACATGTACCGCGACCAACATGAGGAATATCTGCGCAGAGTGGCAATCTCGTGGTTTGGAATTGATCATCCCCTAAATCCATCCCTTTAATTATGCAGGTGTCGAAGGAAACTGTCATTGTTGCTGTTTGTTTACTTTACTAATAAATTCTTTGAACTAGACACAAGCAGGAGTTGCAGCTCAACCACTTGTTCTAGATCTCAATTTCTGTTCATTCATGCGATGCTCTACTTGGTCACCAGCGCTTGACGACGCTTTATACAGAATCGTAGACAGCGTCCATATATAGGATCCTGCCGTGCTCCCTCCAGCAACGAACCGGGCTGTTTACGTCTGTATTTTCTTTTGGCTATCTTTTACATGGTGGAGAAGATATGAGAAGAAGGCCAATCCTGATTTTAACCCTTATTAGTCGGAAAATTGACTGATAAAAAATGATTAGGTGGGGGAAGAGAAGCGTAGTGTCAACCTCAGGCGATATAGGTTTTTTTTTTTGCATTCCCATAGCAATTTTGTTTTCTTACAGAGACCACAAATCTCTCCTTTTATTTTCAAAAATTTTACTTCCTCTGTTAAAATATATTTTAGTTTAAATTTGAACTAAAACCACGTCAAGCCACTACAGGAAAGATTCGCTACGCCGACGGCCGGCTGCCGTCAGCACAGCTCCAAATTGCCGTCGGCACAGGCCCACGGTGGCGGTCGGCGTAGCCCCCTCGGCGTACATCCTCGTCGGCACAGCCCCGTGGCCGTCGGCACAGCCATCCCCCCTCGGCATAGCGTCTTTCAGCGGGCCCCGTATGTCAGTCAACGGCAGTCTTTGATAACAGTCCAGCCTGAAGCTACGCCGACGGCTAGGCCGTCGGCACATGAATGGAGCTACGCCGACGGTCTGGCTGTCGGCATAGCCTAAATTATTTTTTCAATTTTTTTTTATTTTTTTTATTTATTTTTTTAATCTTTGAATTGTTTGGCTCCTTAATCTCTCGCTTTAATCAATTTAATACTATTTATAGTTAATAATTGATTAAATTGCAGTCTAAGTCAAAGTTTCCGTTCGGTCACCCATCCTAACACTACTCCAGCTCTAGCACGCTTAATTTTCTCGTTCCTTTAGAATCTCTTCCCGCAAAGCAATTTACACATTGTTGTCAATACTATGATAGCATTCCTATTAACTCTTATATCATCATGTCACATGGTTGTATTTTTGAAATTATAAGCAATTATTTAAGTAAACAACAATGAATAAGTAAAAATATTATTGAATTCAAATAAAAATATAAAGATTTTATTTTTTTTGTATTTTTATTTAATATGGAATAATTAATATCTTTAAATATGTAAATCGGAATTCGGCAAATAATATGTCTAAATTGATTACAAAAATGAGAGGAATCCAAATATGATATCAATATAAACTTATCACAAACTATGCCGTGATTCTTATCATAATTTCATTCGCCTGTTTAAAACGACACGCATAAAGATTCTTAGCGCGGGGCTGAGACTCGCTAAACCTGAAGTGGATCTATGATGAAACAACATATTTTGAACCTAAAAATGATTCTTGCAAAAAATCATGAGCATCCGATCATGTACCTGTAGTTCATATCTGACCCACTTCATGCCGATTCGGCAGGAATTTGTCTTTTTCACCAGGGATAGACGGAAATGTTTGAGATCCCTCTATTATGACATTATCCATGTAAGCTGGTCTAGTATTTTTGAAAAATGTGACGGTGGTATTTTGAATTAGCCATTTGGTGGTTGCTTCACAAAACCGTCAGTTTTTTGCACTCGAAAAATGGAAAACAGCTTTTTGGTGCGACGAAAAGGAAAACTTCCTCCTGAAACATTATTCGCCATACCATGATGCACACTTATGCACAATATGGACACATTATCACAAACTATGCCTTCGTTCTAGCCATAACATTGGTCATTTGACCCGAAAGCCAAGAAACCTCGAACGAGATAGGTCATTTTGTGAAGGTTTTTTTGAGACATAATCAATATACCAAGTTTGATATTTTCCTTCTAACTATCTCATATAATATGACACCACGCGAAGGTTTCACGTTGTTTGGATTGTTTTTGAATTTATAATGCCCGTTTTAAACTTTGTCGAAGGGCGGGCATGAAGATTCTTCGCTCAGGGCTAAGAATCGCTAAAATTGAAGTTGAGCTATGATGAAAAAACATATTTTAAACCTAAAAATGATTTTTAAAAAAAATCATGAGCATCCGATCATGTACCTGTAGTTCATCTCTGACCCACTTCCTACCGATTCGGCAGGAATTTGTCTTTTTCACCAGGGATAGACAGAAATGTTTGAGATCCCCCTGTTATGACATTATCATGTAAGGTGGTCTAGTATTTTTGAAAAATGTGACGGTGGTATTTTGAATTAGCCATTTGGTGGTTGCTTCACAAAACCGACAGTTTTTTGCACTCGGAAAATGGAAAACGGCTTTTTGGTGCGACGAAAAGGAAAACTTCCTCCTCAAACATTGTTCGTCATCCCATAATGCTCACTTATGCACAATATGGACATATTATCACAAACTATGCCTTCATTCTAGCCATAACATTGGTCATTTGACCCGAAAACCAAGAAACCTCGAACGAGATAGGTCATTTTGTGAAGTTTTTTTGAGACATAATCAATATATCAAGTTTGATATTTTTTATTCTAACTATGTCACATAATATGACACCACGCGAAGGTTTCACGTTGTTTGGATCGTTTTTGAATTTATAATGCCCGTTTTAAACTATCGTTAAACTTTCTCGAAGGGCGGGCATGAAGATTTTTAGCTCGGGGATGAGACTCGCTAAACTTGAAGTGGATCTATGATGAAACAACATATTTTGAACCTAAAAAATATTTTTGTAAAATCTCATGAGCATCCGATCATGTACCTGTAGTTCATATCTGACTCACTTCCTACCGATTCGGCAGGAATTTGTCTTTTTCACCAGGGATAGACGGAAATGTTTGAAATCCCCTGTTATGACATTATCCATGTAAGGTGGTCTAGTATTTTTGAAAAATGTGACGGTAGTATTTTGAATTAGCCATTTGGTGGCGGCTTCACAAAACCGTCAGTTTTTTGCACTCGGAAAAAAGAAAACGGCTTTTTGGTGCGATGAAAAGGAAAACTTCCTCCTGAAACATTGTTCGTCATCCTATTATGCACACTTATGCATAATATGGACACATTATCACAAACTATGCCTTCATTCTAGCCATAGCATTGGTCATTTGATCCGAAAACCAAGAAACCTCGAACGAGATAGGTCATTTTGTGAAGGTTTTTTGAGACATAATCAATATACCAAGTTTGATATTTTTATTCTAACTATGTCACATAATATGACACCACGCGAAGGTTTCACGTTGTTTGGATCGTTTTTGAATTTATAATGTCCGTTTTAAACTATCGTTAAACTTTGTCGAAGGGCGGGCATGAAGATTTTTAGCTCGGGGCTGAGACTCGCTAAACTTGAAGTGGATCTATGATGAAACAACATATTTTGAACCTAAAAATAATTTTTGTAAAAAAGCATGAGCATCCGATCATGTACCTGTAGTTCATATCTGACCCACTTCCTACCGATTCGGCATGAATTTGTTTTTTTCACCAGGGATAGACGGAAATATTTGAGATCCTCCTGTTATGACATTATCCATGTAAGGTGGTCTAGTATTTTTGAAAAATGTGACGGTAGTATTTTGAATTAGCCATTTGGTGGTTGCTTCACAAAACCGTCAGTTTTTTGCACTCGGAAAATGGAAAACGGCTTTTTGTTTGACGAAAAGGAAAACTTCCTCCTGAAACATTGTTCGCCATGCCATGATGCACACTTATGCACAATATGGACACGTTATCACAAACTATACCTTTATTCTAGCCATAACATTGGTCATTTGACCCGAAAGCCAAAAAACCTCGAACGAGATAGGTCATTTTGTGAAGGTTTTTTTGAGACATAATCAATATACCAAGTTTGATATTTTTCCTTCTAACTATGTCACATAATATGACACCACGCGAAGGTTTCACGTTGTTTAGATCGTTTTTGAATTTATAATGCCCGTTTTAAACTATATATAATGTTTTATGTTTCACTTATTTTTTTATAAATGTGTAATATTTGAGTGTACATAGATAGGTCTTATTTTTCTGCAAATTTTGATATATTATTTGTATTTTTCTGAACTAGAATGATTTAGTTATGATTTTTCAAAAAATAATGAGATAAAAGGAAAAAATCTGGAGGCCTACGCCGACGGCTTAGCCGTCGGCACAGACCAAACAAAATTTTTTAAAGAGCTGTGCTGACGGCCAGGCCGTCGGCACAGCCTGTCTGCCTAACGCCGTTTTCATCGCCGTGTCTAAACTGGGGCTACGCCGAGGGCTGTACCCTGTGCCGAGGGCCACCGTCGGCACAACCCTCTATACTACGCCGACGGCCAAGCTACGCAGACGGCTACCCTGTGCACCGTCACCTACGCCGACGACCGTCCCTACACCGACGGCCAGGCTGGTCAGCTGGCCAAGGAAGATAGCTACGCCGACGGCCCCCGACATTTGGCCGTCGGCGTAGCCGGCCGGCCGTCGGCACCTTCGTTCTTTCATGTAGTGAGTATTTTGGAAGGGAGAGAGTACACTCCCAACTACTTCTCTTAGTGCCGTGTCTAGTTGTTAAGTGGGGAAGTTCTTCAACTTGTTCTGTAATTATGTTGTCCCTATCTAGCTTACTTATGGCTTTGTCCAAAAAAATCTAACATCAACAGTTAGCTAATTAATTAATATATGTACATTTCTTCTTAGTTTTCTTTCTTTCTTTTTTCTTGCGCTGATGAATACCTTTTTTGGATAAACAAGCTTAGAGTTATTCTGCATTGCACTTAGCATTATAAATTCGACATTTTAAACAAATAGGGCTGGATGAGAGTAATATATTGAGTTCAATATATATTTTCATATAGTACAGGACAGTCTAGACCAGAAGACCAGAACAAGGAACCTTCATTTACCGGGTAAAAAGGAATGAACTGCAAATTTATCACGAGCCTTTATTTCCATTACACTTCAGTAAAAAAATGAATATATTAAATTGTGTAGTACTACGATGCATGCAAACACGCTAGTATTGTCTAGAACTTAAAAGGCAGATTATTCAGAAACTTCAGAACTTCAAAAGGATGGTTGACAGCAGGAGCATATAGCTAGTGGCCAACGCCGTCGCTTGGCGTTGACCAAAGTGTCCGGCTACGTCCAGCGCCGTCCAACGTATGATCAGCGGGCGGCAATGTCGCTGGAACATCTCTTCTGCCCGTGTTGGTGTTGCTAGAATCCTCGCTGCCATGAGCGTGCCGACCAACCGGCGCCACCCGAGCATGAACATGAGACGGCGAGGCCAGTAGGAAGACGAAGAAGAACATTGTCGCATGCGGCAGAAGAGACATGGACATGGTGTGGCTTGGAGCTAGATTCAGTACTTGTACTCAGCTATGCACGTGTGGACGATCTTGTATTACTCCTGGTTTTGTTTGGATATTGTTAAGTTCTTGCAGAAGTTGGGGCATATTTACAAGGGAAGGGAGGTATCCTGGCAATGCAGAGAATTCATCTTGAGAGAGAGACATGTAGTGCGGGTCAAGTACGGTTAGCTAGCCAGGTCAATCAAGTTGGCCATTTCCCTCGGTTTGAGGCACGCCGGTTTGATGATTTGAAGGAGTCCATGTCGATTGCCCTTTTTTGGGATCGGATTGGCGCGCCGTATGTGTGCTGACATTTCATAAGATATGTACCAGGAGACAGGGCCGTAAAGGGTCCGGTCGATATCATGTGAGGATGTAGGAACGACTCAGTTCTCACACTAGCCAAGTTGGTGAAGCGGGAGAGACAACCATCAAGCCCAACCGGTCAAACAAAACGCAGACTACCATGCCAGTTCGCCTAACAATATTTCTTTCCCACCTCTTTCACTCTCATCCCTCTCTATGTCTCTGCATTTGGTGGAAGCACATGCATGAGTTTCCTGATGATCAACATGACAAAGCAATACAAAGGAAGAGAAATAGCAAATAGATCCTTGTATCATATGATCACGACATTTGTATAGGATGGTTAGGAACACGTGTAGTTGAAAGGTTAAAATCCAACAAAATCCGGCAAAAACCAAAGAAAATTATCGGTAAAGTGTTAAAATTTGGAGTTATCAACATCCCTAAGATTAGCTGTTAAAATTTGGAGCTATCAACATCCCCAAAATTTGGGGCTATCAACATCCCCAAAAGTGAATAATAGAGAAAACTTGAGTAAAGATAGATGCAAAAAGTAAACAATATAAAAGTAAGAAGACGATGAAAGTGTTCGGAGTTCCTGCAGATGAAAAGTTGGTTCATAGTGATAATGAATCTGCTAAGTGAATGAAATGAGATAATTGATTGTGATACCCCCTCTGTCCCAAAATTTAAGGCGTCTAAGGTTAATCAAAAGTATAAATATAAACACCTACAATACTAAATCAATATTAGATTTACCATAAAGTATATTTTCTCAATGTGTCCATTCGATATTGTAGATGTAAATATTTTTTCCTAAATATTTGGTCAAACTTAGTAGGATTTGACTTTTGACTAATCTTAGGCGCCTTACATTTTGAGACAGAGGGAGTACTTCTTATTCATAAGTGAATAGGAAAGCAACCCGTGTACCGACTAGGAGTCCTCATGAAAAATTCCTCCTTATTCTAATGATCCAACTGCATGTTATCATAGTAATGGTCAGCATTAATTAAGGTCTTTCGACCGGATCAAGGATTTAATCTTGATGGTAAATTCTTTATCCTTAAGTAGTACTAGATCCTCATTGATATCGGGGCCGATTCGCTAGTAAACAAGTTCATATCTATGAGATCTTGAGATCATGTTATTCGGACCCTTAAATTAGACAACAAGCATTAGGCGAACATAGAAATTCATTCTCACAATATAATAATCACGATAACAATCACAAATGAATGGAAATAAGAGAGGCATGTCACAACTCACCAATCCCCTACATCTTTCACGCCTATGGGGATTTACTCAGACATGAGAGGAAGATATATCAAAGGCATAATAATATTGCAAAAGGAAATCATCTCAATTTTACCGTAGCAAGCCACAATATCGTTTGAGGATCAAATACAAATCAAGAAACATCAAAGTATCAAACCCTAATCTTACAAGTGTCAACCTTTCTCTCAATACAAGTGGGTATGATGGTGGAGTGAATGGTTTAGAGGCTAGAGATCTTCAAAGAATAAGGCGATGTTCTTCTCCTTCTTTAGATCTGATTTCCCCTCTTCTAGAATGGTTTGTGGCGGTTGTATTGTGTTTTTTTGTCCCCCCTTCAATACAGAAGTTGCTTGTGTCCCTCCTTCTTTAGACTGGCGCGTTCCAACCGTGCCAGTGGTTGTTACGCACCCTCGACGCCTCTCATGAAGGGGGCTTCAATTGGAGATCTGTTTCTTTAATTGTATATAGCTCATAAATGCTTCAAGATCTTTCAAAAGTATTTATTACCTGAAAACCATCATAAGAAACCAAGGTTTCAATAATTTGTAGGGGTTCGTAGCATGGAAAACAAAAAAATTCTACCGCATGCACACAAACAAGCCAAGATCTATCTACTAGATTATAGCAACGAGTTGATTAGAGTACTCACTCTTGAAGATTCCAAAGCGGTTAACGAGAGCAGATTCTCGTGGGTGATGTAGTTGTACACTTGCTTATCTCAAGATCGCGTAGACGATCCTTCCCAAGGCTGCGTTACGGCGCTTCCTGATCGGTCACACGTTCGGTACTCGATGAAGACCTTCCTCTACCTTGTTCCAGTAGGCAGAAGAGGTTGTAGTTTACCCCTCGCGATTCCGGCAGCACGACGCCGTGGTGTCGGAAGTAGAGGAAAGATCATGCAGGGCTTCGCCTAAGCCGGTGTGAGTTATGGTGGATCTAGGGTTTCCCGGCGATCTAGGTTTAGAAGGCCAGGAGGAGGAGGTGTCGGTGGTGGCTAGGGCGATGATGACAAGGCGGTGACCCGAGGCGGCAACGTGCGGCGGCGACGCACGGGGTGGGGAGGCTGGCTCTTGTGGTGTTTGGGGCAGCCCTCCCCCTCTATTTATGAGAGGGGGGCAGCCTTGGGAGGGGAGAGTTTGAATCCAAACCCAAACCCAAGTTGGATTGAAGAAAGGACTCTTTCCTTCTTCCACTAGGAAACCATTGTTCCAGTTTGACTTTTCAAACCTCCTGTTTGACTTTCAATTTAGAGCTTTAATTCTCTCTTGCAAATAACCAAACCAAGTGACCTAGGATATGATCCAATTATTCCACTTACCCATGACATATTCATGGACCATTCCCCTTCCGGTCCGATGAACCTTCTAGAACCTTCTAGAACCTCTCCGATGAAAACATCGAAATCATTCCCGAACTCCGGAATCGGACTTTCCTTATATGAATCTTATTCTCCGGACCATTCTGGATCTCCTCGTGATATCCCGGATCCCATCCGAGACTCCGAACAACATTCGGTACCCCTACTTACATTCCATATCTACTAAACAACATTGAATCCTTAAGTGTGTCTCCCTACGGTTCGTGAATTATGCGGACATGACCGAGAGACTTCTCCGATCAATAACCAATAGAGGAATCTAGAAATTCAGATGGCTCCCACATATTTCAACGATTACTTTGCGATTGAATGAACCACTTACATACGATACCAATTTCCCTTTGTCTCGCGATAGTTTACTTATCCGAGGTTTGATCATCGGTATCTCTGCATACCTAGTTCAACCTCGTTACCGATAAGTACTCTTTTCTCGTTCCCATGATATGTGATCCCTTGTGAGCCAGTCACATGCTTGCAAGCCAATTGGATGACATTCCACCGAGAGGGCCCAGAGTATATCTATCCGTCATATGGATGGACAAATCCCACTCTTGATCCATGTGCCTCAACACATACTTTCCGAACACTCAATGCCACCTTTATAGCCACCCAGTTATGGTGTGGTGTTTGATGTTATCAAAGCATCCTTCCGGTGATGGTGATTAGCATGATCTCATGGTCAAAGGAATTAGGTTACTATGTATCAGAAAGCTTATAGCAAATGAACTATTGAAATGACTTGATCTTAATGCTACGCTTGTCTATTGGAGTATGTCCATCATACCATTCTCCTAATGATACGATCTTGTTGTTAATAACATCTCAATGTTCATGATCGAGAAACCACGATCATCTATTAACCAACAAGCTAATATTATAAAGAGGCTTTACTTGGGACACTAATTTAGTTTACAAATCACACAAATATTAATGTTTCCAGTTAATACTATTATAGCATGAATGTAAACATTTATCATAAACACAAAGATATAATAATAACCACTTTTATTATTGCCTCTAGGGCATATCTCCAACAGTCTCCCACTTGCACTAGAGTCAACTTATCTAGATTACATGGTAATATACCGAACACCCATGGCGGTTTGGTGCTGGTCATGTTTTGCCCTCGGGAGAGGTTTAGTCAACGGATCCGCCACATTCAGATCTATGTGTACTTTGCAAATCTTTATGTCACCATCTTGGACATTCTCTCGAATAGCGTGGAAACGTAGCTTGATGTGCTTTAGCTTCTTGTTGACCTTGGTTCTTGCGCATTGGCTATGGCGCCCATGTTATCACAGTAGATAGACATTGGATCCAGCGCACTTGGAACCACACCGAGCTCTGTAATGAACTCCTTCATCCATATCGCCTCTTGTGAAGCCTCCGAAGCAGCTATGTATTCCGATTCAGTTGAAGATCTCGCCAAAATGCTTTGCTTTGCACTCCTCCAGCTAACTGCTGCACCATTCAAAGTAAATACGTATCCAGATTGAGATTTAGAATCATCTGGATCGGTGTTCCAACTAGCATCGGTGTAACCATGAACAATGAGTTGTTAATCACCTCCATAAGAAAGAACCATATCCTTAGTTCTTCTCAAGTACTTAAGGATGTTTTTGACTGCTGTCCAATGATCCACTCCTGGATCACTTTGATATCTACTAGTCAAACTAACAACATATGCAATGTCGGGTCTAGTACATAGCATGGCATACATAAGAGATCCTATGGCGGAGGCATAGGGAGTTTTACTCATCCTTTCTCTATCTCCTGCTGTTGCACGACTTTGAGTTTTACTCAAGGTCGTATTGGGCAACATGGGCAAGAACCCTTTCTTGCTATCTTCCATTCCAAACCTCTTTAGAACTTTGTCCAAATATATACTCTGTGACAATGATATTACGCGTCTCGATCTATCTCTATAAATCTTTATGCCTAATATGTAAGCTGCTTCGCCAAGATCTTTCATTGAAAAACTATTATTCAAATAATCCTTGACATTATTAAGAAGGTCTACATCATTCCCAATCAACAATATGTCATCTACATGTAGTATTAAGAATGCTACAGAGCTCCCACTCACTTTCTTGTAAATACAAGCTTCTCCATAAGTTTGTATAAAACCAAAGTTTTTTATTACCTTATCAAAAGGTTGATTCCAACTTCGAGATGCTTGCTTCAATGCATAAATGGACCGTTGAAGTTTGCATACCTTGTTAGCATCTTTAGGATCGACAAAACCTTTGGGTTGCATCATATACAACTCTTCATCAATGTCTCCATTGAGGAATGCTTTTTTGACATCCATCTGCCATATCTCATAATCATAATATGCAGCGATTGCTAACAAAATACTCATAGACTTTAGCTTTGCTACCGGTGAGAAAGTCTCATCGTAGTCAACTCCTTGAATTTTTTGAAACCCTTTTGCGACAAGTTGAGCTTTATAGTTAGTAACATTACCATCAGCATCTGTTTTCTTCTTGAAAATCCATTTGTTCTCGACAGCCTTCCGGCCATCCGGTAAGTCCACCAAAGTACATACTTGGTTTTCGTACATGGATCCAATCTCCGATTTCATGGCTTCTTGCCATTTATTGGAATCTAGGCTCATCATCGCTTCCTCATATGTCGCAGGGTCATCGGTGTTGTCCACCAACATGACACTCATAACGGGATCATACATATCAGGAGTGGTACGAGTTCTTGTTGACCTGCGAGGTTCCGTAGTAACTTCAACCGAAGTTTCATGATCAACATCATTAGCTTCATCTCTTATTGGTGTAGGTGCCACAAGAACTACTTCCGGTGCTACGCTACTCTCAAGTTCGAGAGAATGTTCAATAACCTCGTCGAGTTCTACTTTCCTTCTAGTCACTTCTTTCGAGAGAAACTCCTTCTCTAGAAAGGATCCATTCTTGGCAACAAAGATTTTGCCCTCGGATCTATGATAGAAGGTATACCCAATAGTTTCCTTCGGGTATCCTATTTCCGCTTTGGGTTCAAGCTTGTCTGGCTGAAACTTCTTTACATAACCTTCGCAACCCCAAACTTAAAGGAACGACAATTTAGGTTTCTTCCCAAACCATAATTTATACGGTGTCTTTTCAACGGATTTAGATGGTGCCCTATTTAAAGTGAATGCGACTGTTTCTAATGCATAACCCCAAAATGATAGCGGTAAATCTGTAAGTAATATCATAGAACAAACCATATCTAAGAGAGTTCGATTACGACGTTCGGACACACCATTACATTGTGGTGTTCCCGGCGGTGTCAATTGTGAAAGTATTCTGCATTTCTTCAAATGCTCACCAAACTCGTAACTTAGATATTCACCTCCACGATCAGATCGTAGAAATTTCATCTTCTTGTTATGTTGATTCTCTACCTCACTTTGAAATTCCTTAAACTTCTCGAAAGTCTCAGACTTATGTTTCATGGAATAGATATACCCATATCTACTCAAATCATCCGTGAAGGTAAGAACATAACGATAACCACCACGCGATGCTACATTCATTGGGCCACACACATCGGTATGTATGATTTCCAATAAGTCCGTAGCTCGCTCCATCATACCAGAAAATGGAGTCTTAGTCATTTTACCCATCATACATGCTTCACATCTTTCAAGTGATTCAAGAAGTCCATCGGAATGGAGTTTCTTCATACGCTTCACTCCAATGTGACCAAGACGACAGTGCCACATATAGGTCGAATTATCGCTTGATTTCAAACGTTTAGCCTCAATGTTGTTGATATGTGTATTTCCACTATCGAGATTCAATAAGAATAGACCATCTATCAAAGGTGCATGTGCATAAAACATATTACTCATATAAATCGAACAACCAATATTCTCGGACTTAAACAAGTAACCGTCTCGCAAAAAACATGATCTAGATATAATGTTCATGCTCAACGCAGGCACCAAATGACAATTATTTAAGTATAAAACTAATCCCGGTGGTAGATGAAGAGGTAGCGTGCTGACCGCGATCACATCAACCTTTGATCCATTTCCAACGCGCATCGTCACCTCGTTCTTCGCTAGTTTCCGTCTATTATGCATCACCTGTTTCGAGTTACAAATGTGAGCAACCGAACCAGTATCAAATACGAGACACTACTACGAGTACTAGTGATATACACATCAATAATATGTATATCGGATATACCTTTCTTCTTGATGTTGCCGTTCTTCAAATTCGCCAAGTAATTAGGACAATTCCGCTTCCAGTGACCTTCTCCCTTGCAGTAAAAGCACTCAGTATTAGGCTTAGGCCCAGCCTTGGTCTTCTTCGCCGGGCGGTAACTTCCTTACCGCCCTTCTTGAAGTTTCCCTTTTTCTTAGAATTGCCTTGCTTCTTGAATTTTGTGGTCTTATTGACCAACAACACTTGGTGCTCTTTCTTGATCTCCACTTCCGCAGACTTTAACATGGAGAAGAGTTCAGGCAACGCTGTAACACCCTCCGAATCGACCCTATGCAAGTTTTAGCGAAACCCGCCAAACCCGCATAGAAACGATTCAAAGGTGCCCACCAGGCACTTTCATGCGGGTGGAAAACGAAGTAATAACATTACACAACAGTCCTCGATGGGACCCATAGAAGGATATATACAACAGCGACTCAATGAGTCAAGAATACAGATATAATATACAAAGATCCAAATCACCTTAAAAATGATAGAGCGTCCGACTACGAACAAGACGCAAATGGGGCTAAGAGCCCTGAAGAATAACCAATGGCGTCCATAACCCTGCCCAGGCCAAGCCGGAAGGGTAACCCTGCTAACGACGTCGATCTCAAAACCTGCTTAAACAAAGGGGTACCGACAAAGGGCAAAGGAAAAAGAGGGCGTCAAGATCTTGAGGCCAAGACAGCGAGGCTAGAATTCGGCGGTCCTCGCCTACATAGGTATGGTGGACTGAAGCGGCAGCGGCAGCATGCACTGAACAACCTATAGAGACTCGATACAACTGGCGGCTATCTGAGAGGGGTAAGAAAGACCTATTCAGATCCAACCTGATGCTACCATCAAACGAACCCATCCTGGTGTTTCCCCCTCGAAACCAAACGAGGAAGTCAACCGAGGAACTCACACAGTTGGCAGTTTTATTTATTCGGTTATCGTTGCAGCAATTACTAGTCAAGTATAGATAATCGTCCTGGTAAAATAAGCAGTGGGCAATTTTAGTTAACCATTCCGTTGTAGTTGCGGCACTTACTAGTCAAATACAATTAGCAGGAGATAACCCGAAACCCAGCAGTTGTTGGTACTTTTATTTAGCCATTCCATTATAGTGAAGCTGATTACTAGTCATTATAAAGTCAAGTTTATAGCACTACTTTAGTTATAGTTGTCTATGATCGAGATACTGTGCTCCAAGTCTTCCATAACCGCGGACACGGCTTTCAGAAAGTTTTACCCGGCCGGGGTGCACCAATAGCAACACACGCTCGATCAACCTCGGAAAAACCAAATCAAAACCCAACGAGGCCTTCACGACAAAGCAATCACAGGATTCAGAAATATTTCAGGCCACCCCATTGAGTAGACCCATAGCGAAGCCGGTGACTCGAGACGGACTCAAGGTTTGCGACAATGGTCAGAACGGGAACCCAAAATCGGGCTTGTCGATATCGCGAAAACATTCCGCTTACCTAACGATGCAGTGTGCTCCTCGCAATCGTAAATAAAGCGATAAAGCATGGAATAGGTACAGATCGTAAATAAAACCTCAAACTAGTTTGTGGCCCCAAGAAATAAGACTGAATCAAGCTCGCTCGGGGGTCCCATAATCCTCCGGATGTGGATAGCGCGATAAATCAAGGAACAGGTATCAAGTACTCGGGGTCCTACGGGACACAAGTGGGCGGTCGGAAACCAAATATTATCTATCACCCACCGATGCCTCTGCTTACTTACTTCTATTTTAGTTGTTAAACAGGAATTAAAGTGAACGATAAGTAAAGCCATGATCATCTCCAACAACACACATGCGGCATTACTCCAACAACTGTGGCACTTGACAACACGCAACGACACTTGAGCAAGCGACTACGACGCACAAGTCCAACTATCTACCAAACAACAGGTAATAGGAGGTGTCAAGGGCAATATAAGGCTGCAAGGGAGATCATGCGTACGAAAACTAGAGCATCGCAACACAGATAGCAATAGATCAACAGGAGGGAATAAATACTATAAAAGTAAGATAGGTAGAAAGGGGGGGAGATGCTCGCCTGAAAACATGGTTGAAGGTTCAACCGAAGATCGGGTCGACACTCGCATCAACTCAACGGCCTAATCCGCGAAGAAGCAAAACACTAGAAGAAACACCGGATGCACTATTTAATACTACGGAAAAAGATCGGGCATGATGCATGTATGATGTATGGCATGGCAAAGATGCGATGCAATTAGGCCATATTAAGCGGAACCGGGGTCCCGACAATTAATTAATAGGTTCAAGTTGTTTAGATACCCCGCAATTTAAATGTTGTTTTAGCATGGCAAAATATAGCACCGGTTCGCTACACAAATTTAAATGAGGCCAATATAAGGCTAGATTTGCCCGCATATGTGCCCCATATTTAATTATGAGGTGAATCGGCATAAGGCCCCCAAACCACAGACAAGTATGCATGCATGAACAATTAATATGCGACAAGTTTATTATGTTAGAAAATAGGGATTCCGGGAAGGGGTTCACACATTAGGGTTCGGAGAACTTGGGGTTCCGGGGTTCGGGGTTCGACAGGGTTCAGTGTTCGACGGGATCGGTCTCGGACAACAGAAGTAGATCTTGTCGCATCCGCCGTGGTCGGGCCATGTTGTCGGTCTTGTCGTCTCACGCGGAGATCTTGGCGTTCCGGGAGGAAGTACTTGGTCTGGCGTCGGGGGCGCATCGGACTTGCCCAGGTCGGTGTCGCTCTTGTCGGGACCGCGCCATCGAGTCGGTCTTGGCATCCAGGCGAGGAACTTGGCGTATCCGCGTCGGCGATTTTGGCGTTCTTCAGGTTCGGGTCCTGGCGCTTCGGATCGGTCTTCAGGGTCTCGGCCACCGGTTCCATGAAGGGGTTCTTGGTGCTCCGTGATGTAGATCTTGGTCATCGGGTCCATGAACAAGGCCTTCATGTTTCGAGGGTCCTTGATCAATGGTAGCTCTTGTCTGCCGAGGTCCGCATCATCGGCATAATCCACCCTTGTTCCGTCGGAGCCGGAGATATTCTTTGACGTGGTGCCACATCGTCATCTTGACGCATACATCTCCACCACCACAAGTTCCTCACAGTTGAGCTCGCAGCAGTGACAGCTCGACGACGCCGGTGCCGCAGGTCGATCCGGGCGGCGTCACGCCATGGGGACGACAACGAGCGGCAGCGAGGACGTGCATGCTAGTGCGGGGGCGGCGGGCGAGGCGGCGGCGGCATAGCGGCGGCCCGGCGGAGAGGCTGGCGGCGGCGGAGGCGGCATGGCGCGGATGGTCGGGGCCGGGCGCGGTGGGGATGAGGGCGCGTGCGGCTGCTGCAGAGAGGAGGGTGGAAGGCGGCGGTAGAGGAGGACGATGGGGAGCGGGAGGGGTTGGTGGCGTCGGGGAGGCTGCCGGGTGGAGCGGGCGGGAGGAGGTGCGGAGGCGGGTCAGGGCGAGGGTCGCGGCGCGGCAGAGGGCGAGGTGGGGCGGCGGCGAGGGAGGGAGGCGGACGGCGAGCAGGCGTGGAGGCGGCCATGGAGGAAGAGGAGAAGGTGGGGAGAGCTCGGCGGGGAGGCGGGTGGAGGGGACCCGAGGCGCGGAGGGGCACGTGGGCGGCCGAGGCGCAGAGGGTGAGGCAGGGCGCGGCTGCCGGACAGCCAGGAGAGGCGGAGTCTTGGTGGAGAAGCTTGGGGGAGGAAGGAGAGAACGGGAGGTGGGAGACGGGGCGCGGGCCAGGGGTAGGACCGGAGGAGGGGACGCGGTGGGATGGGGCCCGCGGGGAGGGTGTGTGTCGGTGGGTGGGATCTGGGGAGGTGGCTGTCGGTGGGTGGGACCAGAGAGGGTGGGGCCCGGCTGCAGAGAGGGAGGGTAGAGGCATGGGTGAGAAAAGGAGAGGGGAAAAAGGTATGGATCGATGAGGTGGCAGAGTGGGTAGGGAAAGGGTGAGAGGGTGAGGTGGCGGCCTGCGGTTGGTGGGTAGGATAGATTTGGGTGGTTTTAGGATTTAGGTGGGGCTGGTTTAGGTGGACCATTTTAATTTCTGTGGGTGGTCGTTCGGTCAAATCGGCCCGTTCGACTGCCCCTACTAAAATAATTAAATATTTTATTTGTTTCAAACACGGCGTTTGCAAACCGATAGCAGACAAAACAAAATAATCCAGAGACCCGGGTTTTGCGTTTGAACAAAGACGGGGCGTTTAGAAAACACAATTAGGTTTTTCCGCAAATAGTTTTATGCAAGCAAATGCAAGATGATGACGATGCTCAAATGCAATGTGGCATGATGACATGAGCATGCGGTCATGATGATGCAATGCACAGAAACAACGCGATTTTCTAGTAGTGGTTTTGCGGGATGCCACAATTCGACACCACTAACAATGGATCTCGCCCTCGAGATCCGCCTCATGGTACCGGAAAGAAGGTTGGTGATCGGCATCTTCTCACTTCGTGTAGATCCTCGTGACACCACTAACAAGAGGTCGTTGTCCGTGATCTTCGAGGGAACACTCCGGGACCAAAAGGTCGAAGGTAGAGGTATCGACAAATAAAGCCACCTCTAGCTCCGATGGAAAGGGGGAACCGATGCATTCTCATCCACTTCAGTGTACACAAGCGAATAGAAGGGGTAGTCGGCATGGGGGCCAATCCATCACGCACCCAAACTATTACCCTGTACAATCAGTGGAAAAGCGTGCAACCATTCTCGGAATCAGACTGAAGATCTCGACAAACGAGGTTCGGAAACAAAGGAGTGATGTAGACTCTGCATCGGATCTGGCGTAGATGATGTCGTCGCGTCGGAAAACTCCGGAAGGCACGAGAAGGATCAAAGAGAAGGCCACCGGACGAAGGATTCCTCGGATAGCATGAAGACCGGATGTAGATACACCGTTACCAAAAAAGGAAGCGAAACCCTGAAGGTACGACGAGAACCCAACGACGAGAATTCCTGGACTCGAAGAAAGAGAAGAGAGCGGATTCAAAACACGTCGAGATAAGAGGAGAATAGCAGAGGGGTAAGGAGTAAAAATCAGACCTAATCAGAACTATCCAACCGATTTTTTTTTTCAAAATAGTTTTCACACTCTACTTCGGTCGTTAGCTAGGTTATCCTACAGGCTGGACTTGTGGGGTATCGCAACTGCTGAGCTCTGATACCACTCTGTAACACCCTCTGAATCGACCCTATGCAAGTTTTAGCGAAACCCGCCAAACCCGCATAGAAGCGATTCAAAGGTGCCCACCAGGCACTTTCGTGCGGGTGGAAAACGAAGTAATAACATTACACAACAGTCCTCGATGGGACCCACAGAACGGATATATACAACAGCGACTCAATGAGTCAAGAATACAGATATAATATACAAAGATCCAAATCACCTTAAAAATGATAGATCGTCCGACTACGGACAAGACGCAAATGGGGCTAAGAGCCCTGAAGAATAACCAATGGCGTCCATAACCCTGCCCAGGCCAAGCCGGAAGGGTAACCCTGCTAACGACGTCGATCTCAAAACCTGCTTAAACAAAGGGGTGCCGACAAAGGGCAAAGGAAAAAGAGGCGTCAAGATCGAGGCCGATTACAGCGAGGCTAGAATTCGGCGGTCCTCGCCTACATAGGTATGGTGGATCAAGCGGCAGCATGCACTGAACAACCTATAGAGACTCGATACAACTGGCGGCTATCTGAGAGGGGTAAGAAAGACCTATTCGGATCCAACCTGATGCTACCATCAAACGAACCCATCCTGGTGTTTCCCCCTCGAAACCAAACGAGGAAGTCAACTGAGGAACTCACACAGTTGGCAGTTTTATTTATTCGGTTATCGTTGCAGCAATTACTAGTCAAGTATAGATAATCGTCCTGGTAAAATAAGCAGTGGGCAATTTTAGTTAACCATTCCGTTGTAGTTGCGGCACTTACTAGTCAAATACAATTAGCAGGAGATAACCCGAAACCCAGCAGTTGTTGGTACTTTTATTTAGCCATTCCATTATAGGGAAGCTGATTACTAGTCATTATAAAGTCAAGTTTATAGCACTACTTTAGTTATAGTTGTCTATGATCGAGATACTGTGCTCCAAGTCGTCCATAACCGCGGACACGGCTTTCAGAAAGTTTTACCCGGCCGGGGTGCACCAATAGCAACACACGCTCAATCAACCTCGGAAAAACCAAATCAAAACCCAACGAGGCCTTCACGACAAAGCAATCACAGGATTCAGAAATATTTCAGGGGGCCAACCCATTGAGTAGACCATAGCGAAGCCAGACTCGAGACGGACTCAAGGTTTGCGAAAATGTATGGTCAGAAATCGGGAACCCAAAACTGGGCGTGGCGATACCGCGAAAACACTCCGCTTACCTAAACAGTACAGGTGCTCCTCGCACAATCGTAAATAAAGCAGTAAAGCATGGCATAGGTACAGGATCGTAAATAAAACCTCAAACTAGTTTGTGGCCCCGGAAATAAGATGAATCAAGCTCGCTCGGGGGTCCCATAATCCTCCGGATGTGGATAGCGCGATAAATCAAGGAACAGGTATCAAGTACTCGGGGTCCTACGGGACACAAGTGGGCGGTTGGAAACCAAATATTATCTATCACCCACCGATGCCTCTGCTTACTTACTTCAATTTTAGTTGTTAAATAGGAATTAAAGTGAACGATAAGTAAAGCCATGATCATCTCCAACAACACACATGCGGCATTACTCCAACAACTGTGGCACTTGACAACACGCAACGGCACTTGAGCAAGCGACTACGACGCGCAAGTCCAACTATCTACCAAACAACAGGTAATAGGAGGTGTCCAGGGCAATATAAGGCTGCAAGGGATATCACGGGTACGAAAACTAGAGCATCGCAACACAGATAGCAATAGATCAACAGGAGGGAATAAATACTATAAAAGTAAGATAGGTAGAAAGGGGGGAGATGCTCGCCTGAAAACATGGTTGAAGGTTCAACCGAAGATCGGGTCGACACTCGCATCAACTCAACGGCCTAATCCGCGAAGAAGCAAAACACTAGAAGAAACACCAGATGCACTATTTAATACTACGACAAAAGATCGGGCATGATGCATGTATGATGTATGGCATGGCAAAGATGCGATGCAATTAGGCCATATTAAGAGGAACCGGGGTCCCGACAATTAATTAATAGGTTCAAGTTGTTTAGATACCCCGCAATTTAAATGTTGTTTTAGCATGGCAAAAGATAGCACCGGTTCGCTACACAAATTTAAATGAGGCCAATATAAGGCTAGATTTGCCCGCATATGGGCCCCATATTTAATTATGAGGTGAATCGGCATAAGGCCCCCAAACCACAGACAAGTATGCATGCATGAACAATTAATATGCGACAAGTTTATTATGTTATAAAATAGGGTTTCCGGGAAGGGGTTCACACATTAGGGTTCGGCGAACTTGGGGTTCCGGGGTTCAGGGTTCGACAGGGTTCAGGGTTCGACGGGATCGGTCTCGGACAACAGAAGTAGATCTTGTCGCATCCGCGGTGGTCGGGCCATGTTGTCGGTCTTGTCGTCTCACGCGGAGATCTTGGCGTTCCGGGAGGAATTACTTGGTCTGGCGTCGGGGGCGCATCGGACTTGCCCTGGTCGGTGTCGCTCTTGTCGGGCCCGCGCCATCGAGTCGGTCTTGGCATCCAGGCGAGGAACTTGGCGTATCCGCGTCGGCGATTTTGGCGTTCTTCAGGTTCGGGTCCTGGCGCTTCGGATCGGTCTTCGGGGTCTCGGCCACCGGTTCCATGAAGGGGTTCTTGGTGCTCCGTGATGTAGATCTTGGTCATCAGGTCCATGAACAAGGCCTTCATGTTTCGAGGGTCCTTGATCAATGGTAGCTCTTGTCTGCCGAGGTCCGCATCATCGGCATAATCCACCCTTGTTCCGTCGGAGCCGGAGATATTCTTTGACGTGGTGCCACATCGTCATCTTGACGCATACATCTCCACCACCACAAGTTCCTCACAGTTGAGCTCGCAGCAGTGACAGCTCGACGATGCCGGTGCCGCAGGTCGATCCGGGGCGGCGTCCGCGCCATGGGGACGACAACAGGCAGCGAGCGACGAGGACGTGCATGCTAGTGCGGCGGCGGCGAGGCGAGCGGCTGGCATCGGGCGGCGGCGCAAGGCGAGGAGGAGACTGGCGGCGGAGGCGGCAGCGGCGGATGGTCGGGCGCGGTGGGGATGGCGGCGGCGTGCGGCTCGGCTGCAGAGGAGGTGGGCGGCGGCAGAGGAGGACGATGGGGCGGGAGGGTTGGTGGCGTCGGGAGGCTGCCGGGGGTGGAGCGGGAGGAGGTGCGGGGAGGCGGGCAGGGCGAGGGTCGCCGGGCGGCGCTGAGGGCGAGGTGGGGCGACGCAGAGGGAGGCGGACGGTGAGCAGGCGCAGTGAGGCGGCCAGGGAGGAAGAGAAGGTGGGGCGAGCTCGGTGGAGGGGTACCCGAGGCGGGGAGGGGCAGGTGTGGGGCAGAGGGTGAGGCGCCGCAGGCCTTGGCAGGGGAGAGGCGGTCTTGTGAGTAGAAGCTTGGGGAGGAAGGAGAGGCAGGAGGTGGGAGGCAGGCGGGCAGGGGTGGGACCGGTGGGGCCGGAGGAGGGGACCGGTGGGATGGGGCCAGCGGGAGGTGTGTGTCGGTGGGTGGGATCGGGAGGTGGGCATCGTGGGTGGGACCAGAGAGGGTGGGGCCCGGCTGCAGAGAGGGTGGGTAGAGAGGCTGTGGGTGAGAAAAGGAGAGGGGAAAAAGGTATGGATCGATGAGGTGGCAGAGTGGGTAGGGAAAGGGTGAGAGGGTGAGGTGGCGGCCTGCGGTTGGTGGGTAGGATAGATTTGGGTGGTTTTAGGATTTAGGTGGACCGTTTTAATTTCTGGGGGTGGTCGTTCGGTCGAATCGGCCCGTTCGACTGCCCCTACTAAAATAATTAAATATTTTATTTGTTTCAAACACGGCGTTTGCAAACCGATAGCAGACAAAACAAAATAATCCGGAGACCCGGGTTTTGCGTTTGAACAAAGACGGGGCGTTTAGAAAACACAATTAGGTTTTTCCGCAAATAGTTTTATGCAAGCAAATGCAAGATGATGACGATGCTCAAATGCAATGTGGCATGATGACATGAGCATGCGGTCATGATGATGCAATGCACAAAAACAACGCGATTTTCTAGTAGTGGTTTTGCGGGATGCCACAAACGCCTTGTCCATATTTTGCATATTGTAGTTCATCACAAAGTTCTTGTAACTTGGTGGTAGTGATTGGAGGACACGGTGAATCCCCAAATCATTAGGAATCACTATACCCAAGCTTTGAATCTTGCTTGCGTGCCCATACATCTTAAGCACGTGCTCACTGACGGAGCTTCCCTCTTCCATCTTGCAGTTAAAGAACTTTTCAGAAGCCTCATAACTCTCAACTGCCGCGTGAGCCTCAAATATCATTTTGAGTTCACGGACAATATCATGTGGGTCATGGTTCTCAAACCTTTTCTGAAGCTCCGATTCCAAACCATACAAGATAGCACACTGAACTGTGGAGTACTGATTTTTTCGAGCAAGGAAAACATTCTTTACCTCATCGGTAGCATCAGCTGCAGGTGTAAAATTGGTTAGCACCTATTCACCCCCCCTCTAGGTGCCCATACGATCCATTTTAATTGGTATCAGAGCCTCGGCTCTTATTTCGGGCTTAACAGCCTAAGAGAAGTATGGGTTCCAAGGGAGATGGGAGTGATGCTCCGGAGGTAGTCACCATGAACAATCTCAAGACGTTGGAAACAACCTTGGTGAGTTCTATGGAGGCTAAGATGGAAGAGATGCGTCAATTGATAATGCGTCTCTCCACATCCGCAGCATCACCTCCATCTAACTCTGAGGATACCACTCCGCAATCCAAGGAAACGGGTAAAACTGTTTCCAAAGATAACGAAGTGGTAGGTGATGATACAAGTAAGAGATCCTCCTCGAAAAAGGATAGCGTTAAGGATGGATACAATGAGGTTTCTCATGTGTATTCCCCTGATCCGCCTATTCCTCACCCACATATACATAATAGGGGTGATCCACCCAAACTGTCAGCTTCTACTTTCTCTCAATGGCAATTTTTGATGAAATCTCATGTGTGCAGTTCCTCCATAGAGTTGTGGAAGATCATCGAAAATGGTCTTCACGTTGGAAATCCTAACAATCTCACAAGGAGAGAAGTGGTTGATAGCCAACTCAATGCTACGGCCCTACACATGATACAGCTTAGTGTGGGAGATAAAGACATGCCACACATTCAGCATCTTAGCATAGCTAAAGAAGCTTGGGATGCTCTCACCGAGCTCTTCATCGGAAATGAAAGTATGAGAAGGAATAGATATGATGCCTTGAGCAATGAAGCTGAAGGATTTTATATGCTGGATGGAGAAGACCACGAGGACATGTATAGGAGGCTAAAGGCAATAGCTACTACCTTCAGAAACCACGGCGCGGCTTATGTTGATGATGCTTGGATCAAGCGCAAGTATGTCAGTGCTCTTATGCCATTTGAGCCCACAGATTTGAAAAGTCTCCAAGGTAGGCATAATTATCACCTCATGTCATCCAATGAGGTAATGCAAGAAATGGCCGCATTCAAAGTGGCTGCCAAGAATGCCGAAGATGCTCGTGCTCGAGCTATGGGGATGCAAAAGGGTGTAAACATGGCTTTGAAGACTAGTGTGATTGATCATGATGAATATGCGGTAGAAGGCCTGGACTGTCCCGAAGATATAAAAAGGATCCACGGACAATACTTGGCTCTTTATGCAAGAAATACTAGATCGGAGGTTCTCCAAATGAATGGAGAGGAGATGAAGCGCTTGATTGCTGATGATGAAGGTTGAGTTCTCCTCCTTCGATTCCCAAAGGGATGGGGCCTTTGGATGGATCTAGGTGGAGCACTCTTGTATGAACTTTTGAGATCTGATCTGTTCTTTTTCGAGATGAATCCAGTTACCTGGCAGGAGGGGGATTGCTGGCTTAAATACCCCCTCCCCAGATCTGGCCGTTGCACAACTTTGGGGGCGGATTATCCGCCCCCCACTTGGGGCGGATTATACGACCCCTGGGAAAACTCCGCCCCAAGGGCGGATTCTCCGGGGGAAACTCCGCCCCCTCTCTGGGGCTTGCGCCTTGGTGAAACTTGGAGAATATCTTGGGCGGCGGATTATCCGGCCCCCTCCTGGGGTGGATTATCCGGCGTAGCCGGAAAGTCCGGCCAAAACTCCGCCCCCTCTCTGGGGCTTGCGCCTTGGCGAAGAGCAGGAGGGGCGGATTATCCGGCCAGGCCGGAAAGTCCGGCCAATGTTACGCCCTTTCCGGGCTTGCAGAGCTTGGCAGAGGAGGAGGCGGATTATCCGCCTGGGCGGATTATCCGCCCCCAAAGGTAGATTTCTGAGCTGCAACACTTCAACACACATTAAATGATCCTTGGTATTGTTATCTAACACACAAAACACTAGGGATTAAGAAATGTTCTTTCAATCTCCCCCTTTTTGGTGTTAGATGACAATACTAGGATTTGCAAAGAGACCGGCAAGTGCCACCTTAGATAATGAAAGGCGCTCCCCCTAGATGTGTGCATATTTAAGATTTGCATTTGAATACAAATACACACACTAGGTAGAACACTACTTTTAAGGTTTGGAGAGAAAAGTCATACCACCGGAATCTATAGCCATGGCATACAAAGAAAATTCCATGAATCCATATGTCATCAAATATGCTCCATAATTCCCAAATATGCTCCATAATTCCATAATTCCATGGGGTCCATGATAGATAAATCCAGAAATCCATGAATACCAAACATAGTACCAAACTGTGGAGTACGACATAGTCTTACACAAACAACCACAAAAAGCAAACAAGTTCACGCTAGAAAAGGCACAAGAAAGCAAATGAAAAACGACTAAAAACGAAAAGCTTGTGCCCGACCCTTGCAAATCCACGAAACCTAATAGAACTACTTCTCCCCCTTTGGCATCGAAACGCCAAAAAGGAAGAAGAGCGATGCTAACGTCCCTGGAGATCACGTGGGAGGGAAAGGCTTGGGTTGAGAGAATCAAACTGAGATGGTACTACACACCCAAATTTGCAAGAATCAAATCAATCAAAAGCCAAATTTGAGTGTGTTTTCCATAAGAACAAAAGGTATGCAAGAAAATCCAACGAGACCCATGAAAAACCAACTCTTCTCGAGGAAGAGGGCGGTGGCCGAGGCCACCATGTTGGAGCGCATGGCATGACACCGCGAAGATGTATCTTGAGTTCAAAACCAATGCTCATCGATGACCCACATATCACAAAATGATATTAAGGGAAATGATTTTACTTGCTTTCGGCATGATGGGGGGAGGGTTGGCCCAATCAATTAGGACCACACTCCCCTATGTCTATGCCCACATCTAAGCCAAATACATGAATAAGAACAAGTGAGTGTGCAAGAATAGTCAAGCCAAGATCCTTGAATCTACGATATTTAGCTCATTCCGCAAATAACAAAATCTTGCTTCATCGAGGGGCTTCGTGAAAATATCAGCAAGTTGGTTCTTCGTGCTCACAAATGACAGAGCAATATCTCCACGAGCAACATGATCCCGAATAAAGTGGTTGCGAATCTCTATATGTTTTGTTCTTGTATCTTTGCATGGATTGTAAGCAATTTTGATAGCACTTTCATTGTCGCATAAAAGAGGCACTTTGTCACAATTGACACCATATTCCTTTAAAGTTTGCCTCATCCATAACAATTGAGTACAAGCACTTGCAGTGACAACATATTCAGCTTCGGTTGAGAGTGAAATACAATTGTTTCTTTGATGACCAACACACTAGAGACCTGCCCAAGAATTGGCATGCACCAGAGGTTGATTTCCTATCATCTTTGTCACCAGCCAATCTGAATCGGTGTAACCACACGAGAGAAACTTGAACCCTTGGGATACCATAACCCAAAATTTGGGGAATGAACCAAATATCGAAGATTAAGCGGACCGCCACTAAGTGGCTGTCTTTAGGAGCGGCTTGGTACCTTGCACACACTCCTACACTTAACACGATATCGGGCCTAGATGCGCAGAGGTAAAGGAGAGCCGATCATGGATCGGTATACCTTTTGATCCACATCTTTACCCTTGGGATCGAGCTCAAGATGACACTTTGTTTGCATTGGGGTGGCAACGCCATTGAGATCCGTCATCTTGAACCTTTTGAGCATGTCTTGGATGTATTTAGCTTGATTAATAAAGGTTCCCTCTCTAAGTTGTTTGATTTCAAATCCAAGAAAGAACCTGAGCTCACCCATCATGGAAATCTCAAACCTGTCAGTCATAAGCTTTGAAAATTCATCGTTAAAAGCTTGGTTAGTAGAGCCAAAAATAATGTCATCTACATAGAGTTGGCATGCAAAAAGCTCCCCATTGACCTTCTTAGTAAAAAGAGTGGGATCGATTTGCCCAACTTCGAATCCACGGTCTAGCAAAAGCTCTTTAAGGTGCTCATACCACGCACGTGGGGCTTGTTTAAGGCCATAGAGCGCCTTATCGAGTTTGTAGACATGGTTCGGAAATTTGGGGTCCTCAAACCCCGGGGGCTGCTTGACGTATACTAACTCATGTAGAGGACCATTAAGGAAAGCGCTCTTAACATCCATTTGTTGTAATTTAAAATTATGATGAGCTGCATATGCAAGAAGGATACGGATGGACTCAAGGCGAGCCACAGGAGCATATGTCTCGCCAAAATCAATCCCTTCTACTTGAGAGAATCCTTGAGAACAGAGTAGTGCTTTATTACTCAAAACAATGCCATTTTCATCCTGTTTGTTCTTGAAGATCCACTTGGTGCCGATAACATTGCGGCAATCCTTTGGCTTTTCTACGAGCTTCCACACTTTGTTGCGTTCGAAGTTGTTTAATTCTTCATGCATTGCAACAACCCAATCGGGGTCTTCAAGAGCATCAAAAACCTTCTTTGGTTCAACCATGGAAATGTGAGCTTGATGATCACAGAAGCTAGCAAGCTCTCTTCGAGTGGATACCCTTCGTCGTAGGTCACCAACGACCTTGTCAAGAGTGTGACCTCTTAGTTCAAGGTTGCGATCAGCACGAGCCTTGCGACGAGCCTCAATATCCTTATTGTTTCTTGAAGGAGTGGATTCAATTGTTGTATCCTTGACTTGATTACTGCCTTGTCCTTGATCTTGGTCACCGGTACTATCAGAAGATTGTTGCTGAACATTTTCTTCAGGCCCGGATAATCCGCCCCTTGGAGGGGCCGGACTATCCGGCCTGGGCGGTGAAGTACCAGAACCATCTTCCTGAGAGAGCCTGACTGGATTTGGAGACCCAGGGCCGGATAATCCGCCCTCGGGGGCCGGAGAATCCCCGGGAGCTCAGAGTTGTTGACTTCTCCGGATCCTCCGGAACAAGTTGGAGTGTCGAGCGGATTGTCCGCCTTGAGGGGCGGATAGTCCGGCTGGGACTACCAGCTTGTCCAGGGATGATGGTCTTCACAGATTGTGGTGTTGGTGCAGGATTTTCTCCAACGGAGGGAGCTTGTTGATCTTGTGAAGATGAGGGCTCCACTTGAGTGCAGCATTGTCCTTCCCGATCCGCCACAAGGGGTTCCTCAATGGGCGGAAAAATCCCACGCCCATTCTTCTTATGGCATCTTGGGGTATTTCAACATCGCATCACAAACATCAACTTGCCCTACAAAGGAGCCGTTATTTTCATCGAACTCCACACTACAAGATTCTACAACAATCCCGGAGCTTGTTGTAGACTCTATAAGTGGGATTCGCACCGTAACCAACAAATATACCCTCTAAAGCCTTGGATTCAAATTTTGACAAGCGGACACCTTTAATAAGAAAGAAACACTTACACCAATACCTCAAGTATGAGATGTTGGGTTTGTTGCGTAAGTATTTCATATGGGGTCTTGTCCAAGATCTTCGAAGGTAAAGCCGGTTTGATGAGTGACAAGCAAGGATATGGCTTCAGCCCAAAAATTATAAGGAGACTTAAATTCAGCTAGCATAGATCTTGCCATATCCATCAAAGTCCGGTTCTTCCTCTCGGCTACACCATTTTGTTGAGGGGTGTACGCGGAATATTGGTGTCTAATCCCTTCGCTAAGAAACTCGTTTAAAGTGTAGTTCTTGAATTTTTTGCCATTGTCACTTCTAATTGCCAATATGGGAACATTGTGTTGACGTTGAACTTCATTGGCAAAGTCGATGACAGTTTGTTGAGTCTCACTTTTCAGCTTGAAGAAATATACCCATGTATATCTTGAGTAATCATCGACGATGACCAAACAATATTTCTTCCCACCAAGACTTGCATGAGAAGGAGGTCCAAATAAATCCACATGGAGTAATTCCAAGATCCTCTTCGATGACACAATAGTCTTCCTCTTGTGGGGAGAATCATGCATTTTTCCTTCAACACAGGCCCTGCAAACACGATCTTTGGCAAAAGAGACATTGTCTTTTAGTCCAAGAATGTGGCCACCCTTTTGGAGACTTTGCAAAGTTCTCATGTTGACATGGGCTAAACGGCGATGCCATAGCCAGCCCACGTCGGCCTTTCCGAATAGACACATCGGACCCGAAGTGGTTTTCCCCGAGAAGTCCACCACATACAGGTCATTTTCGACGTATCCAACGAAAGCGACCTTTAGATACTTGCTCCATAAGAGTACCACCAAATCATCATCGATAAAAACAGCAAAACCCATATTGCCAAGGGCACGAACAGAAAGAAGATTATAGCCAAGGGTCTCAACAAGCATGACGTCCACGAGAGAGATATCGTGGGCAACCACAACCTTGCCAAGACCCAATACTTGAGATTTAGACTTATCACCATAGGAGACTGTGATATTATCAAGATTTGGACGCATCTCCGTGATGATCTCCTTGCTTCCGGTCATATGACTAGTGCAGCCACTATCCAACACCCATTTCGACCCACCGGAAGCATAGCCCTGCAAGAAAATTACTTCTTGGTTTTAGGTACCCATTTTTCAATGGGTCCTTTCATGTTAGTAACAAGGGTCTTTGGGACCCAAATAGACCAAGCAATAAATTCATCAAAAGGACCAACATAATAAGCATAAACATCGCCATAATCATCACAAAAGAGTTCATAATTCGGATTGTGAGAACCTGCAAAACCAATATTATTAGTCTTGTCTTTTGTGACAACCTTCTCAGCCGTGCTTGTCTTTAATTGCACATTCTTGGTCTTGTTCTTCTTGGTTTTCTTCTTCTTGGACTTGGTGACATATCCAAGTCCCTCTCTACCATGATTTGACCTTTTATTGTCAAGGACTTCATCAAGAACACCTTTGTCCTTTGTAGTGATGTCCTTGATCACCCCTTTTTCCACATTAGCATTTTTCTTGTTACTATATGTTGAGTTGGACGAGATAGGAGTATCATATATGGCCAATCGAATTTGAAGCTGATCATGTGACTCATTGAGGATAGAGAACTCGTTTTTCAATGCCTTGTGAGCATTGTCAAGTTTCTCCAATTCCTCGGAGAGTCTATCATGAGCAGCCCCAAAGTCAATCCTTTCCTTCTTTAACTTCTTTGCCTTGGTGACCGCATTGTCACGTTCCTTAACGAGTTTAGTCACAATTTCTTCATGTGACTCTTCCATAGACTCAAGCCTCTCTTCAAGAGAGACCCGAGCTTCTTCTTCTTCTTCAAGAGCATTTTTTAGGGATGCAATTTCCATTGCATCCTCCCTTTCAATTCTGCCCTTTTCTTCGAGGAGAGCTTCGTTTTGGGCCAACTGGTCCATAAGAGCCTCAAAACGAACTTTGTGCTCACCTTGCAAGTTAGTATAGAAATAATCCAAGGCAATAATCTCTTCTTTAACCTTAAGACTAGCAGGATCATCCATGTCTATCATAGCCTTGGGAAAGGAAGAGTTAGAAGAAGTTACCTGAGCTTCTTGCCATGAGACAAGTAGGATTCTTGTTGATGATGTTTTCGTTTGGAGAGTCGAAGAGTGATGTTGATGTAGATGTGGTGGCTATAGCAGCCACCTCTTGAGAGCTATCGTCCTCGTCCTCATCTTCACTCCCCGATGAATATTCTTCTTGAGCTACTAGAACAATCTTTGGTTGCTTCTTGAAAGGAGCATTTTTCCTTACAAACTGTTTCTTACGTGGAGCTTTTGATTTGTCCTTGAAAATGAGTCTTCCTCCATTATCCTCTCTACTTTGATATGGACACTCAGCTACGAAGTGCAACCGGTCACCACAATTAAAGCACGTTCTCAGCTTAGGACCATTTTCTTTTCTTCCATAGGCTCCACTTTTGCGATCTAGTTCAGCTTTAGCCTTGGCTGGATCTTTCCAAAAGTTTCTTGCATAAAGAGCCAAGTATTGTCCGTGGATCCTTTTTATATCTTCGGGACAGTCCAGGCCTTCTACCGCATATTCATCATGATCAACCACACTAGTCTTCAAAGCCATGTTTACCCCCTTTTGCATCCCCATAGCTCGAGCACGAGCATCTTCGGCATTCTTGGCAGCCACTTTGAATGCGGCCATTTCTTGCATTACCTCATTGGATGACATGAGGTGATAATTATGCCTACCTTGGAGACTTTTCAAATCAGGGCTCAAATGGCATAAGAGCACGACATACTTGCTTGATCCAAGCATCATCAACATAAGCCGCTCCGTGGTTTCGAAGGTAGTAGCTATTGCCTTGAGCCTCCTATACATGTCCTCGTGGTCTTCTCCATCCAAAGATATAAAATCCTTGACTTCATTGCTCAAGGCATCATATATATTCCTTCTCATACTTTCATTCCCGATGAAGAGCTCGGTGAGAGCATCCCAAGCTTCTTTAGCTGTGCTAAGATGCTGAATGTGTGGCATGTCTTTATCTCCCACACCAAGTGTATCATGTGTAGGGCAGTAGCATTGAGTTGGCTATCGACCACTTCTCTCCTTGTGAGATTGTTAGGATTTCCAACGTGAAGACCATTTTCGATGATCTTCCACAACTCTATGGAGGAAGCACATGAGATTTCATCAAAATTGCCATTGAGAGAAAGTAGAAGGCGACAGTTTGGGTGGATCACCCTATTATGTATATGTGGGTGAGGAATAGGCGGATCGGGGAATACACATGAGAAACCTCATTGTATCCATCCTTACCGCTATCCTTTTCGAGGAGGAGCTCTTACTTGTATCATCACCTACCACTTCGTTATCTTTGGAAACAGTTTTACCTTCCTTGGATTATGAGTGGTATCCTCGAGTTAGATGGAGGTGATCTTTGCGGATGTGGAGAGACGCATTATCAATTGACGCATCTCTTCCATCTTAGCCTCCATAGAACTCACCAAGGTTGTTTCCAGCGTCTTGAGATCGTTCATGGTGACTACCTCCGGAGCATCACTCCCATCTCCCTTGGAACCCATACTTCTCTTAGGCTGTTAAGCCCGAAATAAGAGCCGAGGCTCTGATACCAATTGAAATGGATCGTATGGGCACCTAGAGAGGGGGGGGGTGAATAGGTGCTAACCAATTTTAATATACTTTTTCAATTTTAGGCTTGAAACAAAGTAAATTCTCTAGATATGCAACTACGAGAATTTCCCTATATGTAAACCTAACTACTAAGCACGTAGAAGAGGAGCGAGGAAACCGTAGTGGAGCACACGGAGACACAGGGATTTGTTTTACCGCAGTTCCTTCCTTGTTAAGGGAAGTACATCTGCGTTGGAGGGGTGGGCGGTTCTAAGACCACCACGCCACAATAGGCCTCACCCTATTCTCCGATGGATCTCGCCACGAGAGGCCTGATCCACCTTCTCCACTATTGGATCCCTTCGAGGCGGGAACCGGTGCCTTTTACAACACTATCGGGGCACACACCCACAACCGAATTGGGGGCTCCCGGGATGACAACAAGTTGTCACAAAAACAAGGTTTATCAATATAAACAAAAACAAGGATCTAGATCTTTGCAAGAAATACTAGATCGGAGGTTCTCCAAATGAATGGAGAGGAGATGAAGCGCTTGATTGCTGATGATGAAGGTTGAGTTCTCCTCCTTCGATTCCCAAAGGGATGGGGCCTTTGGATGGATCTAGGTGGAGCACTCTTGATTATCCGGCCCCCTCCTGGGGCGGATTATCCGGCGTAGCCGGAAAGTCCGGCCAAAACTCCGCCCCCTCTCTGGGGCTTGCGCCTTGGCGAAGAGCAGGAGGGGCGGATTATCCGGCCTGGCCGGAAAGTCCGGCCAATGTTCCGCCCCCCCTTCTGGGGCTTGCGCAGGCTTGGGCAGAGGGAGGGGCGGATTATCCGCCCCTGGTGGGGCCGGATTATCCGCCCCCAAAGGTAGATTTCTGAGCTGCAACACTTCAACACACATTAAATGATCCTTGGTATTGTTATCTAACACACAAAACACTAGGGATTAAGAAATGTTCTTTCAATCTCCCCCTTTTTGGTGTTAGATGACAATACTAGGATTTGCAAAGAGACCGGCAAGTGCCACCTTAGATAATGAAAGGCGCTCCCCCTAGATGTGTGCATATTTAAGATTTGCATTTGAATACAAATACACACACTAGGTAGAACACTACTTTTAAGGTTTGGAGAGAAAAGTCATACCACCGGAATCTATAGCCAAGGCATACAAAGAAAATTCCATGAATCCATATGTCATCAAATATGCTCCATAATTCCATAATTCCATGGGGTCCATGATAGATAAATCCAGAAATCCATGAATACCAAACATAGTACCAAACTGTGGAGTACGACATAGTCTTACACAAACAACCACAAAAAGCAAACAAGTTCACGCTAGAAAAGGCACAAGCAAGCAAATGAAAAACGACTAAAAACGAAAAGCTTGTGCCCGGCCCTTGCAAATCCACGAGACCTAATAGAACTACTTCTCCCCCTTTGGCATCGAAACGCCAAAAAGAAATAAGAGCCGAGGCTCTGATACCAATTGAAATGGATCGTATGGGCACCTAGAGGGGGGGGTGAATAGGTGCTAACCAATTTTAATATACTTTTTCAATTTTAGGCTTGACACAAAGTAAATTCTCTAGATATGCAACTACGAGAATTTCCCTATATGTAAACCTAACTACTAAGCACGTAAAAGAGGAGCGAGGAAAACGTAGTGGAGCACACGGAGACACAGGGATTTGTTTTACCGCAGTTCCTTCCTTGTTAAGGGAAGTACATCTGCGTTGGAGGGGTGGGCGGTTCTAAGACCACCACGCCACAATAGGCCTCACCCTATTCTCCGATGGATCTCGCCACGAGAGGCCTGATCCACCTTCTCCACTATTGGACCCCTTCGAGGCGGGAACCGGTGCCTTTTACAACACTATCGGGGCACACACCCACAACCGAATTGGGGGCTCCCGGGATGACAACAAGCTGTCACAAAAACAAGGTTTATCAATATAAAAAAAAGAAGGATCTAGATCTTTGCAAGAAATACTAGATCGGAGGTTCTCCAAATGAATGGAGAGGAGATGAAGCGCTTGATTGCTGATGATGAAGGTTGAGTTCTCCTCCTTCGATTCCCAAAGGGATGGGGCCTTTGGATGGATCTAGGTGGAGCACTCTTGTATGAACTTTTGAGATCTGATCTGTTCTTTTTCGAGATGAATCCAGTTACCTGGCAGGAGGGGGATTGCTGGCTTAAATACCCCCTCCCCAGATCTGGCCGTTGCACAACTTTGGGGGCGGATTATCCGCCCCCCACTTGGGGCGGATTATCCGCCCCCTGGGAAAACTCCGCCCCAAGGGCGGATTCTCCGGGGGAAACTCCGCCCCCTCTCTGGGGCTTGCGCCTTGGTGAAACTTGGAGAATATCTTGGGGGCGGATTATCCGGCCCCCTCATGGGGCGGATTATCGGCGAGCCGAAAGTCCGCCAAAACTCCGCCTCTCCGGGCTTGCGCCTGGCGAAGAGGGAGGGCGGATTATCCGCCCCCCTGGGGGGCGGATTATCCGGCCAGGCCGGAAAGTCCGGCCAATGTTCCGCCCCCTTCCGGGCTTGACAGGCAGAGGGAGGGGCGGATTATCCGCTCGGTGGGGCGGATTATCCGCCCCCAAAGGTAGATTTCTGAGCTGCAACACTTCAACACACATTAAATGATCCTTGGTATTGTTATCTAACACACAAAACACTAGGGATTAAGAAATGTTCTTTCAAGGTGGGTCACCCAGCAGTGCATCCAGCACATATGTCAAATTACCAGCATTGAGGACAATGCTCAAATTGCAAAACCAATCCGCGAAGTTGCTTCCATTGTTTTTCAACTTTTCTTTCTCTAGGAACGCATTAAAATTGATGGTAGGGGGCCTCCATTGATCTACAACATATTTTCAATAATTTAGACTAAGTTTATGACAAATTGAGTTCTAATTAATAGTTAAATTAATCTAGGTGAACTCCCACTCAAAACAATATCCCTCACATTGTTTTAGTGATCACACGAACCAAATCCACCACATCAAAACCGATCATCACGAGAGTTGATGTAGCTTCAATGGCGAACAATCAACATGTTCATCATATCTACTATATGACTCATGCTTTACCTTTCGGTGATCCGTGTTCCGAGACCATGTCTGTACATTGTCGTGGTATTTACACGGCAGATGCTACTGGGGGTAGCTTACGTAGAGGGAGCAAGGCGACGTAGGAGAATCCGGGAGCGAGATTGGCACACGATGTACCCAGGTTCACGTCCCCTCGGTGGAGGATCGCTCGTAAACTCAGCTGTCACCGCGTGGAGTCGATCTGTGCGTTCTCACGCAGGGCTTCTGATCAAGTCGACCGCGCCGGCCGGCTGCCGAACGAGACCGATTGGCCTCCAATCCTAGAGCCTCCAAATAGCAGTTTTTGAACAGCACGTATGGTGGTGCGATCTGGCTGCCGGCGACGATGGGGGATCCCGCCCGGATTATCACCCTCCAAGCGCCGCTTGCCCCACGGTGGGCGCCAACTGTCGTGGTATTTACACGGCAGATGCTACTGGGGGTAGCTTACGTAGAGGGAGCAAGGCGACGTAGGAGAATCCGGGAGCGAGATTGGCACACGATGTACCCAGGTTCACGTCCCCTCGGTGGAGGATCGCTACGTCCTGCTATCAATCCAGTATATGATCATAGATTGGTTTACATGGAGTCGCCGGAGGCGGTGGGGGAGACTAGATCTAATATGACATACCCCTTGAGGGTGCCCTTGGTGGCTTTATATATGCAGCCAGTTAGGGTTTACAAGTGCTTTAGTGGGCTTTCTATTGGAGTCGCCGTCTTGGGCCTCGATCGGCGCGATCGTTCGGGTCCAAAGACGCTCGCCGTATCCGGTGAGTCGACCCGCTCTATGTTTGGCGATCCAGCTGGCAAATCCGCTTCGTGGGTATACCCCGATTGGTATTCCCCCATCATACATGCTAGGCTCGTCAAGATCAAACCTTAGCTTCCGCATGAGCAAACCTGGCTTGCTCACATTGTATACACTCGCAGAATCTAACACACCCGATCATCACGTGGTGCTTCGAAACAACGAGCTTTAGCAACGGTGCTTACTAAGGATGAACACTTTATAACTCGAAATTTTTTGTGCTTGAGGGATCATCTTATAATGTTGCCGTCGCAAACTAAGTAATACAATATGTATAAAAGGATTAACATCACATGCAATTCATAATATGTGATATGATATGGCCTTTCTTATTGTGCTTCCGATCTCCATCTTCAAGCACGAACATGATCTCCATCATCACCGGCATGGCGTCAAGGTCAATGGAGCCGCTTCATGATTGTCGTCCACCAGCATCAACTATTACAACTACTTTGAATAATAGACACACAAGTCTTAACGTAATTAAAGACAACCATATGGCTCCTGCCAGTTGCCGACTTACAATAAGGAACATTGCATACATCATATATAATCACAATCATGGTCATATCACATCACAGCACACCCCTGCAAAACAAAGTTAGACGCCTCTAATTTTCTTTGCATGTTTTACGTGGTTTGGGGCTTTCAATAAGTGTCGTTCTAACTTACGAACAAGAACAACAACATTGATACTAGTATTGTCAATCACCCGTTGTAAATTTAATCTTAACTATGTTGGGAGAAACAAGCACCCGCAAAGCCACTTATGCAATACAAGTTGCATGTCAAGCGTGGAGCAAGTCTCATGAACGATGTCATGTAAGGTTAGCCCGGGCCGCTTCATCCCACCATCCCGTAAGATGCAAAGTACACAAGGGGCAATCAACAGCAAAAGCATCAACGCCCATAATGACCATTGTGTTCTAGTCGTGCAATAGATCTACATATAGACATGGCTCTGATACCATTGTAGGCGTTCGTAGCATGGAAAACAAAAAATTTCTACCGTATGCACACAAACAAGCCAAGATCTATCTACTAGATTGTAGTCGATCCTTCCGGCGCTGCGTTTCGGCAGCGCTTCCGCAGTCGATCACACGTTCGGTACTCGATGAAGACCTTCCTCTCCCTTGTTCCAGCAGGTAGCAGAGGTTGTAGTTCTCCCCTCGCGATTCCGGCAGCACGACGGCGTGGTGTCGGAAGTAGAGGGAAGATCCCGCAGGGCTTCGCCTAAGCCGGTGCGAGTTATGGTGGATCTAGGGTTTCCTGGTGATCTATGTTTAGAAGGCCGGGAGGAGGAGGAGGTGTCGGCGGCGCAAGGCGGCGGCAGCGCAAGGGGTGGGGAGGCTAGCTCTTGTGGTGTTTGGGGCAGCCCTCCCCCTCTATTTATGAGAGGGGGGCAGCCTTGGGAGGGGAGAGTTTGAATCCAAACCCAAACCCAAGTTGGATTGAAGGAAGGACTCTTTCCTTCTTCCACTAGGAAACCATTGTTCCAGTTTGACTTTTCAAACCTCCCGTTTGACTTTCAATTTAGAGCTTTAATTCTCTCTTGCAAATGCCTAAACCAAGTGACCTAGGATATGATCCAATTATTCCACTTACCCATGAAATATTCATGGACCATTCCCCTTCCGGTCCGATGAACCTTCTAGAACCTCTCCGATGAAAACATCGAAATCATTCCCGAACTCCGGAATCGGACTTTCCTTATATGAATCTTATTCTCCGGACCATTCTAGATCTCCTCGTGATATCCCGGATCCCATCCAAGACTCCGAACAACATTCGGTATCCCTACTTACATTCCATATCTACTAAACAACATCGAATCCTTAAGTGTGTCTCCCTACGGTTCGTGAATTATGCGGACATGACCGAGAGACTTCTCCGATCAATAACCAATAGAGGTATCTAGAAATTCAGATGGATCACACATATTTAAACGATTACTTTGCGATCGAATGAACCACTTACATACGATACCAATTTCCCTTTGTCTTGCGATAGTTTACTTATCCGAGGTTTGATCGTCGGTATCTCTGCATACCTAGTTCAACCTCGTTACCCTAAGTACTCTTTTCTCATTCCCGTGATATGTGATCCCTTGTGAGCCAGTCACATGCTTGCAAGCCAATTGGATGACATTCCACCGAGAGGGCCCAGAGTATATCTATCCGTCATATGGATGGACAAATCCCACTCTTGATCCATGTGCCTCAACACATACTTTCCGAACAGTCAATGCCACCTTTATAGCCACCCAGTTACGGTGTGGTGTTTGATGTTATCAAAGTATCCTTCCGGTGATGGTGATTAGCATGATCTCATGGTCGAAGGAATTAGGTTACTGTGTATCATAAAGCTTATAGCAAATGAACTATTGAAATGACTTGATCTTAATGCTACGCTTGTCTATAGGAGTATGTCCATCATACCATTCTCCTAATGATATGATATTTTTGTTAATAACATCTCAATGTTCATGATCGAGAAACCACGATCATCTATTAACCAACAAGATAGTATTATAAAGAGGCTTTACCAGGGACACTAAGTTAGTTTACAAATCACACAAGTATTAATGTTTCCGGTTAATACTATTATAGCATAAATGTAAACATTTATCATAAACACAAAGATATAATAATCACCACTTTTATTATTGCCTCTAGGGCATATCTCCAACATAATTCGCAATGTTAACATTAGTTGAAAGGTAAAATCAAATGGAAGCCGGTTAAAACCAAAGGAAAATTATCGGTAAAAAGTGTCGCAATTTGGAGATATCAATATGTTTTGTGCCAAACTAGTTGAAGGGACATACTAATAGATAATGCTCACAAATATTTCCACCAAAACTCTGAAGCATTCCTTACCACATTATTATGAGTCTCCGGTTGTACCTCTAGCTCCTCGGCTGTGGCTCAATATATAATGTCACATTTGATTCTATCTTGGTGTGATCTTAGTATTGCCACCTGAACTTGTTCTCATTGGCATAGAATAAGGATGGAAGACAACAAATAAATTGGCATTTGGGACGCACATGGTTACCCACATACCAATCTACTAATTCAGTTGGCATACACATTAGGTAACACGACCATTATAATGGCTCTATATTTCTTTTGTTTGTTGAAACATATGACATTATGTGGCTCTGTCTCCAACTCTCATGGAGCACGCTGGAATGCTAGAGGACAAATGGTAAGGTGCCCATTATCTTGAAGACATGTGCTCATGGAGACTCAGGCGAGAACCAATAACGGTGTGATCATTATCATTATTCAATCTAGGGGGCTCTTCGAAGCCACTAGCTGCACTGATAAGGCTAGGGAACCTGAAGCATGCAGGACCCAGCGACCACCAGCCATTTTACAGGAGATTCCATGTGACCGACCTATAAATATGTGTGTGTTTGAGTATGTGATAGTATGTGTGTGCTATCACAGGAGATCGCTGGGTATTAAACTAGCCAACGCAACCAAAATTCGGAACTGATGGAAAGAGCTAGTGCAATCCACTTATACACTTCAACACCCCCTCTCACATGTGACGGAGAGAAGTCAGCACATGCAACCGGAAGAGAGCGACGGCGCGCGAAACTCACGTATGACTCAAGAGGCCTATACGTGGACACAAAGGGGTCAACAGCAATTTTAGGATAAATTGCGAAAGCCAGGACTCGAACTCGAGACCTTAGGCTCTGATACCATGTCAAGCTTCATGCACTAGCCAACGCAACCAAAAGTCCGAACTGATGGAAAGAGCTAGTGCAATCCACTTATACACTTCAACAAGGACACGGGAGCAGTATGGATGTAATTGAGCTATTCTATAGTACCATCAAATGATTATGGGTCTGATACGTTGGAAACGTATCTATAATTTTTGATGCTCCATGCTTGTTTTGTATCTACTTTGCTTTGCTTGACTACACTTTGAGGTGCTTTTTACATGTTTTCTGGTACTAACCTATTAACAAGTTGCAATAGTGCCAGATGCCTGTTTTCTGCTGTTTTTGGTTTCAGAAAAGTTAGTAAAGAAATATTCTCGAAATTGGATGGGACAAACATCAAAGGCAATTACTTTCCATGGGGAACAATAAGTCTAGAGGAGAGCCGGACGGTCCAGCCAGGGGGGCCAGACCCATCCCAGGTGTGGGGGCAGGTGGGCCAGCGCCTAGCTAGGGTTTGGTGGCCCTGGACGCCTCCCGTTCTCGCCCCTTCGCCTATAAGAATCCCCCAATGCAGAAACCCTGAGTACCCGATCAGAAGTCCACGAAACCGTCTGTATCCGCCGCCACCATCGTCCCTAGATTAGGGGGGATCTGAAGTTCTTCCCGGCACCCTGCCGGAGGGGAGATCATCTCGGAGGCCTTCTCTCCAGTATGATGCGTGAGTAGTTCCACCTTGGACTATGGGTCCATGTAGTAGCTAGATGGTTGTATCTCCTCCTTTGTGCTTTCATGTATAGATCTTGTGAGCTCTGTTCATGATCAAGATCTAATCTATTTATAATCATGCATGTTATGTTTGCGGGGATCCGATGGATATTGAGATTATTATGTTGGTTTGATTAATGGTTTTGTCTTTATGATTCTATCATGTCTGTGTTGTTTGTGATCTTGCATGCTCTCTGTTGCTAGTGGTTATCTTGGCCAAGTAGTTGTTAGTGACTCCAAGAGGGGGTATTTATGCTCGATAGTGGGTTCATGCCTCTAGTTTCCAAGGGAAGTGACAAAAATCTCTTCGGTTGTAGAAGTGTCAAGCTTCATGCACTAATCCTCTAGGTCTCCGCGTTGCTTGCAACACCTGTGTGACGTTTCCTTCCTCCTTCCGGTTCGATAACCTCGGTCTCAACTGAGGGAAGACTTGCTGTTGTGCTCTTCACACCTTGCTCTTGGGGTTCCTAACAAGACTCCACATCAAGCACCAAGTTCTCTGGCGCAACCAAGGAGTCATCAACAAGTTTTCTGGCACCGTTGCCGGGGATCTACACAACAACTTCAACCTTTTCCTCCCCGTCAACAAGTTTTCTGGCGCTGTTGTCGGGGAGGCTAAGGACGTCTTCACTAGGGAGTCCTTCACTTCCTTTATCTTTACTTTATTTTTAGTTTGCTTCGTTTCTTTTGCTTGGTTTTGTTTGCCTCTTTTCAAAAAACCTAAAAAAATTAGTCTAGCTTGGTTTGCTTTCTTTATTCAAAAACACAAAAAAATAGTTCCTACTCTAGTTGGTGGTCTGTTATTGCCTTGCTTGGTTATGCTTTCTATCAATGGATGGTTTCTTTGAAACTAGTTCTTATTGGCAAGGTGGGTTTACGGAAGAACAAAAGTATTATTATAAGGAACACCGTTTGTCACAAAAAGGAAAACACTTATGGGAACAAATTGATAAGTTGAATACTATTGCTAGAGACGTGTGCTCTACTTATAATGTTACTTATTGCTTTGATAAATCTTGTTGATGTAGGAGGTATAAACACCTTCCTTTTCAGTTTGAGTATAATGATAATGTTACCATAGCTTCTTATGTTAAAGGAAATTATGACTTTTATGATGTGGAAGAAATTTAAGAATTTATTGCTTTCAAGGGTGCATTTGAGATTGCTAGTTTTCTTGAAAATACTGATGATGCACCTTATGAATGTGTGGTTTATGAGATACTTAAATTTTGCTTTGATAATTACAAGGAATCAAATGGCTATATTCTTGAATATTTTAATAGATGCTTTCCACACATGGTAGAGACTAATGCCTTGCAGGAGCCTATGGAAGAAGAAATTGTTAAAACTAGAAGCTCATTAGATGAAAAAGAGAAGGAGAGTGATAAACAAAAGGAGGAATGGATCTACCCATGCCTACCTTCTAATGAGACTAACTCTTTACCCCTTATATTATTTGATTGTCCCCCATGCTTACCAAAGGAGGATGAATGTTATGTTCGTGTGGATCCTTTTGAAATATCTACTTTGGGTAAAACCTATGAAGGTTTTAATCCCACTGTTTTTGAGATTGATAGAAATTATGAGTTTGTAGATCATGAAAAGCATGCTTTATGTGATATCTATATTGTTGAGTTTATTCATGATGGTACTGAAAATTATTATGAGAGAGGAAAGTATGGTTGTAGAAGTTTTGATGGTATTGAAACACCTCTCTTTGCACTGAAAGTTATGAAGTTACTCTTGTCTTATCTTCCTATGCCAGTCACTTTGTTATTTGTGAATTTATTTGCATACAAGATTCCTATGCATAGGAAGTGGGTTAGACTTAAATGTGTTTTGAATTTTCTTCTTGATGCCCTCTTTGACTTCAATTCATAATTCTTATGTGAGCATCTTCTCAAGCTGTCAAGCCTAACTTAAAGGCGTTAAAGAAAAGTACTTGTTAGGAGATAACCCAAGAGTTTCCTTGAGTCTTGGAAGTTATTACTGTTGTAATAACCTCTCCTTATCCTTTTTGTTTGCTTTTTGTGCCAAGAATGACCTCTAATGAGAGGGAAGTAAGATTTGGGGAGTTGTTGTCCCGAAACAGATTTCTGTAATCCACCAAAACAATTCGTGAGGAGGCTCTGTAACTCGGATTAAGCTCAAAATTTATGAATAAATCCCCTAGTATGTTAGATAACTTTCGTTAGTTCAATACTGTTTTATTTGAGCAACAAAAGATGTTCGAAAAAATCGGTTTCTACCTGCTGGTCTGTTTTGACAGATTTCTATCATTATTTGCATTTGCTTCTTATTGATTCCTTTTTGAGTTGTGTTCAGGTAAATTGAGCTTTTTGAAGGAGTTACTACATTAGCTTGTGTTTTTAGTGAAAAAACTTGCTGTTCCAAAGCTTTGCTAGTGGTCTAATATCTTTTGAATAAGCTAATGTTGCTAATGAAGATTGTGTGAAGTTCTGTATGAAGGAAAAATTTCAGATGTAGGGAGAGAATGATGCAATGAGATGAAGAATGGACAAAATCTCAAGCTTGGGGATGCCACCACGATGTCACCCCAAGAAATATCCAATAGGTACAAGCGTCAAAGCTTGGGGATGCCCAAGGCATCCCCTTCTTCATCAATAAAAAGCTCAGGTCTGTCTAGACACTTCATTTTTATTGTTTCATGCATAGTTGTGTTATTCTTGGTGCATCTTAGTTTTCATTTGCTTTGCTTAGGTTGTTTAGTTTTCTTGAATAAAGTAGTTTGGACCCCCGTTATCGCTGTGTTATTTTGCAAATAAGTTTGCTTGGTGTTTGGAAAGGAGTAGTAAGTTCTTGCTTGAAGTGCAAGAGGAGCTTGCATTGACTGTGACTTAGACTTTAGCATGACATGCTAGGTGTTGTTTTGGCATTATTCTTAGTGCGTATTTCTATAGAATGTCTTGTTCCAAACAATTGGGATTGCTTACTGTGCCTTGAAGAAATTATGCGTTGTTTTAGCATACAAAAGCATAGTATTGTGGTATTCTCATTTGATGTTTTGCTTGGATTGACTTGACACATGCTCCCACCATGTTATGACTATGACAAGTCACCATTAGCCTCTATGATCATTTAGTCCTTGACTTGTAGTACCACTCTTTGCTTTGATTAGTTTGCTTTGTTGCACTTCATGATTTTGGCCATTATTGCTCTCTTAGTTAGTTGGTTGCTCATAGTCTTTTGCTAGCCTCCACTTGTATGAGTAAGTTCTACTCATGACTCCAACTCCTAAGAAAGCAAGTTAGTCCAAAGTGTCCACTATAAATTCCTATGCATGGTGTGTTACACCATTCCAAGTATATTCTTGTTTTCATCTATCTTCCAATTAAAAACTATGTTGTTATGTGAAAACTTAGTGATTAAAGCACTCACGAACTTGATGGCACACTTTATTCTTTGCCCCTAATAAACTTGAACCATTGTGACAACTTTGTTGTATATGCTTGCACTTATAAGTTGGAATTAGCAGAACCGTGCTATCACGGGGAACGTTTTCAACATTGCACTTGTACCTTGTTGTACTCAGTTGATATCATGTTTTTTTGTCTATGGATGTCACCGGTGTGAAATAAAGAGGGAACTTGTAAGTCCATGGAGTTTGTATCCTATGTTAGAGAAATGTAACATCCCAGCATTTAGGACCTAACGAAGGGTAGATTAAGGAATATGGAATGTTGCATGCATCTATTTGTGAAAATGTGTGTAAAATTTTCGCCAAATAAAAACCTAAGTGATCAATGTTTCTTTCATACTTTGAGATTAGGTTTAGTCTTAAAGGATGATTGTTATAAACTTTGAGATGATCTTAAGGAGTTATGTGTTTTCAAATGGATTTGAAATATTATACTTGAGTGTTTGAATTATAATTCAAATGAATTAGATATAAGTTTTGAATCTTAATTCAATTAAGAGATAAATATTACAACTTGAATTCTATCTAAAGAAAAACAATAATGAATATAAAGTTTATTTCTTATCATTAATATATATAATCAAGTTATAAAATTATAACTTATTTGAATCATCCACATAACTTACAAAAGTAAATATACAAAGAATAGGAATATTCTTTATTAATAATAATATAATCTTTATTACAATTGAATAAAATAAAGATTACAAGAATAATAAAACAAAATTACAAAATAATAAGAAAATTACATTGGAATATTTACTAACTATCCTATATCTAAATCTAAACTAAATCTGTAGGGTTCGCAGCATAGAAAACAAAAAATTTCCTACGATGTGAACTATATACCAAGATCTATCTACTAGATACAAACAACGGGCGGATGTATATCCGTAGAGAACATACCCTTGAAGACCGACAAAGCTTAACGAGTTCAACTCGTGGTTGATGTAGACGATCTCTTGCCGATCTCAAGATCAAGAGGAAGTCCTAGCACCGCAAATCAGCAGCGCATCCGTGCTCGCATAGACGTTCGAGGCACCGAGCAACCTCCGCCTCCTCGCTCCATCGATGCAGCGGAAGCACAACTCTTTCTTGCCGAATAGCCACCGGGAATATGTATCTCGCTAGTCCGAGACCATGTGGGATAAATTCTAGAGGGGGAGAGAGATCCTTCACGAGGAGGTGTGAGAGACAAGTGAGGAGGGGGGCTCCTTTTATAGGAGGAGGGCACCCAAGGGGTGGCACGCCATGGGGGCTGCCCCCTCCCCTCCTTCATTCATGTGGGTGGACACTCCACTCACAAAATGCCCTTTAAAATCCCTCCACTCAAAAGTCCACTCAAATTCCCATTAAATTTCCACCAAATTTAATGCAAACTCTCATTAAATAAAACTCTTTTATTTTATTCAGAATTTTTTCAATTACTTTAATGAAAAACATTCACAAATAACCCCTTGCTAGAATTCTATTTCACATGCATAACCACTTTATGCAATTTCACCCGAAAACCTGTTTCGGTATCTAGTGAAATAAATTCCTGCTCTTGTTCATTCTTTCGGCATGAAACATTTGATCCAGTTGGATTTCGGTGTCTCTTAAGTGTGTCACCCTACGGTTCGTGAATAATGCGGACATGATCGAGACCCCTCTCGAATCAATAATCGAAGCGGATCGGAGACCCATCGACTCCACACATTCAACGATGACTTTCTTGTGATCGTCGGAACCTTTACGCTAGTATCTTAATCCCTTTGTTTCACGATATATTACATGTCCGAGATTAGATCATCGGATCTCCATACCTAGTTTGATCTCTATCGACGTGCACTTTTTCTCGTTCTGTGATATAACATTCTAGTGATCAAATCACTTGCTTGCAAGCTAATCAATGTGATATCACCGAGAGGGCCCAGAGTATATCTATCCGTCATCGGGATGAACAAATTCCACTCGATCCATGAGCCTCAACATAACACTTTATTAGTTCTGAATCCATCTTTATAATCACCTGTTACGGTGTGACGCTTTGATGTTATCAAGAAACTCTTCCTGTGTTAGTGATTGACATGATCTCATGGTCTAAGGATTAGGATCACTGTAAGTTGTTATAGCAATATAAACTCAATGACTTTGATCGTAATGCTATACTTGGATGAATGTTCATCACACCATTACACTAATGTTGTGATCCCGTTATTAACAACATCCAATGTCCATGATCAGAAAACCTTGATCATCTTGTTAATCAACGAGCTAGTTTATGAGAGAGGCATAACTAGGAACTTTCAGTTTGTTTATTAAACACACATGTATTAACGTTTCCGTATTAATACAATTATAGCATGCAAAATAAACATCTATCATATACTTGGAATACACATAATAAACACTTTATTATTGCCTCTCAGGGCATATTCCCTTCAGTCTCCCACTTGCACTAGAGACAATAATCTAGTTACATAGTGATAAATCTAACACCCATTGAGTTCTGGTGTTGATCATGTTTTGCTCTAGGGAGAGTTTTAGTCAACGGATCTGCTACATTGAGATCCGTATGTGAAAGGACTATATCTTCCCATGATGTTTTTTGGTGTTAAATGACAATCCCAAACTTGTTTTTAACTGTGCTCTTGAGTTTCAAGGGAGATGTCGTTGTTGTCTCATTGTATTGTGATGGATGCTCTCTTGTGATCTTTTGAAGACGGTGGCCCTTTTAGTCTTCTCCTAGTTTCTTTCTGGTTGATGTTTTTAGGTCACCGTACTATTAAGAGGGGTCCATCTTGGAGGGTGTGGGAAATCACTTGTTTTTGCACAAACCTATATGCACCGCCACAGCCATCCCATTATTCCGTGAGAGAGAGCTCTTCCTGCTCGTTGGGGCCTTTTGTGTCTCACGAACTTCCGTCATAGACCGGAAGTTCCGCCAAACCTTTTTCTCGGACTGCTGCAGTTTGTTCCGACGCTAGTTCGCCCAAGTTCCGTGGCGTTCAAGAACCTTCGTGTTGAAGTGTGCTATTTGTCGAACTTGGCGGAACTTGACCGAACTTTCTGAACTTTTCCGGCAAAGTTCTTGAGCGAACTTCTCAAGGCCGGAACTTCCGGTCGACTTCGGCGACCAGAAGTTCCGCCCAAGTTCGGTGAAGGCTCGAAAGTTTCATTTTGAAACGTGCTATTTGCCGAACTTGATCGAACTTGCTCGGAAGTTCACCGGAACTTCCGTCCGCTGACCGGAACTTCGGTTGCGCTTCGAGCGGGCGTCAACGGTCCGATGACCGCTGGAGCCAGGCGGAACTTCCGGCCTCTCACCGGAACTTCCGGTGAGGTCGCGGGGGTTGTAACGGTTCAGTGCGAGGCGGGCCTATTTAAGGCACCCCTCTTCTTCCTCCCACTGGCTCAAAATTTTTTTCTCTCTCCTCCATTAATGCTTGAGCTTCACCTCACTAGATCTCTATCTCTAGCCACTCAAACGACCTGATCTGTTGAGAGGTGAGGGAGGAGATCAAGATCTACACTTCCACCAAAGAAGATTTGATTTCCCCCACCCATCCTTTGTGGATCTTGTTACTCTTGGGTTTCTTGGAACCCTAGACGGTGTAGGGCATCCCCGGAGCTGAGGCATGTGTTGTAAAGCTTCGAGGTGTCGTTGAGGGCCTCCAATTCAGTTGTGGAGCCTCCCCCTCAACCTTGGTGTAAAGGTTTCGGTTGGCGCCTTCAAGGTCACCGGTTAGTGGATTGTGAGGCCTCCTTTGTGGGGGAGCTCACCGGAGAAGAAGGTGAGGCCTTTGTGGCGCTCGGGTGACCTTGTGTGGCCCCGACACCTCTCTAACATAGACGTAGCTCCTTGGGAGTAAACTACGGGAATTACATCTCCGTGTCCCCTCGCCGGTTACTTTGTTCCCTTCCTTTACTCCTCGCTATTTACTGTGTTGTGGTTTGTGTTCGCATTCTTGCTTTAGGTTGCTCACTTAGTTGCATCTCTAGATAACTTCTTTTCTCGTTAAGCCTAAAAGTGTGAAACAAATTAAAATTGGTAGACGCCTATTCACCCCCCTCTAGTCGTTTCAAGTCGGTACTTTCAATTGGTATCAGAGCCCAGGCTCTTTTTTTCGGGATTTACCGCCTAAGAGACTATGGCCGACGAAGGGGGTAGTGAAACTGAAAAAGCCAAAAACTTGGCCACTATGGATGACCTCAAGCAATTGGAGTCATCCATGATGTCCAAGTTCGAGGAAATGATGACTCTCTTGCAGTCCCTCAAGCCAAACCCCATGGTTGCTATTGACACACCCCAATCCAACGAGGTTCCTCCCCGTTCACGGTGTCCGCCCGGGTAACTCCTTGCTGCCACCACTCATTTGGGATTTGGTTTTGTTGCTCAAACCTCTACCAAGGTTCCAAGTGAGAACATCGAGGAGCCCGAGAACCCAACTTCAAAAGGGGAGAATGGAGGAAAGGACTACTCGGCGGTACCCCCACCGCCGAAGTACACTCCGGATCCACCCATTCCCATGCCACACATTATCCCTCAAGGAGCACCACCTATGCTAGATACGTCTAATTTCGCCAATTGGCAATATCTAATGCGCTCACATATTTCCAGCTCATCCATTGAGTTAATGAGGATTGTGGAGGATGGATTCTCTCCATTTGACCCAAAGAAGTTGACACGAGGTGAATTGGTGGACAAGCAACTCAATGCTACAGCTTTGGGAATGATTCAAAAGGCCTTGACTCCAAAGGATTTTGCTCACATTCGCCAATTTGACACTGCCAAGGAAGCTTGGGATCAACTCACCGAGCTCTTCCTTGGGAATGCTAGCATCCAAAGCTCCAAGTTTGACGAGATCAAAAACGAGTGCGATGGTTTCGCAATGCAAGATGATGAGACCCCTAAAGACATGTATAGGCGCCTTAAGGTCCTTTGTTCCACTATGAGGGACCTTGGGGCTCACTATGTTGATGACAAGTTTATGAAGAGAAAGTTCATTCAAGCTCTTCTCCCATTTGAAGAACAAAAGCTCAACTCTATCAAGGGAAGAACCAACTTTCACTTAATGACCTCCCAAGAAGTCTTGAGTGAAGTAATTGCCATGACTATTGCTAAGACGAATGCGGAGTCCGCTCGAGCTAGAGCCATTGGATCAACAAAAGTGAACCTTGCTTTGAAGGCCAAGGCTATTGAAGTTGATGATGATGATACATCAAGTGAGTGGTCTCAAGAAGATCTCAAATGTGCCTTCAACGAACATCTTGCTCTCGCTTCAAGGGCCTTTTGGAACAAGTCCGGATTCAAGTCAAGATCAAGGGACAACTCAAGATTCAACTCACCCAACAAGTCTCCCAAAGCAAGATCATGCTATAACTGCAATGACAAGAGTCACTTTGTGGCCAAGTGTCCCTTTGAGAACCATGAAGACAATGGTGGTCGCCTCATTCGCAAGGTCAAGTCAAGATCTCCTCATCCCATAAACAAGAACTACACCGTCAAGAACGCCACCAACAAGGAACGAGCAATTGTGGTCCATGAAGAATATCTTTCGGGCACGGATGAAGATGATGATGATGAAGGTCATGGTGGAGAGATTGTGGGGGTTGCTGCTATTGCCACTACCTCAACTCCACGTCTATCCCTCTTCGACTCGCCAAATGAAAATGTCATCTCCTCCAACCAAAAGTGCTTCATGGCCAAGGCCACCGAGGTATCACCGAAACCCACTCCTCAACCCATCTCTAGTGATCCTTCCTCTCTTGATCTTGTTGGTCTAGAGGTGAAGAAAGAGATGATTGACATGTGTGAATTGGTTGCTACCTTAGATGAAGAAACTAAAAACTGCTTTGAGTCCTTACTTGCACAACTTGAAAATGCTAGAGATGCCTTAGATGAAAAGGAAGAACTTCTTGACTTGCTAAGTAAAAATGAAAGAGATGCCGCCGATGAAATTGCCTCTCTCACTCAAAGTCTTGAGGATGAACAAAATATGAGAATTAATCTTGAAGAAAATGTGTCTAAGCTTGTAGATGATCATAACAACACTTTGACCTCTACAATTAAAGAACGTGACCATGCTCTTGCTTTGATTAAGGTTCTCAAGAAAGAAAATGCTGAGTTTGTGGGTGGTCATGATAAGACTCAAGAGGATCTTGAGAAACTCAAAAGGGAACACAAAGCCTTGGAGAGTAAATTCTCAAGTCTTTTTGAGGCTCATGAACAGCTTCAAACTCGATTAACTTGTGATCTTTCTAAGTCTTCCGCTGTGCAAATTATAGACTTGTCTAGCTCTCCTAACCCTTGTTGCAAGCATGAGCATCTCATAGAGGAGGTCAAGGTTTTTAAGGATCAACTTGCCAAGACTAAGAAGAAGAAGAAGAAGAAGAAGAAGAAGAAGAAAAAGAACAAGGGCATGGCCCAAGGTGTTCCAAATGGCCTAACCCTCTTGCAAAGTGACAAATTTGCCGGAAAGAACATCCCTCTTATATTCTTTGCAAATCTTATGATGGTCATGTTTATGCTAGATATGTGGGGACATCTTACACGCATGATTATCATTGGGCCATTTGGGTGCCAAAGGTTCTTGTCACTAACAAAAGGGGACCCATTGCAAAATGGGTACCTAAAACCAAGGCTTGATTTTCTTGTAGGACTATGGTTCCGGCGGATCAAAATGGGTGCTTGATAGTGGTGCCACGAGTCATATGACCGGAAGCAAGTCTATCATGACCGAGTTGAGACCCAATATTGCCAACACCATGGTCTCCTACGGTGACAAAACAAGCTCTCAGGTTTTGGGTTTTGGCAAAGTGGTGGTAACCCCGGATGTATCCTTGGTTGACGTCATGCTTGTCAAAACTCTTGGTTACAACTTACTCTCAGTTCGTGCTCTTGCTCTTATGGGTCTTTCTTCTTTCTTTAATTCTCATTCCGTGGTCCTCATGTGGAGCAAGTCTCTCAAGGTGGCTTTTGTAGGGTATGTAGAACATGACTTGTACGTGGTGGACTTTTCAAGGACCACTACTCCTCATGCTCTATGTCTCTATGCTAAAGGCATAAGGGCTGGTTGTGGCATCGCCGCCTAGCCCATGTTAACATGAGAACTTTGCAAAGACTTCACTCCGAGGGCCACATCCTTGGAATTAACGATGTTTCTTTTGCCAAAGATCGTGTTTGCAGGGCTTGTATTGAAGGGAAGATGCATGAAACTCCTCACAAAGCGCTCAATCAAATCACTACCGAGAGATGTTTGGAGCTCTTGCATATGGATCTCTTTGGTCCTCCCTCTCATGATAGTCTTGGAGGCAAGAAGTATTGCTTGGTTATTGTGGATGATTTCTCAAGATACACTTGGGTTTCTTTTTCAAGTACAAAAGTGAGACTCAACAAACCGTCATTGACTTTGCAAATGAGGTTCAACGGAAGCACAATGCAACTATTCTCTCTATTCTAAGTGACAATGGCACCGAGTTCAAAAACTATACCTTGGATGAGTTTCTCAGTGATGAAGGAATCAAGCATCAATACTCCACTCCCTACACCCCTCAACAAAACGGTGTTGCCGAAAGGAAGAATAGCACTTTGATGGATGCGGCTCAGTCTATGCTAGCTGAGTTCAAGTCTCCATACAAATTTTGGGCCGAGGCCATCTCCACCGCTTGCCATACAACCAACCGGCTTTATCTTCGCAATAATAAGAACAAGACCCCCTATGAACTTCTCACCGGGAAAAAGCCTAACGTTAGCTACTTTCGGGTGTTTGGGTGCAAGTGCTACATACTCAAGAAAGGAGTTCGGTTGTCAAAGTTTGAATCCAAGGCTCAAGAAGGAATTTTCGTTGGTTACTCAAATCAGTCCCATGCTTATAGAGTCTAGAATAAAGCCAATGGAAGAGTTGAAGAGACGAGCAACGTGAAGTTTGATGAAAATCATGAGTCTCTTGTTAGGCAAGATGGTGTTTGTGATCCAAGTGATGAAATTCCTCCCAAGGCCATAGGAAGAATGGGTGTGGGTTTCCACCTCCCCATTGAGGATCCCCTTATGGACGAAGGAGAAGGACCAAGCTCTACTCAAGTGGAGCCCTCACTCTCACAAGATCATCTTGCACCTCAAGGACCTACCTTCTTGGCACAAGCTCCCTCAAGCTCTTCCGAAGCTTCCCATGCTCATGACTCTCCAAGCTCTAAAGAACAAGATCTTCATCAACATCATCAACCTCCCCTCGATGGGGCTCATCCTCAAAGCACCTCTCATGGACAAGCTCTTCATCAACCTCATCATCCTCCCCAAGATGGGGCTCCTCCCCAAGGTCAAGCTCGTCGAGATCAAGATCAAGTCAATGATCCTCAAGGATCCTCTCCAAGTGATGACTCTCCCGAAGTGGAAATTGATGAAGATGACCCTCGTGTTCGTGCTTATAGTCAAGGGGGCGGCTCAATTGGTGGAAACGACCAAGTGGTAGCTCAAGAATCTCGAATTGAAGCACAAGCCCGTCGTCAAGCCTATCGTCTCGCCAATCTTGTTCGAGATGGCCATATCCTTGATAATGTCTATGGAGATTTCAATAAAGGTTCCACTACTAGGAGGCAACTAGCTTCCTTTTGCTCTCACCATGCGTTTATCTCTCTTGTGGAACCACAGAAAGTCTTCGAAGCTCTTGAAGATGACGATTGGCTTGATGTTATGAACGAGGAACTTCACAACTTCAAGAGGAACAATGTTTGGACATTGGTTGAACGGCCCAAAGATTGTCAAAACGTCATTGGAACCAAGTGGGTCTTCAAGAACAAGTGCGATGCGAATGGAATTGTCGTGCGCAACAAGGCAAGGTTAGTTGCCCAAGGATACTCACAAGTTGAGGGCATCGACTACGGTGAGACTTATGCCCCGTTGCCTTTGAATCCATTCGCATGCTCCTTGCCTTTGCTACCAATCATAACTTTAAATTGTATCAAATGGATGTTAAGAGTGCTTTTCTTAATGGTCCTTTGAAAGAGTTGGTATACGTCAAGCAACCTCCGGCTTTGAGGATCCACTTTTACGGACCATGTCTACAAGCTCAATAAGGCACTCTATGGCCTCAAGCAAGCCCCACGCGTGGTATGATTGCCTTAGGGAGCTCTTGTTAGACTGTGGCTTCGAAGTGGGTCTCATTGATCCCACTCTTTTTACTAAGAAAGTTGGAGGCCACTTGTTCGTATGCCAAATCTATGTTGATGACATTATCTTTGGGTCTATTAACAAAACTTTTAATGAGGATTTTTCCAAGCTCATGACCGACCGCTTCGAGATGTCCATGATGGGGGAGTTGAAGTTTTTCCTTGGATTTGAAGTCAAACAATTGAGGAAAGGGACTTTCATCAACCAAGCCAAGTACATCCAAGACATGCTCAAGAAGTTCAAGTTTGATCAAGTTAAAGGTGCCAAGACTCCCATGCCAACTAAGGTTAATCTTGATCTCGATCCCAAGGGTAAGGATGTGGATCAAAAACTCTATCGTTCGATGATTGGTTCTTTGCTCTATCTTTGTGCATCCCGGCCGGATATTATGTTGAGTGTGGGTATGTGTGCAAGATTTCAAGCCGCACCAAAGGAAAGCCACATGGTGGCTATCAATAGGATCTTTCAATATTTAGTTCATACCCCAAACTTTGGGTTGTGGTACCCCAAGGGAGCCAGCTTTGATCTAATTGGTTACACGGAATCGGACTGGGCTGGTGACAAAGTGGGAAGAAAGTCAACCTCCGGAGCTTGTCAGTTTCTCGGAAGATCTTTGGTTTGTTGGTCATCGAAGAAGCAAAACTGTGTGCCTATGTCTCGCCGTTGAGTATATCTCTGCCGCAAGCTGCTGTGCTCAATTGCTATGGATGAAGCAAACCTTGAAGGATCTTGGACTATCTTTTGACAAGGTCCCTCTTCTTTGTGACAATGAGAGTGCAATTGCTATTGCTCACAATCCCGTGCAACACAACCGGACCAAGCACATTGAGATTCGTCATCATTTCATTCGGGACCATGTTGCTAGAGGAGACATTTCTTTGGAGTATGTTCCCACCAAGGCAAATCTTGCAGATCTTTTCACGAAGCCTCTTGATGAAGCACGGTTCCGAGAGTTAAGGCATGAGCTAAATATCATTGATTCGAGCAATGTTGCTTGAGCCCTTGCACACCTACCCGTGTCTCAATGTGTATCTTGTTTGGATGTAGGCATCGATTTAGGGGGAGTGTAGTTCCTCTTATGAACAAACACTATCCCTATTATGCGCACATTAAAGTTCTCATACTCTATTATCTCTAAAGGAGACCATTTGAGCTTCATGTCGAGTGTTGGTAATGAACCCAAGATATATCTTCGCGGTGTCAAGCCATTTACTCTTATATAAGGTGGCTTCGGCCACCGACTTCTTTTTATTTAGTGTTTATTTGTGTTTTCTCGTTTTGGTGGTTTTGGTTCTTCGCAGTTTGAGCTATCTATCCTAAGCCTTTCCTTACCTCAAGCTCTCTCTATTCCCTGCACAAGTTCCTCCTTGTTATCCTATCCTGATATGTTCCTACCGGTGTCAGCGGAACTTCCGGTCGATCGACCGAAGTTCTGTCCGGAACTTCCGGCCCCGACCGAGTCCACCGAACTTCCGTCCTGACCGGAACTTCCGGTGGTGCTCTCTGTCCTATATAAGTTGGGCCCTGGGGGAAAACGGGATCTTCTTCCTTTTTCCCCCAAGACCCATCTTCTATCAGGAGCGCCGCCGGCCAGGACGTCTCCAAGAGGGCGCTCCAGTCCCCTCTTATCCAACCGCTCCTCTCCAGATCTGCTCCGTGGGATCCTTCCCCACCTCGATCTCCCGCCATGGACTCTGGTATTTTCCCTTAACTCCCTCCATTAATGGAGATCTTGCTCTCACCATGGCTTGTGTTAGGGCATACCTTGTCTAGGCTAGTTCTTTGGCTAGAACTTGTTGGGAGATCTTGGTAGGCCTAGGGTATCATGCTAGAGTAGATTGGTCCAATACATCCGTGGAAAAATTTGTGCATTGGTGGTCTTTAGATCTACATCTAGGGAACTCCTGTTGAAACTGCTGTCAGATTGGCCTCCCGGAACTTCCACCGAAATTTATCGAACTTCCGGTCTAGACCGGAAGTTTCGACGTTTCAGCGGAAGTTCCGGCTACACTGCATTTTCTTTTCCTGTTTGTATTTCTGCAATCTAACTCTTTTGTTTCCTCTTCCGAACTTGTGCACTTATCCCAAATTCCCTCCCTATTCTTGTTCTTTCTTCTCAGGGGAAGGAGAGACTCGCCAAGGCAAGCGTGCCCGCAGACCATCCGCTGACATTCCTCCTGAGATTAACGAGGAAGACGTTGAAGTTGTGCGTCCAACCACACAGACTTCTCGTCAGAAGGCTGCTGCTGCTCGCCGTGCTGCTGCTGCAGGGAAGAGGCCTGCTCTTTCTCAGAAGGCCACTGCTGCAGGGCCAGATATGACCAAAGCCAAGATTACCAAGTGGTCTCAGAAGGCTTATGCTGCATTCAGGGCTACAAATCCCTACCTCGTGCCTCATGATCGTCTCTGCTTGGATCCTCATTTTCACACCTGCCGTCAGGAACAGATTTATGAAGAAATCTATGCATCAAAGAAGAAGTTCGTGGTTGCTCCTCATAAGTACATCAATGTGCCTCACATGGAAGAGAAGCAAGTCTACTTTGGGGAGGCTCTTGATATCTGCAAGAAGTTTGGACTGATTCCCCTCATGGAGCACCGTCAGAACTTTGATGTAACTGCAATTGCTCATTTACTCCACTGCTTTCTTCACATGCGTCCTCTCAAGGTGAGATGAAGTGGATGACCGGATGTGTACCTTACCGCTACTTGTCTGAGTTTGTTGAGCTCGGCTACCCCATTCAGCTGGGACCAGGGCAAATGGTTGGCGTGTTCATGGTCCTACTGCTGCTGATCCTGAGGTTCTGGAGCCTCTCTACATTGAAGGATGGGGAAGTGTTGGGTTTGTGAATCATCTGCTGCCAGCTTATGACATTATGCGCAGGGTGTACTTGAACACCATCTCTCCAAAAGCTGGCAACTTTGATCAGTTTCATGGATATCAGGTTGACCTCATGCATCAGACCCATCTTCGCCGAGACACTGACAGGCCAATGGATGTTATGCACTTCATTCACTCAGAGTTGTGGGGGGCTCTCATCGAAAAGCGCTCCTGCATCTATGCTCCCTACATTCAAACTCTCATCAATCACAAGTGGCTCGAGAAGACTGGCACTCACTTTCCTCAAGACAACATCACCATTCATGAAGAGAAAAGGCTCCGTGTGAGTAAGCACCAGAAGCCTCGTACTCAGGAAGAAAAGGAAGCTGCTCTCAAGAAGACTCAAGATGTTGCTAGTGGTCCCTCCTCCGCTCGGGTGGCTCTAGTGCTGGTGGTCCTTCCTTCAAAGGCAGCCATCTTGGGCAAAGAAGCTTGGGAAAGTGAAGAAGACTTTCGCTTCCTGCAGGACCCATGAATATCAGGCTTATGTTGATCGCGTCACACAATGTTCGGGCCGGAAGGCCATCATGACAGCCCCTCAATATTCCTTGCTCGCCGGTCTCTAGCTCACACTGCTCCCAAGGAGGATTGGGTTCGCACTAACCGTGAATCGAAGATGAGTCTGAGGAGGAAGTCACTGGTCCGCATGAGTCTCCTCCTTCCCCTTCTCATGGCTGGGACGAGTAGTTTGATCTCTTCTTCCTTTTTGGTGTCTCGATGCCAAAGGGGGAGAAATATGTCTATTAGGTTGTCTACGGGATTTGCATGGGTTGAGTCGCGAGCCTGTTCTTGCCTTTGATTTTTTCTTACTCGCGAACTCTCTAGTTTATTGGTGTGCTTGTGGTTTTATGTCCGTGAACTTATGTGTACTTGTGGACCATGTGGTATGTTTGAGACTATGTGGTATCTCTTTGTGATATGTTTGTGGTATCCTATACTTTGCCGTGAGTGTGGTATCTTATTGACATCTCTTGGGCTGTTGCTATGGTGGTGGAGCCTCATTGATCGTGTTATTGTTATTACTCCATTTGTCTCCACCACTTTTAGTTGGTTCTGGTATGATCTCTATCCATTTTTGTACTTGTGCTATCTTTACAATTGTTGGGGGGAGCCTCCGTGTATGTGTGCTAGTTCAATCCTTAGGGGTTTTCTCTCTACCTTGCACACATACAGGGGGAGCCTGTCCCGCCCATTGCAAAGATTGCTTTGTTTCTATGCAAATCTGTGGGATTGTCATCTAACACCAAAAAGGGGGAGATTGAAAGGACTATATGTAGAGGTCCCAACCTGATAAGGTTGATCCCTCCTGTGTTTTACAATGCTAGTCCCTGGATCAATAGCTAGCATCCACAGTTAAGATGTAATATCAAGAAACAAAGGTCATAATATAACTTTAAAACCAGGAAAGCATAATTTTATTACATCATACATAGCTCATATGGCTATTACATTACATTGCAGCGGAATAACTATGGTCAAGTGGTCCTTCATCTTCAAAGTGCCACAGGCAGATGTTGGTTGTAGACTTTGTAATCCTAAACAATCATTCTTCACTAAAATCAATCAAACCTGCAACATACAAGTTCTGACCACAAAGGGTCAATACATTTGAATTGTATTGGCAAGTGATACTATGGTAGTATAGTGGAATCTATCATCTATATGCATTTGGCTAAGTGGAGTTGAGGCTTGCATTGCTCAAAATAGATTTTTCTTATCATTTTGAAAATACTAAGTTTTTGCTTGATAAAATCATTTCCCTCAATCAAAGACTTCAAGATCCTTGTACCAAGCCATCTCTCCATCAATGATTGAAGAATTCAAACAACCCTTGTTCAAACCACAAGATTTTAATTTAGAAATTTGAATGATGAGATTCTTGATTGTTTCCATGTCTTGATGCTCAAATTGTCCTTTACCAGGGACATGGCTAAGTACTTAGATTTTACACTCTGCAGAGGTGGTGCACTTTACCCACAAGACTTGGTTTCCCAAGACAAAATCTTTCAGAAGCCTTCCCTTAGACCAAAATGGACGCGTTCCCACCTATCAAACACTACCACCCACTGTCCATTTGGCTAAGTTCTTGCAACCTATATGATCATGGCAGAGCCCATATTGCCAAGTGGTTGCACTTGAAGCTTCTCAACATTTGACATCTCAAATCCCTTTGTTTCCTGGGTGGCATTCCACAAGTGAGATACACAAACCAAGTCCATGGCATTGTGAACCACTCAACCATTCTCCACCAAGCAAGCCCATTCCACCCAGGTGATTCATTAGCTTAGTTGTTTTATTAAACAAAACTTAAGTCCTCAGACTTAGAATATTTTTCCATAGTGTGAATATATATTCCACCCATATTTTCTATTAGCTAGGCTAAGCTTGGTAGTAGTAGGAATCTTAACTTAGGAAAATCCTACTAAGGATTCATCTACAAGGTTTTCCTATAGCAAGATCTATACTTAGCAAAATCCATGCAAGTTTTACTTAACAAAATCACTAATGCATAGTGAAAGTAATGGGATAGAAAGTATGTAGCATCACTTGCCTTTTTGGTAGAGTATAGGTTTACTTCTTGATCTTTGCAACACTCACACTCCTCAAGTCACTACAATCCATCAAGCAAGGCACAAACTCAATCTACCAATCAAGCAAAACAACACACATAAATAACAAAGTCAAAGAAATGCATGCAAGCATGCCAAGCTTTGTTTTATTTGAAAAAGTGGTCCCTAGTGGGTCATAGTCATTTGGGTACATCTAATGGTCATTTCCTAAAGTGTTCAAGTCTTTTGCAAAAGGTTTCACTTTTAAACCATTTTCAAAACAAGGTGTTATTTTATGTGGTGTAGAAATATTTTTACTAAGGCATTAGCCCATAGGGTTCACCAAATGAGTTGCTATTGCAAAACTTGGTGTTTTTGGGTCAGTAGGTTTGGTCCAAACCATCTACTCAAAGTTTTCTTCCCATAAACATTTTTATAATAAAATCAATAATTTTATTTGGCTAGAAATGGACTAAACTAATTAATCCATTCCAAACTTTTCCAAATTCATTTTCCAAACCATGGGTTGGTTCCTAGGGTCAGTAAGGTCACAACAAACCAATTTTCAAAAGTTTTATCCTTAAATTCAATTTTAAACAATTTTTATACTCTAAACATGCATACAAATGAATCTGCAAATTCAAACAAGCTAACAGCTACTATTTGCTAAACTAAGGGTAGGGTTGGTTAGGGCTTGTTCTCCTGAATTCATTGATATAAAATTTGTCAAATTTGGACGTGTGGTTCAAAAGATATAAGGGTTTGAAGTTTGTAAATAATTGATTTCAAATTCTAATTTTAATCTATCCGGTGACACGCGGGCTTCCTATTCATGGGTACCGCTCATGCGGATCACGCCCGGTGCGTTGGATTAAGTCTAATCGCGGCACAGATCGCTGATACCCCTTCGCTAAGTCGTTCTATCCAAGCCGGTGGATCGCATCCTCGTTCCTATCGCTCGCCAGCAAGCAAGGCGGCGGCGTCGGTGGCGGAGCGGTCGATCGACGGTTCGGCGATACAGAAGCGAAGGAGGAGAGGATGTTAACCGTGTTCGCGACGCTTGGGGAAGCTCAAGGAGGCATGGCTGGTGAAGGCGACGAGGTTGGGCGGATTGCTCGCCGGAGTTGGTCTTGGCGACGGACGGCTCGGGTCAAGTCGAAGACAAAGCTATCGATCACCGGAGGCAAGAAAAGGTTGTGATTAGATGCAGGAGACCACGGGATTACGTGCGTGAGCGGAAGAGGTCGGGTGGTCGGATTTAACACGGGGCGTCGGAGTAGAGGCGCAGCGGCGCTCAGAACTTTTGTCGAAGACAGCTTCCTGGGGCGCCCGCGGTTGAAAGGAGGGTACAGAGAGGAGCGTCAGGGAGTGGGGAACTTGTTCGTGTGCTCAGTGTGGAATGGGGTGGTCCGGTTTGGATGGAATCCAACGGACCTCGTCGGAGAGGGGAGTGGTTAGCGACCATCGCACTGGGGCGTGTTCGGGGAAGGAAGCAGAGGGGAAATGGAGAGGGGAGGAAGACGATTAAATGGGCGTGATCACTGCAGGCTTAACTCGCGGCATTAAGGTGAATTTAAGTCCGAGGAATCACGTGCCAGAACGGCTAAGGGAGGAGGAAGAACAGTTCATGAGGGTGGGAAGAAGAGGGCCTGTGGGGTGCAGTGGCGGTGAAAGAAAGGGAGAAAGGAGGGTCCACTGGTCATAGGCTATGCGGGTGAAATACTGAGTGAGGAAAACGGTTTGGGGAGGGAAAAAGAGCTGGGCCGCTGGTGGGCTTCGTGGGTTGCTGGGTTGGGTTGGTTTTCTTTTATTTTTTTCTGTCTGCTTTGTTTTTTCTATTTTCTATTTACTGATTTGGATTTAAAACAACAATTCAATCAATCCAAATAAATTCATACAAACACCACATTTCAATTCTTTGAAATTGGTTTTGTTTATCAACATAAACCAACATTCCAAAATAAATAATATTTTTTTATTCCTTTTAGGATCTATTTAATATAAAATAGACCATAGTTATTTAATCAAATATGGTATGATTTATTTAATAAATCTCCATTTAAAGTCCAAAATATTTCTCCAAATCAAATCAGTAGGTATTATTTGGAAACAAAGAATACTTAAAATACTTGTTTAAAATAAAATAACATTTTATTATAGGGTCCTTTAATAATAAAAATGGCCTTAGTTATTAAATCAAATAGGGTTTGATTTCATTAACAAAATCTTTATTTGAAACCTAAATATTTTCAAAATCAAATTAGTAGGTTTAATTTGGGAAATATATAATATTTGGAAATTTGTTCTAAAACAAAATAACCTTTTATTTTAGTATCCATTATTAATTATTATAATAGACTTTCATTATTAAATCCAATAAAATTTATTTTATTTGAGATATTTATTTTGAATCTAAAATAAAGCCAAAACACTTTAGTAGGTTTTATTAGAGAATATAAAATACTTGGAAAACCTATTTTAAACAATTTAATAAGTCTTGATGTTTTAATTAAAATAGTAAAACCTTTCCTAATAAATTTTGATTTTAATTCCTTATTATTTTATTTTAAATAAACATTTGTTATTTTTATTCAAAACTAAATGTTTTAATTCCCATAGTTTGGTCAAGGTTTAATTTGCCTTTATTAGATAATCTTTAATTATAAATCCATCTTTTCTTTTGAATACCAAATCTTTTATTAAGTGATCCAAAATAGTATTTTAAATATTTTTATTATCCTTTAATAAATGTTCATCTTTATGAATCCTTTTAGGATTTTATTTAATTCAAATGAGTTTGAAGTTCCAATTGAATTCAAAAAGTTTCTTCTGGCTCTGAAAATCAAACAAAATTTTATTTTATTCATTTATTTTCATATTACAAGATTTGGAAAATCTTGGGATGTGACACTATATCTTCCCATGATGTTTTTTCGTGTTAAATGACAATCCTAAGCTTGTTTTTAACTGTGCTCTTGAGTTTCAGGGGAGATGTCGTTGTTGTCTCATTGTATTGTGATGGATGCTCTCTTGTGATCTTTTGAAGACGGTGGCCCTTTTAGTCTTCTCCTAGTTTCTTTCTGGTTGATGTTTTTAGGTCAACGTACTATTAAGAGGGGGTCCATGTTGGAGGGCTGTGGGAAATCACTTGTTTTTTGCACAAACCTATATGCACCGCCACAGCCATCCCATTATTCCGTGAGAGAGATCTCTTTTCTGTTCTGTTGGGGCCTTTTGTGTCTCACCGGAACTTCCGGTCATAGACCGGAAGTTCCGCTCAAACCTTTTTCTGCGGATTGTTCTGCATTTTGTTCAGACGCTAGTTCCGCCCAAGTTCCGGTGGCAGTTCAAGAACTCGTTGAAGTGTGCTATTTTCGGAACTTGACCGAACTTTCGGAACTTTTCGGCAAAAGTTCTTGGCGGAACTTCCGCCAGAAGCCGGAACTTCCGGTCGACTTCGCCATGACTGTTTCCGCCCCCAAGTTCGGTGAAGGCTCGGAAAGTTTCATTTGAAACGTGCTATTTGCGAACTTGATCGAACTTGTTTCGGAAGTTCACCGAACTTCCGATGACCGGAACTTCCGGTTGCGCTCGAGGCGTCAACGGTCCGATGACCGTTGGATCCAACTCAGTGAACTTCCGCCTCACCAGAACTTCCGGTGAGGTCGCGGGGGCTGTAACGGTTCAGTGCGAGGCGGGCCTATTTAAGGCACCCCTCTTCTTCCTCCCACTGGCTCAATTTTTTTTCTCTCTCCTCCATTAATGCTTGAGCTTCACCTCACTAGATCTCTATCTCTAGCCACTCAAATGACCTGATCTGTTGAGAGGTGAGGGAGGAGATCTAGATCTACACTTCCACCAAAGAAGATTTGATTTCCCCCACCCATCCTTTGTGGATCTTGTTACTCTTGGGTTTCTTGGAACCCTAGACGGTGTAGGGCATCCCCGGAGCTGAGGCATGTGTTGTAAAGCTTCGAGGTGTCGTTGAGGGCCTCCAATTCAGTTGTGGAGCCTCCCCCTCAACCTTGGTGTAAAGGTTTTGTTGGCGCCTTCCAGTTGGCGGGGTCTCTTGGAGGTGGATGCCTTGGCCTCTTTGCTTGGGAGGAGAGAAGAGAAGAAGGAGAGTGGTGCTTGGGTGACCTTGTGTGTGTGCCACACCTCTCTCCAACGTAGACGTAGCTCCTTGGGAGTGAACTAAGGGAATTACATCTCCGTGTCCCCTCACCGGTTACATCGTTCCCTTCCTTTACTCCTCGCTATTTACTGTTTTTGTGGTTTGTGTTCGCTTTCTTGCTTTAGGTTGCTCACTTAGTTGCATCTCTAGATAACTTCTTTTCTCGTTAAGCCTAAAAGTGTGAAACAAATTAAAATTGGTAGACGCCTATTCACCCCCCCTCTAGTCGTTTCAAGTCGGTACTTTCAGTATGTACTTTACAAATCTTTATATCTCCATCCTTGACATGCTCGCGGATGGAGTGAAACCGGCGCTTAATATGCTTGGAATGCTTGTGAGACCTTGGCTCTTTGGCATTGGCAATGGCACCATTGTTGTCACAATCACCATTGGGTCCAACGCGTTTGCCACCACTCCTAGTTCGGATGTGAACTCCTTCATCCAAACTGCTTCCTGAGCCGCTTCTTAAGCAGCAACATATTCGGCCTCTGTTGTTAATCCCGCTACCACAGGTTGTTTGGAGCTCCTCCAACTAACCGCTCCGCCATTCATGAGAAATACGTATCCGGATTGAGACTTAGAGTCATCCAGATCGGTGTCAAAGCTAGCGTCGACATAACACTTAGCGACGAGCTCTTCTTCACCTCCGTATACAAGAAACATATCATTAGTTCTTCGTAAGTACTTAAGGATATTCTTGACCGCTATCCAGTGTTCCGAACCTGGATCCGATTGGTACCTACTAGTCAAACTAATAGCATGTGCCACATCCGGTCTTGTACATAGCATGGCGTACATTATAGAGCCTATGGCTGAAGCATAGGGACTTTGTCCATTATCTCTCTTTCTTCCGCTGCCGGACTTTGAGTCTTACTCAATGTCTTGCCTTGCAACATAGGTAAGAACCCCTTCTTACTTCCGTCCATTTTAAACTTCTTTAAAATCTTATCAAGGTATGTACTTTGCGATAGCCCTATTAGGCGCCTAGATCTATCTCTATAGATCTTTATGCCTAATATGTATGACGCTTCACCTAGGTCCTTTATTGAAAATTTGTTGTTTAGATAACTTTTAAGACTGTTTAAAAGATCTATATCATTTCCGATCAATAATATGTCATCCACATATAATATCAGAAATGCCACATTGCTCCCACTCACTTTCTTGTAAATACAAGCTTCTCCATATGTTTGGACAAATCCAAACTCTTTGATCACCTCATCAAAGCGGAGATTCCAACTTCGTGATGCTTGCTTCAATCCATAGATGGATCGCTGAAGCTTGCACACCTTGTTAGCATCCTTAGGATCGACAAAACCCTTTGGTTGTATCATATACAACTCTTCTTCAATATTACCATTGAGAAACGCGGTTTTGACATCCATCTGCCATATCTCATAATCGAAATATGCAGCAATTGCTAACATAATCCTAACTGACATTAGCATCGCTCCGGGAGAGAAAGTCTCATCGTAGTCAACTCCTTGAATTTGTCGAAACCCCTTTGCGACAAGTCGAGCTTTATAGACGGTCACATTACCATCATCATCAGTTTTCCTTTTGAAAATCCATTTGTTCTCCACGGCCTTTCGGTCGTGAGGTAATTACACCAAGTTCCAAACTTGATTTTCATACATGGATTCCATCTCGGATTTCATGGCTTCTAACCATTTGTTGGAATCCGGGCTCATCATCGCTTCTTCATACGTCGCAGGGTCATCATTTTCATCAACCATGAAATTCATGACAGATTTCCGTGACATTCGGAGCAAGACGCGTCCTGTTTGACTGCGAGGTTCGGTAGTACTCTCTTTTGGTGTTTCATGATCATTATCATTAGTTCCTCTTCAACAGTGTATCCAACTCGGAACAACTTCAACAAGGCTACTCGCCATACTTTGAAGAGAAGGTTCTACAACCTCTTCGAGTTCTACCTTCCGACTACTCACACCTTTCATGAGAAACTCTTTCTCTAGAAAGGATCCATTCCTGGCAACAAGAACCTTGCCCTCGGATATGTGATAGAAGGAATACCCAATAGTTTCCTTAGGGTATCCTATGAAGACGATTTTTCCGCTTTGGGTTCGAGTTTATCCGTTGAAGTTTCTTCACATAAACATCGCATCCCCAAACTTTAAGAAATGATAGCTTAGGTTTGTTTCAAACCACAATTCATACGGTGTCTTTTCAACGGATTTAGATGGTGACCGATTTAAAGTGAATGCAGCAGCTTTCTAGTGCATAACCCCAAAATGACAACGGCAAGTCCGTCGGAGACATCATAGATCGAACCATATCTAATAAAGTACGATTATAACGCTCGACACACCATTTCATTGGTGTTCCGGTGTGAGTTGTGAAACAATTCCACACTCTTTCATGTGAGTGCTAAACTCAGAACTTAGATACTCACCCACGGTCGGACCGTAGAAATTTGATCTTTCTATTACGATGATTTTCCACTTCATTCGAAATTCCTTGAACTTTTCAAAGGTTTCAGACTTGTGTTTCATCAAGTAGATATAACCGTATCTACTCAAATCATCCGTGAAAGTAAAAAATAACAATATCCACCTCGGCAAACACACTCATTGGACCACATACATCGAATGTATGATTTCCAATAAACTGCCTGCTCCATTGAACCGAAAACGCGTTCTAGTCATCTTGCCCATAAGGCATGGCTCACATGTATCAAATGATTCATAATAAAGTGATTCCAAAAGTCCATCCGAATGGAGCTTCTTCATGCGTTTAACGCCAATATGACCTAGACGGCAGTGCCACATATATGCGGATATATCATCATTAAGTTTAATCCTTTTAGCATCAACATTATGAATATGTGTAACATTATCATCGAGATATAATAGAAATAAACCATTCATCCTCGGTGCATGACCATAAAAGATTTCATTCATATAAATGGAACAACCATTGTTCTCGGATTTAAATGAATAACCACTTCGCATCAAACACGATCCAGATACAATGTTCATGCTCAGTGCAGGCACCAGATAACATTTATTCAAGTTTATAACTAATCCCGACGGCAAGTGGAGAGGCAGCTTTCCGACGGCGATCACATCAACGCTTGATCCATTGCCGACACGCATCTTGACCTCACCCCTTGATAGCGGTCGCTTGTTCCGCAGCCCCTGTTTCGAGTTACAAATATTAGCAACTGAACCGGTATCAAATACCCAGGTGCTACTGCGAGCACTAGTCAAGTACACATCAATAACATGTATATCATATATACCTTTGTTTGCCTTGCCGGCCTTCTTGTCTGCCAGAGATACTTGGGGCGATTGCGCCCAAAGGCTACCCCTTACAATAGTAGCACTCGGAATCGACTTAGGTCCAACTCGGGGTTTTTTCAGCTGCAATGTGCTTGCCGCCTTACTTCCCTTCCATCTTCCCTTCTTGTCTTTCTTGAAACTAGTGTTCCTATTGATCATCAACACTTGATGTTCCTTTTGATCTCCACTTCGCAGCTTTTAAGCATTGATGTAAGCTCGGGAGAGACTTCTTCATGCCTTGCATATTATAGTTCATCACGAAGCTCTTATAGCTAGGTGGCGTAGACCGCACACGATGGATGCCTAAGTCAACGGGAATCGATATTCCAAGGACACAAGCTTATCGGCAGAATCGACATCTTGAGTACATGCTCACTAACGGAGTGTGCTCTTCCATCATGCGCTAAAGAACTTTTACAAGCGTTGTAGCTCTTACAGAGCATGTGTGTTGAAAATCATTTTCAACTCACCCATTGTATCAAATGCATTGCCGCCAAACGCTCAAGTTCCGGCTCTAGCCCATACAATATGCCGCAATGAACTAAGTTGTGGTCCTCCTGACGAGTCTGATAGAAATTCTTCTCCTCGTCAGGGGCATCATCAAAAGGTGGCGGGCCTAACGGCGCTTCTAGCACATATTGCTTTTGTGCAGCAGAGAGGAGAATCCTCAAATTCATGGCCCATTCGGTAAAGTTGCTACCATTCGTTGCTAGTTTCTCTTTCTCCATGAACACATTGAAATTAAAAGCAGGTGGTGCCATCTACAACAGAATTTGTAAAGTTTAGACTAAGTGTATGATAGAATGAGTTCAACTAATATATATTACGAATGAACTCCCACTCAAAAACGATATCCCTCATGCCTTTTTGGTGATTACATGAACCAAATCCACTACACCAAGTCCGATCATCACGTGAGTCGGTATAGCTTCAAAGGCGAGCATCAAATGGGCATCATATCAACTATATGACTCATGCTTAACCTTTCGGTCCGTGTTCCGAGGCCATGTCTGTACATGCTACGCTCGCCAAGTTAGAACCTTAGTATTCGCGTGTTTAACTGTTTTACACCCGAAATATGGTCGTGGATCCAAGAACACCCGATCATCACGTGATGTCTTGGAGCGACGAAAACATAATCGGTGCATACTAAAGGAAGAACACATTCTTATCTTGATATTTAAATGAGGGATCATCTTATTATGCTAACAAATCGCTAAACAAGCAATATAAGATGCTATCAAACATCATATGTTTATTAGTGAAATGATATGGTTCCCGCAGATGATCTCTATCATGTGCATCGTGGTATGATCACTATCATACCTATATGTGTAAATCCAAGGTCTATGGATTTTACACGCCATGTGTGTTGTAAGAGTATCATCTCATACTTCTACTTACAACACTACCATATCATAACACTAGCCCAACAACAATCTAAACTAGACGCCTCTAATTTATCCATTGCAAGTTTTACGTGGCTTAGGGCTTTCGAGATTGAACCGTTTACCTACTTAACATGAACCACAACGAGGATAATCAAATTGTTGACAACTCGCTTGCAAAATAGATATTGACTATAGTAGGAGAGAGACACCCGCTAGCCACTTATGCAAACTAGTTGCATGTCAAGCGTGGAACAGTCTCATGTGCGAGGACATGTAAAGTTTGTCCGCCGCTTCATCCCACTATGCCACCAATATCCAAAATTACAACAAAGGAGCAACAACATGATCATCATCGCCCACATACTTATATGTGTACTACCTGTAAAGTATCTACGCATAGATCCGGCTCTAATACCCTCAGAGGATTCGCAGATAGAAAACAAAAATTTTCCTACGATGTGAACTATATACCAAGATCTATCTACTAGATACAACAACAGCGGATGTATATCCAGAGAACATACCCTTGAAGACCGACAAAGCTTAACGAGTTCAACTCGTGGTTGATGTAGACGATCTCTTGCCGATCTCAAGATCGAGAGGAAGTCCTAGCGCCGCAAATCAGCCGCATCCGTGCTCGCACACGCTCGAGGCACCGAGAAACCTCCGCCTCGCCTCCAGCGATGCAGCGGAAGAACAACTCTTTCTTGCCGAATAGCCACCGAACATGTATCTCGCTAGTCCGAGACCATGGGGATAAATTCTAGAGGGGAGAGAGATCCTTCACGAGGAGGTGTGAGAGACAAGTGAGGAGGGGGCCTTTATAGGAGGAGGGGTCACCCAGGGGGTGGCCGCCATGGGCTGCCCTTCCCTCCTTCATTCATGTGGGTGACACTCCACTCACAAAATGCCCTTTAAAATCCCTCGACTCAAAAGTCCACTCAAATTCCCATTAAATTTCCACCAAATTTAATGCAAACTCTCATTAAATAAAACTCTTTATTTTATTCAGAATTTTGTCAATTACTTTAATGACAAACATTCACAAATAACCCTTGCTAGAATTCTATTTGACATGCATAACCACTTTATGCAATTTCACCAAAACCTGCTTTCAGGTATCTAGTGAAATAAATTCCTGCGCTTGTTCATTCTTTTCGCATGAAACATTTGCTCCAATTGGATGTCGGTGTCTCTTAAGTGTGTCACCCTACGGTTCGTGAATAATGCGGACATGATCGAGACCCTCTCGGATCAATAATCGAAGCGGGATCTAGATACCCATCTCGACTCCCACACATTCAACGATGACTTACTTGTGATCGTCGGAACCTTTACGCTAGTATCTTAATCCCTTTGTTTCACGATATATTACATGTCCGAGATTCGATCATCGGTATCTCCATACCTAGTTTGATCTCGTTATCGACATGCACTCTTTTCTCGTTCTCATGATATAACATTCTAGTGATCAAATCACTTGCTTGCAAGCTAATCAATGTGATATCACCGAGAGGGCCCAGAGTATATCTATCCGTCATCGGGATGAACAAATTCCACTCGATCCATGAGCCTCAACATAACACTTTATTAGTTCGAATCCATCTTTATAATCACCTGTACGGTGTGACGTTTGATGTTATCAAGAAACTCTTCCGGTGTTAGTGATTGACATGATCTCATGGTCTAAGGATTAGGATCACTTCGTAAGTTGTTATAGCAATATAAACTCAATGACTTTGATCGTAATGCTATACTTCGGATGAATGTTCATCACACCATTACACTAATGTTGTGATCCTGTTATTAACAACATCCAATGTCCATGATCAGGAAACCTTGATCATCTTGTTAATCAACGAGCTAGTTTATGAGAGAGGCATAACTAGGAACTTTCTGTTTGTTTATTAAACACACATGTATTAACATTTCCATATTAATACAATTATAGCATGCGAAATAAACATCTATCATATACTTTGAATACACATAATAAACACTTTATTATTGCATCTCAGGGCATATTCCCTTCAAAATCTTTATCTTTGTACCTGCAAAACAAAGACTAAATAAAAACAAAAGAAGGTTAGTGTTAGTATTATTTCTCTCAGACATGTCAGTGAAATGCACTTGAAAAATTCATCATTGAGACATTTAAAAAAGGGGCAAGTTTCACCAATATGAAAGAATTCATCTTTCATAAATTCAAAGCCAGAAGTCAAATGACAGCCAAGAGGGACAAATTCACCAGCCAGGTGAAAGTAATCTGGTAAGAGTAAGTTCAAAAATTCTGAACATATCCACAAGTGCATAGCAAGCACACAGGCAGGACACACACCAGCATGCATGTGGTGTGTTGTCAAGCTCACAGAGCAACTCAATCTCACAAAACCACAAGCACAGCCGTGGAGGAGCACACTAGTGCATCTCTCCACTACATAGCACACAAGAACAGCCAGTGTAGACAACAGCTAAACCAAGAACAACAGCCAAACCAAACCACCCCAGATCAACCAAACATCACCAAGATGGTGACATAAGGAGAGGGAAGAATCAGGTGGACAGCAAGGCCAAGCCCAGGAGCTAGGAGGAGTAGTCTAGCTCAAGAGAAAGCACATGAATCCAGCAGATCAAGATCAAGATCATAACCAACTTGTTCCACACACAGCAAGATTCTATGGTGAGTTTCATAAAACCTTCACATGATCTAATCATCTTATTCAGAGAGAAGCATGTGTTGTTTTATAAAACAAACCCTCAGAAAGCACCCAAGTGGGGTGAATCCATCATAGGGATTTCTGAAACTCCAAAGACAAACAACAAAGTACCAAGATCCAACCAGAGCTTAGAGCAACATCCTTGCTCTGGTTGTCAAACTATATTCTGCAATTATACACATACCTATGATCTATTCCTAGGCACGTCCCTAAAGGAAGGGTAGCACCTTAGGAACAAATCCTTAGGGTCCATAACATGATCAAGCTCACTATCATTTTTCCAAGCTTTGATTCAATCAAGAACAACTGGTACCACTACCAGGACTATCTAGATGAACCAATTAGATAAGATCTAAATCCCTAAGCCTCAGACGAACATCATTGGTCTTAGGGAATTCAGATAAAAGCATTTCTATTTATTTGTCAAAGCCAAGAATGTCTTAAACATAAACTAACCAAATCCATGGTTCAGAATCAAACTTGTGTTCCATACATGATGGTGTCACAAGAGCAATTCAATATGAATCAGGAAAGACAGTAAATCATCATAGATTCAGACAATCAACTAACTAATCATCTTCATGTTAGCACAAGAATCATAACTAGAAGATTCCTCTATTACACTTCACTGTTTGAGATCATGATGATCTCAAACCACATGTTAATTCCCAAGCTAACAGCACTAAGACAGTAGCTGTATCTTATCATAATCATGACCATGAATCAAATAAACAGTGGAAAGCTATCAAGTCATTGGCTTTACCAAGCATATTTACCAAACAACTACATCATATGAATCAGATGCAATCCAATCATCAAATCCTCCAGTAAGCCACCAGAAACATCATCTATCATTTTAAACAACAAGCCTCAGGCCAATAATCATTTAGCATGAATTCAGATTAACCAAACATGATTCAAATCATCCAGTACATGAACAAGCACATAGCAGGAACCCTAAATGGATGATCATCTTAATCTGAATCAGACAGGCAGAGAGGACACTGCCAGCCTCTAGCATCGAATCAACAAGCACATAAAGCACTAGGGGGAAGGAATCAAACTCACCATAGGTCCTCGCTGAAGAAATTGAAGAGGAAGCAGATTGGCCGACGAACCCGTGGCGGCACAGGGAGCACCCAGGGGGCGCTGCAACCTGCACCGACCATGACGGCCACCACAGCACACGAATCCACCACACCTCCATAGGTGAGACCACGACGGCGGTGGCAGCACTTGAACACATGCCAAACCCCCAACCCTAGGGTTCAGGGAGGCATCGATCCATTGCAGGAGAGCCCCAGGTTCAAATCCAATTGCATGGAATGAACGAGCATCGTCAACAACCCCCAATTTCACCAAGGCGGCGACCAGAACGGCCGACGACGGCGGGAATCGCCAGTGGCGGCATCGCCGGCCACGGGGTCGGGTCAAAGGAGGAGAGGATAAGGTCGAGGGAGAGAGAGAGGCAGTGAGGAGTGGGCCGAACTGGGCCACACCCTTCGGGGTGGTCCTTTTGTCTAAAACTAAATGGTCCGCTAGGGCCCAATAAGAATAATCAGCCCAGAAACATTTCCAGGCCTGTTTTAATAAAAAGGAAAAGACTAAAATACCCCTGGACTTAATAAAATTCTAGAAAATAAAATAAAAGTCCAAAAATTATAAATAAAATATTTTTGGATTCACAAAAATCCAAATTACCCAAATAAATTAAAATATAAAATTTTAGACATTTAAATTTTATTAGGAATTTTGTAAATTATATATTCCTGATGGAATTTTACAAAATTATTTAAAGGTGATAAAATTAATTAAAATTCACTTTCATTATGTATTAATATTGTAGTATTTTATAAAATACTAAATAAATATTTAATCACGATTTTTAATGTATACTTGATAATTCCTAAAAGAATTATTAAATCAATAAAGTCAAATAAAAGGTAAATGAAATAAAATAAAATTCAAAATATGTTATAAATATTAAAAATAATATTTATACATCCTTTGTACTAAAAAGGAACTTTTTGGGATAAATGCATATATAATTAAATAATTCATTACATTATTGCATAATCATTTTGCTTCTTTGAATATTGTCCTTACCGGGCAATAATGATGTTTTGTAGAACTAGAAGCTCAAGGTCAACTGGAAGCATCAGACTTCACTACCTTGCCATCACAAGGCAAGTTCATCACTTGCTCATGTCCTTTGAAGAGTCTTTATCAAAGTATTTGCAAATTGTGTGTTATCATATATGCTATAAAAGAAAGAAAATGTTATTTTTACAAATAAATAAATCATAGATATCATCCTAAGTGATGATATAATGGAGCAATAGAACTTAGTGTTCTAATTGCAATGATGATAATCAAGTAGGGACTTAATAACCCCTGACATCAGTGATTCTAGCGCCGTATATTACGCGTTATCCATGAGATTTGGAATGGGACAGAGAAGTCAACTGTATCTTCTTCCTCTCGCATGAAGCCGGATGTGGTGTCGTGGTCAAGTATCCTCAAGCGTGCATATTAATTGGTAATTCATAGAGGATATGTAGCATATGGGTGGGAACCCTCATCGTCCCACGATAGTTCTGGCATCTAACGGTTTTTACAAACCATTGCCATAATTCATTATGTGGGCATGGTGTACACCAAGGAGGCATGCGGGGTCGCGAAGGGGGCAGTGATTGGCTTGGACCAACTACTAGGCCCAACATCATGGAATTGTGGACGGGAAAGTACGCCCGGTTGTGCAACAAGGAGTTGATCTCTCATGGGTAAAGTAACGCACCTCTGTAGAGTGTAAGAACTGTAACTTGTTACTCCTGCTCTCGGAAGGAGCTCTAACGGACAGGAAAGGAACTCCATGAAAGTTCTGGTCAACCTGTGAAGGGTGATGGTCATAGATTTTCATAATAAAATCAATCTTTGAAGAAAGATTTATGAAAACTACATAGTGCCAAGGATTTATAATCCAAGGTGGTAGTTAGAGCATCAAACTTCCCACCTTGCATATAATGAACTTGTTGGGTAACGCTGTTACTCATTATTTCGTTTGATCCCTTGCTTAGACTCTGAGGATCCCGAAGACGTGCCAATGTATGCAGCCGAATGTCAAGAAGATGTGTTCTACGAGGAACCTGATCTGTCCGGAGGAGTTGAAGGAGTGGATTACGAGATCCGTTACGGTGTCGATGAGAACCAGTCCAACTAAGTACCTAGTTAGTAGTAACTAACGGAGCCAAGCAGCATGAACTCTATAGAATAAGCTGTTGAGCTCAACTCCTAGTCGGCGTTGCTACTTTTAAATTCCGCTGAACACTTTATATTTTGGTTTGTAAGTTGGATCTTTTGGAAGTCTTGAACTTCCGATATTGTAATAATAATAATGTGTGTACTTTTGTAATATGGACCCGCAATGTTTCTATTGTACCACTCTGAGGGATGTGATATTTACAGAACTGTGTTATGTGGATGTCATGTCAACGACTATAGTGTACTACACATGCAGTGGTATGCTGGTTCACCGCAAGAAACGCCTGAGCCGCTAGCCTAAGCCATGCCTAATCATGGTGGAAGCTTGCAGCATCACCATAGTGACATCTATGAAGCATTCTTCTTATAAAAAAGAGACACATTGAGGAAAGAGGAAAGAGATAAAAAAGCACCATATTCCCATGGTACATAAGAAGAATTCCTAAGATGCTCATTGTCTGCTTGCCTTGTCATTTTGGTTATGGTAAAGCTACTGTACCATGTGCAAGGGGTACCCCGTTGGCGGTTCTCAATGATATGCAAATACTTATAGTGACAAAAACTTACCCGGACCCAAAGTTGAGTATGCATGAGGTGTGGCCCTCGTATTCAAGGGGAATGAGATTGCCAACTTATACTTCGTCAAGCATATACTCCAGCTTTGCCACTTTAAACTTAACCACTTCAAGATGCTTATGATAGGGGCAATGAGGGCTGAAAGCTAACAAGTACCATAATTTTTGGAAGATCTTTTTGAAACTTGTAATCCCTGCTTCCTTTACAAAAAGGCCTTTATTCCACCATTGTTGAGTCTCCACCTTCTACCTTTAGGCACCATTAAGAGAGCATAGTTGTCATTCTGTGTGTAGTGTTCCAAAGCTTATTGATTGATGCATATTGTGATATTACTTGTTCTTGTGCTATTTGTTTCTAGTCACCCTTGTGAACTTTGAAGGTGTCCTATACATCTATATTGCTAATCTATGAGGGACAAGCTGAATGCCACTATGCTATATTTTCTGTATGTGAAACAAACAAACATTTTTAAATGCATGTTATTCATGATCTTTGTTTGTAGTCTTTCATGTTGCATGCATAGTTACTATGTCCTATTGTTAGAACACCTTTCATGCACATGTTCAGAGTTCTTTGATCCTAGATTTAAATGCTTGCAAATGGTTGGATCTTTATTGTGAGGGTGCATGTCACCTCAAAAATTATTTTGTTTATCACTTACCTATTCGAGGACGAGCATGATTTAAGCTTGGGGATGCTGATACGTTCGAAACGTATCTATAATTTTTTATGCTCTATGCTTGTTTTGTATCTACTTTGCTTTGCTTGTCTACACTTTGAGGTGCTTTTTACATGTTTTCTAGTACTAACCTATTAACAAGTTGCAACAGTGCCAGATGCCTGTTTTCTGCTTTTTTGTTTCAGAAAAGTTAGTAAAGAAATATTATCGGAATTGGACGGGAAAAACGTCAAAGTCAATTACTTTCCGTGGGAAACAAGAAGTCCAGAGGAGAGCCGGAGGGGCCAGCCTGGGGGCCAGACCCACCCCAGGCGCGGGGGGCAGGTGGGCCCACGCCTGGCTAGGGTTTGGTGGCCCTGGCCGCCTCCCCTCTCGCCTATAAGAAGCCCCATGCGAAACCACAGTACCCGATCAGAAATCCACGAAACCGTCTGTAGCCGCCGCCACCATCGTCCCTAGATCGGGGGGGTCTGATGTTCTTCCCGGCACCCTGCCGGAGGGGAGATCACCCCGGAGGCCTTCTCTCCGGTATGATGCGTGAGTAGTTCCACCTTGGACTATGGGTCCATGTAGTAGCTAGATGGTTGTATCTCCTCCTTTGTGCTTTCATGTATAGATCTTGTGAGCTCCGTTCATGATCAAGATATAATCTATTTGTAATCATGCATGTTGTGTTTGCGGGGATCCGATGGATATTGAGATTATTATGTTGGTTTGATTAATGGTTTTGTCTTTATGATTCTATCATGTATGTGTTGTTTGTGATCTTGCATACTCTCTGTTGCTAGTGGTTATCTTGGCCAAGTAGTTGCTAGTGACTCCAAGAGGGGCTATTTATGCTCGATAGTGGGTTCATGCATCTAGTTTCCAAGGGAAGTGACAAAATCTCTTCGGTTGTAGATGTGTTGTTGCTACTAGGGAGAAAACAACGGTCTCTTATTCATGGAACATGTGGACTTTTTACCTTACACACTTTTCTTAAAGAAGCTGTCTGTTGCTTGCAACTTAATACTGGAGGGGGTTCGAATGATAACTTGAAGGTGGACTTCTAGTCATAGATGCAGTTGGATGACGGTCTATGTATATTGTTGTATTGCCTAATCAGCCTTATAGGATCTTTATGACTAGTAATTGCATTGTTATGCCTTGCTCAGTTCCTGTCAATTGCCCCGCTGTAATTTGTTTACCCTTCATGCCATGTTGTTTATCTAAGGAGAGCATCTCTAGTGAACTATGGACCCCGGTCCAATCTTTACCATTGATACAACTTTCACTGTTATTCGTTTACTTGCTATAATCCATTATCTTCCATACCATACGTTTAATCCTTTGTTACAACAAACCGGTGAGCTTGACAACCTCACTGATTCGTTGGGGCAAAGTCTGGAGTTTGTGTTGTGTAGGTCTCCGCGTTGCTTGGAACACCTGTGTGACGTTTCCTTCCTCCTTCTGGTTCGATAACCTCGGTCTCAATTGAGGGAAGACTTGATGTTGTGCTCTTCACACCTTGCTCTTGGGGTTCCCAACAAGACTCCACATCAAGCACCAAGTTCTCTGGCGCCACCAAGGAGTCATCAGGGTCCTTCATTTCTTTCAGTGGATGGTATAGGATGGTGTGCCAAAATGATTAAAATGAGGATGTCAAATGGTACTCCCTCCTATCCATAATAAGTGTCGCTAATTTATTCTTTCGTGGGTTCTAAATTTTGTTAATATTTAACAATGCAGCAAGATTCAAATGTGTACTTCTTTTACAAAATTAAAAGCTTGGAGTTCATGGCTGTAAGGTTCAAACATAGTTGGTAGTTTCAGTTAGCCTGTAATTTCAGGGTTTACTTGTTAAGTTTCAAATTCAGCCAGAACACTTAAAGCTCAACAAACTTGTTGGAATGCAAGGTGTCAACCATCGTGTACTCAAGTACGAGAACTGCAACTTTGAACCAAGCGGTGGTAAACGTTATGATACAAAGCCTAAAAAGAGCTTGACAAAATTACTTGTTTGACAGCTTCAGGAAAGCTTTTTTGTATATCCATTTATAGTGGCAACTTCCGTTAGATGCCAGTTTCCTCACATGTATATGAGTCTTATAGGTCGCATTGCACATATCTTTAGATATTGTTTAAGCGTATCCTTATAGGTCTCATTCAACGTATATTTTTTCCTTAGTGGTGAACGCAAAGCTTAGCTCAATACCTTACTAGGCCATTGTCAAGTGAAGGAAGCAGTGTACATGTTTTACATATCCTTGGTGTGTCTTCTATATATAGGCAATGTATTTTTTGTATGCATTGTTTTTGCCAAAATAGCTTAAGGGACATACTAGTAGATTCTTCTAACAAATATTTCCACCAAACCTCGGATGCAGTCATTAACTCATTATTATGAGTCTCAGTTGTACCTCTAACTCCTCGGCTATGGCTCAATATATAACTTCACATTTTATTTTGCCTTGGTGAGAGCTTAATATTGCCTCCTCAACTTTCATTCCATGAAATAGAATAAGAATGAAAGGCAACAGGAAAGAAATTGGCATTTGTGATGCACGCGGTTACCCACATACCAATCTACTAATTCAGTTGGCATGCACAATAGGCCATGCGACTATTTTCATGGCTCGAGATTTCCTATGTTTGTTGAAACATATGACATTGTATCGTGATCGCTCCAACTGTCATGCAGCGTATTGGAGTGCTATCATACAAATGGCGAGGCGCCCATGATCTTGAAGCCGCCTACTCATAGAGACTCTGGTGAGGACCAAGACAGGGCCATCGTTATTCAGTCTAGGGGTCTTCGAAACCACTAGTGGTGCTGATAAGGCTAGGGAACCCGAAGCATGCAGGATCCTAGCGCCCTTCATTTGTCTTTAGGAAATCACAGGATACCCACCTATAAATATGTGTGTGTTTGCATAGGTGATAGTATATGGATGATGTTAGCAGAGATCACTGGATATTAAACTGCCATCTTCATATGCAATCCCCATTTTTTCAGTTTTTTGTGCAATCGCTCATATCAGGTCATTTTACTAGTCTTATTTGCACGGCGTTGTGAATTGAATGATGATAGTCTAGTTTTTTGATAGCTGGTGAAGGCTAAATAACTGTGAGGTGCACTCTTCTGGACTGTAATCATCTGGAGGGATCCCAAATCTCGCAATCTATCTAGAACATCAAGCATGATGAAATCCGCCTAGGGATTATCTTCTCCATGCGAAATGGGAATGCTACATTATTTTTACTGGACCCATGGCTGAGGGAGCGTCCCTACGAGGGGTATATCTAAACCTCTTCGCTATTTGCTCAGAACCCATGCTGATAATAGCTACTATGTCTGAGAAGTGTGCATGAAACATTGTGTTCCATAGAACCTTTCGCTAGGAGAAAACTGAGGCATGCGGCGAGCTGAGGGTGAGCCTCCCTTCCTTCTTATCTGATTCTACGAATTTATGTCTTTGCATTTGACCCCTTTGTGGGCTTTCTCCAGTTAGCTCTACATATCAGGCCCAATATAGAAGGTATGATTTGCCCTAGACCAACCCTTTATGGAAACACATTTACCCATGAACAGGAGGATATTTGTGTGGCAATTGCTATGAGATCACCTCCCATGGGGAGGGGGCAAAGAAACATGGGTCGGGGATTGATTGTGTCCATTATGTGTGATCATGAAATCGGCAACCAACATATTGTTCATACTATCTTCGTTCCAAAGCTTAATGCTTATAATTTTTTTTTAAAGTCAAGCTACGAAAAGTTTGACCAAACATTTACAAAAAATATAAAGAACTATGATACTATATAGATACCATGCCAAACTATGTTTCATGATGTATGAAACAGTATGGGTTTCATGTTGTAAATATTAACATATTTTTCTAAAAATATGGTCAAACTTTACATAGTTTGACTTTTGAAAAAATATAAACCTGAAACTTTGGAACGGGGGGAGTATGTGTCTTGCGGCTCAGTTTCCCTGGAACCAGAAGGGGCCAAGCGAGAGCACCGGATGGAGCTGGCAAGAAATTTTTTGCATGAAGTGCTCCAACTGTCAGCTACCCAGCCACTTACCCTGCCAACCTAGTTCGTATTCCCCCCTTGTTTCCATGCCGCAGAAATCAGTGGCATTGTATCGACGCTTTGAGCACCTCCCTTGGTACCACTTACCCACTTCGCCGTTGTTTGGTGGCCGCCGGTAGTTGTGAGATAACCTTGCGGCCGCCATGCACGCGAGGTATTTGGTGATTTTTCCTAGGCCATGGATTATCTTGTTGAGCATGCCTTATTAAACTTTTTAATTTTTTTTTGTTTAGGACTTGATCGAAACTATGGCTATATTTATAAATAAAAAATAAAAAAATGTTTGGGTGTGTGGCTAGGGGAGGTGCCCAGCGATGTGCGTGGCACAACACCGACACCCCCCGCCCATATGATGCACGCTGGCATAAACCTTCTCCTGGTTGGGTTAAACTTAATTGTGATGGTTCTTATAAGGAGGATCGTTTAGCAGCGGCGGGTATGATCTTGCGTGATGAATTAGGAAGGATTATTTTCTTCTCATATCGTCAACTGTTTAATTGCGATGATCCCCTAGAAGCTGAAACAAGGGTTTGCGCAGAAGGCCTTCGTCTTGCTCTCGAATGGAGTGATAAACCGGTGGTATTAGAGCTAGACTGCTCTATCCTATTAGATGCAATTGATGGAAGATCGCAATATAGATCATCTTTAGCTTTTCTCATTAAGGAGATTAAGAATTTAATTCTGGGTAGTAGAAGTATTTCAGTTGTAAAAGTGGATCGTGAACAAAATAGGGCTAGTCATAGTCTTGCGAATTTTGCGGGAACACATGCCAAAACTGTAGTATGGCTTGGATCAGGACCTGAGATTTTGTCTCAGGTTTTAGATCATGACTTCCTTGTAAGTCCTATAAATTAATAAAACCACTTTTACCAGGAAAAAAAACAGTTGTTGCTGGATGCCTTATGTGGTGATGGGGCAACTGGAGATGCTCTAAGAGGTTGGGTGAGAGATATGAAGATCGAGGGCCAAACTCAGCGACAAAAGAAAAGTGTTTGTAGCGGTAGTTATCGTGGTGGGAGGCCGGTTGAGCCTCAACGTTGCATACATAATTATAGAATAACTAGTTGAATGCCCGTGCGTTGCCACGGGTTTGTCAAACAATTTCTCACGGAACACATAAATATAACACATTCGTCACGGTCGTATGAAGTCAGTTACATTCTCGACCATGTCGCCATCGTTCATCCGTTGGATTAGCATATTGAAAGTTGCCTGCTTGTGATTCTCTCCAACCTTTGATTTCTAGAGCCGCATTTTTAGTTTTGTCAAGTTCATGTGTCTCGTGACCTCTATAGAAGTCCAGTTTTGTCAAGTTCATCTGTCTCATGACATCTATAGAAGTCCATGATGCATAAACAAAAATATGTTTCGTAACTATACAGTAATGGCAACAGTAATGTCATCGAATATATTATACAGATAGTGCAAACATCACAAAGCAACCTGACTAACAGATGTGACAATTTGGTGTTTCTAGAGGCGCAGTCCCAGTTTTGTCAAGTTCATCAATCTGTAATATCTATAGAAGTCCATGATGCACAAAAGTAAATATGTTTGTAATGACATCGAATATACAAATAGTGCAAACATATTATTAATTTCTTATCTCTCGCTCATTCTCTCAAAATCAAACATTTGATTCAATAAAATATGTCTAGGTACGTTTGAATTTAGACAAACTCAAGTCAGTTATTTCTGGACAAAGGGAGTACCACACAACAATACACAATGGCGTTTCCATTTTTCAACTCCATGAAGGGACAATCGTCCATTCTAGCAATAGAGTTATCGGTAGAAGCTAGCAGAACAGAGACAGAGAACCTGTAATTAACATCAGCAACAAAGCACACCTCACCAATCTCTGTCTAATTTATCTTCCTAATCTCTCACACGGAGGAGTGGATGTGCTCAATCTCTCGCTGCGGGCAGCAGCAACAACAACATTTAGCGACAGAGCAGAAGCACAAACGCAGCATGTTGGCATTCCTTCTCCTTCTTCCGACATGCGACCCAACTCAGATCCCCATCTCCTTATCCTCCTACACCTCTGGAGTTACCAGCCACCTCCACCTCTCCCTAGTGCCTCCCTTCCCATCCATCGAGTTCCAGGAGGCAGAGGTATGCGACCTGCTCGATCTCCGGGTAGCGAAGGTGTGCGACGCGGTTAAGCTCAGCTAGCACAGCGGCTCGTGAACCAGGCGGAGATCCCGGCCTGCGCCGGACCTGGGTGCTCGCGTCCTATGGGGAATCGGAGGACGTGGTCCTCGACCTGAACTGTTACTTGGTCGAAGCCTCTACTCCTAGAAGGCTTCCTGCTCCAGCGGCGGCTGGTCGTCGTGGTCGATCTCCATGAATTTGGACGGTGAAAGCGATGCGCCTGGGCCGCGTCGGCGCGCGAGCAATTCCAAAAGTCCTGATATATTGGATTGCGGGTTGATTGTCCAGTTTCTAAAGGGCTAAAATGTAAATTGACCGACGGACGAAAATCTGGGACGAAAACCACCTCAGTCTAAATTATATAGTAGAGATAAGGTAAATAATAAATGTGTATACCATTTTTCCACCCAACGATGCTCTTCAATATATACAACCAACCACTCTTTCGCTCCAAGCCCAAAACGCAATGATTCGGTGAATTTTTTGAAACAAAATGAAATTTCTGAAACATTATGTATTGTTCTAAAGAAAAATTGTACAAATGTTTCACAGCTTTACTCACATTTCAATCTTATCTATTCTATTATATACTAAAAGCAATATAAAGATGTCATTCGAGGCATCAGGTTAACCTACATTATCTCAATTAATTTGATAGTTGGATCTAAAATTTACGGTTGTGATTTAACTATACATTAATAGTTATGTAACCAGGCAAGGCAAGTCCCGCTTGACACGATCAATTGTCGGTGGACCTTGAGTATACGATCGTCCTAGAAATAAACCGTGTCCAACTAGATTTGTTCCGCTAGGAAAATATCACCGGCCATGTTTGGCTCCGCTCCCATGTTACAGTAGTTACTGTTGGAAAACCGGGCCGGTAGAGGCCCACTGGGTGTGGCCTCTACCAGGCTAGGGTTGGCCCATGTGGGTATCGTATCCCCCTTTTGCCTATAAATAGAGGAACAACCTTTGTACGTGAGTTACGAGAGATATATCAATAAAAGTTTCCTGTTTCATCTACTTGTACTGTGTGTGCCTTCTCCTAGTCTTCTCCTTCGACGTGGAACAGCCTCGGGACCGGTCAGTCGGCAGGGGGTGTTCCAACACGTTATCAGCACGTGTCTCTCCGTCGAGCCTCCGTCAAGCCACCGTCGAGCCTGCATCACGCAGGCTTTCGTTGAAGGTAACACAAATCTGACCGCAAAAATGGATTCGTCTCGCGTTTTCCTTTCAAGATTTGCGTTCAGATCTTAGATCAGATCCCATCTTAGGTGCGGATTTTTCTTTCCGGGAGTCGAGCTGACCTGCTGTCGCCGACCAATGTCGATCTAATCACTCCCAGATTAGAAATTTGTTGACTGTACCATCGATGCGTGCACCTGCTGTGCCGATCTGGATTTTTTTTAGTAGATCGGATCGATCTACAATTTTGTTCATGTATCTTTTTTTTAACCACGTACGTACGTGACTTGCAAGCGCAGAGGCCATGGATATGGAGCAGCCTCGCTGGCTGCTCGCACACGCGCCACGCATACGCCGACGAGCTGGCCCGCCGCCCGCTCTGGCGTGCCTGGTCCGCCGCAGCCATGGCCGCTGGCCGCCGCAGCCATGGCCCGCTGCGCCGCCGCCGTCGCCGCGCCGCCGCGTGCACAGCGCCGCCGCAGCCAAGGCCCATTGCCGCGTGCACCGCCGAGGCCCGCTGGCAGCGTGCACGCCTCCGCCGCCGCCGAGGCCTGCTGGCGTGCGCCGCCCGCCGCCGCCGCCTCCCATGCCCGCGCCACGCTGGCCGTTACGCCGCGCCTTGGCGCTAGCGCCGCATGACCGCTGCGCACCGCCGCCAGCGCTGCTGCGCGCGCCCGCTGCGCTCCAGCTCGCGCCCGCCGCCCGGCGGCTAAGCCGCGCACCGCCCGCCTCGCTGCGGCTGCCGTCGCTTGCGGTTACGCTGACGAGCCGCCGACCTCCGCTGGCGCGCGCTGCGCAGCGTCCGCCGCGCTTCGCCCGCCGTGCCGCAGCCTCGCCGGTCCGCCGCCCCTACCGCCGCTGTCCGCTCTGCTGCGCCGCGCGCCGGGAGCTAGCTCTGCTAGCTCCGTTCCCCCGCTAAGCGGGCAGGGACGGTCTGGAGCGGGCCGGTCGCGCAGAGGCAAGTGTGGCCGAGTCGTTTGATAGCACACGATCGCGGGCGGTTGGACCGTTTTTGGCCCTATCTTTTGATCCGTTTTTACACAAACTTTTGAACTATGTTTTACTATAGTTATTAATTACCGCATGTCTTTAATAATTTGTATCTCATAGATAGCTTGCACCGTTTTTAAATTGAATTTTGGAACGCAGTCATATTTGAATTATTATATCGATTATCGCATTTATGCAACTGATTACCTGCTGTAATCTTACACTCTTTGCATAAATTGCAGATGACCGGAATCGTCAGCCGCGAGTTCCCGGAGTTGACCCAGGATGGGCTTAACTACCTGACTTGGGCCTCGGACGTTGAGATCGTCCTTGAGGGCCGATGCATCAAGGATGCGTTGATTGTGGGGACCCCGACGGCCCCCAGCAAAACCATCCCGGCGGATAACGCCAAAGCCCTGCACTTCCTCCGCCATCACATGTGTGAGACTCTCAAGAATGAGTACATGGCAGAACGGAGTGCTTCTGCCCTTTGGACCGCTCTCAACAAGCGGTTCTCTAGGCTGAAGTACACCATTCAGCCACAGGCGGAGGCAGATTGGATACGTCTGAGGTTTGCGGACTTCAAGACGGTGGGAGAGTACAACTCCAGGTTGCACCGGATTTGTACTATTCTTCACACGTGTGGGACCGTACCACCGATCAGCGAAGATAGACAAAACCCTCTCCACATTCCATCCGGACAACATCCATCCTCGCGAAACTTTCGCCAGAAGGATTCACGGAATATGCAGCTTATTGATGCTCTCGGTGGCCGGCGCAGGATAATGTTCTGAAAAAGAACTTCTCCGCGCAACCCTTCGCAGGGGGCCCAAGTCATGAGGCCAATGCTGGTGCCTACAAGGTGCGCAAGCCCATCCACAAGAAGAGAGGCAAGAAGGGCAAGAAGGGACCCAACTCCTCCAACCCGGCCAAGCAACGCAAGGCGGGCAAGGGGGAGGCGAGGCCCCAGGACTGCTTCCGCTGTGGCTCCAAGACTCACTTCTCCAGGCAGTGTTTGGCCCCTAAACACGTCGTCGACGCGTTCAAGGCCAACAAGAAGGCGCGCGAGGCGCATCTTGTCCAGGTTGAGGCACCACTGGCGCCCGGAGCGGCGCCTGTGCAGAACGTCACGCACATAGTGGCGCAGGACGTAGCACAAGTGGCAGCACCCTCGGCGGTCCCCACGGACGCCGCTGTGCCCATGGAGGTTGAGCACGTTGTGCCCCCGCCACCTCAGCCAGGCCCCTTGTCCATGATGATGGCCAGCGCAGAGCCCCCCACTGACCTTGAGATACTGGCTGAGCTTGGTGATTTCCTCGCAGAATCCACCTGAGCTCCATTTTGTTGTGATGATTCCTTTTCCGCAATAATCAGATACAATTACTCGATATGGTTGTAAGCTCTATGAGAGCATAACATTTATTTGTTTCCGGCGATTGGATGACATTTATTCATTTATTCCATTATTTGATTATGTGATGTTCTGAAATGTTTATGTGTTTTACTTACTTAATGTAGCATCTTCCTCGCTCCATTATATTAATTAGGCACTATATTTTAGAACGCGTGTGACGCCCAAATGGAGGAAACGTGCCTTGCTGATAGCAGCACCACCAATACCATCTTGAGAGAAACAAAGTATTTTGAGTCAATTACCAAAAACCCTGGTAACATAATGACGATCGCCGGCTGCGGTCCGAATGTAGTTGGCTCCGGAAGAGCAACTATCATACTCCCAAACGGAACAACTCTGATCATTGAAGAGGCATTGTTGTATCCGGAGTCGACTCGTACTCTCTTAAGTTTTAGAGACATCCGCGCAAATGGTTTCCATGTCGAAATCGATGATGATGAGAATGGAAAGGAGTTCCTACTCATTACCAAGCGCGACGAAAATGGTAAACATGTTGTCGAAAGACTCCCTTCATTAGCTACTGGGATGTACTACACTAAGATAGTAGCACCACCTATTTACACTACCCTTAAGACTGTCTTTAGAAGCTCCGAACTATTCTGCCTTTGGCATGATAGGTTAGGCCACCCCGGTCTTAGGATGATGAGAAATATAATTAACAACTCGAATGGTCATAATGTTAATGTGAAAATTTCCGAATCCCGATGATTTCGTGTGCTCGCATGCGCCACGGGAAATTGATCATTAAACCGTCCCCCTAAAGGTGAAGGATGAACTCCCGCGTTCTTGGAACGCATTCAAGGATATATGTGGTCCAATTCAGCCCCTCTCGGGGCGTTTGTACTTCATGGTGCTCATCGATGCTTTCTCTAAATGGTCCAATGTTTGCTTGTTGTCAACACGGAACCATGCTTTTGCAAAGTTGATCTCCCAGATCATACAAATAAGGAATAAATTCCCTGATTATCGTTTAAAGTCTATTCGAATGGACAATGCCGAGAATTTACTTCAAAGGCATTCGATGATTATTGCATGGCAACTGAATCAAACTTGAGCACTGCATCGCATGTCCACACTCAAAATGGACTTGCGGAGGCATTGATTAAAAGGATTAAATTCATTGCCAGACCACTCCTTCAGGGTTGTAATTTACCAACTACATGTTGGGGACACGCGGTGTTACACGCCGCTAATCTCATCAACTTTCGACCATCGGCCTACAACATCCACTCTCCCATCCAACTTGCGCAAGGGTCGGCACCGAAAATTTCCCACCTACGTAGGTTCGGCTGCCAGGTATATGTACCTATACCACCACCCCAGCGATCAGCTATGGGACCGCTCCGTAAGTCGGGGATATACGTTGGTTATGAGACTGTGTCCATAATCAGGTTCTTGGACCCCTTGACAGGTGACTGTCACACGGCCCGTTTTGCTGACTGCATTTTTGACGAGGATCTTTTCCCGACTTTGGGGGGAGGTAATCAACCCCTGGATGACAAAAGTCGAGAAATCACGTGGAAAGCCACGGGGATCCACGCTCATGACCCGCGCACTGTTGAGACTAATAGAGAAGTCCAAAAGATACTAGATTTGCACTCCCTAGCGAATCAACTGCCCGATCATTTTAGTGATTTAAAGACTGTAACAAAGTCGCATGTGCATGCACGCAATGCACCGGAAAGGGTTGAAATACCAAAGAAAAATGATGGTATACCCGCTCCTGCTCCAAGGCCTAAGAGGACGCGGATTCCGGTTTCTCAAATCCCAAGTACCCGGGGACGCCCGAAGAAAAAGGATAAGAGAGATTTATTACAGACTACCCCTGTTGAGGGGAGCCAGTTGAGACCTGGCACGAGTACGGATATTTCAGTGCACGAAATTCCGGACTTGAACTTTCCTATATCGGAAATACCCAGCGAAGTTGTGTGCGCACACATCGGAGCGGGAAAGCTAAAGGACCTAGCTCCTGGATTGGGAAATCCGGTGGAGCAAGAGGATGTGCCTGATGCACTCCATGAAGAAATGGCCATTAACTATGTTAATTCGGGCGAGTCATACAACCGAGCCATGGCAAATGTCGACGTTAATTTTGCCAAGAAAATTGCCTCAATCATAGATCTTGACCCTGAGCCTAACACGCTCGCTGATTGCAAGAAAATGTCGGATTGGAAAGATTGACAGAAGGCAATTACTGCTGAATTATTATCGTTAAACAAAAGAGAGGTATTTGGACCTGTTTATCTAACTCCTCCCCATATTCGCCCCGTTGGCCATAAATGGGTTTTTGTTCGAAAGAGAAACGAGAATAATGAAGTAGTAAGGTACAAAGCAAGGCTCGTTGCTCAAGGTTTCACTCAGCGACCAGGTGTCGACTTTGAGGAAACTTACTCCCCAGTCATGGATGGAATTACCTTTAGATACTTGATCTCAATGGCAGTAAACATGGACTTAAAAATGAAACTAATGGATGTTGTCACCGCTTACCTATATGGTAACTTGGATTCGGACATATACATGAAAGTACCAGAAGGTATCCCTGTCCCGAACCAGGATAGAGCAAACAGGAGCTTATACAGTGTTCAGCTTAAGAAGTCATTGTATGGACTAAAACAGTCAGGTAGGATGTGGTATAATCGTTTAAGCGATTTCCTTCATGAGAAGGGCTACGCGAGCAATGAAGATTGCCCATGTGTTTTTATACGGAGATCCTAGGATGGTTTCTGTATTATCTCGGTGTACGTGGACGATTTGAATATAATCGGTACACCTGACGATATTGAGGAAGCGAGTTCCTACCTGATGTCGCAATTCGAGATGAAAGACTTAGGCAAAACCAAGTTCTGCCTCGGTCTGCAACTTGAGCATTCCCCTGCTGGGATTCTAGTTCACCAGTCGGCCTACACCCAGAAGGTGTTGGAACGATTTGGGTTTGAAAAGGCATATCCTTCTAAGACCCCGATGGTCGGAAGATCTTTGCAGCAAGACAAGGACCCGTTCAGGCCTAAAGAAGAGGGGGAGGAAATTCTGGGACCGGAATTCCCCTACTTAAGTGCAGTTGGCGCACTTATGTACCTCGCAAATTGTACACGGCCGGATATTGCATTCGCCGTCAATTTGCTTGCAAGGTACAGTTCTGAGCCTACCAAGAGGCATTGGAAAGGCGTTAAAGACATCTTTAGGTACATACAAGGGACAAAGGACCTTGGCTTGTTTTACCAAAAGAACCAAGACCTATCTGTTGTAGGCTATGCAGATGCTGGGTACCTTTCGGACCCGCATACATCCAAGTCGCAGACTGGATATGTTTTCCTTTGTGGTGGAACAGCTATTTCCTGGAAATCGTCTAAGCAAACTCTTGTGTCGACTTCGACGAACCACTCGGAAATCATAGCATTATATGAAGCATCACGAGAATGTGTATGGCTTCGACGCGTAGTCAGTCACATCCAGATGTCATGTGGACTGAATACCGTACAAACCCCAACAATTATCTATGAAGATAATGCCGCTTGTGTTGCACAAGTCCAGACGGGTTACGTGAAGAGCAATCTCACAAAGCATATAAACCCCAAGTTCTTCTATGCACATGAGTTGCAAAAGATGAACGAAGTGAAAGTCTTGCATACTAAGTCGTGTGAAAATCTCGCTGATTTGTTCACTAAATCATTGCCAGCGTCTTCTTTCGAGAGATATGTCCGAGGGATCGGCATGATGAGACTTAGGGAGATGCAAGGTTCAGGGGGAGAATCTTTACAAACTCATTGCTGAAATCTTGATCCCGATGATTGAGTACTTAACTTTATAGTTAAGTGAATTGTACTCCTTTTCCCTTAGTGAGTTTTTATGAAGTTTCTCACATGAGGTTTTTAATGAGGCAATTCGTGCAACATAGCAAGAAGTATACCGTGTGCATTTCTCCATATTTTCCCACTGGGTTTTTTGGAGTTTTAAGCCATGGTTATACGGATAAGATACCCAGGGGGAGTGTTGGGAAACCGGGCCGGTAGAGACCCACTCGGTGTGGCATCTACCAGGCTAGGGTTGGCCCATGTGGGTATCGTATCCCTCCTTTTGCCTATAAATAGAGGAACAACCTTTGTACGTGAGTTACCGAGAGAGATATCAATAAAAGTTCCCTGTTTCATCTACTTGTACTGTGTGTGCCTTCTCCTAGTCTTCTCCTTCGACGTGGAACAGCCCCGGGACCGGTCAGTCGGCAGGGGGTGTTCCAACAGTTACGTATTATCTTATCTCTCCCGTTAGCATGTGATGTTTACATGTGGGCCTGATTAGTTACCGACGATAAAAATCTGTTGAGATTTGTTATATAGAACTTTGGTGCTTATATGTGGGCCTGATTAGTTTGCATATAGTTCATGCGGATTGATTCTCCGGATTGGTCATGTTAGTCTGTACATGTCTTCCTCACGAGACTTAGTTAGGATGCCGAACTAATTTCATCTTGCGATTCCCTGGAAGAGGAGAGTTGTGGTGCCGCAAGTATGAATCATATGCGGCAGAGCTATAAGAATCTGAGAAGTGAGAAGGTCATCATCCTAAAAGAGCAGGCCTCCACTGATATTATGGATACCGTAAGTCTGTGTAACAACTATTCTCTCTGTTTCATAATACCTTTTGTAAAACAAAAAATGCATCTAGACCTTTTTTAGTGTGTAAATTCACTCCAAATCTACAAACTAAAAGAGTCTAGATTCATACAGTAAGAAAGTCTTACAAATGTTGAAAATAAATTACGTATATAAGTTTCTTTTCTTTTCTTAGAATGGATGCATCTGAGATAAGATTTAGTAGAGGAAGAACTCAAACATGAGTTCATAGATCTTAATTGCTTACGTTTTCTTCGCCCTAGGAATGCAATATATACATGATTACTTATTAGAACTGGATTATAACACATATTCATTTTATTATTGTGTTTAATAGGAAAGCATAATATAGGAGATACTCACGACACCCTAATTTTTCACCGAGATATTGCCAATGACATCCTCTAGCCATCTCCTTTTATAAAAAGTTATGCATAATATATCAATTGTGTTTTAGATTCAAAGCTTGATTTTCATGCATTATAGTTTTTAGATATGCCAATTGGTTTTCGCGAGAAATCATATAATTAAAATTTACTAGCTACTAACGGGTGATTGATTTACATGATAATTTAGGGCTTATTTGTGGCCAACAATTGAGTGATCGATGTCCTTTTTTTCCATCAAACAACAAGGGGGATCATCATATTTATAAGCACAAAACAGATGTTTTAAGTATAATAATTATTTCAGAAAAATCAAGTTATCTGTTATATTTGTTTCCACAATTTATACAAGTCAAATACTTTCTCGAGTTTCCAAAAGGTTAGCCTCAGTGCACCATAAGCGATAGATCTTCATTTGTATCTCTGCCTATCTTTTGTTCATGACAAGCTCTAGCAGATTTTGTTGGTATCACGCAAGTGTAAAACATTGTCGTTCCAATCCGACGTAGTCGTGTTACATGCCACTAGAAATTTACGTGAATGGGAGCATATGATTACTTGAGTGTAGAGTGGAGGATAGCACAAATTGTTTTTAAAATAGATATTTTTTAAACTTGTGTATCCAAATAAATGACCTTATAGAAAGTTTGCTCTAACTTTTACTATAGACATGTAAATAGTTTTTAGAAGTTCAATAATAGTTATATTGAATTTTCTAATAATTTTGTATAAATATTCGATGCAACATGATGCTTAAAGTTGCGTCTTCAAAGCTCTGTTGCTACGTTCAGAATGGAGATAGAACACCATGAATTTCATAATTAGGTAGTAACGAGAGGAAGAAAGAACTAGAAAAGCTACATCAAATAACTGTTATAGTTTGCCTTGCTATCAATGATGAACATTGCATTTAAAATATCATTAAAAAATTCAGATGGTTTTCCAAGCACTCGGACATATATTCACATATGTGTGTGTTTTTCTCACTGTTGTATTCTCCGTCTGAAGTACGTACTGGTCACATGTATTCATAATATACAAAATTTACTCTATGTTGAAAGAATATGTGATCAACTAGAACAAATAAAGCTGATTTAGAAATCCCATGTCCCTTCGGGGACATCCGATAAAATTGGAACGACGTAGAGAAATCCCATATAAACTTTTTCGAAGCAAGTAGACTCTACAAATATTCAAAATCATTCGTTTTGCTTAACCATATTATGGACATCCTAGAGGTGGTATATCTTCACCACATATGGTGGCAATACTATGTTCTATTCAGAAATGGTAAAGTTATCACGAATCAATGAACTAAATTTGATTAAATATAATCACCATAAAACAAGTTGATTAAATATTTGTATTAAATATTTGTTCCACAACTATTTAGCATAATATTTTTAATAGTTATATTTGTACTACTTTCTAATTGTGTTATATAAATATTATGAAATGTAATTTTTTTGACATGCCTAAGTCTATGCCCTCGCATTTGCGAGGGCCATAATAATACTAGTTTCATATATATAATTTCAATCAATGGTGTTTTTGTTAAGAAAGAAGGCAAACTGTCTCACCAATCTCAAAACAATGTGGATGGTGAATGCCACGCCGGTACATACAGGTATCTTCTAAACGGAGTTTGGTCCAAGCACACTACCAACGGCCGAGACTCAATGTTGCCATACAGAAACTTTGAAGATGTTGTCAAATTTCATATCGATAGGAAGGTCCCTAGTAATACTCATGAGTCCATGGGAAACATGTTTACCGATCCATGCGCAGGTCATGTGTGGACTCACTTGATCTTATTGATCGAGCTAACGTGCCACGACTTGCACCACTAGAAATTAATATGGTTATAGTTATAGTTGGACTTTTCTCTAAAAATGGTTAACGTGATCTTCCTATAAGCTAACCTGCTAAGACCAACATTGCTTGAAACACTGGAAGTACTAGTTGGTATTTGAACAACCATCCTCCATGAAAAACAGGTCAGACCGCTCTGGAAATATATGTCACGGTATGGCACTGACGCTTTAGGATATCAACCGCAAATAGTGCACTGCTTAAGGAGGGCATTCAAGTGTAATCCTTGTGTATAGGTTTCTGAATTTACAACTCAAAGAGTACGTATGTGGTTAAATATGCGGGCTAGATGTATATATGAGCGTTGTAGTCTGCTATCACCTTCCTGGAGGCAAATCCCTAGGAAGGCTTGTTCTACTGTATCTATTTGGAGTAAGCGTGAGGACAACTAAATTTATAACTTTTTTGAAGAAGTACATAAATTCATGTTATATGGGTCATACTATAGATGCACATGCATCAGTTATGGAACCCACTATTGCTCCGGATATTATCGGGCTTCAGGAAACGATTCGCCAGGACTTCACTATTGCTGAGTTGGAGGGTCTTAGCCGTTGCAGGTTCTCCTGGACGTAGCTCCCTGCTGTTGGTCACTCGGGTGGGATTCTCCTCGGTGTAAAGGAGGAAACCTTCGAGGTTGACGATATGGACCGGGGGGAATTCTTTGTGAGCATGTTCCTCACGCATAGGCAGTCCCGCTTCAAGTGGGAGGTGATCATTGTCTATGGCCTCGCGGACCATAGGAGGTCGGCGGACTTCTTGTGGGAGCTTCGGTCGAAAGTGGAACGGGTAGATATCCCCGTAGTGATTGCTGGGGACTTCAACCTGATCCACTTTTCGGACGATAAGAGCTCGGCTAATGTCGACCTCCCTAGGATGCGCATGTTTAATGACTGCACTTGCTCTCCTGAGATCTCGCGTGTGGGCACTAGATATACGTGGACCAATAAGCAACTCGCCCCGATCCGTAGTGTCCTTGATCGTATCTTTGTTTCTGTTGATTGGGAGATTCGTTTCCCCCTTTGTTCCCTGAAGGCGGTCACCATGCTTGGCTTTGACCACACCCCACTCCTCCTTTCCTCGGGAGCCCCCCCCTCCCGCGACTGAACCGCTTCCACTTCGAGTCCTTCTGGCTTCATAAGGCGGGCTTTGTGGAAGCAGTACGTTCAAAGTGGGGGGAGGCGGCCGCATAGATGTTTGGCACCACTGTGCCCAGACTATCCGACGGTTCATGAGAGGCTGGGGGGCGGACCTTAGGGAACAAAAGGAGGTTATCCTCCGGGAGATCCAGGCGCTATATCTAGAGGCCGACCAGCGTGGCCTCTCGGAAGAGGCCTGGTCTCATAGGTACTCTCTTGAGACCTCCATTATGGAGATATACAAGATAGAGGAGGCATTCTGGAGACAGTGTAGTCGCCAGGACTGGACCATCCATGGGGAATCAAACACGGCCTACTTCCATGCTATCACCAATGGCAGGAAGGAGGAAGTGCTCGGTCCCTTGCCTCTGGGAGGGGGATGTTCTGTTGGAATCTCCGCTGGAACTCTCCTCCCATATTTATGCCCTATACAAGGAGCTGTTCTCGAGTTCGCCGGGCTCAGGGATCTCGCTAGCCATGGACTTCTGGGTCAGTGAGGCGACCGTTTCCCCGACGGAGAACCTGGAGCTTACCATCTCGTTCTCCTCAGAGGAGGTGGTCGCGGCCCTAAAGTCCATGAGGGCGGGGTCGGCCCCCGGCCCTGATGGGCTGCCCGTGTCCTTCTTCCAGACCTTCTGGGCCCAGCTACAGCTGGTGATCATGCTGATGTTCCAGGCATTCTACACAGGGACCCTGGTTATGTCTCTCCTGAACTTCGGGGTGATATCCCAGATCCCCAAGGTGGTGGGGGCCACGGATATCCGCCAGTTCAGACCGATCATGGTCATCAACATCGTCTAGCGGATCTTCGCAAAGGTATGTGCCCTTCGCCTCGCTCCAGTGATGGAGAGGCTCACCCACCCCCTCCAGTTCGCCTTCCTTAAGGGACGCCTTATTCATGATGGTGTCCTCGCCCTCCATGAGATTATTCATGAGGTGAAGACTCGCCATCAGAAGGGGGTGTTCCTCAAGCTAGACTTTTAGAAGGCCTACGACCGCTTGGACTGGGCCTTCCTCCGACTAGTCCTAGAGAGGAGAGGGTTTGGCGACAGGATGATATGCTGGATCATGCAGCTCGTGATGAGTGGGAGGACGGCTATCAATATTAACGGGGAGATTGGCCCGTACTTTAGCCCGTCTTGCGGCGTCAGACAAGGGGATCCCATATCCCCTCTCCTGTTTAACACCGCAGTAGATGCCCTCGCAGAAGTTTTGGATAGAGCCAAAACTGCTGGCCATATCGCGGGCGTGGTGGGGCACCTGATCCCTGGGGGTGGTGTCACCCACCTCCAATATGCGGATGACACCATGATCATGGTTCAGGGATCGGACCTCGACATTATTAACCTCAAGTTCCTGCTGATGTGCTTCGAGTCCATGTCTGGTTTGAAGATTAACTTCGACAAGAGTGAGGTCTTTGTTCTCGACTACGCTGATAATGAGCGTCAGCGTATTGCGGATAACCTGAACTGCAGATTGGTGGACTTCCCTACTACTTACCTAGGGATGCCCATTCGAGAGACGAGAGTTCTGATTAAGGACTTGGCCCCCCTAGTGACGCGAATTCGGTCTAAATCTAAGACCTGGCGGGCTAGGCTTACGACCAAGGGGAGCAAGACGGTCCTTATCAACTCTTGCCTCTCGAGTCTGCCCATGTATCAGATGGGGCTGTACCTGCTCCCAGAAGGAATCCACACAAACTTCGCCAAGGAGCTGTCTAGATTCTTCTGGGCGGCGAGGGACGGGCACCAGAGGTACCATATGGTTAAATGGGCAGACATCTGCGCCCCCAAACGCCTTGGGGGCTTAGTTATCCTGGACTCGTGGCGCTTTAACGTGGCCCTGATGATGAAATGGCTGTGGAGAATCCTTAGGGGCGACGGAGGACTTTGGCTGCAGCTGGTTAAAGCCAAATACCTGTGTGGCCGGCCCCTTTTAGCCTGTGAGCATAGGGAGGGTTCCCAGTTTTGGCGGGCCATCCAGGATATTAAGTTGTTCGTGGGGCTGGGGGTCTCCTTCTGCATTGGGAATGGGGAGGACGTGCGCCTATGGCTGGACCCCTGACTTTAGTCGGTCCCTCTCTATGAGCAGTTCCCCGCTCTTTTTGCCATCTCCTCGTCCCCGACGGTCCTCGTGGCTGAGGCCTTTCACGGAGGGAGTTGGAACATCTTGTTCCGACGAACTTTTAGCGAGGCCGAGGCAGAGGAACATTGGACCCTGGAGGAGGCCCTCCCTAGTGTGTTGTCCGCAGTCCCGGACTCGGTGGCCTGGAGCCTGACGCCGGGGGGGAGTTCTCTGTCTGCTCGGCCTATCGGGCCCTCTTTCAGGGCCCGGAGCAGCGATGGACATCCCCTCTGTGGAAGGCCTGTTGGAGATATGCCCTAGAGGCAATAATAAATGTAGTTATTATTATATCTTTGTGTTTATGATAAATGTTTACATTCATGCTATAATAGTATTAACAAGGAAACATTGATACTTGTGTGATTTGTAAACTTAAATTTGAAGTCCCTAGTATAGCCTCTATACATCACTAGCTTGTTGGTTGATAAATGATTGTGGTTTCCCTATCATGAACATTGAGATGTTATCAACAACAAGATCATATCGTTAGGAGAATGATATGGTGGACATACTCCTATAGATAAGCATAGCATAAAGATCAAGCCATTTCATTAGTTCAATTGCTATATGCTTTCTGATACATAGTAACCTAATTCCTTCGACCATGAGATCATGCATGTCACCTTTACCGGATGGATGCTTTGATGACATCAAACACCACACCGTAACTGGGTGGCTATAAAGGTGGCATTGAGTGTTCGGAAAGTATTGGTTGAGACACATGGATCAAGAGTGGGATTTGTCCATCCATATGACGGATAGATATACTCTGGGCCCTCTCGGTGGAATGTCATCCAATTAGCTTGCAAGCATGTGACTGGCTCACAAGGGATCACATATCACGGGAACGAGAAAAGAGTACTTATCGGTAACGAGGTTGAACTAGGTATCCAGAGATACCGACGATCATAACCTCGGATAAGTAAACTATCATGAGACAAAGGGAAATTGGTATCGTATGTAAGTGGTTCATTCGATCGCAAAGTAATCGTAGAAATATGTGGGAGCCATATGAATTTCCAGATTCCTCTATTGGTTATTGTTCGGAGAAGTGTCTCGATCATGTCCGCATAATTCACGAACCGTAGGGAGACACACTTAAGGATTCGACGTTGTTTGAGTAGTTATGGTATTATGAGAAAGAGACCGAATGTTGTTCGGAGTCTTGGATGGGATCCGGGATATCACGAGGTGATCCGGAATGGTCCGGAGAATAAGATTCATATAAGGAAAGTCCCGTTTCGGAGTTCGGGAATGATTCCGGTGTTTTCATCGGGAATGTTCTAGAAGGTTCCGGAATGTCCGGCACTCCAGAGGGGAAGGGGTACATGAATGTGTCATTGCATATTGGGATGATTGCATCATGTACTAAGTGTTCTCGCTGTTCCAAATAAAGGATTAAATTGAATCCTAAATTGAAAAGTCAAATAGCAAGTTTGAAAAGTCAAACGGCTAAAATTGGAAAGAGGAAAGAGAGGAAACCGAGTTGGGAGGAATCCTCCTCCAACCGCGGCGCCTCCTCCAAGCCGAGTTGGGGAGGGACTCCTCCTCCCTGGCCGGGCCCTCCACCTATATAAGGAGGGCAGGCTCCCTCCTCTAAACACACAAGTTCCTATCCTCTAAATCTAAACCCTAGCCCTAGCCTCCGGTTTAGAGCCGTTTTGGTTTAGAGCTTCTAATTGCCCTAGCCTCCGGATTAGAGCTTTCTAATTGGTGTGTCTAAACCCTAGACCGCCGAGGATCTCTCTCATATTCCACCATACTCGCTCCGGCTTAAGGCGAAGCCCTGCGAGATCTCCCTCTACTTAGGTACCCTTGCATTTGCCAGGAATCGCGAGGAGAGTGCTACAACCTCCAGCACTGCTGGAACAAGGGAGAGGAAGGTCTTCCGAAATCGAACGTGTGACCGATCATGGAAGCGCTGCCGAACGCAGCCTGGGAAGGATCGTCTACACTATCTTGAGATCGGAAGAGTACGACTACATCACCCACGAATCCGCCTCGTTAAACACTTTGGAATCTTCGAGGGTAAGTTATTCCATCGACTCGTTGCTACAATCTAGTAGATAGATCTTGGCTTGTTTGTTTGTATGCGATAGGAAATTTTTGTTTTCCATGCTACGAAACCCTACAGTGGTATCAGAGCCGTGTCTATATGTAGATCTGTTGCACGAGTAGAACACAATGGTCATGGGCGTTGATTCTTTTATTGTCGATTGCTTCTTGTTTACTTTGCATCTTGCGGTATGTTGGGATGAAGGCCCGGCTAACCTTACATGACATCGTTCATGAGACTTGCTCCACGCTTGACATGCAACTTGTATTGCATAAGTGGCTTTATGGTGCTGTTTCTCCTAGCATAGTTAAGATCCAATTTACAACGGGTGATCAACAATACTAGTATCAATGTTGTGGTTCTTGTTCGTAAGTTAGAACGACACTTATTGAAAGCCCCAAACCACGTAAAATATGCAAAGAAAGTAGAGGCGTCTAACTTTGTTTTGCAGGGGTGTGCAGTGATGTGATATGGCCATGATTGTGATTATATTTGATATATGCAATGATCCTTATTGTAAGTTGGCAACCGGAAGGAGCCAGATGGTTGTCTTTAATTTATGTTAAGACCCACGTGTCTATTCAAAGTAGTTGTAATAGTTGAAGACCGGTGGACGACAACCATGGAGAAGCGTCATTGACCTTGATGCAATGCCGGTGATGATGGAGATCATGTTCGTGCTTCAAGATGGAGATCGGAAGCACAAAGAAGAAAGGCCATATTGTCGAGGGAATGACCACGGCAGATGCTGCAATCGGCAGCGAGTAGTAGAACGAAGGGCAAGGGCGGCCAGCCATCTGCGGTGCGAGATGAGGGCAAAGACACAGGGTTTTACCCAGTTTCGGCCCCCCGGAGGGTAAAGACCTACTCCTGCTAGATTGTATTATGGAGGTGTTTACAGTGGGCGAACTCGGCGACTAGGCGGCGAGTTGCTTGGGTGTATGAGGGAACGTGTCTCTACTCACCCCTTAGGGAGGTTTATATAGGCTTACCTCCCCTAGGGTTTACATATCTCAACCGATTCGGTTACAACTTTGTCAATCGTTTAACTCAGACCGCCTGGGCCTATCTACTCGCCTGGGCCTTCGACCTCCAGTCGCCTGGTACCCTGATGGGCTTTGATCCACTCGCCGTTCTGCAGGCCCACTCGCCAGCCCTTGGGCCAGTCGGAAACGTCCCGCTGAGGATACTCCGGTAGGCATTTCCCCATCGAGTCCCGAGGCCGTCGTTGATTAGGCGGGTGGCTCTGGCGATCGAGTATCTGACGGCTTCAAGTTGGCATCGATCAGATCGGCGGGCTCTGCACGAAGGAAAAATCCGGTGAACCGAGTTGCGTCTTGGGTGAATCGAACCAACGGGTCGACCTCGGCAGTAACTTAGCGAGCCGGGTGGAAGGCGGGCCGGGGCGTGGTCAAACTAGCCGTTAAGGTAACCGCGGTAACTTCGGCGTAATCATCGCGTAACGGCCCCTAATTTGGCGGGCAGCTCGCTATATAAGAGGAATGGTAGGCTATCGGAAAGCCAACCGCCCACCATTTCTTCCGAACGCACATCTTTCGCCCGTTGATCCCGCGATCTGATCGACCGCAATCCTCCGACCTCCAAGCAAATCCTCGCCATGGCCTCTCCACTGAACCTTGGGTAGATCCAAGTGCACCAGAGAATCGGCCTCCTTCGAGGAGGCCGAATCCTGGGCCGGTCTGGCGAATCCCATGGCCGAGACGACGAACCCGCGAGAGAGTTCATCTGCTTCACTAGTCACCTCGGCGAGGCTTAGGGTTTCCCACTTCTGTTCTTCGGTAACCTGCGCCTACTCGAGATCCAGCCCTCGGATCTGGGTCCCCATAGTATCGAGCAGCTCGCCATCTTTGTGGCGTTCTGCGAGTGTTACTTGGGCTGCCGGCCCTATTTTCCCTTGTGGCAAGATCTGTTCCACGGACGGATCAGCCGCGAGGAAGCGGGCGGCCCAATGCTAGCCGCGGGCGGCCTAACCTTCCAACTCAAATCCAAAGCCTCCTTCTTCGACCTGATGCTGCCGGCCAAAGCAGCGAGCGACTGGAAAAAGTCTTGGTTTTATGTGACCGAGGCGACCCCGAAGGACGAGGCGGCGATCCCGCGGTACTCGGCCAACCGTTCCGAGCCACGCAATCTCCAGGTCGTCAAGCTCCCCGACGACCAAAGGATGGTCGTTGACGAGATGCTCCAGACCATTCGTGGTCTGAAGAAGAAGGGGCTCCAGACGGTGAACTTGTACAACTGTTGGCTTGGGCGGCGGCTTGTTCCACTCGCCCAACGCGAGCACTATATGTACCAGTACACGGGCCGAGAAGACTCGACGAAGGCCTGCCTCGCCGAGTGGAAGCTGGAGGACTACCTCTGGCGAAGAGGATCACCAGGCGGCATACACGGATCGCAGGCGGGCTCCCTCCATACACCGCCAGCGTCCGGCTCCAACGGTAATAATTTGATCTTGTTCGCATCGCAGCATATGCAACGCGGTAATTCTAACCGTTCCATGTTTAACGCAGCTATTTCAAGTGGTGGAAGGTGGCTACCACCCGCCGATGACGAGCTCCGGGCCATCCGCCCAGACACAAGCGAAGTCGCCTCCGCCAAGGGTAATGAGGACGATGAGGACGAATCCGAAGAGATCGCCCCGGTCCGAAGACCCACGGGCAACGCTAGCGAACTCGAGGCGGCAGAGCCTCGGCGTCATGACGATGACGAGGAACTCCCGGAGACCACCTCGCTCCGTCAGGCCACTCCCGCGAAGAAGAAGAAGGAGAAAGAGGCGAGGGCCCCCCTGAGGAGGAGGACGAAGCCGCCGAGGATGGCCTCACCGCCGCGCTCGGCGAGCAGCTCCGATGCCCACAGCTCGGCCGGTGACGGGGCGGCCCCGGCAACAACCGCGCTAGATGCGCCATCCATGGAGGCACCGCTGGCTTCACTACCTCCGCCCTTCGCGCCAGTCTCCGGGCTAGGGGAGGCTCCGGCCGTGGCGACTTCGCCTCGCAAGGAGGTCCCGAGCGTGGCGGTCTCGCCTCGCAAGGAGGCTCCGGCCGCGGCAGCTCCACTTCGCGAGGAGGCCTTCGCCGAAGGCGCCCCGGAGGTGCCAACCGCTACCTCAACGTCAAAGAAGCCCTCCGTATCCTGGGCCCCTGACGTCCTGGAACTGGGGCTTAGTCGCCGATTGGGCCCTGAGCTGGAGAAGCCAGCCGGCCTCCGTACGGGGCTGCGTTTTATTCCAGTCGCCAAGTGAGTGCACTCGGCCTTTACCTTTCTCTCTTAGTATTTGGACTGTTTTGACTGAGTTGTCTCGATACGTAGGACCGGAGTGAAGAAGATGGGCCACCCGACGGTGGCCAAGGTGCCCTTCGCCGCTAGCGAGGAGGACCCTTCCCGTAAGAGGAAGGTGGACGAGGTCGCCGCCTCCACGGAAGGCAGCAAGAAGGCCAAGGGCGACGACATCGTCACCGTCTCTGACGACACGGCGACCGCGCCGGCTGGGCCCGCTGTGGAAGCGACCGCGTCCACGAAGGGGGGCATTTCGTTGCCTAGACCGGAGGCGAGCTCCTTGGGGCGGGCGCGTCAATTGCTACCTTCCCCGCTTCATGACCAAAGCGGCGGCCTCGGCGAATGAGGCTGCGGCTCGAGCCGCTCGAGGACGCCGACGCTGAAATTGATCCACGTCGCGGGCACACACGGCCTGCTTGCGTCTGTGGGCGGTGGAACTACGGCATGCTTGGCGCGGCCATCCGGTACCTCCGGTCCCGAGGATTAGGTCGGTGTTTAGCGGCTTGATTCTTGTAATTTCTTGTATTGTACGTTCGAGTCCAGTCCCCGAGTGCACACTCGCTAAATTGTAGCGGGTGGGCACTGAATGATTTTCGTGGCATCCAGTCCCCGAGTGCGCACTCGCTAAATTTTAGCGGGTGGGCACTGAGGATTTTGCGTGATCGCCAGTCCCCGAGTGCGCACTCGCTAAATTTTAGCGGGTGGGCACTGAGGATTTTGCGTGATCGCCAGTCCCCGAGTGCGCACCCGCTAAATTTTAGCGGGTGGGCACTGAGAAGTTTTCATGTGTGCTGACTTTGAAGATGTACAGTGCGTTGAGTCGGCAGAGCGATTGGCTGCGGCAGCGTCTTGAGAAGGCGCGCTCTCCGTAAAGCAAACAAGGAGCTTGAGGTTGTTGCTGCTTGCGGAGGTGGCTCGCCAGAGCTTGTCCTCGCTGGAGAATCGGAGGCGGTGCGGTCTGCGTTGCACCGCCGAGCGAAGATCGCCGACCTTGAGCGCTGAATCGGGAGGCAAAGAAGAAGCAAGCTCGGCGAGGCGGCGAAGGCCGCCATTGCGGCGCGGAGGACGATCGAAGGCGTCTGAAGCCCTCATTGTTGGGCTTCGGGCGACCATACATCGCTTCAAAGTTTCATCACGGGCTCGCCCATTGCTTGGTGAGTGCGTCTTCCCTGCCTTATGATTGTACTGTTTGTGGTTTCCATTGTACTCATACTTGTCTCCTTCTCGCAGGTCGTGTTATTGGCTGCCAAGAAGAAGCGAACTCTCTTGACGCGAGGGAGTGCGTGAGCATGCTCGTCGACTCGGCGACGCTGTCGGCGACCTGCATACGCGCCTACCTCCAAGAGATGTCGCCCACGGAGGTTATTCCCAGTGACCTCGTTGAGGTGTGGGAGTACTTAGAGAAGGCGCCCGCGGTCGTAGAGTTCATGACGCGGTCGGCGTTTCGTCGCGGAGCGTCGACGGCCTTGAGCCTTGGGCTCGCCCACTTCCCCGAGGACTTCGATCTCGATGATGTGACGAGTGGATACCCTTCATCGACTGGCGGTGGATCTGTCCGAGGTTCTCAAGCTGCAGGAGCGTGCCGCTGGCGTACTCGGGCGCTCGGTCGATGGGCGACCTCCTTCCTTACCAGGAAACGGTCGTCGCGCCGAACGACCCCGAGCCGCCGCATCGCGACTTCAAGGTTGAGCAGCCTTTCCGCTCGGCGATGGCGGGCGAGCTGACGACGTATCCATCAAACCCGTACACCGCGTTCATCCGTAAGCGCCGGGATGCTGGCGCCTCGTCGTCGAAGCCTGCAGAGTAGTTTAGTTTGCCCAAATGTGTTAGCAGCAGTTCTGCCGAGTAGGCATATTTTGTAATGTAAGACAATGCGATATGCGATTGAATGGAACGTTGTGTTCATTTTGCTATTTGTTTGCGTGTTTTGGATTGATTTTGGGTGAGTCCCCGAGCGCGTCCGCCCTTTGTGGGGTTCCCCTTATATATGATGTTTTGTTGTTTATCATGTGTGTTGTTGGTTGAGTCGACTCGCTCGGAGAGCGATCGCAAGCGACTCCTCGAGTGCTCATGCTTTACCGTTTTCCGTCTGTGAACGGGCGGGTGGCCGAGTCCCGGCGTGGTACTTGTTAGTTCAAGGCGCGACTCGAGGGTGGTTGAGGACTGAGCGCGTTGGTGTGAGCGCGTCACTCCTGCCTGGCCCGGTGGGTCAGTCGCGTGGCGAGTCCTGGGCACGCTCTCTTACTTGGCGTTTTCCCTGTCCGATCGAGACGAACTGGTATCCAGTCCCCGAGCGTGGTACTTAGCCGTTCGAGTCGCTATGCCGAGGATGCGGAGGACCAGGGTCGCTGTGGGAAGCGAGGACAGATGTCTTGGTTCGTAAAACCAGTCGAGCTAGGCGACTCCGATGGGGCTCCGGATTGGCGTTTTTCGTGGACGATGCAAGACCTGAAATGACTCAGTGCTCTTACATCGCACTACTTAGCCGTGCCGGTCGCTGTACCAAGGGTTGACTTCTGTATTTTAGCATGACGCTGTTATGCAGTCGAGTGGCACAAGGCATGGAGAGTAGACAATTTTGCAGAACTGTTTCTTTTATTCATAGCGATCGAGAGTACATATGTGGGGTTCTAGGTATAGAACTTCCGGAGAGATTTACATTCCACGCCGCTGACGTCGAGTTCACCGTCCCCGCTGGACGCCGACGAGGTAGTAGGCGTCGTTGCTGGCGCTACCGATAGTGAACGGGCCTTCCCACGGAGGAGAGCTTGTGCATGCCCTTCTTGTCTGGATGAGGCGTAGCACCAAGTCGCCTTCTGGAAGGTGCGGGTTTTCACCGTCGGTGTGGTAGCGACGAGCCCTTGGCGATAGATAGCGGCGCGATCGGGCGAGGTCGCAACCGTCGAGTTGGTCGAGCCCATCTTGGCGGGCCAGTTCGCTTCGGCCTCCATATAGTGGACGATCCGCGGCGAGTCGTGTTCGAGGTCGGTTGGCATGACAGCTGTAGACCATGAAGAAGGGGGTGAATCCCGTCGACCTGTTGACCGAGGTGCGGATTCCCCAGATGACGGAAGGAAGCTCTTCGACCCAGCATCCAGCGGTGCGCTCAAGAGGTACTTGGAGTCGCGGCTTCAGGCCGTGGAGGATACTTTGGTTGGCTCGTTCCGCCTGGCCGTTGGATTCGGGTGTCGATCGACGCGAGGTCGAGCGGATGTGGTGCTCCTCGCGAACTCGGCCATTGCTCCTTGGCGAAGTTTGTGCCGTTGTCCGTGATGATGCTGTTGGGGAAACCGTAGCGGTATATGAGCTCGCGAGGAACTTAGTGGCGATCTTCCGTCGCATTTCCGGACTGGCTTGGCTTCTACCCACTTTGTGAATTTGTCGTGGCGACCAGCGGTGGGTGTAGCGAGGGGCCTTCTTGAAGGGCCTACCATGTCCATGCCCCACACGGCGAATGGCGGTGATGGGGATTGTTTTGCGCCGAACTTGAACGGCGTCGGTTGGCGTGCCGGCACCCGGCGCATCGCTGGACGATATCGACAGCGTCGGCATGTGCGGTGGGCGGTAGAAGCCGTGTCGCATGGCTTTGGCGACCAGGTGAGCGGCGTGGTGGCATGATCGCTGAGTGGATGTCGTGTAAGATTTTGCGCCCTTCACGGTTGGCAGCGTTGAACACGCCGGTGACGCTGCGCTTGTGCTCGCCGTCGATGATGGTGTAGGACTTGCATCGGCGATCATTCGGCGCTTGTCTCGTCTGGGCAGGTTGCTGTCTCCGTGTAGGCGATGTAGGGCTTGGTCCGTCGTTCGCTCGGTGACGAAGTCGACCAAGGTTGCCTCTGGTTGGAGCGGGACTCAATGTCGATCTCCTTCGGAGAGACCGACGGCGTGAAGATGGTGTCGAGGAACACGCGGCGGTGGTGCGGTCGAGCCGACCCGATGCGAGAGAGGCGTCGGCCTCCTCGTTTTCCTCTGTCGATCCACTCGGCGAGTAGCCGTGAAGTGGCCGCCACCTTGTCCACCTCTTGGCGGTATGCCGCCATGGTAGGGGAGTCGCGGTGCCGGCGACTTGACCCAACGAGGTCGGAGTCTCCGTAGCATCGAAGGCGATTGACGCCATCTCCTTTGCGGCTCGCATGTCGTGGAGTAGGGCCTCGATTCGCCATGTTGTTGGTGCAGGCGTGAATTCGGCGGAGGATGTAGCGGAGCTTGTCGCCTTTGGTGAGGTCAGCACTATCCCCGCTCTGCGCCGTCGCGTTCTTGGACCCGTCGAAGTGAGCTCGATAATGGAGGTACGGCGGCTTCTCGCTGCTGGGCCTCCTCGATCGCCGAGGAAGTCGGCGGTGCTCGCGACTTAATCGCCTGCGTGTTCGTACTTAATGTTGTGGACGCCGATCTCGGCCCACTTGGCGACCCGCCTGTCGCCTCGCGATTGCGGATGATGTCTTGTAGTGGAGCTGAGGAGACGACCGTGATGGGGTGCTCACGGAAGTAGTGCGGCAGCGCCTGAGCTCAAGACCGCGATACCAGCTTTTGGTATCAGGTATCATTGGCGCGACTCGGTTAGGACCTCTGATGTAGTATACCGGCCGGACTGGGCGCCTTTCCTTCCTCCGGTCGTTCGACGACCATTACAAATACCGACGACGCCGGACGCCGCGACGTAAACCAGCATGGGCTCCTTGTCGACGGGTGCGGCGAGTAGTGGTGCGCGAGTAGCACCTTTTGAGGTTGCGAGCGCCGTCGCCTCCTTGTCCCAATCGGAAGGTGGGATTCTTGCGATCAGCGGTATAGGGGCATCGCTTTTCCAGCGGGGATGAAGCGATCGAGAGCCGCCACACGCCCGCCAGCTCGACGCCGCGCAGCACTCGGGTTTTGCCGAGCCGGGCGATCGTCGATCTTCGTTGGGTTTGCCTCGATCCCTCGCTTGGAGACGACGTACCCTAGTAATTGCCGGCGGGTACCGAAGGTGCACTTGCTGGGTTGAGCTTTATCTTGTACCTCCGCAGTTGGCGAAGGTCTCGCGAGGTCGGCGAGTAGGTCGCCTTGGCGAGCGGATTTTACGACCACGCCGTCGATGTAGACGTGGATGTTGCGCCAATTTGGCTCGCGAGGCATTCTTGCATGCACCGCTGGTACGCTGTTCGGCGTTCTTAAGGCCAAGGTCATGGCGGTGTAGCGAAGGCTCGAATGGCGTGATGAACGCCGTCTTCTCCTCGCCCTCGACAGCCATTTTGATCTGGTTATACCCGAGTAGGCATCGAGGAAACAGCGACTCGAGCCCGTGGTGGAGTCGATTATCCGATCGATCCGGGAGGACGAATCGCTCCTTTGGGCAGGCGCTGTTCAGTTTGTGTAGTCGATACACATTCTCCGTGTCCCGTTCTTCTTCTCGACCAGACTGGGTTTGCCAGCCACTTGAGTATTTAATTGGCGGATGAAGCCGGGCGAGTAGACGCTGCACTTCCTCGGCGATTGCCCGACGGGCGTTCTTCGTTGAATGGCCGAAGCGATCGCTGACTGGTCGCACTTTGGGGTCGGCGTTTAATTTGTGCTCGGCGAGCTCCCTAGGGACACCGGGCATGTCGGAGGGTTTCCATGCGAAGATGTCCTGTTCTCACGGAGGAACTCGATGAGCGCCTTCCTATGCTGGGCTCATGCCTGTCCCGATCGTCACCGTCTGGGTCGCTGGGACCAGCTTCGATGTGGTGTGCGTCGTGGCCTCAAAGGTTGAGGTGTTTGTGCCCTCGAGTTGGGCTTCTTGAGTATTGTGGGGTCGTCATTGTTGACCCGCCGTGTTGGCGAGCTCATCGGCGTGACTAGCTTCCGCCGCGATGACGGCGTCGGCGAGTTCGGCTCCTTTGGCCTCGCATTCGGCCATGTCGGGTCGCCGTTAATGGTGATGACGCCCGCGGTCGGAGCTTCATCGCGTTGTCTGGCGTGGGTGCCGCCATGAATTTGGCGAATCTGGCGCCCAGACGCAATGGTAAGGGCTGTCGAAGGCACCAGCTCAAGACGATCCGCCGGTCGGAAGTTTGCCGGAGTGCCAAGGTGACGGGTAGCGTGACCTTGCCGATCGGGTACGCCTTCCGACCGGGACGATGCGTGGAACGTGGTGTGGGTTGTCTCGATCATCGACTGCGGGAGCCGCAGTCGCCTGAAGGTGTCGAGGTAGAGGATGTTGATGGAGCTGCCGCCGTCCATCAGAGGCTTGGGGAGCCCGTAGTCGCCGACCTTGGGCTTGACCCCCAGGCGACTCGTCCCGGATACTCGATCGTGGCGCAGTGGTCTTGCCGGCTCCGGTGATGGGCTGCCGACCAATTCAGAACCGGGGACGCCTGTTCAGGCCACCGCGTTGACGGCGCAATAAGGGCGATGACCTTCTTCTCGCTTCGTGTTGAAGCCCGTGAAGGTGTGGAGCGAGGCGGCTACTTTGCCGAATTTTCCGCCATTCGGCGGGTCGTTGTCGGTGTCCTCCCGCGCGTGCCTTGCCTTCTCGATTTCCCTGAGGGTGTGGCAGTCGGCGGTGGTGTGCGTTGCGGGCTTTCCTTCCCTGCTGTAACGCACATGGTTGGTTAAGGAGGGCCGGGATCGAACCTTGGCTTGTTCTTGTAGTTCGCCGTCGTCGTTGCCCTCCGTCGCGGCGGTAGCTCTTGGGTCGCGTTGCGTGCCAGCATTGGCGCAAGTCGACTTCGCCCATCGTTCGGCGCTTGCCTGTGAGGCGAAAAGCGCTGAAGCGTATCGTCGGTTCGGCCGCCGCCGTTGCCGCCCGTCGTCGTTGCCCTCCGGACTCGTCGTCGACGCCTTGGTTGGGATCTTCCTCGGCGTATCGCTTGGCGATCTCGAAGAGGTCGGGATGTTGTCGAGTGTGCGGCGTGTCGCTGAGCTTGGCGACTAGAGGCTCGTGGCACGAGGTCTTGAAGCAATGGATCGCGGTGTCGGGTGGATGCCGACCGCGTTGTACCAGAGCTCTTGCCACCGTTGGACCCGATTCTTGGTCGACTGCGGGTCCTGGACGACGTTCGGTCCTCGATGGTGGTGGCGCGGGTGTAGGAGCACTCGAAGTGCTGGACGGCGTCGCATTTCCTCCCGAGTCGATCGCATCGGGGAGCGTGTTGATCCATTGCCTGCACGTCCCCTCCATCATTAGTGGGAGGTAACGGGCGCGAGTAGGTCAGTGTGACCCGCGATCCCCATTGCCATGAGGTATGTGTCGAGCCAGACCGCGGGGTCGTACGAGGAGTCGTATTTTTCGATCTCCTTTGGCGCCTTGAAGTTGGGTGGGTACTTTTCGCCTCGGATCATTGGTCCGAAGAACTTGGGCCCTAGTCGACTGAGCGATCCCATAGGCTCGCCATCGCGGCGAGTAGTTAGGGTGTGCCGCAAGTCGTCGGGCTGGCGTGCGCCGCTTTTGGTTGTTGATGATGTGAGTGCGGCGTCGATTGGCTCTCCATTAGCGGCGGCGAGGTTGGTCGCCGCTGGGATCGTTGGTGGAGAGTGCGCATTCGCGGGTCGCCGTTGGAGCTGCGATGGCTCTGGCGGCGGCGCTTGAGGGTGTTGCCACCGGACGGCCGCTGAGGCCGCTTCGCTTCGAGGAGCGCGAGTACACTCGCCTGCGAGTCGGCGCCCTTTGCTGTTCCACGGCCAGCGAGTAGGGCCTCGACGCATCGGATCTGTAGGCGCCGCCGCGGTCGCCGTGATCTTTGTCGGCGCGGCTCGCCTGCCACGAGGTTGTCCATCGGGTGGAGAACGTGGAAGGCGTTCGCATCTCGCTCCGTGAGGAGACGACTATCCGCGGCTGGTCCAGGAGGTGCGGTTGGGTGGTGGGGCACCCATCGCCGTTGATCTGGCGGGGTCGGCGCTTCGGTGGCGCGTTCTCGCAGATCGCGCTCGGCTATCTGAGCCGGGTCGTTCGTCGCCGATGTTCAGGCGCGCTGAACGGTGGGGTTCAGCGTGTCGATCCGGCTGGTGGTAGCGTGGCGGTTCTGGCTGCCACCTGCCGAGGCGAAATTTTCTCGGCCGCTCCTTGCATCTTGCCTCCGCCAATTTCAGTGAGTTCCTCGACCTCCGCCGCCGTGGCGTTAGGAGGATCGGTGGAGAAAGGTCCTCCGGCGGATCGGTGCGGTGGCCATGTAGGTCGCGGCGTGGCGATCGGTTCCGTCGTGGAGGTCGGGAGTTTTCCGACCCGAAGTCGAAGATCCCGAGGATGGAGGGTCCTCGAAATCTCCCGTTGGAGACCTGGCGATGGAGCCCGCGGACGAGGCGGTGATGGATCCGGCGAGTGATGCCGGGTCGCCGAGTCGGCGTCGCCGGTGAGGGTCGTCTTCCGGCCGCTGAGTTCTCGCCACGTTCTTGTGGGCGAGTTGTACTCGAGGCGAGGCGGTGGATCGTCGGATCGGCTCTCGGAGCCGATCGCATGGCGGCGACTTCGCGGATGCGAGCCGAGTCCTCCGAGCGATGACGCCGGTGAAGCCGACGAAGAGGCTGATCGTGCCGATGGCGTGATCACGCAGGTGTGTGTCGCGCCGCCGGGGCGTAGCTGCTCGGCAAGATCTGGAGCATCTCGCGATCGCTATCATGCGGCGGTGGCGGCCGCCTCGTTGATGGGAAGATTGGATCTCGCCAGAACACCGCCAGACCGGCCAGGCCCCGGTGGGCGCCACTGCCGAGGGAATGACCACGGCGAATCTGCAATCGGCGAGTAGTAGAAACGAAGGGCAAGGCGGCCAGCCATCTGCGGTGCGAGATGAGGGCAAAGACACGTGGTTTTACCCAGTTCGGCCCGAGGGTAAAGACCTACTCTGCTAGATTGTATTATGGAGGTGTTTATAGGTGGCGAACTCGGCGACTAGGCGGCGAGTTGCTTGGGTGTATGAGGGAACGTGTCTCTACTCACCCCTTAGGGAGGTTTATATAGGCTTACCTCCCCTAGGGTTTACATATCTCAACCGATTCGATTACAACTTTGTCAATCGTTTAACTCAGACCGACTGGGCCTATCTACTACTTTGGGCCTTGACCTCCGATGCTTTGGTACCCTGATGGGCTTTGATCCACTCGCCGTTCTGCAGGCCCACTCGCCAGCCCTTGGGCCAGTCGGAAACGTCCCGCTGAGGATACCCCAGTAGGCATATCCCCATCACATATCATATCACATATTATTGAATTGCATGTGATGTTAATCCTTTATGCATCTTGTATTGCTTAGTAGACAACGGTAGCATTATAAGATGATCCCTCATGCACATGAATTTCAAGTCATAAAGTGTTCACCCTTAGTTAGCACCGTTGCTAAAGCTTGTTGTTTCGAAGCACCACGTGATGATCGGGTGTGTTAGATTCTGCAAGTGTATACAACGTGAGCAAGCCAGATTTTCTCATGCGGAAACTAAGGTTTGATCTTGACGAGCCTAGCATGTACAGACATGGTCTCAGAACACGGATCACCGAAAGGTAAAGCATGAATCATATAGTAGATATGATGAACACGACGATTGTTCGCCATTGAAACTGTATCAACTCTCGTGATGATCGGTGTTGATGTAGTGGATTTGGTTCGTGTGATCACTAAAATAATGTGAGGGATGTTGTTTTGAGTGGGAGTTCACCTAGTTTAATTTCATTATTAATTTGAACTCAATTTGTCATAAACTTAGTCTAAACTATTGCAAATATGTTGTAGATCAATGGCAGCCCCTACCATCAATTTTAATGCGTTCCTAGAGAAAGAAAAGTTGAAAAACAATGGAAGCAACTTTGCGGATTGGTTCCGCAACTTGAGGATTGTCCTCACAGCTGGTGATTTGACCTATGTGCTGGATGCATCATTGGTGACCCTGCGGTGATCTGCCGATGAAGTAAAGAATGTTTACCTCGCTCGGAAGAATCAAGACTCCAGTTCGTGTGCTATCTTGTATGGTTTAGAATCGGAGCTTCAGAAAAGGTTTGAGAATTCAGACCCATATGATATTGTCGAGGATCTCAAATTGATTTTTGAGACTCATGCGGCAATTGAAAGCTATGAGGCTTCTGAAAAGTTCTTTAACTGCAAGATGGAAGAGGGCAGCTCCGTCAGTGAGCATGTGATTAAGATGTCTGGGCACGCAAACAAACTTCAAAGCTTGGGTATAGTGATTCCTAATGCTTTGGGGATTTACCGTGTCCTCCAATCACTACCACCAAGTTACAAGAACTTTGTGATGAACTACAACATGCAGAACATGAACAAAGAGTTGCTAGAACTGTTTGCTATGTTAAAGTCTACAGAAGTGGAGATCAAGAAAGAGCACCAAGTGTTGTTGGTCAATAAGACCACCAAATTCAAGAAAGGCAAGTCTAAGCAGAAGGGACACTTCAAGAAGGGTGGTAAGAAAGTTGCCACGCCGGCGAAGAAGACCAAGGCTGGACCCAAGCACGATCTTGAGTGCTTTACTACAAGGGAGAAGGTCATCGAAGCGGAATTGCCCAAAGTACTTGGCGGATCGAAGAACGGCAACATCAAGAAGAAAGGTATATCGATATACATGTTATTGATGTGTATCTCACTAGTACTGTAGTAGTGCTCGGTATTTGATCTTGGTTCGGTTGCTCATATTTGTAACTCAAACAGGTCTGCGAATAAACGGAAGCTAGCGAAGAACGAGGTGACGATGCGCGTGGGAAACGGATCAAAGGTTGATGTGATCGCGGTCGGCACGCTACCCCTTCATCTACCATCGGGATTAGTTTTATAATTCAATAATTGTTATTTGGTGCCTGCGTTGAGCATGAACATTATATCGGGATCTTGTTTATTGCGAGACGGTTACTTGTTTAAGTCCGAGAATAATGGTTGTTCGATTTATATGAGTAATATGTTTTATGCACATGCACCTTTGATAGATGGTCTATTTTTATTGAATCTCGATAGTGGAAATACACATATCAACAACATTGAGGCTAAACGTTTGAAATCAAACGATAATTCGACCTATATGTGGCCTTTGTCGTCTTGGTCACATTGAGTGAAACGTATGAAGAAACTCCATTCGATGGACTTCTTGAATCACTTGATTTTGAATCACTTGAAAGATGCGAAGCATGTCGATGGGAAAAATGACTAAGACTCCATTTTACGGTATGATGGAGCGAGCTACGGACTTATTGGAAATCATACATACCGATGTGTGTGGTCCAATGAGTGTAGCATCGCGCGGTGGTTATCGTTATGTACTTACCTTCACAGATGACTTGAGTAGATATGGATATATCTATTTCATGAAACATAAGTCCGAAACTTTCGAGAAGTTTAAGGAGTTTCAAAGTAAGGTAGAGAATCAACGTAACAAGAAGATTAAATTTCTACGTTCTGATCGTGGAGGTGAATATCTAAGTTACGAGTTTGGCGAGCATTTGAAGAAATGCGGAATACTTTCACAGTTGACACCGCCGGGAACACCATAGCGTAATGGTGTGTCCGAACGTCGTAATCGAACTCTCTTAGATATGGTTCGTTCTATGATGTCACTTACAGATTTACCGCTATCATTTTGGGGTTATGCATTAGAAACAGCCGCATTCACTTTAAATAGGGCACCGTCTAAATCCGTTGAAACGACACCGTATGAATTATGGTTTGGGAAGAAACCTAGATTGTCGTTCCTTAAAGTTTGGGGATGCGAAGCCTATGTAAAGAAGTTACAGCCGGACAAGCTTGAACCCAAAGCGGAAAAATGCGTCTTCATAGGATACCCGAAGGAAACTATTGGGTATACCTTCTATCATAGATCCAAAGGCAAAATCTTCGTTGACAAGAATGGATCCTTTCTAGAGAAGGAATTTCTCTCGAAAGAAGTGACTGGAAGGAAAGTAGAACTCGACGAGGTTGTCGAACCTTCTCTCGAAATTGCGAGTAGCGCAGCACCGGAAGAAGTTCCTATGGTGCCTGCACCAAATAGAGAGGAAGCTAATGATGGTGATCATGAAACTTCGGTTGAAGTTGCTACAGAGCCTCAGAGGTCAACGAGAACTCGTACCACTCCAGATTGGTATGATCCCGTTATGAGTGTCATGTTGGTGGACAACACCGATGATCCCGAGACATATGAGGAAGCGATGATGAGCCCAGATTCCAATAAATGGCAAGAAGCCATGAAATCCGAGATTGGATCCATGTACGAAAACCAAGTATGGACTTTGGTGGACTTACTGGGATGGCGGAAGGTCGAGAACAAATGGATTTTCAAGAAGAAAACAGATGCTGATGGTAATGTTACTGTCTATAAAGCTCGACTTGTCGCAAAAGGGTTTCGACAAATTCAAGGAGTTGACTACGATGAGACTTTCTCACCGGTAGCGAAGCTAAAGTCTGTGAAAATTATGTTAGCAATCTCTGCATATTATGATTATGAGATATGGCAGATGGATGTCAAAACAGCATTCCTCAATGGAGATATTGATGAAGAGTTGTATATGATGCACCCCAAAGGTTTTGTCGATCCTAAAGATGCTAACAAGGTATGCAAACTTCAACGGTCCATCTATGGATTGAAGCAAGCATCCCGAAGTTGGAATCAACATTTTGATAAGGTGATCAAAAGTTTTGGTTTTATACAAACTTATGGAGAAGCTTGTATTTACAAGAAAGTGAGTGGGAGCTCTGTAGCATTCTTAATACTATATGTGGATGACATATTGTTGATTGGGAATGATGTAGACCTTCTTAATAGTGTCAAGGAATATTTGAATAATAGTTTTTCAATGAAGGATCTTGGCGAAGCAGCTTACATATTAGGCATAAAGATTTATAGAGATAGATCGAAACGCCAAATATCATTGTCACAGAGTACATATTTGGACAAAGTTCTAAAGAGGTTTGGAATGGAAGAAAGCAAGAAAGGGTTCTTGCCCATGTTTCCCAATACGACCTTGAGTAAAACTCAAAGTCCGACATCGGCAGAAGATAGAGAAAGGATGAGTAAGACTCCTTATGCCTCAGCCATAGGATCTCTAATGTATGCCATGCTATGTACTAGACCCGACATTGCATATGCTGTTAGTTTAACTAGCAGATATCAAAGTGATCCAAGAGTGGATCATTGGACAGCGGTCAAAAACATCCTTAAGTACTTGAGAAGAACTAAGGATATGGTTCTTTCTTATAGAGGTGATGAACAGCTCGTTGTTAATGGTTACACCGATGCTAGTTGGAACACCGATCCGGATGATTCTAAATCACAATCTGGATACGTATTTATTTTGAATGGTGCAGCAGTTAGCTGGAGGAGTGCAAAGCAAAGCGTTGTGGCGAGATCTTCAACTGAATCGGAATACATGGCTGCTTCGGAGGCTACACAAGAAGCTGAAGCACATCAAGCTGCGTTTTCACGCTATTCGAGAACATATCTAGGATGGGGATATAAAGATTTGCAAAGTACACACAGATCTGAATGTGGCGGATCCGTTGACTAAACCTCTCCCGAGGGCAAAACATGACCAACACCAAACTGCCATGGGTGTTCGGTATATTACCATGTAATCTAGATTAGATGACTCTAGTGCAAGTGGGAGACTGTTGGAGATATGCCCTAGAGGCAATAATAAATGTAGTTATTATTATATCTTTGTGTTTATGATAAATGTTTACATTCATGCTATAATAGTATTAACAAGGAAACATTGATACTTGTGTGATTTGTAAACTTAAATTTGAAGTCCCTAGTATAGCCTCTATACATCACTAGCTTGTTGGTTGATAAATGATTGTGGTTTCCCTATCATGAACATTGAGATGTTATCAACAACAAGATCATATCGTTAGGAGAATGATATGGTGGACATACTCCTATAGATAAGCGTAGCATAAAGATCAAGTCATTTCATTAGTTCAATTGCTATATGCTTTCTGATACATAGTAACCTAATTCCTTCGACCATGAGATCATGCATATCACCTTTACCGGATGGATGCTTTGATGACATCAAACACCACACCTTAACTGGGTGGCTATAAAGGTGGCATTGAGTGTTCGGAAAGTATTGGTTGAGACACATGGATCAAGAGTGGGATTTGTCCATCCATATGACGGATAGATATACTCTGGGCCCTCTCGGTGGAATGTCATCCAATTAGCTTGCAAGCATGTGACTGGCTCACAAGGGATCACATATCACGGGAACGAGAAAAGAGTACTTATCGGTAATGAGGTTGAACTAGGTATGCAGAGATACCGACGATCATAACCTCGGATAAGTAAACTATCATGAGACAAAGGGAAATTGGTATCGTATGTAAGTGGTTCATTCGATCGAAAGTAATCGTAGAAATATGTGGGAGGCATATGAATTTCCAGATTCTTCTATTGGTTATTGTTCGGAGAAGTGTCTCGATCATGTCCGCATAATTCACGAATCGTAGGCAGACACACTTAAGGATTCGACGTTGTTTGAGTAGTTATGGAATGATGAGTAAGAGACCGAATGTTGTTCGGAGTCACGGATGGGATCCGGGATATCACGAAGAGATCCGGAATGGTCCGGAGAATAAGATTCATATAAGGAAAGTCCCGTTTGGAGTTCGGGAATGATTCCGTGTTTTCATCGGAATGTTCTAGAAGGTTCGGAATGTCCCAGACTCAAGGGAAGGGGTACATGAATGTGTCATTGCATATTGGGATGATTGCATCATGTACTAAGTGTTCTCGCTGTTCCAAATAAAGGATTAAATTGAATCCTAAATTGAAAAGTCAAATAGCAAGTTTGAAAAGTCAAACGGCTAAAATTGGAAAGAGGGAAAGAGGAAAGAGAGGGAAACCGAGTTGGGGAGGGAAATCCCTCCTCCAACCAGCGCGCCTCCTCCAAGCCGAGTTGGGAGGACTCCTCCCTCCTTGGACGCCGCCCTCCACCTATATAAGGAGGGGGCTCCTCCTCTAGACACACAAGTTCCTATCCTCTAAATCTAAACCCTAGCCCTAGCCTCCGGTTTAGAGCCGTTTTAGTTAGAGCTTCTAATTGCCCTAGCCTCCGGATTAGAGCCTTCTAATTGGTGTGTCTAAACCCTAGACCGCCGAGGAACTCTCTCATACTCCAGCATACTCGCCCGCTTAAGTTAAGCCTCATGGAATTCCCTCTACTTAGGTACCATTTGTTGCTTGCCGGAATCGCGAGGAGAGTGCTACAACCTCCGTTTCTGGAACAAGGAGAGGAAGGTCTTCGTCGAGTAACGCAGTGACCGATCATGGAAGCGCTGCCGGAACGCAGCGCCGGAAGGATCGTCTACACGATCTTGAGATCGGGAAGAGTACGACTACATCACCCACGAGAATCCGCTCTCGTTAAACACTTTGGAATCTTCGAGGGTAAGTTATTCCATCGACTCGTTGCTACAATATAGTAGATAGATCTTGGCTTGTTTGTTTGTATGCGATAGGAAATTTTTTGTTTTCCATGCTACGAAACCCTACAAGGCCCCCCTCCCCCTTAGTATCCGCATCTTCCTATGGCAGCTCCTGAGGGATCGGCTCCCGTCGGGGGTGGAGGTGGCAAAACGTAATGGGCTGGGCAATGGTCGGTGTCCCCTATGTGGGACACCGGAAACCTGCGCCCATATTATGTTCTCTTGTTCGTCGGCTCAATTTCTCTAGAGTTATGTGAGGGAAGCGCTAGGACCGTCTTGGCGGGCTTAGGAGCTTGGAGAGTTCCTGCAAGCCGCGGCGACCCGTGCCGGAAGGGGCCGCCGCCTCTTCTGGATGGTCTTCGCGGACCTGGCCTGGTCCCTTTGGAATGTTCGCAACAAGATGGTGATTGAGCATATTTTCCCCTCCCGGGCGTCTAACTCATTTTTTTTTCTCTTATTGCTTTCCTCCAGCAGTGGTCCCCGTTGGTGCGCCAGCGTGACCGGTCGGACTTTGACGCCATCTTTGGGGCCCTGACAGTGGCGGCGGCCCCTTTCGCGACTGAAGCCCCGACCCGACTTCCGCTCCGCTTGGTGTGTAGGGCTTGGTTATAGGCCTGTCGCTTTTCCTTTGTTTTTTGGTCGTGTTGTGTTGTGGCCCCAGCAGTCATACCTTTATTTTCCCCTTTGGCGTTGGCTGAGGCCATGGGTGTCTTGTTGGATGTTGTATGAACCTGGATTTAGCTTTATTTATAAAGCGGGGCGGAAGCCTGTTTCGAGAGAGAGAGTTATGGAACCCACACGAGCATGTACTATGGGGTCTAGAAAAACCATGCCCTGGCCTGAACTCATTATTACAGGCTCTGTATATATTGACACTGCTCGTCCATCTTTCTCATCATACTACCAATTTTTTTTTTGAACATTACTACCGTTCTCAATGATTCGTCGATGGAGATAATAGTCTTAATTACCTCCGATAGTATAACCTTAATTACATAGTACACAGAATGCAATGGGAGTGGGAGGCAAGGGGATCACTATTTTTAGTAGGGCATAGAACACCGCCGCAGCATAGAGAGGGTAAACTACATTGAAGAAAATTGTGTCAGCTTGATCATGGGAAGAAGTTGTGTAAGGATAAGCAGGTGTCTGGTTGTTCACATGTATCGTGACCCACATAGAGAATATCTGCGCGGCTGGATCTTAAGTGACGATCTCGAGGAAAAGAAACTCATACACGAACCACCTTGAGAAGGCTCGAAGCCAAAGCCGTGGATCTAGATGGGGGTTCCCCGGAGCATGGGCGCAAACTGAAACCAACGGAGAATGCATGCCTCGTGGCAGAGTGACTGCTGGGATTTAGATATGCAACTTCGAATTCATCAACCCTAAGTCGAGCGTATACGGTATACCTCTTCCACCCCCTTCGATTATGTGCAAATATTAAAGGAAGCTATAGCCTATAGTTGTTGCTATTAGTTCACTTTATTGAATTCTTTGAACCATACCGAGTTGTGAACTGGAAAGTTGGAGCTCAAGCACTTGGTCATAGACCGCAGTTATTGTTCATTCATCTGGTGTTCTACTTGGTCACCGGTGCTTGACGACGTCTATCTGCATAGGCATAAACAACGTCCATAGGATCCTGCCCTCGTCCCCTCCAGCAACGAGTCAGGTTGTTTACATCTGTATTTTGTTTTTGGCTACGTTTTACATGGCGCGTGTTAAATTATTAGGCATAATTTCCACGATTAATTTCAGAATATAAATCATGACAACAGCGGCTATAATCACGTGAACCTCTAACATACTAGATGTATTGATCAACATGAACAGTAGCAGATTATACGCACTAATAGCCATAGTAGAACAACAGATCTGATGACGGTGTACGTACTGATCGGTTGTCGATGTAGTCGCCGCTGATGTAGTAGCCCGTCAAAGAAGTCGGCGTTGAAGACGACGTGCACGAGGTCCGGCTTGACGATCCGGAAGACGATCCGTGGTGACGAACTTGAGCAGTCACGCGGAGCGCTTGTCAAAAATATTATTCGCCCTCTCCCGTACAGGATCACAAAGGCGAGTGATTCCGGAGACCTGCTCTCCCGACCGCCGGTGCACGCCGGCAAGCGGGATGGAGTAGACTACGGTGGCGGCGCAAGCAGAGAGGATGTCAAAACCCTAGATTGGTTTCGTGTCGTGCGTTGTGGAAGCCGCACATACGTTTATATAGAGCAGCTCGGAAATCCCGTACAAGACACGAAGTGGACCAAGCCCACGTGCGCCCGAACCCACGCACACATTTTCCTGAGCAGCAAAATAAAGCTCGGCTCGGCGCCGCAACCCCCAACCAAGGCAGCATCATCACGAGGTGAGGCGAGCTTATGCGGCGAAAGCGTCGTCGTCAGAGGGAGCGCTGTAGCTCTCTCTTATTGTTACTCACTTATAAAGTGGTACAACTCTCCATCTTATAAGGTGGTGCAACTCTCCTTTTACTTTCCATGTGAGACTAAACTTTAGTTCCCACAACTCTTGTCACACACCTGTGTGCTCCCACCAACTTGGATCAAATCACATATGGCTTCCAGATACATGGGCTCTGAGATTTAGGAAAAATCTGAGATCTCACATGAGTCTAATGATTTAACCCATTATTTCTAACAATCCTCCACCAGATCTCAAATGACCATTTGAAGATTTGCCAATCCTCGCTACTTGTTTATATACCAGTGTTTCAATAGAGACTGTTAAGTTAAACTTCCGCCTAGAATCTTGAACTACGTCTATCAACAACTTGAACAATTGACGAATCTTGAATTGCAAGTTTGATGCCAATAGATTTTACTCAAAATCATAACTAGTACCTGGCTGCCAGTAGCCTACCCCGCGGGTTGGATCATATGCGTCATACTCCCTGGTCTCTTCATGAGTTTACTAGAGATCACCCAAGTCTCATAGACCGCGATGTTTACAGTCGAGCTCATATATGTGTGTTCTTTCAAGAATGCTGTAGAACAACATCTTTGCTAGTTAAAGCCAACATAAACACATTAAGGCATGTTGCCAACCTGCCTTACAGATTACGAGGGTTATGCATCTTCACATAGAGAGGGTTACCAACTACTCTCCTCAGTCAAACCACTAGCTTGTTCTTCACAGGTCCTAATTCACGGAATCTCCGATCACATAGGTTGGGCTACCACTAGGTGTGACATCCATGGGTCTCAACCCCATCTTCCTCGATACACTTTCTATCACATTTCGTGATAGTCCTTTTGTAAAGGGATATGCCAGGTTTTTGTCTGTTTGAATATACGTAACAATTATTACTCCAGAGTTTCTCAATTTCCTAATAGACTTCAAACGTCTCTTCACGTGTCTTGATGACTTTGCGTTATCCTTAGAATTGTTCACTTTGACAATAACAGTTTGGTTGTCACACAGGTTTCTCAACCACAGACAAGTCCATCAAGAGCTCACGCAGCCATTCTGACTCAACAGTGGTTGTGTCTAAAGCAAAGCTCTGCTTCCATAGTTGACCTCGTCAATATGGTTTGTCTACGAGATCTCCATGACACTGCGCCACCTCCAAGAGTAAACACATACCCGCTCGTGGCGTAGAGTTCATCAACGTCAGAGATCTAGTTCGAATCACTATATCCTTCAAGCACAATATGGTGCCCTGAATAGTGAATTTCATAGCTCATTATACCACATAGATAGTGCATGACCCTTTCAAGTGCATGCCAATGATCAATACCCGGGTTAGACATGAACCTACTCAACTTGCTCACAGCAAAAGAGATATCAGGTCTTGTAGCGCTTGCTAAGTACATGAGAGAACCAACAACTTGTGAATATTTCAGCTGATCTGTTGGTTCCTTCTTATTCTTTCGTAATGTCAAATTGGGATCATAAGGTGTTGGAGAAGTCCTACCATCAATAAAGCCAAATCGGCTCAAGACCTTCTTAACATAATGAGATTGCGTTAAAGTAATCCCATTCTCGTTCTTAATAAGCTTGATGTTCAGAATCACATCAGCCTCTCCTAGATCTTTTATATCAAAACTCTTTGATAGGAAAGACTTGACTTCATTTATCACTTTCATGTTTGTATCAAAAGATCAGAATGTCATCCACGTACAAACATAATATAATGCTATCGCCCCCACCATGGCGATAGTAAACACACCTATCAGCCTCATTAATGACAAAGCCGACAGAAAGTTGAGTTCTGTCAAACTTCTCATGCCATTTCTTAGGTGCTTGTTTCGGGCCATATAAAGATTTTAATAACTTACACACCTTTGTCTCTTCACCTTTTACCACAAACCCATCCGGCTGATCCATATAGATCTCCTTTTCCAACTCTCCATTAAAGAAAGTTGTCTTCACGTCTATTTGATGAACGAGAAGACCATAAGAGGCAGCCAGGGACAGTAATACTCGAATGGTGGTCAGTCTAGCAACAGGTGAATATGTGTCAAAGTAATCTTCACCTTCTTTCTGTGTGTATCCTTTAGACACAAGTCGCGCCTTGTACTTCTCAATAGTACCATCAGGCCTTAGCTTCTTCTTGAACACCCACTTACAGCCCACAGGTTTGCAACCATAGGGTCGTTTCGATAATTCGCAAGTTTCATTAGAAAGAATTGATTTCATCTCATTTTGGACAGCTTCTTTCCCTGCATCAGGAGATGCATATGCCTCTGCAATGGATCTTGGAGTATCGTCCACAAGGTACACGATGAAATCATTACCAAAGGATTTTGCAATCCTCTGTCTCTTACTTATCGTGAGAGGTTCATCGTCATCCTTCTCAAGGACTTCCTCATGTGGTTGTTCAGAATTCTCATTAGATGCACTAGATTCAGAAAGTATTTCAGAAGAAATTCTACCAATGCTTTGCATATCTTTCATAGGAAAAATATTCTCAAAGAATGTTGCATCACGAGATTCCATTATATTATTAACATGCATATCAGGTACCTCCGATTTAACCACTAGAAATCTATAGCCTACACTCCGTGGAGCATATCCTAGAAAGACACAATCCACTGTCTTGGGTCCGACCTTGCGTTTCTTGGGGATCGGTATGTTGACCTTCGCCAAACACCCCCAACTACGCATATACGAAAGTGATGGTTTTCTCCCAGCCAACTCCTCATAAGGGTCTTTTCTTTATTCTTGTTAGGAACACTATTCAGGACATGACATGAAGTCAACAAAGCCTCCCCCACCATGCCTTTGATAAACCAGCAGTGGCTAACATGGAATTCACCAAGTCAGTCAGCGTGCGATTTTTCCTCTCGGCAACCCCATTCAATTGGGGCGAGTAGGGAGGCGTCCTCTCATGAATAATTCCGTGTTCCTGACAGAATGCATCAAATATTTTGGGAAAATACTCACCACCACGATCCGACCTAAGACACTTAATCTTTCTCTCTAGTTGATTTTCAACTTCGGCCTTATAGATTTTAAAGTACTCCTCATCTTTAGTTTGCAACAAGTAAAAATAGCAGAATTTAGTAGCATCATCTATCAATATCATGAAATATCTCTTTTCACCTTTTGTCAACACACCATTCATCTCGCATAGATCATAATGTATGAGTTCTAGAGGTGCCAAGTTTCTCTCCTCGGCAGCCTTGTGAGGGTTTCGAGGTTGCTTTGATTGCACACAACTATGGTACTTAGAACCTTTGGCAATAGTGAAATTCGGAATTAAATTCATACTGGATATCCGAGACATCAAACCAAAATTAATGTGACATAAACGAGAATACCAAACACTGGTATCATCATTAACATCACCACAAATATGATTCACGGATTTATTACAAAACTCTGAAAGTAAAAATCGGAACAAGCCCCCGAACTCATAACCTTTACCAATAAATTGTTCATGTTTCGAAACAACGACTTTATTGGACTCTAACACAACCTTGACGACTTCATAGCATCATTAGCTCCTAGGTTGATGATATCAGAAAACCCTTGACGATCCAGAGTTCATTCAGGTACTCTCCTTGTGGAGGAAGTTAAAGCTTTTCATCTTGTCCTAGGTTTAGCTGATCCTTGGTCTTGGTCATGGGAATCTGATGCTTTATTTTTTGCCAAATCTGTTTACCGAGCTCGTTTTACTACGGCCACTTCCTGTGATATGTCCAGGGTGATCTAGAATTAATGGGCTCCCTTCTGATGCAAACTCGCTATGTAGTTATCCATGCGTGAGATAGATTGGACTCAGAGAAGAGGGTTGTCAAACAATGATCCATGTATTTTCTGCACATCAGCGGATGAGAACCATAATCATATTTTCACGGGTTGTGCCATTATCAACATCATTTGGATTTCAATTCTCACCTAGGCATATTTACCATAGGCCATTCCAATGATTGGTGTATCTCTGCATGATTGGTGGCAATCGAACTGCTCAAGATTACAGGGTATAAATCGTGCAAGACTGAATACTGAAGTCATGCTTGTCGTTTGGAGCATTTGGTGATAAAAGAAAGGAAGGTTCTTCGTTAAAATCTACATGTCCATTGATATCATAATAGAACAGATTAAAACTAATGGTAGGATGTGGGTTTTGTAGCAAGCATGGGTCGTTTCAGGTTGCCAAACTAGTGGTATGTTCGTTTGTTGCAGCTGCCTATAGCCTGTAGCTAAGTAGGATATTGGTTTTTGTCAGGAATATACAACATGTATTCCTCTGGGGGCCAAAGAGCAAATATGCAGGAAGCCCCCTAACATATGGGGGAAATATAATATACAGATATACACATCTAACACCCCCCCCCCCAAACTCATGGTGGATCCAGAACACTGAGTTTGGAGAGTAACAAATCATGCTGCGCTCTGTTCTGGGCCTTCGTGAAGAAATCCGCCAATCAGAATCAAGGCACATCGAAGCGCAACAACTGAGCTCGCACCGATCACGTATAGAAAGCATCAACACCAATATGCTTGGTAAGCTCATGCTTGACCGGATCACGTGCAACACTAATAGCACTGTCTTGTCGATAAAACCAGGTGGGTGGTAATAGAGACCCCAAAATCCGCAAGTAACCACCGTAACCAGGTCACCTCGATCAACAAGGCCATAGCACGCAACTCAGCCTCAACACTCGAGCGGAAACGTCTGCTTTTCTTCGTCTTCGAAGCAATGAACGAACCACCAAGAAACACACAGTAAGCAGAAAGTGAACGACGATCCGAAGGATCACTCGCCCACGTGGCGTCCGAATAGAATTGGAGCTGGAGGGAGCTAGAACGAGGAAAGAAAAGGCGACGAGTGATCGTACCACGAAGATAACGAAGAACACGAAGAAGATGACTATAATGAACAGTGGTAGGAGCAGAAACAAACTGACTCAGAATATGAACAGGATAACAGATGTTAGGACAAGTGACAGCAAGATAAACAAGGCTCCCAACAAGATGACGATAACGCGTCGGATCAGAAAGAGGATCACCATCAGTAAGTTGAAGCTTAACATTAAGCTCCATAGGGGTCTCAACAGTGCGCTCATCCCCAAGAGAAGCATGAGCAAGAAGCTCCTGAATATACTTTTCCTGAGAGATGTAAAAGCCATCAGAAGTGGAGGAAACCTCAATCCCAAGAAAGTATCAAAGAGGACCAAGATCAGTCATAAGAAACTGATCACGAAGATGAGCCTTAACAAAGGCTATATACTCAGGATCATCACCGGTAATGATCATATCATCAACATAGAGAAGAAGAAGAGTGCGTCCACGAGGAGAAGTGTGAACAAACAACGCTGGATCATGAGCACTAGGGGAGAAACCAGCAGCTGTCACTACAGAAGCAAAGCGCTCAAACCAGGCACGAGGAGCCTGTTTGAGGCCATAAAGAAAACGTCGAAGACGACAAACCATCCCCACAGGAACAGAGTACCCAGGAGGAGGCTGCATATAAATCTTCTCACTCAACTCACCATTGAGAAAGGCATTCTGAACATCAAGCTGGGACACGTACGTGTGACGCAATGTACAACAAAGAAGAAGAGTACGACAAGTGGTCATATGAGCGACAGGAGCAAAGGTCTCATCATAGTCACGACCATGCTCCTGCTGAAAACCATGAGACACAAGACGCGTTTTATAGCGCTCAAGAGATCCATCATAGCGAGTCTTAATCTTATAGACCCACTTACACGTGATAGGACGAACACCGGGAGGAGGAGAAACAAGATCCCAGGTGCCAGTGCGCTCAAGCGCAGCAATCTCCTCGGCCATGGCTACTGCCATTCAGATGATGCTCAACATCCCGATAAGAGGTCGGCTCGGAGGCAACAGAAAAGACCATACCGACTAGGAGAGTAACGGTTGGGGCACGACGAACAGTGACGAGTAGAGGGAAGATCATCGAGGAAGACGACGCAGAGACGGCGATGAAGAAGAGGAATAGGAGAGGAAGACTGAGAACGAGGAGAACTAGGAGAACTAGACGGAGCGTAAGAGGACGGTGTCGAAGAAGAGACATCGGGAGGAGATCTCAAGAAGACACAATAGGGGTAGAAGGAGGTGTGTCGGAAGAGAAGAAAAGAGATATCTTCCACCGGGTAAGTACCAGGTGGGACGAGGATAGAAAGGACGCGTCTCATCAAAAGTAACATCACGAGATACGCATCCGACGACCAATGTGGTATGCTCATCATCAGATCCGAGGAAGACACACTCAACAGATCGATCGGTCGGTTTGGTGCGTCAGGAGCAAGGAGAACATAGCAAACACAACCAAACAAGCGAAGCATGGAGTAGTCTGAGACTGTCCAGAGGCGCTCAAGAGGGATACCACCGCAAGGCTGAAGGCTGAATATTGATGAGGTAAGCCGTAGCTGACGAAGCGGTCAGTTTGGTGCGTTCGCGAGGAGCAAGGAGAACATAGCAAACACAACCAAACAAGCGAAGCATGGAGTAGTCTGGAGACTGTCCAGAGAGGCGCTCAAGAGGGATACCACCCTGCAAGGCAGCAGAAGGCTGAATATTGATGAGGTAAGCCGACGTAGCGACAGCCTCATCCCAGAAATGCGGCATGAGAGAGGAAGCAATCATCATAGCGCGAGTGGTCTCAAGAAGATGGCGATGCTTACGCTCAGCAACGCCATTTTGGGCATGTGCGCTAGGACAGGAGAACTGAGCAAGAGTGCCCTTCTCAGCAAGAACACCTCGCAACATCTGGGAGATATACTCACCAGCAGAATCAGCACGAAACACACAGATGGGGGTAGAATATTGAGTACGAACCATGGCCACAAAACGCTGATATATGGAGAGCACCTCACTACGAGAGCGCATAAAATACAACCAAGTGTACCGAGAAAAATCATCGATGAATAAAATATAGTAGCGATGGCCCCCTTTCGAAGCAAAGGGAGCCGGACCCCAAACATCGGAATGAACTAAATCAAAAGGTCGCTGAGATACAAACGCGCTAGTAGGATAGGCAAGCTGAATCTGTTTACCCAACCTACAGCCCTGACAATGCAAAGACCCATCTCCTGAGACAGAACCCAGAAGACCACGATGAACTAATTACGACGTAGAGTCACAGAGGTGACCAAGACGATGATGCCACCGCTGGAAAGAGCTGGTAGTAGAGGCGACAACCGGAGAATAATGGCGATGAAGTGGCGTGAAGGAACACGAAGCCGCCTAACTCCCAAAGACACGAAGAGTCACGATGCGAGGGCCAGCTCCAACCAGGGCACAGGTGCGACGGGTCTGAACAACACAAGAATCGCATCAAGAATGACGCGACAACCAGTCGAAGTCAAGCTAGCAGAGAACAGATTCATCTTAAGAAGAGGGACATGAGAAATATCAGAACAAAAAGAAGAAGTAGAAAGGGTGCCCGACTAGAAACAGGAGAGAGGTACCATCACCGTAAAAAACACGGACAAGAGAAGGGAGAGAACGAAGAGCGGATAGAAAAGAAGACTCGAGGTCATATGAAAAGAAGCTCCGAATCCAGATACCACGGAGACGCACTCGTGTAGAAGGTGGTGGTCACGGTGCTCAAGAGTCCCACGTAACCAGCGGTGCTAAGCGAAGAAGAGCCCAGCAAGGCAGACCACAAAGACTCACGATAATGTCCTCGATCGAGAGAGCAACCTGAAGATCCGAAGAAGCCGATCGCCCACGAGCCTGGTGCCGACGTAAACGGGGTCCGTGTATAATAGGTGGCCCAAGTGTGACCATCCTGTTGCAATAAGAGCGATTTAAGAGAACCACGATGACCACGACCACGAGCCTGCTGACTCGACCACGAGGCCGGTGCTTTGGTGACCACGACCACGACTGGAGGAGTGGGTAGTATCGGCGGCGGCGGCACAGGGGACCGCGGCTGAGTCGAGGGAGCAGACGGCAAAGGAGCACCACGAGTAGCAAGCGCAGATGGAACCGCAAGAAGACCAGCACCACGGAGACGGGTCTCCTCAGCCCGAAGCTCAGACAACACCTCAGAGAGCGGAACACGACCACGAGCATTCAGCTGAGCACGCCGGGGCTTAATGTCCTGGAGAAGCCGAGACAGAAACTCATAGATGCGGTGAAACTCCAAGTCCGAGCGCACAATCTGGCAGCACGAGCATGTGCCACAAACAGCAGTACGGAGAGAATCAAGCTGACGCCAGATAGCAGCACTCTGAGTATAGAACTCATCAATAGTAGAATCACCCTGCTGGAGAGCATGCTCCTGGCGAACCACAGACAGGTAAAGAGCATCCCCAGACGGCTGATAGCGCTGACGAAGATGGGCCCACTGAGGCAAAGAGGGAGACTCATGAACTCAAAGACATCTTGAGGCGTAACATCGGAGGTGAGAATAGCAAGAAGACGAGCATCCTCATCAACCCACCGAGTGTAAGCGGTCGGCGTGTCGATAGGCCTCGAGATCGAAGAGTCGCTTGAACTTCAGGTCATAAGCAACATGAGTATCATCAAGACTCCGAAAGCATCCTTGGCCTCTGGGAAGCATCGACCGAGAACAATCGGCGTCGGAAGGGGAGCCACAGAGGCGAGGGGACAGGAGACCTCGCCGGAGAGCACACCCCAAAGACGGAGACCGCGCATGTAAGCACGCATAAAGGCAGCGAAATCAGGGTAATTCGCGCCATCGAAGATCACCGGGCAGCGAGGAATCGCAACATAACCCGATGAAGAAAACATCTCTCTCTCTTTTTTTTAGAAGTCAACTCGTCAGTCTCAGATCAGATCTGACGAGTAACAGGGCCAGCAGCCGGCGGAGATGCAGCGGGGCGGGCAGAGGGCGCTGGCAGGCGGACAGATGGCCGGCAGACGTAGGAATCAGCGGAGAATAAATCTATTGGGTGAGGTCCAGGCAGATCAGCAAGTCACGAGCAGCAAACAGCAATCAAAACCACGTGTCCAGACCGGAATACGTGTCTAGCAGCAACCAGATTAGAAGTTGTGCATGCTATCAAGCCAGCAACCAAATACGTGTCTAGCACAGCCAGCCTTGAGGACGTGGAATAGCAGCCAGCCTTGGTGGATCGATCAGGGGACGTGGAATAGCAGCAGCTTCCAAGAGCGGCGGCGGCGTATGTAAAAACAAAAGGAGGAGTTGCGTCGTGAGGTGACGTCCTGGCGCAAGGTGGAGTCCTGGCGCGGGGATCCAGGGAGTTGAGCGGGCACGGGCGGCGGCCAGACGACGGGGCGACAGCAGATGGCGGCAGGGCAGACGGTTGGCCCGGCGGCGAACGGCTCGGGGAGCGGATCCGATCGGCGACAGATCCGATCTACAGATTGTTGGAGATATGCCCTAGAGGCAATAATAAATGTAGTTATTATTATATCTTTGTGTTTATGATAAATGTTTACATTCATGCTATAATAGTATTAACAAGGAAACATTAATACTTGTGTGATTTGTAAACTTAATTTGAAGTCCCTAGTATAGCCTCTATACTTCACTAGCTTGTTGGTTGATTAAATGATTGTGGTTTCCCTATCATGAACATTGAGATGTTATCAACAACAAGATCATATCGTTAGGAGAATGATATGGTGGACATACTCCTATTGATAAGCGTAGTATAAAGATCAAGTCATTTCAATAGTTCAATTGCTACGCTTCGATACATAGTAACCTAATTCCTTCGACCATGAGATCATGCATATCACCTTTACGGATGGATGCTTTGATGACATCAAACACCACACCGTAATCGGGTGGCTATAAAGGTGGCATTGAGTGTTCGGAAAGTATTGGTTGAAACACATGGATCAAGAGTGGGATTTGTCCATCCATATGACGGATAGATATACTCCGGGCCCTCTCGGTGGAATGTCATCCAATTAGCTTGCAAGCATGTGACTGGGTCACAAGGGATCACATATCACGGGAACGAGAAAAGAGTACTTATCGGTAACGAGGTTGAACTAGGTATGCAGAGATACCGACGATCATAACCTCGGATAAGTAAACTATCGTGAGACAAAGGGAAATTGGTATCGTATGTAAGTGGTTCATTCGATCGCAAAGTAATCGTAGAAATATGTGGGAGCCATATGAATTTCCAGATTCCTCTATTGGTTATTGTTCGGAGAAGTGTCTCGATCATGTCCGCATAATTCACGAACCGTAGGGAGACACACTTAAGGATTCGACATTGTTTTAAGTAGTTATGGTGTTATGAGAAAGAGACCGAATGTTGTTCGGAGTCTCGGATGGGATCCGGGATATCACGAGGTGATCCGGAATGGTCCGGAGAATAAGATTCATATAAGGAAAGTCCCGTTTCGGAGTTCGGGAATGATTCCGGTGTTTTCATCGAGAATGTTCTAGAAGGGTCCGGATTGTCCGGCACTCCGGGGGGGAGGGTACATGAATGTGTCATTGAATGATTGCATCATGTACTAAGTGTTCTTGCTGTTCCAAAACTTGAAAGTCAAACTGCCAGTTTGAAAGTCAAACGGCTGAAACAGGAAACTGTGGGAAACAAGCAAGAGGAGGTTGAAACCAACTTGGAGGAGGAGTTCCTCTCCTCCAAGCCGGCGGCCAGCCCTAGGCCGAGTTGGGGAGGGACTTCCCTTCCTCCCTGGCGCGCCTAGCCCCTCCACCTATAAAAGGAGGGGCAGGGCCTCCTCCTTGAGACACACAAGTTTCTACCTCTAATCTCCGGTTTAGAGCCGTTTGGTTTAGAGCTTCTAATTGCTTTAGCCTGCGGTTTAGAGCCTTCTAATTGGTGTGTCTAATCTCTAGACCACTAATAGCCCTCTCTCATAATCCACCATACTCGCTCCGGCTTAAGGCGAAGCCCTGCGGGATTTCCCCTCTACTTCCGGTACCACGCCGTTGTGCTGCCGGAATCGCGAGGAGAGTGCTACAACCTCCGCTGCCTGCTGGAACAAGGGAGAGGAAGGTCTTCGTCGAGTACCGAACGTGTGACCGACTGTGGAAGCGCTGCCGGAACGCAGCGCCGGAAGGATCGTCCACACGATCTTGAGATCGGAAAGAGTACGACTACATCACCCACGAGAATCCGCTCTCGTTAAACACTTTGGAATCTTCGAGGGTAAGTTATTCCATCGACTCGTTGCTACAATCTAGTAGATAGATCTTGGATTGTTTGTTTGTATGCGATAGAAATTTTTTGTTTTCCATGCTACGAACCCCTACACAGATGGCCAGAGAGATGGCCGAAAACAGCGGTAACCGGCGGCGGCGACGTCGGATGAACGACGACGACAGGGACGGTGGCGGCTGTGACGATGTTGTAGAAATTTTTTCTAACCTAGCTCTGAGGGCTAAAGAGCAAATATGCAGGAAGCCCCCTAACATATTAAGAAAATACAATATACAGATATATACATCTAACAGTTTTATTCCCTGTTAGTGATTCTTTTTTATTTTGGTCGTCTCTCTATAACTTGGTCTATTTGTACTCTGACCCTATTTTGGGTTCTTCTTTTCCTAATGTATATACATACAGTTCTCCTGTATGGTACGAAAAAAAAAGCAGGTGGAGGAAGAGAAGCGTGATGTCAACCTTAGGTTGTATAAGTTTATCTCTTTCCGCATTCCCGTAGCAATTTTATTTGCTTACAAGGAACAGAAATCTCATACGTAGCTTTTTTTTCTTTTTCTTGAGGACCTTTGATCTCTTCTTCTTTTCAATTTCCGTACATTCCTAACTACTGCTTTTAGTGTCTACTTCCTCCGTTTGGAAATATAAGACATTTTAGATTTATGAAATGAATGTATCTATGCCCTTTTTAGTGTATAGATTCACTCCAAATCTCTACGAACCTATACACTAAAACACGTCTAGATACATTCCATTCATAAAGATAAAACGTCTTATATTTCTAAATAGAGGGAGTAGTTGTTAAGTGGAGAAGTGCTTCAACTTGCTCTATACTTTTTTTGAAGGAAACTTGCTCTATAATTATGTTGTCCATGTCTAACTTAATTATGCAGATATTCCCACTGTTAGCTAGTATAATATATGTGCATTTCTTCTAATTTTTTCATTCTTTATTTTTTCTTGCACAGATGAATATGTACCTTTCCGGATATAGTACAAGCTTGGAGTTATTCTGCATTCCGCTTAGCATTATAACTTAGACATGTAAAACAAATAGGTATGGATGGAAGACGAAAAACAAGGAATTTTAATTTACCGGTTAAAGGCAGTAAACTACAAATTTCTCGAGCCTTTATTTCCATTACACTTGAGTAAAAAATGTATATATTAAATTGCGTACGATGCGTGCATGCAAAGCAGGCTAGTATTGTCTAAGACTTAAAGGCGCAGTGTATTCAGGAACTTCATCAGAACTTAAAAAGCATGGTTGACAGCACGAGCATATATCTAGTGGCCAACGCCGTCGCTCGGCGTAGACCAAAGCGTCCGGCTACGTCCAGAGCCGTCGGTAGCCGATGCATGATCAGCGGGCGGCAACGTCGCCGGGACATCTTGGCTGCCGATGTTGGCGTTGCTAGAATCCTCGCTGCCATGAGCGTGCCGACCAACCGGCGCCACCCGAGCATGAACATGAGACGGCGAGGCCAGTAGGAAGACGAACAAGAAGACTATGGCATTTGGCAGAAGAGGCATGGACATGGTGGCTTCAAGCTAGATTCAGTACTGGCTATGAACGTGTGCACACGATCTTGTGTTGCTTCTGGTTTTGTTTGGATATTTTAAGAAGTTGGATAACTTGAGACATATTTATAAGGGAAGGAAAGTATCCTGGCGATGCAGAGAATTCATCTTGAGATAAAGACATGTAGCTAGTGCGGGTCAAGTACGGTTAGCTAGCCAAGTCAATCAAGTTGGCCATTTGCCTCGGTTTGAGGGGAACCATTTGATGATTTGAAGGAGTCCATGTCGATTGCCCTTTTTTGGGATTGGATTTTGCACGCCGTATGTGTGCTGACGTTTCACAAGACATCTACTACCAGCAGACAGCGCAGTAAAGTGTCTGGTCGATATCATGTGTGATGTAGGAACGACTTAGTTCTCACACTAGCCAAGTTGGTGAAGCGGGAGACAACCATTATTAAGCCCGATCGGGTCAATAATATTAAGCCCGATCGGGTTAACAAAATGCAGTTCGCCTAACAGTATTACTTTTCCACCTCCCTCGATCTCATCGCTCTATATGTCTATGTATTTTAAGGGTAAAAAAACCCGTGTGTCTCACATCTCGCGTCGCCCCTGTGCGGGTGACGGAGACGCAACCCTCTCAGCCCCCCTCCCTCCTCCCCACCCTCCCTCCCCCTGCCGCCGTCGGCACGCGCCGCCGGCTAAGTCCGGGCGGTGCCGGCGGCGGCAGAACCGCTTCTACGCGACGCCGGAGCTCCTTCGCGGGAGGGTTCTGCTGGTGGCGGTGTGCTCCTTCGGTGATGGAGGGCTCGGCCGGCGGCGGCGCATGCGGCGCCTGGTCCCCGGGCGGCGCTGCAACGGGGCCTCCCCTAGCGATGGCGTGGACCGCGCGTGGCGCAGGTCTCTGGAGGCGCTACAGCGGTGGCGTGGCGGTGGACGTCCGACCGCAGGACATGGTGGCGCGACCTGCGGTGGGTGGCTCGACTCGGGATGTGGTTTTGCCAGCGATGAGGTGCTCTGGTTGCAGCAGCGTGCTGGCAGAATCGATGGGCCCTGATCTAGGCCTGATCCGAGCCTAGCCGGGCCAGATCTGGGCCTGATCTTGGACCTGTTGGCACCGCTACGCGTCCGGACGGCTCTCACCGCAAGGTGACGGAGGGCTGATCCCTCCCCTAGGCTGCCATGTGACTCGAGGACCGCAACTCTGAGTTTTGCCCTACACCGGTCTTCTCGCCAGTTGTGCGATGTGTCATTGTCCGGAGCCGTTAGCTCGAGTTCATGGAAGCCGGGGCGGCGGCCCCAGAAGGTGGACTGCACAGGCGTCTCTTCGACGAGCGACGTGGCGGCGATGGTGGTTCTTCTCTTCGGTCATGTGGATGGCGAGGAGCAGACGTTGGGGGACTTTGGTGTTGGCGGCGTCTCGGCGCCGACAGCTCCCAGATCGTGTGTCGGAGGTCTCTCTTGGGGACAGCGGGCGCTAGGTCGCCGGGGAGCGGCTCAAAGGTTTTTCCGGGTGAAATCTCAGTGCTTTGGCACCAACGACGATGATGCCTGCAGGTACCATTACCCTCTTGGAGGCGCCGTTGCGGCTACCTTATCCGCTAGGGCTCCAGGTGAAAACCCTTGACCTTCGGTCTCGGCGGCGGCGAAGCGGTGCGTTGTTACTATCTTGGGGGCGTCGTCGTGGAGCCCCGGCTCACCCCGGTATCAGCTCGTTGTCCTTGGTGGCAAGTGTTGGCCTTTCACGTTGTTTTCTTGTTTTTATCTTGATTTGCTTTATAAGAGGGTCTCCCTATCACCTTGTATCATATTTGGCCGAGTGGCTATATTAATATAGCGAGGCGAAAGCTTATTTCGAGGATGTCTTTGTATTTGGTCGAAAATGACAAAGCAACACAAAGGACGAAAAACAGCAAATGGATCCTTGTATCATATGATCACGATATTTTTACCGGATGGTTAGGAACATGTGTATATAGTTTTTGGTAAAATAGTATGATCATGCATGGTACTTACTGTAACTTCAAAAAATCGCATTACTGTCATCTACAATAATTTGTTATTTTCTCAGCTTGGAAAATTATATTTTTATACCGAATTTGCTACATAATAATACAGTCCATCACAGCGTTACAAAGTTTTTATACCCAGTTTGCTAGTTGTTGCTATTAGATGTATATATGATTTTCGGTAAAATAGCATGACCATGCATGCATGGTACTTACTGTAACTTCAACAAATCACATTACTGTGATCTACTATAAATTTTTATTCTCTCACATTGAGAAATCATATTTTCATACCCAACTATATATGACCATATCCTCCTCGAAACAGGCATACACCCAGCTATAAAAATATAACAACCAGTTGAGACCGCTGCTGGGCCAGACAGCACATCGCCCAAGAGAAAACAAAAAGAAAACACAAAAGAAAAAGAAAATAAAGCAAAGCCGATAACAACGGCTTGACGAAAACGAGGACGACCCGCAACTCTTGCGCCCTCTAACTAAGTTCCACCGCAAGCCTAGCACTACGAAGCGCCACGCACCACGCAACACCTTCAAGAAGGAAAGCGACGATGATGATGTTGCTGCCCGGATAGGTCCTAGGGTTTCCCCCGGTGCACACCGGGAGGTGGAGAAGAAGTACACCCGACGTTCTTCAGGAAGGACGGTGGCGCCCGCAGGCGTCACTGCGTCGGTGTCAAGAAGACAATGATTTCTCCCGACCCCTCAGAAAAAACACACTCCCGGACGCAATCGTAGTGCTCCACCAAGCTCGTCGCCCACCAGTGCATGCCACCACGGTCTTGCAGCCGCCACTGTCGTCGCACCGAGACCTGCAAAGTAAGGCCGATAGGACAGAAAAGAGCAGGCTTCGGTAGGGTTACCGGAACAACAATACGCGGGAGGGAACTACCTCCACCACCAGAAGGTGGTAGCCGACCGAATACAGCCGCAAGGCAAACCAGGCCCACCTGGCCTGGCCGAGCCCTCGAGGGCCCGTGAAGCCCCACCGCCGCACTGTAGCAAGGGGACCGTCGTCCACGCCAACCCCACACTAGCCCCTACTGACCCGTCCACCAGGGGAACAACTGCCACCGTCGAACCCTGCCGCCAAATGGCCGCACCGTCACCACCGCGCTCACCCGGGACTTCCGGACCACCATCGGTGTGAGGAGCAGCATGTCACTCCCGGAGGCGCCTCCGACAGAGGGACGCCTACGCAGACCACCTTCCAGGGCCGCCGTCTCGGCTTCCACACTCGAACCCGCAAGGCGGCAGTCATCCGCATGGCGAGGCCACTGGCATAGGCGCGGGAGGTCGGCCGGACACAAGGAACGGTGACAGAAGGTCAATGTGCATGGCAGGAACGACTTCTCCGTGTTACCCGCGCGTTGAGCCCCGCAACCGTAGCGAGAGTATGCCAGCCCACCACCAGATCTAGGCCCTCCTAGGCGGACCTTGTGCCCTAGCCATCCAGCCAGGGGATCAGTACACAGTGTCCGTAGCTAGGCTCGCCAGGCCCAGATCGTAGCCCAGCCGCCACCGTGCATATCTGCGTTCGCCGGCACCCTCCAACGCCGGTCCCTGCCCACATGCGTCTGTCCAGCACCCCGCCACCTCTGACCAACCACCCCCGGTCGAGCCCACACCACCACACACCGCGCCGCCTACCCCACCATCGCTGCAAGGGAGGACGACCACAACCCGCGCCACCCATGGCCCCCGTCGCCTAGAGTTCGGCACGGCACCGCCCACCCGCCGCCCGTCACGAGGAGGCGTGCCAGCCTCGCCGCTGCCCGACGAAGGACCCGCCTGCCCGGCGCACTGACCGCGACCGCCCCACCGAGCAAGAGGACGCAGGGGCCCCGCCGTCGCCGGCACCTACCGCGGCGAGGGAGGAGGAGCGAGGTGGAGGAGGGCCTGGCGGCGGCAAGTTAGGGTTGCCTCCCCGTCGCCTCGCGGGGACGGCGCAGGAGGGCCTGTCTTCCGGAGCAGGACTCACCCGCCGAGTCATATATATATGACCATATCTTTTGACCACGTGATTATTTCAGAATACTTCAGAACATATTTTACTTAGTTGTTTCATTCTGTATGATAAGACAATAATCCGGTTCGACAGACAAGATGGAGACATTGAGTGCTAAAGGATAAATGCTCGGGGGACTATGTCAAGTTGAGGGACTACGTCGTGTTAAGCTGATGTTGTCAAGGGTAAACAGTCGGAGGAAAAAAGTGAGACGAACCTTTTGGTGGATGTCAGTTGATCAGATCATCCGATAATTTAGAGATGCAAGTTGGTTATCATTAAGGTACCTTCTACTCTTTCTAATTTAATTAATAAAAGGAACTAACTTCCAATGGCATCAATATTTCTAAAAAGTTACTCCCTCCGATCCATATTAGTTGATTTTGATTTATCAAAATTTAGATAAACCTAAATCTAAATAGTGTCTAGATTTCTTCAAATCTACGAGTCAACTAATATAGGTCAGAGGGAGTACTTTATTTTTTGAACTACAAATATTAGAGGGTACCCTAGTGGTAACTCACTAGCTTCTATGCAATAATTAACCATGTTCATCCTTAATACCAAACTTCGTTTTAATAGCTGAGCACATAATATATTTGTCCAAGACCTAAAAGAAAATGCAGTATTTTTTCTTACTAATTTCAAATATCACAGAGTGGTTTATCATTGGACAATAACAGTGTAACTCTAAGTAACAACCTGTAGATAGTTTGCATAACGATATTTATTTCATACTTAATTCCAAATATCACCAGACTGTTTTATCGTTGGATAGTAACACTAACAACCTGTAGATAGTTGCACAAAGAAAAAAAAAATGGCCTGTCCCTCTCACAGTACTCTATCTAAGACAGCTAGCTCGCAGTACTGAAATGGATAGGAGCATCGATACATAATCCACTAGCATGACCAGCCTGGATATTCCTAGCAACATCCTTGTCATTTGCATGAAAATGGACCAAGTATTCAAGAGAAATTTCAAAGCACTGTTAATGTTTGATTCAGTATCCATACGTGAACCAAGCCTTCAGTTCTTTATTATCAGGTCTATTACTAGGTCGAAATAGTCCAAATGAGAAAGTGTCAAAGAAAATTGCTGTCCAGCGGACATTCAGCTAGCATGTCTACCCTGTGATGACGGCTACAACCGTCCTTTTTTCGTTTCTCAGTATGTGTTGTCGTCCGTAATCTGGCCTAGTAATAGTCTTTTTTTTATTCACCTTCCTATAAAACACACGAGCCATTGATTTTTTAAACAATAAATACATGATTTTGATTGCGGTTTTTATTTATATGCACCTGTTTTTCATAAATTATGAAAATATTGCATAAAAGATTTTACAAGATTTACCCAAAAATAAAGATTTTACAAGATAAACATGTAAATATCTGCATCAAACATATAAATATCTGCACTAGGCTAGTGCCGGAGGAGATTGGAGGGGAACCACCATTGGAATCGATGTCGGAGGTATATCCTCCTCCGCATCAACCTCATGCTGATCTCCACGATGAATAGGGAGTAATCCACTCCATCGACCACGATTTCATGATATTAGTATGATTATATTGCCATCACATCTATAAATCCACACACTCCTTAACCACGCAAGCATAGGGAGGATAATCTCCCTTGAAATAGGCATCTACAGCATACCGGAGTTAGGCCTAGTTTTTTTGGTGGCTTTCCCCAAAAATTATCCCCTCCCCCCTCCCTCCAGCTTCATGGGAAAACCAATTCTAAAATTTTATAAGGCTTTCAAATTGGTTTAGCCTTAATTACTCTAGAAGCCTCACGATTTTTTCTTGAACCTGCTTCCCTTGTCAAATGTTTGGGCTAATTTGGTTATACACGTCTATCCGAAATTAGAGAACGTCCGATGGTAGCCCGGGAGGACATGCGTTGTCATCTCAACGGAGACCCCCTCTCCCGGGAGTGGTCATGTCACTAGTGGAGAACGGGGCACTAGTCCCGGTCATAGAGGGCCTCTAGTCCCGGATGGCCAGCCGGAACTACGGAAACGGGACTAGAGGTCCCAGCCTCTAGTCCCTGTCCAGTTAGGGGCAAAGTTTTGGGTCCATTTTCTGCCGCAGCAACCGATGGGGGTTTCTGCCGCGGCGCAGTTTTGGGCCATTTTCTGTCACGGCAGCCGATGGGGGTTTCCGCCGCGGCAGAGTTTTGGGGCCCACTTCTGCCGCGGCAGCCGATGGGGGTTTCCGCCGCGGCAGTGTTTTGGGGCTGTTTTCTGCCGCGGCAGCCAATGCGGGGTTCTGCCGCGGCAGGAGGATATGTAGAGGAGGGTTGCGTTTGGCGTAAAGTGACATGTAACAAAGAGATCACAACCCGTCTAATATAGATATAATTCTATATTACATAAATATATACATACATGGAGATCATAACCCGTGTATTCGGTTACATGTTCATTAAATCACGGGTAGCCGGAGGTATGGTATTTTCCTTCTGGGTTTATGACATGGTCAACAAGAAATCCCGCCAATTCCTCTTAAATTGCTATGAGACGCTTCCTTGGATCGAGATTCTCCCGCAATATTTCTAACTATATATAAAAGAAGGAGGTCAATATGAATATCAATAGTCATAACAAATATTATGAATGACACTCAACAAAAATTGTGAATATATTGCTCACGTACTTCTAAAAATGTCTCTTCGTCCCGCTCACTGACCTTGGAGCGAATGTACTCGCACACGAAGTATCCACATAGGTTAGTACCTGGTGGTTGCCTATCGTACTTTACGACAAAAGGTTTCAATCAAATAATAATCAAGCATGACATTATGGTATTGAAACTAGAATTGAAGAGATGCGCGAATCTAGCTCGTACTACTTACATCGATCCGATGAAAACTAAGCTCGTCTTTAAATTCACCAACCGTAGCATTGATGAAAGCTTTCCAAACCCTGCCCGGCAGAAAAATGTGTTATTAGTTACTTGATATCTCAGGATATATATATATATATATATATATATATATATATATATATGAACGAAAGAGACTGATATAGTGCGATAATGACTGAAATTACCTCTGGAGCGCATCTTTAATGAATGCTACTATGATCCGTCTCTCATTAGCCAGTCCCTGATTTCAACTCTTCCAGCGTCAACTTCAATGGTTAGCAGAATCCAGTGATAGCTACGCATGTTTATATACGTCAGTAACTCATCAATTAAACTTAGCAGAATCAAGTGATCTGTATAAGGAAGTAACACTCTTACCTGTAGTTATAGAAAAACAATATTCTTTGTTTGTAATGTTGCCTCAGTAAGACCCTTAGCAAGTTACGCTCTATGTCCTTGGGGTATTTCTTTAGCAATGCTTGATTAAACCGGTGTGGGTCGATGAACCCAGTGTCAAAGATTTTCTTCCGGTCACATTCATCGCTCTTCATTCTGCATAATAGCATATAGTGAAGATAATTACATGAAATAAAAGAGCTGGGTTAGAGACTTTATCATAGAAATAAATGAACCATTTACAGACAATAGGTAGCGAGAAGACTCAAGTCAAGGGCATCTTGTTTGAATAACACATAGAATTCCTCAAAATAAATTTGCAACTGGTCTTCACCATTAAAATGCTCACTTGTAATTTTCACAAGCAGCGCTGACAATTGATCTTCTTCATAAGAGACTTTTTCGTACCACTCATGCAGTCTTCGCATTTGAGTTGGTAGAAATTTGACCTCATCAGGTCTGATCAGAGTCTTCCCGTATTAAAATCTCCATGCAACTTCCTCTTGTATGGGGATATCCCCGCCTAGCGCTTGATCAACTGTAATATTAGCACCTTTGGCAAATTCCATTGCTATAATATTCTGATGATCAGTATTGGATAACAACTTGAGCGGGGCGATCGATTTGTTTGCCTGCATTCCGAGTTGCGCAACCTCTCTTTTCCCGATGCTTGCAGTAGTACTTCCTGGAGTATTACCGCTGCTTGCAGTAGTATTTCCTGAATTCTCCCTACCAATTCTCAGCAGACAGCGTTTGTATTCATCAGCCTTATTTATCTCATATTGCGATGGTTGCTCAAGAAACCCCTTAGCCCACTTTTTGGCTTTCGGATCAAATATTTGTTTTGGCTCGGGAGCTTTGGGTGCAAAGAAGGCTTTAACTTGGGCATCACTGATCGCTTTGGTTTCCTCATCAGTCATCTCGTAAGGTAACTTGGGAGGAGGCGGCGGGATTTGCTTCACCTTTTTACCTTTGGCTTTCTTCTGACTAGTATTTATACTAGTTGACTGAGAGACCGCCTTCTTTGTCTGACACGGCGGCAGAGTGGGTTGACGCGGTGGGGAAGGAGTGGGCTGATGCGGCGGTGGACTCGCGCTATCGTGGTCGTCCCACTCCTCATGTGGACTTGCTGGAGGCGGCAGACTCGGCTGACGCGGAGGAGACGGTGGTGGCTTGGATGAGCCTGGAAACACGATGTATTTCTTACGCCATAGAATGATAGAGCCCCTGACTTCTCCTAGCGTGCTCTCATCTTTAGGTCCAGGGATGTCAAGTTGTAGTGATTCATACTGAGGTAGAATCTCATCCACCCTGACACGAGCATATCCATCTGGAATCTCTTTACAATGCCAGCGTGCTTTAGGTTCACAAGATAAAGCATAGCCGAGAGCCGCCTTGAAGGATAAGTTCATCACTCCCACATGCAGCTCGCAGCTTGTCTTCTCTGTGATATTATCCACGGGATAGCGATCTATCGGATCGGCCGCCGTGGAAGCAACACTGCTTCTCCGTTGAGATGGGACACCGACACTTTCTTCTAGCCGCTGATGAGTTGGCCCTTGCTGGCGCATTTCGTCCAACTGCTTCTGTTGCTCTTTTAGCATGGCATATATTTCCTCGTTCTTTCTTTCAACGCTACGCAATCGGGATGCCTCCTCTATCTCCTTCCGCTTCTTTGCCCTCGCTCGGCTTCTATAGGATTCAGTGTCCTGAGGAAACCTAGCCTTCCACGACACAGAAGGTCCAAAGCCTCGTGTTCGTCCTGGTTTTTCAGGATTTCCGAGGGCCTTTGTCAGCTCGTCGTTCTCTCTATCGGGTTTGAAGTCACCCTTTTTAACCTCCTCAATTGTTTTAAAAATTTCTCCATGGGGTGTAGCAACATTGGACTTTTTATCGAATATTAACTCCCCTGTTTCCATGTCATACTTTGCCCCATGGGCAAGTAACCAATTCCTTACTCTGATGGGTCAGTCCTCTGTAGCTAGAGTGAGCCCTTGGGCACGCAAGGCTTTCTTGGCTTCCTCCCACTTAGGAACGGAAGTCCTATAGCCACCTGTCCCCATCGTATGGTGATATTTCTTTTTTGCAGCATTTTCTTTATTCTTTGTGGACCTTTTTTTTGTTATTGCTGATTTCTTGTAGTCTAGAAATCTTTTGCAGTGAGGCCGCTGCTTCTCTAGTGAGTCCTCGAATGCTGGAACTTTTCCTTCCTCGAGATATTCATTGTACAATATTTTCTTATAGTTATTGAATTGTTGGGCTACCTTCTTAAGAGCGAAACGTTTAACTTTGGACCTCATATCATCCATGGCCTCCTTAGTCTCTAAGACCGGTAGGGTGAAATGGCGAATGAGCTTATCCAATAGTATGTCTTTGTATCTGTCCTCGACATAACTCATAGAATATTCATTGGCCTTTGCTAGCTTATTCCAGTTGATAATGCTGAACGGGACGTTGTCCCTAACAACAAATCCACATTGATGAATAAATGTGTTTGCGTTCTTTATGGGAAGCAACGGGACGCCCACTAGAGAGACCTCAACAATTGTGAGATGCGCATCATCGGGCATCCTTTGGCCGGTCCTCGTTTACTGTTTTTAACTGGCGCGGTTGATGTGGATGTCTAAAATAAGAAACAACATTCGTTAATATATATATATACACAAATCAATTAATGCATATATCTACTAGTGATCAAAAGGCTTAATAATATGCCTCGCCAGACTTTGTCAAGGCTGGTCCATCATTTTCCAAGCCATCATCGAAATTAAAACTAGTATGCGCTTTGACTTGAGGTTCTATCTCTATTCCCTCACCGGACTCATTTAGAAACTGTGAGCCATCTTCTGCTCCACAGTCTTCATCCCCACCCTGATCGACGAGCGCTCCATCCTGATAGGGGAGCGGTCCTCCACCAGCCAGTATCATATCGAATAAAGGCTCTTCACCTTCTCTACTCTTGAAGTGATCCATAGAATAACTGCTATGACATAATGTGCATATATGAGTAATAAAATTATATAACGTGCCTTAGATAGACATCAATGTCATTGCCGGGTTGCTTCGAGCCTTGGATGAGCACTGGCATCATAATGAACTTCCGCTTCATGCACAACCAAGGAGGCAGGTTATATATACATAGAGTTACAGGCGAGGTGCTATGACTGCAGCTCTGCTCTCCAAAAGGATTCATGCCATCTGTACTTAGACCAAACCTTAAGTTCCTTGCGTCGTCTGCAATACTCTCTATCGATTTTTCTCCATTCCGACCCATTAGCGGGGTGTCTCAACATCGAGTCTTTCCTGCGCTCTTCTTTGTGCCATCGCAACAACTTGGCATGCTCTTTGTTTCTAAACAAATGTTTCAACCGTGGTATTATAGGATCATACCACATAACCTTTGTAAGAACCCTCTTCCTAGGGCGCTGCTCGCCCTCAACTTCACCAGGGTCATCTCGTCTGATCTGATAACGCAATGCGACGCATACCGGGCATGCATCCAAATTCTCGTACTCCTCACATCGATATAATATGCAGTCATTAATGCATGCATGTATCTTCTGCACCTCTAGTCAAAGAGGACAGACGAACTTCTTTGCCTCGTATGTATGACAGGAAATTCATTATCCTTTGGAAGCTTCTTCTTCTAAATTTTCAGTAGCTTCTCAAATCCCTTGTTAGATAAACCATTCTCTGCTTTCCATTGCAGTAATTCCAGTGTGGTACCAAGCTTTGTGTTGCCATCTTCGCAATTTGGGTATAACAATTTTTTGTGATCCTCTAACATGGGCTGCAACTTCTCTTCCCATTTTCATTTTCGCATTTCCTCCGTGCATCAAGAATGGCCTGACGAAGATCATCAACAGTCTCATCTAATGCATGTTCTTCACCTTCTTCTTGTTCATTATCTTCTAGTGTAGTGCCACCGTATTCAGGAAACATTGGATAATTATCATCGTTCTCCTCTTCTTCTTCGCTGTCTTCCATCATAACCCCGCTTTCTTCATGCTTTGTCCAACAAATATAGCCAGATATGAAACATGATTAAATCAGGTGGATGTGAATGGTTTTGGATGAAGAGTAATCCTTCTCATTCCGACAGACACAACACGGACAACACATAAAGCCATTCCGCTTGTTTGCCTCAGCCAACTCGAGGAAAGAATGCACGCCTTTAATAAACGCGTCAGACATTCGGGGAGCATCATACATCCATTCTCGGCTCATCTGCAGTATAATTAAAATTTTGTATCATATAAAAAGTTTGGATCATTTTTACTACAATTACTTTTACATGCACTAATTTTTGAATTAAGATTTTCTATCATATTAAAATTTTACATGCACTAATTTTTGAATTGGACAAAATTGTTAACATAAAAATGTTGACTATTTAATTATTGCTCTAGCAGTGAAAACCTCATTCAATTCTGAGATCCGAAACTCTTCAAATGCACATCTCAACTTTTAGTAGCTTTTTGTATAATCAAACTATGCTTAAAACTGTACATCTAAAATTCCCTCTACACTTCTAAGCATGAAATTCCTCATTCTAGTTCTAGAGCATTGAGCTAAACTATAACAATAAGAGGTGAATGATTGAAGTTGCTAACCAGTTTAGAAGCTTCGATTGATAGATGATGCCACCAAATCTTGGATTAAAAGTTGCCACCAAATCTTGGATTGAAAGTTGCCACCAAAATGAGGATCAACTTGAGCTGTTACTTGGAGGAAATGGCCATACTTTTGGGCTGGGTGAACAAACATATATAGTGGTAATAAGTTGTCCCGGGTGGTAAAATAAACCCAGACTAGGGATTGAACTCTAGTCCCGGCTTGTAACAAGAACCCAGATAAATATAGCCATGGGTCCCACATGAGCTCTAGTCCCAGCCTGTGATACCAGCCGAGACTAGAGGTTGCCCATGAGCCAGGACTAGTGATATAGGGACATATAGCCGTTGCAAAATTCATAGACCGGAATTAGTGCTAACACTAGTCGCCGGGACTAGAGGCTCAAGCCGAAAAAAACGAAAAATGTCATTTTTCTACTGGTGTGTGCCACATTATGTCACCAGATTCCCAACACGTGACCATTTTGCACGGGCATGTGGCCCACTTAGAGTCGCTGGACGGAGGACCCATTGCTCGCCCATCCCCCTTGGTCATCGACTATGGGTAAGAGTGTGTTGGGTGGGAGGCGTTTGGAGTGCTGGAGAGCTCCGCTCCCGCCGGGTGGTGGGATCGGCACAGTCCGAGCTAGCATCTCCAAGTCGTGGGCGTGCACGAGGCCTCGCGGCAAGATCGTGCAGTGGGTATTCCGCGGGAGAATCACTCTAATATTAAGTATCCGTACGTGTGGATCTGACTCTTACCTATGCCTCATAAACACATGCTACCTATGCCACACGCCTTTCTACTATGCCTCGGCGTCATTCCTTCTCGACTTTCAGACGAATGCCGCATGTATAAAATAGGCCTCTTGATACCATCTCCATGCAGTGTGTTAGATATTCTATATAGGAAAGGAGAGAGAATATCTAACACGCTCACGCTCCGGAGCAACGCATGTGCCTGACCACGTGAGAGAAACGAAATATGACGGTGGTGTGGTTGTAGGAGGGAAATATGACGTTTTTCTAGACACTTCGTCAAACCGGAGAGAGAATATCTAACCACGCCTAGAGCTGGTGTTGTACCCGCTCACGCTCGAGAACTGAAACACCATGTGTGTGTTGCTCTCATTTTTCCTCCTCGAACCTCTTTCATGCTCTGTCTCGCTTCTGTCTCCAGTCGTCGGCGTATGTCCGGCGACCACACCTAGAGCGGACGGGGTAGCTGACCATAGGGTTGAGCGGGCACGCTATCTCAGTGCGCTGGACGTGCCCAACTGTTGTCGTCGGTTTAGTGATCTTAACCGGAGTAGATTTTTTTCAACAGAATAGAGCCCGAAGGCCCTAGAAGCTGCGTGTTAAACTGGCGGTGGGTTACAAATTACAAAGAGCACCCTAGCAATTGTGCAACTTGCAGATAAGGGAGCCCCTTTTACATAACAGACCTTAGAACTAAAAATAAAAAAGCAATCGAGTCCTGGGTCTTCTCCACCATGATTTCTGGACCTCACCACCCGGTCATCGCCGCCGCCGGCGCCGCCGCCGCCGGGGAACATGCCACTTGGGGCGCCGCCAATGGTGGATCCCGAGCTGAGGCCGTCGAGATTCTTCCCAGCAGGCACATGCACGCTCTCTTGTGTTACCATGGCCTTGCGGAAGTGAAGAAGCTCAAGGTGAACAACGCACCTGAGCAATAGACGGATTCTCTGGCCGTGGATAGCTTCGGCATCTCCGCCATCGCTAGGATAGCTTCTGGACTGCAGCTTCGCGAACCGGGCACCTAGCAGAACACCCCACCTCACTCCTGCCACCTCCCTGGTGGCCAGAGCGAGTAGGGGGGAGACCTGCTCAGCACCATGAACAACGCCCTTCATCACTAGCAGAGTGCTTGGTGTCGCCTTGATCCGACTCGCCTCCTTGCCACCACGGCCGGCCAGGGAGAGAAGAGCAACAGCGAAACCCTTGCCGCATCCCCCCTCCTCCTCGCCGCCACGGCCGGCCATGAGAGGAAACGCAACAGCACATCTCCGCAAGAGAGAGGGGCTCCTAAAGGACCCATTATTGATGGAGACGCTAGCCTCCTCACCACTCGTCACGCCTTCGGCTCCGTCCACCGAAGCACCGTAACCAGCAGCAGAGATGCCATCAAGGGCAGGATCTTGGGCTAGGGATCTTGCCACAACCTCCCGGCATGACGCCAACCCACGGCATACAGCCGCAAAACCCTACGACTCCTACAGCTACTCCTAGATCCGGCGCTCCCCTTTGTCCATCTCCAACCGGCTAATCCGGCGGAGGGGACGCAGGGGCAGCCCGGTCGGCGGCGGTGGACTCTCAAGGGAGGGGAGAAAGGGAACGAGAGGGAGGGGAGAGAGGGGGGGTTGTGTTGCTAACAGTGGGGTTAACCGGAGTAGATGGTGCTTGTTGTGGGTATTTTCTTGGGCAGATGTGTCGTGTCGTTCTTTGCTTGTTACCGAGCTATGCATGCGCTCGCAAAGAGCGGACAGAGTGGTTTTGTGCACTATGTCTGCCATGGCATGTTTGCTTCTTTTTACCTCTGTGTTTTTCCTCTATTGCTAAACGAGATTGCCGCCACTCGTCATGGTTACTCACCATAGTTTATGTTTGAGTATGCCTCCTCCTCGACTATACCCAGGTTACGAAGACGCATGTACCAGGTGGTCCCAGACAACCGAAAGGGAGTTACCCGGAATCATGGCGGCCAAGCCAGGGCATATCGCCAAATGGATTTTCCGGGATATCATGATTACTTCATCAAGATTGGATCTAGATATTCTTATTAGGGGTTTGTATATGTGCCGCAACTTGTAACCCATCTTGACACTATGTAACCCTAGCCCTCGACCATGTATATAAGGGAGACTAGGACGTCAAAAGGGAGACATCTTACATCTCACATATCCTAGATTATCTCTCTCATACCACGACATGCATAGTCTGCACAGCACCACCATCCACCATAGGTGAGATCAAGATTTATCTCGAGATCACCAGAGCACACTATGATAATTCCAAACACCCACAAACATGAGTAGGATGTTCATAGGACATTGTACGTCCGGGGCCTAAACATGTATAAATCTATGTCTTAGTGTGCTACCATCCTAATCTCTGAGCGTGAACCTTCCAAACATAAATCTACCGTCATAAAATACCTCTATAGTTGCCGCTCTAGGTAGGACCTGCATGTTTTAGATCCTAGATCGAGATGGCCAGGGTTGTATTTAACCATAGTGCGGAGTCTACCGTAGACCATGGACAGTCCATTCGATTCGGATCTCTAGAGTTCTTCGTTGGTTAGGCAAGAAGGTTGTCCCTCAACCAGCCTAATCTGACCTCCGTAGACGTTGATCCTTGGTTCCTCCACGAAGATCTAGGGAGATAGAGGACTTCTTTGAGAAGCACAAGTGATTTCGTTAGGACTTCGAAAAATTGGACCTGCCCCTGGCACGTGCCAGAATCTCACCATCTCGCGAAGTAGTGTCGGGTCTTCCCGGACCACTTGAAGTGCAAGGAGTTCATCCTCTGCATCGTGCATGGCCCCAAGGCCAAGCACACCTTCGAGAATTGTCGGACTCTGCCTAAACAATTAGGGAATCCAGATTTTATTCCCTGTGCCGAGCATGGCCTCGATTTTTAGTATACCTCGAAGGATTACGCGTGCATAATGAATCCCATGTAAGAAGAACTTTCCGAGCAGTGAAGGAGGCATAGCCCATGCTCCAAGCACACGACATCGGAGTGTCATCTTCCTACTAGAAGAATACCCTTAATCCCGTGGCATGTGATCGTCATGGACTGGGGGCTACCCATTGTATGAATGACTGTATCCTTCTTTAATGGGAGGCACAGGTTCCGGAGTTCGAGCCATGTGTACAAGATACCCGAATGCGGGATTGTCCATGAGGAGTTACGATTCAAATCATGATACCACTCGCTAATGTCGCCTCCTCTCGGGTGACGCCGCTGGAGTTCAGGACGCCCGACTGCCTTTTTTCCACGCAGAGGGAATTCATAGTACCCTCTGCATGGAAAATAAGGTGGAGCTTGAATCGGTTTTGCGTATGGATGGGCTCTCCTCTAACGATATCCTCGCCATCAACATCGGTTCGGTTTCACCTCCACAGGGCAACGGTCCCTCGTACAGGAAAGCGTTGGAGGACTGGCCCTGGAATATCATCCCGATCAAGTTCAACCAATAAGATTATTCAGATAGTGTTACAAACGACGAAAGCCTTTCCCTCATCGTGGATGTGATACTTCATCACACGAAGGTCGACTACATAATGGTGGATGGGGAAGCAACGTCAACATCATATTCACGAACACCCTCAACACTATTGAGATCCATCACCTCGTCGTTCGATCGAACGCTAGGGTCCTATACAGCATCCACCTAGGCCAGGAGATCTAACCCCTCGTCCTTACCCGCCTAGAGGTTGCCCTCGAAGGCCTGGGTGGTAGAAGAATGGAGTGCATGGACTTCATGGTGGTAGCCAAGTGTAGTGCATACTGTGCTATCCTTGGGCGACCATTCTTCACTGGATTTATGGCGGACTGCAACTATGCTTGCCTAAAGCTAAAAAATTTGGCCCCAAACGACATCAGTAACATCTACGGAGACCTCGAGTAGGCTTGCGAATGTCATCAGGAAAGTGCTCGAGTGGCTACCTTGGGTGGGTCACCGACTGGAGTTCGAGGATCAGCTGTTTTTCACCCTGCCCCCTATCCAGCTGGGAAACAGCTAGGAAGTTAGTCTGGACACACTACTGGCATGGCGGGCAGGCAAGATCCAATCGGAAATATGCTGAAAAGAGGTGACCTTTCCAATGCATGTAAAATATATACATGAACTTTATAATTTATTGACACATATTCTTATGTATTTGTATCATATAGAATGTTATATTCATAGTTTATATTAATTTATGGGGATTTACCAATGATCTACTTTATTTTCTTGCAAAACATGACGTCAATAATGTAATTTCTATATATTAGGATAAATAATTAAGGGAAAGCAACAAGAAATTAATCGAGAAAGTACATACAATTTTGGTTGCATTAGTTTCCAACTAGCTTGTCCCTATACACGATATCCGCTATCTTCACTAATCATTATACTTTCACCACCCTTTATGATAAATCCAAAACAAGCATGGTCTCTCTCGCTCTCTCCGAGACCAGATGAAGGATAAAGTGTAATCAACTAGAGGGGGTGAATATGAGATTTAAAATATTACCTCTAGAGTTAAGGCTTTATGCAGAATTTAACTCTAGGTGATAGCACCTACACATAAAATTCTACCCTAAAAAACTTACAAGAAAGTAAAAGTGGAAATGCATTAAGAGCACATAAGGGACATGAAAACTTGGTGATATGTGGTCAAAGGGCGAATAATTGGTGTGATGTATGCCTCTTTTGGAGAAGCTTGACACAAAGTCCAAGGACACCTTGTCCTATAGATGATTAGGATATAATGTATTCACTTAAGCCACTAAGGACCCTGATTTAGACAATGCATCGGTGCATGAATTCACATGTGCGCATGTCATTCCTAAAACATGGTACACCTAGGAGTGAGGTTCTTAATATGCGGCCCAAAAGTTCAGACGTCAAGGCATTGTGAGGTCCAAGTTTCTTGTAATTTGTGGAGGGGCTGCAGTAGCTTCGCCAATTGTCGAGAGGGGTCTAATGAGGGTGAATACAAATTTAGTGGCCAAACGATCGTTTGAACCAGTCAAAAAAGGTTGAACTCAAATCTCACTGTTAGGTCAACTCTTCTTGCCCCGCCCTGTCAGTATTCCCTGTTATTCTTTGCGGTCATGGACTGGTTTACCCATGCGAGGAATAGATCTTCTTCTCTGCTCTTCTTCCCTATTATTACCCTCTCCATTAACTTGCTTAGATTTGGCTACTGGTCTCCAGATCGGAGCTCGTTGTTGCTCTCCTTGCGTCCCCGCCATGGCCGGTCAACCTCCCATGCCCTTAATCGAATCTCATAGCCATCGCCCTCGCCTCGTTTTTTAGTCGTCGTGTCAGAGCTTCGTGTCCATAGCCTAGCCTCTCGTTGCTGCCTAGACCTTCTCGCATGGCGGAGCCCGTTCGGTCGGGCAATCCGGACCGGCAACCGGCCTCGGGAAGTTGCATGTTGTCGCGCACCCCAGGCATGGTAGCCCTGGCATAGGAGTTCGATGACAATACTCTCATGTCCACCGTGCTAGGCGTGCATCCCGCGATGTCGCTGGCAGATTTGCTGTCGGCTTTCAGGTCTTGTTTTGGGATCAGAAGAAAAGTGGTCAATATTGAGATATGCGCACCGCCATTCGATTTCTTTGTCTTGTTCGCCCATAGCTCAGACAGCGAGTGTGTTCTGCATTCTTCCTGTTCTTTTGAGTGCTGTGGGGTGAAAATGAGCTTCATGCATTGGCATCATGCTTGTGGATGGGACGATCGCTTGGGGCAGCTTCGTTTCTTATCTAAACTTGACTTTGACGGCCTCCCTTTGGATGCTTGGGAACCGGAGTCCCTCAAGAAGGTCATCAGTAGCCTTGGCGGCGGGCTTGTGGAGATTGTGCCATCGAGCGATAGATGGACCATCGAGGTACAGGTGTGGCTGAAAGATCTAGACACTGTTCTTAAGATGTACGAGGTGGAGATTCCAAGCAGGGCAGGACGACAGCTTTGCTGTAAGCACCCGTGATCATCCACCTATAGGAGGTTCTAGAATCGATACATGGCATTCAGGACCCCACGAGGCGGCTAGAAAGCGTCCTCGTCGCCTGTAGTGTTGGCATGGAAGGATCGATGGCACAGGACCACCAACGTTCCATGACGGAGCACACAGTTTTGGTGGGGGGACCGGGCATGGACAAGCCGATGGTTCTGATTTCCCTCGAGTGAAGACAGAGGTTTAGTGAATCTGAAAGATTGCTGACTTGAGAATCGAGCACGTAGTACGCCTTATATAATAGTTTGAACTTATTTAGTATGTGTGGCTACTGAATTTGTAATGTGTGGCTAATGAATTTGTAGTATGTGTGGCTAATGATTTGTAGTTTTTGTGGCTAATGAATTTTTAGTATGTGTGGCTAATGGATTTATGTGAATAACCAAGGTTAGCCTCCTGAAAAGAGGGTAGTTTGGCAATGATCTGTAGAGGCCCCAACCTGATAAGGTAGAGACCTGTGTTTACAATGCTAGTCCTTGGATCAGTAGCTAGCATCCATAGTTTAAGATGTAATATCAAGAAACAAAGGTCATATTACAACTTATAACCAGGAATAAAATAATTTATTACATCTTACATAGCTCATATGGCTATCTCATTACAATGCAGCAGATATAACTATATAGCATGGAGTACTTCATCTTCAAGTGCCACATGCAATCATGTTGGTTGTAGACTTGTAATCCCTACTCAACAAACTTCACTAACATCAAACAAACCTGCAACATAATAAGTTACAGCCACAAGGGTCAATACATTTGGATTGTATTGGCAAGTGATACTATGGTAGAATAGTAGTATCTAACATCTATATGCTTTTTTCTAAGTGTAGCTTAGGCTTGCTTTGCTCAAAATAAGGTTTTCCTCATTAGTTGAAAACACTAAGTTTTTGTTTATCAAAAACACCCAAGGAACCACCAATAGAAATTGGTGAACCTTTACCCTTGTTCAACCATAAGTTTTTAACTTTAGAAATTGGGACGAGGAGATCCTTGATAGCTTCAATGTCTTGATGCTCAAATTGTCTATTGTCGGGAACACGTCTAAGTACTTAGGTTTTACTCTCGAGAGAGGTGGTGCACTTTCCCCACAAGACTCGACATGCATCGAGACAAGATCTTTCAGAAGCCTTCCCTTAGACCAAATGGAAGCATTCCATCCTATCATCCCTACCACCATATGTCCATCTGGCTAAGTTATTGAACCTATATGATCAAGGCAGAGCCCATATTGCCATGTAGCTGCACTAGAAGCTTCTCAACACTTAAAATCTCAAATCTCTTTGTTCTTGGGTGGATTTCCACAAGTGAGATACACAAGGTGAACCATAGAAATGGGCGTTGTGTAACCACTCAACACAAACCATTCTTACCATTCCACCCAGGTGTTTCATTCACATAGTTGTTTTAACAAAACACAAGTCATAGACTTTGCATAATATCATAGCATGAATAATCCACCCTTGTTTTCTATTAGCTAAGCTAAGCATGATAACATGGAAAGTTTCCTAACTTAGGATAATTCTACTAAAACAACATCTATTAGGATTTCCCAAGGCATAGCTTATACTTAGAAAATTTCCATGAAAGTCCTACTCAAAATATCACTAATGCATAGTCAAAATAATAGGACAGAATATATGAAGCACCACTTTCCTTTTTAGTAGAGAAACTAGATTCACTCCTTGATTTTGCAATTGTCACACTCTTCAAAGTTCACTATAAATCAATCAAGCAAGCAAAAATTCAAAACTAGCATTCAAACAATTCACCACATAAAATAATGAAAACAAAGTAATGCATGCAAGCATGCAAAAGGTTGTTTTATTGAAAAATTGGTTTCTAATAAGGCTATAAACATTTAAAACACCTACTCGTCATTTATTAATGTGGCAAAATCATTTGAAAACAAGTTAGTGAAAATAGGCCTTTTAATCATTTTTTGTTTTGTTAGAAATGCTTTTATCAAATGGAAAAAATTCTAGTGTTAGACAAATATGTTTTTAAATAGAAATGTTAGTGTTTATGGTTAGATTGTTTTAGAACAAATCCATTTGCAAAAGGTTTCACTCAAAAATCATTTTTAAATCATAGCCACATTTTTGTTTTACTAGAAATGCTTTTACTCAAAAGAATAATTCCTTGTGTTAGCCAAATTCATTTCTAAATCCAAATGTTAGTGTTTAGGGTCAGAAAGTTCAAAACAAATCCATTTGCAAATGGATTTACTCAAAAATCATTTTTAGAACAATTTTTATGTCCAAAATAGCCTCACAATGTTTCTGCAAAAACACCAAATTTTTCAGAAGCAAAATACTAAACTAAGGCCATAGTTGCAAATTTTACATTTTTCTGATTCCATTAATATAAAATTTGCAAATTTTGGCCAAGCCGATCAAAAGTTATAGATTTTACAAAATCAATCATCTAATAGATCAAATCTGGTTTTTTAATTAACACCTAGGCTACGCGTCATGTTTCTATTGGTCCATACCGTTTCGGCAGGATTGAGCAACGTGGGCTGCAAGATCTAATTAGAATCGCACGACACATATTGATTCGTACCGCTTCGTTAAGTCAATCTATCATATTCATTGGATCTGCATCTAACGATCCAGAGCAGCTGGCCACTAACTGGCGGCGCTGGCTATCGACGCGCGGCGGAGGCGCTCTGTCAGCGGCGTTCCAGTGGTTCCAGGAAGCAAAGGAGAGGGTGCGGGGCATTAACGGAGTCACCATGGAGTGGGGATGCTCGAGGTGGTCATGGGAAGGCCAGGGGCGCATGGGGTTGTTGTTGATTGCTCGCGGGAGTCTTTGTCACCGTTGGGCACGCTCTATCGTCGTCGGGGTGAAGCTACGAGGCACACGAAGACAAAAGGGGAGGTGGATTAGATGCGCGAGCGTCAACCAGAGAGAGGCGCGGTCAGGGATTACCAGGAGATGTCGCCGGAGTTGAGGCAGAGGACGGTGGCGAGTAGGCGTCGTTGTTGCCGAGCCTCTGGGGTGCGCGCGGGCAAACAGAGGATGCTGGCAGATGCGCACGAGGTTGGCGGTCAGTCTCGTGTGATCCAGGGAGAAGGGGGAGGTATGGGCTCTCCCGAATCGTCGCGAAGGCTCGTTAGAGTCAGTGGTGGTGTGAGGTCAATTCGAGGCAGCCCTGTGGTGTTTAGGTGTGGGAGAATGATGGGAAACAGAGGGGAGGGGGAGGCGGTTAAACGAGCGTGATCGCTGGAGAGAATTAAGTCGGCATTCAAACAAATTGAAGCTGCAAAATCAACACAGGAAACGGTCGAGGAGAGATGGGAAGAACATGTCGTGGGTGAGGAAGATGATGCCAACGTGGCGTGGGTCCACGGGTCAGCGAGGTGAGGGTGTAGAGGCCACGGTAAGAAAAGGAAAAGCAGAGGGGTGTGTTTCCCGGGTGGGCTGGGAGTTGGGCCTGCTGGGCTGGTAGGTGGGTTGGGTCGGTAGGTTGGACCTTTTCTATTATTTTTTTCTTGTCTGTTTCTTTTTCTATTTTTGATTTCTTTTTTCATTTGATTCAAATGATTTAAGCTTTAATTTGAATTCAAATTTTTGCACAACCTTTTCACTAGGTTTTATCTATTTAATAGGTGTTTAAATAGTCCACTTTGGAATAATCCAAAATAATTTTCTTGTGATTTATTATTTATTTAGCTTAGGCAACTTGTCTTTATTTAAATAAAATTGAATATGGTTCAAACCCATATTATTTTTATTCAAATAATTATTTTATTCCTTTTAAGTTAATTAGAGAACTTTTAATCCATTTTGGCAATTTCAATTATTTTTCTCGTGGTTTAATTAATCATTTATATTAGGAATTTTGTCTTCATTCAAATAAATTTGAATATGGTTAAAAGCCCATATAATTTTATTTAAATAATATTTATTCCTTTATTTTTGTTTGGATTATCTTTATTCCACTTGCTTATGGATTTGGACAAGATTTAAATTGTCTTCTAGATATTTCTTATTTATTTATTTCTTTATCTTATAAAATCCATATTTTTTTATTTATAGTTCCAAAATTTGTGATTCTACTTTGTAGAATTTTATTTGATATTTGTTTATCTTTTTAAATCCTTTTAGGATTACTTTGCTCACATTTTGGCATGGGTTTTAGCTAGGAGCTTTTATTAGTCTTGGAAATTATTTCCTTTTATCTTATAAAATTCATAAGTTTTTATCCATGGCTCCAAATTGAATGGAACCAATTTCCATTGTTTTATAATATTTTTGTTTACCATTTTTGATCATTTATAAATGTTTGTTGATAAATTTTCATATGGAACAAATCCATAGTCTTTGGGTGATTTGAGAATGATTTCTCTCATTAGGGTTTAGGGTTTTTGTTTACTTTTCCAAGTACTTTAATTTCAAGATTCTTTCCATGCATAAATGCATTTGACTTGGGAATGTTTGTTTGTTGCTTTCTTATTCAAATTTTGTTCAAGTAGGGTTTTGATGTTTCCATTTAGAATAAAAAAGTTTCTTTTCACCCTAAATTTCAACAATTGTTTATTTATTTTTCACATTTCAAAATTTGGAAAATTTTGGGATGTGACATAATCAATGTCATCGTTGCTGGGAAAGTGCTGCTGGTGAGTGATCCGAAAGACAGGAAATGCTGCTGGTTTGTATGCCTCGAACAAATTTTACCTAGATTTTTTCGAGCTGGTGCGTGATTCTCTATGGAACTTGCATTAATAAACTAACCAAGTTCAGTTCATAAAATGTTGTCTGAATCTTGTCTGCCTCAGATAATTATGACAATAAACTGAATTCAACCGCTAGTAGTAATTTAATAAATAGATACATCTTGATAGTATTTGGTTACTTTCGAACTAATTCCATACTACAGTATTTCGTTCAACCACAACTGGTCTTTTTCCTTCCCACCGAACATGAAGAGATCTAAAATGTTCGTGCACTAGTTGATGCGCTTGAACCAGTCCCGGATCAGTACAAACAGCCACACCGCCGCAATGATTTCTTTGAACGTGAACTCTGGCTTATCGTGGCAGGGATCGTAGGTCACAGTGAATCTGAACCTGAATTTCTGTGCTGAATTGTTTCTCGTCGTCGGCTCTAGCTGTCGAACACTCCAACAAACTGAGTGTAGATGGATGCTCGACGCCGTGGTGTGGCCACCGATGGTGTGTAGGATGGATTGTCTTTGCCACTGACGACGAGTGCCCAGATTGCCCAACTATGGTAAGGTCGCCCGCACCGAGGCATGGTGGCAAGAGTTTGTTGACTTTGGCGCCGCCCTATGATGTCTACGCACGCTTCTATTCTTGTAGACAGTATTGGGCCTCCAAGTGCAGAGGTTTGTAGATAGCAGCAAGTTTCCCTTAAGTGGATTACCCAAGGTATATCGATCTCAAGGAGGAAGTGGTCAAAGGTATCCCTCTCAAGCAACCCTGAAATCAAGATACAAGAAGTCTCTTGTGTCCCCAACATACCCAATACACTTGTTAGGTGTATAGGTGCACTAGTTCGGTGAAGATATAGTGAAATACAAGTTATATGGATGATTATAAGACAACGGTGCCAGAAAAGAGCTTGACGGGGAGGAAGATACTAAAGGCAATCTGAAATAAAGATGGTAGCAAGCAAACATGTAATCGATCTATTGGTAAATGGTGTTTCAATGCTTAGAAACAAGGCCTAGGGATCATACTTTCACTAGTGGACACTCTCATATAAATATCTTGTCTTCATGATACTACTCTGAACTACTCTCTGGTTGGACAACTCTAATCCACGGTAGGGCTATAACAGCACACATCAAAGTTCGCATTCCCTATCTAGATAACTGCACACTGTCACCTTGAGCGCTAGATGGTTCCAACAAACACCACAATTTCATAGAGATATCCAACTCAAAATATAACTCATAATAATTATTTATGTAATCTTTAGCCTAAGTGACACATGGTGTGCACACTGTCACCTTCACACACGTGGGGATAGCCGGAGATTAATTAAAGAACTTGAGTAGCAGAGTAGATCTACTTGATTACAAAGCTCATGACCACAATAATATCATGCATAGAGAGAGAGAGAGAGAGAGAGATGAACACATAGCTACCGGTAGATCCCTTAGCCTCGAGGAAGAACTACTCCCTCCTCATCATGGGAGATAGCAACGACGATGGAGATGGTGGTGGAGATCGATGGAGTTGGCTCCGGGGGCAATTTCCCATCCCGGTAGGGTGCCGGAACAGAGACTTCTATCCGTCGAATCTCCCCTTTGGTGGCGATGGTGTTGTGGAACTTTTTGTGGAGATCTGATCCGTGCAGGGTTTACGTCTCGGGGAGACGTATATGTAGGCGAAAGGGCAAGGTCGGTGGAGCCTCAAGGGGCCCACACTAGGGGCTGGCGCTGCCAGGGGGACCCGCACCACCCCTAGGTGTGACCGCCTCGTCGTGCCTCCTCGTCTTTCCTCTGGACTCCGTGTTCACTCTGGTAAAATATTGACTTTGGCTTTTGTCCCGTCCAATTCCGAGAATATTTCTTTTCTGGATTTTCTGGAACCAAAAACAGCAGAAAACAGGCAACTGGCACTGCGGCATCTTATTAATAGGTTATTCCTAGAAAATGTATAAAAATACCTCAAAGTGTAGACAAAACATAACAAAGTTGATAAAAAACAAGCATGGAGCATCAAAAATTATAGATGCGTTTACGACGTATCAAGCATCCCTAAGCTTAACTCCTACTCATTCTCGAGTAGGTAAGTGATAAAAATAATAATTTTTGAGGTGAGATGCACCATCACAATCTTGATCAAAATATTTGTAAAGCATTGATAACTGGGATCAAAGTACTCTAAACATGAGCATGAAAGATATAGTTCTAACAATAAGACAAATCAAGTATGTTGTAACATGAAAGGTAACACAAAAAAACATCGTGAGTAATAATGCATTGAAAGACGTTTGTTTGTTTCACATATAAAAAACATAGCATGTGTGGTATTCAGCTTGTCCCTCATGGAGTAGCAAAACATAAATGCATAGGACACCTTCAAAGTTCATAAGGGTGAGTAGATGCAAATAGTTTAAGAACAAGCAATATCAACATTATGAATCAATCAATAAGTTTTGGGACAATGCACATAAAACTAAGAGTGACAACTATGTTCTCTTAATTGGTGCATAAAGGTAGAAGGTGGAGACTCAATATAAAAGTGGGAAGAAAGGCCCTTCACAAAGGGAAGCAGGGATTTCAAGTTTCATAAAGAGCTTCCAAAAATTATGGTACTTGTTAGCTTTCAGCTCTCATTGCCCCTATCATAAGAATCTTGAAGTGAGTAAGGTTAAAGTGAACAAAATATGGAGTACATGCTTGACAAATCATAAGTTGGCAATCTCATGTCCCTTGAGTACGAGGGCCGTTCCTCATGCTACTCAACTTTAGTCACAAGCAAGTTCTTGTGATTGTAAGTATATGTGTATCATAGAGAACCGCCAATGGGGTACCCCTTGACCCATGACACAGGAGCTATACCATATCAAAATGACAAGGCAACATACAATGAGCATCTCAGCAATATTCTTATTTACCACGGTATGGTGCTATTTTTTTTCCTTTCTCCTTTTTTCTATATTTTTTTCATTGAAGATGCTTCATAGATTGATCACTATGGTTATGCTGCAAGTTTCCACCATGATTGGGCATGGCGTAGGCTAGCCGCCTAAGCGTTTCTCTAACACATATATAATACTCCATGAATTTACAAGCTCCCCTTTTATTTCACACCGCCGACATCCATAAACAAAAGATCATTATATCAACTTGATAATATGTACAGGTGTTGAAAGTGTTCCACATGACATCATGGTTCTGCTAATTCACAACTTATAAGTGCAAGCATATACAACATAGATGACACAATGGTTCAAGTTTATTAGGTGCAAGAAATTAAAGTGTGCCATCAAGTTTGTGAGACCTTTAATCACTAATTTTCACATAACAAGATTAATTTGGAACATAGAAAAAAACATGAATATACTTGGAATGGTGTAACACACCATGCATAGGAATTTATAGTGGACTCTTTGGAATAACTTGGTTTCTTGGGAGTTGGATGCACGAGTAGAGCTTATACTCAGTACAAATGGAGGCCAGCAAAATACTAGGAGCAACCAACTAACAGAGCAACAATGGCCATAATCATGCAGAGCGACAAAACATTATTAACTAAAGCATAAATTAATATCACAAGTCAAAAACTAAATGATCATAGAGGCTTAGGTGACTTGTTCATAGTCTTAACATGGTGTAAGCATGTGCCAAGTCAACCCAAATAAAGCATCAAAGGAGAATATCACAATATTATGCTTTTGTATGCTAAAACAACGCATGATTCTTTCAAGTCACATTAAGAAATCTCAATTGTTTGGAACAAGTCATGCTAAAGCAATAATCACTAAGCATATGGTCAAAGCAACATCCAACATGACATGATAAATTTTAAGACACAGTCAAAACAAGCTCCCTTTTATACCACTTAAGCATGAAGCTTCCTACTCTTTTCCAACACCAACTGACTTATTTGAAACAAATCACAAAGATAATAATCAATAAAGATCAGTGCTTGTCTCACAAATCCACAAAGAAAAACTAAAAAGTTCTAAGCAAAAAGCATATGAAAACTAAGGCTAAACATAGTGCTAGCAAAAGAGAACACTCACAAAACAATAAGAATGCAAACTAGAGTGTTCTAAACAATGAAAACGGAGCGTGTCTCTCTCCAAAAGAAGTGTTCTATGATCCAACCAACTTATTGAAGCAAACAAAGAAAAGGAAAACTAAAAAAAAAAACAAATACGCTCCAATAAAAACACAAAAGTGCATGAAGCAATAAAAAAATAAAGTGTCTTGAAAGAAGATCTGAGATTTTTATTGATGAAGAAGGGGATGCCTTGGGTATCCCCAAGCTTTGACATTTGTACCTCTTGAATATTTTTTGGGGTGACACGGGTGGCATCCCTAAGCTTGATATTTTGTCCATTCTTCATCTCATCACATCATTCTTCCCCTACACTTGAAAATTTCGTTCATACAAAACTTCACACAATCTTTATTAGCAACATTAGTGTATTCAAGATAATAAACCTTTGGGTTTAGTTTCAACACATCAAAACTTTCATTAAAAACACAAGCTACTGTAGAAATTCCTTTAAAAATCTCAATTTACCAAAGAGAACTCAAAAAGAAATCGATAAAGAGGCAAATGCAAATAATGGCAGAAATCTGTTAAAACAGACCAGCAGGTAAAAACCATTTTTTTGAAGACCTTCTGTTGCTCAAATCGAAAAGTGTTGAACTAACGAAAGTTAGATAACAACCTGGGTCATGAACTCATAAAATTACAGCTCAATCTGACTTACACGAAGTTTTCAAGAATTTTTACAGTGAAGCACAAATATTTGTTTCACGATAGCAACTTCCCCAAATCTTACTTCTCTCTCATTAGAGGTTATTCTGTGCACAAAAATCACACAAAAAGGATAAGGAGAGTTTATTACATAAGTAATAACTTCCAAGACTCAAAAAAAGAAAAACCTAATGAAATTTGGGCTATCTCCCAATAAGTACTTTTCTTTAACGCCTTTAAGTTAGGCTTGATAGTTTGAGAAGATGCTCACATAAGAAATATGAATTGAAGTGAAAGAGAGCATCAAGAAGCAAATTCAAAAGACATTTAAGTCTAGACCACTTCCTATGAAAAATAATCTTGTAAATAAACAAGTCATGAAAGCACAAAGCAACCAGCATTGGAAAGCAAAACAAGTGCAACTTCAAAATTTTCAACATAAAGAGGGTAAACTTAATATTTTTGAGATGCATAAAACCATGTTTCCCTCTCTCATAATAACTTTCAGTAGAATCATGAATAAAATTAACAATATAACTATCACATAAAACATTCTTATCATGAGCCACATGCATAAAATAGTTATTACTCTCCACATAAGCATAGTCATTCTTATTAATTGTTGTGGGAGAAAATTCAACAAAATAGGTATCATTATTATTCTCATCACCATAATCATCAAATATAGGAGGCATATTGTAATCATAATTAATTTCCTCCTCAATAGTAAGTGTACTGAAAATATCATATTCATCATTGCAATCATCATACATTGGAGGTATAGTATCCTCATAAGCAATAGAATAGCTATGTTCCAAAGTGTGTTCATTTGTAAACATATCATCATGGGAAGGGACATGGATAGTACTCATAGCACAACAATTATTAATAACAAAAGTAGTTTTCTTTTCCCAATCATGATCACTACTATAGGTAATAGGCATAGGAACATCATCTAGTTCAGACTCATCAGCAAAAAATATGATAGGAGCAACATGCTTAGGGGAAGATACAGTTTCCTCTCTCCTTTTACACCTATTCTTCTTCTTCCACTCTTTAGGAGGGAGAGGCTTGAACGTAATCTTCTACACATACCCTGGTTTATTATTAGAGACAATAGAAGAAACTTTGGAGGATTGCTCCTTTTCATTAATAAGAACAAAACACATATCAGTCCTGTCATATTTTGGTAAAATATTATGTTTTATAAGATTTTGTATGTAAGAATTTGCGTGGCAATTATCAACACAATAAAGATGGCAACCATGAATGGCGCTATTCATATCAAAAGTACTCATGTCTACAAAATAAGTTTTTCTTGATAACTCTGCACACCCCAAAAATAATGTAAGTTCATCATGTTGATTATCAGTGATCACGTTATCACAATAAAAACTTGCAGTACTCATTGGATTAGAAAGGTCATTAGTATGGACTGAGCATTGAAAATTGAAATGACCCACTTCATAGCAGAGTTCACAAATAAAAGGGTAGAGGGCACAAACTTTTTTACCAAGATCATTTAGAGCCTTATACCATGTTCTAGTTTTTTCATTCCAATGGGTGATACAATATTATTCTTTGATTTGATTCTTTTCACAAGGTCTATGTATTCCACAAAAATTAACATGCTTATAAGAAATCATACTTTTAGAAGTTTGAGCATTTTTATTGCAATCATTAATAACCTTTTCATTTTCCATGCAAGTGTCTTTAAAAGGTTCATGATACATGTCCCTTTTTTATTTAGAAGAATTAATATGATAAGCAAAGGTTCTACAAAAATCAACAATAATTTGAGGATCAAGACCATATTTAGCACTAAACCCTTGAAAATTAGCAGTTTCAGCGAAAGACTTAATTCAATCATACTCATAGTTTATACCTGGTTCTTTACCTTTGTCTTTATTCCAACCTTCGGTATTGCTTTGAATTGTTTAAAGAAGATCCCACTTAGCTTTGACCTCCTTACTTGTGAAGGATCCCTCTAAACAGGTATCTAGATAGTCCTTGTAATATCCTGAAAGCCTTGCATAAAAAATATTAATAATAATATTAATATGGACCTCATGAATGGGACATTTGAGAATTAGTGACTTCAATCCCCCATGCTTGGGCAATACTTTCTCCATCATGAGGATGAAAATTACAAATATAATTCCTATCTTTATGAATTTCATGAGGAGTATAAAATTTAGAGTAAAAGAGAGATTCAAGTTCCTTCCACTCCAAATGATGAGGATCATCTAGTAGCTCATACCACTCCCTTGCTTTGTACCTAAGTGATAAAGAGAATAGCTTCCTCTTAACTTGGTCCATTCAAATACCTACACACTTGAACAAGTCGCATAATTCATGTATAAAGAGTAAATGATCACCAATATGGACAGTTCCATCTCCAAAATAGTGGTTATTCATAACACGTTCAACAATTTCCATAGGTATTTTAAAAGGGACACTTTCATTATATGGCTTTAAAATATCACGAGCATCATTAGAATTACCACATATGGGAGATAAAGTATCATCAGAGCAAATTTTCTTCCCTAAAGCTGGGGAACTAAAAAGATCTTTCTCATAAAAACTAGCTTCCCCAAGCTTAAACGTTTCTATAGCATTAGTAACAATGGTGTTCAAAAAATTCATACTAATAACATTGCTATTAGCATGCAAAGAAAGTTCCTTAGGTTTTTTAATTTTCTTTTCAAACCATTCATGTTCTAACTTGGGAAAAATACTAAAAATCTCTCTAATTTTTGTTATTGTTTTCCATTAAGCCTAACTAGTGAAAATAAAAACAAGAAACAAAAATATAAGATTGTAGAATCTAAAGGAAATAACATCGAGCACTCACATACCAGCAACAGTACTAGAAGATAGCTTAGTAGACAGAGGATGTGAATACCTTTTACATTACCTCCCCGGCAATGGCACCAGAAAAGAGCTTGATGTCTATGCACGCTTCTATTCTTGTAGACAGTGTTGGGCCTCCAAGTGCAGAGGTTTGTAGGATAGCAGCAAGTTTCCCTTAAGTGGATTACCCAAGGTTTATCGATCTCAGGGAGGAAGTGGTCAAAGATATCCCTCTCAAGCAACCCTCCAATTAATATACAAGAAGTCTCTTGTGTCCCCAACACACCCAATACACTTGCTAGGTGTATAGGTGCACTAATTCGGCAAAGAGATAGTGAAATACAAGTGATATGGATGATTATAAAACAATGGTGCCATAAAAGAGCTTGACGGGGAGGAAGAGACTAAAGGCAATCTGAAATAAAGATGGCAGCAAGCAAACATGTAACAGATCTAGTTGTAAATGGTGTTTCAATGCTTAGAAACAAGGCCTAGGGATCATACTTCCAATAGTGGACACTCTCGTATAAATATCTTCTCTTCATGATACTACTTCGAACTACTCTCCGGTTGGACAACTCTAATTCACGGTAGGGCTATAACAGCACACCTCAAAGTTCGCATTCCCCATCTAGATAACCCCACATTGTCACCTTGAGTGCTAGATGGTTCCAACAAACACCACAATTTCATAGAGACATCCAACTCAAAATATAACTCATGATAAGTATTTATGTAATCTTTAGCCTAAGTGCCACACGGTGTGCACATTGTCACCTTCACAAACGTGGGGATAGCCGAAGATTAATTAAAGCACTTGAGTAGCAGAGTAGATCTACTTGATTACAAAGCTCATGACCATAATAATATCACGCATAGAGAGAGAGATGAACACATAGCTACCGGTAGAGCCCTTAGCCTCGAGGAAGAACTACTCCCTCCTCATCATGGGAGTCAGCAACGGCAATGGAGATGGTGGTGGAGATCGATGGAGATTGCTCCGGGGGCAATTCCCGTCCCGGCAGGGTGCCGGAATAGGGAATTTTGTCCCCCGAATCTCTCCTTTGGTGGCGGCGGCGCTGCAAATCTCTCGGGGAGACGTATATGTAGGTGAAAGGGCAAGGCCGGTGGATCCTCGAGGGGCCCACACCAGGGGTTGGTGCGGCCAGGGGGACCCGCGCTACCCCTAGGTGTGTCCGCCTTGTCGCGCCTCCTCGTATCTCCTCTAGACTCCATATTCGCTGCGTTAAAATATTGACTTTGGCTTTTGTCCCATCCAATTCCGAGAATATTTTGTTTCTGGATTTTCTGGAACAAAAAACAGCAGAAAATAGGCAACTGGCACCGCGGCGTCTTGTTAATAGGTTAGTACCAGAAAATTTATAAAAATGCCTCAAAGTGTAGACAAAACATAACAAAGTTGATACAAAACAAGCATGACACATAAAAAATTATAGATACGTTTACGACGTATCACCCTGTTTGGGGGTTTGTTTCCTCGACGGCAAGCTCATAGGAACACTTTGGAATGTACCTTCTTTCTCCTGCACAGAGCATATGAAAATGCCATCACGTGATTTCTCTATGACGCTCGCTTGGCCCTGCTCGACGCCGTCACGGCCTTCGCCGCCGATGTTGCCGCCGCTGCAGATGCAACACATTCTGCAAAATCAACCGTCTTGGATGGCAATGGAATACCGGCCTTGTAGTACAGTCGCATGGCTTGCCTTAGAGGGTACAAATAGCCAAGCTTTGGCCGCCGCGCCGGTGGCTTCTGCTTAGGCGGGGCCATAGCTAAGCTTCTAAGAGCATATCTAAGTTATTCGAAACTAGTTCGAATAACTACTGAATATTTATTTTCCTTCTCATCATAAGAGTGCTAAGATATTAAAAATACAGGTAGTGGCTAGCAACCAGATCAGGCAATGTACTAGGTCAGGGTTCCATTTTAAGTATATTTACGACCGTGTCCTTAGTTCTGTCCATAATTATGCATGTGCCACTATGATCGTCGAATTGTAGCAACACCATCGGAAATAGGGAAAGATGGCGTGGCATTTTACTGACTGGCGGGCCCTGCCACCTCGACCTTCGATGGCGTGCATCCCAGGTTCGAGGATTAGTGCCCCCCATTATTGTGCGATTTTCCATATTCTGTCGCTTGTAGCTCCGCTCCACTGCTTTGGTCCTGCCGTCATCACTCCGTCCCGTCGTGCAGCACTCTCCTCCTACCCCTAGACTATCGTCCTCATGTCATCCCCTACTCCTCCATGCCATGTCCCCTTGCCCTGTCTCGTTTGCTTCCGTCCCTACCTAGGCGTGTCTAGGAAAGAAAATCGTGAGGCGTGCACTAGGTTCTCATGAAACAACGATGGCTTTTATCTGGATCCCGCACAGAAATGGATCATGCATGCCCGGAGAACACGGAGATGGGTCCTTCTTGGCCAAAGAGCGAGGAGATGGACCCTTCAAGGCTGGAGAACATGGAGGAGCATGAAACAGGGGAAGAGGACGCGGGGTTCAAAGCTTTGGTGCTATGGAGCCCATTGAACGTGTCATACGCCCCCCATAAAGGGTAGGAACTGCAATTCCATCTTTGTATCTCCCAAATAGCGTTTCTAGTCCCGTGGTGATGGAGAGGATCTGTGCTGGTGACCGTAGGACGTCTGTTGCATCTAGATTTCTTTTGAGGATTCGGCACGGGTGTTGAACTGAAACCTTATCCGGCGGTAGAATTGCAGTTACCAGTGGATTTGATTATCGGCTGACAGTAGACACGTAGTACATAACTCTAAGTGACTTTCACATGCAATTTGGCAAGTTTCGATTGGCCAGCATGATGAATCCGTAAGCAGGTACTATGACACAAATTCGTAGACTTCCTGTGACGTTAGGACTAAGGAGGATCTGGCCATGATGTGGTGAAAACACCTCGGCACGAGGAATGTGCTGATGTCTGTGCACATCGTTAACAAAGATACTGGGAAAGAGACTGCCTGAATGATACCGGACCATGTGGAACACGAACAAATCAGTCTCTGTTTGTGATACCGAGCACGACTACCCAGCCTGTTATTGAACATGATGCCTTCTCAAGCGAACATGAAGACATCAAAATGTGAGGTGGTCAGGATGATTTTGTGCTCGAAGATGATGATGATGATGATGATGATGAGAAAGCATATCTAGATGTGGATGTTGACCCTGATAGGATGGAGAGTAGGGAATATTTGGTTGATTTGAACTATGAGCCTAACTATGGGCTTATGAGGAAGAGGAATGTGAGGATGCGGAAATGGGATACAGATACGATGACAAAGACGAGGACATGTCAATGATACACTTTGATAGGTACAACCTTACAATTGATGAGGGGACTGTCTTTGATACTGTGGAGGAATGTAGATATGTCGTTGCTACCTATGCAATAAAAGTAGGGTCCGAATTTATCGTTTAAAAAGCGACAAAAAGAGATTTAGGGTGCATTGTAGGGAAAGTGAGGTGTGTAAATGGAGATTGCATGCATCTCCACTGCAGGGTGGTCATCCATTTCAGGTTGCAATAGCTACATTTAGTTTTGATCTTTCTCATATTTGTTCACCTGATGAGTCCTCTAATTTATTTTTATTCCCATCGAATGCATATCAAAGTAAACACGAAGAAACACAACTTCCCTAATACTTCTTTAAGTGATAAAATTAGACCAACGACACCTAAGTGGATTGATGCTATGGTACTTGACTGGGTGAGGCAGGATCGTAGCATTGGACCTGCTGAACTTAGAACTAAGCTTAGCAAAAAGTTTAACGTTCTGATTCCTTACCAAAGAGTCTTTGATGGGAAGGAGATGGCTCTAGACTTCATTCAGGGAAAGTGGACTGACATTTTTCACATGTTGTATAGTTTCAAAGCTGAGGTAGAGAAGACATCACCTGGTAGTGTTGTTGACATTGATTACAAGGTTGTGAAAGGAAGAGAAAAGGTCTCAAGGGGGTTCAAGTATAAGAAGGTAGCAGGAGATGTTTTGTCTACCTGAAGGCATGCTGGAAGGGGTTCCTAGACGACTCCAAGCCATACTTGGCAATAGACGCAACTTCTTTAATAGGGAAGTTTAGGGGACAACTTTCTACCGCTTGTGCCATGGACACGCATAATTTGCATTTTCCCATAGCTTATGCTATTCATGAGGGTGAATCGACTGAAAGCTAGACATGGTTCATGCAGAGACTACGTGCAGTAATTGGTCACCCTGAAGGCTTGGTGATACATAATGGTGTATGCAAGGGGGTTGAGAATGATGTTGATGCTGTGTTACCTGGGGTTGAGCATAGGGAATGCATGAGGCACCTCTCTACTAGCTTCATGAAGAAGTTCAAACGAAAGAGCTTTGAAGACAACTTGTGGCGATCATCATACATGTACACCCCAAGCATGCATGCTACTTACATGCAAAACTTGTATACCATGTCGAAGCTAAAATAATACCTCAAAGAACATCACAACAAGTTATGGGCTAGAAGCAAGTTTGGTAAGTTAAGCAAAGTGGATTACGTTTGCAATAATTTGACAGAAAGGTTCAATGCTAAGATTAGGATCATGAAGTCACTTGCAATTGTTATTTTGTTATATGCAATAAGACAGTGTATAATGGTGAAGATAAATTTTAGACAGAGTTTTTTTGTGAGAAAATTTGTAGGCCATAAAATAGTTCCCAAGTTGGTTTTGTTACTGAATGCAAGAACTAGGGCAATGAGAACGATAGTCAGAAGTTCCAGTACATTGGCCAAGGTTTATGCAGAAGACAAGCATGGAACTGAACGGAGGTATACTATAGACATTGGAAACAAGACTTGTTCATGTAGGAAGTGGCAGGTTACTGGTCTGCCATGCCACCATGCACTTCACGTCATCTTAAAGCTGAGAGGTAGAGGTGCTGAAATACAGAACTATGTTCACAACTATTTCTCCATGGACAAGTTTGCTGCAACTTATGCAGAAAATGTACCACCTATGGCTGATGAAAATGATTGGGAGATAGTCGATCCTAAAGGGAATATGTCCTGAGAGGAAATAATAAAGTTGTTATTATATATATTCCATGTATATGATAGATATTTATTTTGCATGCTATAATTGTATTAATATGGAAACATTAATACATGTCTTTTTAATAAACAAACTGAAAGTTCCTAGTTATGCCTCTCTTATAAACTAGCTCGTTGATTAACAAGATGATCAAGGTTTCCTGATCATAGACATTGGATGTTGTTAATAACAAGGTCACAACATTATTGGAATGGTGTGATGAACATTCATCCGAAGTATAGCGTTACTATCAAAGTCATTGAGTTTATATTGCTATAACATCATACAAAGTAATCCTAATCCTTAGACCATGAGATCATGTCAATCAATAACACCAGAAGAGTATCTTGATAACATCAAACGCCACAACGTAACAGGGTGATTACAACGATGGGTTTAGTGCTAATAAAGTGTTATTTTGAAGCCCATGGATCAAGAGTGGAATTTTTTCATCCCGATGACGGATAGATATACTCTGGGCCCTCTCGGTGATATCACATTGGTTAGCTTGCAAGTAAGTGATTCGATCAGTAGAATGCTATATCATGGGAACGAGAAAAGAGTACATGTCAGTAATGAGATCAAACTAGGTATGAAGATACCGATGATCGAATATCGGACATGTAAGAGACAAAGGGATTAAGATTGTAGCGTAAAATGTTCTCACGATCACAAGAAAATCATCGTTGAATATGTGGGAGTCAATATGGATCTCCAGGTCCCGCTTCTGATTATTGATCCGAGAGGGGTCTCGATCATGTCCACATTATTAGCAAACTGTAGGGTGACACACTTAAGAGACACCGACACCATTTGGAACAAATAGTTTCATGCTGAAAAGATTCACAAAGCGCAGGAATTTATTTCACTAGACACCAAAACTGTTTCGGGTGAAATTGCTGAAAGTATTTCTGCATGTGAAATGAAATACTAGCAAGGGGTTATATGTGAATGTTTTTCCATTAAAGTAATTGACAAAATTCTGAATAAATAAAAGGAGTTTTATTTAAAGAGAGATTACATTAAATTTTGTGGAAATTTAATGGGATTTTTTGAGTGGGATTTAAGTGGAGAAGTGAAGGGACAAAATTGTGAGTGTAAGCTCCACCCACATGAATGGAGGCGGGGAGGGGGCAGCCCCCATGCACTGGACACCCCCTTGGGGTGCCCCTCCCTCCCTCCTATAGAAAGCCCCCCTCCCACTCCTCACTCACACCTCCCCGTGAAGGATCTCTCTCCCCCTCTAGTTTGTATCCCCCATGGTATCAGACTAGCGAGATACATGTTCCTGGTGGCTTTTCGGCAAGAAAGAGTTGTTTCTTCCGCTGCATCTCTGGAGCAAGGAGGCGGAGGTTGCTCGGTGGCTCAACGTGTGTGCGAGCACGGATGCGCTGCTGATTTCCGACGCTAGGACTTCCTCTCAGTCTTGAGATCAGCAAGCGTTCGTCTACATCATCCACGAGTACAACCTCATTAAAATTTGTCGGTCTTCAAGGGTATGTTCTCTACGGATGTATATCCGCCTGTTGCTTGTAACTAGTAGATAGATCTTGGTACATAGTTGTTCCCATCATAGGAAAATATTTGTTTTCTATGCTGCGAACCCTACAGTGGTATCAGAGCCAGATCTATGCGTATATGCTTTGCACGGGTAGTACACATATGAGTATGTGGGCGATTATGGTCATGTTATTGCTTCTTGTTTGTACTTTGTATATTGGTGGCATAGTGGGATGAAGCGGTCCGGAAAAACTTTACATGTCCTCGCACATGAGACATGTTCCCCGCTTGACATGCAACTAGTTTTGCATAAGTGGCTAGCGGGTGTCTGTCTCTCCTACTATAGTCAATATCTAATTTACAACGAGTTGCTGATAATTTGGTTATCCTCGTTGTGGTTCCATGTTCGTAGGTATGAACGGTTCTATCTTCAAAATCCCTAAGCCATGTAAAACTTACAATGGATAAATTAGAAGCGTCTAGTTTAGATTGTTGTTAGGCTAGTGTCATTATATGGTGATTTTGTAAGTAAAAGTACAATTCAATACTCTTACAACACATACACAACGTGTAAGTTCCATAAACCTTGGCCTTACACATAAAGGAATTATGAAGATCATACCACGATGCACATGATGATCAAGTGCAAGAACTATATCATTTCACTTTTTCACATATGATGTTCTTTGCATCTTATATTTCTTGTTTGGCGTTTTATTAGAATAATAATATGATCCCTCATTTAGATATCAAGATAAAAATGTGTTCTCCCTTAAGTATGCACCGATTATATTTCGTCGCTCCAAGACATCACGTGATGATCGGGTGTTCTTGGATCCACGATCATATTTCGGGTGTAAGACAGTTTTACACACGCGAATACTAAGGTTCTTACTTGGCGAGCCTAGCATGTACAGACATGGCCTCAGAACACGGACCGAAAGGTTAAGCATGAGTCATACATAGATATGATGCCCATATAGATGCTCTCCTTTGAATCTAAATCGAATCACACGATGATCGGACTTGGTGTAGTGGATTTGGTTCATGTAATCACCAAAAAGGAACGAGGGATGTCATTTTTGAGTGGGAGTTCATTCTTAATTTGAATTAGTTGAACTCAATCTACCATAAACTTAGTCTAAACTGTACAAATTCTGTTGTAGATGGCATCACCTACTTTTAATTTCAATGTGTTCATGGAGAAAGAGAAACTTGCAAAGAATGGTAGCAACTTTACCGACTGGGCTATGAATTTGAGGATTCTCCTCTCTGCTGCACAAAAGCAATATGTGCTAGAATCGCCGCTAGGCCCCCCACCACTTGATGATGCCCCTGACAAAGAAAAGAACTTCTATTTGACTCGTCAGGAGGACCACAACTTAGTTCATTGCTGCATATTATATGGGCTAGAGCCAGAACTTTGAAAGCGTTTCGAAAAAGGCAATGCCTTTGATACAATGGGTGAGTTGAAAATGATTTTTGACACCCATGATGTTGTAGAGAGTTATAATGCTTCAGAAAATTTCTTTAGCTGCATGATGGAAGAGAACATCTCCGTTAGTGAGCACGTAATCAAGATGGGGTACGCTGATAAGCTTGTGTCCTTGGGAATATCGATTCCCATTGACTTAGGAATACATCGTGTTCTCTAATCTCTGCCACCTAGCTACAAGATCTTCATGATGAACTATAACATGAGGGCATGAAGAAGTCTCTCCCCGAGCTTCTGTCAATGCTTAATACTGCAGAGGTGGAGATCAAGAAGGAACATCAAGTGTTGATGATCAATAAGATCACCGTTTCAAGAAAGAAAGAAAGAAAGAAAGGGTAAACAGAAGGGCGGCAAACCGGTTGCCGTACCTATAAAGAAATCCCGAGTTGTCCCTAAGTCTGATACCGAGTGCTATTATTGTAAGGGGACTGGCCACTAGAAGCGCAACTGCCCCAAGTATTTGGCACACAAGAAGGCCGACAAGGCAAATAAAGGTATATTTTATATAAATATTATTGATGTCTAATTGACTAGTACTAGCAGTAGCACCTGGGTATTTGATACCGGATCGGTTGCTAATATTTGTAACTCGAATCAGGGGCTGTGGAACAAGCGACCGCTAGCAAGGGGTGAGGTCAAGATGCGTGTCGGCAATGGATCAAGTGTTGATGTGATCACCGTTGGAACGCTACCTCTCCACTTACCATCGGGATTAGTTATAAACTTTAATAATTGTTATCTGGTGCCTGCAATGAGCATGAACATTGTATCCGGATCATTTTTGATGCGCAGTGGTTATTCATTTAAATCCGAAAACAATGGTTGTTTGATTTATATGAATGATATCTTTTATGGTCATGCACCTATGATGAATAGTTTATTTTTGTTGGATCTCGATAATAGTGTTACACATATTCATAATGTTGATGCTAAAAGGATTAAACTTAATGATGATATATCTGCACATATGTGGCACTGCCATCTAGGTCATATTGGCGTTAAACGCATGAATAAGCTCCATTCAGATGGACTTTTGGAATCACTTGATTTCGAATCATTTGATACATGTGAGCCATGCCTTATGGGCAAGATGACTAGAACGCCGTTTTCAGGTTCAATGGAATGGGCGACAGATTTATTGGAAATCATGCACTCTGACGTGTGTGGTCCAATGAGTGTGTCGGAGCGAGGTGGATATCATTATTTTGTTACTTTCACGGATGATTTGAGTAGATACGGTTATATCTACTTGATGAAACACAAGTCTGAAACCTTTGAGAAATTCAAGGAATTTCAGAATGAATTGGAAAATCATCGTAATAGAAAGATCAAATTTATACGGCCTGACCATGGAGGTGAGTATCTAAGTTACGAGTTTAGCACACATATGAAAGAGTGTGGAATAGTTTCACAACTCACACCTGCCGGAACACCATAACGAAATAGAGTGTCGAAACGTCGTAATCGTACTTTACTAGATATGGTTCGATCTATAATGTCTTTGACGGACTTGCCACTGTCATTTTGGGGTTATGCACTAGAAACTGGTGCATTCACTTTAAATCAGGCACCATCTAAATCCATTGAAAAGACACCGTATGAATTATGGTTTGAAAACAAACCTAAGCTGTCATTTCTTAAAGTTTGGCGATGTGATGTTTATGTGAAGAAACTTCAACTGAATAAACTTGCGGGTCTAGCAGGACGCGTGCAGCTCCAGAACTGTACGAAAATCCTATTATGGATTTCATGGTCGATGAAATTGATGACCCTGCGACGTATGAAGAAGAAATGGTGAGCCCGGATTCCAACAAATGGTTAGAAGCCATGAAATTCGAGATGGAATCCATGTACGAAAACTAGGTTTGGACCTTGGTGGACTTACCTCATGACCGAAAGGCCGTGGAGAATAAATAGATTTTCAAAAGGAAAACTGATGCTGATGGTAATGTAACCGTCTATAAAGCTCGACTTGTTGCAAAAGGGTTTTGACAAATTCAAGGATTTCACTACGATGAGACATTCTCTCCTGTAGCGATGTTAAAGTCATTTAGGATTATGTTAGCAATTGCTGCATATTTCGACTATGAGATATGGCAGATGGATGTAAAAACTGCATTCCTCAATGGCAACATTGAAGAAGAGTTGTACATGGTACAACCAAAGGGTTTTATCGATCCTAAGGATGCTGACAAGGTATGCAAGATTTAGCGATCCATCTATGGATTGAAGCAAGCATCCCAGAGTTGGAATCTCCGCTTTGATGAGGTGATCAAAGAGTTTGGATTTATCCAAACTTATAGAGAGGCTTGTATTTACAAGAAAGTGAGTGGAGTGATGTGACATTTCTGATATTATATGTGGATGACATATTACTGATCGGATATGATATAGATCATTTAAACAGTGTTAAAAGTTACCTAAACAACAAATTTTCAATGAAGGACGTAGGTGAAGCGTCATACATATTAGGCATAAAGATATATACGGATAGATCTAGGCGCCTAATAGGGCTATCACAAAGTACATACCTTGATAAGATTTTAAAGAAGTTTAAAATGGACGGAAGTAAGAAAGGGTTCTTACCTATGTTGCAAGGCAAGACATTGAGTAAGACTCAAAGTCCGGCTATGGCGGAAGAAAGAGTGATGGGGATATGCCGAGTGGGGTATACCCAGCAGGACGTTCCCTACTGGATCATACTCCCAGCGAGTGGGCCTACAGGACGGCGACTAGACCGTGACCCAAGAGGAAACCAGGCGACTGGATGCTGAAGGCCCAGAAGCGTTGCTAGGCCCAGTCGGATTAGGTCAAAACCCTCTGAGTCCTTATCCAACTCGGTTGTAGATCTATAAACCCTAGCGAGGTGACTCTATATAAACCTCCCTATGGTACGCATAGAACTTACGTTCCATCATACACCCCCTCGACTCGCCGCCTAGCCACCGAGCTCGCCCATTGTACTCTCTCATCAATACAATCGAGCAGGAGTAGGTCTTTACCCTCCGGGGGGTGAACCTGGGTAAATCCCTGTGTCTTTGCCCTCATCTCGCACCGCAGCTGGCTAGCCGCCCTTGCCCCTCGTTCTACTACTCGCTGCCAATCACAACATCTGTCGTGGCCATTCCCACGACAAAGAGAGATAATGGACATAAATCCATATGCTTTTGCAATAGGCTCTATAATGCCATGCTATGTACAAGACCGGATGTGGCACACACTATTAGTTTGACTAGTAGATACCAATCTGATCCAATATCAGAACACTGGATAGCGGTTAAGAATATCCTCAAGTACTTAAGAAGAACTAAGGATATATTTCTCGTGTACAGAGGTGAAGAAGAGATCGTCGCTAAGTGTTATGTTGACGCTAGTTTCGACACCGATCTGGATTACTCTAAGTCTCAATTCGGATATGTATTTCTCATGAATGGTGGAGCGGTTAGTTGGAGGAGTTCCAAACAACCTGTGGTGGTGGGATCAACAACGGAGGCCAAATATGTTGTTGCTTCGGAAGCGGCTCGGGAAGCAGTTCGCATGAAGGAATTCATAACCGAACTAGGTGTGGTTGCTATCATGTTGGACCCAATGGTGATCGATTCTAACAACAATGAAGCCATAGCCAATGCCAAAGAACCAAGGTCTCACAATAATTCCAAGCATATTAAGTGTCGGTTTCACTCCATCCATGAGCATGTCAAGGATGGACATATAAAGATTTGTAAAGTACACACGGATCTCAATGTAGCATATTTGTTGACTAAAACTCTCCCTAGAGCAAAACATGATCAACACCAGAACTCCATGGGTGTTAGATTTCTCACTATGTAACTAGATTATTGTCTCTAGTGCAAGTGGGAGACTAAAGGGAATATGCCCTGAGAGGCAATAATAAAGTCGTTATTATGTATATTCCAATTATACGATAGATGTTTATTTTGCATGCTATAATTGTATTAATACAGAAACGTTAATACATGTGTGTTTAATAAACAAACAGAAAGTTCCTAGTTATGCCTCTCTTATAAACTAGCTGATTGATTAACTAGACTATCAAGGTTTCCTGATCATAGACATTGGATGTTGTTAATAAAGAGGTCACAATATTATTGGAATGGTGTGATGAACATTCATCCGAAGTATAGCATTACTATCAAACTCACTGAGTTTATATTGCTATAACATTATACGAAGTAATCCTATCCTTAGACCATGAGATCATGTCAATCACTAACACTGGAAGAGTATCTTGATAACATCAAACATCACACCGTAACAGGGTGATTATAAAGATGGGTTTGGTGCTACTAAAGTGTTATGTTGAGGCCCATGGATAAAGAGCAGAATTTTTTCATCCCAATGACAGATAGATATACTCTAGGCCCTCTCGGTGATATCACATTGGTTAGCTTTCAAGCAAGTGATTCGATCACTAGAATGTTATATCACGGGAACGATAAAAGAGTATATGTCAGTAACGAGATCAAACCGAAGGGAATATACCCTGAGAGGCAATAATAAAGTGGTTATTATGTGTATTCCAAGTAAATGATATATGTTCATTTTGCATGCTATAATTGTATTAATACGGAAACGTTAAGACATGTGTTTTTAATAAACAAACTAAAAGTTCCTAGTTATGCCTCTCTTATAAACTAGCTCGTTGATTAACAAGATGATCAAGGTTTCCTGATCATGGAAATTGGATGTTGTTAATAACGAGGTCACAACATTATTGGAATGGTGTGATGAACATTCATCCAAAGTATATCATTACGATCAAAGTCATTGAGTTTATATTGCTATAACATCATACGAAGTAATCCTAATCCTTAGACCATGAGATCATGTCAATTACTAACACTTGAAGAGTATCTTGATAACATCAAACATCACACGTAACAGGATGATTATAAAGATGGGTTCAGTATTGCTAAAGTATTATGTTGAGGCCCATGGATCAAGAGTGGAATTTTTCATCACGATGACGGATAGATATACTCTGGTCCCTCTCGGTGATATCACATTGATTAGCTTGCAACCAAGTGATTTGATCACTAGAATGTTATATCACGGGAACCAAAAAAGAGTACATGTCACTAACGAGATAAAACTAGCTATGGAGATACCGATGATTGAATCTCGGACATGTAATATATCGCGAGACAAAGGGATTAAGTTACTAGCGTAAAAGGTTCTCACGATCACAAGAAAGTCATCGTTGAATGTGTGGGAGTCGGTTTGGATCTCCAGGTCCCGCTTCTGATTATTGATCTGAGATGGGTCTCGATCATGTCCGCATTATTCACGAACCGTAGGGTGACACACTTAAGATACACCGACACAATTTGGAACAAATAGTTTCATGCTGAAAAGAATAACAAAGCGCAGGAATGTATTTCACTAGACATCGAAACTGTTTTTGGGTGAAACTACAGAAAGTGTTTCTGCATGTGAAATGAAATAATAGCAAGGGGTTATATGTGAATGTTTGTCATTAAGGTAATTGACAAAATTCTGAATAAATAAAAGCAGTTTTATTCAAAGAGAGTTTGCATTAAATTTGGTGGAAATTTAATGGGAATTTTGAGTGGAGAAATGAAGAGCCATTTTTGTGAGTGGAGCTTCCACCCACATAATGGAGTAAGGGGTGGGGGCAGCCACCATGGTGGCGACCACCCCCTTGGGGTGCCCCTATCCCTCCTATAAAAGGTGCCCCTCTCCCTCTCTCTCTCACTCACACCTCCTCGTGAAGGATCTCTCTCCCCTCTAGTTTTTATTCCCCATGGTCTCGGACTAGCGAGATACATGTTCCCGGTGGCTTTTCGGCAAGAAAGAGTTGTTGCTTCAGCTGCATCACTGGAGCGAGGAGGCGGAGGTTGCTCGGTGGCTCGGACGTGTGTCGAGCACGGATGCACCGCTGATTTGCGACGCTAGGACTTCCTCTCGATCTTGAGATCGGAAAGGTTTGTCTACATCATCCACAAGTACAACCTCGTTAAGCTTTGTCTGTCTTCAAGGGTATGTTCTCTACGGATGTATATCCTCCCGTAGCTTGTATCTAGTATATAGATCTTGGTACATAGTTTATCCCATCATTGGAAAAAATTTGTTTTCAATGCTGCGAACGCTACACAAACTAGGTATGAAGATACCGTTGATCGAATATCGGACATGTAATATATCGCGAGACAAAGGGATTAAGACTCTAGCGTAAAAGGTTCTCACGATCACAAGAAAGTCATCGTTGAATATGTGGGAGTCGGTATGGATCTCCAGGTCCTCCTTATGATTATTGATCCAAGAGGGGTCTCGATCATGTCCACATTATTCGCGAACCGTAGGGTGACACACTGATGACCCACAAGTATAGGGGGTGTATCGTAGTACTTTCGATAAACAGGAGTTTTGATCCCAACGAGGAGCAGAAGGTGCTGAACAGTGGTATGGAGCAGGAAATCCCTGTGAATACTTAGCAAATGGATTTTTAGTGGTTTTCTGACAAGGTAACAAAACAAAGAGAAAATAATAGAAGTAATGAACAAACGGAGCAAGTGGCCCAATCCTTTCTTAGCAAAGGACAAGCCGGTGGAAATACTTATAAGGACCAAACGTTCTCTAGGACACATGGGAATTCTGTCAAGTGCTTTCTCTTCAAATAGCTGAGTACTCTTCTTTGGTGTTTGTAAGTGTTGTCTGGGTGAACCTGTGCTAACATACTGCCCTTCCTAGGAGTAATACATACTTGTGATTAAACCCCCTGCAAACATCCGTAACTATAGGAACGTAATTACGATATAAATATAACCACAGCCTTAAACTCTAAGATCCTACACTCCCTTGTGCAAAGGTTTCCTAACTGGGGTTTAGGTTTCTGTCACTCTGGCAACCCCGCGATTAGTAGCCAAATACACAATGCATTCCCCTAGACCCATAAATGGTGAAGTATCATGTAGTCGACGTTCACATGACACCACTAGAAGAATAGCACCACAACTTAAATACTAAACCATTGAATAATAACTCATCACAAATTCACTACTAACAACATGACTTCTCCCATGTCCTCAAGAACTAAACAAACTACTCACAAGACATCATATGGATCAACATCAAAGATGATATGATAATGGATAACAATCTGAACATAAACAATAATCCAATGGTTCCACCCACAAGCATCAACTACAATGGTAATCAACACCGGGAAAGTTTCCCCTAATGAACTAAGCAATATCCAACACAATTGTTACAGCGGGACGGAGTGGTGATGATGGTGCTGGTGGAGATGATGGTGTGGATGATGATGATGATGATCCCGATGAAGCCTAGCTTGATGAAAGTGTTGATGGCGACGGTCTCCCCTCTCCGGGAAGGAATTCCCCTGGCAGAAATCTGTCTGCCAGAGAGATCTTTCTCTCTCGGTGTTTTCTGTCTCCTAGAGGCGGCGAAAGTCTATCTGTGGTCCCCCCTGGTGTTAGGTTCCATAGGGAAGATATATGTGAAGGGGCGGGGTCGAAAGTCAGGCAGGTGGGCCAAACCCACCCTAGGCGCGGGGTCAGGTGGGCCCGTTCCTAGGGGGTGTGGCCCCCCTGAGGCCCCCTTCGCTCCTCCTTCTGGCTTCCTTCGTCTTCTGGTAAAATAATATGTTTCCATATTTTTTGATATTTTCCTTATCTTCGTGAAATTGCACCGAAACGCCGTATTTTCCATCAGAATCCAGACTCCGGCAGTCCATCCTCCAGGAATCATCCAACATGCATAAACAAATGAAAAGCCATAAGTAATACCGCATAATAAGACAAATATCAATGAATAGTGGTAAATTATGATATAGAATGGTGATGCAAATTGGGCGTATCACATAGTTAAGAGACACCGACACCATTTGGAACAAATATGATGAAAAGATTTACAAAGCGCAGGAATTTATTTCACTAGACATCGAAACTGTTTCGGGTGAAATTGCTGAAAGTGTTTCTGCATGTGAAATGAAATACTAGCAAGGGGTTATATGTAATTTTTTGTCCATTAAAGTAATTAACAAAATCCTGAATACATAAGAGTTTTATTTAAAGAGATATTACATTAAATTTGGTGAAAATTTAATGGGATTTTTTGAGTGGGATTTAAGTGGAGAAGTGAAGGGACAAAATTGTGAGTGGAAGCTCCACCCACATGAATGGAGGAGGGGAGGGGGCAGCCCCCATGCGTCGGCCACCCCCTTGGGGTGCCCCTCCCTCCCTCCTATATAAATCCCCCTCTCATTCACACCTCCTCGTGAAGGATCTCTCTCCCCCTCTAGTTTTTATTCCCCATGATCTCACACTAGCGAGATACATGTTCCCGGTGGCTTTTCGGTAAGAAATAGATGTTGCTTCCGCTGTATCGCTAGAGCGAGGAGGCAGAGTGTAACATCCCAAAAATACTAAGCTTGGATCATCAAATTCTAATCATCAAAATTAGGGTTAACAAAAACTTTTCTAAATGAAATCATGAATGCATGCATATGTGTATGCATGGATTTTGAAATCCTTTAAAACCACCTTGTTTGTTTGTTCCATTGCTTGTAAAATGTTTCTTAGGTGAAATAATCATCATCTAAAACATTTCCCACACCTTTCCTGAAGACAAGTAAATCAAAACACATATATGAAATGAATGGTCATTTTGGCCAATTTAACTCCCATGCCTACTTTGGCTGTCCCAAACTTTCAGAACCTAACAGAAACTTTTCTGGATCTTTGCACCCCTTGAATGTACTCGTAACAAGGTATCAAGGCCCACTTTGTGATCATCCACAACCTTTCAAATGCATAGTTTAAATGACAATTCAAAATTGAATCTTTATCATATGGGAAGATCCCACTTTTTCAAAAACTACTCAAACAAGCTCAACTTTCAAAACCCAAGCATCTGCAGAACCACCAGCACCAATCTAGCAAACCCACCAAAAATCATTTCAAAATTCAAAACTTGATTTCATGCGGCCATTTCATCAAACAGGTTGCAGACACAAATCAAACAAACATCAAACACTATTGTGAGCAGTGATTCTTGCCTAACTTGTTCCCTAGTTAGCTCACACACAACTCAGTAGAACATTTAGAAAGATTACCCCAGCACTAGCACCACTGTGAGCTTGCCATTGACAGCAAGCTAGGAGCAGCAGCAAGCCTAGCCAGCATGTCTGGGAGGCAGCCCACCATCCACCGCCACTGCCTGTCCCAGCAGCGAGCGTTACCAAGCCCTGGACCACGCGCACAAGACACGCCCAGACCATGTTGAGCGTGCGCCAGAGCGCCACCCTCGACCATCATCCACAGACCGCGCGCCGCCCTCACCGCGCGCACACACGATCACCACCCACCCAGGAGACCGCCAGACATCCCCGTTTGCCGCCCCGTGCCATACAGCCACCGCCCGCCGTCGAAGACGCCGCCTCTGCCGCGAAGAGCACCGCCCGTTCCAGACCAAACCACACCGCCCCATGCGTTGAGACCATGTCGTTGAGCATCGCCAGGAGACACCACACCTTCCCCTACCCTTGCCCATGCCTTTAGCCGCCTATAACCTCGCCCCCGACGAGCTCACCGTGCGCCCCGACGGTCCCCTCGCTCGACTATAAATAGAGGCCACCCCCGCACGATTTCTTCACACCATCTCACTCCCCTCTCCTCACTGATCGTGCCACAACATTCTCAGAGCAAGGCGAGCACCACCTCGCCGGAATTTCACTAGAGCTGCATTGCCCAGGAGAAGAAGGCGCCATCGATTTCGTCCACCCGAGGCTGCGCGACCACCCCGAAGTTCGCCGTCGTCAACTTCATCGTTCGCCCGCCTGCGACCCTCAAGATACCGGTGAGCCCCAGCAACCCTCAGCGGCGCTAGATTTCTTTCTCGGAGTTGTCTCGCGTCGTGATGACTCCGGTAGTTAGATTAGAACTAGATCGAACGATCCACGTCGCCCCATACCACTTCGCCCAGCCCTGTGTCACTGACGAGTGGGGACACCCACTTAAGCAGCCCGCGGGAGCACTGCGCTTAGCAGGCCGGCCCAGTAACTTTTCCCGCGCAGCCCAGTTATTCAAATTAATTTTTTTCTATTTCAATTCAAACACGATTCTGTACCCAACTTCAAAAATCAACCCAGATCGATTAAGTGCACCAAATTGAATGAAACCAATTTTGTTGGAAAGGTTTGTGAATGCTGAATCCAAGCCTGTTGGATTCAAGTCATTTGGATCTATAGATCACCCATGGTAAAAATAACAAGGAAGAAGCTTTTCTGCATTCAAACATTTTTCAAATTTAAACCATAATAGCTTTTGAGTTGATTCCAACTCTCAAAAATCACATTTAACCATACCTTTCAGAATATATAAAAATATATATGTTTACTTGCAGGAATAATGTTCAAGTAATAAAAGAATGCTACATAAGCATTTCTAGCCACTTTAATTAATTAAAATAAAAGGGTAAAACCTTATTAAATTGTGACACCACTTTAAATCACATTCCCATGGACTACAATATGTGGTGATGACATGTGTCAACATGATCCCATGTTTGGTTTGGAGAATATTAAATCTTAAGTAGTTTTTCAATGAGTAGAAATTACTTTTCTAAAAATAAAAGGAATTAAATCAAGCCTTAACCTTGTAATGTTAGGGATGATGCTAGATCATCCATAGGACCCTTGTGTGTGATGATTGCAAGTAGTTAAGTATTGTTTGGTGATTGTGTACCTCGTATTTATTCATAGACGCTAGTACCGACCAATGATACGAGGAGGAAGGAGGATACTATGAAGAAGAAGCCGAGGAGAACTTCAACCACTGCTCTGCACAAGGCAAGCTAGTAACCTTGCAAGCTAAAACTTGCAAGACACTCTACTTTAGCAAGCTTATACTGATATTGATGCAAGCTAATACTATACCTATGCAAGCTAACCCTTGCAAGATACCCTACTGATGCAACAAACCCATACTTGTTCTATGACTACTATATGCCTTAAGCATATGTGATCATACCCACTTGATAAACCAATCCTAGTTTTATGTGCAAGCTCCTTACACTATTTCTTTATCAAAGCTTACTTAGAGTTTACTTAAGTGATTGGTAGATATTGGAAAGATGCTGAAGGTTGCATAAAGAGCATAAAGTTTGGCCTAAGTTTGAAACCTTGACATCAGCCTGAGACATGAGGTTGTACTTAGTTGAAACTCCACTAGTTACCACCCCTCATTAGTACTACCCCCACCTGTAGATGCTAGTGCTAAGCATAAAACTTGATCAACTTTTAGATGGGAATACTTGGTGGAAAAATGGTTATGAAAACCTTGGAATGATGGATCATTCTATTGAACTGTTTTGGACATGTGTTTCCAAACACTTGAGAATTTTGGTGATAAAAATGTTGAGGCATGAGCCTTAGCCCTTTATAAAACTGATGGTTGTCTGGATGCGATACCATTCCAATTTTATCATACAACCACAATACCCGAATATTGGGTAGGGATTGACTGGAAACTTATGTACCTTAGTATTAGTTCCCTCACGGCCAAGGTCTGAGCTGAGGCTACCTTGTGAAGATTGTCCACCTGTGCAGTACCCAAGATGATAGTTGGTCATGGTTGGGAGGCCAAACTCACAGGAGAGGTGCTTATACTAGGGCGTGTAATCGAAAGGTTAGGATTGATTATCCGCATACTGAGTATGGTGAATTCAGGATTTGTTCCTGACGGATGTATCGAATGTTGTGGTGAAAGTGTATAATCTCTGCATAGTGTCAAACTATTCGAATAGCCGCGTCCGCGGTTATGGACAATTGGAGTGGCCATACTGTTCCCCCGTCATACTTTTCAAAATGACCTGTGAAATGAATTGAGATTTTGACTTGACCACAACAGGGTTGTGATATGAATTACAAGTTCCCACTTAGGAATTATAAAATTGTGACTAGCTTTGGAGCTTAGTAGAGATAAATCTGGCTTTTGCAAAACAACCCTAGAGCCTAGTGTCCTATTATCCAAAAACCCAATTTACCTATTAGTATTAGTTTTCGAGTACTTAAAGAGTACTCATGGCTTTGTCCCTGGCTATTCCCATGGCTAGACTATGAATAGGAGTACCTGGAAGATGGACCCCAGGACGGTTATGACAACTAGGATCATCTCCCATCGTCAGCATTGCCTGTGACCCCGAAGATGGAGCTTCACCTACGCTACCGTTATTATTACGTATTCCGCTGCTTGATGTTGTATTAAGAACTGGATCATGAGATCCCTATTTGTGTAAGAACTTATGTATCGTTTTTAATGGATGATGTACTATGGTATCCAATTATGTTATGTCTCGCAAAAATGGTAATCCTGGGATTGCGATGTATGGCATAACAGGCATCTAGGATTGAAAAATCCGGGTGTTGACACAGAGGTTTATCGGTGGCTCGGACGTCTGTGCGAGCATGGATGCGCTGCTGATTTGCGACACTAGGACTTCCTCTCGATCTTGAGATCGTCAAGCGTTCGTCTATATCATCCACGAGTACAACCTCGTTAAACTTTGTCGGTTTTCAAGGGTATGTTCTCTACGGATGTATATCAGCTTGTTGCTTGTATCTAGTAGATAGATCTTGGTACATAGTTGTTCCCACCGTAGGAAATTTTTTGTTTTCTATGTTGCAAACCCTACAGATCCAGGGTTCAAATTCGAACGACCAGTTCTTAGGAGGACACCTAGGAGGCCTAGAAAGCAAAGGATCGAAGTTTTCACTGAAAAAGGTTTGAGACTAGGAGTAAGGAAGCGGAAGTGCAAACGGTGTGGATGGTTGGGCCATATCAAGAGGCTATGCAAAAAACCAGTTCCATGTTCTTTTGTAGATGCTGACCCTGTTCCTGTTCACATCACGGAGGCACAATATGAGGCTTATCGAGCAGAACTGGAGGAAGCGCAGCGAGATGACGTAGGGGAAGTTCTGCATGTGAAGGACAACGCTGATGAGGTGGAGGTAAACGATGATGCTCATGTGGAGGAAAACGACGGTCAGCATCAAGTTCATGAGGACATGGAGGTGCCAGCGGGGATAGGGGCGAAAAAACAAAAGGGTACACGGGAGCGGAAGGGGAAGGGAAATGATAATAATGGAGTTGAATTTGAATATGAAGCAGTTGCTGAGGTGATTGAGGATGTTCTTGAGGATCTTTCGGCTAACTTCAAGATAAATAATAAATCCCTGCCAATTTCATATTTGTGATTTTATAGACAAAAGGTAAGCTTAAAACTTGTTTTAATTAGCATTTTGATCAATTTTGTTTCAGTCCTCGTCAATTGTTGTTTAATGCAATGTGGGTTGAATAGTGACAAGAGGAGTAGAGAGAAGCTAGCACAGTAACGTCGTATCTTGAATTTTCACTGAGACTGAACTATTCATTTGTAATTTATTTATATCTGGTTCTTGTAAAGGGTATGTGATGTGTGGTGTGGACCAGATTCCAGGTCGTTAAATATTACATTAATTTATAAATTGTGGCCTCGATTATCCATAAACAATAATAGTGGATTTAACCAAAATTATGGCTGTGCCATGGAATAGGTGAGGATCATATCCCTTGGATACCCATCTCAAACAACACACGACACACACGTCTCCTTCTCCTCTAGCGCACTCCAAAATTATGACGGTGCCATCAAGTGCTAGGGGCAGAGACAACGTACCATCCCATCAGCCTCGCCTTGTCTTTGTTAGCGACATCTAATCCTCTCATCGGATATGTCAGGGGCATTGATTCTCTCCTTGATTCCGATCATCTGCCACGTTTCATCTCTAGCAATGGCAACTTCATCTACATGGTCCTACCAGAGCTGCCGCGATGGCTGCGGTGGTTCCGCAAGATTATCCAGAGGTGGACGTGGCCCAACAGCCGGCGGTGGCTTTGGTGCCGGTGGCTAACACACTTACAACTTGGACATTCTATCTGAAGATGCCATTAAGCTACCATACATATATTATATTTAGGCTCAAGTGACCCTAATCGACTATGCAGCTCCCACTGGCTTCGTCGTGCATGACGTCCTTCACGTTGTTGTCCGCCTCTTCCGAGATGGAATCAATGAGGACGAGACCGGCGGTGTTCCTCCGCACAACTTCTTTACGGTGCACTGCATCGATAACGGTGGAGGGAATACGCCCATTCATAGTCCAGAAGCGCTGCCTCCCTTCGGGGTTGTGCTGATCCGGATGGATCTCCCGACAGTGAGCTCTACACAGTCGAAGCAATGCCCCTGCTCCTTCTTTAACAGCCATGGCCAATACGTGCTCGTGCGCGCATATCAGCTCATTGCCCTCTTCCGCTCCGGCAGATGGTGGCAACGCTCCTCAATCTGCCTCGACAACATGTTGCCGAGCAAGAGCGGCGCCACGAGAACCGCGGCGTAGCTGAGCGCGTCGTTGGCCGGTATCCTCGCTAGTGGCGGCGCGAGTATGTCATTGTCAACACCCGGATTTTTCAATCCTAGATGTCTGTTATGCCATACATCGCAATCCCAGGATTACCATTTTTGCGAGACATAACAAAATTGGATACCATAGTACACCATCCATTACAAACGATACATAAGTTCTTACACAAATAGGGACCTCATGATCCAGTTCTTAATACAACATCAAGCAGCGGAATACGTAATAATAACGATAGCGTAGGCGAAGCTCCATCTTCGGGGTCACAGGCAATGCTGACGATGGGAGATGATCCTAGTTGTCGTAACCTTCCTGGGGTCCATCCTCCAGGTACTCCTCTTCATAGTCTGGCCATGGGAATAGCGAGGGACAAAGCCATGAGTACTCTTTAAGTACTCGCAAACTAACACTAACAGGTAAAAGGGGTTTTTGGATAATAGGACACTAGGCTCTAGGGTTGTTTTGCAAAATCCAGATTTATCTCTACTAAGTTTAGAAGCAACGAATGCTAGTTGAAAGTTTATGGCACCTAAGTGGGAACTTGTAATTCAGATCACAACCCTGTTGTGGTCAAGTCAAAGTCTCAATTCATTTCACAAGTCATTTTGAAAAGTCTGACGGGGGAACAGTATGGCCACTCCAACTGTCCATATCCGCGGACGCGGCTATTCGAATAGTTTGACACTGTGCAGAGATTGTACACTTTCACCACAACATTCGATACATCCGTCAGGAACAAATCCTGAATTCACCATACTCAGTATGCGGATAATCAATCCTAACCTTTCAATTACACGCCCTAGTATAAGCATCTCTCCTGTGAGTTTGGCCTCCCAACCATGACAAACTGTCATCTTGGGTACTGCACAGGTGGACAATCTTCACAAGGTAGCCTCATCTCAGACCTTGGCCGTGAGGGAGCTAATACTAAGGTATATAAGTTTCCAGTCAAGCCCTACCCAATATTCGTGTATTGTGGTTGTACGATAAAATTTGGAATGGTATCGCATCCAGACAACCATCAGTTTTAAAAAGGGCTAAGGCCCATGCCTCAACATTTTCATCACCAAAATCATCAGGTGTTCGGAAACACATGTCCAAAACATTTCAATAGAATGATCCATCATTCCAAGGTTTTCATAACCATTTTTCCACCAAGTACTCCCATCTAAAGTTGATCAAGTTTTATGCTTAGCACTAGCATCTACAGGTGGGGGTAAGCCATAATGAGGGTTGGTAAACTAGGGGAGTTCTAACTAATTTCAATCTCATGCCTTAAGATGACATCAAGATTATCTAGCTTAGGCCAAATTTTATGCTCTTCATGCAACCTTCAAATATCTTTCTAATATCTATAATTCACTTAAGTAAACTCTAAGTAACAGTTTTGATAAATAAATAAAGTATAAAGCTTGCAAGTAAAAAAAACTAGGATTGGTCTGTCAAGTGGGTATGATCACATATGCTTAAGGCATATAGTAGTCATAGCAACAAGTAGGGGTTTGTTTCATCAGTAGGGTATCTTGCAAGTGTTATCTTGCACATTCACTAGTAGTATTAGGCTTGCTAAAGTAGAAGGTCTTGCAAGTTTTAGCTTGCATTAGTATAGTATCAGCTTGCCTTGTGCAGAGCAGTGGTTGAAGTTCTCCTCGGCTTCTTCTTCGTAGAATCCTCCTTCCTCCTCGTATCCTTGGTCGGTACTAGCGTCTATAAATAAATACGATGTACACAATCACAAAACAATACTTAACTACTTGCAATCATCACACACAAGGATCCTATAGATGATCTAGCATCATCTCTAACATTACAAGATTAAAGCTTGGTTTAATTCCTTTTTATTTCTAGAAAAGTAATTTCTACTCATTGAAAAACTACTTAAGATTTAATATTCTCCAAACCAAACATGGGATCATGTTGACACATGTCATCACCACATATTGTAGTCCAAGGGAATTTTATTTAAAGTGGTGTCACAATTTAATAAGGTTTTACCCTTTTATTTTAATTAATTAATGTGTCTAAAAATGCTTATGTAGCATTCTTTTATTACTTGAACATTATTTCTACAAGTAAACCTATATATTTTTATATATTCTGAAAGGTATGGTTAAATGTGATTTTTGAGAGTTGGAATCAACTCAAAAGCTATTATGGTTTAAATTTGAAAAATGTTTGAATGCAGAAAAGCTTCTGGCTTGTTATTTTTACCATGGGTGATCTATAGATCCAAATGACTTGAATCCAACGGGTTTGGATTCAGCATTCCCAAACCTTTCTAAGAAAATTGGTTTCATTCAATTTGGTGCACTCAATCGATCTGGGTTGAATTTTGAAGTTGGGTACAGAAGTGAGTTTGAAATAAAATAGAAAAGGTTTAATTTGAATAACTGGGCTGCGCGGGAAAAGTTAACGGGCCGGCCTGCTAAGCGCAGGGCTCCCGTGGGCTGCTTAAGTGGGTGTCCCCACTCGTCAGTCAGACAGGGAGGCGCGAAGCGGTACGGGGCAACGTGGGTCGTTTGATCTGATTCTAATCCAACGGCTGGGAGTCATCATCGACGCGAGGCAACGCCGGCGAGAAATAAACCTAGCACGGCCAGTGAGGGGTGCTAGGGGCTCACCGGGGTGCAGGCGAGGGTCGGCGAGGCGGGCGAACTACGAAGTCGACGACGGCGAACTCAGGGGTGGCCGCGACAGCTCCTGGGGTGGACGAAATCGATGGCGCCCTTCTTCTCCAGAGGCCGCGGGCTCCGATGAAATTCTGGCGAGGTGGTGCTCACCTTGCTCCAGGAACGGTGTGGCACGATCAGTGAGAAGAGGGGAGTGAGGTGGTGTGAACAAATCGACTGGGGGTGGCCTCTATTTATAGTCGAGCGAGGGGACCGACGGGGCGCACGGTGAGCTCGTCGGGGGCGATGTTACAGGCGGATATTGGCATGGGCGGCAGTAGGGGATGGTGCGGTGTTCCCTGGCGATGCTCAACGACATGGTTTTGAGGCGTGGGACGGTGTGGCTTGGTCTTGAAAATGCGACGCTCTACGCGGCAGAGGCGGCGTCTTCGATGGCGAGCGGTGGCTGTGCGGCACGGAGCGGCGAACGAGGATGTCTGGCGGTCTCTTGGGTCGGTGGGGATTGTGTATGCACGCGGCAAGGGCGGCGCGTGGTCTGTGGGCTTTGGTCGAGGGTGGCGTTCTGGCGCACGCTCGGCATGGTCGCTGGCGTGGTTGGCATGGTTCGTGCGTGTGGTCCAGGGCTTGGCAATGCTCGCGGCTGGGACAGGGGGTGGCGGTGGACGGTGGGCTGCCTCCCAGACATGCTGGCTAGGATGGCTTCTCTTCCTAGCTTGCTGTCGACATGGGGGTGACAAGGTTAGCTTCGTCTGTTCACCATTGATGGTAATGCCAAGCTCACAGTGGTGCTAGTGTTTAGTTAATCTTGCTAGATGATCTACTGAGCTGGTTGTGAGCTAGAGAGGGAACAAGTTAGGCTTCAATCACTGTTCATTATAGTGTTTAGGATTTTTGATGATTTGTGTCTGCAACCTGTTTGATGAAATGGCCGCATGAACTCAAGTTTTGAATTTTGAAAAGATTTTTGGTGTGTTTGCTAGATTGGTGCTGGTGAGTCCGCAAATGCTTGTGTTTTGAAAGTTGAGCTTGTTTGAGTGGTTTTTGAAAAAGTGGGATCTTCCCATATGATAAGGATTCAATTTTGAATTGTCATTAAACTATGCATTTGAAAGTTTCTGGATGATCACAAAGTGGGCCTTGATACCTTGTTATGAGTACATTCAAGGGGTGCAAAGATCTAGAAAAGTTTCCACTAGGTTCTGAAAGTTTGAGACAGCCAAAGTAGGCATGGGAGTTAAATTGGTCAAAATGACCATTCCTTTATTTTATTTGTTTTGATTTATTTGTCCTTAGGAAAAGTTTGGGAAATGTTTAGATGATGTTTATTTCACCTAAGAAACATTTTACAAGCAAGGAAACACACAAACAAGGTGGTTCAAAAGAATTTCAAATTTAATGCATACTCATATGCATGTATTCATAATTTTATTTAACAAAGTTTTTGTTAACCCTAATTTTGATGATTAGAAATTGATGATCCAAGTTTAGTATTTTTGGGATGTTACAGTCGTACTGGACGAACATCTCGGCCTCGTACAAGGTGTAGGCCTCTCCATGGCGAGGCAGGCGCCATGACTTCAGGTATAATTTGATGTATGTGCTAACGCGAGTAATAGGGAACGAACGGGGTATGAGCTTTGGCCACAAGGTCGTGGTTGTGAGCGCCAATCGGGACGCAGAAATGCCTACTCACGGGTCGCTCTACAAAGGACGATCCTTATCATCCATTCTCCTCGATCCAACAACGCCTAACAATGGGGGCACAAAATCAACCTGGCCACAGGGGGCTTCTAGAAGACCCGATCTAATGACTATCAATGGGTGCTAGCCTTACGATCCAACTACTGACATTGGATGTTAGGGATAGGCTTAGTTTTTGCAAGGTTAACGAGCTATTCAATGGGGTTTATCATGGGTTTGACCAGATTTCAAAAAATCACAAGTTTTTCACAAAAACTTTTTATTTTACCCACCTCCCGGGAATTATCATGCACCATGATGTAGCATGCATGAAAATTGCCTCGGCACCTTGTGCGTGCCCTAATATTGCACCTCCTTTGGAAAAACATTATTTTTTTGGTTCAGAAAATGGAAAGCCAAGATTTCTTCAAATCTCCACAAAATCTCTAGCTAGAGAACTTGCTTGCGATGCAGAGAGGGAGTTAGGTGCTGGGTTTGGGCTCAATCCATGGAGTGGTTCCATGTTCTGGGCAGCGAGGGGATACCTAGGGTTGAAATCAATGTTAACTCACAGTCGATAGACATCTGGGTGGTGCCTTGGCTTCCAAAGTACCTGGTATGCGTTGCTTATTTTTATGAGGGTAGTGGGTCATATGTGAGGGCTCCAAGAGCTGTTTTCACATTTTTCTAATTTTTTTAGATTTTGTTTGGTGTTTTCCAAAAAAGTCCAAACCTAGCGGTGACCGCGGCAACGCAAGGGTCAGTGCAGTCTTGGACCTAGCCATGCATCCAACCTAGGTACCCCATGGGACACCCAAATACATTTTTTCCTGAAAATTAAGAGTGTCTTATAGGGTACCTACAGTTAGAAACCGCCTTTACCGGGCCGTAACTCAAAAAAAATACAGTATATGATTGCACCACGATATAAATACCCACCTCCCGGGAATGTCCATGTAGCATGCGTGAAAATTTCCTCGGGCCCTTGGGCGCGCCCTATTCTTGCACCTCCTTTGGAAAAACAACAGTTGTTCTAGTTTAGAAAATGGAAAGTCAAGATTTCTCTAAATGACCACGAAATATCTAGTTGGAGAAGTTGCTTGCGATGCAGAGAGGGAGGGAGGTGCCGGGTTTGGGATCAATCCATGGAGTGGTTCCTTTTTCTGGCAGCGAGGGGGATCTAGGGTTGAAAGCCTTGGTTTCCAAAGTACTTGGTATGCCTTTCTTATGATTTTATGAGGGTAGTGGGTCATATGTGAGGGCTCCAAGAGTTGTTTTCACATTTTTGTTTTTTTGGATATTGTTTGGTGTTGTCCAAAAAACCGGCCAAACCCGGTGGTGGCCGCGGCAACACAAGGGCTGGTGCACTCTTGGACCTAGGCATGCATCCAGCCTAGGTACCCCATGGGACACCCAAAAATATTTTTCTCTGAAATTGAGAGTGTTTTATAGGATACCTATAGTTAGAAACCGCCTTTACCGGGCCATAACTCAAGAAAAATACAGTATGTGCTTACACCATGAGATAAATACCCACCTCTTAGGAATGGCCATGCACCATGATGTACCATGCGTGAAAATTTCCTCGGGCCCTTGAATGCGCCCTAATCTTGCAACTCCTTTGGAAAAACATCGGTTTTACGGGTTCAGAAAATGGGAAGTCAAGATTTCTCCAAACGACCATGAAATCTCTAGTTGGAGAAGTTTCTTGCGATGCAGAGACGAAGCTAGGTGCTGGGTTTGGGCTCAATCCATGGATTGGTTCCATGTTCTATGCAGCAAGAGGGGATCTAGGGTTGAAAGCCATGTTAACTCACACTCGATAGACATCCGGGTGGTGCCTTGGCTTCTAAAGTACCTGGTATGCCTTGCTTATGATTTTATGAGGGCAGTGGGTTACATGCGAGGGCTCCAAGAGCTGTTTTCACACTTTTCTAATTTTTTTAGATTTTCTTTGGTGTTGTCCAAAAAATGGCCAAACCTGGCGACGGCCACGGCAACGCAAGGGTCGGTGTAGTGTTGGACCTAGGCATGCATCCAGCCTAGGTACCCCATGGTACACCCAAAAACATTTTTCCTGAAAATTGAGAGTGTCTTATAGGGTACATATAGTTAGAAATCGCCTTTACCGGACCGTAACTCAAGAAAAATACAGTATATGCTTGCACCATGAGAAAAATACCCACCTCCCGAGAATGTCCATGCACCATGATGTAGCATGCATGAAAATTGCATCGGGCCCTTGGGCGCGCCCTGATCTTGCATCTCCTTTGGAAAAACCGGTTTTTCGGGTTCAGAAAATAGAATGTCAAGATATCTCCAAATGACCATGAAATCTCTAGTTGGATAAGTTGCTTGCGAGGGAGAGAGGGAGCTAGGTGCCGGTTTTGGGCTCAATTTCATAGAGTGGTTCCATGTTCTAGGCAGCAAAGGGGGATCTAGGATTGAAAGCCATGTTAACTCACACTCAATAGACATCTGGGTGGTGCCTTGGATTCCAAAGTACCTGGTATGCCTTGCTTATGATTTTATGAGGGTAGTGGGTCACATGTAAGGGCTCCAAGAGTTGTTTTCACATTTATCTGATTTTTTTTAGATTTTTTTGGTGTTGTACAAAAAAATGGCCAAACCCGGCAGCGGCCGCAGCAACGCAAGGACCGGTGTAGTCTTGGACCTAGGCATGCATCTAGACTAGGTACCCCATGGGACACCCAAAAAATTCCTGAAAATTGAGAATGTCTTATAGGACACCTATAGTTAGAAACTGCCTTTACCGGGCTGTAACTCAAGAAAAATACGGTATATCCTTGCACCACGAGATAAATACCCACCTCCCGAGAATGTCCATGCAACATGATATAGCGTGCGTGAAAATTGCCTTGGGCCCTTCAGTGTGCCCCAATCTTGCACCTCCTTTGGAAAAACACTGGTTTTTCAGTTTCAGAAAATGGGATGTCAAGATTTCTCCAAATGACCATGAAATATCTAGTTGGAGAGGTTGCTTGTGATGCAGAGAAGGAGCTAGGTGTCGGGTTTGGGCTCAATCCATGGAGTGGTTCCATGTTCCGGGCAGCGAGGATGGATCTAGGGTTAAAATCCATGTTAACTCACACTTGATAGACATCCGGGTGGTGCCTTGGCTTCCAAATTACCTGGTATGTCTTGCTTATGATTTTATGAGGGCAGTGGTCAATGTGAGGGCTCCAAGAGTTGTTTTCACACTTTTCAGATTTTTTATATTTTGTTTGGTGCAGTCCAACAAACGGCCAAACCAGGCGGCAGACGCGTTAACGCAAGGGTCGGTGCAGTCTTGGACCTAGGCATGCATCCAGCCTAGGTACCCCATGGGACACCCCAAAACATTTTTTTCTCAAAATTGAGAGTTTCTTTTAGGGTACTCTAGTTAGAACCCACCTTTACCGGGCCATAGCTCAAGAAAAATACAGTATATGCTTACACTACAAGATAAATACCCACCTCTCGGGAATGGCCATGCACCATGATGTGGCATGCATGAAACTTGCCTCGGGCCCTTGGGCACGCCCTAATATTGCACCTCCTTTGGAAAAACATCTGTTTTCGGGTTTAGAAAATGGAAAGTCAAGATTTCTCCAAATGACCGTGAAAATTGCCGGGTTTGGGATCAATCCAAGCAGTGTTTCCTTTTTCGGGGTAGCGAGGGGGATCTAGGGTTGAAATCCACGTTAACTCACACTCGATAGACATCCGGTGGTGACTTGTCTTCCAAAGTACCTGGTATGCCTTGCTTATGATTTTATGAGGGTAGTGGGTCATAAGTTAGGGCTCCAAGAGTTGTTTTCACTTTTTTTGATATTTTTTTAGATATTGTTTAGTGTTGTCCAAAAAACGGCCAAACCCGGCGGCAACGCAAGGGTTGGTGCACTCTTGGACCTAGGCATGCATCCAGCCTAGGTACCCTATGGGACACCCAAAAACATTTTCCCCTGAAAATTGCGAGTGTCTTATAGGGTACCTATAGTTAGAAACTGCCGTTAGCGGGCCATAACTCAAGAAAAATATAGTATGTGCTTGCACCATGAGATAAATACCCACCTCCTGGGAATGGAAATGCACCATGATTTAGCATGCGTGAAAATTTCCTCGGGACCTTGGATGCACCCTACTCTTGCACCTCCTTTGGAAAAACACCGTTTTTACGGTATTGGAAAATGGGAAGTCAAGATTTATCGAAACGACCACGAAATCTCTAGTTGGAGAAGTTTTTTGTGATGCAGAGAGGGATCTAGGTGTTATGTTTGGGCTCAATCCATGGAGTGGTTCCATGTTCTGGGCAGAAAGAGGGGGATCTAGGGTTGAAAGCCATGTTAACTCACACTCAATAGACATTCGGGTGGTGCCTTGGCTTCCAAAGTACCTGGTATGCCTTGCTTGTGATTTTATGAGGGCAATGGGTTACACGCGAGGGATCCAAGAGCTGCTTTCACATTTTTCAAAAAAAAAAATTGGTGTTGTCCAAAAAAAGGCCAAACCCGGTGGCGGCCGTGGCAACGCAAGGGTCGATGCAGTGTTGGACCTAGGCATTGATATGTCGTAAACGTATTTATAATTTTTGATGCTCCATGCTTGTTTTGTATTAACTTTTTTATGTTTTGTCTACACTTTGAGGTATTTTTATACATTTTCTGGAACTAACCTATTAACAAGATGTCGCAGTGCCAGTTGCCTGTTTTATGTTGTTTTTTATTTCAGAAAATCTAGTAAGGAAATATTCTCGGAATTGGATGGGACAGAAGCCAAAGTCAATATTTTATTAGAAGGAACATGGAGTCCGGAGGGCAGCCGAAGTGGGGCCCTGAGGCGGCCACACCTAGTGGCGGAGCGGCCTGGGGGGCGCGCCAGCCCTAGGTGTGGGCCCCTCGGGCGCCCACCAATCTTGTCCCTTCGCCTATAAAAGCACCCCGATGCAGAAACCCTAAGTACCCGATCAAATCTCCATGAAACGGTCCATAGCCGCCGCCACCATCATCCCTAGATCGGGGGATCTGAAGATCTTTTCGGCACCTTGCCGGAGGGGAGAGATCATCTCGGAGGCCTTTTTCATCACTATGCCAGCCTAGGGTATGATATGTGAGTAGTTCACCCTTGTACTATGGGTCCATACAGTATCTAGATGGATGTTTCTCCTCCTTTGTGCTATCATGTTTAGATCTTGTGAGCTCCGTTCATGATCAAGATCATCTATTTATAATCATACATGTTGTGTTTGCGGGGATCCGATGGATATTGATATACTATGTGTCAACACCCGGATTTTCAATCCTAGATGCCTGTTATGCCATACATCGCAATTCCAGGATTACCATTTTTGCGAGACATAGCAGAATTGGATACCATGGTACTTCATCCATTACAAACGATACATAAGTTCTTACACAAATAGGGATCTCATGATCCAGTTCTTAATACAACATCAAGCAGCGGAATACGTAATAATAACGGTAGCGTAGGCGAAGCTCCATCTTCGGGTCACAGGCAATGCTGACTATGGGAGATGATCCTAGTTGTCGTAACCTTCCTGGGGTCCATCCTCCAGGTACTCCTCTTCATAGTCTGGCCATGGGAATAGCCAGGGACAAAGCCATGAGTACTCTTTAAGTACTCGCAAACTAGTACTAACAAGTAAAGGGGGTTTTTTGGATAATAGGACACTAGGCTCTAGGGTTGTTTTGCAAAAGCCGGGTTTATATTTACTAAGTTCCAAAGCTGGTCACAATTTTATAACTCCTAAATGGGATCTTGTAATCCAGGTCACAACTCTGTTGTGGTCAAGTCAAAGTCTCAACTCATTTCACAAGTCATTTTAAAAAGGTCTGACGGGGGAACAGTATGGCCACTCCAACTGTCCATAACCGCGGACGCGGCTATTCGAATAGTTTGACACTCTGCAGAGATTGTACACTTTCACCACAACATTCGATACATCCGTCAGGAACAAATCCTGAATTCACCATACTCAGTATGCGGATAATCAATCCTAACCTTTCAATTACACTCCCTAGTATATGCACCTCTCCTGTGAGTTTGGCCTTCCAACCATGACCACTGTCATCTTGGGTACTGCACAGGTGGACAATCTTCACAAGGTAGCCTCAGCTCAGACCTTGGCCATGAGGGAACTAATACTAAGGTATATAAGTTTCCAGTTAAGCCCTACCCAATATTCGGGTATTGTGGTTGTACGCTAAAATTGGAATGGTATCGCATCCAGACAACCATCAGTTTTATAAAGGGCTAAGGCTCCTGCCTCAACATTTTTATCACCAGAATCATCAAGTGCTTGGAAACACATGTCCAAAACATTTCAATAGAATGATCCATCATTCCAAGGTTTTCATAACCATTTTTCCACCAAGTATTCCCATCTAAAGTTGATCAAGTTTTATGCTTAGCACTAGCATCTACAGGTGGGGGTAGTACTAATGGGGGGTAGTAACTAGTGGAGTTTCAACTAAGTCCAACCTTATATTTTAGGCTGATATCAAGGTTTCTAGCTTAGGCCAAATTTTATGCTCTTTATGCAACCTTCAGCACAATTGTCTAGTATCTACCAAACTCTTAGGTAGACTCTAAGTAAGCTTTGATAAAGAAATAAAGTAAGAAGCTTGCCATAAAACTAGGATTGGTTTAGCAAGTGGGTATGATCACATATGCTTAAGGCATAACGTAGTCATCTCACAAGTATGGGTTTGTGCCATCACTAAGGTATCTTGCAAGTGTTAGCTTGCACAGGTCAACTTGATTAGTAAGGCTTGCATTGGTATAGTATCAGCTTGCCTTGTGCATAGCAGTGGTTGAAGTTCTCCTCGGCTTCCTCTTCGTAGTATCCTCCTTCCTCCTCGTATCCTTGGTCGGTACTAGCGTCTATGAATAAATACGATGTACACAATCACCAAACAATACTTAACTACTTGCAATCATCATAGACAAGGGTCCTATAGATGATCTAGCATCATCTCTAACATTACAAGGTTAAAGCTTGGTTTAAATCCTTTTTATTTTTAGAAAAGTAATTTCTACTCATTGAAGAACTACTTAAGATTTAATATTCTCCAAACTAAACATGAGATCATGTTGACACATGTCATCACCACATATTGTAGTCCATGGGAATGTGATTTAAAGTGGTGTCATAATTTAATAAGGTTTTACCCTTTTATTTTAATTAATTAAAGTGGCTAGAAATGCTTATGAAGCATTCTTTTATTATTTGAACCTTATTTCTACAAGTAAACCTATATACATTTTTATATATTCTGAATGGTATGGTTAAATGTGATTTTTGAGAGTTGGAATCAACTCAAAAGCTTTTATGGTTTAAATTTGAAAAATGTTTGAATGCAGAAAAGCTTATGCCTTGTTATTTTTACTATGGGTGATCTACAGATCCAAATGACTTGAATCCAACGGTCTTGGATTAAGCATTCATAGACCTTTCCAACAAAATTGGTTTCATCCAAATTGGTGCACTGAATCGATCTGGGTTGATTTTTGAAGTTGGGTGCAGAAGTGTGTTTGAATTTAAAAATAAAAAGGTTTAATTTGAATTGCTGGGCTGCGCGGGAAATTCTAACGGGCCGGCCTGCTAAGCGCAGTGCTCCCGCGGGCTGGTTAAGTGGGTGTCCCCACTCGTCAGTGACACGGGGCTGGGCGGTAGCGGTGGGGCAACGTGGATCGTTCGATCTAGTTCTAATCCAACGGTGAGGGTCATCGTCGGCGAGACAACTCCAGATGAGCGAAACCTAGCGCGTCCAGTGAGGGGTGGGGATCACGAGTGCAGGCGAGGTCGGCGAGGCGAGCAGCGAAGTCGACGACGGCGAACCTCCTGGTACCGGTGGCTTCTCCTGGGGCGGCTCCAATCGCTGGCTCCTTTCTTCTCCGGCAGCGGTAGGCTCCAGTGAAATTCCGGCAAGGTGGTGCTCGGTTTGCTCTAAGAATGGTGTGGCACGGTCAGTGGGGAGAGGGGAGTGAGATGGTGTGAAGAAATTGTGCGGGGGTGGCCTCTATTTATAGTCGAGCGAGGGGACAGTCGGGGCGCAAGGTGAGCTCGTCGGGGGCAACGTTAGAGGCAGCTAATGGCATGGGCAAGGGTAGGGCACGGTGCTGTGTCTCCTGGCGATGCTCAACGACATGGTCGCGAGGCATGGGGCGGTGTGGTTTGGTCTGGAACGGGCGATGCTCTGCGCGGCAGAGTCGGCGTCTTCGACGGCGGGCGGTGGCTGTATGGCACGGGGCGGCAAACGGGGATGTCTGGAGGTCTCCTGGGTCGATGGTGATCGTGTGTGCGCGCGGTGAGGGCGGCGCGCGGTCTGTGGATGATGGTCGAGGGTGGCGCTCTGGCGCACGCTCGGCATGGTCTGGGCGTGTCTTGTGCGCGTGGTCCAGTGGCTTAGCGCTTCATGGGGGAGCGATGGCGGTGGACGGTGGGATGCCTCCCAGACATGCTAGCTAGGCTAGCTGCTGCTCCTAGCTTGCTGTCCACAATGGGGTGGCATTGAGGTGCTCGGCTGTTCACCATTGATGGCAATGGCAAGCTCACAGGGGTTCTAGTCCTTAGTTAAACTTCCTAGATGATCTACTGGGTTGTGTGTGAGCTAACTAGGGAACAAGTTAGGATCAAAACACTGCACACTATAGTGTTTGATGTTTTGTTTGATTTGTGTCTGCAACCTGTTTGATGAAATGGCCGCATGAAATCAAGTTTTGAATTTTGAAATGAATTTTGGTGGGTTTGCTAGATTGGTGCTGGTGAGTCTGCAGATGCTTGGGTTTTGAAAGTTGAGCTTGTTTGAGTGGGTTTTGAAAAAGTTGGATCTTCCCATATGAAGAAGATTCAATTTTGAATTGTCATTTAAACTATGTATTTGAAAGTTTCTGGATGATCACAAAGTGGGCCTTGATACTTTGTTATGAGTACATTCAAGGGGTGCAAAGATCCAGAAAAGTTTCTGTTAGGTTTTGAAAGTTTGAGACAGCCAAAGTAGGCATGTGAGTTAAATTGGCCAAAATGACCATTCACTTAATATATTTGTTTTGATTTACTTGTCTTTAGGAAAAGTGTGGGGAATGTTTTAGATGATGTTTATTTCACCTAAGAAACATTTTACAAGAAATGGATCACACAAACAAGGTGGTTTTTAAAGAAATTCAAAATCCATGCATACACATATACATGCATTCATGAATTTACTTAGAAAAGTTTTTGTTAACCCTAATCTTGATGATTAGTGTTTGTTGATCTAAGTTTGGTATTTTTGGGATGTTACAAACCTTCCCCCCTTAAACAAAATCTCGTCCCGAGATTTGAAAAACGACAAAAAGATTACCTAGGATGTGAAGAGATCTGGAAACTCCGTCCTGATGTGATCTTCGCGTTCCCAGGTAGCTTCCTCTTCTATGTGGTTGCTCCACTGAATCTTGAGAAACTTGATGCTTCGGGTTCTGGTAGTTCGAAAAGCTTCTTCCAAAATACGGATGGGTACTTCGGTATAGGTCAGGTCATCATTGATCTCTATGGTCAGGTGATCGATGTTCTTGAACACTTCGGTCTTCTCGGGGACTTCGAGACATTTGCGAAGTAACGAGATATGGAACACATTGTGCACAGCTGACATCTCTTCAAGAACTAAACGAACTACTCATGAGACATCATATGGATCAAGATCGTAGATGATATAATTATGAATAATAATCTAAACATAGACAATAATTCGATGGTTCCACTCACAAACATCAATTACAAAAGTAACAAACACCGAGAAAGTTTCCCCTAAGAACTATGCAAGATTCAACACAATTGTTACAGCGGGATGGAGTGGTAATGATGGTGCTGGTGGAGATGGTGTTGAGGATGATGTTGATGATCCCGATGAAGTCTAGCTTCATGACGGTGTTGATGGCGAAGATCTCCCCTCTCCGGGAAGGAATTTCCCTGGCAGAAATATGTCTGCCGGAGAGCTCTTTCTCTCTCTATAGTTTCTGCCTCGCAGAGGCGGCGGAATCTTTCTATGGTCGCTCCCCTCGTATTAGGGTTTCGAGGAGAAGATATAGGCAAAAGTGTGAAGCAAGAGGTGGGCCAGGCTAGCCACACCCCCTGGTGGCGCGACCCAGGGTGGCCGACAAGGGGGGTGTGGGCCCCTTGTGGCCCATCTCTTCCTCCCCTTCTAGCTTCTTCGTCTTCTGGAAAACTAGGATTTCCCATGTATTTTCTGGAATTTTCTGATCTTCACGAATATTGCATCTAAACATCGCTTTTTCCAACAGAATCCTGACTCCGGCAGTTCATCCTCCAAAAGTCATCCAACATGCAAAAATAGATGAAACAACATAAGTATCATCTCTTAATAAGAAATATCTCAATGAATAACAGTAAATTATGATATAGAATAGTGATGCAAAATGGCGTATCAACTCCGCCCAAGCTTAGACCTTGCTTGTCCCCAAGCGAAAACCGAGGTCAGTAAACATGCCCATAGGTTTATGGAGTGAAGTGTCGATAAAAATAATACGGACAAGAAGCATCACAATCACCAATACACAACTCATAACAGAAAGAAACTCACCATTATATAACTTAACATGCAACGAGTATGGGAGGCAAAATAAAGATGCATAAAGATAAATCATAATTGATAATGGCAAACTTTGTTCTTGGTCAAAGAACAGCTGATAAATCATACTTGGTCTTCAAGCAAAGATTTTGTAATGAAGTTCATAACAGGAGTCCTTTTTCTCAAACATAAAAGGCTTTCCACAATGATAGCTTTCAAAGTAATATTCATTCAGATAAGAGTTTTGTGCAAAACAAGGAAGATAAGGAACATGATTGAATAAATCATCATATGAATGATTGAAACACAACAACTCAAATGCTTGCTGGATATAGAAAGGAATAGGTTTAATGACTCAACTAAGAAGTAAAATAAAGGCCCTTCGCAGAGGAAAGCAGTGATTTCAAGTTTCATAAAGACCTTCAAAAGATTATGGTACTTACTAGCTTTGAGCTCTCGTTGCCCCTATCATAAGCATCTTGAGGTGATTAAGGTTAAAGTGAACAAATATGGAGTATATGCTTGACAAAGTATAAGTTGGCAATCTCATGTCCCTTGAGTACGAGGGTCGTTCCTCATGCTACTCAACTTTAGTTGCTGGTAAGTTCTTGTCATTGTAAGTATACGTGTATCATAGAGAACCGCTAAAGGAGTACCCCTTGCCCCGTGATACAGGATCTATCCCATATCAAAATGACAAGGCAACAGACAGTGACCATCTCAGCGATCTTTTCATTTGCTATTTGCATAGGTTTTTATTGAGGATGCTTCATAGATTTCTCACTATGGTTATGCTGCAAGTTTCCACCATGATTAGGCATGGCTTAGGCTAGCGGCCCAGGCGTTGTAGGGTTCGCAGCATAGAAAACAAAATTTTCCTACGATGTGAACTATATACCAAGATCTATCTACTAGATACAAACAACGGGCGGATGTATATCCGTAGAGAACATACCCTTGAAGACCGACAAAGCTTAACAAGTTCAACTCGTGGTTGATGTAGACGATCTCTTGCCGATCTCAAGATCGAGAAGAAGTCCTCGCGCCGCAAATCAGCAGCGCATCCATGCTCGCACACACGTTCGAGGCACCGAGCAACCTCCGCCTCCTCGCTCCAGCGATGCAGCGGAAGCACAACTCTTTCTTGCCGAATAGCCACCAGGAACATGTATCTCGATAGTCCGAGACCATGGGGAATAAATTCTAGAGGGGGAGAGAGATCCTTCACGAGGAGGTGTGAGAGACAAGTGAGGAGGGGGGCTCCTTTTATAGGAGGAGGGGGGCACCCAAGGGGTGGCACGCCATGGGGCTGCCCCCTCCCCTCCTTCATTCATGTGGGTGGACACTCCACTCACAAAATGCCCTTTAAAATCCCTCCACTCAAAAGTCCACTCAAATTCCCATTAAATTTCCACCAAATTTAATGCAAACTCTCATTAAATAAAACTCTTTTATTTTATTCAGAATTTTGTCAATTACTTTAATGACAAACATTCACAAATAACCCCTTGCTAGAATTCTATTTCACATGCATAACCACTTTATGCAATTTCACCGAAAACCTGTTTGGTATCTAGTGAAATAAATTCCTGCGCTTGTTCATTCTTTTCGGCATGAAACATTTGCTCCAATTGGATGTCGGTGTCTCTTAAGTGTGTCACCCTACGGTTCGTGAATAATGCGGACATGATCGAGACCCCTCTCGGATCAATAATCGAAGCGGGATCTGAGACCCATATCGACTCCCACACATTCAACGATGACTTTCTTGTGATCGTCGGAACCTTTTACGCTAGTATCTTAATCCCTTTGTTTCACGATATATTACATGTCCGAGATTCGATCATCGGTATCTCCATACCTAGTTTGATCTCGTTCGACATGCACTCTTTTCTCGTTCTGTGATATAACATTCTAGTGATCAAATCACTTGCTTGCAAGCTAATCAATGTGATATCACCGAGAGGGCCGAGTATATCTATCCGTCATCGGGATGAACAAATTACACTCTTGATCCATGAGCCTCAACATAACACTTTATTAGTTACGAATCCATCTTTATAATCACCTTACTTACGGTGTGACGTTTGATGTTATCAAGAAACTCTTCCGGTGTTAGTGATTGACATGATCTCATGGTCTAAGGATTAGGATCACTTCGTAAGTTGTTATAGCAATATAAACTCAATGACTTTGATCGTAATGCTATACTTCGGATGAATGTTCATCACACCATTACACTAATGTTGTGATCCCGTTATTAACAACATCCAATGTCCATGATCAGGAAACCTTGATCATCTTGTTAATAAACGAGCTAGTTTATGAGAGAGGCATAACTAGGAACTTTCTGTTTGTTTATTAAACACACATGTATTAACGTTTCCGTATTAATACAATTATAGCATGCAAAATAAACATCTATCATATACTTGGAATACACATAATAAAAACTTTATTATTGCCTCTTAGGGCATATTCCCTTCAGTCTCCCACTTGCACTAGAGACAATAATCTAGTTACATAGTGATAAATCTAACACCCATTGAGTTCTGGTGTTGATCATGTTTTACTCTAGGGAGAGTTTTAGTCAATGGATCTGCTACATTGAGATCCGTATGTACTTTACAAATCTTTATATCTCCATCCTTGACATGCTCGCAGATGGAGTGAAACTGGCGCTTAATATGCTTGGAATGCTTGTGAGACCTTGGCTCTTTGGCATTGGCAATGGCACCATTGTTGTCACAATAGATCACCATTGGGTCCAACGCGTTTGCCACAACTCCTAGTTCGGATATGAACTCCTTCATCCAAACTGCTTCCTGAGCCGCTTCTGAAGCAGCAACATATTCGGCCTCCGTTGTTGATCCCGCTACCACAGGTTGTTTGGAGCTCCTCCAACTAACTGCTCCGCCATTCATGAGAAATACGTATCCGGATTGAGACTTAGAGTCATCCGGATCGGTGTCAAAGCTAGCGTCGACATAACACTTAGCGACGAGCTCTTCTTCACCTCCGTATACAAGAAACATATCCATAGTTCTTCGTAAGTACTTAAGGATATTCTTGACCGCTATCCAGTGTTCGAACACGGATCCGATTGGTACCTACTAGTCAAACTAATAGCATGTGCCACATCCGGTCTTGTACATAGCATGGCGTACATTATAGAGCCTATGGCTGAAGCATAGGGACTTTGTCCATTATTTCTCTTTCTTCCCCGAAGCGGACTTTGAGTCTTACTCAATGTCTTGCCTTGCAACATAGGTAAGAACCCTTCTTACTTCCGTCCATTTTAAACTTCTTTAAAATCTTATCAAGGTATGTACTGCGATAGCCCTATTAGGCGCCTAGATCTATCTCTATAGATCTTTATGCCTAATATGTATGACTTCACCTAGGTCCTTCATTGAAAATTTCTTTGTTTAGATAACTTTTAACACTGTTTAAAGATCTATATCATTTCGATCAATAATATGTCATCCACATATAATATCAGAAATGCCACATTGCTCCCACTCACTTTCTTGTAAATACAAGCTTCTCCATAAGTTTGGACAAATCCAAACTCTTTGATCACCTCATCAAAGCGGAGATTCCAACTTCGTGATGCTTGCTTCAATCCATAGATGGATGGCTGAAGCTTGCACACCTTGTTAGCATCCTTAGGATCGACAAAACCCTTTGGTTGTATCATATACAACTCTTCTTCAATATTACCATTGATAAACGCGGTTTTGACATCCATCTGCCATATCTCATAATCGAAATATGCAGCAATTGCTAACATAATCCTTACTGACTTTAGCATCGCTATGGGAGAGAAAGTCTCATCGTAGTCAACTCCTTGAATTTGTCGAAACCCCTTTGCGACAAGTCGAGCTTTATAGACGGTCACATTACCATCAGCATCAGTTTCCTTTTGAAAATCCATTTGTTCTCCACGGCCTTTCGGTCGTGAGGTAATTCCACCAAGTTCCAAACTTGATTTTCATACATGGATTCCATCTCGGATTTCATGGCTTCTAACCATTTGTTGGAATCCGGGCTCATCATCGCTTCTTCATACGTTGCAGGGTCATCATTTTCATCAACCATGAAATTCATGACAGGATTTCCGTACAGCTCGGGAGCTGCACGCGTCCTGTTTGACCTGCGAGGTTCGGTAGTACTCTCTTTTGGAGTTTCATGATCATTATCATTAGTTCCCTCTTCAACAGGTGGAGCCAACTCCGGAACAACTTCCGGTGCTGCGCTACTCGCCATACTTTGAAGAGAAGGTTCCACAACCTCTTCGAGTTCTACCTTCCGACTACTCACACCTTTCGTGAGAAACTCTTTCTCTAGAAAGGATCCATTCTTGGCAACAAAAACCTTGCCCTCGGATCTGTGATAGAAGGAATACCCAATAGTTTCTTTAGGGTATCCTATGAAGACGCATTTTTCCGCGTTGGGTTCGAGTTTATCCGGTTGAAGTTTCTTCACATAAACATCGCATCCCCAAACTTTAAGAAATGACAGCTTAGGTTTGTTTCCAAACCACAATTCATACGGTGTCTTTTCAACGGATTTAGATGGTGCCCGATTTAAAGTGAATGCAGCAGTTTCTAGTGCATAACCCCAAAATGACAACGGCAAGTCCGTCAGAGACATCATAGATCGAACCATATCTAATAAAGTACGATTACGACGTTCCGACACACCATTTCGCTGTGGTGTTCCGGCAGGTGTGAGTTGTGAAACAACTCCACACTCTTTCATGTGAGTGCTAAACTCGTAACTTAGATACTCACCTCCACGGTCGGACCGTAGAAATTTGATCTTTCTATTACGATGATTTTCCACTTCATTCTGAAATTCCTTGAACTTTTCAAAGGTTTCAGACTTGTGTTTCATCAAGTAGATATAACTGTATCTACTCAAATCATCCGTGAAAGTAACAAAATAACGATATCCACCTCGCGCCGACACACTCATTGGACCACATACATCAGAATGTATGATTTCCAATAAATCTGTCGCCCGTTCCATTGAACCGGAAAACGGCGTTCTAGTCATCTTGCCCATAAGGCATGGCTCACATGTATCAAATGATTCATAATCAAGTGATTCCAAAAGTCCATCCGAATGGAGCTTCTTCATGCGTTTAACGCCAATATGACCTAGACGGCGATTACACATATATGCGGATATATCATCATTAAGTTTAATCCTTTTAGCATCAACATTATGAATATGTGTAACATTATCATCGAGATCTAATAGAAATAAACCATTCATCATCGGTGCATGACCATAAAAGATTTCATTCATATAAATGGAACAACCATTGTTCTTGGATTTAAATGAATAACCACTTCGCATCAAACACGATCCAGATACAATGTTCATGCTCAGTGCAGGCAACAGATAAAATTTATTCAAGTTTATAACTAATCCCGATGGTAAGTGGAGAGGCAGCGTTCCGACGGCGATCACATCAACGCTTGATCCATTGCCGACACGTATCTTGACCTCACCCCTTGCTAGCGGTCGCTTGTTCTGACCACGATTCGAGTTACAAATATTAGCAATCAACGGTATCAAATACCCGGTGCTCTGCGAGCACTAGTCAAGTACACATCAATAACATGTATATCATATATACCTTTGTTTGCCTTGCCCTTCTTATGCGCGGATACTTGGGGATTCGCTTCGATGGCGATCCCTTACAATAGTAGCACTCGGAATCAGACTTAGGTCCAACTCGGGGTTTCTTTTCAGGCGCGGCAACCGGCTTGCCGCCCTTACTTCCCTTCCGTTTTCCCTTCTTGTCTTTCTTGAAACCAGTGTTCCTATTGATCATCAACACTTGATGTTCCTTTTTGTTCTCCACTTCTGCAGTTTTAAGCATTGACAGAAGCTCGGGGAGAGACTTCTTCATGCCTTGCATATTATAGTTCATCACGAAGCTCTTATAGCTAGGTGGAAGAGACTGCAGAACACGATGGATGCCTAAGTCAACGGGAATCGATATTCCCAAGGACACAAGCTTATCGGCGTAACCCGACATCTTGAGTACATGCTCACTAATGGAGCTGTGCTCTTCCATCATGCAGCTAAAGAACTTTTCTGAAGCGTTGTAGCTCTCTGAGCATGTGTGTCGAAAATCATTTTCAACTCACCCATTGTATCAAATGCATTGCCGTTTTGAACGCTTTGAAGTTCGGCTCTAGCCCATACAATATGCCGCAATGAACTAAGTTGTGGTCCTCTGACGAGTCGATAGACATTCTTCTCCTCGTCGGGGCATCATCTAAAGGTGGGGGCCTAACGGCTTCTAGCACATATTGCTTTTGTGCGCAGAGGAGAATCCTCAAATTCATGGCCCATTCGGTAAAGTTGCTACCGTTCGTTGCTAGTTTCTCTTTCTCCATGAACACATTGAAATTAAAAGCAGGTGGTGCCATCTACAATAGAATTTGTAAAGTTTAGACTAAGTGTATGATAGATTGAGTTCAACTAATCTATATTACGAATGAACTCCCACTCAAAAACTACATCCCTCGTGCCTTTTTGGTGATTACATGAACCAAATCCACTACACCAAGTCCGATCATCACGTGAGTCGGTATAGCTTCAAAGGCGAGCATCAAATGGGCATCATATCAACTATATGACTCATGCTTAACCTTTCGGTCCGTGTTCGAGGCCATGTCTACATGCTAGGCTCGCCAAGTTAGAACCTTAGTATTCGCGTGTGTAACTGTTTTACACCCGAAATATGGTCGTGGATCCAAGAACACCCGATCATCACGTGATGTCTTGGAGCGACGAAAACATAATCGGTGCATACTAAAGGAAGAACACATTCTTATCTTGATATTTAAATGAGGGATCATCTTATTATGCTAACAAAGCGCTAAACAAGCAATATAAGATGCTATCAAACATCATATGTTTATTAGTGAAATGATATGGTTCCCGCAGATGATCTCTATCATGTGCATCGTGGTATGATCACTATCATACCTATATGTGCAAATCCAAGGTCTATGGATTTTACACTCTATGTGTGTTGTAAGAGTATCATCTCATACTTCTACTTACAACACTACCATATCATAACACTAGCCCAGCAACAATCTAAACTAGACGCCTCTAATTTATCCATTGCAAGTTTTACCTGGCTTAGGGCTTTCGAGATAGAACCGTTCTTACCTACGAACATGAACCACAACGAGGATAATCAAATTGTTGACAACTCGCTTGCAAAATAGATATTGACTATAGTAGGAGAGACAGACACCCGCTAGCCACTTATTATGCAAACTAGTTGCATGTCAAGCGTGGAACAGGTCTCATGTGCGAGGACATGTAAAGTTTTTCCGGGCCGCTTCATCCCACTATGCCACCAATATCCAAAATTACAACAAAGGAGCAACAACATGATCATCATCGCCCACATACTCATATGTGTACTACCCGTGTAAATTATCTACGCATAGATCCGTCTTTGATACCACTGTAGGGTTCGCAACATAGAAAACAAAATTTTCCTACGATGTGAACTATATACCAAGATCTATCTACTAGATACAAAAAACGGGCGGATGTATATCCGTAGAGAACATACCCTTGAAGACCGACAAAGCTTAACGAGTTCAACTCGTGGTTGATGTAGACGATCTCTTGCCGATCTCAAGATCGAGAGGAAGTCCTAGCGCCGCAAATCAGCAGCGCATCCGTGCTCGCACACACGTTCGAGGCACCGAGCAACCTCCGCCTCCTCGCTCCAGCGATGCAGCGGAAGCACAACTCTTTCTTGCCGAATAGCCACCGGGAACATGTATCTCGCTAGTCCGAGACCATGGTGGATAAATTCTAGAGGGGGAGAGAGATCCTTCACGAGGAGGTGTGAGAGACAAGTGAGGAGGGGGGCTTCTTTTATAGGAGGAGGGGGTCACCCAAGGGGGTGGCCACCGGCCATGGGGGATGCCCCCTCCCCTCCTTCATTCATGTGGGTGGACACTCCACTCACAAAATGCCCTTTAAAATCCCTCCACTCAAAAGTCGACTCAAATTCCCATTAAATTTCCACCAAATTTAATGCAAACTCTCATTAAATAAAACTCTTTTATTTTATTCAGAATTTTTTCAATTACTTTAATGACAAACATTCACAAATAACCCCTTGCTAGAATTCTATTTCACATGCATAACCACTTTATGCAATTTCACCCGAAAACCTGTTTTGGTATCTAGTGAAATAAATTCCTGCGCTTGTTCATTCTTTCGGCATGAAACATTTGCTCCAATTGGATGTCGGTGTCTCTTAAGTGTGTCACCCTACGGTTCGTGAATAATGCGGACATGATCGAGACCCTCTCGGATCAATAATCGAATGGACCGAGACCCATACCGACTACACATTCAACGATGACTTTCTTGTGATCGTCGGAACCTTTTACGCTAGTATCTTAATCCCTTTGTTTCACGATATATTACATGTCCGAGATTCGATCATCGGTATCTCCATACCTAGTTTGATCTCGTTAACGACATGCACTCTTTTCTCGTTCCTGTGATATAACATTCTAGTGATCAAATCACTTTCTTGCAAGCTAATCAATGTGATATCACCGAGAGGGCCCAGAGTATATCTATCCGTCATCGGGATGAAAAAATTACACTCTCGATCCATGAGCCTCAACATAACACTTTATTAGTTCTGAATCCATCTTTATAATCACCCTGTTACGGTGTGACGTTTGATGTTATCAAGAAACTCTTCCGGTGTTAGTGATTGACATGATCTCATGGTCTAAGGATTAGGATCACTTCGTAAGTTGTTATAGCAATATAAACTCAATGACTTTGATCGTAATGCTATACTTAGGATGAATGTTCATCACACCATTACACTAATGTTGTGATCCCGTTATTAACAACATCCAATGTCCATGATCAGGAAACCTTGATCATCTTGTTAATCAACGAGCTAGTTTATGAGAGAGGCATAACTAGGAACTTTCTTTGTTTATTAAACACACATGTATTAACGCTTTCCGTATACAACTATAGCATGCAAAATAAACATCTATCATATACTTGGAATACACATAATAAACACTTTATTATTGCCTCTTAGGGCATATTCCCTTCAGTCTCCCACTTGCACTAGAGACAATAATCTAGTTACATAGTGATAAATCTAACACCCATTGAGTTCTGGTGTTGATCATGTTTTACTCTAGGGAGAGTTTTAGTCAATGGATCTGCTACATTGAGATCCGTATGTACTTTACAAATCTTTATATCTCCATCCTTGACATGCTCGCAGATGGAGTGAAACTGGCGCTTAATATGCTTGGAATGGTTGTGAGACCTTGGCTCTTTGGCATTGGCAATGGCACCATTGTTGTCACAATAGATCACCATTGGGTCCAACGCGTTTGCCACAACTCCTAGTTCGGATATGAACTCCTTCATCCAAACTTCTTCCTGAGCCGCTTCTGAAGCAGCAACATATTCGGCCTCCGTTGTTGATCCCGCTACCACAGGTTGTTTGGAGCTCCTCCAACTAACCGCTCCGCCATTCATGAGAAATACGTATCCGAATTGAGACTTAGAGTCATCCGGATCGGTGTCAAAGCTAGCGTCGACATAACACTTAGCGACGAGCTCTTCTTCACCTCCGTATACAAGAAACATATCCATAGTTCTTCGTAAGTACTTAAGGATATTCTTGACCGCTATCCAGTGTTCCGAACCTGGATCCGATTGGTACCTACTAGTCAAACTAATAGCATGTGCCACATCCGGTCTTGTACATAGCATGGCGTACATTATAGAGCCTATGGCTGAAGCATAGGGGACTTTGTCCATTATTTCTCTTTCTTCATAAGCCGGACTTTGAGTCTTACTCAATGTCTTGCCTTGCAACATAGGTAAGAACCCTTCTTACTTAGTCCATTTTAAACTTCTTTAAAATCTTATCAAGGTATGTACTTTGTGATAGCCCTATTAGGCGCCTAGATCTATCTCTATAGATCTTTATGCCTAATATGTATGACCTTCACCTAGGTCCTTCATTGAAAATTTCTTGTTTAGATAACTTTTAACACTGTTAAAGATCTATATCATTTCCGATCAATAATATGTCATCCACATATAATATCGAAATGCCACATTGCCCACTCACTTTCTTGTAAATACAAGCTTCTCCATAAGTTTGGACAAATCCAAACTCTTTGATCACCTCATCAAAGCGGAGATTCCAACTTCGTGATGCTTGCTTCAATCCATAGATGGATCGCTGAAGCTTGCACACCTTGTTAGCATCCTTAGGATCGACAAAACCCTTTGGTTGTATCATATACAACTCTTGTTCAATATTACCATTGAGAAACGCGGTTTTGACATCCATCTGCCATATCTCATAATCGAAATATGCAGCAATTGCTAACATAATCCTAACTGACTTTAGCATCGCTATGGGAGAGAAAGTCTCATCGTAGTCAACTCCTTGAATTTGTCGAAACCCCTTTGCGACAAGTCGAGCTTTATAGACGATCACATTACCATCATCATCAGTTTTCCTTTTGAAAATCCATTTGTTCTCCACGGCCTTTCTCGTGAGGTAATTCCACCAAGTTCCAAACTTGATTTTCATACATGGATTCCATCTCGGATTTCATGGCTTCTAACCATTTGTTGGAATCCGGGCTCATCATCGCTTCCTCATACGTGCGAGGTCATCATTTTCATCAACCATGAAATTCATGACAGGATTCCGTCATTTTCGGAGCTGCACGCGTCTGTTTGACTGCGAGGTTCGTAGTACTCTCTTCGAGTTTCATGATCATTATCATTAGTTCCTCTTCAAGTGGAGCCAACTCCGGAACAACTTCCGGTGCTGCGCTACTCGCCATACTTTGAAGAGAAGGTTCCACAACCTCTTCGAGTTCTACCTTCCGACTACTCACACCTTTCGCGAGAAACTCTTTCTCTAGAAAGGATCCATTCTTGGCAACAAAAACCTTGCCCTCGGATCTGTGATAGAAGGAATACCCAATAGTTTCTTTAGGGTATCCTATGAAGACGCATTTTTCCGCGTTGGGATCGAGTTTATCCGGTTGAAGTTTCTTCACATAAACATCGCATCCCCAAACTTTAAGAAATGACAGCTTAGGTTTGTTTCCAAACCACAATTCATACGGTGTCTTTTCAACGGATTTAGATGGTGCCCGATTTAAAGTGAATGCAGTTTCTAGTGCATAACCCCAAAATGACAACGGCAAGTCCGGAGAGACATCATAGATCGAACCATATCTAATAAAGTACGATTACGACGTTCACACACCATTTCATTGGTGTTACGGCAGTGAGTTGTGAAACAACTCCACACTCTTTCATGTGAGTGCTAAACTCGTAACTTAGATACTCACCTCCACGGTCAGACCGTAGAAATTTGATCTTTCTATTACGATGATTTTCCACTTCATTCTGAAATTCCTTGAACTTTTCAAAGGTTTCAGACTTGAGTTTCACCAAGTAGATATAAGTATCTACTCAAATCATCCGTGAAAGTAACAAAATAACGATATCCACCTCGCAAACACACTCATTGGACCACATACATCGAATGTATGATTTCCAATAAATCCGCCTGCTCCATTGAACCGAAAACGGCGTTCTAGTCATCTTGCCCATAAGGCATGGCTCACATGTATCAAATGATTCATAATCAAGTGATTCCAAAAGTCCATCGAATGGATCTTCTTCATGCTTAACGCCAATATGACCTAGACGGCATTACATATATATGGATATATCATCATTAAGTTTAATCCTTTTAGCATCAACATTATGAATATGTGTAACATTATCATCGAGATCTAATAGAAATAAACCATTCATCATCGGTGCATGACCATAAAAGATTTCATTCATATAAATGGAACAACCATTGTTCTTGGATTTAAATGAATAACCACTTCGCATCAAACACGATCCAGATACAATGTTCATGCTCAGTGCAGGCAACAGATAAAATTTATTCAAGTTTATAACTAATCCCGATGGTAAGTGGAGAGGCAGCGTTCCGACGGCGATCACATCAACGCTTGATCCATTGCCGACACGTATCTTGACCTCACCCCTTGCTAGCGGTCGCTTGTTCTGCAGCCCCTGATTCGAGTTACAAATATTAGCAACCGGTTATCAAATACCCGGTGCTCTGCGAGCACTAGTCAAGTACACATCAATAACATGTATATCATATATACCTTTGTTTGCCTTGCGGCCTTCTTGTCCGCCAGATACTTGGGGCGATGCGCTTCGATGTGATCCCCTTACAATAGTAGCACTCGGAATCGGACTTAGGTCCAACTCGGGTTTCTTTTCAGCGGCAACCGGCTTGCCGCCTTACTTCCTTCCGTTTTCCTTCTTGTCTTTCTTGAAACCGGTTCCTATTGATCATCAACACTTGATGTTCCTTTTGTTCTCCACTTCTAGTTTTAAGCATTGATGAAGCTCGGGAGAGACTTCTTCATGCCTTGCATATTATAGTTCATCACGAAGCTCTTATAGCTAGGTGGAAGAGACTGCAGAACACGATGGATGCCTAAGTCAACGGAATCGATATTCCCAAGGACACAAGCTTATCGGCAGAACCGACATCTTGAGTACATGCTCACTAATGGAGCTGCTCTTCCATCATGCAGCTAAAGAACTTTTCAAGCGTTGTAGCTCTCTCTGAAGATGTGTGTCGAAAATCATTTTCAACTCACCCATTGTATCAAATGCATTGCCGTTTTCGAAACGCTTTCGAAGTTCCGGCTCTAGCCCATACAATATGCCGCAATGAACTAAGTTGTGGTCCTCCTGACGAGTCTGATAGACATTCTTCTCCTCGTCAGGGGCATCATCTAAAGGTGGGGGGCCTAACGGCGCTTCTAGCACATATTGCTTTTGTGCAGCAGAGAGGAGAATCCTCAAATTCATGGCCCATTCGGTAAAGTTGCTACCGTTCGTTGCTAGTTTCTCTTTCTCCATGAACACATTGAAATTAAAAGCAGGTGGTGCCATCTACAATAGAATTTGTAAAGTTTAGACTAAGTGTATGATAGATTGAGTTCAACTAATATATATTACGAATGAACTCCCACTCAAAAACTACATCCCTCCTGCCTTTTTGGTGATTACATGAACCAAATCCACTACACCAAGTCCGATCATCACGTGAGTCGGTATAGCTTCAAAGGCGAGCATCAAATGGGCATCATATCAACTATATGACTCATGCTTAACCTTTCGGTCCGTGTTCCGAGGCCATGTCTGTACATGCTAGGCTCGCCAAGTTAGAACCTTAGTATTCGCGTGTGTAACTGTTTTACACCCGGAATATGGTCGTGGATCCAAGAACACCCGATCATCACGTGATGTCTTGGAGCGACGAAAACATAATCGGTGCATACTCAAGGAAGAACACATTCTTATCTTGATATTTAAATGAGGGATCATCTTATTATGCTAACAAAGCGCTAAACAAGCAATATAAGATGCTATCAAACATCATATGTTTATTAGTGAAATGATATGGTTCCCGCAGATGATCTCTATCATGTGCATCGTGGTATGATCACTATCATACCTATATGTGCAAATCCAAGGTCTATGGATTTTACACGCTATGTGTGTTGTAAGAGTATCATCTCATACTTCTACTTACAACACTACCATATCATAACACTAGCCCAAAGAACAATCTAAACTAGACGCCTCTAATTTATCCATTGCAAGTTTTACGGCTTAGGGCTTTCGAGATAGAACCGTTTACTTACGAACATGAACCACAACGAGGATAATCAAATTGTTGACAAATCGCTTGCAAAATAGATATTGACTATAGTAGGAGAGAGACACCGCTAGCCACTTATGCAAACTAGTTGCATGTCAAGCGTGGAACAGGTCTCATGTGCGAGGACATGTAAAGTTTGTCCGGGCCGCTTCATCCCACTATGCCACCAATATCCAAAATTACAACAAAGGAGCAACAACATGATCATCATCGCCCACATACTCATATGTGTACTACCCGTGTAAATTATATACGCATAGATCCGGCTTTGATACCACTGTAGGGTTCGCAGCATAGAAAACAAAATTTTCCTACGATGTGAACTATATACCAAGATCTATCTACTAGATACAAACAACGGGCGGATGTATATCCGTAGAGAACATACCCTTGAAGACCGACAAAGCTTAACGAGTTCAACTCGTGGTTGATGTAGACGATCTCTTGCCGATCTCAAGATCGAGAGGAAGTCCTAGCGCCGCAAATCAGCAGTGCATCCGTGCTCGCACACACGTTCGAGGCACCGAGCAACCTCCGCCTCCTCGCTCCAGCGATGCATGAAGCACAACTCTTTCTTGCCGAATAGCCACGGGAACATGTATCTCGCTAGTCCGAGACCATGGGGATAAATTCTAGAGGGGGAGAGATCCTTCACGAGGAGGTGTGAGAGACAAGTGAGGAGGGCTCCTTTTATAGGAGGAGGGGCACCCAAGGGGTGGCCACGCCATGGGGCTGCCCTCCCTCCTTCATTCATGTGGGTGGACACTCCACTCACAAAATGCCCTTTAAAATCCTTCCACTCAAAAGTCCAGTCAAATTCCCATTAAATTTCCACCAAATTTAATGCAAACTCTCATTAAATAAAACTCTTTTATTTTATTCAGAATTTTGTCAATTACTTTAATGACAAACATTCACAAATATCCCTTGCTAGAATTCTATTTCACATGCATAACCACTTTATGCAATTTCACCCGAAAACTGCTTTTTGGTATCTAGTGAAATAAATTCGCGCTTGTTCATTCTTCGGCATGAAACATTTGCTCCAATTGGATGTCGGTGTCTCTTAAGTGTGTCACCCTACGGTTCGTGAATAATGCGGACATGATCGAGACCCTCTCGGATCAATAATCGAAGCGGATCCGAGACCCATACGACTCCACATTCAACGATGACTTTCTTGTGATCATCGGAACCTTTTACGCTAGTATCTTAATCCCTTTGTTTCACGATATATTACATGTCCGAGATTCGATCATCGGTATCTCCATACCTAGTTTGATCTCGTTACCGACATGCACTCTTTTCTCGTTCTTGTGATATAACATTCTAGTGATCAAATCACTTGCTTGCAAGCTAATCAATGTGATATCACCGAGAGGGCCCAGAGTATATCTATCCGTCATCGGGATGAACAAATTCCACTCTCGATCCATGAGCCTCAACATAACACTTTATTAGTTCCGAATCCATCTTTATAATCACCCTGTTACGGTGTGACGTTTGATGTTATCAAGAAACTCTTCCGGTGTTAGTGATTGACATGATCTCATGGTCTAAGGATTAGGATCACTTCGTAAGTTGTTATAGCAATATAAACTCAATGACTTTGATCGTAATGCTATACTTCGGATGAATGTTCATCACACCATTAACTAATGTTGTGATCCCGTTATTAACAACATCCAATGTCCATGATCAGGAAACCTTGATCATCTTGTTAATCAACGAGCTAGTTTATGAGAGAGGCATAACTAGGAACTTTCTGTTTGTTTATTAAACACACATGTATTAACGTTTCCGTATTAATACAATTATAGCATGCAAAATAAACATCTATCATATAATTGGAATACACATAATAAACACTTCATTATTGCCTCTCAGGGCATATTCCCTTCAGGCGTTTCTCTAACACATATACATAACTCCATGGACTTACAAGCTCCCCTTTTATTTCACACCGCCGACATCCTTAAAAAAAGAGCATGATATCAACTGGGTAGATATTTACAGGTGTTGAAAGCATTCACCGTGACAGCATGGTTCTTCTAATTCCCAACTTGTAAGTGCAAGCATATACAACTTAGATGACACAATGGTTCAAGTTTATTAAGGGCTGAAAAATAAGGTGTGCCATCAAGTTCGTGAGATCTTTACTAACTAGTTTTCACATAACAAAAGACTTTTTAATTTGAAAGATAGATGAAACTCGAGAATTTACTTGGAATAGCAATAATGATAATAGGTAGATATGGTGGACACAAATGGCATAGGTTTAAGTTTAAAGGATTGGATGCACGAGAAGCATTCCCTCTCAGTACAGGTTTTTGACTAGCAAGGCTGGGCAGCAAGCAAGAGAGTTGAAGGAAACAAGCAAACATACAAGTGATAAAAAAAAACATGCAATCTTCCTTGAAAACACAAAAGATCTTAACTAAAGAATACTAATCTTATGTGCCAATCAAGGAAGAAGGAAAATAATATAAAATACATGTAAGTGCTTTTCTCTTTTCCTTTCAAACCTCAAAAAGTGTTGCTACTGACCAGAGCTCGGTTTGCCAAAACCAATTTAAATTTACTTGATGCTCCCAAAGTGATACCAATACTAATCAACAAGATCAATCATATAATAGAGATTCCAAACTAAAATAAGAAGTGCAAAAAGTAAAAGATGAAACTTCTCATTAATATTCCATAAAGGCACTCACACCAAGGGATACATAGATAACCAACTAGAGGAGGGATACTTCCACAATGCAAACCATCCTATATGATAACTTCTCTATTCAAGATATGACTCTAGTAAAAAGGTAAAAAGATGAAAGATAATGATGTGATACCATGACACTCCCCTAAGCTAGGAACAATCCAAGGGGATGCCAAAACCTGATGACGAATTACTCCTTCGGTGGTGGTGGTGGTGTTCCCTTGATAAGACTTTCAATCAACTTCCTCCCTCAATCTCTAAGGTTAGAGTACGAATCAACTCCGAATTATACTCAATGCGGTTCATGATCATGTCAGACCGAGAATCCCAGTCCTTGTGATTATTTCCCCACTCTTCCTTCTTAGAGTATTCTTTCGCTCAATGGTTAGAATGAGGCATATCCCAACTAGAGGGCAACTTCCCTTTGGGCAACTTTTGGAATTGCTGCTCATGTATAAGAGTATGGAAGGGGTTCTTGGTGCGTGGAGGAAGTGACCATGGAGCTAGGCAATGACGCGGGTTTTCCCTCCTATAGACATCTGTGTCGTCCTCTTGAGGTTGATAGGATTTGCCACCACTCCAATGCTCGCAACAGTGTCGCGGGTGTCTGGATTCTTGTCTTACTCCACTTCTTCTTCATCCTCAACCAAGATCTCCTCCTCCTTCTTGGGGTCTTGAAGATCATCTTCCACAAGCTTCTTGCCCTTGTCATTGGCGGAGACCATGGTGCCTCTAAACTTGAGAATATTTCCTGACAGAAACAGATCAAAACGAAAACACGACGAGAACATGATACACGGACCTCGGGGGGTCTGGGGGGGTTATATATTACAAAGTTTTACAACATAAGGAAGGTACACGGACCTCGGGGGTCTGGGTTGGTCTCACCACCTGGTGGCGCGGCTAGGGGGGCCCGCACCACTGGGTGGTGTGGGCCACCCGGGCTCCGTTTCCTTCTCTTTTTCTTCTTGTTACTTTCCATATGGAATAAAAAGTGCAAAAATATAAAGAGAAAAGGTTTTCGCGAACCTTTCATTTTCAGCACTTTTACCTATTCAAAAACGGACTCTGTGGGTTCCTGAGTTTGGTCTTTAATAAATTCTTCTAGAGTCACCATTTGAATAATGTCAACATCTTCATTATAAGAATCTCCAGAAATATAATGTTTGAGCCTTTGACCATTCACCACTTGTGTAGTGTTGTCCCTCAAAGAAGAAATTTTAATAGCACCTCAACAATACACCTCCTCAATAACAAAAGGTCCTTCCCATTTTGAGAGTAGTTTTCTGATACGTCCAAAACGTATATACTTTCCCCAAGCTTAGGCTTTTGGCCTAAGTGAGGCTCCATCCCATGGTGACCAAGAAGGTGCACCTCCATAATGCAACGAAGAGGCCCCTTCGTCCTGGTACGAGCTCGAGGATTCCATTGTGTAGTGTGCTGAGTGGTCATAAGAGGGCGCGTCCTGTCGGTAGCGTCTGTGGAAACCACGAATGCGCAGCTGCTCGTCCATCTCCTCCTTGGAGCGTGACCAAGGTCCCTGACAAATATTGAACAAAGTGGTTTGTGGCAAAGGAATTTCCCTTTCTTCCCCGTCAATAAACATCATCCTATAAACCAAACTCTAAAGGGTAGAGCTAGCAGTGACAAAGTGATGCGCTTTCATGGCAGCAAGATCTAGCCTCTGAGGAGCCAAAATTGTATCATTTGGATCAACAGAAAGTTCTAAAGCAGCCACAACACGTGCAGCAATAATACCCCCATAAATGGATCCTCTAGCAACTAAGCAACGAGCAATGAGATAACCAAGATTATACCTGGTTTCATTGTTGAGTGAAGCAGCTAGAAAGGCCAAATGATAGTTGGAAATATTGCTAGTGTTCTCCCTACCAAGAATACTAGTTGCAAGATCATAAGCAAAATATCTGATAGCTGGGAGTTGAATATTTCTTATCTTTCCGTGCTGGGCTCTACGGTCATCATCATTAGTCACCCTGCGATAGAGCTCCAACAAATCAGCAGGTTGAGCTGGAATCTTCTTCACCGTCCCAGCCATGCCAATACCCAAAATTTCACAAAATTTCTTAATTGTCATGGTGAAGGGCCTATTATATATTTTGAATGACACCTCTGACCTGAAAGGGTTGTTAGTAAAAGAGAAACTCTCCACAAAAAATTTGGTGATCATAGCATATTGCTCACTCTCATCCTGCATATAACTAGTTAGACCAACCCTCCTAATAATAGTTAGGAAATCATTGAGAATCATGCAGCCTGCAAAAAGGTAAAACAATGGAAGGTAGAAGGGTGCGCATCCCCCTCATCTCCCTCGTTGCCAAAACGCGGTGTAATAAGATCCTCATTGTATGATGGCCTAGCTCTGGAGGATGATCTCGAAGGACTTGTCCTCCTAGGTGCATCACTCTCAAACACTTCTCCAAAGGTGTGGTTGTCCATGACCCCTTTTTCTGAAATTTTTAGACAAACATCAAACCAAGTGATTTCCAAGTTGATAAATGATGAGGAACTACTATAGGAACTTGCTAGAGGGATAAGTATGCTTCAAAATGAAATCTCTAAGCATAGAACAAGCATGGAATCTCACACAACCTGACACCTATAGTAGCAAAATACTCAAGATATAATCTACCAATCACAAATGTAATTGGACAAGTGGAGGAGGCACATACCAAGGAGCAATCCCTCCAAAAATCAGCAGCAAAGATGGGCTGAGCAAGGAGATCAAAAATCGGGAGCAAGAACAGCAGGAACTCAAGCTTGAGAAATTTTCCGGTGTTTTTCGGGAGAGATTAAGAAGTGGATGGAAGGAGACAACTTGGAGGGCCACAGGTGGGTCCCGCCTAGGCCAGGCGAGCCCTGGGGCTGGCCGCGCCACCAGGGGTGTGCTGGCTTGGTGGGTCCCCCTGGGCCACTCCAAGTGTCCCTCTACCCATTTTTTCAGGAAAAATTTAAATGAATTTTCTAGAATTTTTCGGGAAACTTTATTTTTGGCCAAATTTCAGGTTATGAAAATTGATTTTCTCACAGAAAAAGATTTTTTGAAAGACACAAAAGAAAACCAAAACTACAAAAGTTCTAAGACACTCTAAAAATCAAACAACTAGCAAAACTAAGACTAACAAGACGAAGAGCAAATATTGGAAAGGAGAAAAATAAAAGTGAGCAAGTATAACCATTGCGAAAGCATTGTTTTGTCCATTAAAATCCCTTTGTTAACAAGGTTGATCAAGTCTTGTTACCAAAACAATCTTATATGAAAAAAACTTTGCATTTAACAAAATGATTATGTAACCTCAAACTTGATAGCAATAGTCCCAATCATAATAGTTTCAAAACTTTCTTGTGGAATGGGACAATATATTTCTCCAACTTTGATGCTCTCAATATTTTCAATGGAATTCAGGCAATAGATCTTATCAATCTTCTTGGGGAAATAGACAGTATGCTCTTTGTCATTAATATTGAAAGTTACTTTTCCTTGATTACAATTGATGACAGCACCTGCAGTATTAAAAAAAGGTCTCCCAAGAATAATAGACATATTATCATCTTCAGGCATCTCAAGCACAACAAAATCGGTTAAAACCAAGAAATTATGAGCCACTTAAACAGGAACATCCTCACATATACCAACATGAATAGTAGTTGACTTATCAGCCATTTGCAAAGATATATCAGTTGGTATCAACTTTTCTAGTTGAAGTCTCTTGTAGAGAGAAAAAGGCATAACACTAACTCCAGCTCCCAAATCACATAAAGCAGTTCTAACATAATTATTTTTAATAGAGCAAGGAATAGTTGGAATACCTGGATCACCAAGTTTCTTTGGAACCTACCATTGAAGGAATAATTAGCAAGAAAAGTAGAAATTTCCTCATTAGGAATCTTCCTTTTATTAGAGACAATATCCTTCATATACTTTGAATAAGGAGGAAACTTAATAGCATCAGACAAAGGAATTTGCAAAAATAAAGGTTTCATCCACTCACAAAACATGTTATAGTGTTCTTCCTCCTTTGACTTGTGTTTCTTATTAGGAAAAGGCATAAGTTTCTAAACCCAAGGCTCTCTCTCACTACCATGTTTATTAGCCATAAAATCTTCCTTAGTGTACCTAGTGTTCTTAGTGTGCTTCTCAGTTTCTTACTCAACTTCCTCCTTATCAGGAGCATCATTTTTATTAGTACCACTTTTAGTTTCAGCATCAGAGACAGATATACTATTAGGATCTACAACAGGTTCAGAGGGTTCCTCAACTATTTTGTGTTTCTTTTTCTTTCTCTTATGAGGACTACCACTACTTTCACCTTGCTAATAATCCTGCTCAATTATTTTAGAGTGTCCTTCAGGATATAAAGGATCTTGAGTGTCTGTACCACTCCTAATTCTAATTCCATAAGCATGTTTATCTCCAGAAGCATTAACTAGCATATCTTTTTGTACCTTAGAAAGTTGACCAATTTGGGTTTGAATCGTTTAGAAGTGTTTAACAAGCATTTTAACATCATTAGAAGTTCTTTCCACAATATCTTTCAACTCATTAATAGCTCTAGAGTTTTCCAATAAATGATTCTGAACTTGTTTATTAAAATTACCTTGCTTAACAATAAAAGTGGCAAGTTCCTCTAAGCATTGATCAGGAGGTTTACCATAAGGAATATCACATTCATCAAAGTGTTGGATAGAGTGTACCTCAATAGGGGATGAGTGAGGAATTGGATTACATAATTCTTCTATAGGAGGTAAATTCTTCACATCTTCAGATCTAATACCTTTCTCCTTAAGACATTTTTTAGCTTCTTTCATCACTTCATCATTTAATGCAATTACTCCCCTCTTCTTTGGTGTTGGTGTTGGAGTTCGTTCAGGCACAATTGGTTCAGGAGTAATGGCTTCAGGTGTATTTAGCTCAGTTGAAATCCAATGATCATAATTCTTGCTTATTTTAGCCATTAATTCTTCAGCATCTGTAGAAGTTTCTGCAAAGCAGCATGTCTAGCACTAGGAGGAAATATTTCTGAAAGAAAGAAGCAATCAGGTCTATCAATGGATCCAGGAGGTAATCTATTAACCAAAGCTTTAGCTTCTCCTTTTAGTTAAAAAGGGAAGATCTTTGTAACAAATTACTTGCGCATCTTAAAATCATCAGAGAATAAGGCACTCATAGTGGAAAGATCATTCATATGACTTATAGCACTTTCATTTTCAGTCCCACAACAAGGTTCTTTATCAACAATGTTTATATAGGATAAATCAAGAGATAAATCATAATCTTTATCTTTAATATCTATGGGAGAAGTAGCAAACTTAGCATCAGGAGGAGTTTAGGTATAATGGTACGTCTCTCAAGGAGACTCCTAATAGCACTAGCACCACATGTGTTTTGGTACTCTTCAATAAATTCATCAGTCATTTCGATGTAACCAACATTAATATCATATCTCTCTCTAGACTCAGGTGAGCTAACAGGTGTAATAGTTTCTTCACTAGGAGTTTCAGTGTTTCCTAGAATAGTTCTAGCAATAGTAGCATCTAGGAAAGGTCCTAATGAACCATTCGCAGCAAGCACACTAGAAGTAACATCATGAGTATCAGAAGCAATTTTAGATTCAGCAGTAGTAGCAGTGTGTGTAGCATGTGTATGTGGTGGTGGTGTAACAAGCTTACTTATAACAGACAGTGAATCAAGAGCAGCAGAGGTGTTTAGGACAGTACCTCTTATTGTAGTGGATGGTAAAATAGGAAACTTTTCATCACGAGACTTTCTCATGATGAAAGGAATAGCAGTGAACAATAATAGATCCAAGTGAACTTACAAATAAAGCTATGATCCCCAGCAACGGCGCCAGAAAATAGGCTTGATGACCCACAAGTATAGGGGATCACAACAGTCTTCGAAGGTAGTATTACCCAATTTATTGATTCGACACAAGGGGAGACAAAGAATACTTATAAGCCTTAACAACTAAGTTGTCAATTCAGCTGCATCTGGAAATAGTCTTGCTCACAGTAGTTTATCGGTAGCAACAGTTTTGTAGTATCAATAGCAAAGTAACAGCAGCAGTAAAACAAAGGCAGTAGTAACAATAGTAGCAAACAGTAGGATATGTGGGCGGTAGGCATATGGATGGATGGGCGGGCATTGCACGGACGAGTCTAAACATGCAACTTCAAGATCTAGGGAAATTGCAGATAAATAAGATAAAGCATCCAAGTACTAAACAATCATAGGCATGTGTTCCATAGTCATACGTGCTCGCAATGAGAACTTGCACAACATATTTTGTCCTGCCAGCCCGTTGTAGTGGGGCCTTAAGGGAATCTACTGGCAATTAAGGTTCTTCTTTTAATAGAGCACCAGAGCAAAGCATTAACACTCCATGAATACATGTGATCCTCACATCACAGCCATCCCCTCTGGTTGTCCCAATTTCTGTCACTTCGGGGCTTTTGGATCCGGACAATGATATGTGTACACAACTTGCAGATAAGATCACAAACAATACTATCATCATGAATCAATAATAAGTTCAGATCTGAGATCATGGCACTCGGGCCCTAGTGACAAGCATTAAGCACAACAAGTTGCAACAAAGTCAAATAGCACTAGAAGAGATACTAGGCACCATGCCCTAACAATCTTATTCGATTACATGATAGAACTCATCCAATCCCTACCATCCCCATAGCCTACAACGGGGGATTACTCACTCATGGATGGGGGAAACATGGATGGTTGATGGATAGGCGTCGGTGATGATGATGGCGATGATCCCCTCCAAATTCCCCGTCCCGGCAGGGTGCCAGAACAGAGTTCTAGTTCCGAATCGTGGTTTCTGGTGGTGGCGGCGCAGCGGAACTCTTTCTAGAAAAATGTCGAAGCCCCCTGAGTTTTTAGGTCAGAAGGCAACTTATAGGCGAAGAGGGAGGCCGAGGGGGGTGCCTGAGGCGGTAACACCCCCTCCAGGCGCGGCCAGGCCTAGCCCGTGTGGCAGGGGTGGGCCCTCAGAGCCCCACTCCGTCTCGTATTCTGGCTCCATGAGTCTTCTGGTGAAATAGGATTTTTGGCATATTTTTCGGGATTTTTCCTGATAGTTAATTTTCTACACAAAAACTAGACACCAAGGTAATTCTGTTGAAAACAGCGTCAGTCCGTGTTAGTTGTATCCAAATCACACAAGTTTAGAGGAGAAACAATAGCAAAAGTGTTCGGGAAAGTAGATACGTTTTAGACATATCATTTTCTTGCAAAAAAATCTGAGACAAGATCTATACAATAGAACTTTCTCAACAACATGGAACTCCCTTTTGAGAATTCTCCTATCATTCCATCTTTTTACTTTTTCTTTAAAGAGTCTAGAATTTTCATAAGCTTCACTTCTCCACTCATCTAAGGAACTTAAGTCAAGCAATCTTTTGTCACCAGCAAGTTTAAAATCTCTATTCAGTTCTTTCACTGCCTAATAAGATTTGTGTTCTAATTCTAAAGGCAAGTGACAGGCTTTACCATAAACCAATTTGTAAGGAGATTCCCATTGGATTTTTATAAGCAGTTCTATATGCCCATAAAGCATCATTCAACTTTTTAGCCCATTTTTTATAGATCTTTTAACAGTCTTTTGCAAGATGGATTTAATTTCTCTATTTGAAATTTCTACTTGCCCACTGGTTTGAGGGTGATAAGCTGAAGCAATTCTATGATTAACATCATGTTTAGCAAGGGTCTTCCTAAAACCGCCATGAATAAAATGAGAACCTCCATCAGTCATGAGATATCTAGGCACACCAAACCTAGGAAAAATAACATCTTTAAGCATTTTTAAAGAGGTCTTACCATCAGAACTATTTATAGGTATGGCTTCTACCCACTTGGTAACATAATCAACGGCAACAAGAATATGAGTATACCCTTTTAAAGGAGGAAAAGGACCCATAAAGTCGAATCCCCAACAATCAAATGGTTCAATAACAAGAGAATAATTCGTAGGCATTTCATCGCGTCTAGAAATGTTACCAACTCTTTGACATTCATCACATGATAAAATAAACTTTCTTGCATCTTTAAAAAGAGTAGGCCAACAAAAACCTGATTGTAAAATCTTTTGTGTGGTTCTATATCCAGCATGATGTCCTTCATAAGCACTACCTTGAAATTTTCTCAATATCTCTTGTTGTTCATATTCTGTAACACATCTTCGCATAATACCATCCACTCCTTCTTTATATAAATGAGGGTCATCCCAAAAATAGTGCCTCGGATCATAAAATAATTTCCTTCTTTGCTGGGCTATAAAGGTTGGAGGAAAATACTTGGATAAAATAAAGTTAGCATAATCAGCATACCAAGGACTCTCTCGCGGGCTTACCTTTATTGCAGCCAACTGTTCATTTGGGAAACTATCATTAACAGGCATAGGATCAAAAGAATTGTTTTCCAAATGAGATAAATTATCAGCAACAGGATTTTCATCATCTTTTCTATCTACAATATGTAGATCAAACTCTTGTAAAAGCAACACCCATCTAATAAGCCTAGGCTTAGCATCTTTATTTGTCATAAGGTACTTAATAGCAGCATGGTCAGTATGAATGGTAACTTTTGAATCAACAATATAAGGTCTAAACTTATCACAAGAAAAGATTACAGCTAAAAACTCATTTTCAGTAGTAGCATGATTCATTTGAGCAGCATCAAGAGTCTTACTAGCATAATGGATAACATTCAGTTTTTTATCTATTCGTTGCCCAAGAACAGCACCTATAGCAAAATCACTAGCGTCACACATAATTTCAAAGGGTAGATTCCAATTAGGTGGTTGGACAATAGGAGCAGTAGTTAAAGCTTTCTTTAAAGATTCAAAATCTTCCTTACAATCATCATCAAACACAAAAGGTACATCTTTTTGGAGAAGATTAGTAAGGAGTTTTGAAATTTTAGAGAAATCTTTAATAAACCTTCTACAGAAACTAGCATGACCAAGGATACTATGGATACCTTTCACATCCCTAGGACAAGGCATTTTCTCAATTGCTTCAACTTTGGATTTGTGAACTTCAATGCCTCTTTCAGAAATTTTGTGTCCAAGAACAATCCCTTCATTGACCATGAAGTGGCATTTCTCCCAATTAAGAACAAGATTAGTTTCTTCACATCTCTGCAAAACTTTATCAAGGTTGTGCAAACAATAATCAAAAGAAGTTCCATAGACGGAGAAATCGTCCATGAATGCTTCCACAATTTATTCACAAAAACCATGAAAAAATAGCATACATACATCTTTGAAAAGTAGAAGGAGCATTACATAAACCAAAAGGCATACGCCTATAAGCATACGTTCCATAGGGACACGTAAAAGTGGTTTTCTCTTGGTATTGTGCTTTCACAGCAATTGGAGAAAACCCAGAATAACCATCAAGAAAACAAAAGTGAGTCTTCTTGGACAACGTTTCTAGCATTTGATCAATAAAAGGTAGAGGATAATGATCTTTCTTAGTGACTTTATTCACCTTTCTAAAATCAATGCACATCCTATAACCAACTACAACTCTTTGAGGTATAAGCTCATTATTTTCATTAGGCACGATAGTTATTCCTCTTTTCTTAGGGACACAATGAACAGGACTAACCCAATTACTATCAGCTATAGGAAAAATTATGCCAGCATCAAGAAGTTTTAATACCTCATTTCTTACAACTTCCTTCATCTTAGGATTTAAACGATGTTGATGTTCAACAACTGGCTTTGCATCAGGTTCTATATTAATAGCATGCTGACATATAGTATGAGAAATCCCTTTTAAATCATCAAGAGTATACCCCATAGTTCCTCAATGTTTCTTCAATACTTCCAATAATCTTTCCTCTTCCTTTCCTGAAAGTTTAGAACTAATAATAACAGGATATATTTTCTTATCGTCTAGATAAGCATATTAAAGATCATCAGGTAGAGGTTTTAAATCAAAGATAGGATCCCCTTTAGGTGGTAGTGTGGTACCCAAATATTCTACATGTAGGTTATTCTTAAGCATCTCAGGTTGATGAAGGAAAATCTCGTCAATCTCATTTCTTTCTTCCATGAAGACCTCACTTCGTGATCTTCCATATATTGCTGCAAAACATTATTAGGAGCAAGAGAAATAGAAGAAAGTTGTTCAACTCTGAAATCCTTATTAGGCAATTCATTTTCATAAGGAGTTGTAGCAAATTTGGAAAAATTAAACTCATAAGATTCTCCATAAAATTTAGTTAAAATGTTCTCCTTCTTACAATCTATAATAGCTCCATAAGTGTTTAAGAAAGGTCTACCAAAAATGATAGGAAAAGTTTTACTAGCTTCCTTACCAAGAACTAGAAAATCAACAGGATATTTAGTCTTACCACAAAGAACTTCTACATCTCTTACAATAACAATTGGAAAGACTGTCTCTCTATTAGCAAGGTGAATAACCACATAAATGTATTCAAGTTCACAAGGACCAATTTCATGCATAATTTCTATGTAAAGCTCATAAGGAATAGCACTAGAACTTGCACCAATATCACATAAACCATAATAGCAATGATCACCAATTCTAACAGAAAGCACAGGGACAATAGCTTTCCTAGCTTTACTAGGATGAGAGACAATATTAGAAGCATCTTCACAAAATATAATGTGCCCATCTTCTACATTCTTAGTGACAAGGTCTGTCACAATGGCTACTACAGGTTCAATATTTATTTGTTCATCAGGTTCAATAGCTTTCTTTGTACTTTTGCTAACGACATTAGCTATAATAGAATGTTCCTTCACCTTAGCAGGAAAAGGTATTTTCTCAATATAAGGTTTAGGAAAAATAGGATCAACAGTACAAACTTCAGTATTTCTAATAGGAAAATGATTAACAATATCTTTATACGATGCATGGTACTTGTTCCACTCCATTTGGGGAATTTCAATATAAGAGGCAAAGGCCTTAAAGAAATTTACAAGAACTTGAGAATCAAGACCATACTCAGTACTAATATCATGAAAGTCATCATTTCCCATAAAAGATTTAATGCATTCATAATTATAATTTATACCTGACTTTCTTCCTTTGCCATTCTCCCATGCTTCAGTATTCTCTTGAATACGGTCTAGCAGATCCCATTTAGCTTCTTACTTCATACGTGTGGATGATCCAGCACAAGAAGCATCTAATAAATTTTTATCATGAAGAGAAAGCCTTGCATAAAAGTTATTGATAATAATTTTATTAGGGAGCTCATGAATAGGACATTTGAGAATTAGTAACTTCAATCTCCCCCAAGCTTGGGCTGTACTCTCTCCATCAAGAGGCCAAAAGTTATATATTTGATTCCTATCCTTATGAATCTCACTAGGAGGATACAATTTAGAGTAAAAGAGAGGTACTATTTCCTTCCATTCCATAGATTGTACATTCTTCAGCAGCTTATACCATTCTTCAGCTCTTCCTTTCAATGATATAGAGAGTAAATTTTTCTTAAATTGTTTCATTGTGATACCTGCACACTTAAACAACCCACATAATTCATGGATAAAAAGCAAGTGATCACCAGGATGGACAGTTCCATCCCCAATTATTGTAGATATCTTAAAAGGATCTATCTCATTAGGTGGTGGCTCATATACTACCCTAGAAGTGGTAGTAGCTTTCCCAAATAGGAAACCAAGTGGGTTATCCATATTGGAAACAAAGTAACAAACAGAAATAAAAAGCAATACTCACATTAGAAGTTTCCTTTACCAGCTCCACTCTTCAATAGCGCTTCACTCCCCGGCAACAGCGCCAGAAAATAGTCTTGATGACCCACAAGTATAGGGGGGTATCATAGTACTTTTGATAAATAGGAGTATCGATTCCAACGAGGAGCAGAAGGTGTTGACTAGTGGTTTGGATCAGGAATTCTCTGTAATTACTTAGCAAACGGATTTTTAGGGGTTTTTGATAATGCAAAGAAATAAAGTGAAAGTAAGTAAAGACAACGAATAATTGCAGCAAGTGGCCCAATCCTTTCTTAGAAAAGGACAAGCCAGTTGTATTACTTATGAGGAGCAAACATTATCGAGGACACATGGGAATACTGTCAAGTGTTTTCTCTTCATATAGTTGATCAATCTTCTTTGGCTAGGTAAGTGTTGTGTCGGTGAACCTATGCTAATGTACCAAACTTACTTGGACTAACATACTTGTGATTAAACCCTTCCAAGCATCCTCAACTGCAAGAAAGTAATTAAGATAAAAACCTAACCACGGCATTAAACTCTAAGATCCTACACTCCCTTGTGCAAAGGTTTCCTAACGGGGGTTCAGGTTTCTGTCACTCCGGCAACCCCACAATTAGTATCCAAATACACAATGCATTCCCCTAGGCCCATAAATGGTGAAGTATCATGTAGTCGACGTTCACATGACACCACTAGAAGAATAGCACCACAACTTAAATATCAAACCATTGAATATAGATCAACACAATTCCACTACTAACAACATGACTTCGCCCATGTCCTCAAGAACTAAACGAACTACTCATGAGACATCATATGTATCAAGATCAGAGATGATATAATGATGAATAACAATCTGAACATACATAATAATTCAAATGTTCCACTCACAAGCATCAACTACAAAAGTAATAAACACCGGGAAAGTTTCCCCTAAGAACTATGCAAGATTCAACACAATTATTACAGCGGGATGGAGTGGTGATGGTGGTGCTAGTGGATATGGTGGTGAGGATGATGATGATGATGATCCCAATGAAGTATAGCTTGATGACGGTGTTGATGGCGACGATCTCCCCTCTCCGGGAAGGAATTTCCTCGGCAGAAATCTGTCTGCCGGAGAGCTCTTTCTCTCTATGTAGTTTCCGCCCCGCAGAGGCGGCGGAATCTTTCTATGGTCGCTCCCCTCGTATTAGGGTTTTGAGGAGAGGATATAGGCAAAAGGGCAAAGCAGGAGGTGGGCCAGGGTGGCCACACCCCTTGGTGGCGCGGCCCAGGGTGGCCCGCGCAGGGGGGTGTGGGCCCCATGTGGCCCATCTTTGCCTCCCCTTCTGACTTCCTTTGTCTTCTATAAAAATAGGATTTTCCGTGTATTTTTGTGGAATTTTTTTATCTTCTCTTGCATCTAAACACCGCTTTTTCCATCAGAATCATGACTCCCACAGTTCATTCTCCAAAAGTCATCCAACATGCAAAAATAGATGAAACAACATAAGTATCACCTCTTAGTAAGAAATATATCAATGAATAACAGTAAATTATGATATAGAATAGTGATGCAAAATGGACGTATCACCAATCAAATATCATAGGAGTCAAGATGTCTAGTATATGCATTATTATGTTTTCTCAGTCTGTCAATTGCCCCGCTGTAATTTGTTCACCCAGCATGTTACCTATCTTAGGATAACACCTCTACTAAACTGTGGACCCCGGTCCATTCCTTTATCATTGATACACCATCTACTTTTTACCATTTTACTGTTTACTTTCTACAAGCAACTAATATCTTCCACACTATACGTTTAATCCTTTGTTTTTAGCAAACCGGTGAGATTGGCAACCTCACTGTAAGTTGAGGCAAAGTATTGACAACCTCACTCTTAATGTGCCTTGAAAGAATCATGCGTTGTTTTAGCATACAAAAGCATAACATTGTGGTATTCTCCTTTGATGCTTTATTTGGGTTGACTTGGCACATGCTTACACCATGTTAAGACTATGAACCAGTCACCTTAGCCTCTATGATCATTTAGTTTTTGACTTGTGATATCACTTTATGCTTTAGTTAGTAATGTTTTGTCGCTCTGAATGATTATGGCCATTATTGCTCTCTTAGTTGGTCGCTCCCAGTCTTTTGCTGGCCTCCACTTGTACTGAGTATGAGCTCTACTCGTGCATCCAACTCCCAAGAAACCAAGTTATTCCACATAGTCCACTATAAATTCCTATGCATAGTGTGTTACACCATTACAAGTATATTCATGTTTTTATCTATCTTCCAAATTAAAATTGTTATGTGAAAATTAGTGATTAAATCTCTTGCAAACTTGATGGCACACTTTACTTTCTTGCACCTAATAAACTTGAACCATTGTGTCATCTATGTTGTATATGCTTGCACTTATAAGTTGGGAATTAGCAGAACCATGCTGTCATGGAGAACGCTTTCAACACATGTATATATTATCAAGTTGATATCATGATCTTTTTTTTATGGATATCGGCGGTGTGAAATAAAAGGGGAGCTTGTAAATTCATGGAGTATTATATATGTGTTAGAGAAACGCCTAGGCGGCTAGACTAAGCCATGCCTAATCATGGTGGAAACTTGCAGCATAACCATAGTGATCAATCTATGAAGCATCTTGAATGAAAAAATATAGAAAAAAAGGAGAAAAAGAAAAAAAATAGCCCCATACCCATGGTATAAGAAGATTGCTGAGATGCTCATTGTCTGTTGCCTTGTCATTTTGATATGGGATAGCTCCTGTGTCATGGGGCAAGGGGTACCCCGTTGGCGGTTCTCTATGATACACATATACTTATAATGACAAGAACTTGCTTGTGAATAAAGTTGAGTAGCATGAGGAATGGCCCTCGTACTCAAGGGACATGAGATTGCCAACTTATGATTTGTCAAGCATATACTCCATATTTTTTCACTTTAACCTTACTCACTTCAAGATTCTTATGATAGGGGCAACGAGAGCTGAAAGCTAACAAGTACCATAATTTTTGGAAGCTCTTTATGAAACTTGAAATCCCTGCTTCCCTTTGTGCAGGGCCTTTCTTCCCACTTTTATATTGAGTCTCCACCTTCTACCTTTATGCACCAATTAAGAGAGCATAGTTCACTTGATGGAACACTTTACTTTCTTGCAGCTAATAAACTTGAATCATTGTTCCCATCTATGTTGCCTATATGCTTGCAAATTATAAGTTGTGAATTAGCAGAACCATGTTTTCATGGGGAACGCTTTTAGCATTGCACTTATTCTATACAGTTGATATCATGTTCTTTTGTTTATGAATCCCGGCTGTTAGACCCCTCCTTTATAAAGGAAAGGATCCCTATGATTGCAATGCTAGTCCCTGGATCAATGCTAGCATCCACAGTTTAAGATGAAGTACAGAGATACAAAGGTCGTTTATTACATTCGTTCCAGAGATAAAAACATAGTCTTTTACAACTCAGGGCCATAGGCCTAATACAAGAGTTTAAGGAATAAGTAAATAAACACAAGTCTTCATCTTCATGTGCCACAGGCAAGCATGTTGAGTGTAGACTCATGACTCCTATTCATCATCGGAGTAACCTGCAACATCACAAGTTACAGCCACAGAGGGTCAATACTTTGGAATAGTATTGGCAAGTGATACCTTAGTATATTTTAAGTGGATTATAATACTATATGCATTTTTGGCTAAGTGTAGCTTGGCTTGCTTTGCTTGAAATAAGTTTTTCCTATTAGTTGAAATCACTAAGTTTTTCTTGTCAAAAACATTCCCAAGGAACCACCAATAGACATTGAGGTCCTTCTCCCTTGTTCACCCACAAATTTTTATTTAGAAGTTGGAGTGATGAGATTCGTGCAGCTTCCATGTCTTGATGCTCAAAGTGTCCATTTCCTTGGACAAGGCTAAGTACTTAGGTTTTCCATCTGCAGAGGTTGTGCACTTTCCCCACCAGACTTGGTTTCCCAAGACAGGACCTTTTAGAAGCCTTTCCTTAGTCAAATGGACGCGCTCCATCCTATCATCCCATCTACCACCAACTGTCCAAATGACTAAGTTCTAGCAACCTATATGATCAAGACAGAGCCCATATTGCCAAGTGGTTGCACTGTAAGCTTTCTCAACACTTGGCCTCCAAATCCCTTTGTGCCTGGGTGGCTTACCACAAGTGAGATACACAACCCAAGTCCATGGCCTTGTGTAACCACTCAACATAACCCATACTTTCCATTCCACCCAGGAGGTTCATTTGACTTAGTGGTTTTATTAGGAAAGTATAAGTCTCATGACTTAGAAATAATTTTCTTCATAGTAAGTGTAGTTTTCACCAACCCTTGTTTTGCTATAAGCTAGGCTAAGCAAAGTATGGCAACTTATCTTAGGGATAACTCCTTAGCAATTCTACTAGACTACATAGGATTTCCCATCTTTTGCATTAAACAAAATAACATGCAATACTATAACAAAATATCTAATGCTAGTTCAAAAACATGGGACAAATATATTCATGTAAATATCACTTGCCTTGGTAGTGGGGAGAGTAGCACTCTTCACAATCACAATCACTAGCAAAATCTACACAAGAAATTAAAGCATACAATTACACACAATTATATACAATCAAAAAATAATATGAATGCATGCATGCAAGAATTTACTAAGTGTTGATTTTTGAAAATTCTACCAAGTATGCTCATGACTACAGAAACTTAACATGTCACAAGTTTGCCAACTAAACTTATTTGGCCCCAAAATAATATTACCAAATAAATCTATATCTAAAATTAGCCTTAAACTTGTTCTACCAAATAAAATCATTTTAACTGTTACTATATGCTAAATAAATTGGATATTCAGAAAGGCCTTGTTTCACTGAATCCAACGGTATAAAGTTTGCAAAAATCTAACGTGGCAATCGAAAGTTATGAGCATTTGAATTTGGATCAAATTTCTGGTTTTTAAATCTATTTTCAGATCTAACCTAGCCACGCGTCATGTTCTTATTCGCCCATATCGTTTCGCACTGGATCGAGCTCCACAGTCGTAGGATCTAAATGAAATCTGGCGGCTCAGATCGCGTACCTCTTCGGTTTAAGTGGATCTATCCTAGCGCTACGATACATCTAACGTTGCTATTGATCCGCCAAGAATCGGCGAGCGGTGGCTACCGCGGCGAAGGTCGACCAACGACGGAGGCGGCGCTACAGGGGGTAAGTGAGAACGAGGAGTAGCTCACCGTGCTCAGGAGGTCTTGGCGAAGCTCGTCGTACTCGCGGTTGGTCAAGGGGCGCTCGGGCACGGTTGCGATTGCTCGCCGGAGTGGAGGACGTAGTCGGTGTGTCAGGTGGTCGTCGTGGACGTCGCTGTGAACCATCCCAAGGCAAGACGAGGATACGATTAGATTCACAAAGTCAAGGCAGAGTCGTGTGCTTGAATTAGAAGTCACGGGGCGGTCGGGGCTTACCACTAGAGCTCGCCGGAGTTCGTACTGAAGACGGCGGCGCCCAGTCGATGATGCTGCCGGAGCTACGGTTCATGCGAGGGCAAACGAAATGTGTCAAAAGAAGCGCAGAGGCTCACTGAACTAGTTTGCAAGAACGAGAGGCAGAGGGAAGCTCAGAACTCACCGGAATTTGCTGGCGCAGTCGTCGGAGACGGCGGGGTTACAGAGGGTAATACTCGCAGCCTGGTGGCGCTCTGGGTTCGGGGTTTGAGGGAGAAGAGAGAGGGGACATAGGGGGTTCTTATATCCTGGTCACGAGCGAGAATCACTCTGCCAATAACTCGAATTGACGCTGTGAATTAAACACTGAAACTCCAGCGTTGATTTGGGGATGAGCGGGTCGTGCGGGTGGAGACGACGCTGACGTGGAGAAGGCCCGCTTGTCAGCGAGGTGCGCGGAGTTTAGGTGGGGTCTGTCTGTCAGCGGCTCAGCGCGTGTGTTTGCGCGTGAGAGAAGAATAAGAAGACCCCGGGTGGGCTTGCTGGGCTCGATTTGCTGCTGGGCCAGATTCTAGCCGCGCGGCCTTTTCCTATTTGAGGAGTCCTTTTCTTTTTCTAAATTCATTTTCTTGATATGAATTTGATATGAATTCAAATCCTTTTGAATCCAAACTGCTTTGGGGATTTTTGCAGGGTTTTGTGGATTCATAAACAGTCATTTTAACTAAGTGGTTACTTTGCAAGGCTTGGTCAAGCTTGGGTTTCAAAGTAAACAGAGATTTGCTCTAGTTTGCAAATATTTAAAAAAATAAATTTTGAAACCATTTCTAAATTTGGAATCTTGGGTTAAAAGCTTCACCTAATCTTTCCATCAATAGAGGCAAGCAAACAAGTACCTAGACATTCAAATTTCAAAGGATGATGGCCATTTGAGATAAATTGTCCACATGAAATCATAGCTCAAACTTCTGTCTCTAAATGATTTTTGAGAAAAACCCTGAATGAATGAATGATGCAAAGATGACATGAATGAGTTTTGAAACTATGATTTTTGGGATGTTACAAATCTAACCTCCTTAAGATGAATCTCGCCCTCGAGATTCGGGTTGGCTAGCAAATAGGTGAGGGTGGTCTTTCCGAAGATCATCTTCTCTTTCCCATGTTGCTTCCTCTTTGGAGTGATGGTTCCATTGCACTTTACAAAACTTGATAGTCTTGGTCCTGGTAACTCTCTCTGCGGTCTCTAGAATCTTAACAGGCTTTTCCTCATAAGTGAGATCACTTTCTAGCTGAACTTCTTCCAAAGGTATGGTATCCTTCAAAGAAGACTCTTCCATTTCTGGGTGACATTTCTTAAGCTGACTCACATGAAATACGTTATGGACAGCTGATAGAGATTCTGGCAATTCAACTTCGTATGCAACTTCTCCTTTGCGACTTAGAATCTTGAATGGACCAACATATCTTGGTGCCAACTTTCCTTTGACTCCAAATCTTTTCACTCCTCGGAGTGGTGATACTCTGAGATAAGATCTATCCCCAACTTCGTAGGTGACTTCTCTACGCTTAGAATCCGCATAGCTTTTCTGTCGGGATTGTGCTACCCTCAACCTGTCTTTAACCAATTTGACTTTCTCTTCGGCGTCTTTGATAAGATCAGGTCCAAATAAGCTTCTTTCTCCCACACCATTCCATAACAATGGGGTGGTACACTTCCTTCCGTAGAGTAATTCAAATGGTGCCATTCCAATACTAGCTTGATGACTATTGTTGTAAGAGAACTTCTGCGAGGGCAAACTTTCATCCCAACTTGCTCCATAATCTAAAGCACATGCTCTCAACATGTCTTCAAGAATTTGGTTGGTCCTCTGTTTGTCCATCTGTTTGAGGATGAAAGGCGATCTTGAATTCCAATCTGCTCCTAAGGATTCATGAAGTTGTCTCCAAAAGTGAGAAGTGAACTGGGTTCCTCTATCTGACACAATACTCTTAGGCACACCGTGAAGGCATACGATTCTGCTCATGTATATTTTTGCTAACTTGGCACTTGTATAAGTTGTCTTCACAGGTATAAAATGAGCCACTTTAGTTAGGCGATCCACTATTACCCATATGGAATCATACCCTAACCTGGTCCTTGGTAATCCGGTAATGAAATCCATACCAATATTTTCCCACTTCCATTCAGGAATAGCGGTGGTTGAAGCAAACTGCTTTGGTTTTGGTGTTCCGCTTTGACTCTGCGCATACATCACACAAAGCAATATGTTCACGATGTCCCTTTTGAGATTGTTCCACCAAAATCTTTCTTTCATGTCCATGTACATCTTGGTGTTTCCCGGGTGAATAGAATATGGAGAGTTGTGAGCCTCTTGCAGGATCAGTTTCCGCAACTCCGGATCTTGTGGGACACAAATACGTTTCCCGTGCCATAAGGTGCCTTGTTCGTCTATATGGAAACTCTTGGCTTTCCCTAGACTTATATTTTCCCTAATCTTTTCAATTTCCTTATCAGTCTTCTGAACTTCTCGGATCTTGTCCAATAGAGTGGGTTGAACATCTAAGGACATGAGATGTCCTTCTGGTACAATCTCCAATCTGAGTTCCTTGAATTGCTTACACAGATCCTCTGGCAATTCCCCTTTGGTAAGTCCATTTACAAACGTCTTACGACTTAAAGCATCGGCTACTACATTTGCTTTACCGGGGTGGTATTGCAAACTAAAGTCGTAATCCTTGATAAGTTCTAGCCATCTTCTTTGTCTCATGTTGATCTCCTTCTGGGTGAAGATATACTTCAAGCTCTTATGATCAGTGAACACTTCACACCGCTTACCCAAAAGGTAATGTCTCCATGTTTTGAGTGCATGGACGACAGAGGCTAACTCCAAATCATGAGTAGGATAGTTTACTTCATTAGTTTTGAGTTGTCTCGAAGCATAGGCTACGACTTTACCATCTTGCATAAGTACGGCACCAAAACCTTGATGAGACGCATCACAATATACTTGGAAATCCTTTTCCAACCGCATATAAAACTGGTGCTGTCACAAGTCTCTTCTTCAACTCTTGGAAGCTGACTTCGCAACCTTCAGTCCAAGCAAATTTCTTGTCCTTCTTTAGCAATTCTGTCATTGGCTTAGCAACCTTCGAGAAATTTTCAATCCTTCTATAGTAACCTGCTAAGCCAAGGAAACTTCGAACTTCCTTCACATTCTTGGGTAATTCCCAATCTGTCACAGCTGAAACTTTAGCAGGATCAACTGCAACACCATCCTTTGTCATAACATGACCAAGAAAACCAACTTTCTCTAACCAGAACTCACACTTGATGAATTTGGCATAAAGTTTATGCTCTCTTAACTTTTCTAGTATCAAGCGCAAGTGTCTTTCATGTTCTTCCTTGCTCTTGGAGTAGACCAAGATATCGTCGATGAAAACGACCACAAACTTGTCAAGGAATTCCATGAATACTTTATTCATCATATTCATGAAGTATGCTGGAGCGTTGGTCAAACCAAAAGGCATCACAGTGTACTCATACAATCCATACCTTGTGGTGAATGCTGTTTTAGGTATGTCTTGCTCTCTTATTTTGAGTTGAAAATAGCCTGACCGAAGATCAATTTTTGAGAACACACATGCTCCTTCTAACTGATCAAACAAATTGTTGATTCTTGGCAAAGGATATTTGTTCTTAATAGTAACCTCGTTGAGAGAACGGTAGTCAATACATAATCTTTGTGTTCTATCCTTCTTTTCCACGAACAATACTGGGGCTCCCCAAGATGAAGAACTTGGTTGAATAAACCCTTCAGAATCTTTCTCCTAGCTGTTTCTTGAGTTCTTTCAGTTCATCAACTGACATTTTGTACGGTCTCTTAGCTATTGGTCCGGAACCTGGTACCAAATCTATCAGAAATTCCACATCTCTATCCGGTGGCATTCCTGGTAACTCCTCCGGAAATACATCCGGATACTCACACACAATTGGCACACTTTCTATGCTAACCCCCTTAAGAGAATTCAGCTTACTTCCTTTGGACTCAAAGTTTGACTTAAATTTTATTCTTTTTCCTTCTAGGGTTGTGAGTGCAACAGTACGATTAGCACAATCTAGTACTCCTTCATATTTAGCCATCCAATCCATTCCCAAAATAACATCTAGTCCTTGGGAATCTAGGATTATCAGGCTTACTGGAAACTTATGCTTACCAAACTCTATGATGAGATCCCGGCATCCAAGGCTTACTATCATATCTCCCCCCGGAGAACTAACCTTTATTGGACACCCAATGTTTTCTGATGCAAACCCATTTCTATCAACAAATGCCTTTGATATGAATGAATGAGATGCACCGGTATCAAAGAGTACAAATGCTGAAATTGAATTGAGTCTGAACTCACCAGCAACGGCATCAGGCTCCTCATAGACCTCCTCCACATTGATGTGGTTCACCTGTCCTTTCTGGAAAGGATTAGGCTTGTTAGGTCCTTCAACTTTCTTCTCAGGGCACTCATTAGCATAATGCCCCAGCTTCTTGCATTTGAAGCACTCAACCTGACTGATGTCCTTTTTAACATGCTGACTTCCACTTCCACTACCATTTCCACTGTGGTGGCTCTTATGTCCACTCTTGTGGTTCTTGTACTTATCATTGTCATGACTACGGTGATGCTTGTTTTCATGACGGTTGTGGTGCTTGTTGAATTTCCCATGTTTATGGGATCTGAGCCATCATCATAGTGAGATCGTTTGTGAGGCGATCCGAGCTGTGCTTGTCGGAGTGTTTCCTCTTTCTACTCTCGACTTGCTTCATTTTACTTTCCAAAATAGCAGCCTTGTCACACAACGACGATAAGTTGGAACATATGCCCTGCATAACCTGTAGGTTCAGCTCATCATTCAAACCTTCCAAGAACTTTTCCTTTCTCTTGGCATCTCAGATCAACCTCATCCGGTGCATAGCGCTTGATTGTTGAACTCTTCTATGTACTCGCCACGCTGCTTGGTGGCTGTTTCAGGTTGTGAAACTCCTTCTTTTTCAGACTCATCATCCCTGATGAGATATGAGCGGTGCGAAAGCCATCCTCAAAGATGTCCCAAGTCACTTCATCAATGGGAGTGGTGATTTGGAAGTTATCCCACCAGGTGGCGGCTGGTCCTTCCAAGATGTCCGCGAACCTGACCTTTTCTGCATCCGTGCAACCCACGGTCACTAAGTCCTTGTTCACGGAACGTAGCCAGTCATTGGCTACCATGGGATCAGTTGTTCCCGAAAATTTTGCTGGCCTCAGACGTAGAAATCTGGTGAGCATGTCAAAACCCGGAGGGTTGTTGTTGTTGTTGTTGTTGTTATTGTTGTTGTTGTTGGGGTTGTTGTTGTTATTCTGGTTCTGGATGAATGTTGTCATCATTTGCATAAGCTGTGTTTGCGCATTCATCATTTGTTGCATTTCCGGGGTGATGTTGTTGGGGTTGGGGTTTGCGCGACGGGGAGGCATCTGTGGTTTGTTCAAATAGATAAGAATGAGATACCCATAGATGTTTCGTGCACAATACATCATAAGCAAACACATAACAAGCAACATAAGAATAAAAGTCCAACAACCACATAACATACTAATGAAGTAAAACACACAAGTGGCAAGCCATCCACATGTCGGATGGTCCAATAATAAGTTCGCAACAACAAGTATGAATATGAAAGGTAAACGAGTAGTCAAGTCTACTCATCAGCATCTATCTCCTCCTCGACAAAGGTAAGACCTGCGTTCTCCATCGCGGTCTTGTTCTCCTCAATCGTAGTGGTCAAAGAATCAACCTTGGTCTTGAGAGCCCTCTTCTGGGAGCGAAGCCTCTCAATAACCATCTGCTGCTGCTCAAGCTCAAGTCCTTGGACTTGGTTCCTCGGTCATGTCCCGGATCTTCTTGTTCCTATCCTGGATGCGTTTCTCCTGACTCTTGAACTTGCGGTCCTGGGCCTCGAACTTTGTCTCCATTTCCTTGATCATCTCATCCTGCTGCGCAAAAAGCTTGTCCTTCTCGCGAAGCTGCACCTGAAGCTCGTCATTACCTAGCATGACGTTCGTCCTGTACGTATCTACGTGCCTGAGAAGAGTCTCTAAGTCCTGAAGATAAAGACGTATCGGCTCCGCAGTGCTCCTCGAGTCATCCTCAAAGTCGATGGACTCTCCATCAACATCACGTCTTCCGAAGACATGGAAGTGAGTACCCCTAACCTGTCGGGAGTGACGGCGTAACAGTCGTCCTATCAAGTCCTGCATGACTACCTCCATGCCTCTCTCCCTGTCATCGTGCATCAGCTTGAAGAAGATGGCCTCTGTAGTAGGCTCAGTCTGGCGTCCTGGCTGGGTCACCTTGAAGCCCCAGAGGTCCTTCCTCTCGAACTTGGTGAGTGGGTACACCGTGATGGTGGGAAGAGGGAGATCAAGCAGAGTGGTAAGCTCAATGATGTGGGAACCAAAACGAGTAACTCGAAACTCCTCAACGGTGCTGATGGCAATAGGCATCTATTTACAAGATTGAAAAAGTTAGAACAACGCAATTCAAGGTAAATCAAGACAAACATTCATACATATCCATGAAACATAATTGTCACACAAGTCATGCATACATAAATCCATTACATCATTCAAGGTCCATACTTATTTATAATATCTTTCGAAAGTAAGGTGATAAGTGGTGGTCCAACTAACGAAGTGACCTTACAGTCCAATCTCACGGGATCTATTATTAAACACAATGTTCCTAGAGGCAATCCACCAATCTTGCTCTCTTGACTCTATCACTAAGTCTATAACATCTCCCCTTATTTCTTGGTTGGTGTCTTCCAACTCTTGAGTAAGCTCCTTCTCTTTCTCTAAATCCTTTTGGAGGTTGAGCATTCTGCACTTGACTCTAGCACTTAGTTCTTTGATAGTCCTCCAAGCTGCATCCCTGGCTGACTCAAAGAATGTGGTGTGCATGGTAGTGTTGGTGTACATGCAGAATCCCCTTTCTTTGTGGTTGTCTCCCTTGTTTTTGTACAAGTGTAGTTGCACCCACCAATACTCCACTCCTTCATCCATCACTGGAAAGCCCTTGTACACAGCTTCACCATGTGCATCCATAGCTTCCATGAGGTCCTTGAGAATATTGGGAAACTCAGTTTCACACTCCAAGGTCATGGTCATGAGTGGTCCCTTCTTCACGGCTTCGTTGATGGAGTTCATCTACAAAGGAGGTTTGAAAAAGATTAGAAAAGTTTTACGAGAAGAATAGACAAGTGTAGAAGTAGTTGAAAAAAAAAACTTTTTCCTTAGTGGTTTCCAATTCCTAGGGTCATAATCCTACAGGCAACACAGTGCTCTGATACCATCTGTTAGACCCCTCCTTTATAAAGGATAGGATCCCTGTGATTGCAATGCTAGTCCCTGGATCAATGCTAGCATCCACAGTTTAAGATGAAGTACACAGATACAAAGGTCGTTTATTACATTCGTTCCAGAGATAAAAACATAGTCTTTTACAACTCAGGGCCATAGGCCTAATACAAGAGTTTAAGGAATAAGTAAATAAACACAAGTCTTCATCTTCATGTGCCACAGGCAAGCATGTTGAGTGTAGACTCATGACTCCTATTCATCATCGGAGTAACCTGCAACATCACAAGTTACAGCCACAGAGGGTCAATACTTTGGAATAGTATTGGCAAGTGATACCTTAGTATATTTTAAGTGGATTATAATACTATATGCATTTTTGGCTAAATGTAGCTTGGCTTGCTTTGCTTGAAATAAGTTTTTCCTATTAGTTGAAATCACTAAGTTTTTCTTGTCAAAAACATTCCCAAGGAACCACCAATAGACATTGAGGTCCTTCTCCCTTGTTCACCCACAAATTTTTATTTAGAAGTTGGAGTGATGAGATTCGTGTAGCTTCCATGTCTTGATGCTCAAAGTTTCCATTTCCTTGGACAAGGCTAAGTACTTAGGTTTTCCATCTGCAGAGGTTGTGCACTTTCCCCACCAGACTTGGTTTCCCAAGAAAGGACCTTTCAGAATCCTTTCCTTAGTCAAATGGACGCGCTCCATCCTATCATCCCATCTACCACCAACTGTCCAAATGACTAAGTTCTAGCAACCTATATGATCAAGGCAGATCCCATATTGCCAAGTGGTTGCACTGTAAGCTTTCTCAACACTTGGCCTCCAAATCCCTTTGTGCCTGGGTGGCTTACCACAAGTGAGATACACAACCCAAGTCCATGGCCTTGTGTAACCACTCAACATAACCCATACTTTCCATTCCACCCAGGAGGTTCATTTGACTTAGTGGTTTTATTAGGAAAGTATAAGTCTCATGACTTAGAAATAATTTTCTTCATAGTAAGTGTAGTTTTCACCAACCCTTGTTTTGCTATAAGCTAGGCTAAGCAAAGTATGGCAACTTATCTTAGGGATAACTCCTTAGCAATTCTACTAGACTACATAGGATTTCCCATCTTTTGCATTAAACAAAATAACATGCAATACTATAACAAAATATCTAATGCTAGTTCAAAAACATGGGACAAATATATTCATGTAAATATCACTTGCCTTGGTAGTGGGGAGAGTAGCACTCTTCACAATCACAATCACTAGCAAAATCTACACAAGAAATTAAAGCATACAATTACACACAATTATATACAATTAAAAAATAATATGAATGCATGCATGCAAGAATTTACTAAGTGTTGATTTTTGAAAATTCTACCAAGTATGCTCATGACTACAGAAACTTAACATGTCACAAGTTTGCCAACTAAACTTATTTGGCCCCAAAATAATATTACCAAATAAATCTATATCTAAAATTAGCCTTAAACTTGTTCTACCAAATAAAATCATTTTAACTGTTACTATATGCTAAATAAATTGGATATTCAGAAAGGCCTTGTTTCACTGAATCCAACGGTATAAAGTTTGCAAAAATCTAACGTGGCAATCGAAAGTTATGAGCATTTGAATTTGGATCAAATTTACGGTTTTAAATCTATTTTCAGATCTAACCTAGCCACCGCGTCATGTTCTTATTCGCCCATACCGTTTGACCTTGGATCGAGCTCACAGTAGTAGGATCTAAATGAAATCTGGCGGCTCGGATCGCGTACCTCTTGGTTTAAGTGGATCTATCCTAGCGCCACGATACAGATCTAACGCTGCTATTGATCGGCCAAGAAGCGGCGGGCGGTGGCTACCGTCGTGAAGTCGATCAGCAGCGGAGGCGGCGCTACAGGGGGTAAGTGAGAACGAGGAGTAGCTCACCGTGCTCAGGAGGTCTTGGCGAAGCTCGTCGTACTCGCGGTTGGTCAAGGGGCGCTCGGGCACGGTTGCGATTGCTCGTCGGAGTGGAGGACGGAGTCGGTGTGTCAGGTGGTCGTCGTGGACGTCGCTGTGAACCATCCCAAGGCAAGACGAGGACACGATTAGATTCACAGAGTCAAGGCAGAGTCGTGTGCTTGAATTAGAAGTCACGGGGCGGTCGGGGCTTACCACTAGAGCTCGCCGGAGTTCGTACTGAAGACGGCGGCGCCCAGTCGATGATGCTGCCGGAGCTACGGTTCATGCGAGGGCAAACGGAATGTGTCAAAAGAAGCACAGAGGCTCACTGAACTAGTTTGCAAGAACGAGAGGCAGAGGGAAGCTCAGAACTCACCGGAATTTGCTGGCGCAGTCGTCGGAGACGGCGGGGTTCTGAAGGGTAATACTCGCACTGGTGGCGCTCTGGGTTGGGTTTGAGAAGAGAGAGGGACAGAGGGGTTCTTATAGCCTGGTCACGGCGAGAATCACTCGCCAATAACTCGAATTGACCTTGAATTAAACAATCGAACGCGTTGATTTGGGGATGAGCGGGTCGTGGGGTGGAGACGATCTTGGCGTGGAAGGCCCGCTTGTTAGCGGTCTTGGAGTTTAGGTGGGGTATGTCTGTCAGCGGCTCAGCGCGTGTGTTTGCGCGTGAGAGAAGAATAAGAAGACCCCGGGTGGGCTTGCTGGGCTCGATTCTTTGGGCAGATTCTAGCAGCCTTGACCTTTTCCTATTTGAGGAGTCCTTTTCTTTTTCTAAATTCATTTTCTTGATATGAATTTGATATGAATTCAAATCCTTTTGAATCCAAACTGCTTTGGGGATTTTTGCAGGGTTTTGTGGATTCATAAACAGTCATTTTAACTAAGTGGTTACTTTGCAAGGCTTGGTCAAGCTTGGGTTTCAAAGTAAACAGAGATTTGCTCTAGTTTGCAAATATTTAAAAAAAAATTGAAACCATTTCTAAATTTGGAATCTTGGGTTAAAAGCTTCACCTAATCTTTCCATCAATAGAGGCAAGCAAACAAGTACCTAGACATTCAAATTTCAAAGGATGATGGCCATTTGAGATAAATTGTCCACATGAAATCATAGCTCAAACTTCTGTCTCTAAATGATTTTTGAGAAAAACCCTGAATGAATGAATGATGCAAAGATGACATGAATGAGTTTTGAAACTATGATTTTTGGGATGTTACACCGGCGGTGTGAAATAAAAGGGGAGCTTGTAAGCTCATGGAGTTTGTATATGTGTTAGAGAAATGCCTGGGCGGCTAGCCTAAGCCATGCCTAATCATGGTGGAAACTTACAGTGTAACCATAATGAGCATTCTATGAAGCATACTCAATAAAACCTATGCAAATAGCAAATAAAAAGATCGCTGAGATGCTCATTGTCTTGTTGCCTTGTCATTTTGATATGGGATAGCTCCTGTATCATGGGGCAAGGGGTACCCCCTTGGAGGTTCTCTATGATACACATATACTTACAATGACAAGAACTTGCTTGTGACCAAAGTTGAGTAGCATGAGCTTAGGTACTCGTAAGCAAGGGGAATGAGATTTTCAACTTATTACTTGTCAAGCATATACTCATATTTGTGTCACTTTAACCTTAATCACTTCAAGATTCTTATGATAGGGGCAATGAGAGATGAAAGCTAATAAGTACCATAATTTTTGGAAGGTCTTTACGAAACTTGAAATCCCTGCTTCCCTCTTTGAAGGGCCTTTCTTTTTTACTTTTTGTTGAGTCTCCACCTTCTACCTTTAGGAACCAATTAAGAGAGCATAGTTTTCATTCTTAGTTTATTGTGCATTCTCCCAAAACTTATTGATTGATTCATAATGTTGATATTGCTTGTTCTTAAATTATTTGTATCTAGTCACCCTTATGAACTTTGAAGGTGTCATATGCATTTATGTTTTGCTACTCCATGAGGGACAAGCTAAAATACCACTCTTGCTACGTTTTCTATATGTGAAACAAACAAACATCTTTAAATGCATTGTTATTCATGATCATTTGGTTGTACCTTTGCATGTTGCAACATAGTTGTTATGTCTTAATGTTAGAACTAAATCTTTCATGCTCATGTTTAGAGTACTTCGATCCCAGCTATCAATGCTTTACAAATAGTTTGATCAAGAGTGTGATGGGGCATGTGACCTCGAAAATTATTCTTTTTATCACTTACCTACTCGAGGACGAGCAGGAGTTAAGCTTGGGGATGCTTGATACGTCGTAAACGTATCTATAATTTTTTATGCTCCATGCTTGTTTTGTATTAACTTTATTATGTTTTGTCTACACTTTGAGGCATTTTTATACATTTTCTGGAACTAATCTATTAACAAGATGCCACAATGCCAGTTGCCTGTTTTCTGCTGTTTTTGGTTTCAGAAAAGCTAGTAAAAAGATATTCTCTGAATTGGACGGAACAAAAGTCGAAGTCAATATTTTACCTTAACAAAGACAGAGTCCATAGGGGGTACGAAGAGGCGCCACAAGGCGGCCACACCACCCCTAGGCGCGGATCCACCCTAGGTCACACCAGGGCATGGTGTGGGCCCCTCGGGCGCCCACCGACCTTGCCCCTTCGCCTATAAAAGCACCCTGATGCAGAAACCCTAAGTACCTGATAAAATCTCCACGAAACAGTCTGTAGCCGCTGCCACCATCGTCCCTATATCGGGGGATCTGAAGCTATTCCCGGCACCCTGCCAGAGGGGAGAGATCATCCTGGAGGCCTTCTTCATCACTATGCCAGCCTCCGGTATGATGCGTGAGTAGTTCACCCTTGTACTATGGGTCCATACAGTAGCTAGATGGATGTTTCTCCTCCTTTGTTCTATCATGTTTAGATCTTGTGACTCCGTTCATGATCAAGATCATATATTTGTAATCATACATGTTGTGTTTGTGGGGATCGACGGATATTGAGATACTATGTTAGATTGATTATTGATTCTGTCATGTCTATGTTATTTGTGATCTTGCATGCTCTCCATTTTTCGTAGATGCTTTGGCCAAGTAGATGCTTGCAACTCCAAGAGGGAGTATTTATCCTCGATAGTAGGTTCATGCCTCTAGTAATCTAGGGAAGTGACAGAAATCTCTAAGGTTGTAGATGTGTTGTGTCTACTAGGGAGAAAACAACAACCCTTTGTCCATGGGGCAATTGTATTGTTTACTTTACACACATTGCTTAATGCAATTATCTGTTGCTTGCAACTTAATAATGGAAGGGGTTCGGATGATAACCTAAAGGTGGATTAGTAGTCATAGATGCAGTTGGATTATGGTCTATGTATTATGTTGTAATGCCCAATAAAATGTCATAGGAGTCAAGATGTCTAGTATATGCATTGTTATGATTTCTCAATCTGTCAATTTCCCCGCTATAATTTGTTCACCCAGCATGTTATCTATCTTAAAGAGAACACCTCTAGTGAACTGTGGACCCCGGTCAATTCCTTTATCATTGATACACCATCTACTATTTACCGTTTTACTATTTACTTTCTACAAGCAACTACTATCTTCCACAATATACGTTTAATCCTTTGTTTTCAGCAAACATGTGAGATTGACAACCTCATAGTAAGTTGGGGCAAAGTATTGAGTTTGTGTTGTTTCTTTACTCCTACTGGTTTGATAACCTTGGTTTTATAACTGAGGGAAAACTTGCTGCTGTTCTCATCACACCTTGCTCTTGGGGTCTCCTAGGCTCTATGTCAACTGAGCCACCATCAGCATGCATCCAGCCTAGGTACCCCATGGGACACCCAAAACATTTTTTCCTGAAAATTGAGTGTGTCTTATAGGGTACCTATAGTTATAAACCGCCTTTACTGGACTGTAACTCAAGAAAAATACAGTATATGCTTGCACCACGGGTTAAATACCCACCTCCCGGGAATGGCCATGCACCATGATGTAGCATGCATGAAAATTGACTCGGGCCCTTGGGCGCGCCCTAATCTTGCATCTACTTTGAAAAAACCATTTTTTTGGGTTCAGAAAATAGAAATTCAAGATTTCTCCAAATAACCATGAAATCTCTAGTTGGATAAGTTGCTTGCGATGGAGAGAGGGAGCTAGGTGCCGGGTTTGGGCTCAATTTCATAGAGTGGTTCCATGTTCTAGGTAGAAAAGGGGGGATCTAGGATTGAAAGCCATGTTAACTCACACTTGATAGACATCTGGGTGGTGCCTTGGCTTCCAAAATACCTGGTATGCCTTGCTTATGATTTTATGGGAGCAGTGGGTCGCATGTAAGGGCTCCAAGAGTTGTTTTCACATTTATCTAATTTTTTTAGATTTAGTTTGGTGTTGTCCAAAAAATGGACAAACCCGGCGGCGGACGCGGCAACGCAAGGACTGGTGCAGTCTTGGACCTAGGCATGCATCCATTCTAGGTACCCCATGGGACACCCAAAAAAATTCCTGAAATTGAGAGTGTCTTATAGGGTACCTATAGTTAGTAACTACCTTTACCGGGTCGTAACTCAATAAAAATACAGTATATCCTTGCACCACGAGATAAATACCTACCTCCAAGGAATGGTCATACACCATGATGTAGCATGCGTGTAAATTGCCTTGGGCCCTTGGGCGCGCCCTAATCTTGCACCTCCTTTGGAAAAACACTGTTTTCTCAGGTTTAGAAAATGGTAAGTCAAGATTTCTCCAAATGACCATGAAATATCTAGTTGGAGAGGTTGCTTGCGATGCAGAGAAGGAGCTAGGTGTCGGTTTGGGCTCAATCCATGGAGTGGTTCCATGTTCTGGGCAGCGAGGGGGGATCTAGGGTTGAAAGCCATGTTAACTCACACTCGATAGACATCCGGGTGGTGCCTTGGCTTCCAAAGTACCTGGTATGTCTTGCTTATGATTTTATGAGGGCAGTGGGTCACATGCGAGGGCTCCAAGAGTTGTTTTCACACTTTTCATATTTTTATAGATTTTGTTTGGTGTTGTCCAAAAAAACGGCCAAACCCGGTGGCGGCCGTGGCAACGCAAGGGTCGGTGTAGCCTTGGACTTAGGCATGCATCCAGCCTAGGTACCCCATGGGACACCCCAAAACATTTTTTCCTGAAAATTGAGAGTGTCTTATGTACCTATTGTTATAACCCGCCTTTACCGGGCCATAACTCAAGAAAAATACAGTATATGCTTACACTATGAGATAAATACCCACCTCTCGGGAATGGCCATGCACCATGATGTGGCATGCGTGAAAATTGCCTTGGGCCCTTGGGCGCGCACTAATCTTGCACCTCCTTTGGAAAAACATCACTTTTTGGAGTTTATAAAAAGGAAAGTCAAGATTTCTCCAATTGACCATGAAATCTCTAGTTAGAGAATTTGCTTGTGATGTAGAGAGGGAGCTAGGTGCCGAGTTTGGGCTCAATCTATCGAGTGGTTCCATGTTGTGGGCAGCGAGGGCGGGATCTAGGGTTGAAATCCATGTTAATTCACACTCGATAGACATCTGGGTGGTGCCTTGTCTTACAAATTACATGGTATGCTTTTTCTGATGATTTATGAGGGCAATGGGTCACATGCGAGGCCTCCAAGATCTGTTTTGAAAAAACTTCTGTTTTTTAGATTTTGTTTGGTGCTGTCCAAAAAAGGCCAAACCCGGCAGCGGCCGTGGCAACACAAGGGTCGATGCATCCTTCGACCTTGGCATGCATCCAACCTAGGTACCCCATGGTACACCCAAAAACATTTTTTCCTAAAAATTGATAGTGTCTTATAGTGTACTATAGTTAGAAACCGCCTTTACCGAGCTGTAACCCAAGGAAAATACAGTATATGCTTGCACCACGCGATAAATACCCACCCCCTAGGAATGGCCGTGCACCATGATATAGCATGCATGAAAATTGCCTCGGGCCCTTGGGCGCGCCCTAATCTTGCACCTCCTTTGGAAAAACACTAGTTTTTAGGGTTCAGAAAATGGATAGACAAGATTTCTCCAATAAATGACCACAAAATCTCTAGTTAGAGAAGTTGCTTGCGATGTAGAGAGGGATCTAGGTGCCTGGTTTAGGCTCAATACATGGAGTGGTTCCATGTTCTGGGAAGCGAGGGGGTCCAGGGTTGAAAGCCATGTTAACACACAATCGATAGACATCCTGGTGGTGCCTTGGCTTACAAAGTACCTAGTATGTCTTGCTTATGATTTTATGAGGACAGTGGGTCACATGCGAGGGCTCCAAGTGATGTTTTCACATTTTTATGATTTTTTTAGATTTTGTTTGGTGTTGTCCAAAAAAGGCCAAACCGGCGGCGGTCGCAGAATCGCAAGGGTCGGTGCATTCTTGAACATAGGCACGCATCCAGCCTAGGTACCCCATGGTACACCCAAAAACATTTTTTTCCAAAAAATTGAGTGTTTTATAGGGTACCTACAGTTAGAAACCTCCTTTACCGGGTCGTAACTAAAGAAAAATACAGTATATGCTTGCACCACGAGATAAATGCCCACCTCCCGGGAACGGCCATGCACCATGATGTAGCATGCGTGAAAATTGCCTCGGGCCCTTGGGCGCGCCCTAATCTTGCACCTCCTTTGGAAAAACATCAGTTTTTCGGGTTAAGAAAATGGAAAGTCAAGATTTCTCCAAATGACCACAAAATCTCTAGTTGTAGAAGTTGCTTGCGATGCAGAGAGGGAGATAGGTACCAGGTTTGGGCTCAATCCATGGAGTGGTTCCATGTTCTGGGCAGCGAGGGGTATCTAGGGTGGAAAGCCATGTTAACTCAAACTCGATAGACATCCGGGTGGAGCCTTGGATTCCAAAGTACCTGGTATGCCTCGCTTATGATTTTATGAGGGCAACGGGTCACATGCGAAGGCTCCAAGAGTTGTTTTAAAATTTTCTAATTTTTTTATTTTGTTTGGTGTTGTCCAAAAAAATTCCAAACACGGCGGCGGCCGCGGCAATGCAAGGGTCAGTGCAGTCTTGGACCTAGGCATGCATCCAGCCTAGGTACCCCATGGGATACCCAAAAACATTTTTTCCTGAAAATTGAGAGTGTATTATAGGGTACCTATAGTTAGAAACCGCCTTTACCGGGCCATAACACAAGAAAAATACAGTATATGCTTGCACCACGGGGTAAATACTCACCTCCGGAGAATGTCCATGCACCATGATGTAGCATGCGTGAAAATTGCCTCGGGCCCTTGGGCGCGCCCTAATCTTGCACCTCCTTTGGAAAAACACCGGTTTTTGGGGTTCAGAAAATGGAAAGTCAAGATTTTTCAATTGACTAGGAAATATATAGTTGGAGAAGTTGCTTGCGATGTAGAGAGGGGTCTAGGTGTCGGGTTTGGGCTCAATCCATGGAGTGGCTCCATGTTCTGGGAAGCGAGGGGGATCTAGGGTTGATAGTCATGTTAACTCACACTCAATAGACATCCGGGTGGTGCCTAGGCTTCCAAAGTACATGGTATGCCTTCCTTATGATTTTATGAGGGCAGTGGGTCATATGCGAGGGCTCCAAGAGATGTTTCCACATTTTTCTGATTTTTTAGATTTTGTTTGGTCTTGTACAAAAAAAGGCCAAACCCGGTGGCGGTCGCGGCAGCGCAAGGGTCAGTGTTGTGTTGGACCTAGGCTTGCATCCAGCCTAGGTACCCCATGGGACACCCAAAAACATTCTTTTCCTGAAAATTAAGTGTCTTATAGGGTACCTACAGTTAGAAACCGCCTTTACCGGGCCGTAACTTAAGAAAAATGCAGCATGTGCTTGAACCATGAGATAAATACCCACCTCCCGGGAATGGCCATGCACCATAATTTAGCATATGTGAAAATTGCCTCGGGCCCTTGGGCGCCCCCTAATCTTACACCTCCTTTGGAAAAACACCGGTTTTTCAGGTTCAAATAATGGAAAGTCAAGATTTCTCCAATAAATGACCATGAAATCTCTAGTAGGAGAAGTTGCTTGTGATCTAGAGAGAGCTAGGTTTGGGCTCAATCCATGGAGTGGTTCCATGTTCTGGGCAGCGAGGGGGGTCTAGGGTTGAAAGCCATGTTAACTCACACTCGATAGACATCCGGGTGGTGCCTTGGCTTCCAAAATACCTGGTATTCCTTTCTGATGATTTTATGAGGGCAGTGGGTCACATGCGAGGGCTCCAATATCTGTATTGACATATTTCTATTTTCTTAGGATTTGTTTGGTGCTATCCAAAAAAGGCCAAACCCGGTGACGACCGCGGCAACGCAAGGGTCGGTGCAGTCTTGGACCTAGGCATGCATGCATCCTAGGTACCCTATGGTACAACCAAAAACATTTTTTCCTAAAAATTGGGAGTGTCTTATAGGGTACCTACAGTTCAAAACCACCTTTACCGGGTTGTAACTCTAGAAAAATATAGTATATGCTTGCACCACGAGATAAATACCCACCTCCCGGGAATGGCCAGGCACCATGATGTATCATGCATGAAAATTGCCTCAGGCCCTTGGGCGCGCCCTAATCTTGCACCTCCTTTGGAAAAACACCGGTTTTTCGGGTTCAGAAAATGTAAAGTCAAGATTTCTCCAAATGACCACGAAATCTCTAGTTGGAGAAGTTGCTTGCGATGCACAGAGGGATCTAGGTGTCGGGTTTAGGCTCAATCCATGGAGTGGTTCCATGTTCTGGGCATCGAGGGGGGATCTAGAGTTGAAAACCATGTTAACTCAGTTTTTCCCTCTATGCTAACCCCGAATACTCAGAAAATACCTTACTATAGCTCACCCAGAAACCAGCACAACCTGATCGGTTCAGACAGTTGTCACACAAATCGTGCCCATCAACCGTTGATCCTCTTTGATCTAACGACCACATGAAATATTTATAGTACCAACAACCCAATATTATAGCAAGAAATGGTAGTTACAACAATCAAAATGCTGAACGTTGGAGTTATATAACAATACAAACAATAGAACATTACTCTACTCATCGTTGTCATCCTCTCTATCGCAGCCGTCAGTTTCCTCCAATGACTCGTCGGCAACAACCTCCTCGTACATACGCGCCCTCTCCTCGTCGGATTCCTCCTCCTCCTTGGCGCTCCTCCGTCTCTGCCGGTGCACCGCGCTTCTCAAGCATGGTGGGTACGATAAGCTTAGACGTTGTGGTGTCCTCGAGCGCCAATGTGATGGATCCAGGCACGGTTGGACACGTCGTGGTGCCTTAGATAGCTGTCGGCAGGCATGAAAGATGTCGCGATGATCGGGTGATGCAGGACGGTCGGCCACTGGCAATTATTTGCCACTGCCACGACGCGGTTCCATCCTATGCAAGGAAGTTGTTCGGAATGCGCAATGGCGGGTACGCAGAGTTGGGTGTCGATCCTATAAGGGGCACGAGGAGCATGCTCATAGTATTTTTTTTGCGAATTCGCATACACGTAGTCTAGTCATGTAAAAATTGTACTACATCATAAAATATCTATGTACTAGGAGTGTAGTCATGTAAAAAATCACAAAATGCGTCATATGCCTGTGTCGGGAAGTGTCCAGTGCGTGCATGTCGACGTGGAGTTCAACGTATCAGCATCTTGTGTCTGTGTAGCAGTTGTGCGTGTCATGCCAACCCCTTGAACACATGACGAACACTCGTAAGCACGCACGTTGGACGTGTAGCCCGCAATTACTTCCTCCTTGTCCTACCCCGGCCCTTTTATCCATGGTATTTTAGGCTGCACGTGTCGAAGCCCATTGAACCGTCCATCGCATTAAAGTCGGTCCAATCGAGTCTCATCGTGTGGACTACGGGATTTTATTCACTGGTTCTGCTAGTCTCCCTTCGTTGAGAAGGAAGCAACATAGGTCATCGATTAACAAACAAACGGTGGATGTTGGTTGAGATAGCACCGGATTAAATGGTGGTCTTGTAAGACTGTACCACGGAGTGGACTCTTTGACCATTCTCCCGCACCCATCACTTTCTTCTTCCTCCTGCCCCCACTTTCCTCCATTTGCATTAGCCATGGCTCCCCAAAGAGATGTGGATCGACCGTGCACGTGGAGAGAAACAAAATAACTCGCCGCCAGAAACTTCTTGCTCAACTAGCTGCTCAATCCTCCCTCGCACAGAGGCCCAATCTCTCCTACCAATGGTGCTGAATGTTCTAGCAGGCGAGGGCTCTTCCTGGTACAGTCTTCTTCTTCTTCTCTTTTTATTCTGCTATGTCTACTTCTTCTTCTTGTTGTTACTGTACTACATATTCCAGGGCAACCGTGGACCCTGAAACCAGCATGATGGTGGCGGCATCACATGACCTGTTCGGCCCCGTTCCCTGGCTCAGTGAGGTAGGAAATCCCCACACATTTTACCACTCATAATGCCGCTGACATGCATTTGGTTTTATTTTTGAGATTCTAAATGTGGAAATATTAGATCATGTCTGCTCACAAGTAGCCTCCAAGTAGGGACCATGCTCAATCCTTTTATTCATATTGTTCTTCATAGACACATTGGGGTTTTTGTGATTTGAATATTATCCTTCCCTAGAACCTACAGTACAATTATAGAGTACCTTTTAAATAACATGAACGATGCAGCAAGCAAAGGTCGATTGCCGAGACAAGGTGTCCGCGGTCAATGCCAAGATTGACAACCAACTCTAGAGTGCACGCTCCCTAACCCATGCCAATGATCGCTTTCGAAGGCATTTGTCTCTGCAGAAGGAGATCACGCTTGATTTTTCACTTGACATCAAGAGGATCGAAGCAGAGCACGACGAGCTGCAGAGGGTGATCGATAAGCTGTAGAAGTTGATCATGCACAACTTGACCAAACAAGATCTAGCCATCAGGTTAATTACGCAGCTCATGGGTGACAATAAGAATCTCCAGAATAGATGAATCCTCTAGCAGGAGGAAGCCACCAAGGCACTCAGAGAATGCATTAACGAATCAAAGGATGCTATCGAAGCCTACAATGATAGGGAATGTTGCCTGGATGTAGTGAGATGGATGAAGAAGGACATGGGTTGAGGTATCACCATGCTCGAGGGTCTAAAGAAGGAGAACGAGGAGCTAAGGGACAAGATGGAGGCGTATCGGGAAATGCCCAAGTCAGATTCTGAGTAGAGAGGGTAGGAATATCAGTTCATGCTCCATTGCTTTTGTAATTTATATATATCGTGCAATTAAGGAATCATGGAGCAACTCCTTATTTCTCTGTCTATCTTACTTGCATGTCAACTAAATTATGGGTTTGTGTTCTCATGAATGGACATCATCCTTTCTTTCCATTATGTATCTGAGCTTGCTTTTAGATTATGACTATGCCACTACTATTTGGTTACATTGGAAAAACCCACAGCACCCTTAGTTGGAGATAGTCCTAGGTTGCTTTGAAATTGAAATTAGGACTATGCCACTATTTTATCTCGTTGAAATATTGGGAAAAAGCCTATATTGCTCTGACATTGAAATTAGGACTGTGCCACTAGTTTATCCTGTTGAATTAGGAAAAAGCCTGTATTGCGCTGACATTGGAATTAGCAGTATGCCACTAGTTGATTCTGTTAAATTTTGAACAATCCTAGATTGCTCCGTCCTTCAAATTATGACTTTGACACTAGTTAATTGTTTAAATTATGGAAACTAACCACATTTTTTGTTGTAGCAGAAGAAGCGAAAGTTCAACCCAGAACTGCCAACCTTGCTAAAGGACAAGATGGCTATCTAAATGAAGAAGCAGAATTTTCAGAAACTGGCCTATTATCTCCTGAGAGAAGAAGTCGCGATCCTTATGACAAGTGCCACAATCTGAAGATGGACATTGCTGGCTAGAAGGAACTTCACAAGAAAGGTCTCGCCACAGAGCGTGCAAAGGAGGAGATCATCAAGGAGCTAATGGGGGGTAATCTTAAACTTATTGATAAGCTTGTCGCATCCCAGACAGAGTGCTTGAACCTGTAGGAGGTGCATGTCCAAGTACTGAGGGATTAGGTAAAAACCAAAGCGGACCTGATCGAACGAACCCTCCAACTGGAGGATCTCAGGAAGGAAAACAAGCATCTCTGCGCCACGCTCAGTGCAAACTATAAGCTCTTCTGAAATTAGTTTGCAAACTATGTGTTCTGACGGACCAAATCGTGTTTTATCCATGTAGTAGTGATTTTGTAAACATGGACCTAACTCTATGCAAACTATGCTTTCTTCTGAAAGGTTATTTTTCTCAAGGATTGAGTTTTGATTAGTTAAGATATCACAATTGCAAGTCTTACAGTTAACTAGTTTCAGATACTGCCACGGCATAAATTATTCATCTAAAATTTCCTTCATCCTCTATAGTTTTTCCTTGTTTACCTCGTGCTCCTTCTTCAGATCCTTCAACAGATCCACAATGCAGTACTCCAGCTTATTCTTCTCTTCCATGAGTTGATACCTCTCCTTTTCTACCTTCTAAAGATTTTGTGCAGTTCCCACCACCAAGCTCCCATTGATTGTGTCATTTAGTTCTGACTGTAAATTCTTGATTTCCTATTCTAGCTCCTTATTTCCTACCAAGAGCTTGTAATTTTTTTCAACTGCATCACAGGCATCAGTAAATCTCCCCAACATTTCGAGCTCATACATATCCCACAACTAGACCAAACATTTCTTCAGTGCGTATGGCCACTCAAGATCCACCCACTCTACTGCTTTACACACCGGGCCAACCTAAAAAAACATGTGACCTAATTATCAACATAACACTACACAATTTTCTTCATGTCACCATTGTACATAACAAAACCAAACATGATTTGTATAGCCCAAAAACCTTCTCCCAGTGTTACTGCCTTCAAATGCAACATATTTCCTTAGTTTTAGCCCATGGTCACATGATACTTTCCAATCGAGATCCAGGCCCTCCCAATCGGGGTCATAGATCATGAGTGGTACCTATAAGGGAACGAAAAGCTAGAAATAAGCACGATTGCATGAACATTTCAAGTCTCGGATCGAGGTAATTACCAATGCCTAACCATTTCTGAGAAAACATAGGAACTCACATCATGAGGGAAGACTTGATGACAGAGAGAAGGTTGTCGTTGCTCGACTGTTCGTCCTCATCTTCCAGGACGTCATGGTGAATGCGGCCGCGGCAACGTATCGACAATGGTGAGGAGAGAGAGGAGGGAAGTGAGTGGAGAGAGCAATAGTAGGGAAAGTGAAGTGCGTCAACGTTACAACATTGACTAAATTGGCATGTTACAATGGTTTAATTGATACAATGCCCCGTGGCTGGATTACTGTATCATATCTAATAGTTTTTATCTTCCTTCATTTTAATTTGTAGTATTAATCATGTACTTCCTCCTTCCCAATTTGTTTGACTTATAGCAACATACAAAATGTTATCTACTGAACAATATAGGATTAGGGTTTATGGTTTAGGGTCTAATGAACTGTTTATTGCACTAATCCCTTAACCCTTAATCATAAATCCTAGACCTCTCCATCCAATAGATCATTGTCTCCTACTTAGTAAGTTTTTTTCCTAAACCCTACGCTCATTCATCCATAATAGTACTTTCTTCTAAGTAACAGGTAGTTATCCAGCGATTAGTCAAATTACTGATCTCACAGAGCATTATATTACATCATAATCATGTCAACTACATACTTATGTATCACCTTGTTCAGTGATGGTTTCAATGACTGATATGTCCAAAAATCCCAACAACTCACATAACATTATATTACAATCTCTCAACAATCATAATATCAGAAATAACTATATTACATCATCTCAGCAAACATAATCATGTCGACTACAATGTACTTATGTCTTATTACAACAATGATGGTTTCATCGAGTGATATGTCCAAAAATCTCAATAGCTCATAGAACATCGGATTGCAATCTATGAACAAACATGTAGTGGTCCCAACCTAATAAGGTAGAGATCCCTGTGTTTACAGTGCTAGTCCCTGGATCGAATAGCTAGCACCCATAGTTTAAGATGTAATATCCAGAAACGAAGGTCATATTACAACTCATAACCAGGAATAAAATAGTTCATTACAACTTACATAGATCATATGGCTATCTTATTACAAAGCAGCAGATATAATTATATTGCATGGAGTCCTTCATCTTCATGTGCCACAGGCAATCATGTTGGTTGTAGACTTGTAATCCCTACTCAACAAACTTCACTAACATCAAACAAACCTGCAACATAATAAGTTACAGCCACAAGGGTCAATACATTTGAATTGTATTGGCAAGTGATATCATATTGATATGGAGAATCTAACATCTACATGAATATTTGTCTAAGTGGAGTTTTGGCTGTCCTTTGTATAAAATAAGTTTTCCTATCCTTTGAAAATAGTTTTTCTCTTTTCAAAACATTTCATCACACAAGGCACATTGGATACACACCAGGTTCTTCCCTTGTTCACCCAACAAGTTTTATCTTAGAAAAATTGGGATGAGGGGATCCTTGATCATTTCAATGTCTTTGATGCTCAAAATGTCCATTACCGGGGAGATGGCTAAATACTTAGGTTTTACCCTCTCTAGAGGTTGTGCACTTTTCCCACAAGACTCGACATGCATCGAGACGATACTTTTCAGAAACAATCCCTCATATCAGCACAAACGCGTTCCATCCTATCATCACTTACACCAATTGTATGTCTGTCTGAGTTCTTGTAACTTAGTTTGTCAAGGCAGAGCCCATATGCCATCTGGCTGCACTGGAAGCTTCTTAACACAAAACATCTCAAATCTCTTTGTTCCTGGGTGGCCAACCACAAGTGTGATACACAAGGTAAACCATAGACATGGGCCTTGTGTAACCACTCAACACAAACCATTCTCACCATTCCACCCAGGTGATTCATTCACATAGTTGTTTTATTAATTCAAAACATAGTCATAGACTTTGCATAATATCATAGTATGAATATTCCACCCTTGTATTCTAATATCTAGGCTAAGCATACTAGCACAACTTGTCTCTTGTATTAGGAAGATTCCTACCAAGATATATTCTATAGGATCTACTATAGCATAGCAATATATAAAAATAGTCCTATCATGCATACTACAAAAATATCACTAATGCAATATTGAAAATATAGGACTTTTGATGACCAAAGTATCACTTGCATCTTTAGTAGAGAAACTAGGTACTCTTCTTGATCTTGCAATTGTCACACTCCTCAAGGTTCACTACAATACAATCAAGCAAAGCACTCATTCAAAACTAGCACTCAAACAAATAACAAAACAATAAAAAAAGAAATGCATGCAAGCATGCAAAAGGTTGTTTTATTGAAAAAGTGGTTTCTAACAAGGCTCTAAACATTTAAAAACACCTACTGGTCATTTATAAAAGTGGAAATCCATTTAAAAACAAGTTAGTGAAAATAGGCCTTTTAAATCATTTTTGTTTTGCTAGAAATGCCTTTTATTCTAAGTAATAATTTCTAGTGTTAACAAAATATATTTTTAAATTCATATGTTAGTTTTTATGGTCATAGGGTTCAAATAAAATCCATTTGCAAAAGGTTTCACACAAAAATAATTTTTAGAACAATTTTTATACTCAAAATAGTCCTATTAATGTTTCTGCATAAAAACCAAAAAAATTAGAATAAAATGACAAAACCAGGGCCATAGTTGCAAAGTACACATTTTTCTGAATTCATTGATATAAATTTTGTAATTTTTGGACAAACAGATCAAAAGTTATTGATTTTACAAAATCAAACAACTAATACATCAAATTCTGGTTTTTAAAACAACAGCCTGGACACGTGCCTTGTTTTTAATGGCCGGTACCGCTTCGGGTGGATCGAGCAACATGCACCATTGAATCTAATTAACATCACACATATCAGATCGAACGATACCTCTTTGCTAAGTGATTCCATACTAACCTTGCGATCTAGATCTAATGGACGAGATTGCTCTGGCCAAGAACTGGCGGCGCTACTGGCGACGCGCGGCGGCGGCGCTCTGTCGATGGCGGTCCAGCGATTCTAGGAGTAAAGGGAGGGGTACAGGGTGTTACCAGAGTCACCGTGGCGAGGGGATGCTCAATGTGGTCGTGGTTGGCGAAGGGGCGCACGGGGTCGACGGGAATTCCTCGCTGGAGATGTTCCTGGCGTCGGATGCTCGAAGTCGTTGACGGTCGCGAGCCTACAGTGCGTCAGTGGACAAACCAAAAGCGTTAGAGTGTGCACGCGAGGACAGGGGATGCGGCAAAGCAAACCAGAGGCGAGGGGGAGGTCAGACCTCACTGAAATCGTTGTTGAAGCTCGTCGGAGGGAGCAGTGGTTCGAGCAAAAAAATATTGTAGCCTACGGGCTCCGGTGGCGTGGGAATTGAGGGGAAACAGAGAGGAGAGGGTGGAGAATAAGAAGGCATGGTCAAAGACAGGAATTACTTGTGAAGTTAATCGAATTCAATCAATTTGAAACGGCCAAAAACGGCGAGGGGAGAAGGGCGAGGTCAACGCGTTGGGGACGAAGATGACAACGTGGCGATGGGGTCGGCTTGCCAACGAGTGGGTGCAGAGAGGGGGCGGTGAGAAAAGATCTGCGGGGAGAGAGAGGATGTGACCCCGGGTGGGCTGGTGTTGGGCCAAGCTGGGCTGGGGGTGCTGGGTTGGGTCTTTTTCTATTTTTTTTCTTATTATTTTCCTTTTTGTGTTTATATTTTCTATTTTTAAATTCAAACCTCCACCAACCTTTTCAGTAGGTTTTAAACAAAATGTGAGTTGATTAAAATAGTCCACTTTGGAATAATCCAAATATTTTACTTATGATTTAATATTTATTTAAGTGAGGCAGTTTGTCTTTATTTAAATAAAATTGAATATGGTTCAAACCCATATAATTTATTCAAATAATATTTTATTCCTGTATATTATTTAATATACTTTTATTCCTTTTACTTATGGATTTTAACCATGATTTAAATTGTCTTTGAAACAATTCTTATTTATTTTAATTCTTTCTTTATTTTATAAAATTCATATCTTTTTATTTATAGCTCCAAAATTAGTGATTCCACTTTGTAAAATTTTATTTAATATTTATTTATCCTTTTAAACCCTTTTAGGATTACTTTGCTCATAATTTGGTATGGATTTTAGCTAGGAGTTTTATTATTCTTGGAATTACTTTCTTTTATCTTATTAAAATCATAAGTTTTTATCCATGGCTCCAAATTGAATGAAATCAATTCCCATGGATTTATAATATTTTTGTTTAACATTTTTGGTCATTTAGAAATGTTTATTGATAAATTTTTATATGGAACAAATCCATAGTCTTGAAGTGATCTTGGAGATGATTTCTTCCATTAGGGTTTAGGGTTTTAGTTTAACTTGTCCAAGTGCTTTAAACTCAAGATACATTCCATGCAAGGATCCATTTGGTTTGTTTGAAAATTTGTTTGTTGCCTTTTCATTCAAATTTTTATTCAAGTAGGGTTTTGATGTTTCCATTTAGGAGAAAAAGTTTCTTTTCACCCTAAATTTCATCATTTCTTTCTTTTGTTTGTTTAATTTTCACATTTCAAAATTTGGAAAATTTTGGGATGTGACAAAACACGACCACAACAAAACAATTTCAAAGCAACAACAATCTTTGTTACAAATATAGGCAGGGGAACTCTGCGGTCTATATGACAAGCCCTGGGTAGCAGCTCTCATCAGATCTGATCAATGTCTATCGCCGCATTCTATTCAGCCACAATAGGGGCCTCTTCATCCACTATAACTTGTTCAGCAACATCAGAAATTCACCTCTCACTCTTCTCACGGGTGGTTTTCTTTGAGATATGGGTTGCATGACCCCGCACTACAGTCGAACACTTCGTCGTTGGCCTAGCTTTTATCTTCAACCCGATGCTCGTAGGTACCCTGTTAGCAGACTTCTGGCTGACCTCCTCGCTAACCTAGGCTACCAATCATCTTTCTCAGTTAAACAAGAGTTGTGTTTTTGGAATCGACGGCTATCTCCATAGTACATGACAAAACTGGCTTATTAACTCTGTCATCAAGTTTTGCCATGTATGAATCCACCTCTAGATGTATATTGAACTTATCTTGATCAGCAGCTGGTGGTCCATAAACTTGAGTAGTAGAAGCTCTGGCAACAAGATCTCTAGTATCTGTATACATATCATCATTTATCGCTTCAACTTTCACCTTACGATCAGCTGCACAACACTCTCAAAGCATCTTAAGATCATGAGAGTACTCAGTTTGCATATAGGTACCACTCATGTTACGCCACACCAATTTTTCCCTCTGTCTAAATCCCCAAGGAATCCTAGCATGAAGCATATCTATCAATTGTGAAACAGACACAACCTCCTTGCAGTTGATAAGCGGACGCACATCCTTCCCGAACACAACCCTCTCACAACCAAAATCTAGTTTTGCAGTATACTGACGGACATGAACCGTGAACTCATATAGGTACGTTGCATCGAAGTTGTTCCTAATTTGATTAAAAAGGAGGCCTTTTGGATCATTCCACTCTACTTTGCAGTAACTAACCTACTTGCAAGACAAGGCACAAAAAATAAAAAATTCATCTCTCGCTCTTCTCTCGGGTGGTTTTCTTTGAGATCTAGGTTGCACGACCCTGCACTACAGTCAAACACTCTATTGATGGCCTAGCTTTTCTCTTCAACCTGCTGCTTGTAGGTACCCTGTTAGCAGACTTCTAGCTGACCTCCTCGCTAACATGGGCTGCAGACCCCGCCGCTGCTTCGCTTGTCTGGCGTTGCGCCAGAGATGTTGGCTCTGATGGAGTCAAATTAGTCGCCGACTTTGTTCCGAAGTCGATGATTCGAGCTCGAAGAGTTGATTCGACATGTCGACGTTTAGGCGACAACTGGGAGTTGGGCGTAATAATAATAAATAATATATAATATGACAGGAAAATGAAATTATGTGAGAAAAATAGGAGATTTAGGAACATAAATAACAACTAGCATAAGCATAACTTCAACAACATAAGGTCCAAAAGTTCGAAACACAAATTTAACCCACATAGTTTCAACACAAATTCATGAAAGCTAGTTTCAGACAGCCAAAACCAAGCACTGAAGCAACATCCAAGGCCAAGCACTCCTACACATCAACGTCATCATACTCCAAAGCATCGGAGTTCTCCCCATAAACCTCATTATCTTCACCACCATCAGGCTGAGATTGAGTACCCTCGGTGCCCACCACGGCATCATCAACATCTTCATCATCACAAATGAAGGGATCTTGATCTAACTCGTCTACATTTTGTGGTGCACGTCTAGTGTAGAAATTCCCGCCCCAAGGCTGATTGCGACGAAGAAGCGATGATGATGTAGTGGAAGCAACATCTACTTGGTCCCATATGAGATCATCATCCTCGTGCACTCGCTGGACCACTTCGGCGTCCTTGTCAACCCGCTCATTGTCCCATTAGAACTCTTCTAGGAAGAGAGGGTTAACTTTATTACCTTCATGATGAAGCCTAGCAAATCTCTCCTAAATCTTGCTGTTGAAAGATATGTAGGAAAGATCATCCAACTTCAAATGTCCCAACCTGTTCCTCTTCTTGCTGTGGATCTGAAATTAACATGAAACAATAGCCCATAATTGAACCACTTGCTAATTTCTAGAATTCTGAAATTAAAAACAGCCACAAGAGACTTGTCCACTCTCCCTCTCGAAGGTGCTCCAATTGCGCTCACAAGCAGAGGCTGATGCACATAGACCGACTATACGCCTTGCAACCTTAGTCAGTGGCAATGCTTGGCCACCACCATTTGACTTCCACCAATCAACTAAAAAAATGGGAGCAGCCATATATCAGACATGAGACTTCAAGCTGAAATCAATGAACAAATGATAAAGAAAGAAACTTACGAGGACTCTTTCTTTTCCTTCCATTGATATCTATGTTCGTATCAAAGCAATCACCACGAACTTGTTGGTAGTCATCAGCTAGCACCTCAATAGTTGCAATCATGTCCTCATCACCATCCATCATTTTTGTCACCACTTGATTAAATGTCATCCTCAAGGTTTGTGCATAGTCAGATTATGTCAAAGAACCGGCCAGGATTCAAGAACAAAGCAGCCCCATGTAACTTCTGCATCATTTGATCATCCCAATGCTTCCTATAAATCTGCATTAACTTCTCCAACAATGGCGGATTTCTTGAGAAGCTTTCATTGAGTTTCTTCTTGCATATGTCCATCGCTGTTGTAAGCTGCAAAATTGCTGGATTCTCGTCACCATCAACTAGCCTCAACACAATTAGAATAGGGTGTGATGCTCTTATGCAATCTTCCACGACATTCCAAAATGTCATTGACATCACAACCTCATACACATGCTTTCCTGTTTCAGTTTTTGCTAACTTGTTCTTTGTCCAGAAGTCACTAACAAATAGTTTCCTCAAAGCTTCTTTGTTTTTGTGCATACTTTGCAGCATGTAAAACGTGGTGGCAAACCGAGTAGTTGCTGGCCTCACCAACTCATTCCCATCTGAGTATTGTCTCATCTTATCAAGAAGCTTCAAATGCCTATAAATAAAGGTTGTCACGCGCTTTGCTTTGACAATCCATTCCTTAAATCTGTCTATCTTGGCAATGTTCTCAAGCATTATGTCCAAACAGTGTGCAGCACAAGGGGTCCAATATATCCTAGGATACTCCTCCATTAACAACCTTCCTGCTGCCTTGTAGTTAGAACCATTGTTAGTGCAGATTTGAACAACATTGTCCACACCTATCTCCTCAATTTTCTGCCCAAGCAAGCCTGCCAAGTAAGATGAATCATGTGTCTCACTAGATTCATCCACAGAACCCAAGAAGAATGTCCTTTGGACTATTGACAAGAAAGTTGATCAAGTGTCTTTGCTTCCTATCCGTGCATGCATCCGACATAAGAGTGCATCCATAGATTTTCCAAGCAAGTTATGTTTCTTCCTCATGTCAGATAAATCATTGACAGCTTCTTTGATGTATTTTTTCAGTTGCCTCATGATATCTAGGTGGTTTTAGACCATGTCCATACTGCCCAATTGCTTCAACCATCTCCTCAAAACTTCTAGAGTTTACCACATTGAATGCAATGGCATTGTCATACAAGAACTTGCAAATGTACTTGACAGCCACATGTCTCTCAGCATCACTCTTACTAGACCTAAAAAGCTTTGTTGCTTGGCACCTGGGGCATGCTCATCCTCACTATTTCATCCAGAGATTTCAACAACAATGGAGCATTTTTTAGTTGCTTGGTTGGCGCTGGCTTGAAGAATGCAGCTGCAGCCTTTCTCTTGGAGGTTGTCCCAAAACTTGGAGTTGATTCTCTTGTTGCTCTAGAACCAGTACATGATGCTTGGCTTGCTTGTTCTCTCACTGCCACACTTTCAACATCATCTTGATCACCACCTTCGTCCTCTTCACCATTATCATCTACCTCGACTGGCATCTTTCGTCGCTTCTTATCTATCCATGCTTGCATCTCTTTCTTGATCTCGGTGGTGGTATTCTCAGATACAAGCACATCTCCATAGCCTCCTAACAGATGCTGCTTCATCCTCTTGATACCAGAGGATACAATCTCCCCGCAAAGAAGACACTCGACAACATTTTTGTCTTTGGTTGGCCAATATGCGTATTTCCAACCAGGATCCTTTGACTTGGCTATCCTCTTTGGATCCTTCTTCGGATCATACGCCTCACCTCCATTATCAGCCATCTCAATTTGTAAATTGTTCAACTATTGCTTGATTAGTAACATAATCAGATGACAAATAAGGCATAATAGAGCAGCAAAAGAGGCAGCAAGAAGAATTGCAGAGGGGGCGATGGAGATGGAGCCATGGAGGAGCAGAGCTGCAGAGGGGGCGCTGGAGATAGAGGAGCAGAGCTGCAGAGGGGGGAGCAGCACACGAGAGGGAGGAGCAGAATAGCAGGGTGATATGTCGGAAACGTATCTATAATTTTTGATGTTCCATGCTTGTTTATTATCTACTTTGCTTTGCTTTGTCCACACTTTTCATATGTTTTCTGGTACTAACCTATTAACAAGTTGCCACAGTGCCATTTGCATGTTTTCTTCTGTTTTTGGTTCCAGAAAGGCAGAAAATGAATATTCTCGGAATTGGATGGGACAAAATCCAAAGTGAATATTTTACCGTGGGCAACACGAAGCCAGAATACGAGACGGAGGAGGCTCACCAGGGGGCCACACCCCCTGGTCGGGCGGGTGGGCCCACCCCGCGCCTGGGGGGCGCAGCCGCCCTGGTGGCCCCCCTGCCTCGCCTCTTCGCCAATAAAGTCCCCCCGATGCCAAAACCCTAAGCACCCGATCAAAATTCCACGAAATCGTCTGTAGCCGCCGCCACCATTGTTCCTAAATCGGGGGGATCTGAAGCTCTTCCCGGCACCCTGCCGGAGGGGAGATCATCCTGGAGGCCTTCTTCTTCATCATGCCAGCCTCTGGTATGAAGCGTGAGTAGTTCCACCTTGGACTACAGGTCCATGTAGTAGCTAGATGGTTGTATCTCCTCCTTGTGGTTTCATGTATAGATCTTGTGAGCTCCATTCATGATCAAGATCTAATCTATTTGTAATCATGCATGTTGTGTTTGTGGGGATCCTATGGATATTGAGATTACTATGTCAGATTGATTAATGGTTCTGTCTTATTGATTCTATCATGTCTGTGTTGTTTGTGATCTTGCATGCTCTCCGTTGTTAGTAGTTATCTTGGCCAAGTAGTTCCTAGTGACTCCAAGAGGGGGTACTTATGCTCGATAGTGGGTTCATGCCTCTATTTACCAAGGGAAGTGACAGAAAACTCTTCGGTGGTAGATGTTATGTTTCCACTAGGGAGAAAACAACGGTCTCTTGTTCATGGAACAAGTGGATTGTTTAACTTACACACTTTGCTTAAAGCAGTTGTCTGTTGCTTGCAACTTAATACTGGAGGGGCTTCGGATGATAATCTAAAGGTGGAATTCTAGTCATAGATGCAATTGGATGGCGGTCTATGTATATTGTTGTATTGCCCAATCGAATCTCATAGGATCTTTTTGTCTAGTATTGCATTGTTATGCCTTGCTCAGTCCTATCAATTGCCTTGCTGTAATTTGTTTACCCTGCATGCCATGTTTGTTTATCTAAGGAGAGCACCTCTAGTGAACTATGGACCTGGTCCAATCTTTACCATTGATACATCTTCCATTGTTACTGTTTACTTGCTGCAAACCATCATTACCTTCTAGACCATACATTTAATCCTTTGTTATAGCAAACCGGTGAGCTTGACAACCTCATTGTTCATTGGGGCAAAGTCTTGAGTTTGTGTTGTGCAGGTTTCCATGTTGCTTGCAACACCTTTGAGACGTTGCCTTCCTCCTACTGGTTCGATAACCTCGGTTACTTACTGAGGGAAGACTTGCTGTTGTGCTCTTCACACCTTGCTCTTCGGGTTTCCAATGAAGTGCTCCCACGTCAACACCAGGCGCCATCACGGTGTGCTGGAGCTAGAGGACCAAAACAGCAGGGGCAGAGGCGGAGGAAGAACAGCGGGGACGGAGGCGGAGGTGGAAAATAGACAGGGAGGCGGAGGAGGGAAGAAGAGGATGGAGGCTTACCTGACGATGGAGGTGGAGCAGCCGAAGAACCCTGGCAGCAGCGACGGTGGAGCTTGGTGGCGGCGGCGGTGGGGCTCAGGTCGCCTCTCTGTCTAGCCCAATTGGATACTGTAGGGGTCGATTCCCTCTCACCTCCGCTCAATTAGCGATATCCCTCACCAATTACCGCCAATTTCCCCCCTTTTCGCTGATTCCCCCCCAACAAATCCCGCCAATTTTGGCTAGGTGATCGCCCCAAGCAAGCAAGTCGACGCCCAGGCGAGCGGGCCGATGATTTTTTTTCTGGGCGCCTGCCTAACTCAAAAAGGCCGGTCGTCGCTCCCAGGGCAACCCGACGCCTGGGCGACGTTTAAGTGTCGTTTAGGCGACGACAGGAAAACAAAGGTCGCCGATGTAGCTACCACCTTGGCCTCGCTAAACATGCTGGACATGGATATGGTGGGACATGGATAAAAGGGACCGCTACCGCCGGATTTTGTGTGTGTGGGTGGGAGGGAGAGGGGGCGGGGAGAAAAACGACCATCACCGATGAACCGGATTTAGTATGGGGGAGGGAGAAAAAGAACCCACCGCCGCCGGATTCAGTGTTAGGGGTTAGGGAAGTACAGAAATGGATTTGCCCGTGTGACACGTGTAGGATGACTTAAAAGGGAACGACAGGTACTAATGTAACGGAATATCCTGACATAACGGCTAAGATTCAAAAATATTTTGTTTAGCCAATATTCACTTGAAATACCCCATCGGTAATTACCCCCCCCCCACCCCACCCCACCCCACCCCACACACACACACTTTTCAAATCGTGGTGATTAAATACAACTCTGTGATGCCTTCGCCTGCGAACTTTCAGGCCGCAAGGTAACAAGCCCCCTATGAGTGTGGTGGTAAAAGAGCAAAAAAATATTACATCGGTTGTACACTATATTAAACCACCTAATATATTGTGTTATGGCTCCTTAACAAATTCCATTTATAACGATGCAAAATATGGCAACTAATAAATGTTTTCAGCATGATATTTTATAGCCAAACGGTGATACAGTTTTTATAGCGCAAATATAATTGCGTTCACTTCTAAAAATAATAGTGCCAGGTGTAGGTGTATATATGGCCTCCAAGAGAAACACATCGATTGAATTATTATTTCCATTTTAGCACCTTTCTTCTTTGCTAGTTCAAAAGAAAAATAGATCTAGATCGAGGAGAGCGATGGACAAAAATCCCCATGGTTGTATCCATCTCGCCAAGGAAGCTAAGGAATCGAGAATCCAGGTGAAAGTAAATCAACAAGATTCAAGCGACTTCGCCAAGAGAGCCTTGAGCGATAGTGAAAGGACACTTACCAATAGTTTTGGAGAGATCCAAAAGATTGACCATGATGGTGAATCAGAAGTAGATTCTGTTGCGGTGTTTTCTCAAGGAAAACAAGAAATAGCAGTCGATGGTTGTGCTAGAACACTTGCTGATAGTACAGGAAAGATGAAAGAGAGAGATTCTGGTGAAGAATTGAAAGCTTTTGTTTCTACTGAAATTGTTGCTTTCGGTAAACAGGAAGTATACTCTAATGGCAAAGGCACTGATCTTGGAGCGACTGCTATAGCCAAGATCGTATCTGAAAATGAAGAAAGAGCAATTACCGAAAATAAAGAAAGAGCAGTTACAAAATCTTTGAAGGAAAACCCTGCCACCATCCATAGCGGAAATAAAGTCATGAAAAGATCTCGGGAAGATAAGGGTGGGCATACAAGTCAGGTTTGTAACTTTATAACTTTAATTTTTATGTGGTCACCTATGAAGAGAGATGCACCCTTCTTTATCTATTCAGTCTAGAGATGATAGGATGAATAGTATAATAATTACTATATGTAACATCTCACTAATAAATCATTAACAAAATATCAGAAAAAATACTTCCAATGCTATTATGCTTATCAAGTTCATAATTAATTGTAAATGTTAAGTATTATATGTTATCCGTGGTCATATTGTTTATCCATATTTCCTATGCATTTTAATTAAAAATTGTACACTAATATGTTTTTATATTCCTATGCAGAAATCTACTAATCCCAATTCGCAAGAAAATGGTATGTATGAATTCCACCATGTAAATTTTTATAAGCACTACTTGAATATACAAAGCTTCTTTGATCAATACGTTTTTGTAGAATAATGATATTTACTTCAAGATTTTAGGAATACTTTTAAATGGCTAAAATACTATATATATACATATAACTTGTGTGAACTTGTTAATGTATAGTTTTGGATCAATGTCACTTACTTGTCTCAAAACAGGCACATGCATTGGTCAATCTAAAAGAGGAAGGGCAAATGGACGAGGTTAGTTGGTTTTACTTTTATGTTTATCACAATGTTAAGGAAATCGGAAATCGTTAGCTGCTCGGTTGGCTTGGGAGTATCGATTAATCGGAATTCGGACGATTAACTGATTTAATCGGTCGGCTATTAATCGGTACAGCCTACAAAAATTAGCACATAAAACACGTATGAATCGTCAGCCTTAAGCTCCCGGATGAGATCCTCAAGGCTCTCGAGCTCTTGTATCTGAAGTCTGGTCGGCAACTATGAGGAACTTGTCAACAATGACAAGGAACTAGCTGGTGATGGCTAAAATCAAGCTCCTGGAGACAGGGATCGAACGGGAGCTTCACAAAACCTACTTCATTGGGGCGGGCTAGAATGGATGGGCGATATGTGTTAATAATTTTGCAACTTTTTTGACCAAGTGTAGTGGTTAATCGGGAACATACCTAGTAATCGGAGTGTCAGACTTAATAATCGGGCTAAACGATTAACACAAAAGATTAATGGTAATCGACACGGTCAGATCCCTAGTAGCGATTAATCTGCCTAGTAATCGTTGATTCGGCCTATTTTTTGAACAGTGGTTTATCATATGAAACATGTATTAGTATTCCTTTTATTGTCCTCAAGATAGCATTGCATATACATATGACTTTTACATGTTTGTGATGTGGATCACTTCAAATACTCTGTTAGTACAATATGATTATCTTGTCATGCAACCCATAATGAGAGTACTAAAACTTTGGAATTATAAAAATATAACATCACAATGTTGTTCACATCTTTAATAATGCAATTTCAGTTATACAAGATCTCTAGAAAATTCAAGCACACAATATGTAGTTGAAAACAAATTCATGTCTTTTTTACTACAGGTGCAGATCAAAGTCAAATTACTAGAGGAAGGAGGGCGCCAAGTTCAAATAATCTTCCACATGATTTTGTGTAATTCATCTTGGAGGATATGATTTCAAAGACACAACTCAAAGTTTGAATGTCCTAAATATTTACTCGGTTGGTTTACTAGTTTGTCATGGTTGACAATTTATAAATTTGCATGGATGTGTGCAATTTTCCTGGTAATATTTTCCTGGCAATTTTGGTTGTTGTAATAACTTTGAAGTAACTATAATATCATTTGCTCTTGGACATTAATGTTTTCAATTTGGATTTATATTGAAGTCTTGTCCTTCATTATTGTATCTCAGTGTGCTACTTTACATTGTAAAATGAGTATAACTTAGATTCATATCTGGTTATTATGTGTGATTATTTTTCCAAGTGAATTTTCTGACATTCCAAGAGTTTATCTAGCCTAAAGAGAGACATGCCAAACTGTTTTTAATGAAATGAGTTCTTTCTTTCATATTGGTGCAAGTAAAGTGTCTACTAAGTACTAAATTTTCTATGGAAGTTCAAAATATCAAATGATGTCATTGAGGCAACATTGTCATATGGTTTCATTGTTCCTTTTCCAATTATGTTATAGTGTTATTTGTGAGGTCGTGATCACCTTAGGTGTTATGTATAAGTGGAAACTTAGGAACAATCTCTAGGTCTAGAGGTGGTTTATTGTAAATAAGCGGCTTGTTGAGCCTACCTCAGTTTAGTCATCAGTTGTGCATGTGTTAGGTATGTTTAGTGGTAACGCTAGTTTCATCTATAAGTACAAAAGTGATATACGATATTATAAATAGTGTATGAAGAACTATCGATAAACTGAAATGATTGTCCATGGTGAGGACCATAAGTAGATTTCTATGTGGCATTTATTGTATGCTATTGAGGGTATCAGTTTGTATTTGTGAAACATGCATCGTAGTGTATTGGGAATATCCAAAACAGTACTCATGTTTATGAATCCAAAGTTGATATTGAAAAATTGCTCTTTGTAAACAATTGTAATTGTTGATGACAAGGATATTATGTTAGCATGATATTCCAACTACTTGCGCACATTTCTATGAAGAAAATCCTACCAACTTCCAAAGTGGAAGGAAAGCCCATATAGGAAGTCATGTTGATAACTATAGGTATATAGATCTTGTAAGTAACTTCATACCAATAAAATATAATTTCTTACATCACACCCCCATTGGAGCAATACCTTATAGTTAGGAGGGAATAGAGATATTCCTTATTTTTCCTATCTTCAATCTAGACAACATAAATGAGTATTTGCTCAGTTACTATTGTGTGACATGCACGGATCCATTCCTGAAGAAACAATATAATAAATTGATTAGACCTTAATATTATCATTGGTCAAGGTTGAGTATTGCAAATAATATGTGTGTATATACTTTTATATAACTAGGTTATTAGAACTTTGTATAGATGATCATTTCTCACATGTGTGTATATGTGAAATCATTCCTTTTTGTGGGCGATCGTTCCTCTCACGATTATTTTGGATGGCTTCCTTTTACTGACTTGAACTGTACTTCTGAACGCATATAAAGTATATTGTTTTTTGGAATTAGCATATTATTGATTTTTATTTATATAGTTTATAGTGTAATATTTACATGTTCTTATGCAGAAATCATCTAATAGTGATGTGCAAGAAAATGGTAACATTACTTGACTAACGTTCTCTGTGTTCTGATTCTTTTTCTGTAAATATTTAGTTCAATCTTAAAAGGGAATCTTTGGGTAATCAAAAAATGAACTTGAAATAAATGTTATATTTTTGTTTTTTTGGGTAAACACTTAAAAACTGTTTCAGCTTTAGAAGTCTATAGTTTTGGATTAATATGTTGCTTGTTCTTAATAACATGTAATGTATATGTCGTCAAGAAAAAGTAAGTACAATTGGCCAGTGTTAGATAATTTTTCTTATATGTCTCGTGGTTGTATGCCATTTCTAAAGTTACTTGTTGTTCTAGAGTGTGACATAAAATATTACCTTACAACAACAAAACTAGCATCTCTCTAACACATGAACTCTAATTTTTTACCATGTTGATGCATGTGTGCAAGCATTTTCCCCCTTTGGTTGTTTGAGGTGTCAATAAGTTCAAATCCTCCGGGGGCAGGACTCTTCTATCTCAACAAATGCATACCCCTACCCCCTCCCTCCTAGGACACACAAATCACATTTAATTGAGCAAAGAATTAGAAAAGTTGTTTAGCAATGGTGTTCTACAACTATGTCACTACGGTACTGAAGATGATACCTTATGTGAGTATATATATCCTAGAATCCAATTGAAGGAGGATCCTAAATGCATGAATATATGCCAGAAAAAATGCATGAATATACTTTTATCAAAGATTGGTTTTCAATAGACTTACATTTGGACATATATTCGAGTGTGTGCTGTAATTTACCAAGTCGAGAGAGACTCATTGTAATTTTGTGTCCTGATAACCACCAAAAATTTTAATAACATGCCAGGGAAATTTCACACAAGACATGCACCCTTCTATGGTGAGTTCCACGGCAAAGAAGCCAATCTTGGCCATATATACAGTAAATATATATCTAACACTTTCAGACTAATTGACAGCCGACTCGGAAGTCAGTAGTAAATGTGGACAACCTCAAGAAATAGCCAATAGAACCATTTCAACGTTTAGTAGTTCGCTATTTCATCACAAAAGGGCTATTTCTATTGTCGGGATCATTGACAAAAGCAAAATCAGGCAAAAAAGACACAATATGTGGTATCGGGCTACTTTTATTGTAGTAGCGTGAAAAGTTTTGTTTCCGACTTTGTTCATATTTTATCATGGTGTGCGCTATTATATCGAAATATTTCTAATTGCATCTCAAAAAAGAATCTCACTGACCAAAAAGATTCCAGACATTCTCACATGTACATGGCTCATTATCATCATATCCAGGTTTCAGGTTTCATGAGCAACCTAGAGCATCACTAGAAGATCCCTTAAAAAAGCCAAACCCTTATAATAACCTTTTTTACGGTTTGGGAATGAAAATTGGCGTAGATCAGTACCCTAAATCTCTAAACCACTAAAAAATTAGAGGCCCAACCCCTACTTGGATCCTCAGCCTTCACTTGTGAGGGCTGGTAGGCGAAAATGAGGGCGAGCCCTACTCGGCCGCTTCGCACGCGCGCGCTGAACCTTCAGCTGCTGCTCGCGTTCCCTCCTCGCCCACGACTTCCGTCGCCGCCACCTCGGCTTGATTCGCCCGCCGCCGCCTCGCCTCCCTTCCACTTCCCCACAGCCTGCCGCCACCAAAATGGTCATCCAGTTATATGGTGATTGGTATCTTCGAGCACCCAATGAGCAAGATACAAAGAGATTGAGGGAGATGAATGAAAAAAGGGGTTGGACGGGCATGCTTGGTAGTCTTGATTGCATGCATTGGACATGAAAAAATTGCTCAAAGGCATGGCATGAAATGTATTGCACTAAAAGCCGTGATCCTATCATTGTGCTTGAGGCCGTGGCATTGGAGGACTTATGGATTTGGCATGCTTTTTTTGGTTTACCGGGAACACTCAATGACATCAACATGCTACAAATATCCCCTTTATTTGTAAGACTAGCTTCTGGTGATGCTCCAAATTGCAATTATAAAATCATGAACAATGAGTACACAATGAGATACTATCTCACCGATAGCATTTATCCTGACTGGGCAACTCTTGTGAAGTCCATTAAAGAGAAAAATGGGCAACCCTTAACCAAAAAATAGTACTTTTACTAAGGCACAAGAGGCAGCCCACAAGGACAGCGAGAGAGCTTTCGGTGTTTTGCGATCAAGGTTTGCCATAATTCTGGGTCCAGCTCATTTTTTGGGCAAAAAACCCTGTGAACATTATGAAATGTTGTGTGATTCTACACAATAAGATCTTCAAGGATGAGAGAGGATTAAACTTGCCGTGTTTCTACGATAATATTGGTATCCGAGTGCAACCGAAAAAAAACATGAATCGCCTAGAAGCTTTTCTTCAAACACATTGAGAAATTGAGGATGCCAACACTCATAACCAGCTCCTCCATGATCTACTCAAGCACCACTGGCAGCTGGATATGGACGTCGCCAACGCCAATGATCTACCTTTGTTTTACATTTCCATATCCTATTTGATTCGAACAATTGTTGTATTTTGCAAGAAACATTGTTGTAATAACTAGAATAATTATTCCGTGCTTGAAACTATTATTGCTATTGTAATAATAACTAGAATGATTATTGTTTTTTTCAAACTATTATTTTGTTGAAAGTTCTATGAAAATTGTGATGAAACAGAAAAAACAATTTTGAGAGCCGAAAATAGAGGGCGCAGATCAGTGCCCACAAACCCAACTTGTATATCTGTGCCTCTTTTTCGGCCTTCAAAAGTGGTTTTTCTCGACTCTATTATACGAGTTGGGTTAAGGACACTGATCTGCGCCTTTGTTTTCGGCCCTCAAAAATAGTTGTTTGTTTACCCTTAAATTGGTTGTCAGGGTTGTCCTTTTAAAGGCTTTGCATGCTTTTTTCAGAAGTAAAACGTCATGAATTATGTATTAAGCGTGCAAGGCGTACCATTAAAACCTTTCAGTCCTTTAGGTATCCTAGTAAGGAAAAGAGTGGATCTAAAACTTGCACCCCATCAAATAATTATAGCATCGTTTACAAAATGTTACATAATGAAACTAGGGGTTCATCGACCCAATTACAAAATGAATGATCGGCAAAACAAACTCTAACAATCTCGTGAGCTACTTTATTTGCCTCCCTTAGACAATAGATAAAACTAACATTGCCAATAATAGAGACAATGTCCATGCAGTCAACAAATAAAGTTGTTGATTCGGTCCATCAAGATGTTTGTCCTTTGCATGCTACAATAACCTCCGTTTGAATCATCCTCTGCTGGTGATGCTCTTAGGGCATCTTTACTCGGCCGACCTATACGGTCACCTCAAATAGTTCGTTTGTTTCTGTTTGGGTTGGGCCGTGGTCGATATGGATAGGGGGTTCGGCCTGTCCGACCGACCGCGCACAGCGGCGCGATCCATTTGTTCGAGCTGGGCCATCGACAACGCCGGCGTATTTCTAGTGTCTTTCCACCGCCACGCCGTTTCCCGCTTTTCTTTCCCGCAGCTTCCCGCGAGTTCTCGGTGTTTCCTGTCGCGTCCAGGCGCGGCCATAAAAGGAGGAGGTCGCCGAGCTATCTCCAACCATACCCGCGCAACCCACAACACAAAAAACCACCATATCTGGTCGTTGGCGTCGACACGGCAAGCTCCGTGGCAACCCCGATGCCGGCAGAGAAGGGGTGCCCGAGCGGCCGCTACCGTCATGGTGGACGATTCCGCCGGAGTTGTCGGACGTGCTGCTTCCTCCGATTCCGGGGTGCCCGCAGATTTACAGGATGGGCACATCGCCGGTTCGCCCATCCTACAACCATCACGTGACCACCGGTGAGCCTTTCACGACGGCGGGGGCGGAACGCGTCTTTCTGCCGGAATACTGGCGATTGGACAAGCTCGGATCGGTGTGTGGCGACCTCCGGGAAGCGGTGCGGGCCAATCCTGACGATGCTTCCCTGCGTGCCCGCGTCGCCCGAGCTGAAGAGGAGGTGCAGACGCAACGAGCGCTCATCAATTCTCCCAATGAAGAATGGTGTATCTGTCCCGCGCAGCTGCCGCCCAGCGTCGGCGGCCGCGCGTAGTCTTAGGTTGTGTGGCGGTGTAACGATGTTTTAAGGCTTGAATAAAGATTTTCATTTGAAATGGTCAATGCCTACATTCATACATCATACATGGCGCGCGCACAGCCTAGCCTACTCGTCGGAGTCGGAGGAGGAGTCATAGTGGTAGCAGCGGCGGCACATGGTGTGGTCGAAGACGCTGACGTCAAACTTTCCTTCGCCGTCGTACTTGAAGACGACGATGTTGCTTGTTTCGATCTGGTGCGGCGGTAGCGCCCGACCATTGGCGAGGTACATCGCCGAGGTGGTGGACCGCAGTCGACTGGGTACCGTCTCAAGCCGTTTACTGCGGCGCAAGATAGCGGCGAGGCGGCTCGCCGATTAGCGTCCACGAACCAGCAGGCGAACGACTGTCATGCGGCATGCCGTGGTGGATGGCCACGGCGAACTAGGTGACTGGGTCGAAATCTTCGGGCGACGACGGAGTTGAGGGAGAGCGTGGTGGCGCGGTGAGTTGGCAGCGTCCTCCACGCCTCCCTCGGCGTCCACGACAGCCATGGCCTCCCCTCGACCCAGCTCCGCCGGCCATGGCTAGGTACAAGCAGTGGAGAAGGAAAAGGGGAAGGAGGAGAGGGATGGTGTTTTGTGTGGGAGAAGATGGCCGCGGGTGGCCAGTTAAAAAGGGTCGGCATCGAATGCCGACGCGGAGGCCGAAGAGGGGTATTGAAGTGTCCAGTCAGTAGGACAGGCATCGGGCGGCGCCTGCAGCGGAGGTGGAGAGCGTGTCGTCTTGTCAGTCAGCGTGCCGTCGCGTCGCGCCATTGATGGCGCAAGCTGCCGCCGGTCAGCCTTTCGCCAGCGTCTCTGAATTGCTGTCGTTACGTGCGTCTGAATCGGTGCCGCTGACCTCGTCTGAAATCAATGTCGTGGGTCAAGGTGGCTGACGGGTGAGCCAGTAGCACGCGCGGGAACGACGTCCATGCTATCCGCGCGCGTCCGGACGAACGCAACCGAGCCTCAAATTAAATACATAGATAAATTAAATCAAACGTGTTTCGTCGAATAGGTCGTCCCGTGACTCAGCGCAAGCCGTTTGGGTCGCGCAGCCCGGTGAGGCAGTGACATCCTGCGTCAAGTCTCAAGTCACGAGTAACTTTACCCCACCATCTCCTCCGTCTAATCCAGATCCAAGGAGTACCAGTGATCTACGGTCAAGCTGAAGCAGACTTGGCAGCAGTTTCGGCCGATTCAGTCCCCAAGCGGGCAGGCAGACCCAAACTCCAAAATCAGCAAATCCCCTCATCCGCGACCACCACTCCTGCCAGGCGCCGACCCAACCTGGATTGGGCGCCGGCACTCATAGTCTCAGCCGCGACCTGCAGCTTCCACGCTCTTGATCTCGTCCGCCGTCCTCCGCCGCTTCCGCCCAGTCCTCGCGCTCCGCCTCCTCCTATCCCCCTCCTGCCGCTCGCTTCTGCTACGACCTGAGCGCACAGCGCCCGCTCGCCAGGCCATGCCGCTGCGGCGTGGTGCGCCTCTCTGCGCGCCGCGGACGCAAGCAGGCGGCTTCTGCGCCGGAGGCGGTCACCACGGCTCCGCGCCGGCGCGGTCGGGTCTCCTTCGCCGGACCTGCTTCTTACGGGCTGCGGACAATAGCAGAGGAGCAATCAGGTTAGCTCTCCTCTCCATACCGCTGATTCTTGCCGCACCCACGGCGGCCTATTCCATTCTTGCAAAGCCCAAGTCCACAGCATATTCCTATTGCTCGAAATATGTGCTTGGTTTGGTGGCAAACTTGCCTTCTGCCTCCAGTTAAAACTTAGTACTCCCTCCGACCCACATTAAATTTATCTACATACGGGTGTATATAGCATGAAAACTTGACTAGATACATTCGTATCTAGATAAATCTAAGTCAACTAATATGGGTTAGAGGGAGTACAATTTAGCAGAATTTTCGAGATTTGTGTTGCTGTTGATGCAAAGCAAATCCCTTGTATGCCTAAAGTATGGCACTGGATGTGTTAAAATTTTATATAACAAAGATAGAACTGACATGGCGAATGAAACATTAGAAGGAAGATGTCATTTCCATCCTAAGCAGAGGATTTGGGATTGCCCTCTTACCTACAACACTCCACTATCGTATACCTAATGTGCAAACTGATAGGATATCTAAATTTACTTTCATTGAAGAAGAGGATGACAGTAGGAGTTGGGGCAATTTTCTGGTTTTATTTCTCACACAAATGTGATGCCAACCTGAGGGGTTTGGGATACATATTTATAGGCTGCTAACCAGCCAAGCATATGCTAGATCCTAGTCTAAGATGTTGTCCTAAAGCAGCAGTTAAGGATGCTATCCTAACAGCTAGTCCTTGATGCTCTATCCTAACTGCCAGTCCTTGACACAAGGATCATGTATGTTGCAACCCCACAAAGACCAACCCCGTAGAGACCATAGTACAGAGACTTGTCCATCATTCTCCCCCTAAGTCTTGTGCATTGTCTTGTGGGAAGGCTGGACCATCCCAATGCTAGAGGAGAGTCCAAGGAATGTGATTCGCCCAAGAGGCTTGGTGAGCAGGTCCGCAAGCTGATCCTTGGTGTTGGTGTAACTCGCCGTGATGCTCCCTTCATCCAAACAGTGTCGGATGAAGTGGTACTTCATCCGGATGTGCTTGCTCTGTTCGTGGAACACGGGGTTCTTCGCCAGGGCCAGAGCGGACTTGCTGTCCACCATGAGCTGCACCGCGCAGGTGTCCCGACCGAGGAGATCACCAAGCAATCGAGCAAGCCAGAGAGCCTGAGTGTAGGCAGTGGAGGCTGCTATGTACTCGGCCTCGCAGCTGGACATGGCCACCACCTGCTGCTTGACCGACTGCCAACTCACGAGGCACTTGCCGAGGAAGAAGAGGATCCCGCTTGTGCTCTTGCTGGTGTCGATGTCGCCGGCGTGGTCGCTGTTGCTGTACCCGACAAAGTGTGCCACCCCAGGGCACCTAGGGTAGTAGAGTTGTCGCTCAACTTCAGCCTCTCCTCCATTTGGGTGAGAGCTGGGTTGCAGTTGGTGAGCCTGGCTAGCTCAACGACGCGCTTGGCGTAGGCGGTCTGTCGAAGCGTGATCCCAGTGTGGTCCTGGTGCACCTCAATCCCCAGGTAGAAGGAGAGGAGCCCCAGATCACTCATCTGGAAGGCGGCCTTCATCTCTTCCTTGAACGCCGCCACCTCTGCATCCTTGGTGCCGGTGATGACCAAGTCGTCGATGTAGATACCTACCAACAGGGCATTTCCTCCATTGCCCCGTCGGTAGACGACAGCCTCGTGCGGGCTTTGCTCGAAGCCCATCGTCTTGAGCGTGGAATCTAGCTTGGCCTTACATGCCCTTGGTGCCTCCCGCAAGCCATAGAGGGCCTTGCGCAGACGAAGTACCTTGCCCTCCTGGCCAGGAATCGCAAATCCCGGCGGTTGTTGCACATAGACCTCCTCCTTCAAGTCGCCGTTGAGGAAGGCAGACTTGACATCCATGTGATGGACGCGCCATCCCTCCTGGGCGGCTAGCGCAAGGAGGAGTCGCACGGACTCCATCCATGCCACAGGAGTGAAGGCGTCGTCGAAGTCGACCCCTTCCTGCTGCAAGAAGCCTCGGGCCACCAAGCGAGCCTTGTGCTTGACGATGACGCCGGCTTCATCCCTCTTTAGCTTGAACACCCACTTAAGGGTGATCGCTCGGTGACCATGAGGGAGGTCAGCGAGCTCCCAGGTGAGGTTCTTCTCGACCGCATCCATCTCCAACTGCATCGTGGCGCGCCATGCCGCGTCTCGCTCGGCTTCAAGGACCGAGGCTCGCCATCGTCACATGCAAGTTGCATCCGCGCCTCCAGGCCGCATGGCACCAGTCCCGGCACCTGCTGGTCGCCGAGTAGGTTCTCCATTGTGCGGTACCGCAGCGGCTCGCCGTCATGATACGCGTCGATGCGCTCGTCGTCGTGAGGCAGCAGGGAAGCGAATTCCACCGGACTGTGCTCGGCGTGAGCTAGTGCTAGTTAGACGTGCCCGGAGGTGTGACGGCTGGTGCTGGAGCACGTGGCGTTGGAGCCTGTGGTGCCGTCGATGTAGCAACCACCGGGATCGATGGAGACTCGGGGACTAAGGTAGACGTGCTCGACAAGGAGGAGCTTCCTGCTCCCCCGGCTTCCTCGAAGCGGATGTACTCGACAATGAAGTCGTCATACGTCGAAGTCGAGCCGTCGTCCACCGCCTTGTCCCACACCCCATCCTCGCCCTTCGTTGAACACAACGGCTCTGATACCACTTGATAGGATCTCTAAATTTACTCTCATTGAAGAAGAGGATGACACTAGGAGTTGGGGCAATTTTCTGGTTTTATTTCTCACACAAACTCACACAAATGCCATGTCAACCTGAGGGGTTGGGGATACATATTTATAGGCTGCTAACCAGCCAAGCATATGCTAGATGCTAGTCTAAGATGCTGTCCTAAAGCAACGGTCAATGATGCTATCCTAACAGCCAGTCCTTGATGCTCTATCCTAACTGCCAGTCCTTGACACAAGGACCATGTGTGCTGCAACCCCACAAAGACCAACCCCACAGAGACCATAGTATAGAGACTTATCCATCACAAACAGCTTTCATGAGACATATGACAACGGATGTGTCAATGTTTGGACAAAGAAGATAGAACAAACATGTTGAATGGGGCACATTTTAACTACCAAAAGGCAGGCGATTCTATGCAAACATTGTCTGTTATGAGAATGTTAGCAAACTTGTTTGGTTTCTCATCAGTTTGTAAACTTGAAATTATATCTATATAAAAATGAAACCAGGAAAGGTGATTTATGATTTGCTGGTATTTCTAACAAATCGATTCAATGAAGACGGCATCTTAAACTTCTATAATACTTTAGCTCCACTACAAATTGTCAAACTCAGTTTAAGCTGCTGCACTAGTATGATCTTTTACTGCCTTACAAAAAATCAACATGACAGAAGTGATATTTTGGCTGCTAATAGTTGTAGGCTTGTATAACCATAACTATTTTTTTTTGTTAACACATTTTACTGCCATCTTTTATTTACCTGCCAATGCAGCCAGCTCTTGTTAGTGGGAACCAAATATTTCTTTTGTTTCAGTTCTCAAATCCATATGGATCTTGGTTGCTGAAACCCAATTGTGATTAGTCTTTGAGACTTGAGTTGTATCAGTCCAACTAGAATATTGAGCTTCATTGCAGCTTAGATCGCATGGCAGTGACAGCCTTTAGTTATAAACTGATGATCTGAAATTCACAATGTCTTCTTGCACTTGTTTTTAATGTCTGCCTGTTAGTGACATTGCAACGCTAACAATCCCTCCAAACTACTATCTATCCATATATGTCTTGCAGACACACAGATATTTCTCTACAAACTGACTGACTTCAAATAACATTCAAGTACCTTCTTCCTCTAAAATGAAACATTGATATCAGAGAATCAGGATAGTTTATGTCAGTGGGATTCTTGAATTGTTATTGTGCTTAAGTAGATGTTTGGCCTGTTAGACATGGTCAGGAATTAACTTGCTCATATTTTATAGCTGTGAAATCTTGTCGGATGATATATTAATATGAGCATGGTGCTTGAAAATATATTATGGTGGATGAATGAAGTGGATAGTTTATTATGAAAGAAGGAATGTAATATGCGTCAACAAACTAATGGAGGAATAAATAACATGTTCTTTGTGGTACAACCCACATAGTTTGAAACATCATGTTTGCAGTATTTAGCTTCGTCACATGGATTCAGAATGTAGCGCTCTCATCTCTGGTTGTCCATGTACTTGTTGTCGGGGTTCACTTTTGGAACATGTGTGTCCTGACATGTGGGTCCCGCGAGTGCCATGTCAAAGAATACGCCGTGCTGCCGGCAGGAGTGACTATCGCTGATCACACTAGTCTTATTCGGTGACCGTAAAACTGTATTCCTAAAGTACAGTGACCAAAGTGAACCCCGCTGGCAAGTACGTGGACCAACCATGTATTTTACTCTTTCATCTGGAAACCAGTAGCTGTTATGGTGTTGTGAGATTGCACATACAAACATATGAAGTTTGTTGGTGTGTATATATTTTGGAATATGTAGTACAGGGACAGTGTTAGATGCTCTTGTTCTTTTGTGAATTTATTTATTGCAATAGTATATTTTGTAGTGTGTAATTAAACATTTTTTATCATGGAAATGAAAACAATGGAATTACCAAACTACCAATTTTTGTGTATGGAACCGTATGGGCAAATGTCTGCAGAACTGGATACAAACTGGAATGCAACATTGTCTATATTCAGAATCTTTGAGATTTGAGTCCGCTGCCTCGGTGAAGCTTAGGAACCACAATTTGATATATCTGTTCTGTGTAGTTACCAGACGAAAAACTCAAGATGGAGGCCTGTGTTTGCCTTGGAGACAGGTGGCTCACCAAACAGCGATGGCGAAGACTTTGAAGAGGACAGTGGTTTTCTTGGCAGGACAAGGCTTGGCAGACTAGTCCAAGCTGCTGGAAGGCAACTACTTGAAAAGCTAAACTCTGCCAGAAGCAACTCTCCCACAAAGATATTCCTTGTGCTCCTTGGATTCTACACCGCCAATGCTCTGGCAACAATCCTAGGGCAAACTGGTGACTGGGATGTTCTTGTTGCTGGCGTTGTAGTGGCTGCCATTGAAGGAATTGGCATGCTTATGTACAGAAAACCATTCAGAAAGCCTCCTGGACGGTTTCAGTCATTGATTTCAATGGTAAACTTCTGGAAAGCTGGTGTATGTCTGGGCCTTTTCGTGGATGCCTTCAAGCTGGGAAGCTGAGATCCCTGGAATCACCTTTACATATCAGTATTGCAATGACCCGAAGATTTGACACCACAAATGGTCATGTGCTCGTGGCTAGTTTTTTGGTCATGCAGTTGGCTCAAGTGTTTGATGAGATAGCCGCAGTTAACAGTGATCGACTTCTTCTTGGCTAATCGAGATGTTGTGTAACTGATGTTTTCCGGGGTGGTGTTACTCTTGGTGAGGCCTGATAGCATACGGATGTGTTATGAGTATCACCGGCCTAGAAATGTACATATATGCTGTTGTGTTTATCTTGGGGTATGTTGCTGTAGTGGAAATTTTGGTCTGGTGTTCATTTTTGGGCCGTAGAGAAATAATGAAGGCTGCATATTAAAGCTGTTTCTGTCTTTTCCTTTTTGTTTGATGTTTGAAGAACATAAGCTGGTTCTTTTTTCAGCGATGCAATTTGATTTGAATGTCCAGGCTCACTGCTCTCACGCCCAAAATAGATGGCGCTGTAGTTTATTTGCCAACAGTTTATTGTTCTGATTTTGTGGACCTTTTTTTTTCTGCCGATATCTCCAGCCAAAATTAGACTAGTTTCCCCCCAGAAGAACCAAAGCACTATTCCAAAAAAAAGGAGAATAAAAAGTGTAGTACCCTTAGTAAAGTGAAAGATGTCCTCACAATGACTGCAGATTCACAGACCAAAGGAGCATCTCCATCGAGGCCAGAAGAAGAGGTCCTTTTTGCAAGGTGGTCTTAACCCAAAAATGTGGGTCATGTGTTCTCACAAATTGTATTTGTTCCACAGTACACCTCTCCAAATGCAAATACGCATGGCTTGTTTAATAACTTCTTAATATATCTGTACTGCATGAAATCTAAGAGTGGGATATTGTTTTTCTTTTTCTTATAAATAAACATCGAAAGAAACAAAATATCGTTCTGTCATCTCACCCAAAAGGAAAACAATACAGTAGCAGATGTCAGCAGCATGAGCTCACAGGCTGCCTGCAGAAACAGCAACCTGTCAGCAACAACGCAATCGTCCTTCGCTCCTCCTCTCTATCCATTCGTTTCTCTTCCACCTCTCCCCTCCATCCCATGTATCCAAATCGACAACAACCCATCATCTGCTGATGATGAGACCCCCTCCCACCCCGCTCCCGCGCTGCTGCTTCCCTCCTTCCGCCACGGCTCCCCACCTCCTCCTCTACTCCTCGCCGGCTCCTCACGCCGCCGCGTGCCGCCTCCCTCCCTCCGCGGCCGCCGTCGCGCGCTCCGTCTCCGTGTCCACCACCGTCGTCGAGGCCGCCGCTGACCCGGGCTCCGCGGTTCCCCGTCGCCGCCTCGTCCTCCTCCGGCACGGGGACAGCGCCGTTGGGGAACGCTTCACCAAAGGTATGTCCGACAAGGCAGAGTCATTATTAAGCTCTGTTTCTCTCTCCCAGGCGTCAGTCGTTCGATCAAAGATGCACTGATGCACTTCTTGTAGAATGCTGAGGGTATTAGTTCAAACTATTGATGACATAGCGTGCAATCCTGTGCTTGTTCAAATCGATAAACTTTGTACCCGTAGAAACGCATGAACCATTTTTCAGAGTTTCAGACCTGCATTTAACATGTATAGGAGTAGGCTGCTATGCTTTTTGAGCTTAAAATGGCAGGTTAAAACCCACGGTATTTTAAGTGTGAGGAGCTCCCTAGTTGTTTGATGCCGAGCAACAAAATGAAGAATCAAGGAGAAAGAGAATGATTTAACAAGATACAATGTGTACGAAGCTGCCGTTGGGTTTTTTATGCTGCAAGCATTACTCAGTGTTTTGGTGTGGGGTTTATATGCTGTTTCGCCTATTTTAATCAGCAATGCAGTTTAGTTCTTCTCTCTAATTTTGGCACAATACTGCCATACTCTGATGTAGATGTAGTGCTTCCAGAAACCTAGATTTCTACTTTGTGATCTCTAGCCTTTTGCTTCTTTTTTTTTTAGAAAAAAAACAGCAGCTTATATGGCCCTTAATTTCAGATCATGACAGACCACTCAGCAAAGCTGGGAGAGCTGATGCAATAAGTGTTTCAGATAAATTTCATCAAATGGGATGGATACCCGAGCTTATCCTATGCAGGTACATCTTTATCTTGTAAAAGAATATGTGTACATAAATGAGGGTTTGACTTTAGCAGTAGGATGTGTAATGTATTAAAGCTTCAAAGTGCAATTTGGTTTTTTGCTTCTATTTGTTACTAATTGTATAGACAGGCCTCGCAATTTTAGAAAACTAATAACCGAGGAGTGAGGACCCTTTAGAATGCTGGAATTTCACATTAAACAGTTCATTCCCATTGGAATATGGAAACTTCTAGGCTCTGTTTTGGTCTTTATATTATCCACAATGTTAAGTGCTGATTCACCTAGATAAGCTGTCACTAGTTAAATACATTTACATAGATTAATTTATTAGTGCCATCCTCTTTTATCGGAATGAACATACAAGGACTACTCTTCCATTACTTACTTTCATTTTTTTTGTCTTGCGCACTTGCTACTTAGCTATTGAAGAGACTGACAGAGGCTTTCATTGGAAATACCAAAAATTTTAAGCTATATGTCTACGAAAGATGGTTAAAATCACCTACTTTGATACTCTCATGTCATTCATATTTCTTCTAAACCATTTGTCAACACAGTGATGCAACTCGTACAAAGGAAACTCTTCAGATCATGCAAGAGCATGTTCAAGGATTGTCTCAAGCACTAGTGCATTTTATCCCAAGTTTCTATTCCATTGCCGCAATGGATGGTCAAACTGCCGAGCACTTGCAAAAGGCAATTTGTGAATATTCAACTGATGAGATACTTACGGTGATGTGAGTCTGCTATTATTTGTTCTTCAATATGCTTCTTCTGCAATATGTGCTTAAACTACAGCCATTTTTTTTAAGTGCATGGGCTTGGTATCCCTCGTTGGTAGGCCTATTTTGACGCTTTTGTAGAATACAAATTCAGGTGCATGGGTCATAATAAAGGATGGGAAGAAGCAGCCTCAATGTTTTCTGGCGATTCAGTTGTGCTCAAGACATGCAATGCTGCATTGCTAGAAGCTGCTGGGAAATCATGGGTTGAGGTTAGTATTATTCTGATGACTGAACATAAATTATGCTTTCATTTTCCCCCCTTGTGCCTGCCATCCCTGTGATTGCCAACCTGAAAAGTGGCTGTGCAAAAGATTATTTAATTCCAATTGCATATATTTCATTGACACTCACTGATTTCTAGCTAATGTAGAATTATGAATGATACAGTCGATAATCAGTATTCACTAGTGATACCTTTGTTTGGCGGATCCTTTAACTGTGTAGTACTTGCAATCGCGAGTCATGTAAAAAGCACACAGTAAAGACAATTATAAAGCCATGTATAACTACCTTTACATCTCTGCAAAATAAGAAGAGCTTTCAGCAGTACAAAGAATAGCTTGAAATGCTTGTGTTTTTCTTCAAAAGTATGTATGCTCATGTTCTATGGCAAATTCAAGTCCCCCTATACTGAACTGAAGGGAAATTACCATATAACTAGACAGAATGCTCAAACCTTATCATGTATTTGACATATTTAAGATATGACTTTCTGTTCCACAGTTAATTGGTTTCACGATGAAGTAAAAAATCTTATTGAGCAGATAACTTAGCAGAAACTTTACTGAACTTTTATCGTCATGATATGCAGGCTTTTTCGCAGGCTGGCCTTGGGGGATGGAAGCTTCATGGCATTGTAAAGCCATAAGCCATAAAACATTGTAGCTAGAGCTTGATGAATTTTTTGTAGCAGTTTTGTCCTCATTTTGCCTCGCGTAGCTATGATTAAATGTTATTGAAGATATTGACGTGGATAGATAGATTTGAGATCAATGCACACCAGATAAGACTCGTAAAAATGTAGACCAAACCATGAGCATGATGGATGTCAATTATGTAGAAACTGAGTTGTTCAGCTGTTAGATTTACTGAGTTCTTGTAAAGTTTGTGCAGTTTTTTTTGTTATACAGACATGGAGATGGAATCTGCCGTTCTCTTTTTGTTTGCTTCTTATCAAGACAAGCACCACCAGATCCATACAGATCTAGGCACATCTAACAGATCTAAGCTACCACATGAAGGATTGAAAGGGATTAAATCCCATCTAAGTCAAAATCCACTCCAAGCCCCTCCAAAACACTCCAATCCACTAGGGAGGTGGATTAAACGAACAAGGCCCGAAGAGGATTCAACACTCATAACTGGAAGGAGGGCATGCAATCGGCCCATTTGTACTCCAAAGGCCCTGTTTTGTAAGCGTTCTGGCTACCAAACGCGCCCTGGCCTCTCGTTCAGTACTTCAGTCGTTCTCCAAGGGCAGCCCACTAAATCGAGCCCAGAATTCAGCCACGGGCGAATCCTCCGTTCCTCCCTGTGCCAGTCTACAGAAGCAAGCGACCAGACTAGGCGCCTCACGCTGCGCCGCCGCGCCGCCCCCGCCTCTGCTGCGCCACTGAGTGGCCGTCGCGCCGCCCTCCGGCGCTGCTGGTTCGCTGCCGCGCCGGCCCCGGCTTCTGCTGCCGCCGCGCTGGTCCCCCCTGCCTCCGAGCGCCGGTCTCCGTCTCGCTGTTTTCAGGTTCGTACACTGCAAATACATGAAGCATTTTGCCAGGCTTTAGTGTTACTGTTGCAGTAGCTCTCATTTTCTGATTTCTACATGCGTTGATTTTATTACCTTCCGCTATGTCTATGTCAGGCAAATGCTTCGCGTTGGGAGAATCTGTACAAGACTGAATTCAGGCGGTGCTGCATTTGCGTTCCTCGCGGGTCCACGCCCTTCAACTGGTCGAGACAGGACGTATTGCTTGGATAATTTTTCTCTTGGGACTAAGTGCACCGATGTTAAACATGCCGGATTCCTCAACCAGAAACCTCATACTGGTAGCCGTGGCACCTGCTTTTCCACTACCACCGAAACATTTCTGGTCCAAGCCCGCGACTCGTCTCAGCTAGCCCTGGAGATAGAGAACGCAGTCGACCAGAAGAGGTTCGATGATGCGTGGAGGGCATACGAGAAGCATGTTCACATGGACGGACTCCCGAGAAAGTCTGTTCTGAGTAAGCTCATCACCGGCTTCGCGGCGACCTGTGACGCTCACAGGCTTAACCAGTCATACGATGTGGTCGATCACGCGTCTCGGGAGAAGTCTGAATTGCTGGAGAGGGAGCCCCTGATTTACCTGTCTCTTGTTCTAGCACGGTGCGCCCTTCCTGATCTTGCTGTAAATGTTGTGAGGAAGTTGGTGAAAATGGAAGCATACCCACCTGTTGCAGCGTGGTCTGCAATCGTAGCACACATGTGTCAGACTGCAACAGGTTCATTCCTTGCTGCCGACATGGTAATGGAGATTGGATATCTTTTCCAGAATAACAGAGTTGATCCGCGCAAGAAGAGCAATCGTCCGTTGCTAGCAATGAAACCCAGTTCATTTACCTTCGGCATAGTTTTGACCGCGTCCCTCTTGTTTGGTACTACGAAAAAGGCGGAACAGCTTCTTGAATTAATGCCCAGGATAGGGGTGAAACCTGAACCCAGCTTGTTGATTGTCATGGCCCGTATATATGAGAAAAATGGGCACAAGGATGAGATTCTGAAATTGAAGAGGCATGTTGATGAGGCCTGTGGTCTTAGTGAATCAGAATTCAGGCAGTTCTATGATTGCCTGCTCTCCTGTCACTTAAAATTTGGAGATTTGGATTCTGCTGTGGATATGGTATTGGATATGCTTAAAAAGGGCAATGCTGCAAAACGGTCACTAGAAGCAGCTAAAGCAGTCCTTGCAACAGTTGAGAATAGCAAAACTTATCTTCCTTATGGCAAACCAGGCCCTGAAAATTCAGGTTCCCCAGATAAATCTGTGTCTACTGATAGCCAAATGCTAAACTATGTTTCATTCTTCAAAGACAAGAGCTTTGCAAGGCTTGAATCAGAGGCTAGAGAATCACACAAGCTATTATCACATAAGCTGCAGGAACAGGGTGGACTAGTAAAATCTGAACATGGTATCCTCCATCCAACTGAAACAATGTATGCCAAACTTGTGAAAGCTTTCCTGGAAGCGGATAAGATCAGTGCATTGGCATCGTTTCTTGTGAAAGCAAGCAAAGAGGATTCTCCTGTCTCTGTTGAGAGCTCCTTTGTTGTCCAAGTGATAAGTGCATGTATTTCTGTTGGGTTATTAGAGCAAGCACATGACCTTCTTGATGAGATGAGATTTTCTGGAATTAGGGTTGGTTCTTCGATTTATTCATCACTCCTGAAAGCCTACTGCAAAGAGGGCCATCATGACGATGATATAACTGCTCTTTTGAGGGATGCTCACCAGGCAGGAATTCAGCTTGACTCTAGCTGCTATGAACATTTGATACAATCCAGGGCACATCGCAATAACACCTCAGGTGCTCTCCATCTTTTCAAAGAGATGAGGAACTCAAACATTCAAAAATCTGGTCACAGGGAGTTTGAGATGTTAGTACAAAGCTGTGATAACAGTGAAGTTGCTTTGACGACTAAGCTAGTAGAAGAAGTCAGAAGTGGTCATACGGTTAATCATGCTATTCATGACTGGAATAATGTTATACATTTCTTCTGTAAGAAGAGATTACTCCATGATGCTCACAAAGCACTGAGCAAGATGCGTGTTTTAGGTCACACGCCAAATGCACAAACTTTCCATTCGTTAGTAACTGCTTATGCTGCTGTTGGTGGAAAGTATATTGAGGTGACGGATTTGTGGGGTGAAATGAAAGTTCTGGCGAACTCCAACTCAATGAAATTTGATCAGGAACTGTTGGACTCTCTATTGTATTGCTTTGTGAGAGGTGGTTTCTTTCTTCGAGCAATGGAAGTTATAGAATTGATGGAAAAATGCGAGATGTTTATAGACAAATACAAGTACAAGTCTTTGTGGCTTAAATATCATAGAACATTGTACAAAGGCAAGGCTCCTAAGGTGCAAACAGAAGCTCAACTGATAAGGAGAGAAGCAGCAATACATTTCAAGAGATGGATTGGATTGACAGGAAAGTGAGAATTTGAAAGAAGTGAAACACTGGAACTTAGATATCTGAGATATTTATGTTCACCATGTGCCGTAGTTGTTCTTGGACCAGCATGGCTGGACAGCAATGTATAGACGCCTCTGGCAGTATATCTTTGATCTGCAGAACAGCTATATTTGTAATTTACTTAAACTTCCCAGATAAAAGATGTCAGATTGGCCTAAATGTTAATACAGATTTTTATAGACATAACTATCCCTATTTGTGCCCAGAGCTGGCATTCTATGAACACTTGTTAGGTAACCACAGAACATCCCCATTTATAAACTTGTGAGGGGCAGAGCAATCACTATGACCAACATGAGCTGAGACCCCTCCTATAGAATTTGTTATCTTAGATCACCTACAAGTATATAGGTAGAACCGTAGAAGTGCTGCACTTTGATACCATTTTCTAGTAGTCGGCTTAGTTCCTCTTGGCATTTTGCTCATGCACTGAACATGTGTGATGTGTTCTTATATGTTAAATAAGCTGGCTTTTTTATTTTTACAAGGTGAAAACGTAGCAATGCAATGTGGGGTTTAAACTATTATGTGCGATGTTGTCTGCAGAATGTGCTTGTGACTTACTATTTGGTGTTTTTTTCTCAGCTCAACTTATTGTGTTTCTAGGGTGCATATCTTTCTCCTCTAAAATCATACAGCCTAAGACTTGCATAATATAGCACATCCATTTTAACTTATTTTCTAGCATTTGTTTTACCGATGCTCTTTGCGTATAAGCTTTTCCCACTTGTTTTCTCTGGCTCTGTTTACTAATTAACTGGCAAGTCTATTTATAGATATCACTATGACACATTGGTTGAAAATATTTCATATGACATGGTCCATCTGATGACACGATATAAATAGTTCTTTCACCCTTTCATAGGAAGTTCGCATGGTCTTGAAAGTAACACGTTGGCCATAATTCTTTAACAAAATACGTTGTTTCAAAAAAAAAATACTTATGTGATGCTACAAAATATATTCCATCACAATTCTCGTATTATCAATTTGATATTGTACATGTTGGTAACTCCTTATATATTAATGGACTGACGCAAATTCTAAAACTGCTTATATTTCAAAGGGAGTATATGTTAGCATAATCTGTTTTTCAAGAACTCAGTATTCTAAAAACTACTGTATTAGCATTACAAAAAGGGCTGAGAAAAAATAGTTTGGCTGCAAACTGGCGCACCGTGCTATACAAAATTTTGTACTAGCTCTAAATTTTTGTCGGATGCAAAGAAGAAAAATGAACTAGCTGATGTGGAGAGGACGACGAGACAGAGGTGGAGGAGGAGGATGGGGGAGGAGGCAATCATCGTCCCCGTGCAGATCGCGCAGACGCTGGGCTTCGGTCCCAACGGAACTCCGTGAGGTGACCTTACCGAGGGCGAGCGGCCGCGAGGCCTTGGCAGCGATGGCGGCGACGAAGCTCGTCGACCAGGAGGCGAGGGACCACTGGGCCACAGAAATAAAGAAGGCCCTGGTGAACCGACGGCAAAGGACCGCAGGAAGGTGGCGGGCAAGGCGGTGGTTCGCGGCCAGGCGCGTGGCCGTCACCGTTAACACCCCTAGTAGCTGGCCATCTGGTCCGCTAGGGCGGCGATCAACGGGGCCAACGACAGCGGCAACGGTGATCGAGGCAATGGTGGTCCGCCAATGGTGGTGAGTAGCAGTAGCAACGGCATTCTTCGGCAGTAGTAGTAGTCCCCTTTTATTTTGTTTAAATGTTTTTTTATAGTTGGTAGGGGCCTAATCAAATGAGAAGCTATTATTTAAGTTCTAATGTTTTACTTATATATGGGTCCCGAGTGACCGACCGACGAACACTCACGCGGTCCATTCGTGTTCAGACTGACACAATTGTTACTCAGATTTAGTGTATAAATGAATCAACTCGTTTGTACAAATAAGTCATGGCGCTTCACGTGAATATCCCATATGTCCGTACGGACAAGTTTGGACGTGGCGTCAGATCGAACCGATGAAAACCAGGTGCAAGGTTTGCCCGGGCCCCCGGTTTTTTCCTTTCTGGTTTGGCGCCAGTTGCACGGCTTATACGCAACTTGTCTAGAAGCCAGGTGCCCTGCTCCGACGAGCCCGCCCACTTGGCGGTCCAAGCTTCTACCGCTTGGAAACCGACCGACCCAGCTAGATACAAGGAACCAACCAGTCCAAGAGGAATAATGCATGCTCTGCAGCCTCTTTCTAAGATTTTACTTCTACTCTTCCTGTTCATAAGCATCATAAGAATGGCAGTCAAACGTTTTGGGTTTTCTCACCTGAATAACCTCACCGGGCATTTAAAATATTATGTCTAGTTTGGCAAAAAGGTTTTTTTTAACTAAAGTATATTAATAGCATAGTATTTTAGTGTCTAGCAAAACAATACTTTAGGCCTAGTTTGGCAACAAATTTTTTCTAAAACTAAAGTATATTAATACCATAGTTTTCTAGTGCCTAGCAAAGTAATACTTCAGTTTTTTTCTCTTTTCTTAGTTTTAGAAAAAAGAGGGTCTGACTTCTTTCTTAAATACTTAAAAAAAACTATAGTTTTAGACAATACTTCAGTTTTGAAACCATATTATTTGGTTGATCCAAACACCTCAAAGTATTTAATACTTCAGTTTTTTTAGAAACCAAAGTATTTCCTCAATACTTTAAAAATACTTTGATGTCAAACGGAGCTTTAGTTTTTCTGTTTTCTCAGTTTTAGAAAAAAGAGGGTCTAACCTCTTTCTCAGATACTTAAAAAACCATAGTTTTGAAGGATACTTCAATTTTAAAATCATATTATTTGTTGGATCCAAATACCTCAAAGTAATTAATACTTCAGTTTTTTCAAAAACCAAAGTATTCTTTTAATACTTTAAAAATACTTTGATAACAAACAGGGCTTTAGACCTAGTTTGGCAATAAAGTTTTTCTAAAACTGAAGTATATCAAAACCATAGTATTCTAGTGCCTAGCAAAGCAATACTTCAGAGTCCGTTTGGCAGCAACTTTTTTTTAAGTATTCCAAGAATACTCTGGTTTCTAAAAATACCATGGTTTTAAATACTTTGAGGTGTTTGATTTTAGCAAAAACTACCATACTTCATTTTTGGCAGAATAGCACCGATTCTGAAGTAGACCTCTTTTTTCAAAACTGAAGTATTTGTCAGCTAGCAAGAAAATACTGTAGTATTACAATACTTTGGTTTTAGAAATACTTATGGCCCCGTTTGGCATTAAAGTATTTTTAAAGTATTGAGGGAATACTTTGGTTTCAGAAAAAACTGAAGTATTAAATACTTTGAGGTGTTTGGATCTAACAAATAATGTGGTTTTAAAACCGAAGTATTCTTCAAAACTATAGTTTTTTTGAAGTATTTGAGAAAGATGCAAGCCCCTCTTTTTTCTAAAACTGAGAAAAGGGAAAAACTGAAGTATTATTTTACTAGGCACTAAAATATTATGATAGTGATATATTTCAGTTTTGAAAAAACTTTACTGCCAAACTAGCCCTAAGAGTCAGATTCAGATGTTGGAACATGACTAAACACAACTCCAACATAGGTCTCGATGGTCGCTTTCCCAAGTGACTTTGGAAGATAGTAGAAAACCTAGATGGTGGTTGCCTAGCGGTGTGGGGGAGAAGCGAGGATCTCTTCCATGACGACACGAACGTATCGTTTGTGTGGGCCCGCATCATAAAAAAAACAGTAGATATATATTATACATAGATATTTTCTAGAACGGCAGATATATATTACATTGATAAAACTAGTAAACTGTATATAAACCTAGTAGCCTACACGGGCAACGACTACACCGGCGACGGCTCCGACTAATCAGATCAGTCGAACTCGTTGGAGGAGTCGGCGGTGTCGAACGACACGGGATCCGACAAGTATAGGTCGTTCCACCGTGGGTCGTCCGGCGGGATGGTCGGCGCATCCAACTGCCTAAGGATGAACTCGCGCCGCTGCTGCTTGTCGAGCCGCCTCTCGACGCGGTTCTGTCGCCTGGTCTCGCTCGGCGTAGAAGTCCTCCTCGGTGCGGACGTCCTTGGGGACGCGCACCACCCAAAGCAAGCGGCGGCGCTCATCTTCCTCGGCGATGAGGAGACGACGCTGCTGGGCGCGGTGGCAACGGCACTCCTCCTCGATGATGAGACGCGGCAGCGGCGCCAGCTGCTGCGCCTGCTCGGCGGTGCAAACGTCAGAAAAGTTCATCGAGCTCCACGGGTGTCCGAGGCGCCACGCCGCCGCGTCGTACGCATGTGCGGCCTCGTGTGTGGTGTCGAACGTCCCGAGGCCGATGCGGGTGTCGCCGGTGCGGATCTCCGCGTAGAAGTTCCCCGTCGGGTGTGCGCGAACACCAACATAGCCACTTGAGTTGCGGCCACGGCGGGACGGCATCTCGGTCGTCAGCGGCGCGGAGGCGCGTGGCGCGCGGAGGTGAAGCGGTGGGGGAGAGGTGGCACACGCGGGTAGAAGGGGATTTTCAGCGGCAGTTGAGTGTGCGCGCAATGCTGGCGTTTTCCGCATGCGCTAGCGCAAGGGGTATATATGGCGCAGGCGATAGCGCAAAATGGCACGCATACGCTAAATTTTTTCCCGCGAGCTATTTTTTCGTGCGTCTGCTGGAGCGAGGAAATCCCTCCCGCACGCGATAAAATAGCGGTTTTTCCAGCGCTGTGCTAAAATACAACTTCTGTTGAAGATGCTCTAAGCTTGGTGGTAGGCCATGGTGCGGCGGACTATGCTCTTTTAGTCCTTTGTGTAGCATAGAAGAGGCTATCGGGCGGCGGTTTTTCCTCTGGTGGTGAGCCTCCTTTTCAATAAGTCTTGGCGCCGCCGTCATCCATCTGATTGCTCTGGTGTGTCCTTCTCTCTCTTGGCCGGCCGTGGAGGCAAGGAAGAGGGTCTAGGAGACACCGCAGATGCTAGTTCTGGGTGGCGGCTCCGTTTGCTGCTTCGCCGCAGAGCACATCACGCGCTGGCAATGGAAGCCACGGCGATCTCCCACCGCAAGATCGGTTATTTATTCAACCTCCAGGATGAAGGCCTCATTTGGAGCTTCTCACCGGAGTCCCCTCCGTTGCTCCGTCAAGTGGTTCATCCCAGGCGTTGCAGCGGCAGCCGGCGTTGGAAGCTCTGCCAAGGTGGGGGAGGACCAGGACTTGATTGCTTTTTTACTTTTATTAGTACTAGGGTCATGTTTGCTAAATGCAAGGCCTTATCCTCTACCTGCAAGTGTGGCAAGGTCTGTAGTGCAAATTTGGTTTTGGGCCTTGTTTTAATATTGTACCCACCTGTTGACTGGTTTAACTAGAAGCAGCTTCGGGGTCCTTTGAGACCCCTTTCCCGTTCAAAAAAGAGAAATTTTGCTACAGGACACCTTTTGTTGCTGTCATTTGCTGAAACACACCATATGATTGTGTCTTTGCTAGGTATCATTATAATTTTGTGGCACATTTTCCATAACACACCACATGGCTGAAAATAGAAAGTTTTGACACTTTTTCTTGGGTGACCATGTTATGGCCGAGTTTGAATAAAATGTGTCAAACTTTTCATTTTTTGGTCATGCGGTGTGTTTTATCAAATGTGCCACAAAATTATAATGGTACCTAGCAAAGACATAATTGTGCAATGTGTTCTGGCAATGCCAGAAAATAATAGTGTCTTGTAGCAAATTTCTCCAAAAAAAGGCGGTGATGGAATTTTTGGTGTTGGTCAAGTTTGGGCATGACCGAAGTGTGCCATCTTAGGTGAAAACCTTATTATGGCTCTTCTAAACCAAAGATGATGATGTTGTCTGCGGTTCACTTGGATACACCAAATTTATTCTAAATCGGTCGATGGCGGTGCTCCTTGCATGCATACGTCCAGTACTTGGAGGCATCATCTAGGATCCGGTGGTCAATGTCGCTGGGGAACTAAGTGGATTGGATGTAGGGTGGTGCGGTAGAATGGAAAAAAATAACCCAAAGCCAGAAGGATTTCACAAACTGACCCCTCGGTGTAACAATTTTACTGGACTAACCCTTTGGGTAACGCCTAACAACAAGGCTTTATACTCTACAGGGTAGCGCCGTTCTGTTAGGCGATATGCCCCTGCCAGCGTGGCACCCGCCTAACCCGTCCCTGGCCCCACCCGGCCGTGTGACGCCTAGGCGCTAAGGTCGATGTGTAGCGCCTGTATGATATGCGCTATGATTTAATGTGTAGCGCCTATCAGAAAGACGCTACACATTGAGACATAGCCAGCAGCGGGCAGGCCCCCTCCCCATCCCAACCCATTCCCTCCCTAGCCTTGAGAAGAACAAGGCCGACGGTTCCTCTCTCCCCCTCTCTCAAATCCATCCCTAAAACCAATAGATCTGAGAGATTTCACCATGGATTTTCTCTCCAATCCCTCCCTCAAGGTAATCCCCTCCTTTCCCCTCTCTTTCATCCAATAAATCTTGCACATTCTCTTCTAATTTTTTTGAAACCTAGGTCTAGTTGGATTCATAATATGGCCTATTTATGCATGTTTTTTATTACTTGGTAGTTATATATTAGTTGTATTTGAGGGGGAATGGAAGTGTGTTGTTGATTTGCATTGTATATGATGGTTGCATATGGATTTGTATGAATGTGTTAATATTTTCCCATATTCTTTGTAGTTTCTTGTAGAAATTGAAACAATGGCCACATAGGATGAACCACTCACATATTTATTGATGTTTGGAGTATATATGTAGGATGGTGTGGCTACATGAGGATTATTATGATCATGAACACCGGGCATACTTGATGGCGGAGAAGCATATGGTAATAAAACCATAGTTGAACTCGATTGTTTGTTTTCTATTGATTCAATTGTGTTGGAAGAAGCATAATGTTTTATCTTGTATGTATGCAGAAGCTTCGACCCCTCAAGCTTCGGTCTCATGACGTGTCTTCGAATGACATGTCGTATGACGAGCGGTACACTGAGTACATCAAGTGGCTAGGCCTCCTACCTTTCATCATGCTTGTGAGCTAGTCAACGCCAAACCTCAACGCGGCTGCTATCATCGCGCTTGTCGACCGGTGGAGGCCGGAGACGCACACATTCCACCTCTGGACCTTTCAGAAAATACTCATTCATCATGTTGAATGTATATCGGCCATGACGGGCAATGCACGAACACCTTTGAGCAACTTGTTGAAGCATTCTGCCATGTTGCTTTTCATTTAGATGTACCTCCGGCCACCGTCATCGAAATATCGTGCCCACTTTGTCATATCGTCAATGTTACTATTGAGAAACTCTCGACCACCCGCATTGAGTTCCTTGTTGGCTAGCAATTTATTGTACAAGTTTGAGAAACGACGTTCCGTGAAAGCGAGACAACAATCTTGTAGATCATCGGCCAGATCCTTGCTCTTGCATGCCCTATAGAAGTTTACACAAAAGTGTCTCATGCACCAACGATGGTGCAATGGATCATGGCCGGGAATATCAACCATCACCGCATTAAGAATTCCTTGATAACGGTCCGAGATGACACATATTTCCCTTTGACAGGTTAATATCTTGGTTCTCAGAAGATGGAAGAACCACTCCCAATTATCATTGCTTTCCACCCCTACCAAAGCAAACACCGAAGTAATCAACCGGCTGTTGGCATTATTGGCTATTGCAATCAAGATAGTGCCCTTGAAATGACCGGTCATAAAGGTGCCATCAATGGAGATGACCGGCCTACAATGTTCAAAAGCCTGAACACATTGCTCGAAACCCCAAAATGCACAACCAAAAACTCGAACGGTTCTTCCGTTTACAATCCTTGCCGTGTTCCCATAAGGTTCAACCACATGAACCATGCCCGGGTTAGCATTGGCCGTTGCTCCCAACAACCTTGGGATTTGGTTATAAGATTCCTCCCAATCACCGTACAACATCTTGAATGCGGCTTGCTTAGCCTTCCATGCCTTCTCGTACTTCACCTCATAGTGAAAGAGGGCTTTCACAAGCTCCATAATCATCTTGATGCTCATTATTGGAAATGATGTGATGTCATTGGAAAGCCTATAAGCGAGGAACTCGGAGGTGAGTTTCCGGTGCTCGTGCTTCGCATCCTTGCCATCCACCACCGGGCCTCATCACATGTGAGTTCATACACAACTAGATATGTGCCAATCAGGACCTCCCTTTAATGGTCTTGCACGCACAATCTAAGGACATCCTTCCTCCTCGCATTTCACCGTGTAACGCTTCTTGATGTCCAAATGCATGACCATGTAAGGACGATGATGCTTCATCGAGAAGTCCTTTATCCATTGCTTAAATTCCAACAAGATCTTAAACCTTGATCCTTTGCAAAAGCCATTATTCACATGATTGTCATCCTGGTAAGAACTTGTCCTTGGTCCAAGCACTATGCCTTTGCCACCATCAACCGTGGCTTCATCCGCGAGACTAAGATCACGAAACAAAGGCACCCGATGGTCCCACCCTAATACGGTATCGTGGATTTCGTCCTCTCTAGCTGTGAACCCCTCCTCGTCAACTTCTTCTTCGGGACCATCATCATCCGAGTCCGATGCATAGCCTCGAGAATATGGGAGGTCACGGTCCATGTCGTCTTGAGTGATATATTTGTCCAAATATCCAACATTGTTATCGTGGAGTTCAACATCATCATCATCTTCACCCCCACAACCATCATTGTCCTCTTCCAACACTTCGTCTTGCTCTTTTGTAATCGGGCTCAATATTTGGGTCAAAGGAGGTTCACTCCATAGTTCTTGCTCTACGGGTGGAGGACTCCTAGTATCCAATGGCGAGGCAAGACGGTTCAAGTCCAAAGGCAATGAATCATCAACCTTCTTGGTGGCAAATAGCTCAAGAACCTTGTCTAGTGATTCAGCCACCACCTCCTTGTATGCAAGCCAACGGGCCTCAGAGAAGATATGCATGGTCTTCCAACGGATATGCATTCCCAAACCCACATTATGTATTCCCTCCAACTCAACAACATCACTTGGGTCCATCCATTTCAATTCAATCCTCACTTGCTCCAAGACCTCGGCATAGGTGGGACTACGCTTAAACACCATATCTAGCTCATCCGTGTCCGGTTCTATGTTGCCTTTCAAAAAGGCATCCTTGTCCACATGATGAACATGAACAATTCTTGCCATCCCTAACACATAGGAGAATATGTTCATTAACTAACCATGACAAGATAAATAAAAATATACTAGTAACTTTACCAAACCATATAGCTAACAAGAACAACCTCTCTTACATAAGCAAACCCTAACCCTAGCCATAAAATTCCAATAAACCAAACAATGACATTTCAACAACCCTAAACCTAACTAAATGCTTCATACACATATTTCTACCCAACATTGGCCAATGACTCTCACAAATTTCCAAACATTTCTCCCCAAATCAAATTTCTAGGGTTTCAAGGCAAGTCCAACCAAAATGAAAGATTGAAATAGGTCAAAACGGAGGGAAATGAGGAAGGGTACCTCTAGCAGCTGGGGAGCGGCCGAAATCCACCAAATGAAGCTTCCAATGTAAGATATTTGAGGGGGGAGAAGAGAGGGGGGAAGGGGGCGCCTCCTTCCTGTTCTTCTATGCTGGGTCGAGGTGGAGAGTGAATGGGGAGGGGTGGGGAGGGGTCTGGGCGCGGCTGGCTATGTCTCGATGTGTAGTGCCTTTTTGACATGCACTATACATTAAAGCATAGCGCCTATCAGACAGGCGCTACACATCGACCTTAGCGTCCAGGTGTTACTCTCCCCAGGCTTAGCGCCTAGGCGTCACACGGTCAGGTGGGGCCAGGGCCGGGCCAGATGGGTGCCACGCTGTCAAGGACATAGCGCCTAACAGAAAGGCTGTCAACACCCGGATTTTTAATCCCAGATGCCTGTTATGCCATACCTCGCAATCCCAGGATTACCATTTTTGTGAGACATAACAGATTTGGATACCACAGTACATCATCCATTACAAACCATATATAAGGTCTTACACAAATAGGGATCTCATGATCCATTTCTTAATACAACTCAAGCAGCGGAGATACGTAATAATAACGGTAGCGTAGGCGAAGCTCCATCTTCGGGGTCACAGGCAATGCTGACGATGGGAGATGATCCTAGTTGTCATAACCTTCCTGGGGTCCATCCTCCTGGTACTCCTCTTCATAGTCTGGCCACGGGAATAGCCAGGGACAAAGCCATGAGTAGTCTTTAAGTACTCGCAAACTAATACTAACAAGTGAAAGGGTTTTTGTAGTAGGACACTAAGCTCTAGGGTTATTTTGCAAAAAGCCAGATTTACCTCTACTAAGTTCCGAAGCAAGAGGAAGCTATTCAAGTTTTATAACACCTAAGTGGAAACTCGTATCTCATGCCACAACTCTGTTGTGGTCAAGTCAAAGTCTCAATTCATTTCACAAGTCATTTTGAAAACATCTGACGGGGAAACAGTATGGCCACTCCAACTGTCCATAACCGCAGACGCGGCTATTCGAATAGTTTGACACTCTGCAGATATTGTACACTTTCACCACAACATTCGATACATCCGTCAGGAACAAATCCTGAATTCACCATACTCAGTATGCGGATAATCAATCCTAACCTTTCAATTACACGCCCTAGTATAAGCACCTCTCCTGTGAGTTTGGCCTCCCAACCATGACCAACTGTCATCTTGGGTACTGCACAGGTGGACAATCTTCACTAGGTAGCCTCAGCTCAGACCTTGGCCGTGAGGGAACCAATACTAAGGTATATAAGTTTCTAGTCAAGCCCTACCCAATTCTCGTGTATTTTGGTTGTACGGTAAAATTGGAATGGTATCGCATCCAGACAACCATCAGTTTTATAAAGGTCTAAGGCTCACGCCTCAACATTTTCATCACCAAAATCATCTGGTGTTTGGAAACACATGTCAAAACATCTCAATAGAATGATCCATCATTCCAAGGTTTTCATAACCATTTTTCCACCAAGTATTCCCATCTAAAGTTGATCAAGTTTTATGCTTAGCACTAGCATCTACAAGTGGGGGTAAGTACTAATGAGGGGTGGTAAACTAGTGGAGTTCAACTAAGTTCAATCTCATGCCTTAGGATGACATAAAGATTATCTAGCTTAGGCCAAATTTTATGCTCTTTATGCAACCTTCAATTATCTCTCTAGAATCTACAATTCACTTAAGTAGGTTCTAAGTACTAGCTTTGATAAAGAAATAAAGTATAAAGCTTGTAAGTAAAACTAGGATTGGGTTATCAAGTGGGTATGATCACATATGCTTAAGGCATATAGTTGGCATGGTAACAATCAAGTATTTGCTTGCATATGTCAACTTGACTAGTAAGGCTTGCTAAAGTAGAGTATCTTGCAAGTGTTAGCTTGCTCAATCAACTAGTAGTATTAGGCTTGCTAAAGTAGAGTATCTTGGAAGTGTTAGCTTGCTCAATCAACTAGTAGTATTAGGCTTGCTAAAGTAGAGTTGCAAGTGTTAGGTTGCAATCAACTAGTAGTATTAGGCTTGCTAAAGTAGAGTATCTTGCAAGTGTTAGCTTGCTCAATCAACTAGTAGTATTAGGCTTGCCTTGTGCAGAGCAGCGGTTGAAGTTATCCTCGGCTTCTTCTTCGTAGTATCCTCCTTCCTCCTCGTATCCTTGGTCGGTACTAGCGTCTATGAATAAATACGAGGTACACAATCACCAAACAATACTTAACTACTTTCAATCATCACACACAAGGGTTCTATAGATGATCTAGCATCATCACTAACATCAAAAGAATAAGGCATTTGTCTTATTTATTTTATTTTTAGAAAAGTAATTTCTACTCATTGAAAAACTAGTTAAGATTTAATATTCTCCAAACCAAACATGGGATCATGTTGACACATGTCATCACCACACATTTCAGTACATGGGAATGTGATTTAAAGTGGTGTCACAATTTAATAAGATTTAACCTTTTATTTTAAATAAAAATAAATGACTAGAAATGCCTATGTGGCATTCTTTTATTACTTGAACATTATTTCTGTAAGTAAACCCATATGTTTTTATATATTCTGACACATATGATCAAATGTGATTTTTGAGAGCTGGAATCAACTCAAAAGCTATTATAGTTTAAATTTGAAAAATGTTTGAATGCAGAAAAGCTTCTGCCTTGTTATTTTTACCAAGGTTGATCTATAGATTCAAATGATTTGAATCCAACGGGCTTGGATTAAGCATTTCAAAACCTTTCTAAAAAATTTGGTTTCATTCAATTTGGTTCACTGAATCGAGCTGGGTTGATTTTTGAAACTGGGTACAGAACTATGTTTGAATTAAAATGGAAAAAGTTAAATTCAAACGACTGGGCTGCGCGGGAACTGCTAATGGGCCGGCCCAGTGTCACTCCGCGGCGCGGGGCTCAACTGACAGGGGGGTTCCACCAGTCAGTGGCTCTTTAAACGCGAAGCGGTACGGGGCAATCTCATCCGCACGATCTAAGTCTAATCGAACGGCTGCTACTCATCGTCCACGTCGGGCGGCGCCGGCGAGACAGAAACCTAACGCGGCAGGTGGGGGTCGTCGGGGGCTCACCGGGGCTCAGGCGAAGGTCGGCGATGCGGGCGAACGACAAAGTCGACGACGGCGAACCTCCTGGTACCGGCAGCTCCTCCTGGGGTGGACGAAATCGACGGCGCCCTTCTTCTTCAGAGGCGGCCTACTCCGGCGCAATTCCGATGATGCGCTGCTCGCCTTGCTTCGGGAATGGGGTGGAACGATCAGTGAGGTGAGGGGAGTGAGATGGTGTGCTCAATTCGGCTGGGGGTCATCTCCTTTTATAGGCTCGACGGTGAGACCGAACGGGATGGACAGTCAACGGTGGCGACACGGCTACGGGCAGCTAGAGGCATGGCCGAGGGTGGCGATCGATCGGTGGTCTCCTGGCGATGCTCTAGGGTTTTAATGCGCGTGTAGGGACGGTGGCAAATGGTCGGGAACGATCGATGCTCAGCGAGGCAGAGGCAGCATCTTCGACGGCGAGCGGTGGCTACGGGGCACGAGCAGTGAAATGGGCATGTCTGGCGGTCTCTTGCGACGGTGGGGAGCATGCTGGCAGGCGGCGAGGGCTCGAGGTGGTCGGGTTGCATGGGAACGGTGCGTGCTCTGCGGTGCACGTCGGCATGGTCGACAGCGGCACGGGCGTGGCGTTCCTGGTGGTTCTGGTTGCTGTCTGCGAGGCAGGGCTGGTCGAGAGGGGGCGGTGAGGCATGGGCTATCTCCCAGACAAGGTTGGCACGGCTAGTTCTTCCTCTAGCCTGCTGTCCACACTGGGGTGACATGGGTGCTCTTGGGCTGTTCACCATTGATGACATTGGAAAGCTTACAGTGGGGATAGTGATTAGTTAAGTTTGCTAGATGATCTACTGAGGTTGCTGTGAGCTAGAGATGGAACAAGTTTGGCAAGAATCACTGCACACTATAGTGTTTAGATTTTGTTTGATTTGTATCTGTAAGGTGTTTGATGAAATGGCCGCATGAACTCAAGTTTTGAATTTTGAAATTATTTTTGGTGGGTGTGCTAGGAATGTGCTCGTGAGTCTGTAGATGCTTGGGTTTTGAAAGTTGAGTTGGTTTGAGGGGTTTTTGAAAAAGTGGGATCTTCCCCTATGAAATAGATTCAATTTTCAACTGTCATTTAAACTATGCATTTGAATGTTTCTGGATGATCATAAAGTGGGACTTGGTACTTTGTTATGAGTACTATCAAGGGGTGCAAAGATCCAAACAAGTTTCTATTAAGTTCTGAAAGTTAGAGATAGCCAAAGTAGGCATGTGAGTTAATTTGGCAAAAGTGACCATTCACTTAATTTGATGGTTTTGATTTGTTTGTCTTTGGGAAAAGTTTGGGGATTGTTTAGATGATGTTTATTTCACCTAAGAATCATTTTACAAGCAAAGGAACACATAATCATGTCAATTCAAAAGAATACAAATTGTAATGCATACACATAGGAATGCTTTCATATTTTTAATTGGAAAAGTTTTTGTTAACCCTAATTTTGGTGATTAGAGTTTGATGATTCTAGTTTATTATTTTTGGGATGTTACAAACCTTCCCCCCTTAAACAAAATCTCGTCCTGAGATTTGAAAAAGGACGAAAAGATTACATAGGATTTGGAGAGATCGGGAAACTCCGTCCTGATGTGATCTTCGCGCTCCCAGGTAGCTTCCTCTTCTGTGTGGTTGCTCCACTCAATCTTGAGAAACTTGATGCTTCGGGTTCTGGTAGTTCTAAAAGCTTCTTCCAAAATACGGATGGGTACCTCGGTATAGGTCAGGTCATCATTGATCTCCATAGTCCGGTGATCAATATTCTTGAATACTTCAGTCTTCTCCGGGACTCCGAGACACTTGCGAAGTAATGAGATATGGAACACATTGTGCACGGCTGACATCTCTTTGGGTAGTTCCAGTTGATACGACACTTCTCCTCGACGGTTCAGAATCTTGAAGGGGCCGATATATCTAGGGGTTAACTTTCCTTTCAGCTGGAAATGCTGCATTCCCTTCAAGGGCGACACTTTCAGATATACAAAATCTCCTATGTTGAAGGCGAGGTCTCGATGTATCTTGTCGGCGTAACTCTTCTGTCTGGACTGGGCGGTCTTGAGGTGCTCACGAATCTTGTGAACCTTCTCTTCTGCTTCTCGTAGGATATCGGGTCCGAAAATCTGACTCTCTCCTACTTTCGACCAATTCAAAGGGGTGCAACACTTTCTTCTGTACATAAATTCAAAGGAGGCCATTTGCAAACTAGCTTGATAACTATTGTTGTATGAAAATTCTGCAAACGGCAGATAGTCTTCCCACTTAGATCCATATTCTAACACACATGCTCTCAGCATATCTTCGAGTATTTGATTTACTCTCTCTGTTTGTCCATCGGTCTGAGGGTGATAAGCGGTACTGAAATCTAGTTGGGTTCCTAAACCTTCTTGGACTTTCTTCCAGAATCTCGAGGTAAACTGTGTTCCTCGATCCGATATGATTTTCTTAGGGACTCCGTGCAAACTGACGATTCTAGCGATGTATAACTCTGCTAGCTTCGAACTCTGATATGTGGTCTTGATGGGTAAGAAATGGGCGACTTTGGACAACCTGTCCACTATGACCCAAATAGATTCATTTCCCCTGCTAGAAGTAGGCAATCCGGTGATAAAGTCCATTCCAACGGAATCCCATTTCCATTCCGGAATCTGTAATGGTTGCAACAATCCAGCGGGTCTTTGATGTCTGGCCTTGACTCGCTGACATATATCACACTTGGCGATATAGCTTCCGATTTCTCTCTTCATATTATGCCACCAAAATTGCTCTTTCAAATCTTGATACATCTTAGTTCCTCCGGGGTGGATAGAATAAAGAGTATCATGAGCTTCCTTGAGAATAACTTCCTTCAACTCAGAATCTGCTGGTACACAAAGGCGTCCTTTGTACCACAGAACTCCTTCTTCGTCTTCGGTGAATCCGGGTACTTTGCCTGTACCGATACGACGCTTGATTCCGTTGATACTAGCATTTCCTTTCTGCGCCTCTTTGATCTAGTTGATCAAAGTGGGTTGAAGTTCTATGCTAGCCAAAAATCCTTCACTCACTAATTCCATTTTAAAATCTTCCATCTCTTTATGCAAGCTTGGTTGCTCCTTCAAAATCATGGAGTTCAAGCGGCACGGCAATCTGCTAAGGGCATCTGATACCACATTGGCTTTACCGGGGTGATAGTGAATGTCCAGATCGTAATCCTTGATTAGCTCAATCCATCTTCTCTGTCTCATATTCAGCTCCTTCTGAGTGAATATATACTTCAGGCTCTTGTGATCCGAGTATATCTCACAACGATTTCCCATCAGGTAATGCCTCCATGTATTTAGGGCTAAAACTACGGCTACGAGTTCGAGGTCATGGGTTGGGTAATTTTGCTCATGTTGTTTCCGTTGTCGAGATAGATAAGATATAACTTTGCCTTCTTGCATTATCACACATCCGAGACCGATCTTGGATGCGTCACAATACACGTCAAAGGGCTTTGTGATATCCGGCATGATTAAGATTGGGGCTGAAATCAATCTCCTTTTGAGTTCTTGAAAACTCGCTTCACATTTGTCCGTCCATTCAAACTTCTTGTCCTTCTTCAGCAATTGGGTCATGGGTCTGGCGATACTTGAGAATCCTTCTACGAACTTGCGGTAATATCCCGCCAATCCGAGAAATGCACGAACTTGGGTTTGAGTGGTTGGGGCTTGCCAATCTTCGACATCTTGCACCTTTGCAGGGTCAACGGCAATTCCTCCGGCTGATACAATGTGGCCGAGGAATCCTACCTCCTATAACCAGAATTCACATTTGCTAAACTTGGCATACAACTGATGCTCTCTAAGGGTTCCAAGAATGGTCCTTAGGTGTAGCTCATGTTCTTCTTCTGATTTGGAATAAATCAGAATGTCATCAATGAAAACAACGACAAACTTATCCAGGAAGTCCCTAAAAATCTTATTCATGAGATTCATGAAATAAGCGAGGGCATTGGTTAATCCAAAAGACATGACAATATACTCATATAATCCATATCTGGTGGTAAAGGCAGTCTTGGGAATATCCTCTGCACGAATCTTGAGTTGATGATAGCCTGTTCTAAGATCAATCTTAGAAAAAACTTTGGCACCGGTCAACTGGTCAAACAAATCTTCTATCTTGGGCAATGGGTACTTGTTCTTGATAGTGACATCATTCAACTTCCGATAATCTGTACACAGACGGTTACCTCCATCCTTCTTGTCCACAAATAAGACAAGTGATCTCCATGGTGACGCACTTGGTTGAATCAATCCAATTTCCAACATGGAATCCAGTTGCTTCTTCAGTTCTGCTAGTTCCGACGGGTTCATACTATAGGGTCTCTGGGCTATGGGTCCTGTTCCGGGGATTAGTTCAATGATAAACTCGATATCCCGATCTGGGGGCATACCGGGCAAAACATCTGGAAATACATCGGGGTATTCGCAGACTATCCGGACTTGGTCAATGGTAGGTTGGGCTATACTCTTATTGCACTTGAATTGACGAGGTAAGGTTTCAGATATATGCTCTACTGATATTCCGGCGGTACTGGTCATGGTTATGGCCTTCCTGGCACAGTCAATCAATCCTTTATGTTTGGACATCCAATCCATTCCTAGTACTACTTCCAAACCTTTAGTTCCGAGTACTATAAGATTAGCATAAAAGTCTATGCCATGGATTCGGATAGGGACGGATTTGCAAATTTTCCTAGATTTGGTGGTTGAACCGGGGATTTGAACAATCATAACATGCTTTAGTTTTGTTGGTTGAATCTTACTAGTGCATGCAAATTCTTCGGCGACAAATGAGTGTGATGCACCAAAATCAAACAACACTCTAGCAAGTACCGAATTAACAGAAAACATACCCAGCACGACGTCTGGCGCTTCCTGAGCTTCTTCAGCATGCATGAGAAAAAGACGGCCGTTGCGGTTGAGCGAGTTCCCTGGGGCAAACCTTCTTTCAGGCTGAACACAACGCTGTTGCTGAGCTGGGGCATTGGTATTGGGGGTTGTGGTATTCTTCTTGCTGGGGCACTCGTTGGAGTAGTGACCCTTATTTCCACAGTCATAACAAGTCACTTGCGACTTGTCCTTTGCTGCAACAGGCAGAGCATTGCTTCCAGTCCTCGGGGTAGTGTTGGTGTTGGCAGTAGCATTGTTGTTGTTGAACTTGGGTGGGGCACGGTTGAAATTCCCAGAGTTGCCAGGGTTGTTGTGATTTCCTCCGGGCCTTGGGTTTCCACGGTTGGGATGGGTCGAACTGTTCATCGGGGGTCTGTTGGTTCTCGGGGCAAATCCTGGAGATGGGTTAGGGCGATACTTTGGGGTCTGATGGGTTCCTGGCTGATGCATCATGGACGCTTGCGGTTCTCGTTGGCTTGGTTGATCTTTCCTTCCATCTGGATGGCAGAGTCGACAAGGGCTTCAATATCAGCAAAGGGGATATTGACTAACACTGTCTGCATCTCATCGTGCAAACCATTCAAGAATCTCTCCTTCTTCTTGGCTTCGGTGTCGATCTCATCCGAGGCATACGTAGCTAATGACAAGAATTTGTCACGGTATTCCACTACGGTCATCCTTCCTTGCTTCAGTTCTCTGAACTCATCTCTCATTCTCTTGATCAAACCCGGGGGCACATGGGTTCGGCTGAACTTGACCTTGAATTCCTCCCAGGTCATCATCTGTCCTCCGGTCATCGCATGAACGCTGTTCCACCATGCTCTGGCATCTCTGGCTAGATAGTGGGTGGCGAACAAAACTTTCTCGTTAGCTTCCACTCCAGCGACTTCTAGGTTGCTTTCCATGGTCTGCAGCCAATCATCGGCATCTAGGGGCTCTTCCGACTTAGTGAAAACAGGTGGGTTGGTATTATGGAAATTCTTGAGCTTAGATCCATGGTTGTCCTGATTTCCGTGGCCTTGATTGTTGTGGGCTAGCTGAGCTATCTGTTGAAGGGTGGCTAAATTGGCTTGACGTTCGGCTCTTTCAGCTTCGCGGTCAGAAACCAACATTTGCAGTATCTGCAACATTAGGTCCGGGGATGAACCACTTTCTCCACGTGGCATCTAAAGATTGAGATAGATCATGAGAAAAGAGGGAAATTTCTAAGGTTTAGGGACTTTGAAAAGTTTTTAAAGTTTGACTCAGATTTTTTTTGCAACTTGCTTTTCATTCATTCATAGCACCCGATACAAACACACACCACAAAACAAGAAAAACAGATGGTTTTAAGAACCATTCTGGAAACTACGATACAATGGGACCGAATATTACTCACTACGCTAGTGCTCAAGTGCTACTACTCCTCGGAGTTGCTGTAGTCGTCATCCTCATCGTCATTGATGAAGGCGAAATCCTCCTCATCGGTGAAGAAGTCCATAGCCTGATCCTCCAGAAAATCATCATCATCACTGAGATAGGAGTAGGGGTCTCCACGAAGATCTTCTCCGGCATTCTCCCTTTCCTCCAACTGCATGTCTCTCTCATGGATGGTCTCCTCCAAATCCGAGATACAGTGGCGAAGACGGGCAATGATGCGCTCCTTCTTATCGAGCTGACGGCGGCGAGACTTGCAATCCTTCGCTAGCATGGCGATGATCTGGTCCTTGGTCTTGATGATGGCAGACTTTTGGTTGGAGTAGTCACGGGAATTATCCAACTCCTGCTGACGATCGTACATCATGAAGCTGAGGTGGTCCAATTGGGTCTTCAGCTCGTGGTGGTATGGGGCTTCCAGTGGCTGTCCATTAGCATCACGCCTTGGACAAAACTCAAAGAGGGTACCCTTGATCTGGTTGATACTCTGCCCACACAGACGGGCAAGAGCTTCCTGCATGGCCCTGGCAAGTCCATCGAGCCAGTTGTTCTCTCTTAAGGTGAATTGAATTCCCTCCGCAGTGGGAGGTTCAATCTTTCCTCGGAGACTTGCAACAATTAGCCACTGCAGATCTTCTCCTCCTTGATCATTGAGCTGAACACCGAAGAACTCGGGGTGCGGACGCTCCAAAAGTTCCGAAAGCTGGTCCAAATCCCACTCAAAGATAAGGTCTCCTCCATTCCCCAACTGGTAAAACTTGTTGTACTTCACGTCCATCTAAAAGAATATAAGATGAGTAAGTTAGTAGAGTGATCAAGTGTGTCAAATTTTATATATGTTGCAAGAGTTTTTGAGGAACATGAGTTTTTATGAAGAATCAAGGTGATAAGAATGGGAATAAGTTTTTGTAAATATTTGCTTCCTTTGGTTTTGAAACTAAGTTTTTGATTCAAACGCCCAGTCTAACTAGGGTCTCCTATGTCAGGATGGCTTTGATACCAACTTGTCAACACCCAGATTTTTAATCCCAGATGCCTGTTATGCCATACCTCGCAATCCCAGGATTACCATTTTTGTGAGACATAACAGATTTGGATACCACAGTACATCATCCATTACAAACCATATATAAGGTCTTACACAAATAGGGATCTCATGATCCAGTTCTTAATACAACTCAAGCAGCGGAGATACGTAATAATAACGGTAGCGTAGGCGAAGCTCCATCTTCGGGGTCACAGGCAATGCTGACGATGGGAGATGATCCTAGTTGTCGTAACCTTCCTGGGGTCCATCCTCCTGGTACTCCTCTTCATAGTCTGCCCGCGGAATAGCAGGGACAAAGCCATGAGTACTCTTTAAGTACTCGCAAACTAATACTAACAAGTGAAAGGGTTTTTGTAGTAGGACACTAAGCTCTAGGGTTATTTTGCAAAAAGGCAGATTTACCTCTACTAAGTTCCGAAGCAAGAGGAAGCTATTCAAGTTTTATAACACCTAAGTGGAAACTCGTATCTCATGCCACAACTCTGTTGTGGTCAAGTCAAAGTCTCAATTCATTTCACAAGTCATTTTGAAAACATCTGACGGGGAAACAGTATGGCCACTCCAACTGTCCATAACCACGGACGCGGCTATTCGAATAGTTTGACACTCTGCAGATATTGTACACTTTCACCACAACATTCGATACATCCGTCAGGAACAAATCCTGAATTCACCATACTCAGTATGCGGATAATCAATCCTAACCTTTCAATTACACGCCCTAGTATAAGCACCTCTCCTGTGAGTTTGGCCTCCCAACCATGACCAACTGTCATCTTGGGTACTGCACAGGTGGACAATCTTCACTAGGTAGCCTCAGCTCAGACCTTGGCCGTGAGGGAACCAATACTAAGGTATATAAGTTTCCAGTCAAGACCTACCCAATTCTCGTGTATTGTGGTTGTACGGTAAAATTGGAATGGTATCGCATCCAGACAACCATCAATTTTATAAAGGGCTAAGGCTCACGCCTCAACATTTTCATCACCAAAATCATCTGGTGTTTGGAAACACATGTCAAAACATCTCAATAGAATGATCCATCATTCCAAGGTTTTCATAACCATTTTTCCACCAAGTATTCCCATCTAAAGTTGATCAAGTTTTATGCTTAGCACTAGCATCTACAAGTTGGGGTAAGTACTAATGAGGGGTGGTAAACTAGTGGAGTTCAACTAAGTTCAATCTCATGCCTTAGTATGACATAAATATTATCTAGCTTAGGCCAAATTTTATGCTCTTTATGCAACCTGCAATTATCTCTCTAGAATCTACAATTCACTTAAGGAGGTTCTAAGTACTAGCTTTGATAAAGAAATAAAGTATAAAGCTTGTAAGTAAAACTAGGATTGGGTTATCAAGTGGGTATGATCACATATGCTTAAGGCATATAGTTGGCATGGTAACAATCAAGTATTTGCTTGCATAGGTCAACTTGACTAGTAAGGCTTGCTAAAGTAGAGTATCTTGCAAGTGTTAGCTTTCTCAATCAACTAGTAGTATTAGGCTTGCTAAAGTAGAGTATCTTGCAAGTGTTAGCTTGCTCAATCAACTAGTAGTATTAGGCTTGCTAAAGTAGAGTATCTTGCAAGTGTTAGCTTGCAATCAACTAGTAGTATTAGGCTTGCTAAAGTAGAGTATCTTGCAAGTTTTAGCTTGCTCAATCAACTAGTAGTATTAGGCTTGCCTTGTGCAGAGCAGTGGTTGAAGTTCTCCTCGGCTTCTTCTTCGTAGTATCCTCCTTCCTCCTCGTATCCTTGGTCGGTACTAGCGTCTATGAATAAATACGAGGTACACAATCACCAAACAATACTTAACTACTTTCAATCATCACACACAAGGGTTCTATAGATGATCTAGCATCATCACTAACATCACAATAATAAGGCATTTGTCTTATTTATTTTATTTTTAGAAAAGTAATTTCTACTCATTGAAAAACTACTTAAGATTTAATATTCTCCAAACCAAACATGGGATCATGTTGACACATGTCATCACCACACATTTCAGTACATGGGAATGTGATTTAAAGTGGTGTCACAATTTAATAAGATTTAACCTTTTATTTTAAATAAAAATAAATGACTAGAAATGCCTATGTGACATTCTTTTATTACTTGAACATTATTTCTGTAAGTAAACCCATATGTTTTTATATATTCTGAAAGCTATGATCAAATGTGATTTTTGGGAGTTGGAATCAACTCAAAATCTATTATAGTTTAAATTCGAAAAATGTTTGAATGCAGAAAAGCTTCTGCCTTGTTATTTTTACCAAGATTGATCTATAGATTCAAATGATTTGAATCCAATGGGCTTGGATTAAGCATTTCAAAACCTTTCTAAATAAAATTGGTTTCATTCAATTTGGTTCACTGAATCAAGCTGGGTTGATTTTTGAAACTGGGTACAGAACTATGTTTGAATTAAAATGGAAAAGTTAAATTCAAACGACTGGGCTGCGCGGGAACTGCTAATGGGCCGGCCCAGTGTCACTCCGCGGCGCGGGGCTCAACTGACAGGGGGGTTCCACCAGTCAGTGGCTCTTTAAACGCGAAGCGGTACGGGGCAATCCCAGCCGCACGATCTAAGTCTAATCGAATGGCTGCTACTCATCATCCACGTCGGGCGGCGCCGACGAGACATAAACCTAACGCGGCTATTCGAATAGTCTGACACTCTGCAGAGATTGTACACTTTCACCACAACATTCGATACATCCGTCAGGAACAAATCCTGAATTCACCATACTCAGTATGCGGATAATCAATCGTAACCTTTCAATTACACGCCCTAGTATAAGCACCTGTCCTGTGAGTTTGGCCTCCCAACCATGACCAACTGTCATCTTGGATACTGCACAGGTGGACAATCTTCACTAGGTAGCCTCAGCTCAGACCTTGGCCGTGAGGGAACCAATACTAAGGTATATAAGTTTCCAGTCAAGACCTACCCAATTCTCGTGTATTGTGGTTGTACGGTAAAATGGGAATGGTATCGCATCCAGACAACCATCAGTTTTATAAAGGGCTAAGGCTCACGCCTCAACATTTTCATCACCAAAATCATCTGGTGTTTGGAAACACATGTCAAAACATCTCAATAGAATGATCCATCATTCCAAGGTTTTCATAACCATTTTTCCACCAAGTATTCCCATCTAAAGTTGATCAAGTTTTATGCTTAGCTCTAGCATCTACAAGTGAGGGTAAGTACTAATGAGGGGTGGTAAACTAGTGGAGTTCAACTAAGTTCAATCTCATGCCTTAGAATGACATAAAGATTATCTAGCTTAGGCCAAATTTTATGCTCTTTATGCAACCTTCAATTATCTCTCTAGAATCTACAATTCACTTAAGTAGGTTCTAAGTACTAGCTTTGATAAAGAAATAAAGTATAAAGCTTGTAAGTAAAACTAGGATTGGGTTATCAAGTGGGTATGATCACATATGCTTAAGGCATATAGTTGGCATGGTAACAATCAAGTATTTGCTTACATAGGTCAACTTGACTAGTAAGGCTTGCTAAAGTAGAGTATCTTGCAAGTGTTAGCTTTCTCAATCAACTAGTAGTATTAGGCTTGCTAAAGTAGAGTATCTTGCAAGTGTTAGCTTGCTCAATCAACTAGTAGTATTAGGCTTGCTAAAGTAGAGTATCTTGCAAGTGTTAGCTTGCAATCAACTAGTAGTATTAGGCTTGCTAAAGTAGAGTATCTTGCAAGTTTTAGCTTGCTCAATCAACTAGTAGTATTAGGCTTGCCTTGTGCGGAGCAGTGGTTGAAGTTCTCCTCGGCTTCTTCTTCGTAGTATCCTCCTGTCTCCTCGTATCCTTGGTCGGTACTAGCGTCTATGAATAAATACGAGGTACACAATCACCAAACAATACTTAACTACTTTCAATCATCACACACAAGGGTTCTATAGATGATCTAGCATCATCACTAACATCACAAGAATAAGGCATTTGTCTTATTTATTTTATTTTTAGAAAAGTAATTTCTACTCATTGAAAAACTACTTAAGATTTAATATTCTCCAAACCAAACATGGGATCATGTTGACACATGTCATCACCACACATTTCAGTACATGGGAATGTGATTTAAAGTGGTGTCACAATTTAATAAGATTTAACCTTTTATTTTAAATAAAAATAAATGACTAGAAATACCTATGTGGCATTCTTTTATTACTTGAACATTATTTCTGTAAGTAAACCCATATGTTTTTATATATTCTGAAAGGTATGATCAAATGTGATTTTTGGGAGTTGGAATCAACTCAAAATCTATTATAGTTTAAATTCGAAAAATGTTTGAATGCAGAAAAGCTTCTGCCTTGTTATTTTTACCAAGATTGATCTATAGATTCAAATGATTTGAATCCAACGGGCTTGGATTAAGCATTTCAAAACCTTTCTAACAAAATTGGTTTCATTCAATTTGGTTCACTGAATCGAGCTGGGTTGATTTTTAAAACTGGGTACAGAACTATGTTTGAATTAAAATGGAAAAAGTTAAATTCAAACGGGCTCTTGGAGGAGCGCTAATGGGCGGCCAGTGTCACTCCAGCGCTTGGGCTCAATCGACAGGGGGTTCCACCAGTCAATGGCTCTTTAAGCTGGCGTGCAGGCAATCCCATCTGCACGATCTAAGTCTAATCGAACGGCTGCTACTCATCGTCCATGTCGGGCGGCGCCGGCGAGACATAAACCTAACGCGGCAGGTGGGGATCGTCGGGGGCTCACCGGGGCTCAGGCGAAGGTCGGCGATGCGTGCGAACGACGAAGTCGACGACGGCGAACCTCATGGTACTGACAGCTCCTCCTGGGGTGGACGAAATCGACGGCGCCCTTCTTCTCCAGAGGCAGCCTGCTCCGGCGCAATTCCGACGATGCGCTGCTCGCCTTGCTTCGGGAATGGGGTGGAACGATCAGTGAGGTGAGGGGAGTGAGATGGTGTGCTCAATTTGGCTGGGGGTCGTCTCCTTTTATAGGCTCGACGGTGAGACCGAACGGGATGGGCAGACGACGGTGGCGACATGGCTACGGGCAGCTAGAGGCATGGCCAAGGGTGGCGATCGATCGGTGGTCTCCTGGAGATGCTCTAGGGTTTTAATGCGCATGTAGGGGCGGTGGAAAATGGTCGGGAACGCTCGATGCTCTACGAGGAAGAGGCGGCGTCTTCGATGGCGAGCGGTGGCTACGGGGCACAGACAGTGAAATGGGCATGTCTGGCGGTCTCTTGCGACGGTGGGGAGCATGCTGGCGGGCGGCGAGGGCTCGAGGTGGTCGGGTTGCGTGGGAACGGTGCGTGCTCTGCGGTGCACGTCGGCATGGTCGACAGCGGCACGGGCGCGGCGTTCCTGGCGGTTCTGGTTGTTGTTTGCGAGGCAGGGCTGGTCGAGAGGGGGCGGTGAGGCATGGGCTATCTCCCAGACAAGGTTGGCACGGCTAGTTCTTCCTCTAGCCTGCTGTCCACACTGGGGTGAGATGGGTGCTCTCGGGTTGTTCATCATTGATGATATTGGCAAGCTTACAGTGGGGCTAGTGATTAGTTAAGTTTGCAGATGATCTACTGAGGTTGCTGTGAGCTAGAGAGGGAACAAGTTTGGCCAGAATCACTGCACACTATAGTGTTTAGATTTTGTTTGATTTGTATCTGCAAGGTGTTTGATGAAATGGTCGCATGAACTCAAGTTTTGAATTTTGAAATTATTTTTGGTGGGTGTGCTAGGTATGGGCTGGTGAGTCTGTAGATGCTTGGGTTTTGAAAGTTGATTTAGTTTGAGGGGTTTTTGAAAAAGTGGGATCTTCCCATATGAAATAGATTCAATTTTCAACTGTCATTTAAACTATGCATATTAATGTTTCTGGATGATCAAAAAGTGGGCCTTGGTACTTTGTTATGAGTAATATCAAGGGGTGCAAAGATCCAAACAAGTTTCTGTTAAGTTCTGAAAGTTAGAGATAGCCAAAGTAGGCATGGGAGTTAATTTGGCAAAAATGACCATTCACTTAAGTTGATGGTTTTGATTTGTTTGTCTTTCGAAAAAGTTTATGGATTGTTTAGATGATGTTTATTTCACCTAAGAATCATTTTACAAGCAAAGGAACACATAATCATGTCAATTCAAAAGAATCCAAATTGTAATGCATACACATAGGAATGCTTTCATATTTTTAATTGGAAAAGTTTTTGTTAATCTTAATTTTGGTGATTAGAGTTTGATGATTCTAGTTTATTATTTTTGGGATGTTACAAAGGCGCTACACTGTATAGCATATCGCCTTGCTGTTAGGCGTTACCTAAAGGGTTAGTGCCAGTAAAATTGTTACACCGAGGGGTCAGTTTGTGAAATCTTTCTGCCTTTAGGTCAGATTTGTCCATTCTGTCTGGTGGTGCAGCCGGATCCCCTCTTGAGGCGGTTGTGTGTCGACAATGGAGACGTTGAGTGATCCTTGAATTTCAAGAAAATTGCACATAACACCAGTCTTTGGTGCTAAAGTTGCACAGAACACAGAAACAAAATACTTGTTGCAGCTGACCCTAACTTTTGGTCTAATCGTTGCACCTAGCCCAAATATAGTTCAAATAGAGGTTATAATTCCTTAAAAACATATCTAACGTGTACGCTTGTATTTTTATCCCATATATCACTTGTGTGTGTTAGTATTTTTGTATTTATATCTTCTAGCGAACAACGCTCGGTTTAACATATCTAACGTTGCAATCGAACTCGGTCTGATACCACTACTGTAGCGTCTATGCTTACGCGTATACTAAAAAAGTCGACTGACAACTATGTATAAAAAAAATTCAGAAAAATAATCTTGATAGAAGATTGCAAATAACCTTGATAGAAGATTGCAAGAAAATTCAATCGAACGTTGTAATCGAACTCGGTCAAATATGCGTGTTACAAGCATGCAAATTTTAATGTGAAGTAACTTGTATGTTAGGCTCATAAAAAAATTGATAAATTATAGAAGATTGAAAAGTTATATTGTCATGCTCCAAGATCTGCATAAGAATGTAGAATAAACCATTAACTATGTTCTGATATTCTGTTTGAATTTTTCAAAGCTAAAAAATGAAATTTTTATTTTTTAAAAAGAGCTCTCTAGGAACTCATCTGTTAAATAAACGTTCTCGTATTTTCTATCACTATGATATCTATTTTTAATTTACATAAATTTGTGGGATACAGTATGAAAATACGTGTCCACGTGTTAGATATACTGCTAAGCCACTGCATACTCGATTTGGGCTAGCTATAACTGATTAGACAATAAACCGGGCTAACTGTAATAAATGTTTTGTTTCTCCGTTTTGTACAACTTCAACACCATTTAACACCAAAGCCTGGTGTTACTTACAATTTTCTCTTGAATTCAGGACAGGACGTACAGGTAGCAGTCCTGACGTCGTACTAACATAACAACATGGTACGTACCAGCTTGCGCCACTTGAACCTTTAGTACGTGCTGATGCTGCTACTGCCAGGGCTGGTTCAATGACTCCGGCCTTGTTTGAATCGGATCCCTTATCGCCACTTGCTCGGCTTGCGCCCTTGGTGTGCTACTGTACTTGATAGGCCTTATCGGCCGCCTCCCTGCACGATGTTCCGGAAACTTCTAGCCAAGTGAGAAGCTAGCTAGCTGGGACCAAATTGTGAAGCAACACATCGGACAGTTATCCACCTCATATTTTTGTCGCTGGATTCTTGGAGATATACATTACTACTAGATAGGTACATAATATGCGAGGAATGCTGCTTTATATAGACAAGTTGCATCCATTTCCAAAAAAATAGACAAGTTGCATGAATACTACTCCTACCTATAATAACAACCTTGTTTCTCCAGCACCTGGTCTTGTTTAAGGAACAACTTTCTTTTGTCGTAGCCGAAATAGAAAGTGCCATATCATTTAATCTTTTTTTCTTTTGACAAAGAGTATTGTCTCTGCAACAACGCAATGTTCTAACGACTTTACAATACACGTATCCCCAAAAAAGAAGAATTATTAAAAATAAACAGTCGCTAATACGAGTCACAGATCACCAAGCCAGTTTCTCATAGCCACGAAGTCTCAAATCACCGTCACTAGCCCACATGTTTCTGCCCTTCATATCATTCTCCACCTCTGACTTCATCATGGATCGTCAAAGACATGACACATGATGATAAGAGATAGCAGAGCTTCGCAACGCTCCCTCTATAACCAAACGGCCAATAAAAAACATAGATGCACACGACTGAATTTCTTCCGATCCAGCAATCTTCGGGCATGATGCGCCAATGGGAGTTCTCCGACGGAGCCTTACGAAACACGCCGATCCATGCCAGAACAACGAGGACAAACAACTAGCAGATCTTCGTCTTGACACGGAAGAAACCCTAGGACCACCTCCTTTATTCATCCGATCCAGCAGTCCCCACACCACCGACCCCCTCCAGCGGAAGAGGATACAAGCCAATGAAAAAACCATGCGCAGACGCCATCCCGTTGGACGTTGTCCCGTGCAATATGCCTAGGATGACGCCGCAGGCCAACCACGTGAATCGTCGCCTCCCCATGCACCATCTAGGCGACCGACGGCCGTACCTATACCGGGTCTAGGCTAGATCCTAGACCTATAGGCCCCGTATCCACCTCTCGTGCAGACTCCCAAGGGTAGCTGCCGCCACGCCATAGAGTCGCCCCATCGTCGTGGGTAGATGCCACCCAGCGCAGGCGCCGTGGGCGAGGGGAACAGCCATCGCTGCAAGGCTAGGGTCACTGCCCTAGCAGCCACTCGCAAAAAACCACTAGCACCGTCCTCGTTCGCCACCATAGCTCCTCCTCCGCGATGCATCCCCCTAACCCCTTTCGTGCTAGGGCCCACCACCACCGCAGCCCACGCCGGCGGAAGCGGCAGCAGGGTTGCTAGTCTATGTGGCGGCTAGGGTTTCACCCTAGTCTCGCCAAGGAGGGACTGACCATGTCATTTAATCCTACATGATGGGGGTTTGTTTGGTCATATCATAGTAAAAAATGCAAGAGGTGAGAACTAACATGTGGTTGGATGGTTAGGAGGGCAGTGGTACCTCCAGACCACCGGAGATCAAAACTAGGTTTGACGTTTTGGTGTGTCATGCAGAAAAAATATTCTTTTAGTGAAAGACGACGTTTTCGTCGACAACGAGATGTCTGTGATGACTTTGTCAATTTCAAGATCCGTCGGCTCGGTCTCTTGAAGGTGCTCATAGGGTAGAATGTGAGTATATCTACCTTTTTGTGACTGCTTGCGTTTGTACTGTGTTTTCTAAAAAAATATTCAAGAGGTATCATAATGAAAATTTCCTTTGAAATATAATGCAAGTGAATCCTTAGGTAACAATATCAATCTTACCAACCAAAAAAATTGAAAAATAAATGGAAGGATTTCAGGGTCTCCGAGACTCCTAAGAAAATTCTTTAAATCAAGATATGCTCTATTCTGTTCACTGAATTGTAAGTTGATGACGTTGCAATCAGGCGTCAACTGGGTCAACTAGGTGCCTCTCTTTATCTCAAAAAAAAAAAAACTAGGTGGCTCTCAAGGTTATTAAGATCTTTGGTGCATTGTCAGGCACCCGAAGTCCATTATTTCACTTCTCTATATAGAGAGAGAGCCAGCGGCGAGGTGCCAATTAAGCAAAAGGACGTACGGCCACTCTTCCCTGGACAGATAATTCATCACTTGTTAACACAAGCAGAAGGTGAGAAACTATTGGTCGACACCTGAGAACGAAGACCCCAAGATGTGCGGAGCGAAGGTCATCCCGAGCGACCACGGCAAGACGCGTCGTCCGGGCCAAGTCCTGTCGGCGGGGAAGAATCAAATGCGCGGCCACAGGCTCGCGGATGAGGATACGGAAGCCTGGGAGGCCGCGCTCCGGGAGTTCATGGCCGCCGACGACGGGGACGACGAGGAGGACATTGGGCCGTTCCTGACAGGTTTGCTTGCAGCCTTGCACAGCACTAGCTGCTGCAACTCACCGTCACCGGTACCATACCATCACGGGAAGTTTTCGGTTCGGTTTGTGATGCGTGTGCGACTGCGTGGTGTGTTCGTTTCGTACGCAGGGGTCACGGCGGAGTGTCGCAGGTGCAAGATTGATCCCTCCTCGCCCGCAATAATGGCGGCGAGGCCGAAGCGGCGTAGGGCGAGTCCTAGCCACCCCTACCGCGGCATCCGGCAGCGGGCGTGGGGGAGGTGGTCGGCGGAGATCCGGGACTCCACCAAGGGCGTCCGCGTCTGGATCGGCACGTTCGACACCGCCGCGGCCGCCGCGCGCGCCTACGACGCCGAGGCGCTGCGCATCCACGGCGCAAAGGCCAGGACTAACTTCCCTTCCATCACGGCGGCGCCGGCGACGTGCGGTGACCGTCCCAGGCCATCTCCTTGCCGCACCGTCCACCACGGCACGGACGACGTGGCCCGTGCCACCGAGGGCGCCTCGACGTCGTCGTCGCCCGAGGTCAACAGTACCGCGCCGTCCGAGGCGCGCATACTGTTGGAGTGCTGCTCGGACGACGTGATGGAGAGTCTCCTCGCTGGCTCCGACGACATGAACTTGTGGGGCTTCCGTCTCCCGAGCTAGGGAGCATGCGTCGAGTATATGTTGGATATGCATACTAAATTTCTTGTTCGGATTCCTTTGTCTTAACAGGGGAACAGATGGTCTGCTCAAATCAGACGAACTGGAGGGTGACATGTCCAGATCAATAATCACGACAGGAATTCGTGGCTAATCCTAAGAATGAACGAGCAACGCTTCGAAACTTTCTCTCTCTGACGGTGAACATAGAGACACAAGAGACGGAGTTTTTATGACGCGCTCAACTTGGGTCTTTTCTCAGTTTTTCTTTTTATTCACTATAATCCTAACTAACCGGACTTGATCCACTTTATCCGCGCCATCCCACGGACTAAATCCTGGCCATCGATCACACACGATCAATTAGAAAAGGTAAACGCTATCCCAGCGTGCCTCTGGCAAACTCTCTGTTTATTGGAAACAGAAACAACAAACGTGACCGGTACACATTCAGGCACATCGAGGTTTAACTCAACAGTTCTCCCCATTAAACTTGATGTCCTGAACTTATCACACACATGCCAATCTTCTCTTTAAGTTCCTGGAATCTGAATCTTGCCAGTGACTTTGTGAGAATGTCTGCATGTTGTTCTTCAGTTCTGACGTGCTCCAACTCCAGTTTCCCTTGCTCGAAACAGCTTCGAACAAAATGGTAGCGCACGTCTATGTGATTACTCCTCTCATAAAAAACTGGGTTTTTGCATAGAGAGATAGCAGACTGATTATCCACTCTCAGTGTGAACTTGAACTTCCCTTCTCCCAGCAGTTCACTGACTAGTCTTGACAGCCACACTCCCTGACATGCTCCTGATGCTGCGGCAACATATTCTGCCTCACAGGATGACTGTGCAACTATCTTTTGCTTCTGAGATGTCCAAGCGATGAGCAGTGTCCATAGTAGTACAATACACCTGTTGTACCTTTTCTATCATCAATGTCACCAGCATGATCACTGTCACAGTAACCTAACAGGTTTGGGTTGTCTGTGATTTTCCTGTATCTCCAGCCAAGATTAACGGTCCCTTTAACATACCTCAATATATGTTTGACTGCCAACATGTGTTCCTTAGTGCGCTTCTCCATAAATCTACTCACATACCCTACAACAAAGGTGAGGTCAGGCCTGGTGTGCAGCAGATATCTCAAGCTTCCCACTACACTGCGGTATTCAGTGGCATCCGCACATTCTACCTTGCTATCTTTACTGAGTTTCAGTCTTGGCTCCATGGGAATATGTGTAGGATTGCAGTTTGACAGACCCATTTTTTCAAGGATTCGAGCAACATATCCTGACTGACACAGAGTTATCTCCTCATCTGTTTGATTTACTTCAATGCCTAGATAATAACTGAGGAGTCCGAGGTCAGTCATGCTAAATTTTGACTTCATCTGTCTTTTAAACTCACTGATGGACTGACTGTTTCCTCCTGGGATGACTAAGTCATCAACATACACTCCTATTATGAGCACTGAGTCTTGCACCTCTTTTCTGTACAGCCCTGACTCTGAAGGACACTTTTCAAAACCCAGTTCCACCAATGTGGCATCAAGCTTTGAATTCCAGGACCTAGGAGCCTTACGTAGACCATACAATGCTTTCCTCAGTCTGTATACTTTGCTGCTTTGTCCCTCCTTATCAAATCCCGGAGGCTGACTGACATAAACTTCCTCAACTAAGTCCCCATTGAGGAAGGCTGACTTTACATCCATCTGGTGAATTTTCCACCCGAATTGGGCCGCCAAAGCAATCAGCAAACGAACAGACTCGAGGCGAGAAACTGGAGCAAAGGCTTCCTCGTAGTCAATGCCCTGGCGTTGCACATATCCCTTCGCAACCAACCTCGCCTTGTGCTTCACAATTTCTCCGTTTGGATTCTTCTTTAACTTATAGACCCACTTTATTCCTATAGGACGATGTCCACTAGGGAGATCACATAGCTCCCAGGTTCGGTTTTCCTCAATGGATGTCAGTTCCTCCTTCATCGCTTGCTTCCAGCAATCTTCTCTCATTGCCTCCAAGTGATTTGATGGCTCTTACTGTCCAAGCAGGCACAACCCACTATATTCAGTCTCAGCAGGTGTGGTCTCATTGTAGATGTCCTCTAGCTCCCTCAATCCCTGTGGCCCATGAGAGGGTTCAGTGTCAGGAGTTGCTGGGGAATATGCTGTAGTGGCTGGTGTCGAGGGATCAGGCGACAGTGCAAACGGAATTGGAGTTCCAAGACTAGCTTGTCTGAATCTGTTTTCTTGCCGAGATGCTGTCGCGGCAGGAGTTTGCGAGGGTTTCTCTGCCACGGCAGATGACTCTGCTGGGCCCCTTTCTGAACTTTGTTCTGCTTCGTCAGAGTACTGGATGATGAGAGGCTCCTCATTACTGACCTCCACCGAACCAGGGGACGTCCAATCCCAGGGTCGACCCTCTTCAAACACCACATCCCGCGGCACCACCAGCTTGCCCTTTTCTGGATCATATAATCTGTAGGCTTTTTAGCCGGCCTCATATCCAATGAACACCGTTTGTTTGCTCATGTCTGTGAGTTTGGACAAACCTAGGACGAGTTTCTTCACGTGTGCTATGCATCCAAATGTACATAGGTGATGTACTGAGGGTTTCCTTCCATGCTAGGCTTCGTAGGGAGTCTGTCCCTTTACACTCTTTGTGGGAGCTCTGTTCAACAGATACACTGCTGTGCTGGCAGCCTCGCCCCAAAATTTTGCTAGCATTCCCATGCTCTTCAGTAAGCTCCTCGCCATTGCCACAACAGTCTGATTCCTTCTCTCGACTACACCATTTTGCTGGGGTGTGTATGGTGCTGTACTAAAGTGTTTGATCCCCTGCTTCTCACAATATTCAGCAAACTCGTTTGAGTTAAATTCGCCACCTCTGTCTGTCCATAGGGACTTTAGCTTCAGACTATTCTCCAGCTCTGCTGCTGCCTGCACCTTCCTGATGGTCGTACTGGCCTCATCTTTGCTCTTTAGAAGAACTAGCCACATGTAACAGGAGTAGTCATCCACTAGCAGTAGGAAGAACTCCTTGCCTCCATGTGTCGTGGGTGGGATTGGACCACACAAGTCTCCATGCCAGAGATCAAGTGGTTTTTCTGCTCTGTACTCGGTCTAAGCTGGGAATGGGAGTCTTCGTTGTTTTGCTATCATGCACCCATCACAGATCTGGTTAACTTGCTTGAGCTGCGGTAGGACTTCCACCATGCCATTTGCTGCCAGGTTGTGCAAGGATCTGAATTTGATGTGCCCATACCTCATGTGCCAGGTCCACACATTCTCTTGGGCATGTCCGAGGAGACACACTGGCTCAGTCTGCTCGATCTTCAGAACATACATGCGGTTGCGGGTTCTTGGCACTCTTGCTAGCACATTCCTCTGACGATCCCATAGTGTGAGCACACCATCTTCGCCTGTGTATTTACACCCATTCTCCTCCAACTGTCCTAGACTGATAATGTTATTTTTTAGTCTTGGTATGAAGTATACATCAGACAGTACACGATGTTCACCGGTGTGACACTTCATCAGAATTGCACCCCGCCCACAGATTTCTACGACAGATCCTGTAGGGTTCGCAACATAGAAAATAAAAATTTTCCTACGATGTGAACTATATACCAAGATCTATCTACTAGATACAAACAACGGGCGGATGTATATCCGTAGAGAACATACCCTTGAAGACCGACAAAGCTTAACGAGTTCAACTCGTGGTTGATGTAGACGATCTCTTGCCGATCTCAAGATCGAGAGGAAGTCCTAGCGCCGCAAATCAGCAGCGCATCCGTGCTCGCAAACACGTTCGAGGCACCGAGCAACCTCCGCCTCCTCGCTCCAGCGATGCAGCAGAAGAACAACTCTTTCTTGCCGAATAGCCACCGGGAACATGTATCTCGCTAGTCCGAGACCATGGGGGATAAATTCTAGAGGGGGAGAGAGATCCTTCACGAGGAGGTGTGAGAGACAAGTGAGGAGGGGGGCTCCTTTTATAGGAGGAGGGGGGAACCCAAGGGGGTGGCCGCCGGCCATGGGGGCTGCCCCCTCCCCTCCTTCATTCATGTGGGTGGACACTCCACTCACAAAATGCCCTTTAAAATCCCTCCACTCAAAAGTCCACTCAAATTCCCATTAAATTTCCACCAAATTTAATGCAAACTCTCATTAAATAAAACTCTTTTATTTTATTCAGAATTTTGTCAATTACTTTAATGACAAACATTCACAAATAACCCCTTGCTAGAATTCTATTTCACATGCATAACCACTTTATGCAATTTCACCCGAAAACCTGTTTCGGTATCTAGTGAAATAAATTCCTGCGCTTATTCATTCTTTTGACATGAAACATTTGCTCCAATTGGATGTCGGTATCTCTTAAGTGTGTCACCCTACGGTTCGTGAATAATGCGGACATGATCGAGACCCCTCTCGGATCAATAATCGAGCGGGATCTAGAGACCCATCTTGACTCCACAACATTTAACGATAACTTTCTTGTGATCGTCGGAACCTTTTACGCTAGTATCTTAATCCCTTTGTTTCACGATATATTACATGTCGAGATTCGATCATCGGTATATCCATACCTAGTTTGATCTCGTTACCGACATGCACTCTTTTCTTGTTCTGTGATATAACATTCTAGTGATCAAATCACTTGCTTGCAAGCTAATCAATGTGATATCACCGAGAGGGCCAGTATATCTATCCATCATCGGGATGAACAAATTCCACTCTCGATCCATGAGCCTCAACATAACACTTTATTAGTTACGAATCCATCTTTATAATCACCACATTACGGTGTGACGTTTGATGTTATCAAGAAACTCTTAGGTGTTAGTGATTGACATGATCTCATGGTCTAAGGATTAGGATCACTTAAGTTGTTATAGCAATATAAACTCAATGACTTTGATCGTAATGCTATACTTGGATGAATGTTCATCACACCATTACACTAATGTTGTGATCCCGTTATTAACAACATGCAATGTCCATGATCGAGAAACCTTGATCATCTTGTTAATCAACGAGCTAGTTTATGAGAGAGGCATAACTAGGAACTTTACATTTGTTTATTAAACACACATGTATTAACGTTTCCGTATTAATACAATTATAGCATGCAAAATAAACATCTATCATATACTTGGAATACACATAATAAACACTTTATTATTGCCTCTCGGGGCATATTCCTTGATCTCCCACTTGCACTAGAGACAATAATCTAGTTACATAGTGATAAATCTAACACCCATTGAGTTCTGGTGTTGATCATGTTTTTCTCTAGGGAGAGTTTTAGTCAACGGATCTGCTACATTGAGATCCGTATGTACTTTACAAATCTTTATATCTCCATCCTTGACATGCTCGCGGATGGAGTGAAACCGGCGCTTAATATGCTTGGAATGCTTGTGAGACCTTGACTCTTTGGCATTGGCAATGGCACCATTGTTGTCACAATAGATCACCATTGGGTCCAACTCGTTTGCCACCACTCCTAGTTCGGATATGAACTCCTTCATCCAAATTGCTTCCTGAGCCGCTTCTGAAGCAGCAACATATTCGGCCTCCGTTGTTGATCCCGCTACCACAGGTTGTTTGGAGCTCCTCCAACTAACCTCTCCGCCATTCATGAGAAATACGTATCCGGATTGAGACTTCCAGTCATCCGGATCGGTGTCAAAGCTAGCGTCGACATAACACTTAGTGACGAGCTCTTCTTCACCTCCGTATACAAGAAACATATCCTTAGTTCTTCGTAAGTACTTAAGGATATTCTTGACCGCTATCCAGTGTTCCGAACCTACTAGTCAAACTAATAGCATGTGCCACATCCGGTCTTGTACATAGCATGGCGTACATTATAAAGCCTATGGCTGAAGCATAGGGGATTTTGTCCATTATTTCTCTTTCTTCCGCCGAAGCCGGACTTTGAGTCTTACTCAATGTCTTGCCTTGCAACATAGGTAAGAACCCCTTCTTACTTCCGTCCATTTTAAACTTCTTTAAAATCTTATCAAGGTATGTACTTTGCGATAGCCCTATTAGGCGCCTAGATCTATCTCTATAGATCTTTATGCCTAATATGTATGACGCTTCACCTAGGTCCTTCATTGAAAATTTCTTGTTTAGATAACTTTTATCCTTTTTAAAGATCTATATCATTTCCGATCAATAATATGTCATCCACATATAATATCAGAAATGCCACATTGCTCCCACTCACTTTCTTGTAAATACAAGCTTCTCCATAAGTTTGGACAAATCCAAACTCTTTGATCACCTCATCAAAGTGGAGATTCCAACTTCGTGATGCTTGCTTCAATCCATAGATGGATCGCTGAAGCTTGCACACCTTGTTAGCATCCTTAGGATCGACAAAACCCTTTGGTTGTATCATATACAACTCTTCTTCAATATTATCATTGAGAAACGCGGTTTTGACATCCATCTGCCATATCTCATAATCGAAATATGCAACAATTGCTAACATAATCCTAATTGACTTCAGCATCGCTACGAGAGAGAAAGTCTCATCGTAGTCAACTCCTTGAATTTGTCGAAACCCCTTTGCGACAAGTCGAGCTTTATAGACGGTCACATTACCATCAGCATCAGTTTTCCTTTTGAAAATCCATTTGTTCTCCACGGCCTTTCGTGAGGTAATCCACCAAGTTCCAAACTTGATTTTCATACATGGATTCCATCTCGATTTCATGGCTTCTAACCATTTGTTGGAATCCGGGATCATCATCGCTTCTTCATACGTCGCAGGTCATCATTTTCATCAACCATGAAATTCATGAGATTTCCGTCTGTTCCGGAGCTGACGCAGCGTCTGTTTGACCTGCGAGGTTCGGTAGTACTCTCTTTCGGAGATTCATGATCATTATCATTAGTTTCCTCTTCAACAGGTAGAGCCAACTCCGGAACAACTTCGGGCGCTGCGCTACTCGCCATACTTTGAAGAGAAGGTTCCACACGCTCTTGAGTTCTACCTTCCGACTACTCACACCTTTCACGAAACTCTTTCTCTAGAAAGGATCCATTCTTAACAACAAAAACCTTGCCCTCGGATCGTGATAGAAGGAATACCCAATAGTTTCTTTAGGGTATCCTATGAAGACGCATTTTCCGCTTTGGGTTCGAGTTTATCCGGTTGAAGTTTCTTCACATAAACATCGCATCCCCAAACTTTAAGAAATGATGACTTAGGTTTGTTTCCAAACCACAATTCATACGGTGTCTTTTCAGCGGATTTAGATGGTGACCGATTTAAAGTGAATGCAGCGGTTTCTAGTGCATAACCCCAAAATGACAACGGCAAGTCCGTCGGAGACATCATAGATCGAACCATATCTAATAAAATGCGATTACGATGTTCCACACACCATTTATTTGTGGTGTTCCGGCAGTGTGAGTTGTGAAACAATTCCACACTCTTTCATGTGAGTGCTAAACTCGTAACTTAGATACTCACCTCCACGGTGGACCGTAGAAATTTGATCTTTCTATTACGATGATTTTCCACTTCATTCGAAATTCCTTGAACTTTTCAAAGGTTTCAGACTTGTGTTTCATCAAGTAGATATAACCGTATCTACTCAAATCATCCGTGAAAGTAACAAAATAACGATATCCACCTCGCCGACACACTCATTGGACCACATACATCGAATGTATGATTTCCAATAAATCATGCCCGTTCCGTTGAACCGGAAAACGGCGTTCTAGTCATCTTGCCCATAAGGCATGGCTCACATGTATCAAATGATTCATAATCAAGTGATTCCAAAAGTCCATCCGAATGGAGCTTCTTCATGCGTTTAACGCCAATATAACCTAGATGGCAGTGCCACATATATGCGGATATATCATCATTAAGTTTAATCCTTTTAGCATCAACATTATGAATATGTGTAAAATTATCATCGAGATCTAATAGAAATAAACCATTCATCATCGGTGCATGACCATAAAAGATTTCATTCATATAAATGGAACAACCATTGTTCTCGGATTTAAATGAATAACCACTTCGCATCAAACACGATCCAGATACAATGTTCATGCTCAGTGCAAGCACCAGATAACATTTATTCAAGTTTATAACTAATCCCGACGGCAAGTGGAGAGGCAGCGTTCCGACGGCGATCACATCAACGCTTGATCCATTGCCGACACGCATCTTGACCTCACCCCTTGCTAGCGGTCGCTTGTTCCGTAGCCCCTGATTCGAGTTACAAATATTAGCAACTGAACCGGTATCAAATACCCAGGTGCTACTGCGAGCACTAGTCAAGTACACATCAATAACATGTATATCATATATACCTTTGTTTGCCTTGCCGGCCTTCTTATGCGCGAGATACTTGGGCGATTCGCTTCGATGGCGGTCCCCTTACAATAGTAGCACTTTCGAATCAGACTTAGGTCCAACTCGGGGTTTATTTTCAGGCGCGGCAACAGGCTTGCCGCCCTTACTTCCCTTCCGTTTTCCCTTCTTGTCTTTCTTGAAACCAGTGTTCCTATTGATCATCAACACTTGATGTTCCTTTTTGATCTCCACTTCTGCAGTTTTAAGCATTGACAGAAGCTCGGGGAGAGACTTCTTCATGCCTTGCATATTATAGTTCATCACGAAGCTCTTATAGCTTGGTGGCAGAGACTGCAGAGCACGATGGATGCCTAAGTCAATGGGAATCGATATTCCCAAGGACACAATCTTATCCGTGTAACCCGACATCTTGAGTACATGCTCACTAACGGAGCTGTGCTCTTCCATCATCTTGACTAAAGAACTTTTACAAGCGTTGTAGCTCTCTACTGACATGTGTCAAAAATCATTTTCAACTCACCCATTGTATCAAATCATTGCCGTTTTCGAAACGCTTTCGAAGTTCCGGCTCTAGCCCATACAATATGCCGCAATGAACTAAGTTGTGGTCCTCCTAACGAGTCTGATAGACATTCTTCTCCTCGTCAGGGGCATCATCAAAAGGTGGGGGGCCTAACGGCGCTTCTAGCACATATTGCTTTTGTGTAGCAGAGAGGAGAATCCTCAAATTCATGGCCCATTCGGTAAAGTTGCTACCGTTCGTTGCTAGTTTCTCTTTCTCCATGAATACATTGAAATTAAAAGCAGGTGGTGCCATCTACAACAGAATTTGTAAAGTTTAGACTAAGTGTATGATAGATTGAGTTCAACTAATCTATATTACGAATGAACTCCCACTCAAAAACGACATCCCTCGTGCCTTTTTGGTGATTACATGAACCAAATCCACTACACCAAGTCCGATCATCACGTGAGTCGGTATAGCTTCAAAGGCGAGCGTCAAATGGGCATCATATCAACTATATGACTCATGCTTAACCTTCCGGTCCATGTTCCGAGGCCATGTCTGTACATGCTAGGCTCGCCAAGTTAGAACCTTAGTATTCACGTGTGTAACTGTTTTACACCCGAAATATGGTCGTGGATCCAAGAACACCCGATCATCACGTGATGTCTTGGAGCGACGAGAACATAATCGGTGCACACTAAAGGAAGGACACATTCTTATCTTGATATTTAAATGAGGGATCATCTTATTATGCTAACAAAGCGCTAAACAAGCAATATAAGATGCTATCAAAACATCATATGTTTATTAGTGAAATGATATGGTTCCCGCAGATGATCTCTATCATGTGCATCGTGGTATGATCACTATCATACCTATATGTGTAAATCCAAGGTCTATGGATTTTACACGCTATGTGTGTTGTAAGAGTATCATCTCATATTTCTACTTACAACACTACCATATCATAACACTAGCCCAACAACAATCTAAACTAGACGCCTCTAATTTATCTATTGCAAGTTTTACATGGCTTAGGGCTTTCGAGATAGAACCGTTCTTACCTACGAACATGAACCACAACGAGGATAATCAAATTGTTGACAACTCGCTTGCAAAATAGATATTGACTATAGTAGGAGAGACAGACACCCGCTAGCCACTTATGCAAACTAGTTGCATGTCAAGCGTGGAACATGTCTCATGTGCGAGGACATGTAAAGTTTGTCCGGGCCGCTTCATCCCACTATGCCACCAATATCCAAAATTACAACAAAGGAGCAACAACATGATCATCATCGCCCACATACTCATATGTGTACTACCCATGTAAAGTATCTACGCATAGATCCGGCTCTGATACCACTGTAGGGTTCGCAGCATAGTAAACAAAAAATTTCCTACGATGTGAACTATATACCAAGATCTATCTACCAGATACAAACAACGGGCGGATGTATATCCGTAGAGAACATACCCTTGAAGACCGACAAAGCTTAACGAGTTCAACTCGTGGTTGATGTAGACGATCTCTTGCCGATCTCAAGATCGAGAGGAAGTCCTAGCGCCGCAAATCAGCAGCGCATCCGTGCTCGCACACACGTTCAAGGCACCGAGCAACCTCCGCCTCCTCGCTCCAGCGATGCAGCGGAAGCACAAGTCTTTCTTGCCTAATAGCCACCGGGAACATGTATCTCGCTAGTCCGAGACCATGGGGGATAAATTCTAGAGGGGGAGAGAGATCCTTCACGAGGAGGTGTGAGAGACAAGTGAGGAGGGGGGCTCCTTTTATAGGAGGAGGGGGGCACCCAAGGGGGTGGCCGCCGGCCATGGGGGCTGCCCCCTCCCCTCCTTCATTCATGTGGGTGGACACTCCACTCACAAAATTCCCTTTAAAATCCCTCCACTCAAAAGTCCACTCAAATTCCCATTAAATTTCCACCAAATTTAATGCAAACTCTCATTAAATAAAACTCTTTTATTTTATTCAGAATTTTGTCAATTACTTTAATGACAAACATTCACAAATAACCCCTTGCTAGAATTCTATTTCACATGCATAACCACTTTATGCAATTTTACCAAAACTGTTTCGGTATCTAGTGAAATAAATTCCTGCGCTTATTCATTCTTTCGGCATGAAACATTTGCTCCAATTGGATGTCGGTGTCTCTTAAGTGTGTCACCCTACGGTTCGTGAATAATGCGGACATGATCGAGACCCCTCTCGGATCAATAATCAGAAGCGGGATCTGGAGACCCATACTGACTCCCACACATTCAACGATGACTTTCTTGTGATCGTCGGAACCTTTTACGCTAGTATCTTAATCCCTTTGTTTCACGATATATTACATGTCCGAGATTCGATCATCGGTATCTTCATACCTAGTTTTATCTCGTTACCGACATGCACTCTTTTCTCGTTCCTGTGATATAACATTCTAGTGATCAAATCACTTGCTTGCAAGCTAATCAATGTGATATCACCGAGAGGGCCCAGAGTATATCTATCCGTCATTGGGATGAACAAATTCCACTCTCGATCCATGAGCCTCAACATAACACTTTATTAGTTCTGAATCCATCTTTATAATCACCCTGTTACGGTGTGACGTTTGATGTTATCAAGAAACTCTTCCGGTGTTAGTGATTGACATGATCTCATGGTCTAAGGATTAGGATCACTTTGTAAGTTGTTATAGCAATATAAACTCAATGACTTTGATCGTAATGCTATACTTCGGATGAATGTTCATCACACCATTACACTAATGTTGTGATCCCGTTATTAACAACATCCAATGTCCATGATCAGGAAACCTTGATCATCTTGTTAATCAACGAGCTAGTTTATGAGAGAGGCATAACTAGGAACTTTCTGTTTGTTTATTAAACACACATGTATTAACGTTTCCGTATTAATACAATTATAGCATGCAAAATAAACATCTATCATATACTTGGAATACACATAATAAACACTTTATTATTGCCTCTCAGGGCATATTCCCTTCAGATCCGTCTCCAAATGTCACCTTGCCATGAACAGTGCTATTGAGTTTAGTAAATTTCTCTCGACTGCCAGTCATATGATTGCTGACCCCCGAGTCCAAGTACCAGGCCGTGTCCATACTTCTAGTGAGCTTGGGCACAACCTTTTCTTCATTCAGAAACACCTGTTCTAATAGCGATTGGACTGTTTGTGTTAGGTCACAGGATTCCAACATGAGCAGGGCTTGATCCTCATCCCCCTCCTGAGCGAGGTTTGCTTTTTCTCGCTTTGGTTCAGGGCAATCCGACTGGAAATGCCCCTTCTCATTGCAGTTGTAGCAGCAAACTTTGGTGATGTCAAACTTGCCTTTCTTTTTCAGCTTCCTCGATCACCATCGGTTTTCTTGCCAATCTTGGTGCGATCAGATTTCCAACTTGGTTTCTGACCGGTAGAGGAGCCAGAACCGCCGGCACCACCACTATTCTTGTTCTGCATGAGCTGCTCCAGTGCTCGGGTCATGAGCATGATCTGATCCTCCTTTGCACCGCCACTGCGGCGACACCCACACCTGTCCGCTCTCCCACACCGATAGCCTGCCGATGGCCTCAAACACCGGCATGGTTTCCATGTCGCCCCATTGCTCTATGGTGTTTACCACATCTGCGAATCTGTCGGGAACAACATTGAACAACACCTCAATCATAGTTTCATCAGCAACTGTCTCACCTAGGGTGTGGATCTCCGCAACGAGTATGGTCAGTCTCTGACCGAACACCGTCATCGACTCGCTGTCGTCCATCTGCAGCCGATCGAGCTGCCGCCTCAGCTGTTTGACGCGAGCCTTCTTGACACGGTCCTCGCCGACCCGCATCTGTCAGATCGCCTCCCACGCCTCTGCCGCCGTGCACCCTGCGATGGACATGACCATGGCATCGTGGAGTGACTGCGAGAGTGCCGTGAATGCATCCTTGTCCTTGGCCTGATCGTAGTCGCTCTTCCCGTCAACCGCCGACCAGCACCCGAGCGTATGCATGATGATGCGCATCTTGATGGCCCACACGCCGTAGTTGGTGTCCGTCAGCTATGGGTAGTGTATTGGCACTCCACCGCGGGACGGTGCCCTGACAGTGACCGTGTCATCGCCCGTGCCGGCATTGGGGTCCGACACCTGCCCCGCCGCCACTTGCTTCCCGCCAGTCTTCGGCATCGCAGATACTCCTTACGCCACCAACGCCCCGATCCGCTACCACCAATTCACCTCCGAAACCCGAAGGCTCTGATACCAATTGACAGGTTCAGATCAATAATCACGACAGGAATTCGTGTCTAATCCTAAGAATGAACGAGAAACACTCTGAAACTTTCTCTCTCTGACGGTGAACACACAGACACAGGAGACAGAGTTTTTGTGATGTTCTCAACTTGCGTCTTTTCTCAGTTTTTCCTTTTATTCACTATGATCCTAACTAACCGGCCTTGATCCACTTTATCCGCGCCATCCCACGGACTAAATCCTGACCAGCGATTACAGACGATCAACTAGAAAAGGTAAACGCTATCCTACTTTGCCGTAGCATGAACGCAGCGTGCCTCTGGCAAACTCTCTGTTTATTGGAAACAAAAACAACAAACGTGACCGATGCGCATTCAGGCACATCGAGGTTTAACTCAACATAGGGAACAACCTGTCTTTTCAGGAGTACAACTGACTGACTGTGCGAGAGCATTACCTACCATGGAATTCAGCAACTTGTGTCACACACACTTGTGCTTCGCTTTTCTACTATATCCTTTCAGGAGAATTCATAACGCATGATGCGTGCCTATGAATTATTGTGTGCGCTTGAATTGTTCAAGATAACTAGCACAACTTCTCTCATGTGTGAGCACCGATAGAAAACGGACCGCGTGTCACGGTTTGGGGATGGCCTCTAGTCCCGGTTGCCAACCAGGACTGCCAAATCGAAATTAGAGGTCCCTTTTTAGTCTCGATTGTATTACGAATCAAGACTAAAGACACTTCATATGGCAGCCGTCGACATAGAGGGATGGAATACATTTAGTCCCAATTCAGGACTAAAGGATCTCTGCCGTGGCAGCAGATGTCGGTGCAACAGCAGGTTCTGCCGCGGCAGCATTTTGTGACTGATTTCTGACGCGGTAGAAGGATCAGTAGAGGAGAGAGGTTTGGCGTAAGTGACGTACGGAGAGATGATATATATAAAATTTTGATTACAATCATATATTATTTATAGACTTAAGCCTGGTCACATGTAAGCATTGTAAGGCCATCTATCACTACAAAACAGACATCTAGTTCCAATTTGTTAGGAGCTTTAGTCCTGGATTTGAATTCAGGACTAAAGGTTAAACCTTTAGTCTCGGTTCTGTTACGAACTGAGACTAGAGGGTCTCCACGTGGCCCCGCAGAGTGCGCTGGGCCGAAGGATCTTTAGTCCCAGTTTGTAACATAAACCGGAACTATAGTTATTCTGCCGCTGCAGGAGATGGAGTTTTAGGGTTTTAGGGTTTTCTTTTTTGTGTGTGTGTTTAATTATTTTTTATTTTTTATTTTCATTTCAAACAAGTTTTCGTATACACATTATTCTACGCTACTACATGTTCTACACGTTGATGCATATATAATATAATTCCTTTCACGATTACATACACACATTTATATATACACAACTTGGTATACGAGTGCCAACCGACACTAGAGCTCGTCTATTTGATTTATACGGAGATCATTACATTACATTACATGGATACTTTAAGTTCTATCCATGTTGTACTATCCTTTTGTGTTTATGACGTCCCTAAGCAAAAATCTCGACAACTCCTCTTGAATTGCTAGTAGGCGTTGATGTGGTAGGAGCTTATCCCGCATCCCATCCAACTATATATAAAGAAATAGATCATTATGAATGGAACTAAATAAAAATTATGGTATAAAATAAATTGTGAATATATTGTTTAGGTACTTGAAGAAAGTCTATGCCGTGCTCCACACACCCACGAATGAACTCGCATACGTAATATCCACATAAATTAGTCCCTGCGTTGCACACTTTTCGAGAATATAATTTAATAAAATAATAATCAAGCATGATAATTGTATGGAGACTAGAATTGAAGAGATGGGAGGACCTAGCTCTCGTACTACTTACCGGGATCGGAAAAAAAGTCAGCTCCTTACGACATTCACCCTAATCCTCCTTCGTTAATCTTTTCCAAACTCTGTTCGGCAAAAAAAGAGAGTTATTAATTACTTAACATCGCACAGAATGAACGAAAGAGACAGATATAGTGCGATAATGATTGAAATTACTTTTGGAGCATATCAAGTATGATGCGGTAGTCTTCCATCGTCTTCTTTAACGAGTTCGAGATTTCAACTTTTGCATGGTCAATGTCAATGTTTAGAAGAATCCAATGGAAGCTGCGCACATTTATATACACTTTTGAGTAAATAAAAAGTGAATGTGTACAAGACAGTAAGACTCTCACCCATAGTTGTAAGGAAATAGTATTTGCATCTTGTAATATTGCTCCATTAAAAACATTAGCAAGTTATCCTACGTTTCCTCGGGGTTCTCTCTTAGCGTATGTCCATTAACTCTGTTTGGATCAACAAACCCAATGCCGTAGATTGACTTTATTCTACATTCCTGAATCTTCATTCTGCATATATAATAGCATACAAAGGTAGATATAGTGAGGATAACTACATGCAATGAATTGAACGAGATGAGTTAGATACTTAATTACTTACAGACAATAGCAGCTGAGGAGGGACTTGTCAAGGGCGTCTAGGTTGAATAACTAAAATAATTCACAAATTTCAATATAGATCATATCTGGAAGGAAGTACTCCTTTCCAACTTTACATAGGAGAAATTGTCGCTCTTCCTTTGTGACTTTCAAGTACCAGGCATGCAAAAGTCGCATATGTCTTGGCGGATCATCGAATACCTCATCACTGACCAGAGGCTCCCATAGACAAACTTCCGTGCTATTAGTGCCCTGGCGACATCTCCGCCGCCTAGAATTTGTTCGACATGCACGTTACACTCCTTGGCTAATTTAATAGCTTCTTCCATATCTATTGCATCTTGAGTGGGCTAGGGTAACACCTTGAGTGGGACGATCAATTGGTTTGCCTGTTTGCCGAGCTGGGGAACTTCTTTTGATCTTCTCCCGCTTGCAGTACTGCTTGATGACTTCTCTTTCAGTGTCTTCGTAAGACAACGTGTATAGTCATCTTTCCTATGTAACACATGTTGGGGTGGTTGTTCAAGGAATTCCTTGAAGTTCTTCTTGACTTTGGATCAATTTGCACCTGTGGCTTGGGTTGTTTTGGTGCAAAATGGGCCTTCACTTCGGCTTGGGAGATCATCATGCTTTCCTCATCAGTCCGGTGATAAGCTAACTTGGGAGGAGATATCGTTATTGTCAACACCCGGATTTTTAATCCCAGATGCCTGTTATGCCATACATAAGGTCTTACACAAATAAGGATCTCATGATCCAGTTCTTAATACAACTCAAGCAGCGGAATAACGTAATAATAAAGGTAACGTAGGCGAAGCTCCATCTTCGGGGCCATAGGCAATGCTGACGATGAGAGATGATCCTAGTCGTCGTAACCTTCCTGGGGTCCATCATCCTGGTACTCCTCTTCATAGTCTGGCCATGGGAATAGCCAGGGACAAAGCCATGAGTACTTTTTAAGTACTCGCAAACTAATACTAACAAGTTAAGGGTTTTTTTGTAGTAGGACACTAAGCTCTAGGGTTGTTTTGCAAAAAGCCAGGTTTACCTCTACTAAGTTCATAAGCAAGAAACTAGTTGAGATTTTATAACACCGAAGTGGGAACTTGAATTTCATATCACAACTCTGTTGTGGTCAAGTCAAAGTCTCAATCCATTTCACAAGTCATTTTGAAAACATCTGACAGGGGAACCGTATGGCCACTCCAACTGTCCATAACCGCGGACGTGGCTATTCGAATAGTTTGACACTCTGCAGAGATTGTACACTTTCACCACAACATTCGATACATCCGTCAGGAACAAATCCTGAATTCACCATACTCAGTATGCGGATAATAAATCCTAACCTTTCAATTACACGCCCTAGTATAGGCACCTCTCCTGTGAGTTTGGCCTCCCAACCATGACCAACTGTCATCTTGGGTACTGCACAGGTGGACAATATTCACAAGGTAGCCTCAACTCAGACCTTGGCCGTGAGGGAACCCATACTAAGGTATATAACTTTCTAGTCAAGCCCTACCCAATTTTCGGGTATTGTGGTTGTACGGTAAAATTGGAATGGTATCGCATCCAGCCAACCATCAATTTTATAAAGGGCTAAGGCTCATGCCTCAATATTTTCATCATCAAAATCATCTGGTGTTCGGAAACACATGTCAAAACATTTCAGTAGAATGACTCATCATTCCAAGGTTTTCATAACCATTTTCACCAAGTATTCCCATCTAAAGTTGACCAAGTTTTATGCTTAGCACTAGCATCTACAAGTGGGGTAAGTACTAATGAGGGGTGGTAAACAAGTGGAGATTTAGTAAGTTCAATCTCATTCCTTAGGATGACATCAAGATTATCTAGCTTAGGCCAAATTTAATGCTCTTTATGCAACCTACAATTATCTTCCTAAAATATACAATTTACTTAAGTAAACTCTAAGAGAAAGCTTTGATAAAGAGCATAAAGTATAAATCTTTTAAGTAAAACTAGGATTGGGTTATCAAGTTGTATAAGCTTGCAAGTAAAACTTGCATAGTTTGGCTTGCTAAGATAGTGGTATAAACTTGCTATGTTGCAAGTGTTAGCTTGCTAATTCAACCAGTGGTATTAGGCTTGCTAGGTTAACTTGGTTAGTAAGGCTTGCTGATCATTGAGCTGAGCTCCGAAGAACTTGGGGTGCGGACGCTCCAGCATCTCCGAAAGCTGGTCCAAGTCACGCTCAAAGATGAGGTCTCCTCCATTCCCCAACTGATAAAACTTGTTGTACTTCACGTCCATCTATAAGAATATAGGATGAGTAAGTTAGTAGAGTGATCAAGTGTGTCAAATTTTATGTACTTTGCAAGAATTTTTGAGGAACATGAATTTTCATGAAAGAATCCAAGTGATAAGAATGGGAATAAGTTTTTGTAAATACTCACTTCCTTTGGTTTTGAAAATAAGTTTTTTATTCAAACGTCCATTCTAACTAGGGTCACCTATGGTCAGGATGGCTCTAATACCAACTTGTCAACACCCGTATTTTTAATCCCAGATGCCTGTTATCCCATACATCACAATCCTAGGATTACCATTTTTGCGAGACATAACAGATTTGGATATCATAGTACATCATCCATTACAGACCATACATAAGGTCTTACACAAATAAGTATCTCATGATCCAATTCTTAATACAATTCAAGCAGCGGAATAACGTAATAGTAACGATAGCGTAGGCGAAGCTCCATCTTCAGGGTCACAGGCAATGCTGACGATGGGAGATGATCCTAGTTGCCGTAATCTTCCTGCGGTCTATCATCCTGATACTCCTCTTCATAGTCTGGCCACGGGAATAGCCAGGGACAAAGCCATGAGTACTCTTTAAGTACTCACAAACTAATACTAACAAGTAAAGGGGTTTTGAATAGGATATACTAAGCTCTAGGGTTGTTTTGCAAAAAGCCAGATTTACCTCTACTAAGTTTAGAAGCAAAGAAAACTAGTTGAAAGTTTTATAACACCTAAGTGGGAACTTTAATTTCATATCAAAACTCTGTTGTGGTCAAGTCAAAGTCACAAATCATTTCACAAGTCATTTTGAAAACATCTGATGATAGAACAGTATGGCCACTCCAATTGTCCATAACCGCGGGCGCGACTATTCGAATAGTTTGACACTCTGCAGAGATTGTACACTTTCACCACAACATTCGTTACATCCGTCAGGAACAATCCTGAATTCGCCATACTCAGTATGCGGATAATCAACTCTAACCTTTCAATTACACGCCCTAGTATAGGCACCTCTCCTGTGAGTTTGGCCTCCCAACCATGACCAACTTTCATCTTGGGTACTGCATAGGTGGACAATCTTCACAAGGTAGCCTCAGCTCAGACCTTGGCCGCAAGGGAACCCATACTAAGGTATATAAATTTCCAGTCAAGCCCTACCCAAATTTTGGGTATTGTGGTTGTACGGTAAAATTGGAATGGTATCACATCCAGACAACCAACAGTTTTATAAAGGGCTAAGGCTCATTCCTCAACATTTTCATCATCAAAATCATCTGGTGTTCAAGAACACATGTCAAAACATTTCAGTAGAATGACTCATCATTCTAAGGTTTTCATAACAATTTTCACCAAGTATTCCCATCTAAAGTTGATCAAGTTTTATGCTTAGCACTAGCATCTATAAGTAGGGGTAAATACTAATGATGGGTGGTAAACAAGTGGGGATTTACTAAGTTCAATCTCATGCCTTAGGGTGACATCAAGATTATCTAACTTAGGACAAATTTTATGCTCTTTATGCTACGTTCAGTTATCTTTCTAGAATCTACAAGTCACTAAGTAAACTCTACGAGAAAGCTTTGATAAAGAAAATAAAGTATTAAGCTTGCAAGTAAAACTAGGAGGGTGTGTCTAGTGGGAAATATCACATATGCTTAAGGCATATAGTTGGCATAGTAACAAGCAAGTAATATCTTGCATAAGTAGGGTATCTTGCAAGTGTTAGCTTGCAAGGTTGCAAGTATACGTTTGCAAGTATTGGCTTTCTAGGATATTAGTATAAGCTTGCTAGTTCAACTAGTAGTATTAGGCTTGCGTTGTGCAGAGCAGTGGTTGAAGTTCTTCTCGGCTTCTTCCTCGTAGTATCCTCCTTCCTCCTCGTATCCTTGGTCGGTACTAGCGTCTATAAATAAATACGAGGTACACAATCACCAAACAATACTTAACTATTTTCAATCATCACACAAAGGTGTTCTATAGATGATCTAGCATCATCACCTATCATTACAAGATTAAAGCATCTGTCTTATTTATTTTAATTTGAGAAAATTAATTTCTACTCATTGAAAAACTACTTAAGATTTAATATTCTCCAACTCAAACATGGGATCATGTTGACACATGTCCTCACCACATATTTCAGTACATGGGAATGTGATTTAAAGTGGTGTCACAATTTAATAAGGTTTAACCTTTTTATTTTAATTAAATAAAGGGACTAGAAATTCCCATGTGGCATTCCTTTATTACTTGAATATTATTTCTTTAGTGAAACCCATATGTTTTTATATATTCTGAAAGGTATGATCAAATGTGATTTTTGAGAGTTGGAATCAACTCAAAAGCTATTATGTTTGAAATTTGAAAAATGTTTGAATGCAGAAAAGCTTTTGACTTGTTATTTTTACCAAGGTTGATCTACATATCCAAATGATTTGAATCCAACGGGCTTGGATTAAGCATTTCAGTACCTTTCTAACAAAATTGGTTTCATGCAATTTGGTTCACTGAATCGAGCTGGGTTGATTTTTGAAACTAGGTACAGAACTGAGTTTGAATTAAAATAGAAAAATCTAAATTCAAACAGTTGGGCTGCGCGGGAAAGGTTAATGGGCCGACCCAGTGTCACTCCGCAGCGCGGGGCTCAGCTGACAGGGGGTTCCACCCGTCAGTGGATCATAACACGCGAAGCGGTACGGGGCGAATTCGGTCGCACGATCTAAATCTAATCGAACGACTACGACTCATCGTCTACGTCGTGCATCGCCGATGAGACAGAACCCTAACGCGGCAGGTGGGGGTCGTGGGAGGCTCACCGGGGCTCAGGCGAGGGTCGGCGATGGGGGAGAACGACGAAGTCGACGACGGCGATTCTCCTAGCACCGGCAGCTCCTCCTGGGGCGGCTCCAATCGACAACGCCTCTCCTCCTCTGCAGCGGCGAACTTCGGTGCAATTCCGGCCACCTAGTGCTCGCCTTGCTCCGGGGGTGAGTGAGTGTGATCGGTGAGAGGTGGGGAGCGAACTGGTGTGAAGAAATCGAGCGGGGGAGGCCTCTATTTATAGTGGCGAGAGGGGACCGACGAGCGCGAGATGAGCTCGTCGTGGTCGACGGTACAGGCAGCTATCGACGTGGGCGACGGTTGGGGGAGGTTCTATGTTCCCTAGCGAAGCTCAATGGCATGGTGGAGAGGCGTGGGGCGGTGCTGATCGGTCGAAACGCTTCGACGCTCTGGGAGGGTCCGACGGGGGTTTTGATGGCGCACATCGAGCATGGTCATGCGGCGTGACAGGCATGTCTAGCAGTCTTTGGGGTCTTGGCGATCACTTGCGCATCTGTGGCGGCGCCTGATCCGAGGTGCTGGTCGGCGTGGCGCCGCAGGCGCTCTTGGCATGGTCGCAAAGAGGTTTGAGATGGCCTGGGCTTGTGGTCCAGTGTCTAGCATTGCTCGAGGCTGGGACATGGAGTGGCGGTGTGGTGCTGGCTAGCTCCCAGACAAGGTTGGCACAACTAGTTCTTCTTCTAGCTTGTTGTCCACACTAGGGTGACATGGTGAGGCTCGTCCTGCTCACCATTGATGGCAATGGCAAGCTCACAGTGATGCTAAGGATATTTAAAGGAGCTAGATGATCTACTAAGGACTAGTTGCAACCAGAGAGGGAACAAGTTAGGCCAAATTCACTGCACACTATAGTGTTTGTGATTTGTTTGATTTGAATATGCAAGCTGTTTGATGAAATGGCCGCAAGCAACTTACTTTTGAATTTTGAAAAGATTTTTGGTGGGTGTGCTAGGCATGTGCTGAGGATTCTGTGGGTGCTTGGATTTTGAAAATTGAACTTGTTTGAGTGGTTTTTGAAATATTGGGATCTTCCCATATGAGATAGATTCAATTTTAAACTGTCATTTAAACTGAGCATTTGAATGTTTTTGGATGATCACAAAGTGGTCCTTGGTACCTTATTATGAGTACTAACAAGGGGTGCAAAGATCCACAGATGTTTCTGTTGAGTTTTGAAAACTAGAGATAGACAAAGTAGGCATGAGAGTTAATTTGGCAAGAATGAACATTCACTTCATTTGTTTATTTTGAGTTGTTTGTCTTTGGTAAAAGTTTGGGGATTGTTTAGATGATGTTTATTTCACCTAAGAATCCTTTTACAAGCAAATAACACAGAACCATGGCAATTCAAAAGAATCCAAATTTTAATACACACACATATGAATGCTTTCATATTTTTAGTTGGAAAAGTTTTTGTTAACCCTAATTTTGATGATTAGAGTTTGATGTTCCAAGTTTAATATTTTTGGGATGTTACATGTACTCTTGGGAGGGGCTTTTGTCGTTTTCGGTGTCGGTTATCCCTCGACATAGCGGTGCTATTCTTCCGCTTTCTTCCCTTTGATTCAGTGGGCGGAGGCGGAGACGCCGGAGATGGAGATGCACTCGTGCTGCGGTCCCTCTCAGGGAGGGGTGGACTATTGTTTCTCGGTGGAGACGGTGAACTCGAAGGTGATGGTGGCCTCGGAGGTGATGGAATGCTTCTCGGAGGAGAAGATTGCTTTGGCGCCCAGCCTGGAAAGACGATGTGATGCTCTTTCCAAAGAATTATCCCACCCTCAACTACTCCTAGTGTTTTCTCCCCTTCACTTGCAGGAATGTCAAGCTCCAGTGATCAACATATCGGTTCAACTTCATCCACACCGACACAAGAATAGCTAGCTAGAATACGACTTCCATGTTAGGTGATGACTACAAGTGCATAGATCGTTTGTAGCTAGTTTCGAAATAAAGATATGGATCCCATAGGAAGTAGTAGGCGAAAGACTAAAATGCTTTTAGATAAAACTAAACAAAGTACTTGAGGAATAATTCTAAGATGCAAGAAAGTAGAATTGTTTTTTGGTTTTTGGTTGGTTGAAATAGTAAAGTAACTTAAAGTAAAACTTAATGCAGAAAGTAGTAACCACGTGCGTAAGAAAGATTGAAACTACAAAAGGGGAAAGGCGTTCTTAAGGAGTGGTGGATACACTGCTAGCAATTTAGACTAAGTGATCAAGTTTATTATAGAGAACATTCTCATTATATGCATGTATGTGGGAGGATATCCATATATGGATGATAAGGCAACAACCACTGCTCACACCATCCTTCATAACCACAGCTGATAGATAAACGACATCAATCGTATTACCCCGCTATTAATGGATTTCTCCCACGGTATGGACATGGCTTAATGAGTTCTCCTTGATTCCCCAAGATAGTACGTAAAGGATGACAACGACTTTACAGTCATAGTAAGTGCTACCATCCCTCTGTCTACCAACAAGTAATCCCCTTCATCGAGTCCCCTTGAGAGGAAAATATTAAGGAGGTGCACAACTCCCAACATCAAGATGAAGACAATTAACACATATGTATAATGATGTATAACATAATAATCTCTATCTCATCTCAATCATATACTAGGGTTTCTCCATCTCCCCAAGAACTAATGATCTACTCAGACATGGAGGCAATCAACATCATGACAATGGTAATGGAAACAATTATCGATGAATAGTACTTGTATAAATCCACAACTAGTGCAAGAATTACAACAAGATATAGATGGGATGGATGGATATGATGGTGGTGATGGAGATGGAGTGGTTGATGAAGATGGAGATCAATTCCTTGGCATCCTAGATCTGCTTAGGGTGATGATGGATCCCTAGGGCAAGTTCCCTTTCCAGATCTCTCCCGGAGGTGAGGTTTTCGCGATTTCTAGGTGTTTTGTATGTCCTCTCTCCCAACCATTTGCACGGGGCGAAACTATTTGATGAGGCGGAGGCAGCGCCAACTATACGTCCGCAACTATACGGCGGTGATACGTCCAATTTGCATCACCTTTCTATATCATAATTTGCCTCTATTCATTGATATATTTCATATTAAGAGGTGTTAATTATGTATTCTCATATGTTTTTGCATGTTGGATGATTCTTGGAAGATGAACTGTCGGAGTCAGGAATCTGATGGAAAAAGAGGTGTTTTGATGCAATTTTGTGAAGATCATAAAAATACCAGAAAAATTAAGGAAAATCCTATTTTCCCAGAAGACGAAGAATGCTAGAAGGGGATGCGGAGATGGGCCACAGGAGGCCCACAACCCCAGGCGTGGGCCACACCTAGGCCATGCCTACAGGGGGTTTGGCCCACCTGAACAACCTCTGGCTCCGCCCTCTCGCCTATATATTCTCCTAGAAACCCTAATACACGGGGAGGGACCACAGGAAGATTCTGCCACCTCTGTGGGGCAGAAAACACCGAGAGAGAAAGAGCGCTCCGGTAGACAGATTTCTGCCGTGGAGATTCCTTCCTGGAGAGGGGAGATCGTGTCCATCAACACCATCATCAAGTTGAGACTTCATCGGGATCATCATCATCATCCACACCATCATCTCCACCAGCACCATCATCACCACTCCATCCCGTTGTAACAATCATGTTGAATAATTGCATAGTTCTTAGGGGAAACTTTCTCAGTGTTGATTACTATTGTAGTTGATGCTTGTGAGTGGAACCATTGGATTATTATTTATGTTCAGATTGTTATTCATCACCATATCATCTTTGATCTTGATCCAAATGATGTCTTGTGAGTAGTTCGCTTAGTTCTTGAGGACATGGGAGAAGTCATGTTGTAGTGGATTTGTGTTGACAAATTATTCAATGGTTTAGTATTTAAGTTGTGGTGCTATTCTTCTATTGGTGTCATGTGAATGTCGACTACATGATACTTCACCATTTATGGGCCTAGGGGAATGCATTTTATATTTGGTTACTAATTGTGGGGTTGCCGGAGTGACAGAACATGAACCCCTGTTAGGAAACCATTGCACAAGGGAGTGTAGGATCTCAGAGTTTAAGGTTGTGGTTAGGTTTATACCTTAATTGCTTTATTGTAGTTGCGGATGCTTGCAAGGGGTTTAATCACAAGTATGTATTAGTCCAAGTAAGGTCGGTAAATTAGCATAGGTTCACCCACACAATACTTACAAAACCAAAGAAGAGTACTCAGCTATTTGAAGCGAAAGCACTTGACAGAATTCCCATGTGTCCTAGAGAAGGGTCCTCATTAATATTTCCACCGGCTTGTCCTTTGCTAAGAAAGGATTGGGACACTTGCTGCAATTGTTTGCTGTCTTTATTACTTGCACTTTATTTCCTTGCTTTATCAGAAAACCCCTAAAAATCCGTTTGCTAAGTATTTACAGAGATTTCTACTCCATACCACTAGTCAACACCTTCCGCTCCTCGTTGGGATCGACACTCCTATTTATCGAAAGTATTATGATACACCCCCTATACTTGTGGGTCATCAAGACTATTTTCTAGCGCTGTTGCCGGGGAGTCAAGCGCTATTGAAGAGTGGAACTGGTAAACGAAACTTCTACTGTGAGTATTGCTTTTTATTTCTGTTTGTTACTTTGTTTCCAATATGGATAACCCACTTGGTTTTCTGTTTGGGAAAACTACTACCACTGTTAGGGTAGTAGATGAACCACCGCCTGTTGAGATAGATCTTTTTAAGATATCTACAAGTATTGTTGATCGTGTTATGGATAATTACTATTTAGGGGATGGAATTGTCCACCCTGGTGATCACTTGCTTTTTATCCATGAATTATGCGGGTTATTTAATTGTGCAGGTGCAGTGATCCAGCATACCACTTCATGATGTAGTACACTATAGTCGTTGACATAACACCAATGAAACACCGTTCACTAGTATTACGTCCCTCAGAGTGGTATAACAAAAACACAGCAGGTCGAAGACATGACTATAGGTTACAACTCAACTCTCTACAAAAGATCCAGAGAACACTCTAGGTTAAAGAGAGAGAAATAAACTTCTTACAAAGAAGAACTAGAAATAATCAACTCAAAACTATTATGCTAATAAGATTAGCTTCTAACTATTTGGCTTGTATTGTTGATATTGCAATACTCTATAGAAGTAGGTTCTATGACTAGAGATTATATTTCTATCTAATCAGCAACTTCGTATTCACTTTAGTTGATGTATATGTTGACTTCCTCTACTTCATTGAAGAGCTTGAGCTTTTGATGATGATCCCTTGAGCATAAATTGATGTAGACGTTGTCTGTATTCACTTCAGAATCTAGCAAGGGTTAAGAAGATACATTGAGTACGAGCGTACTCAGCAAGTTCACTAGAAAATGAGTGTTTGATGCACTATATCTACAGCCATAGACCAAAGGTCATAGGCAATGCAAGTTTTCGTAAACATTTCTTCAAAGGTTGCTTTCATTCTGAAAAGCTATGTCCGTCAGCCTTCATGGGTTTACCAGAAATTTCATGGATTTCCTTTCCCGCAGAGTTCGCAGCTCCTTCCCGGAATAGGGAGTAACAAGTTACAGTTCTTACAGTCTGCAGAGGTGCATTACTTTACCCATGAGAGACCTTAGCTTTGTTGCACAACCAAGTCATGATCTTGTCCATACTTCCTTGGTATGGGGCCCAGTATAAGATCCAAGCCAATCAATGTCCTTCTCCGCGACCCCGCATACACCGCAATTGTTGTAGCCCAAACTCAAGGTAGACTTTTCCCCGTATAAAATGGCTATACCTTAGTTGGATACACACAACAACCATTAACACTAGAAATTTGTCTTATGTAAGCCCAGATCTGTGGTAGACTTTTCCCCGTATAAAACAGCTATACCCACGATCTGTAACTTACAAATGCCTAGAACAGTGTCCAATGCATGTGAAAGGGAGCGATCCAGCTGACTTCTCCGTCCCATTCCAAATCTCATGGTTATTGCGTAATATACGGCGCAAGAATCACTGGCGACATTGATTCTTAAGTCCTAGATAATATGTTCCTTTACTACCAGAACTTTCATAGTAGGTTATTACCTCTTGGTAAATAACCTACAATCATATTATTATGAAAATAGTGTTTTCGGACCTTTTTCAAATGCAGGTGATGACAACACTGGATTTGTAAAATACTTTACAAAAAATAATCAAAGGACATGTGCAAGTGTGAACTTTCCTTTTGTGATTGCAAGATTATGCACTCACGGTCTTCGAGACAATATAAGATCCAATATCTGAAATCAGCATCATTGGTCCGGTAAGGACTAATGTTTAAAGAAGCAATATGCAGTTATGCATAAGTAATGCTATGCACTTGGTAAAACTCCCAAAGTCATCCCCAATACTTTGAGTGAATTGAATTTAGGTGATTCTTTTAAGAGTTGGTTTATCTTCCAATTTTACTTTATAAGTAATGACCTTAAGTGTTAACAATCCAAAATTATACAAGTAAAGTATAAAATAATGTGATTATGGTTAATTGTCATTTGGTGACTATGATAAAAGTCCTTGGATTGAGTTGTTACGAGATAAGGCATATAGAGTTGTTGTTTTGAAGTGGCATAAAGAATAACATTTGAAGAAACTGGTGTTTAGGTTAGGTTAATCAATCCTGAAGGTTACTGAGGTTTACATAAGGGTTTTTTAACTGTTACAAATGATGTTAAGTTGTTATACTTTAATTGGTTATATAAGTGACCAAAGTTAACTATAAAAACATGTATAAACTTTAATTATGATGTTATGATTGTTTTGACTAAAGTTAAGTATAAAATTAGAAGTGAATCTAAAGGTGTAGTGAGTTTAGAACATCATCAAGTTTTAGGGTTTTAACAAGTATAATTATGGGCGTGGAATCATTCACTTTCACTTCAAGTGAAAGATGAGTTTAATAACCTCAATTTATTAATAGGAACATAATTAGACGATCTTACTAATTTGTTAGGATTTGAAATTATGTTAAGAATGATTAAGATATACTACCTCCATCCCAAGGCTTAAAAGGCCTATATTTTTTTGAAAAGTCAAACTATGTCAAGTTTGACAAAATTTGTACCAAAAAATATTAATATGCAAAATACATAATCAATATCATTAGATAGGTAATAAAATATATTTTCATTTGATGTCTACAAAATATCATGTTTATTGATAGTTTTTTATAAAAGTTTGGTCAAAGTTCTGTTGGTTTGACTTTTCAAAAAAATATAGGCCTTTAGCCTTGAGATAGAGGGAGTAATGATTAAGAGATAAATATTATTCACCACATTATATATGAGTGATACACTATATCTATTTGTAAAGGATTTTAAAGAGTATTTTAAAGTTTAATAGTTATACTTAAGCTTGATTATGAATTCAAGTCATGGTTTTGAAATTATTATTTAAATGTAAAATATTAAAGGTTTTATAACAATTGTGATTATTTCATACTTAAGAAATGTTTTTAAAGAATTTACAAAATAGATAATAGATAATGAATTATTACTTTTAAAGTCTTAAAAAAACTTTCTAACAATATATTTAATATTTTTCTAGTATAATATATTTATTCAAGATCTTAAAAATAATATATATATATATATATATATATATTATTTTTAAGTATTATTCTTATGTTTATAAATTCCATTAAGGATTAAATGTTTTTGAATACTTACTTCAAATTTCATTTATGCAATACTTAAGTTAGTATTTTTTATAAAATAGTATATTTGTTTTTATAGACAAAAATAATTTTTTATTGATTTTTTTCTTTTATGAATTTTCCTTATTTTATTTCATTTAGGATTTTTATATCTTTAATATTTTTTATTTTTTTAATTTATTTAACTCAAACAAGCAAAGTTATATTTTTATTTGGTAGAGATTATTTTTTGACCATTTTGATATATTACATATATTTTTAGGAGTTTTTGTTATTATTTTTTTAGAATTAAAAGGATTTCAGGGTATTTTGGTAATTCTCTATTTTAATTTTTTATTGTGGTCCTTTTTACTTCTACCACTCTGGTGAAACTTGCCCCATAATTCACTGCCAATTTGGTTGTATTGAGGCAATTATCTGATTAAGAACATATACTCTATTTGGTGAAATTGCCCCTTCCTATGATGCATAAGACTGAGGCAAAAATTCTAGATAAGAACAAATTTTACAATGGCCCCTTTTTTATTTAATACTACTCAATGATGAGGCAAAGCAATGCATTACATTGCTAAAACCTGAGAGTGCCATAACCCCCATAACCCTTTGTTTTTCCATTTCTTTTGCTTGTTGTTTTTACTTGCAGGGAACAAGACTAAGGGGGATAAGAAGAAATGTATAAAACAAGATACAAAAGTAGATAGGAAAATAATTTAGGTTTCCTTGATATCAAGTATTGTAATTACTTTTCTGTTTGAATATTGTACAAACATTGTACTTTGTAATGTATTCAATACAATTTACTTGTTTTCTTTTATAAGTCATTTGCAAAGACAATGTAATATTTATATCTGCTTATAATAAAGAATCCTTTTAGTTATTTCATTTATGTAATTCATTTTTATATTTATACACTTGTAATTTAATTTTTCCCTTTTGACATTTGTAAAGAACAATAATGTTTGTATTGTTGTTTTAAAGTTATTCTTTTATGTTTATTCCTGGAAATTGTAAAGATATTGTAATATTATTTATATAATAATAAAGTAAATGTTCCCCCCACTATTGTAAATTGGAACTTATAAATATTTTTATCTTGTTACTAATACCATTCTTATTTATTTTTACAGTTTTTTTCCTTTTGTTTTTAAATTTCAATCACCTTTTCTATTCGAATAACTGTAATTATTGTATCTTATTCATAAATAAGAGTTCATCTCTTATTTCCTATTACAATACAATTTCCATTTACTATTTTATTTCAAATCTTTTTTGTATTCAAATTTATCAATTAAATATTCAAATTTGAATTGTCTTCCCCTCAAACACAAAAGTACAGTAGAGGTCATGTCGAAATCCATCGCACATGTCCTGATGTTTCCATCTGTTGGGGAGGTGACCCCGGATAGGGTCAAGACAGGGGAAGATAAAAGGAGTTTCCCCTGTCATATGCCGAGTTACTGTTTATATCGGCCAAGTCCTGTAAAAGTCGGCCGAGATAAGCATGGCCATGATACCTACGAAGGGAGCGATACCTGATTCGGCCGATATACGAGTTAAGTCGGCCGAGTATGTATGTACAACTTGAATGCAGGTAAAGGTCGAGCCAAGTTATCCAAGACAAGTACGAGTAACATGAAGCTTGCGGGAGAAGGAGGTGCCTAAGGTCAAACCCTAGCTGCTATAGGAGGAATCTAGACAGAGCCAAGCGCTAAGGACAAAGAGCAGAGATGCAGAGGGGCAGACAGGCGTCACAGAGGTGACAGTGAGGAAGCACGAGGCGTACATGTGAGGCCCTCTGGAACCTTGCCGCCGATAGAAGGGAGACACATAAAGGAGCTCGCCGAGTTACCACTTTGGGACAAGCATATTCCAAGAATATGCTTGCCATGTCAGCCCTAGAAGGAGCCAAGGAACCCCTTTATAAGGAGATGCATGGACTCCTGAGAGGGGGATCGATTCATTCAACACCGTAAGGCTCATGTAGTTCTTCTCTTCTTCCTGCAAACAGCTCGAGGAGCACTTGTAGCCCAAGAGAGGAGAAATAAAGATCCGTATGTTAGTCATTTGTGTGTAGAAGTAACTACATCTACCCTCCCCGGATCCCTCTAGCATCCATAGGCCCCATACTTTAGCCTACCCATGGCATCTGCCGTGCCACCACCACGATAGTTGGCGCCCACCGTGGGGCCAGCAGCGGTGCTAGCTGGAGTCAAGATCCGGACGGGAAACTTCATCCACACCGGCGAGCGCGTTGTCTCTGGCTTAGTCCAGAGATTTAATCTCTGTGACTATGTCAGCGATAATGCAGGCAGCTTCAGGAGAAAAAGCTCCTCCGCGCAATGGCGTCTTCATCAACATGGGCATGCGCCAGATCTATGTCGGCGTCGACACCTCCTGCGTTTATCCTCACTGAGTTATTGTTGCAGGAGAGCCCCACCTCAGCGCCGTAAACGGTCCGCGTGGAGAACGCCCCGCCAGTAGCGTCGAGGTGATGGTCGCAGCCGGGGTACAGGCAGCAGCAGGAGGCGCCATATCAAGCAAGGACCCAACGACAGGAGGACAGGTGACCACAAAGCAAGCAGCTCCACAGCCCACCGAGGTAGATCCTTCAGCAGCCAAGCCAGCTGAGGTGCAGGAGACAACCCCGAAGGCACCAAGGGTAAGATGGCCACCTCTGGAAAGACCAGAGAATATTCTCCAGGCAATTATAGATAATCTGACCATGCCTGTAGCGCCGATACTTGATCCGGCTAATGCTCAGGCAGAGTTAGAAGAGACCAGGAAAAAAGTACTGGTAGAGGCAAAAAAGGTGTCGGCCTTGCGGGAGTCCCTGAACAGGACCCTGCGAGAATATGCCAAGGCAAATAAGATAGATATTGCCCCAGAGCGAGTCGATGAGTTAAGATTGAGAGGAAAAAATCTCATGAATGATATCAACAAAGAACATGAGACTCACAAGGCAGACTTAGTAGACCTAGGCTTGTCGAGGTATAACACCCCGGCAAAGAACCTAAGGGCGGCTAATGCCGCTGCATTAGAATTGGAAGGACTAACTGGCGAAGCCCAGCAAAAGCAACAAGAAAGAGTGAATGAGCTGGTAAGCACCGCAAACCAGCAAAATGAAGAAATGCTTAGGGCTGACCCGGCGAGACCGGGAGCCTCACGCATGGTTCATTCGGCTGGAGCAGCACCTGCCCTATCAATGGAAGCAACATCCTCACCTGGAAACAACGGGAAAAAAGATAAAGCACTAACTTCAGGAAAAAGAAATAAGCAAATTGTATCGTATGATCCAGCGGTAGCTGAAAAGGTCAATGAGAACAAAGGCAATGGAAGCCGAGGTAACGGTGGCGAAAGAAACCCCGACCGTGCCAATAAAGGCAACAGAAGCCGAGGTAATGGAGACCTCGGAAGAAGAAATCATGAGAATGAAATCCCGGCGGAAGGAAGAAGGGACCCGCCGCCCAATCCTCAGCCGAGGTATGAACCTCGACAAGAACGAGAAGTGAGACCAGTTCACCATAATCACGCAAATGAGAGGGACAACGATGGTTACTCAGATATGGAGTATGCAGGGCACCGTGGAAATAACCATTATGGACTGCAGGAGAGAATCATGTACAGAGACTTACCGCCAAATGATGCAAGATTAAAACTAGACAGGTTGTATCGGTCCGAGTTGTTAGAAGAGCAGGGTCCGCCTGGTCCGGCGTGTTTTGGACCTCGGATCATGGGCGAACCACCAGTGCCAAACTTTCAGCTGGCAAGGAGCACGAAAACATACAATGGGAGCACCAAACCACATGATTGGTTGATTGACTATGCTACTGCAGTAAAGGTAGCTGGTGGGAACTTCCGATGGACAGTAAGATATGTCCCGCAAATATTGGAAGGACCAGCCAGAGTATGGATGAACAATCTGCCAGCGGGAAGTATCAACTGCTGGCTAGATTTTGAAGAGATGTTTGTCAGCAACTTCACCAGTACTTACAAGAGACCAAACAGGCCACAGCAGCTTGCAATGTGCAAGCAGAGACCGAATGAGATAGACATAGAATTCTTAACTCGGTGGTGTAACCTTAGGAACTCATGCGAGGGAGTTATAGAATCTCAAGCGATAGCTTGGTTCGCTCATGGATGCCGATATGCCAGTGTCTTGTGGCAGAGACTGGAAAGAGATATGCCAACCACTTTGGCAGAAACCATCAGGATAGCGGATTCGTATGCATTGGGTGATCCAACGCAACCAGAACTGATGTAGGCGGAGCATCGGGAGCATCAAGATCAGTATGCAAGAGATGCGGCCGGATCATCGAGGCGCAATGAGTCTAGAGGTAGAAGAAGAGAGGAAAGACCGGATTACAGATATGCCTCCAATCAGGTGGTAGCGGTAGTGCAAGATCAGCCGAGTCAGGGAAACAGTCAGCGGCAGAAAAATGGTCCTCAGCAATGGACACCAAGGAATGAAGGGAATATACAGTGGACACCAGAACAGAGGAAGCAGTGGCAGGAAAGGCCGAAGTACACGTTTGAATCCATGTTGGATCAACCGTGTAAGTTTCACACTCCAAACCCGGCCAAGCCGGCTAATCATACAAATCGACAATGAGCCTAGATGAAAAATGCAATGGGGAACCCAGCGGGCATGCAAGCACCTTCTTATCAGGCACATCAGCAGCAACCGCAATGTACTGGGGCAAATGCACATCAGTTAATGTTACCCCCTCCTCCCCCGAGGTATGATAACTCGGACTAGAGAGATGTAGTGCATCAAGTGATAAATCAGGGTCAGGATGGAAGGACAAACCCCGGAAATAATGGACACAATGATTACAGGGAACATCATCAATCATATTGCATGTTCACAACAGAACAGCAAGACAGGCAAAGTGTACAGCGCCGGCATATGGAAGTGAATGAAGTTATGCTGGCAGTACCATGATATGTACCTTGGTTAGATCAAGAAGTAACTTGGAGCATAAAGGATCACCCCAAAATAATGCCGAATCCAGGGTCGTACGCACTCGTACTAGATCCGACTTTTGTCGGGCCCAACATTAATGTGAAATTTTCAAAAGTACTCATTGACAATGGGAGCAGTATCAATATCATGTACAAAGATACAATGCATAAACTCGGAATATCGCAGAATATGATGCAATCCACGAGAACCTCGTTCCATGGAATAGTGTCGGGACTTTCATGCGAACCCATTGGGAAGGTTCGAGTAGATGTATTATTCGGCACAAGGGATAACTGCAGAGCGGAAAATTTGGAGTTTGAGGTGGTGGATCTAGAAAGTTGCTATCATGCTTTACTCGGGCGGCCGACATTGGCCAAATTCATGAGCAGCTGCCACATCACTTACTTGAAAATGAAGTTACCCGGACCACAAGGGTGATAACGATGAGGAGATTACAGGAAGTCGATGGAATGTGCTTCGGCCGGATCAAACCTGGCCGAGTCATTGGTGATCGCAAGAGAAAAAAGAAGGATTCAAGAGGTAGCGGCTCTCGCTCAGTCGGCACAGCTGAATATGCCAGCATTAGCCAACCCACATGGAAGTGTTTCTTTCCAGCCGACTAAAGAAATGAAAAAGGTCCAGATATATGAGCAGTTCCCGGAGCGCACCATCACCATTGGTGTCGGCCTAGATGCCAAATAGGAAGGCGAGCTCACCAACTTCCTCCGTGAGAATTGGGATATCTTTGCATGGTCAACTCAAGACCTGCAAGGTGTGCCGAGGGAGTTGGCTGAGCACTCTCTGCATGTAAGGCCAGGAGCAAGGCCGGTGAAGCAACCTCTCCGCCGCTTCACCGAAGACAGGAGAAAAATAATAGGGGATGAGATAGCTCGGCTTCTGTCGGCCGGGTTCATCATGGAAGTGCTTCATCCGGATTGGTTATCAAATCCAGTATTGGTAGAAAAGAAAAAAAGATGACCCAAATGTATCCGTCGTATGGCAAATGTGTATTGATTACACGAACCTAAACAAGGCGTGTCCCAAAGATCCTTTTCCTTTACCTCGGATAGACCAAGTCATTGATTCGACCGCTGGTTGTGAGCTGTTGTCATTTGTAGACGCGTATTCTGGTTTCCACCAGATACCGTTAAATCCGTCCGATCAAATAAAGACTGCGTTTATTACCCCGTACGGGGCTTATTTCTATCGCACCATGCCATTCGGCCTGCGCAACACAGGAGCAACATACCAGAGATGCATGCAAAAGTGTCTACATGACCAGATAGGGAAAAATGTGCAAGTATATGTGGATGATGTGGTTATAAAAACTAAAGAAAGTAAAACACTCCTGGTGGATATTCGGAAGACATTCGCAAACCTGAGAAGATTCTAAATGAATATTAACTCGGAAAAATGTACCTTCGGTGTCCCGGCTGGGAAATTACTCGGTTTTCTCGTATCCAGCCGAGGTATAGAGGAAAATCCAACTAAAATACGAGTAGTTGAAATAATGGAATTGCCGAGGTGTCTAAATGATGTACAAAAATTCACGGGTTGCCTGGCCTCGCTTAGTCGATTTGTATGTCGGCTGGGGGAAAAGGCATTACATCTATATCAACTGATGAAAAAATCTGATAAGTCCATTTGGACACCACAAGCAGATAACGCATTTCATGAATTAAAAAATATGTTGGTCACGGCACCAATTCTGGCCTCTCCATTATCAAAGGAGCCTATGTTACTTTATGTAGCTGCCACTAACAGAGTGGTAAGCGCGGTGGTTGTCGTGGAACGGAATGAAGATGATAAGTCGGTACAAAGGCCAGTATATTACCTAAGCGAGGTACTATCAGCCTCAAAACAGAATTACCCGCACTACCAAAAGATGGCTTATGGAGTATACATGTCGGCGAAAAAACTTAAACATTACTTCGAGGAACATCCGATAAAAGTGATTTGTGAAGCACCCATAGCCGAGATATTGAGCAATAAAGATGCCAGTGGCCGAATAGCAAATGGGCAATCGAGTTATCACCTTATGCCCCGCAATTCGATAGGCGAGATGCAATCAAATCTCAGGCGGTGGCAGACTTCTTTGTGGATTGGGACGAGGTACAATATGAGCCGCCATTACCAGATCCGAATTATTGGACAATGCACTTTGACGGATCCAAGATGAGGAATGGCTTGGGGGCAGGGATAGTGTTAACCTCGCCAAAAAGAGATCAGCTGAAATATGTGTTGCAAATACATTTCGCCGCGTCAAATAATGTAGTCGAGTACGAAGCACTTGTCCATGGGTTAAAGGTGGCAAAAGAGATTGGCATACGTTGGATCATATGTTACGGGGATTCAGATCTAGTAGTACAGCAAGTATCAGGCAATTGGGACGCGTGAGATGCGAATATGGCCTTATATAGAATCCATGTGCAAAAGATCAGTGGATACTCGATGAATGTGTGTTTCATCATATACCTCGGGCAGAAAATGATGCTGCAGACACGCTGTCAAAACTCGGATCAACTAGGCAATCAATTCCCCCGGGTATCGCCCTAGAGCACCTGAGAAAACCATCAATAGCACCATCACCAGAGTCCAAATCCATTTATATCTCGGAAGAATCAAGAGAAGATAGTATGCCAATGGAAATTGACAAAGAATGTAACCCGGAATTTCCGAAAGTGAACCTGGCCATCACACGAATGGATATGGAAAAATCCGAGGATGTTATGTCGGCGGAAAGTATGGAAATAGATAGTAAAATTATCCTAGAGAAAATCATGCCAACATGGGCGCAACCCATATTTTCCTTCCTTAAGGATGCAATTTTGCCGAGTAATGAGGTACTGGCTAGACGGACAGTGAGAAGAGCAAAAGCTTATACAATCATAAACAATGAGCTGTATAAAAGAAGCGTCACAAACATGCTGCAAAGATGTGTTGACTCGGCAGAAGGCCAGGAAATCCTCCTAGATATACATCAGGGAGAATGCGGGCATCACGCCTCGTCCAGAGCTTTAGTGGCCAAAGCATTCAGGCATGGATTTTAATGGCTGACGGCGTTGAAAGAGGCCAAAGAATTGGTAGAAAAATGTAATGGTTGCCAAAGATACGCCAACAAGATACATATGCCATTGTCCGAGTTACAGACGATACCAATTACTTGGCCATTTTCTGTATGGTGCTTGGATATGGTGGGACCATTCAAGCCAGCCCGGGGTGGGATGACTCACATTTTAGTCATGGTGGATAAGTTCGCAAAGTGGATTGAAGTAAAACCAATAAAAAATGTGATGGACCAACAACAGTAAAATTCCTCAAAGATATTATCTTGAGATATGGTTATCCACATAGTGTTATTATAGACAATGGCACAAACTTTGCTGAAGGGGCTTTTGCTAGATTCTGCCAAGAAAAACACATAAGACTAGATGTCGCCTCGGTGGCTCACCCAACATCAAATGGGCAAGTAGAAAGATCTAATGGACTAGTATTGTCCGGAATAAAACGCCGACTCATCGAACCTCTGCAAAGGTCGGCGGGATGCTGGATCGAGGAACTACTAGCAGTACTATGGAGCCTCAGAACTACCCCAAATAGGTCAACAGGGTATACCCCATTTTTTCTGGTATATGGGGAAGAAGCCGTGCTTCCAGCCGACATAATACATGATTCGCCAAGAGTAACCCAGTATACAACTGCTGAGGTAAATGAGGTAGCTCAGCAAGATGATGTCGATTTGCTAGAAGAGGCCAGGGAGTTGGCACTATCAAGGTCAGCTATTTATCAGCAAGACCTACGACGATATCACAGCAAGAAAGTCAATCCAAGAGTGTTTAAAGAAGGAGATTTGGTTCTTCGGCTAGTGCAACGCATATCCGGCATGCACAAACTATCACCCCCATGGGAGGGGCCATTCATAGTGAGTAAAGCATTACACAATGATGCATATTACCTAATCGATGCTCAGTCACCAGAAAATAACAAGGCAAACAAAGCCGGCGGAGAATCGAAAAGACCATGGAACATAGCTTTACTTCGTCCATTTTACTCGTAGGATCCATCTATGGTACATTGTAATATGACGCTTCAAGTCGAAGTATCAACTATGTATTAAACCTCGGCACCTTGAGCAGTGACTCGGGGACTGCCCTATGTTATTTCTTATTTTGAGTTATATATTAAACCTCGGCACTTTGAGCAGTGACTCGGGGACTGCCCTATGTTATTTCTTATTTTGAGTTATGTATTAAACCTCGGCACTTTGAGCAGTGACTCGGGGACTGTCCTATGTTATTTCTTATTTTGAGTTATGTATTAAACCTCGGCACCTCGAGCAGTGACTCGGGGACTGCCCTATGTTATTTCTTATTCTGAGTTACATATTAAACCTCGGCGCCTCGAGCAGGGACTCGGGGACTGTGCCGTGTTATCTCTTATTCACGAATCACATGTTAAGTTTCAAGACCTCGGGCAGGGACTCGCAGACTGCGCCGTATTATCCCTTATCTGGAGTCATGCATTAAACCCCGGCGCCTTGAGCAATGAATCAGGGGTTACCCCGTAAGATTCTCGGCATTAACCCATGAAATATATTTCGGCAATTAGGTTTGCAACTTGGAGACGACCACACGGTCCAAGGTAATTCTTTGAGCACACGCAAGAACTCGATAGCCCAAGTGATAACTCGAGGAATAGTGGGTCTAATCGATTATTTATCGCCAGACACATAAAAGTTCCATAGCTCAGCAAACAAAGATCTATAAGAATGATGCAAAAAGAGTAACACTCCCAGCTAAACGAAGTATGATAAGGGATGCAACTTATTATTTCACTTTGCCAGATATGGGCTTCGGGATTTATATCTCGGATAGAGGTCAAGAACACAATGGCCAAGACGTCGAATTTATAAAGTCCAGGCAATATAAGCGCCGGACTAAGGTCAACCACATGAAAACATACGATCCGAACTTATGAGATTGAAGGTCGCCAAAGCAAAAATATAAAGCAACAAGATCTGTTTAGACAAACTAATAATGATCACCATCACCCATGCCTCATCGGAAAAAGGCAAAAAGGGTTCGTACCACACAGAAAGTTGGACAATTGTTTCACACACATCATACGCCCGGCATACCGGGGACTGGAAATAATTTAAGAAGTTTTTTGAACCTAAGAGGCAGCGGCATGATCAGGCACTGGGCGCTCCGAGGTAGACGGCGCCTCGGCCGAAGTTACTTCGCCTTCCACAGAAGCAATGGTAACTTCGGGGGAAGTCCTGGGCTGCTGAGAAACATTAGTTTGAGCTTGAGAGTGCCCAGTCCCTTTGGAAGATGATCGCGCATCGCCGTCCCCATCCGAGCTTGCGCTGGAATCACCAGAGTTGTCCGAGTTGCCCTCACCCTCATCCTGGTCGGCCGAATCATTATCAGAGGCATCTTCGATTTTGACGTCATCCGCTGGGTTGGGAAGAAAGCTCGGCCCTTCAATCTAGTTATGCACATCAGCATACTCAACAAGCCGGAAGGCACGAGCTTGGCGGCGAGCGACGAATTCTGGATCCTCAACCCAATGGGAGCCAGTGCGCAAGTTTATCAAAGTGTCGAGCGAAATGTCCTCGTACCAAGACATAATGACTGTGAGCGCCATATCAGCACCAGCCCTTCCAGCGGATTCCCTCCAGAGATTTAACTGGGTCTAGGATGCCATTAATCTTTCCACAAGTATCTTGATCTCGTCAATATCAGGAGTTCCAGAAGTATTCGGCCAGAGAACATGGTAGGCCCGAATGGCTGCTTGCACCAAATCCCTGCCCATAATCTTCATTGGCCCAATAGCAGTGCCAACGGCAACCAAGAATTCTTCCATTGAATATTCTGGACTCGAATTTGCGGGGACACCTCGGCGCTGGCGAGCAGAAATCACCGCTCTAGAGCTCACGGGCCTAGCTTCCGGAAAATGATCTACGCAAAATAAAAGTATATCAGTTAAAAGTAAGAAAGAGAAGAAGATAACTCGGCCACAGTCAGAAACTCACGATGAATATAGCTCAACATTTTCTGGAGATCCTGAGTCCAGTCAACCTTAGGCTTCTCAAATTCTTAAGTTCGGCAACCTCGAGGAGTTCTTTATCTTTCTGTAGTTGCAGACTTAGCCAATTATTTTCTTCGGAGAACTCCTGATCAACTTTCTCTAACTCGGATTTCTGAGAAAGCTTGAGGGACTCCACCTCGGCACGCAACCGGGTTATCTCATCATCTTTCTCTTTCAATTGCGCCGAATGAGTGGCGGCTTTCTCTAAAAAATGCAGCATCATACCAGGCATGGGTATGCATTCTTGATGCGATGCTGCAAGAGTTTGTAACTCGGCTATACCAAAGCCAGAAGGTTATAAGAAACCCAGGATAAGTCTCGAACGAAAATCAATAGAGGAAAAGAATAACTAACCTTCCAGAGCTTTGACTTTCTTCTCAAGACGGATATTAAGATTATTGATATTACCTGTTTACCAGCAAAATGGGTTAGCACCTCAAGTCAAAAATATTAAGAACTTAAGGGACAATACAAATATTGGTTAAGTTACCAGCTTTCTTCACCACGGGAAGAACTTTCTCATACTTCTCTTGCAATTTCTTGTGCGCGAAAAGCAGCCTTTGGAATTCGGCTGTCCGCCGATCATGGGCAACCTAAGCGACAAAACAAATTACACAGTCAGATATTCAAAGCTAAAATAGATCCGAATCAAGCTAAGCTTAACTCGGATCTAGGTGGCTAGATATTCGAAGCTAAGACAGATCCGAATCAAGCAAAGCATAACTTGGATCTAGGTGGCTGGATATTTGAAGCTAAGACAAATCCGAATCAAGCAAAGCTTAACTCGGACCTAGGTGGCTAGATATTCAAAGCTAAACAGATCCGAATCGAGCTAAACCTATCTCGGACCTAAATGACTGGATAATCAAAGGCGAAATAGATCCGGATTTAGCAAACTCTTCATATGGAATACAAATGAACCACGATGAGTCAAAGTCATACAGTAAATTTACTCGGCGGATAATGCTCTTTAAGCTTAATAAAGCTTCCAAACGAACAACAAGTTATTCGGTTGCAAGCTTCAGGGACTAGGGTATATATACTACCATTTGAATAACTAACCATATATCAACGGAAGCAATTACCTCGTTCATCTTATCGCTGTCAAGAACTATCTTGGCAGCCATATGCAAACGACTGCTGATGTCGGAAAGCTGAAATGGCTGATTGCTCGGATTGCCCTCAAGCTGATCAGCAGCGTTCCAATTATCGGCATGCTCCACCAAAGAGCCGAGGTTGTTCCCGCTCTCAGTACGGGTTAGCACCTTACCTCGGACCCGCTGTGTAACCACCGCCGCCGCGGGGCTCTTGTGAAGAGTGAGCTGAGTATCAGCGGCCGGGGTGACTATAGGTTTAGCAGAGGAAATCCCCTTGCGGAACGCATCAGCAATGTTGGGTTGAGAAGAGCTAGTCGGCCCCTTCTGAGATGATGAAGGTCTGGTAACAACAACCTTCTTAGCCTTAGAAGAGATGTTGGCAGGGGCCGCAACCTCGTCACTCGGAGTGGCATCTTTGGGGGCGGGAGGAATTATGGTTTCCGAGGGCGCCGAGATGGTAATATCCTCGGCTGGAGTTGGAGTTGCGGTTGGAATTGTGGGGGTCAAAGAAATCTCGGGGGAAACTTCGGGGTTCGCAATGGAGGCAACAGGTTCGGTAGGAGGATCTACTGGCGGGGTTATATCGGCATCAGCAATGGAGACCGCGGGTACATCTTGCCGAGGTGATGTCTGAGTCGGCGCAGGAGGAGAGTCAATGCGAGCAGGACTAGGAGCTCTAGTATCTTCAGGAGGCGGAGGAGAAGGCAGCCGAGTTGTATGACTCGTCATACTCGGACCACTCGGCTTAACAGAAAGAGGAGCGCTGCAAAAGCACAGAAAGTTAAATCAAAAGAGAGAAAGAGAGAAACAAGAAATACAAATGAAAATGAACTCACCCAGTAACTCCGGGCATGGTTTTACGCTTTGGAAGGTGCTGGGCTGACTTCTTTGTTCGCTTCTTGGGAGCGGTTTTGGAGACACCTGCTGGAGCGGTACGCTTCCTCGAAGTAGCAGGAGGTTGGGAGGCGAGAGGCTCGACGATGTGCACCTGACCGGCCTGATTAGCTGGGGAAGTAGAAGCCGGAAATGCATAAGAGATAGGCATTGCGGCGACTACCTCAAGAATTTGGACATCGTCCAAATCACCTTCCTCCCCGTGGGCTGAGGTCTTGCCACGGGCGCGAGCCGGAGCGACGTCTGACTTGGGAACAAACTCCTCCGAGTTAGGCTCCCCGCTGTCCGGGGTGTTCCGATCTGCGGTCCACGGGAGGGCCAGAACCTCGGCATCCTCGATCTTTTGCTCCGCAAATCTCTGCAAGAAAAGAGACAAAGAGGAATCAGCAAAAGGAGTCACAAATGCGATTAGGAAAAAACACAAATACGTTAACTTACCTCGGGAGGGGGATTCCCGCGGGTGAACGGCTTCAGCCCCCAGGTCCAGTCCTCCGGCATATCAGTCTTGAAGATAGCCCGGACACGCTTGAAAATAAGATAATCCTCGAGCTCAACCGTTGAGACCCGGTTGGGATCGAGAGGACCGCTCATGTAACAGAGCTTGTGCGTGCGACGCTGGAAAGGGCAGATTCGGCTGCTGACGAAGGTGGTCATTAAATCCTCGCCGCATAGCCCGGCGGATCAACTCCTTCAACCGAATCTCGAAGGCCTCGGCCAAAGCATGGCTCTTCCTGGGGTTGTAGGTCCAGTTCTTCTTGGAGGGGGGCCGATGGAGAAGGCAGGGAGCTGGATCTTGTCTTCCTTTCCAGTGTTCTTGACATAGAAAAACGATCTATGCCACTTATTGCAAGACTCGATACCAGCAACACGAGGGAACTTGGATTTTCTCCGAGGTGTGATGGACGCGGCTCCACACTGGGTAAGCAACTTCTCAGAGGGTTGAAGTGATTTGTCTGGAACGATGTTAGATTGGATCTGGAAGAATTTGGACCATACATGCACAGACGGCCAGAGGCCGAAGTATCCTTCCGAGGCGGAGATAAAAGCGGATAGGGAGGCGATGGCATTAGCCGGAAGGTGATGCGGCTGAAGGCCGAAGTAGTCGAGGAAATCCCTAGTGAAATCGCTAAGGGGAAGACCGAACCCATGAGCAAAGTGGGACATGAAGACGACATACTCGCCGTCGTTGAGTACAGGAGAAGATTCGTTGCCGAGTAAGCGACAGCCTACCTCGGCAGGAATCCGGCGAGTCCTAATTAGCCACTCGATCTCACGACGAGTGATGGAGGAACCCTGCCAGGAGCCCCGCTCTGGACCAGACGCTACGTCGTCGTGTTTGACGAGCGCGCCACTAACTGAACTCGACATAGGGTCGCCGGAGGAATCAACGGAAGAAGAACTAACGACGGAGCTAGGCTTAGAGGCGCCAGGCCCCGTCGTGGTTCTAAGCGAAGACAGCGGCGGAGCGGAAAAGAGCCGCACGGGAAATATGGAGAACGGCGGATGCGTCTAGGGAGAGAGCCTAGCAGTGGGACCATAGAAAAACTCACCGGCAACGGCGCCGGAGCACGCGCACGGCGATGGGGTCGATGGAGCAGAGGAACTGTGGCCTCTCCGTCAAAGATGTCGACGATGGCGCAACCGCAGGAGCACGAGCAGACGCACGGGCGCAAGGAGGAAGAAGAGCAACGGTAAGTGAAGGGGGAAAGTGAACCCTCTAGCCTTGTGCCCTCTTTATAACCGCGCGGTCCTGGCAGTAGTGGGATCGTGCGTGCGAGCGTTAACCGTGTAGATCGTGTGTGATGCGGAACCGCTTGCGGCTGAGTGGAGCCACACCGAAGACCACACGACGTAGGAGAGGATCAGGCCTCCTGACCAATGCGGTGCGCGAGGCGTCGCAGCGCCGAGGCGACAAGCGCAGTAATCACTGTATCTTGTCAGTGGGCACTGTAGAGGAACGAAAAACTAGAAAAATAATGATGAGTGTCACACGTAGGACGAGGCGTGCACGAGAAGCAACGCGGATACCTCGAACAGGAAAAAGTAACTCGGAGATGAGGAGAAATGAATACAGGGAAACTGATGTGGCCCGGCCGAGGTTACGGGCAGGACCACACCAGCTTCGGGGACTAATGTTGGGGAGGTGACCCCGGATAGGGTCAAGACAGGGTAAGATAAAAGGAGTTTCCCCTGTCATATGCCGAGTTACTGTTTATATCGACCGAGTCCTGTAAAAGTCGGTCGAGATAAGCACGGCCATGATACCTACGAAGGGAGCGATACCTGATCCGGCTGACATACGAGTTAAGTCGGCAGAGTATGTATGTACAACTTGAATGCAGGTAAAGTTCGAGCCGAGTTATCTAAGACAAGGCCGAGTAACATGAAGCTTGCGGGATAAGGAGGTGCCTAAGGTCAAACCCTAGATGATATAGGAGGAATCTAGACAGAGCCAAGCGCTAAGGACAAAGAGCAGAGATGCAGAGGGGCAGACAGGCGTCACAGAGGTGACAGTGAGGAAGCACGAGGCGTACATGTGAGGCCCTCTGGAACCTTGCCGCCGATAGAAGGGAGACACAGAAAGGAGCTCGCCGAGTTACCACTTTGGGACAAGCATATTCCAATAATATGCTTGCCATGTCAGCCCTAGAAGGAGCCAAGGAACCCCTTTATAAGGAGAGGCATGGACTCCTGAGAGGGGGATCGATTCATTCAACACCGTAAGGCTTGTGTAGTTCTTCTCTTCTTCCTGCAAACAGCTCGAGGAGCACTTGTAGCCCAAGAGAGGAGAAATAAAGATTCATATGTTAGTCATTTGTGTGTAGAAGTAAGTACATCTACCCTCCCCGGATCCCTCTAGCATACATAGGCCCCATACTTTAGCCTACCCATGGCATCTGCCGTGCCACCACCACGACATCATCAGAACAAGAGATACCTCGATTCCTCCTTAGCTTCTTTTGTGTTGCATGAAAATTCCCCGGATTTTCCGATGCATGAATGCAATGCACACACCTGCGTCCTCTATAATTCTAGGTGCTAATCCTTGGATGTTACAGACTCTCCCCCTTAAAATCAACTTCTTCCTCGAAGTTCGTACTCTCTTACGTTTCAGAATAAGGGAATAATTGTAGTATCCCGTATCCAGACCTTTTCCTTGAATTATCATCCTACTTGACAATCTCCAACTTGTTGACTCCAACACCTCAATGTTTCTTTTACTATAATCCCTTAGGGATATGTACTTATTATAAAATCCTTAAATTGGGGTATTATATTTAGTTCATTGCCCTGATTAGGTATCCTAATCCGAGCTTCCTTATATACTATGTAAGGTCTAGGAATTCTCACTAAAATAGGGTTTTAAATTCTATTAGTCAATATTTGTGGCCAAAAGACTAACTTTTTGGTTTGTCATGGTATGGTTTATATTGGTAGTCCTTCCGAAGATAGGTTTTGAACACATTTAGTCCATACCCATCGGAATTTCTTGTTTCTCTACACATGTCTAATTGGATGTGCTTTATTTCTTCTTAATGATGATTTAAGAGTTGTTTCCTCTAGAATTAGTCTATTAGGACTAATCTATTTTATTACCTTCAAGATTTTACTTTAGCAGGCCTTAGATAATCTTTTATTATTACCTTAAATACTTCTTCAACTACATTTTTTAATTAGCTTAAGGTTTGAATCCTACTATCTTGAAATAAACTTCAATTTTTCATCCAAACATACTTCCAAGAGTACTTTTATAACGATGACTTCTTTTGACCTTATGAAAATAAGGCTTACTGTTGTTATAGGTTAGTTCTTCTTCTCAAACCTTTACTCTGGAATCCATATAATAATACTTCCATTTATTTTTTACTCTCCCCCTTAGGGTTTACTAATGGCCTCTGAACTGCCTTATAGTAACCATTGGCTTCATAATTAGAATGTTGGTCTCTGTTCAGATTATACTTAACCTTTTTAAGGTTTTATGAAAGAACTTACAGTATACCCACACCATTGTGGATCTCCGAAGTGAATCTTCCAACATTATTTGTCTTACTTACTATTTAGACATTCCGTCTTTGGAGATATGATTTCACGAAGCATCTCGAAAGATGGTCGCTTTACTTTCATACTCCTTTATGTGTTACTTAACTTAGGCTAAGTTTTATGCTCTTTATGGAATACTGATGATCTGGGTAAGTAAGGCCCAGTTATTTTGGCGGCTTCTCCGAGAAGCCGCCCTACCCCCAGCTTCCTAGGGAAGCCGGTTCAAAAAAATTAGAAGGCTTCCAAAATGGTTAAGGCTAAACTAACTTGGAAGCCTCACAAAACTTTGGAACCAGCTTCCCCAGGAAGCTGGGGGTAGGGTGGCTTCTCGGAGAAGCCGCCAAAAGAACTGGACCTAAGTCAACCAAATACCAGTTGTGCACAAGATACCAGTTGTGGACCATCCTAGGGTGTAAGTATTACCCTACGGTTTTTTGACGTACTATTGGCATTCTCTCTGAATTGTCAGAGCATGAATACCATTTTGGTTCCAAGACTACTTGTTTGCACCTATTTAAGATACTTCCATGAACTTGGTACAACTACTTCATTAACTTCTTAGCAACATCACCTATTTTGTGTGAACTTTAACTTCATCAGTCCTTGTGGCTCCATATATTTTATACACTAAACTTCTTTCTTATATCTGGCTAAGAATAACCTGAGCTTGATCCATCCTCCAAATTGTGTTGATACTCCTTATACTTGGCTTCATTTTTCAAGTAAGTCTTCATCTTGGTCTTTGGAACTCGTCACTTCCTTACACGAATTCCCATTTCTATCTAGGTCTATTACATCAAGTAATAACTGGATGTTGCAACATGCATTTGCACACCAAGTCAAACTTCATTTACAAATCTAGTCAATCAAGAAGTTCCAATAAAATCCAATAATTCCAAATGTGGTACATATACACACAATATTCTAAGCCCGGAATATAGGTTTACATCGTGATACTTAGCACCTAGGTCAAACTATAATTTGTCTCAATATTTACCCAAATTGCTCAATTGCAATAGGATAATTTTTAAGAAAAGTGGTCTCAATTCGGTTTCGGCTAACCTTTGGTCTCACTTTTGGAATGATGAGCTATAACCAACCTTTCTTTATTTAGTAACTAACCTCACATGATCTCTTGAAAAGACTAACAATATTCTATTTACTACTTTAAACCAAAGATTATTGGAAATTTCTAGCACCTACGACTTCCATCATAGTTCTACCAGGTTATTTCCTTACTTCTACCTCAAGATAACCTGCTAATTACTTTTCATATTTATATTCTCATCATGGTTTCTGAGCTAATCTCACCATGATCTTATTATGTTTTACCTCTTTATCATGATTCAAGAGCTAATCTAACCATGATGACTTTGTTTCTCACTACACTATTACTAAGTCTTAACATAATTTCACTTCATCGCGTAGAATTCTCAAGTGAATCCCACATGATTACTACTCATTACGTCAACATTTATCCTAATTATATTCATCATGTTGCCTTTGGTTATCAACTAACCATAAGATTCCACTGTCTTACATGAATTCTAGGATTAGGCTACACCATTAAGACTACTTCAATTGATGTCTTAAACTTGATCCTAATCTACTATAACCAATTGGTTTTTGTAAAGTATCTTGGTGGTTATATGTCCTTCAGAAGACACTAAATAACTTTTACTGCGAGAAGATAGATAACTACTTCTAAGAATTATGACTTAAGCATTTTGTGACAAGGTTTATCCTCAAGTGGATACTCATCACAAGTCATAAGAACATTTGGTTTAGATAAGATGGCTCCTATAGTCACTATCCAACCTACAGATCTTCCTAAAAGGGTTTCAAACCATATGCTCTGATACCAACTATGGTGACCAGCATACCACTGCATGATGTAGTACACTTTATTCGTTGACATAACACCAATGAAACACCATTCACTAGTATTACGTCCCACAGAGTGGTACAACAGATACACAGCAGGTCCAAGACATGACTATAGGTTACAACTCAACTCTATACAAAAGATCCAGAGAACACTCTAGGTTAAAGAGAGAGAAATAAACTTCTTCAAAAGAAGAATAAAAAATAATCAACTCAAAACTATTATGCTAATAAGATTAGCTTCTAACTATTTGGCTTGTATTGCTGCTATTGAAATACTCTACAGAAGTAGGTTCTATGACTAGAGATTATATTTCTATCTAATTAACAACTTCGTCTTCACTTTAGTTGATGTATATGTTGACTTCCTTTACTTCATTGAAGAGCTTGAGATTTTGATGATGATACCTAGAGCATAAATGTAGACGTCGTCTGTATTCACTTCAGAATCTAGCAAGGGTTAAGAAGATACATTGAGTACGAGCATACTCAGCAAGATCACTAGAAAAGGAGTGTTTGATGCACTATATCTACAACCACGGACCAAAGGTCATAGGCAATGCAAGTTTTCATAAACATTTCTTCAAAGGTTGCTTTTATTCTGAAAAGCTATGTCCGTCAGCCTTCACGGGTTTACCAGAACTTTCATGGAGTTCCTTTCCCGCAGTGTTCGCAGCTCCTTCCCGGAACAGGAAGTAACAAGTTACAGTTCTTACACTCTGCAGAGGTGCGTTACTTTACCCATGGGAGACCTTAGCTTTGTTTCACAACCAAGTCATGAGCTTGTCCATACTTCCTTGGTATGGGGCCCAGTCTAAGATCCAAGCCAATCATTGTCCTTCTCCGTGACTCCGCATACACCGCAATTGCTGTATGCCCAAAATCAAGGTAGACTTTTCCCCGTATAAAACGGCTATACCTTAGTTGGATACACACAACAACCATTAACACTAGAAATCTGTCTTTTGTAAGCCCAGATCCACGGTAGACATTTCCTGTCACATCCCAAGATTTTCCAAATCTTGTAATGTGAAAATAAATGAATATAATAAAACTTTGTTTAAATTTCAGAGCCAGAAGAAACTTCTGAATACAATTGGAATTTCAAACCCATTTGAATTGAATAAAACCTAAAGGATAAACATTTAAACATTTAATAAGAGGAAAAATAAAAGCATTGGAAAATACTATTTTGGGAACTCTTAGGTGAAAATAATTATTTTCAAATAAAATGGAAGTTTATAAATAAAGAATATTTTATAAAGCCAAATTAAACCTTGGCCTAACTTTGGGAATTAAAACATTCTATTAGCAAGGGTTTATTTAAATAAAATAATAAGGAATTAGTATCCAAGCTTTATTTAAAAAAAAAGGTTACCAATTTAGATTGAAACATCAAAACTTATTAAAGTATTTAAAATAAGTTTTCTAAATATTTGATATTCACAAATAAAATCTACTAAAGTGTTTTGGCTTTATTATAGATTCAAAATAAATATCTTAGTAAAACAAATCCTATTTAGATTTAAAATAGAAGTCTATTATATTTAATTAATTAATAATGGGCCCTAAAATAAAATGTTATTTTGTTTTAGACAAGTTTCCAAGTATTCTTTTTTTCCAAATAAAACCTACTAATGGATTTTGAAAATATTTGGATTTAAAAATGGAGATTTTACTAAATAAACCAAACCCTATTTTATTAATAAACCATGATCCATTTTATTTAATTAATAAATGGAACCTAAAAAGATTTAAAATATTATTTTATTTTAGAATTTTGGATTTTTGTTCATGTTACTGAACAGAACTAATTTCAATATTACAAAGTTTGGGGTGTTGTTTGAATTGATTTGAACATTGTTTGATTTGTTTGAATGTTTGAATAATTGATTTGAATTTCAAAACAGAAATAGTTTTGGAAAATAGAAAAGTGTTTAGACAGAAAAAAAAATAGTGCAACAGACCCAGCCCACTAAGGCCAAAGAACCAGCCAGTCTTCTCCTCGAATAAAACAATTGGCACCAACTTTCTTACCCACTCGATCCACAGGACATAAACGGGCCCACTTCTCCTCTCACTCACTCGGACAATGACCCCACCTCCTCTTAAATTTCCCCGAACCGTTTTTCCTCACCGCCGAATCAGGCCACAGAGACACTGACCAGTGGACCTCCTCCTCTCTCCTTTTCCCACTGACTGGTAGGCCCGCTATCACTGTTCATCGTCTCCTTCACCCATCCCGCAGCGACCGGTTCTTTTTCCCCCCGTTCTGCCGTTGATTTCTCCAGCTTAATTCGCTTTAACGCGACCGACGTTACCAGCCTTGATCACGCAGATGGAAACGCCAGGGCATCCTCTATATTTCCCCTCTGACACCTCGCGCTCGCACGCCCCCAGGCCTCCACAATTTCTCCCTGAACGGCTTTGTTCCGACGACACTCCGGTGCCGATTCCGGCGACTCAACACCGCCCCTTGCCTCCCTGAGCACACTAGCAGACACCCCACTCACAGACAATCCTCCCTGTGCCTTTCGTTCGACCGCGGGCATCCCTGAACGTCGCCTTCGTCAAGCTTCAAGCACCGCCATATCTGGTTCTTCTCTGACGAGCCCCACAGGTAGATTCCGACCGCCCCGCGCCCTCTCATTCACGCACCCAGCTCTGCCTTGATCCTACGCTCCTAACCGTACCCTCGTTTTGCTTCGAGGTGAACCACAGAGTCGACTTCGACCACGACCACGTGCAACCGACGCCAGCAGGAACTCCGGCGAGCAATTGCCGCAGCACCCGAGCTCCCCTTGTCAAGCCAACAGCACGTCGAGCGTCACCACAGCCCTGCGATTCTGGTGAGAACTTTTCCTCCCCTTTTTTGCTTCCTGTAGCCGCCGTAACACCACCGCCTGGCCGTGCGCCGCCGCTAACCACCGTCAGTGCCGCCCACTTTAGGTCAAACTCGCCAGTACCGTTCGATCCAGATTTAGCGCCCACGATTAGTTCACTTATCGTCGAAGGGGTACGTGTCCAGGACCGTGCGATCGATCAGATCCGACGCCCCACAGCCGCGATCCAGCGGCGTACCGCGAATAACAGCGTGCGTGTCACCTATCTCGTTTTAAAAGAAGTTTGAATCTGATTTAGTTGCAAACTTCAAACCCTTATAACTTGAGATCTACACGTCCAAAAGTTACAAATTTTATATCAATGGATTCAGTGGAGCAAGACCTAGACAACTGTGGAATTAGTTTAGCCAATAGTATCTGTTAGTTTGCTTGATTTTGCAGATTCTTATGTGAGCTTGTTTAGAGTATAAAAATTGTTTAAAATTGAATTTAGGGTTAAAACCTTTGCAAAATGGATTTATGTGACCTTACTGACCCTAGGAACCAACCCTTGGTGTTGAAAATGATTTTGTTAAAGTTTAGGTTAGATTAATTGACTTGGCCAATTTCTAGCCAATTAAAAATTGTTGAGTTTATTATGAAAATGTTTATGGAAAGAAAAGTTTGGGAAAATAGTTTGGACCAAACCTACTAACCCAAAAACACCAAGTTTTGCAATAGCAACTCATTGGGTGAAAAACATAAGGATTTGCTTTGATAGAAATAATTTTCACCACATAAAATGATGATTAGATTCAAAAATGGTTTATGGACCAAAACCCTTTTTGCAAATGACTTTGCCATTTTGCCAAATGACCAAATTGGACCTTACAAGGTTATAAGCCTAGTGGAGACCTCCTTTGTGAATAAAACCATCATAAGCATGTTCCCATGCACAACTTAGAATCCATTGCTTTGTGTGTGTGGAATGTTTTTCGAATATTGGTTTGGAATGCTATTTGATACTATGCTTGTTTGATTGATTGTAGTGAAATTAGCAAAGTGTGAGACTAGCAAGAACAAGGAGTAAACCCTCATTCCCTACCAAAAAGGCAAGTTACACTATCATACAAAAGTCATACTATTTTCATTATACTTAGTGGATTGTGAAAACATGCATGAAAAAGATTTCTATATACTTATGCTATGCTAAATCCTAATAGGATTCCCTATACACTCCTTAGTGAAAATATTGTAGTTGTACATGCTTAGCCATGCTTTATTTAGAAAAGAGATACATGTTGAGATTTTACAAAGGTTGAGAAAAGACTTATGTTTTACATAATAAAACAAGGACTCAATGAACCACCTAGGTGGTGGATATTTTAAGTTTTGGAGAGGGTGGCAACAAAAGGGACCATGTCTATGGGAATCACTTTGTGTTGTGCTCCAAAAGAAAACCACCTAGGAAACTTAGAGATTGAACATGTTTCTCCAATTGTGGCTTTCGTGTGCAACCACATGCTATTATGGCTCTGGCTTAGTCAACTACATTAGGAAGACCCATACATTGTCTTTAGTTACCGGACATGGGGATCTGGAATGATTCATGGGGGCTGAAGACAAGCTAGCAATGATGTATGGGAGGACCTTTTGGAAAGACTTCGTCACATTCTCAGTCTGCCGGTACTCCATCTTGGTGAGCACTAATCCAGTAGGCCACTGGTGGCAACAAGATGGGATTGTGTCATGTGGGTAAAGTGTACTCCTTCTGCAGAAGTTAATAAAATCTAAGTACTTAGCCGTGTCCCCGGTTATGGACAATACTGAGCAACTAAAGTTTGAACTATGGGAGATCTCGACATTCCAACTTCTAAAGTAAAATAAAACTTGATGCCCTTGTGTATCTACCAAGGATTTCAAAGAGACTTTGCTAAGCTTGATGCACTTGGGGTTACCAAGGTGCTCAAAGGATTTGTTTAAACACTTGATGTACTTGGAGTGACCAAGGAGCTCATGAGATTTGATAAGACTTGTTGCACTTGGGGTTACCAAGGTGCTCAAGGAGTTTTTGACAAGGACTTGAACACTTGAGTTTCTACCAAGGAGTTCAAGGAACTTGGAAAAGAAATTTGACTAAGGACTTAAAACCCTTTTTGAAAAGATAGGATGAAATATTGCTTTATGCAAATAAGCCTTAAACTCTACTTAGCCAAATACGCATATAATGATAGGATCCATTCTTATCATACATAGAAGTGAAGCTTGCCAATACAATTCAAAATGTATTGACCCTTGTGGGTGTAACTTGTAATGTTGCAGGTTGATTGTTTTAAAATGAAGATTGTTTGATTGACTAGGACTACAAAGTCTACAACCAACATCTGCCTGTGGCACTTTGAAGATGAAGGACCCATGACTATAGTTATTCCGCTGCAATGTACTGTAATAGCCAAATGAGCTATGTTTGATGTAATAAACTTATGTTATTCCTGGTTATAAATTTATATTATGACCTTTGTATCTTGATATTACATCTTAACTGTGGATGCTAGCTAATGATCCAGGGACTAGCATTGTAAAACACAGGAGGAATCTACCTTATTAGGTTGGGACCTCTATAGATGGTATCAGAGCATTGTGTTTCCTGTAGAATTTGTAAACCCTAGGATTGGACAAAAACCCTTAGAAAAATAGGAGTGATGATTTGATCCAAAAACTTACTTACAAAAACACTTGTAAACTCTTTCCTCAACCATTTTGGTGTCAACTCTACTTCTCTTCCATTTTCAACTCGATGGAAAAACCTACTCATGGCCAAGGACTACACCATGTGCAAAGGATGACTTCAACTTCTTCAACTCTAATGACTTCAACATCTTCAGCATATTCATCAAGGACCTCCAACTTGGATACCACTAAGGACTACAAGTGAAACAAGGAATTTTTGCTCAAGATTTAGAGACTGAGGGAATGCAAAATAAGAAGGAACCATCAACAACTTGAAGCATTGGGATCAAGAGTTCTTCTCAAGGAAACCTTGATCTCATGTAAGAAGAAGCAACCAAGAATGATGGAAAGATCACAAGTGAACCATATAGATGGACCACCCTATTTCGATAAGTCAAAAACACACCAACCTATGTGGTGTAGCAAAAATATTTTGTTGCCTAAGTATGTGCTTGAACCTTGTTGAGTGAAAAGTTTGGATTGTGATTGCATGCACATTGCTTGTGTGAATTGTGATGTGTGTGATTAGAAATATTTCCTTAGAAATATCTTGCCTACTCTAATCTTCCTTCAACCCAAATAGATGACTACTCCAAAGGACTCCAACATCAAGGTTGATGACACCAACACCAACCAAGCTGACAGCATGAAAGAGCTCATAGCAACCCAACATCAGTTGAACCAACTGACGGCTCAGTTCCTAGCCAACAATAGTGATAAAGATCCAGTACTGCAAAAGTTTTTGGAGGAACAATCCCAATTGATGCTTAAGGTGACTAATCAAATGATTAGCATGGAAGAAAGTTATCCTAGAAGAGTGTATGATAACAAGGATGACAAGAATGTTATTCTAGATGGAGCCCCAGCTTGCATTATTTGTGGAGACAAGGATCATACTTCCAAGGAGCATGAGGGACAATGCCCCAATTGTGAAGAAGAACATCCTGTTGGACAATGCCCCACCTCTCAAGCTACTTGTTACCTTTGTGAAGGAAGTGATCATACTCCTGACCAATGTCCCATCTATGCCATGGTAGAACAAAGGAAACAAGAAGGATCCAAGTCTACCAAAGGAAAAGGACCACTCATACCTCCAAACAAGACAACCCCATTCAAAGGATCAAAGAAAACCAAGAAACCCAAGCAAGACATGAGACTTGCACAATGTCGTAAATGTAAGGAAATGGGACACTACTCCAGTGGATGCCCAGAGAACAAGAATAATAAAGAGATTGACCAAGTGTGGTGCAACAACTGCAAAGAGATGGGCCACTATGTAGCAACTTGTCCACAAGAGCCACGTAAAGAACTCAAGGACATTCATTGCTTCAACTGCAAGAATTCAGGACACTATGCAAGCAACTGTCCAGAAAAGATGAAGAACAAGTTGAAAAAACCTATGGAAAAGCTCAACCTTGGCCCATGAGTCAAGTATGGAAACCAAGGAAACCATGCAAATGTTTACTATAAGAGATTTTCCCCAGGATCCCAAGAAGGACAATATGTAATTTTTGTTTGAAACTTTTTAAGGGTGGTAGTACCCTAGTTGTTTTGAACTTGCTTGTAACCCTAGCCTCCCCAAATCTCGGGACGAGATTTATTTTAAGGGTGGTAGCCTGTCACATCCCAAGATTTTCCAAATCTTGTAATGTGAAAATAAATGAATAGAATAAAACTTTGTTTAAATTTCAGAGCCAGAAGAAACTTCTGAATACAATTGGAATTTCAAACCCATTTGAATTGAATAAAACCTAAAGGATAAACATTTAAACATTTAATAAGAGGAAAAATAAAAGCATTGGAAAATACTATTTTGGGAACTCTTAGGTGAAAAGAATTATTTTCAAATAAAATGGAAGTTTATAAATAAAGAATATTTTATAAAGCCAAATTAAACCTTGGCCTAACTTTGGGAATTAAAACATTCTATTAGCAAGGGTTTATTTAAATAAAATAATAAGGAATTAGTATCCAAGCTTTATTTAAATAAAAAAAAAGGTTACCAATTTAGATTGAAATATCAAAACTTATTAAAGTATTTAAAATAAGTTTTCTAAATATTTGATATTCACAAATAAAATCTACTAAAGTGTTTTGGATTTATTATAGATTCAAAATAAATATCTTAGTAAAACAAATCCTATTTAGATTTAAAATAGAAGTCTATTATATTTAATTAATTAATAATGGGCCCTAAAATAAAATGTTATTTTGTTTTAGACAAGTTTCCAAGTATTCTTTATTTCCAAATAAAACCTACTAATGGATTTTGAAAATATTTGGATTTAAAAATGGAGATTTTACTAAATAAACCAAACCCTATTTTATTAATAAACCATGATCCATTTTATTTAATTAATAAATGGAACCTAAAAAGATTTAAAATATTATTTTATTTTAGAATTTTGGATTTTGGTTCATGTTACTGAACAGAACTAATTTCAATATTACAAAGTTTGGGGTGTTGTTTGAATTGATTTGAACATTGTTTGAATGTTTGAATAATTGATTTGAATTTCAAAATAGAAATAGTTTTGGAAAATAGAAAAGTGTTTAGACAGAAAAAAAATAGTGCAACAGACCCAGCCCACTAAGGCCCAGCAAAATCAGCCCAGTCTTCTCCTCGAATAAAACAATTGGCACCAACTTTCTTACCCACTCAGTCACAGACAAACGGGGCCCACTTCTCCCTCTCACTCACTACCGACAATGCACCCCACCTCCTCTTAAATTTCCCGAACCGTTTTCCTTCCTCACCGAATCAGGCCACAGAGACACCGACGTGGACCTCCTCCTCTCCTTTTCCCAATCGACCGGTAGGCCCGCTATCACTTTCATCGTCTCCTTCACCCATCCCGCATGACCGGTTCTTTTCCCCGCTCTGCCGTTGATTTCTCCAATTAATTCGCTAACGCGACCGACGTTACCAGCCTTGATCACGCAGATGGAAACGCCAGAATCCTCTATATTTCTCCGACACCTCGCCAGACGCCTGTGCCGCCACAATTTCTCCCTGGACGGCTTTGTTCCGACGACACTCCGGTGCCGATTCCGACGACTCAACACCGCCCCTTGCCTCCCTGAGCACACTAGGAGACTCCCCACTCACAGACAATCCTCCCTGTGCCTTTCGTTCGACCGCGGGCGTCCCTGAACGTCGCCTTCGTCAAGCTTCAAGCACCGCCGTATTTGGTTCTTCTCCGACGAGCCCCACAGGTAGATTCCGACCGCCCCGCGCCCTCTCGTTCACGCACTCCTCGCCTTGATCCTACGCTCCTAACCGTACCCTCGTTTTGCTTCGGGGTGAACCACAGAGTCGACTTCGACCACGACCATGCGCAACCGACGCCAGCAGGAACTCCGGCGAGCAATTGCCGCAGCACCCGAGCTCCCCTTGTCAAGCCAACAGCACGTCGAGCGTCACCACAGCCCTGCGATTCTGGTGAGCACTTTTCCTCCCCTTTTTGCTTCCTGTAGCCGCCGTAACACCACCGCCTGGCCGTGCGCTGCCGCTAACCACCGTCAGCGCCGCCCACTTTAGGTCAAACTCGCCAGTACCGTTCGATCCAGATTTAGCGCCCATGATTAGTTCACTTATCATCGAAGGGGTACGTGTCCAGGATCGTGCGATCGATCAGATCCGACGCCCCACAGCCGCGATCCACGCGAAGCGGTACCCGCGAATAGCAACGTGCCGCGTGTCACCTATCTCGTTTTAAAAGAAGTTTGAATCTGATTTAGTTGCAAACTTCAAACCCTTATAACTTGAGATCTACACGTCCAAAAATTACAAATTTTATATCAATGGATTCAGTGGAGCAAGCCCTAGACAACTGTGGAATTAGTTTATCCAATAGTATCTGTTAGTTTGCTTGATTTTGCAGATTCTTATGTGAGCTTGTTTAGAGTATAAAAATTGTTTAAAATTGAATTTAGGGTTAAAACCTTTGCAAAATGGATTTATGTGACCTTACTGACCCTAGGAACCAACCCTTGGTGTTGAAAACGATTTTGTTAAAGTTTAGGTTAGATTAATTGACTTGGCCAATTTCTAGCCAATTAAAAATTGTTGAGTTTATTATGAAAATGTTTATGGAAAGAAAACTTTGGGAAAATAGTTTGGACCAAACCTACTAACCCAAAAACACCAAGTTTTGCAATAGCAACTCATTGGGTGAAAAACATAAGGATTTGCTTTGATAGAAATAATTTTCACCACATAAAATGATGATTAGATTCAAAAATGGTTTATGGACCAAAACCCTTTTTGCAAATGACTTTGCCATTTTGGCAAATGACCAAATTGGACCTTACAAGGTTATAAGCCTAGTGGAGACCTCCTTTGTGAATAAAACCATCATAAGCATGTTCCCATGCACAACTTAGAATCCATTGCTTTGTGTGTGTGGAATGTTGTTTGAATATTGGTTTGGAATGCTATTTGATACTATGCTTGTTTGATTGATTGTAGTGAAATTAGCAAAGTGTGAGACTAGCAAGAACAAGGAGTAAACCCTCATTCCCTACCAAAAAGGCAAGTTACACTATCATACAAAAGTCCTACTATTTTCATTATACTTAGTGGATTGTGAAAACATGCATGAAAAAGATTTCTATATACTTATGCTATGCTAAATCCTAATAGGATTCCCTATACACTCCTTAGTGAAAATATTGTATTTGTACATGCTTAGCCATGCTTTATTTAGAAAAGAGATACATGTTTAGATTTTACAAAGGTTGAGAAAAGACTTATGTTTTACATAATAAAACAAGGACTCAATGAACCACCTAGGTGGTGGATATTTTAAGTTTTGGAGAGGGTGGCAACAAAAGGTACCATGTCTATGGGAATCACTTTGTGTTGTGCTCCAAAAGAAAACCACCTAGGAAACTTAGAGATTGAACATGTTTCTCCAATTGTGGCTTTCGTGTGCAACCACATGCTATTATGGCTCTGGCTTAGTCAACTACATTAGGAAGACCCATACATTGTCTTTAGTTACCGGACATGGGGATCTGGAATGCTTCATGGGGGCTGAAGACAAGCTAGCAATGATGTATGGGAGGACCTTTTGGAAAGACTTCGTCACATTCTCAGTCTGCCGGTACTCCATCTTGGTGAGCACTAATCCAGTAGGCCACTGGTGGCAACAAGATGGGATTGTGTCATGTGGGTAAAGTGTACTCCTTCTGCAGAAGTTAATAAAATCTAAGTACTTAGCCGTGTCCCCGGTTATGGACAATACTGAGCAACTAAAGTTTGAACTATGGGAGATCTCGACATTCCAACTTCTAAAGTAAAATAAAACTTGATGCCCTTGTGTATCTACCAAGGATTTCAAAGATACTTTGCTAAGCTTGATGCACTTGGGGTTACCAAGGTGGTCAAAGGATTTGTTTAAACACTTGATGTACTTGGAGTGACCAAGGAGCTCATGAGATTTGATAAGAATTGTTGCACTTGGGGTTACCAAGGTGCTCAAGGAGTTTTTGACAAGGACTTGAACACTTGAGTTTCTACCAAGGAGTTCAAGGAACTTGGAAAAGAAATTTGACTAAGGACTTAAAACCCTTTTTGAAAAGATAGGATGAAATATTGCTTTATGCAAATAAGCCTTAAACTCTACTTAGCCAAATATGCATATAATGATAGGATCCATTCTTATCATACATAGAAGTGAAGCTTGCCAATACAATTCAAAATGTATTGACCCTTGTGGGTGTAACTTGTAATGTTGCAGGTTGATTGTTTTAAAATGAAGATTGTTTGATTGACTAGGACTACAAAGTCTACAACCAACATCTGCCTGTGGCACTTTGAAGATGAAGGACCCATGACTATAGTTATTCCGCTGCAATGTACTGTAATAGCCAAATGAGCTATGTTTGATGTAATAAACTTATGTTATTCCTGGTTATAAATTTATATTATGACCTTTGTATCTTGATATTACATCTTAACTGTGGATGCTAGCTAATGGTCCAGGGACTAGCATTGTAAAACACAGGAGGAATCTACCTTATTAGGTTGGGACCTCTACATTTCCCCATATAAAACGGATATACCCATGATCTACAACTTACAAATGCCCAGAACAGTGTCCAATGCATGCGAAAGGGAGCCGATCCAGCTGACTTCTCCGTCCCATTCCAAATCTCATGGTTAACGCGTGATATACAACGCAAGAATCACTGGCGACATTGGTTGTTAAGTCCTAGATAATATGTTCCTTTACCACCGGAACTTTCATAGTAGGTTATTACCTCTTGGTAAATAACCTATAATCATATTATTATGAAAATAGTGTTTTCGGACCTTTTTAAATGCAGGTGATAACAACATTGGATTTGTAAAATACTTTACAGAAAATAATCAAAGGACATGAGCAAGTGTGAACTTGCCTTTTGTGATTGCAAGATTATGCACTCACGGTCTTCGAGACAATATAAGATCCAATATCTGAAATCAGCATCATTTGTCTGGTAAGGACTAATGTTTAAAGAAGCAATATGCAATTATGCATAAGTAATGTTATGCACTTTGTAAAACTCCCAAAGTCATCCCCAATACTTTGAGTGAATTGAATTTAGGTGATTCTTTTAAGAGTTGGTTTATCTTCAAATTTTACTTTATAAGTAATGACCTTAAGTGTTAACAATCCAAAATTATACAATTAAAGTATAAAATAATGTGATTATGGTTAATTGTCATTTGGTGACTATGATAAAAGTCCTTGGATTGAGTTGTGACGAGATAAGGCATATAGAGTTTTTTTTTGAAGTGGCATAAAGAATAACATTTGAATAAACTGGTGTTTAGGTTAGATTAATCAATCCCGAAGGTTACTGAGGTTTAAATTAGGGTTTTTTAACGGTTACAAATGATGTTAAGTCATTATACTTCAATTGGTGGTATAAGTGACCAAAGTTAACTATAAAAACATGAATAAACTTTAATTAAGATGTTATGATTGTTTAGGCTAAAGTTAACTATAAAATTAGAAGTGAATCTTACGGTGTAGTGAGTTTAGAACATCATCAAGTTTTAGGGTTTTAACAAGTATAATTATGGACGTGGAATCATTCACTTTAACTTCAAGTGAAAGATGAGTTTAATAACCTGCAATTTATTAATAAGAACATAATTAGACGATCTTAGTAATTTGTTAGGATTTGAAATTATGTTAAGCATGATTAAGAGATAAATATTATTCACCACATATATATGAGTGATGCACTATATCTATTTGTAAAGGCTTTTAAAGAGTATTTTAAAGTTTAATAGTTATACTAAAGCTTGATTATGAATTCAAGTCATGGTTTTGAATTATTATTTAAATGTAAAATATTTAAGGTTTTATAAAAATTGTGATTATTTCATACTTAAGATATGTTTTTAAAGAATTTACAAAATAGATAAGGATTTATTACTTTTAAAGTCTTTAAAAAAGCTTTCTAACAATATATTATAATATTTTTATAGTATAATATATTTATTCAAGATCTTAAAAATAATTTATATATATATATATTTTTTAAGTATTTTGTTTATAAAATTCCATTAAGGATTAAATGTTTTTGAATACTTACTTCAAATTTCATTTATTAAATACTTAAGTTAGTATTTTTATAAAATAGTAGATTTGTTTTTATACACAAAATGATTTTTTATTGATTTTTTTCTTTTATGAATTTTACTTATTTTATTTCATTTATGATTTTTGTATCTTTAATATTTTTTATTTTTTATTTATTTAACTCAAACAAGAAAAGTTATATTTTTATCTGGTAGAGATTATTTTTGTGATCTTTTTGATATATTACATATATTTTTAGGATTTTTTGTTATTTTTTTGTAGAATTAAAAGGATTTTAGGGTATTTTGGTAATTCTCTATTTTACTTCATTTTCTTATTGTGGTCCCTTTTTTCTGTTGGGTTGAATTCCTAAGTCAACTGGGCCCATAAGCCGACTCGGCCCCAATAGACCCAATTAGTTGGGTTATCCCTGGCCCAACACCCCTCTCTCTTTCTCTTTCTCCCTTTCCTCGTTCCCTACCCACGCGACAAGCACGCACCCCACTCCCTTGCATACAGTGCTGCCAAGGCTCTGCTGCGTCGTCGCTCGCCCCTGCCAAGCCATCGCCATCACCGGCGGTATGGGGATCTGCTTCGCCTTCTTGTGATCTACAACTCCCTCTCACTTGATTTGATTTTAGCGGTCTCACTCACTTGTTCTTGACCTCGAAACCCTAGCGACTGCTTGGCCTATCTGGCCGCCGCTGGCCAACTCCGGTACCTCCAATTGCCGGCGTGGTTCTGTTATTTTCACTTCCTTTTACTACCACTAATGTAGGATTGTTATTCGTTGACCATTGCTCGGATTTGATGACGACCCTCGGGTCTCTACTTCTCCTCTATCAAGCCAGCCTCGACTCTCGCGGGATGGTGACCATGGTTGCAACCCATTGTGTGTTGACTCTTTCTTTGTCAGGCCGATGGTTCATGGTGGTGGTATCTCTGCCTGCAGTCATGGATGGCGTTCTGTGCTTGCAACCCGCCCGAACCTGATGTGTTCCCGCTACCTCTTCATGTACTCTAATTCAGGTAATCCTTGTGTGACCGGCCCTCGAGTCGATGGTCTGGGTTAGGTTCAGAACCAGCTATACTAGTTGGTCTGGTAACCTTGCAAATGATTTATGGTTCAGATGATTCGATTTTTTTATAGTCGTTTAATTCCTAAACCATAAGTTGGTGCTTCTATATTTCTAGATGAACATCTAGCTCTAGTAGACGTTTTTTATCGAGCATCTACTTGACATGCTATTGAGTGTCACTGATTACTGACAGATGTTGAGAAATATAGTCTCCATTGATTCCTTATAGGTAAAATGCATTTATTTAAGCATGAACAAATGGAGTTAGTTGGACAAATTAACACTTCCTGGTTTTGGTATATTATACCAAGTGGTTCATGAAATTTTATTTAGATGATATGTATATACATCAATAAGCATGGTGCCTAGTTTGAATGCCTTCTCTAGTTTAGCTAAACCTTGTGGTTGCTATCAGTGTATCTGCCACTGTGATGCCTCCCTTTGGAGTGTACACAATGGTAGCTATCCCTGGTAGTTGGCTGTTGGGTTATCTATCTAGAAAACCATAATTGGATGCCAATGATGTTAAGGCTGAGGTTTTATATTGAGTCAAACACATAATAATAGGTGGTTATCCTTAGCTGATTATAAGCTAAGTCAAATGATTTTAGAGATGAATTGATTCCTAGATTGGTGACTAGGAAGATGATTGGATTTACTTTGGTATCAGTCACATTTGGGATGAGGTTGCCATTTGCATATGTTGTCAACATGACAGTAGAGGTTTAATTGATTCCTAACTATTCTGGTTAGGAAGATGATGCAAGGATTATCTTGTTTGATTATAGATGATATACAAGCATGGGTATTTTCTGATGTTGCTAGTGTAAATTCTTTAGTGATCTTTGTTGCTTGGAATTTGCTGCTATGGTGCCTCAGTTGAGTGTGCACAGCAGTCATGTATAGCAACATGATCTGCTGCTTGATTTTACTCACCAAAGATGAAACTTTGGCTACCAATGATGCAAAGGCTGAGGCATAATATTTGGTTAAAAAACAGATGCTATGATTTGGCCTTTTTATGTCTCTATGATGATTTTTCAAAGCAATACTTTGCAATACTGAGAGTACCACTCCATCCAATCCTCCTAGATGAAAATCTAGTTGAAGGGTAGATGGAGCTGATTGATGTGTATTGTTTCCCTTGTGTTCCCAGATTTGTATACAAGATATATGAACAAATGCTGCATGATTTAGTGGTTAGTTCTGATGATTCTTACCTGCAGGTTGTGAGTGGCTTATGGCCTTTGTATATCTTGATTACCTACACCAATACTTATGTCCTGCTCCACCATCTGTCTCTGGTTTAATTCCAGCTGCTCCTTTTGGCATCTTAATCTCATCCTTGACCTGCCATTGGCTCTATGACTTGTTGTCGATGATACCTTCTCCTCTAGAGATACTCCTAGTATTGTTCTTGATTTATTTACTAGGCTGTACTCAGTGATTTATTGTTAGGTAATGGATATGTGGGTCTTGGTGATGATCTAATAAAAATAGATGCTCTTGAGGTGGAATAGACTTGTGATGAACAGAGAAAGAGATAGTTGTGGCTGTGTGGTGTAACTGTACTTGTGGTGAAAGAATGAGTAGAGAGAGGTGGTACTACGGTTCCCTCCTCTTATCCATCCATTCCTGGGACGCTTCATGTGTTGACAGCTCATGCCATGCAGCTAGGTGTGTGTGCTGCTTGCACTATTCTGGATGAGTGCAAGACCAAATATCTTGATACTCCTTTTTACTTCTACCACTCTGGTGAAACTTGCCCCATAATTCTCTGCCAATGAGGTTGTATTGAGGCAATTATCTGATTAAGAACAGATACTCTATTTGGTGAAATTGCCCCTGCCTATGATGCATAAGCCTAAGGCAAAAAATTCTAGATAAGAACAGATTTTACAATGGCCCCTTTTTTATTTAATACTACTCAATGATGAGGCAAAGCAATGCATTACATTGCTAAAACCTGAGAGTACCATAACCCCGATAACCCCTTGTTTTTCCATTTCTTTTGCTTGTTGTTTTTACTTGCAGGGAACAAGACTAAGGGGGATAAGAAGAAATGAAGAAAACAGGATACAAAAGTAGATAGGAAAATAGTTTAGGTTTCCTTGATATCAAGTATTGTAATTACTTTTCTGTTTGAATATTGTACAAACATTGTAATGTTGTAATGTATTCAATACAATTTACTTGTTTTCTTTTCTTTTATAATTCATTTGCAAAGAAAATGTAATATTTATATCTGCTTGTAATAAAGAATCCTTTTAGTTATTTCATTTATGTAATTCATTTTTATATTTATACACTTGTAATTTACTTTTTCCCTTTTGACATTTGTAAAGAACAATAATGTTTGTATTATTGTTTTAAAGTTATTATTTTATGTCTATTCTTGGAAATTGTAAAGATATTGTAATATTATTTATATAATAACAAAGTAAATGTTCCCCCCACTATTGTAAATTGGAACTTATAAATATTTATATCTTGTTACTAATACCATTCTTATTTATTGGTATAGTTATTTTTCCTTTTGTTTTTAAATTTCAATCATCTTTTCTATTTGAATAACTGTAATTATTGTATCTTATTCATAAATAAGAGTTCATCTCTTATTTCCTATTACAATACAATTTCCATTTACTATTTTATTTCAAATCTTTTTTGTATTCAAATTTATCAATTAAATATTGAAATTTATCAATTAAATATTCAAATTTGAATTGTCTTCCCCTCAAACACAAAAGTACAGTAGAGGTCATGTCGAAATCCATCGCACCTGTCTTGATGTTTCCATCAGAACAAGAGAGACCTCGATTCCTCTATAGCTTCTTTTGTTTTGCGCGAAAATTCCCTGAATTTTCTGATGCATGAATGCAATGCACACACCTGCGTCCTCTATAATTCTAGGTTCTAATCCTGGGATGTTACAGTAGGTATCACAATGAACAGGTGAAGAAGAAGTTACTCTCTATATCATTGAAAGGAAGAGCTAAAGAATGGTATAAGCTGCTGAAGAATGGACAATCCATGGAATGGGAGGAAATGGTACCTCTCTTTTACTCTAAATTCTATCCTCCCAGTGAGATTCATAAGGATATGAATCTAGAGTACAGCTCAAGCTTGGGGGAGATTGAAATTACTAATGCTTAAATGTCATATTCATGAACTTCCTAACAATATTATTATCAATAACTTTTATGCAAGGCTTTCTCTTCATGATAAAGATTTACTAGATGCTTTTGTGCTGGATCATTTACACGTATGAAGGAAGAAGCTAAATGGGATCTCCTAGACCGTATTCAAGAGAACACTAAAGCACGGGAGAATGACAAAGGAAGAAAGTCAGGTATAAACTATGATTATGAATGCATAAAATCCTTTATGGGAACTGATGACTTTCATGATATTAGTACTGAGTATGGTCTTGATTCTCAAGTTCTTGCAAAATGTTTTAAGGCCTTTGCCTCTTATATTGAAATTCCCAAAAAGGAGTGGAATAGGTACCACGCTCCTTATAAAGATAATGTTTCCCATGTTCCTGCTAGCATTGAAGTTTGTACTATTGATCCTATCTTGCCTGAACCTTATGTTGAGAAAATCCGTTTTACTGCTAGGATAAAGGAACATTCTATCATAGCTAATGTGGTTAGAAAAAGTGCAAAGAAAACTGTGGAACCCGATGAGCAAATAAACATTGAACCTGTGGTAGCTATTGTGAAAGATCTTGTCACTAAAAATATAGAGGATGAGCACATTGTCTTCTGTGAAGATGCTTCTAATATTGTCTCTCATCCTAGAAAAACTAGAAAATCTAGTGTACCTGTGCTTTCTGTTAGAATTGGAGATCATTGCTATTATGGTTTATGTGACATTAGTGCTAGTTCTAGTGCTATTCCTTATGAGCTTTACAGGGAAATTATGCATGAAATTTGTCCTTGTGAGCTTGAAGACATTGATGTGTTTATTCACCTTGCTAATAGAGAGACAGTTTGTCCAATTGGCATTGTAAGAGATGTGGAGGTTCTTTGTGTTAAGATTAAATATCCTGTTGATTTTCTAGTGCTTTGTTCTGAAGCTAGTAAAACCTGTCCTACTATCTTTGGTAGACTTTTCTTAAATACTTGTGGGGCTATTATAGATTGTAGGAAGGAGAAAGTTTTGACTAAGTTTGATGGAGAATCATATGAGTTTAATTTTTCCAAATTTGCTAAAACTCCTTATGAAAACGAATTGCCTAATGAGGATTTCAGGGTTGAACAACTTTCTGCTATTTCTCTTGCTCCTAAAAATGCCTTGTAGTAATTTATGGAAGATCATGAAAGCGAGGTCTTCATGAAGGAAAGAAATAAGATTGACGAGGCTTTCCTTCGTCAACCTGAGTTACTTAAGCATAATATGCATGTGGAAGATTTGGTTACCACACTACCACCTAAAGGGGACCCTGTTTTCGAATTAAAACCTCTACCCGATGATCTTAAATATGCTTATTTAGATGATAAGAAAATATATCTTGTTATTATTAGTTCTAAATTTTTAGGAAAGGAAGAGGAAAGGTTATTCTAAAAATATTGAAGAAACACCGAGGAGCTATGGGGTATACTCTTGATGATTTAAAAGAGATTTCTCCTACTATATGTCAGCATGCTATTAATATAGAACCTGATGCAAAACCAGTTGTTGAGCACCAACACTATATAAATCCTAAGATGAAGGATGTGTTAAGAAATGAGGTATTAAAACTCCTTGATGCTGGTATTAATTTACCCTATTGCTGATAGTCAATGGGTTAGCCCTGTTCACTGTGTCCCAAAGAAAGGGGTGCCTATGAAAATAATGAGCTTATACCCCAGAGAGTGTTGGTTGGTTATAGGATGTGCATTGATTTTAGAAAGGTTAATAAAGTTACTAAGAAATATCATTATCCTCTGCCTTTTATTGGTCAAATTCTGGAAAGATTATCTAAAAAGACTCACTTCTGTTTTCTTGACGGTTATTCTGGGTTCTCTCAAATTTCTGTGAAAGCACAAGACCAAGAGAAAACCACTTTTACTTTTCCATATGGAACTTATGCTTATAGGCGTATACCTTTTGGTTTATGTAATGCTTCTGTTACCTTCCAGAGATGTATGTCTGCTATATTTCATGTTTTTGTGAAGAAATTGTGGAGGTTTTCATGGACGATTTCTCTATCTATGGAACTTCTTTTGATAATTGTTTGCACAACCTTGATAAAGTTTTGCAGATATGTGAAAAAACTAACCTTGTTCTTAATTGGGAGAAATGACACTTCATGGTTAATGAAGGGATTGTTCTTGGGCACAAGATTTCTGAAAGAGGTATTGAAGTAGACAGAGCCAAAATTGAAGCAATTGAGAAGATGCCTCGCCCTAGGGATATAAAAGGTATTCGTAGTATTCTTGGTCATGCTGGTTTCTATAGGAGGTTTATTAAAGATTTCTCCAAAATTTCAAAGCCCCTTACTGATCTTCTTCAAAAATATGTACCTTTTGTTTTTGATGATGATTCTAAGAAAGATTTTGAAACCTTGAAGAAAGCTTTGACTACTGCTCCTATTGTTCAACCACCTGATTGGAATTTACCTTTTGAAATTATGTGTGATGCTAGTGATTTTGCTGTGGACGCTGTCCTTGGGCAACATGTTGATAAAAATTGAATGTTATTCATTATGCTAGCGAGACTCTAGATGCTGCTGAAAAGAATTATGATACTACTGAAAAGGAGTTCTTAGCTGTAATCTTTGCTTGTGATAAGTTTAGACCCTATATTGTTGATTCAAAGGTTACTATTCATATTGATCATGCTGCTATTAAGTACCTTATGACAAAGAAAGACGCTAAGCCTAGACTTATTAAATGGGTATTACTTTTACAAGAGTTTGATGTGCATAGTGTAGACAGGAAAGGTGCTGAAAATCCTGTTGCTGACAATTTATCTCATTTGTAAAACATTTCTTTTGACCCTATGCCCGTTAATGATAGTTTTCAAAATGAACAGTTGGCTGAAATAAGGGTAAGATCGCATGAGAGTCCTTGGTATGCTGATTACGCTAACTTTATTGTTTCCAAGTATTTGCCTCCAACCTTTACAGCTCAGCAAAGAAGGAAATTCTTTTATGATCTAAGGCATTACTTTTGGGATGACCCACATTTATATAAATAAGGAGTAGATGGTATTATGTGAACATGTGTCCCAGAGTATGAACAATAAGAGATATTAAGAAAATGTCATGGCAATGCTTATGGAGGACATCATGCTGGGGGTAAAACTACACAAAAAGTTTGACAATCTGGATTTTATTGGCCTACCCTTTTCAAGGATGGAAGGAAGTTTGTTTTATCATGTGACAAATGTCAAAGGGTTGGTAACATTTCTAGACGCAATGAAATGCCTATGAATTATTCAGTTGTTATTAAACCTTTTGATTGTTGGGGATTTGACTTTATAGGCCATTTTCCTTCTTCAAAAGGGTATACTCATATTCTTGTTTCTGTTGACTATGTTACAAAGTGGGTAGAAGACATACCTACAAACAACGCCGATGGTAAGACCTCTTTAAAAATTCTTAAAGATGTTATCTTTCCTAGGTTTGGCGTGCCTAGATATCTCATGACTGATGGAGGTTCTCATTTTATTCATGGTGGTTTTAGGAAGACTCTTGCTAAATATGATGTTAACCATAGAATTTCTTCAGCTTATCACCCCCAAACCAGTGGGCAAGTAGAATTTCCAATAGGGAAATTAAATCTATCTTGCAGAAGACTGTTAATAGATCTAGGAAAAATTGGGCTAAAAAGTTGAATGACGCTTTATGGGCTTATAGAACCGCTTATAAAAATCCTATGGGGATGTCCCCTTACAAAATGGTTTATGGGAAAGCTTGTCACTTACCTCTAGAATTAGAACACAAAGCTTATTGGGTAGTGAAAGAACTGAATAGAGATTTTAAACTTGCTGGTGAGAAAAGATTGCTTGACTTGAGTACCTTAGATGAGTGGATAAGTGAAGCTTATGAAAATGCTAGAATCTTTAAGGAAAAACTAAAAAGATGGCATGATAGGATAATTCTCAAAAGGGAATTCCATGTGGGTGAGAAAGTTCTTTTGTATAGGTCTCATCTCAGATTTTTTGTAGGGAAACAACTCTCAAAATGGGAAGGACCTTTTGTTATTGAGAAAGTGTATCGTTCAGGGGATTTCAAAATATATTCTTTGAAGGATAACACTACACAGGTGGTGAATGGTCAAAGGCTCAAACATTATATTTCTGGAGATTCTTATAATAAAGATGTTGATATTATTCAAATGGTAACTCCGGAAGAATTTATCAGAAACCAAACACCAGAATCTGCAGAGTCCATTTCTGAATAGGTAAAAGTGCTTCAAACTGAAGGTTCGTGAAAACCCTAACTTTTTATATTTTTTATGTTTTTATTACATAAATAAGGTTACAAGACGAAACAGAGGAGGAAACGGAGGCCAGGGTGGCCACACCCACCCTAGGAACGGGCCCCAGCTGGCCGTGCCTGGAGGGGGTGTGAGCCCCCTGAACTCCTTCTCCACCTCGTTTTCGCATAGTACCTTCGTTATGCATTGAAACTTCGTAATATATAACCCCCTGGACACCCCCGAGGTTTGTATATCATGTTCTCATCGTGTTTTCATTTCGATCTGTTTTTGTCAGGAAATCTTCTCAAGTTTAGAGCACGATGGTCTCCGCCAATGACAAAGGCAAGAAGCCCATGGAAGATGATCCTCAAAACCCCAAGGAGGAGGAGATCCTGGTTGAGGATGAAGAAGACATGAAGGAGGAAGAGCATCCGGACACCCGCGCTACCGTTGCAAGCATTGGAGTGTTGGCAAACCCTACCAAGCTTAGGAGGACAGCACGGATGTATACAGGAGGGAAAACCCACGTCATATCCTTGCTCCACGGTCACTTCCTTCACGCACCAAGAACCCTCTCCATACTCTATTAATTAAGCGACATTACCAAAAGGTGCCCAAAGGGAACTTGCCCTCTGTTTGGGATCTGCCTCATTCTAACCATGCAGGGAAGGAACACTCTAAGAAGGAAGAGTGGGGAAAGAATAACAAGGACTGGGATTCTCGGTTCGACATGATCATGAACCGCATTGAGCATAATTCGGAGTTGATTCGTACTCTAACCTTTGAGATTGAGGAATTGAGGGAACTGATTGAAGAGCTTATCAGGATAACGCCACCACCACCGAAGGAGTAATTCGTCATCAGGTTTAGCATCCCCTTGGCTTGTTCTAAGCTTGGGGGAGTGCCATGGTATCACATCATTATCTTTTATCTTTTACCTTTTTAGTAGTTTCATATCTTTGGTAGCGAAGTTATCTTATAGGTTGGTTTGCATTGTGGAAGCATCTCTCCTTTAGCTGGTTATCTATGTATCCCTTGGTGTGAGTGCCTTTATGGAATATTAAGGAGAAGTTTCATCTTTTACTTTTTGCACTTCTTATTTTAGTTTGCAATCTCTATTATATGATTGATCTTGTTGATCAGTATTGGTATCACTTTGGGAGAATCAAGTAGATCTAAATTGGTTTTGGCAAACCGAGCTCTCGTCAATAGCAACACTTTTTGAGGTTTGAAAGGAAAAGAGAAAAAGCTTACATGTATTTTGTATCATTTATTTTCTTTCTTGATTGGCTCATGATCTTAGTATTCTTTATTTAAGACCTTTTGTGTCTTCAAGGAAGATTGCATGTTTGGATTTATTACTTGTATGTTTGCTTGTTTCTTTCAACTCTTTTGCTTGCTACCTAGCCTTGCTAGCCAAGAACCTGTTTTGTTAAGGCATACTTCTCATGCATCCAATCCCTTAAACCAAAAATCTGTGCCATTTGTGTCCACCATATCTACCTATTAGCATTATTGCTATTCCAAATAAATTCTCAAACTTCATCTATCTCTTGAATTAAAAAATATTTTGTTATGTAAAAACTAGTTAGTAAAGCTCTCACGAACTTGATGGCACACCTTATTTTCTTGCCCCTAATAAACTTGAACCATTGTGTCATCGAATTTTTATATGCTTGCATCTATACGTTGGAATTAGCAGAACTGTGGTGTCATGGGGAACGCTTTCAACATTGCACCTATATATTGTACATAGTTGATATCATGCTCTTTTGTTTGTGGATGTCGTCGGTGTGAAATAAAAGGGGAGCTTGTAAGTCCATGGAGTTATGAATGTGTGTTAGAGAAACGTCTGGGCCGCTAGCCTAAGCCATGCCTAATCATGGTGGGAACTTGCAACATAGCCATAGTGAGCAATCTGTGAAGCATCCTCAATAAAAACCTATGCAAATAGAAAATAAAAAGATTGTTGAGATGCTCACTATCTGCTTGCCTTGTCATTTTGATTATGGGATAGCTCCTGTATCATGTGCAAGGGGTACCCCATTGGCGGTTCTTTATGATACACATGTACTTACTATGACAAGAACTTATCGGTAACTAAAGTTGAGTAGCATGAGGAGCGGCCCTCGTACTCAAGGGACACAAGATTGCCAACTTATATTTCGTCAAGCATATACTCCATCTTTGTTCACTTTAACCTTAGTCACTTCAAGATTCTTATGATAGGGGCAATGAGAGATCAAAGCTAGTAAGTACCATAATCTTTTGAAAGCTCTTTATGAACTTGAAATCCCTGCTTCTCTCATTGAAGGGCCCTTTCTCCTACTTTTTAGTTGAGTTAGTAAACATATTCCTCTCTATCTCCAGCAAGCATTTGAGTTGTTGTGTTTCAAGCATTCATATGATGATTTATTCAATCATGTTCTTTATCTTCCTTGTTTGCACAAGACTCTTATCTAATGAGTATTACTTTGAAAGCTATCATTGTGAAAAACCTTTTATGTTTGAGCAAAAAGTACTCCTGTTGTAAACTTCTTTACAAAAGCTTTGCTTGAAAACTGTTTGCCAACTGTTCTCTGACCAAGAACAAAGTTTGCCAATTCCAATTATGATTTATCTTTATGCATATCTACTGTGACTCCTATACTTGTTGCAAGCTAAGTTATATAATGGTGAGTTGCTTTCTTCTATGAGTTATGTATTGGTAAGTGTGATGCTTCTTGTCCGTATTCTTTTTATCGACACTTTACTCCATAAACTCGTGGACATGTTTACTGAGCTCAGTTTTCACTTCGGGACAAGCGAAGGTCTAAGCTTGGGGAGAGTTGATACGTCCAATTTGCATCACCTTTCTATATCATAATTTGCCTCTATTCATTGATATATTTCATATTAAGAGGTGTTACTTATGTCTTTTCATCTGTTTTGCATGTTGGATGATTCTTGGAAGATGAACTGCCGGAGTCAGGATTCTGATGGAAAAAGGTGTTTTGATGCAATTTTGCGGAGATCAGAAAAATACTAGAAAAACTACGGAAAATCCTATTTCCCCAGAAGACGAAGAATGCCAGAAGGGGAGGCGGAGATGGGCCACAGGGGGCCCACACCCCCCAGGCGCGGGCCACCCCTAGGTCGTGCCTACAGGTGTTGTGGCCCACCTGTCCCACTTATGGCTCCGCCCTCTCGCCAATGTCTTCTACTCAAAACCCTAATACACGGGAGGGACCACAGAAATATTCCGCTGCCTCTGCGGGGCGGAAAACACCAAGAGAGAAAGAGCTCTGCGGCAGACAAATTTCTGCCGAGGAAATTCCTTCCCGGAGAGGGGATATCATCGCCATCAACACTAGCATCAAGCTAGACTTCATCGGGATCATCATTATCTTCATCCACACCATCATCTCCACCAGCACCATCATCACCACTCCATCCTGCTGTAACAATCGTGTTGAATACTTGCATAGTTCTTAGGGAAAACTTTCCTGGCGTTGATTACTATTGTAGTTGATGCTTGTGAGTGGAACCATTGGATTATTATTTATGTTCATATTGTTATTCATCAACATATCATCTTTGATATTGATCCATATGATGTCTCTTGAGTAGTTTGTTTAGTTCTTGAGGACATGAGAGAAGTCATGTTGTTAGTAGTGCATTTGTGTTGAGATATTATTTAATGATTTAGTATTTAAGTTGTGGTGCTATTCTTCTAGTGGTGTCATGTAAACGTCGACTACATGATACTTCACCATTTATGATCCTAGGGGAATGCATTGTGTATTTGGCTACTAACTAGCAAAATGCCCGTACATTGCTGCGGAAGAAGTTAATTGTTGTTTTGCCGGTGGTGAGTTGAATATTTTTTTGTCCACACCCCTCTTCCTCTTATTTGGCATGCTTCCTTTTCATTTCCTCGTGTGATCTGTATGTCGCTGCCGCTCTAGATAAAATCAAAAGAGTGTGATAGTTTTCATAAAAGACAAAGTGGGATAGCATGAGCATACGGACACCAATATGAAATTGCCTTGGCAATAGAAGGAAAATGCATTAACCAAGATAGTCGCCACCACTACAGCGCCAGCATGCTAGATGGCTAGCCACGTGCTCTAACCTACACACTCACGCGGTCAACCGCCATAGCCGCCGCACACGACAGCGCACATGCACACACTCCACGCGACGCTCAGCACACGACATCCACCCAACACGCACACATGCACAAGACGTTGCACAGACTCCGCAACACGCGCTCAGACTTAGCCCAAACCCAACACGTACCACATACACCAAGCCATCGATCCACCCGTGATGCAGCGCGCAACAAGCCAACAACTCACCCACACGGTTCCCTAAAAAAACTCTCGCACACGGTCCCACCAGCTCGTGTCGTTCCTCCCGAGCGCTACCAACCCCCATCTCCTTCCCGCATCGAGCGCCACCAATCCCTTCGCCATACGTTCCCTCGATCGCCATGGCTCCGCCCCGCTTGCTCGCAGGCCGCCGCCAACAACCAATTCGTCGATGGACGCTGGCGTCACCGCCTCCCCCTGTGCTGCGGTCCTCTTTGAGCTCGCCCGTGAGTCCCCGACGCCGCCATGGACTCTGGTAGTCGACCGCTCTTCCTCATCTCGCCGGTATACGCCGCCTGTCCCTGGCCTCTCCTATCCAGCGCAAGGTCATCTCCGCTGCTCGTCCCTGGCCCATCCTCTCCAGCGCAAGGTCGTCGCCGCCTCTCATCCCTAGCCTCGCCCTGCTTTGTAGTCCTTCCCTCGAGCTTCCTTAATCCCAGCTCCCCCAAGCCTCCGGCAAGGTCTGATGAGGGATCTAGCTCGACCTCCTCCACACGCCTCCGGCAGGCAGGCGGTAAGGCGGCGGGTCCAATCCTCATATCCCCTCCGTTGGACTCCTAGGAGCCAAGGAGGCAAGACCCTCCCACATAATGAGATGCGCCACCTTGCCGCAGCCACCACCCACCGCTTGCCGTCCCTATGATCGAAGCGACGCTTCTCCTCCTCTTCACCGTAGAGCCTGGGGTGGTCGGCATGGTCGAGATTGGGGAATCGCTCGGTCAACGCAGGATTAGAAAAGAAAAACGTTTCGGTAGCAATTTGCGTAATATGCTATTTGGTGAGAGGGCAAAACCGTCCAAAAAAATCTGGTTGACAAAAGCGTTGCTGCTTTTATTATTAGGTATAGATTGTGGGGTTGACGGAGTAACAGAAATCTGAACCCCCGTTAGGAAACCATTGCACGAGTGTAGGATCTAAGAGTTTAAAGCTGTGGTTAGGTTTATACCTTAATTGCTTTCTTGTAGTTGCGGATGCTTGAAAGGGGTTTAATCACAAGTATGTATTAGTCCAAGTAAGGTCGGTACATTAGCACAGGTGAAAGGATCGTATGGGCACCTAGAGGGGGGGGGGAGTGAATATGTGCTACTTCAAATTTTCTTATTTTTTAAATTAGGGTTTAACAATAAGGTAAATTCTCTAGATAATGCAACTAAGGTGAATTTACCTATATGACAAATATGCACTAGCTAACACAATACTAAGCAAGAGCAAGTAAGTAAACTGCGGTAAAAGATAGAAGTAACCAAAGTGGTGGACGAGGAGAACAAGGGTTTGTTTCCCGTAGTTCCTTCCTTTTGAGGGGAAGTACGTCTAAGTTTGGAGAGGGGGGTGGTATCAAACCACCTACGCCACGAAAGGTATCCCTTATTTTCCGATGAACCTCACCCCAACGGGTTCGATCCACCTTACACTATATCGGCGACCTTCAAGGTGGAAGCCGACACCTTTACAAGTTTGGGGCACACATCCACAACTTAATTGGAGGCTCCCAAATACAAGCAAGATGTCAAGACAATCAAAGACAAGCTTGTAAGAACCAAATCTAGAACTAGGGTTTCCAAGAAAACACTAGAGCAAAGGGGCCCTCAAGTGAATGAGGGGGAAATAAAGATCTCTTTTGATGAAGTAGTAGATCGGGGCCTCCTCCTTCGATTCCCCAAAGATCAAGGACTTCGGGTGGTGGATTGAGGAGATCTTGTGGATTTGGTGGCTCCAATGGTGGTCTTGACTTTAATGCAAATGAGCAACTTGTCCCAAGATAGGTGGAGGGGTATTTATACCCCTTGGACGAATCTGGCTGTTGGAGCAATAAATGCATGGGTACTACCGGTACTCAAGCGGTAGTACCGGTTGCAAGCGGTACTACCGGTCCAGTACCGGACCAGGTACCAGAGATGCAATTCTTGGTCGAGCCAGCTTTAGATCTGCCCGGTACACCTGGATTACTACAAGCGGTAGTACCGGTCATAAACAGTACTCGGTCGGGCGGTAATCTGAGTCCCAAGCACCTGGGCCGTCTTGAAGGAGGCTGGTCCTTCCAATCTTGCCCGTACTCTCGGTACCTCTGGTGTCAAGCGGTAGTACCGCTTGTCTCAAGCAAGATACTACGGTTGGAGCGGTGCCGCCGTGATGCCGGGTGGTCGAGGAAAACCATCCTCCCAACCTTGCACGGGTCCAACTCGTGCTAGGACCAGTAATCGTGCCAAGCGGTAAGTAAAGCCATTTTCCGTACTACCAGATGGCACATTGATTTTTGGCAAGGGAAATTGGGCAAGTCAATATTTGTGCCACACTCTATCAAACCTGTGATACACTTAGCACATGATTAGACCGATAACTGTGTTGTTATCAAACATCAAAATCAGAAGGATAGGAAATGCTCTTTCAATCTCCCCCTTTTTGGTGTTTGATGATAACACACTTTTGCAAGATGATTTTATGAAGAAACTCATGGCATTTGTAAAATAGAGACGGGGCTCCCCCTAGATGAGTAGAAACAAACCTCTCCCTCTATTTTACAAACCCGACATAAGTGCACGAATATAGATACTAGCATTTGAAACCATACCTTTGCACAATAACTTGTGATGATAAATATATAGACAATGGATAACGCATATCATCACAAGATGGATCCATGACATAAACCACATAGTCTCACAAGATGGATCCACGACATAACCACATAGCCTTTACGTGGGCCACCTGGGCCATGGCTCCCTGGAATCGGTGCCTTAGTTGGCTCATTTCTTAGAAATCGCTTTTTTTAATTCCCTGTACTTAACACGTGATTGGAAACACTTACTCCCTCCGTCCCAAAATAGATGTCTCAAATTTGTCAAAATATGGATGAATCTCGACACCATTTAGTATATAGATTCATCCACAATTTGAAAAACCCAAGACATCTATTCTTGGACGGAGGGAGTATTTTAATTCCGATAGGATGTGTACAAAATTACCCATGGACTGTTAAGAGGAAACAGACGCCTCTCAAGCCTCAACTTCCGCATGCCATCGTCATTTATATCACTTACTAGGAAAGTCGCCGCGACCATGGAGAAAAATCTGAGACAATAATCCTTGGCTCTGCTTCGCTCTTCGGAAGGAATTCAGGGCTTCACATCAGTTGGCCTGCTGTTGCCCAAAGCAAAGCACAATTGTAGGAAATACAGCGACTCACTACATGTTCCTGAAAGCATGCAATTCCAGCTGCCCAAAGCAAAGCACAATTGTAGGAAATAGAAGTTCAATGGTCATATATGTCCTAAAAGGCAAATAGCCTTTTCCTAAAATATCTTAATTCGAAAAAGACTCGTAGTCTGTGAGGTCATGTTATTACTAAAGTGAATAGAAGCTACCATATAGACAAAAAAAACTCTACATGCCACCAAGATGGGAAAGATATTGACTGAAATGGAACAAATGTATTCAGACAACTAAAAGTTCAATCACAACAGTGTTCTAGTGTGTAATGAAAGTTTTTTCATAAAAAGTTTTTAAACTGAATTCTATTTTAGCATTCACAACTCAACCTGCTGAATTAGCAAATCTTAATCAGAGTAGAATTTAGTTGATCAACACAAATTGATGTTGTTACGAACAGGAAAATATGAAATAATTTCTGATCACCAGAAAATTGTTACAGATGTTGGACGTGGATTGAAAACAGATTTGGTCGCATTAATCATTTTTAGTGTTGTACCAAAACGCGTGACATACTACTATATCAGATAGCAGATTCATTTAAGCTTGGCATGAATTGTAGGGTACACTGCCATCAAACAATACCACCGACGCACCATCCATCTGAAATCTCCAGTTTGTGCTTTGTAATGTACGCTGTTTTTTCATTCTGATATGAGTCATTCTTATGTCTATAAATAAGTACAGCCTCGGAACCTAAAATCCCAGGTGACATAATACAACCAAACTCCTCTCTTGTAGTTGTAGAGTAAGCAAACTCACAATTGGGGAAAAAATATGTACTCCTATACAGCAGGCAAGAAACTCACGAGAGCAACGACACAATAAACCAAATTTACCTGGCGTCAGGCATGGATTATGTCCACAACATTGAGTTGCTCACGAAGTAAATAGTTAAATACAGTTCAGTACTACCTCTGATCCATATTAGTGTTTTGACTTTCTCTAAATACGAATGCATCTAGTCTAAATGCTTAACTATATACATACGAATCTAGACAAAGTTAAGAACAATAATATGGACCGGAGCGAGTAACATTTTGACATCAACACAGTGTTTCTAAATCAAACCAGATCTACAGTTGTTTACTGGAATCAAACACCTAGAAGTTTAAACTTATCAGGATTCAGCAATAGCGCGTAGTAAGAGAAGTGCTAGAACTGAGCAACCACACTCAAAACTACGGAGTGACATGTTTTGTCTCAAAGTTATTCAAAAGAACACACGACTAACTAGTCCAATATGCCAGCACGGGAGATTATGATTGTGGACTACAAGCTCACATATCCAAGTCCAATAGAACACTAACACATTTCAGGAAGCAAGTTTGGACATGGGCAATCACTTCTCGCTGAGCTTCGTCTGAGTCTTCTTCTAGTGGTTCTACACTGCTAGGGATGACTACGGATTCTGCTCCTTTCCAAGACTTGGCCTTGAAGCTTACAAGAACAGGCGGCTCCCACGCCCGCTAATCTGGGATCACTAAAAAAGCAATTCGAATTATCAAAGTAAGCATGCTGAAAGTTATGATAACAGTGATGAGCATACTGAAAGTTGTAATATTGAGCATGTGTAACTAAATATGGGTTATCAACACTACACTGTCTACTCCATGGCCAAACAATAAATGACTCCATTATGTCCTTATTTTCAATGCATTATTCAACCATGATGAACGTCACATCAAAATATTCATGTAGAGTTGAAGCATTATGATCAGTCAACGTGACATATATATAATCGTGCACCATTGTTACGTTCAGTAAACATGGCAGTATGGCACTACAGTTCACAGGGTGCATTTAAAAAATACTCCATCTTACAACCTCAGGTTCAGAAATGTGCATAATTGGTTCTTTCATCGTGGGCAGAAAGAAGTCTGAAAACGTCTGCAATTCACCTTGAATTTCCGGCGTCCAATCTGTGTGCACGGATAAGGCATTGCTGGTGCGTCTAGCGCGATATGGCAAAGGCGTCTAGCGCGGGGACGCTAGGCCGCGATGCGGCGGCAGCGACGGCTAGCGCAGGGGATCGGCGGCGCGATACGTCGGAGGCGACTGGCGCGGGGGAACCTCGGCGCGATACGGCGGAGGCATCTGGAGCGAGCGGGGCGTGGCCGCGGGGGCGGCGTCAGGGATCAGCGGCGCATACGGTGAGCCGTCTAAGCGCGAGCGAGGCGCGATTCAGCGGCGGCGACTGGCGCGGGTGGGCGATGCTGTGGCGGCGGTGGTTATTGGTAGCGGCGTGAGGCTGACTCTTTTTTTTTCTTCTGGGGCGTAGGGGCGTTGCTGACTCTTTTTTTACAACAACTCTCTCAGTTTCAAAATATAAGGTGTTTTACCTTGATGAAAGAAATATATCTAGACTTGTTTTAATTTATAGGTTCGTTTAAATTTAAAGTGAATCTATATACCAAAACAAGTCTAGATACATTTGTTTCACAAGCTAAAACATTTTATATTTTGAAACGGAGGTGGTAGTAATCAAACACGTGCATATGCACGTTTTGGGTAATAAAAAGTATGTATGCATTGATGCGCTTTATTTTTTTAACGTCTACAGTGTAAAAGTATCACTCTAAATTTGATATTCTTGTAAAAAACCTAGTTTAGCCACATTTTCAAGTTTAGTATTGTATAAAAACCTTATGGTAGATACAAAAATATAACTTTCACACTGTATATACCACTATTGTCTAAGTGAACAAACGTAACAATAGTCAGAGAAGCTTGTATCAGCTTATAAAAATGCAAGACGTGCATATAACATTTAGTATATTTTATACATTTTAAAGCGCAATTAACATCAAATCAATACAATCATGATAGCTTGCGAGGATCATAAGAACACTAATTCTTACGTTTCTGATGTACAAAATCAGTAATCATAAATAGCAAATGGTTGTGCGGAACAAATAGACAAAAGAAGATAAACTGAAACAACTTGTACAACTATTTGTGACATATTGTAGAGTGAGGTAGAATTTCCATACAGACTTGGGTAAATAAGACTACATCTACATTGATGTACGCATTTGACCAAAATCTCCATGCCAGCAAAGACAAATGCTCTCCATCTTAGCCAATCTCCATCAATTCCCGTGCATATGAAAAAGCCCATAAATAAAAAAATCATATGGATATTCAAAAAAATATAGTCATCGGTAGTTAATAACCAATCAATATGTAAGGAGGAAAAACATGTGATCACCCCTAATGATGGTACCTCCTGATCTGATTATGCAATTGATGGTATATAAGACTGCCTAGGGAGCCGTGGGATACATCCATTCCCAGGATAATAGTCACCTATGAGGGTTTGTTTCACTTTGCTGATTAGAAAAATAGTTAATACAAAGAAGAATCAAATGTAACTGCAAGTTGCTTCCAATAAGAATTAGATGTGGGTGAAGAACAAAACTTTACATTAATCTTCAGCAGATATTGGTCATTGACCCTCGTTGGGGCCACACATTGAGTGACAATCCCAAACTCAACAAGGAAACAGATTCTTTTTAATTATTCCTACACCATACCTCCACATACTAAAAAGGGCTAACTCTAATAGATGATACATAAAAAAAAGATATTACATGATCCTTTACCATGTAGTAAAAAATGAAACAAATCCCAGTCAACTATTATTACTCCGAAAACAAGTTGCAGAGTAAGAAATCCCGTAAATAAATATGTATTCTGTTGCTTCATGATGTTTTACGAAATAAGAAGAAAACTAATTCCAAAGTTGTGTCACAAGCTATCTCTGAACGAGTCGCAAGAGTAGAGTGATGTTTCCTACTCATGGCACTCACTATTGTTGGCCTTGTTGATTATTGTAATCGGTTATAGATAGTGTGACTGTTAGAGCTCTCTATGTTCCAGATGTATGCATCAAGCTGGAAGTCCCCTCCCTCCACCTGCCGGCCAAGGAGGCCTAGTTGGAGAAGGACTCCCTCCTCCCAACCGTCCACCCTCCACCTATATAAGGAGGGGTAGGGCGCCCCCTATCCCTCACACCCAAAACCCTAGCCCCAAGACGCCGGCGCCACCACCTCCTTGTGCTGCCGCCGCCTAGGGCACCTCCAACTCGGCGAGTTGGGGTTTCCCCAAACCCTAGCCGCCGGCCAAGCCCTCCCCTTGGTGCCCTCTAAACCCTAGATCACCAAGGCCTCTCTCATACTCCACCATACTCGCTCGGCAAGGCGAAGCCTGAGATCTCCTCTACTTGAGCACCACGTCGTGCTGCCGGAATCACGAGGAGAGTGCTACAACCTCTGCTTCCTGCTGGAACAAGGGAGAGGAAGGTCTTCATCGAGTACCGAACGTGTGACCGACTGCGGAAGCGCTGCCAGAACTCAACACCGGAAGGATCGTCTACGCGACCTTGAGATCGGCAAGAGTACGACTACATCATCCACGAGAATCTGCTCTCGTTAACCGCTTTGGAATCTTTGAGGGTGAGTTCCTCTATTGACTCGTTGCTACAATCTAGTAGATAGACCTTGGCTTGTTTGTTTGCATGCAGTAGAATTTTTTTGTTTTCCATGCTACGAACCCCTACAGGTCGAGGCCCGTAACTCGCCTCCCTGGCGTCGCTCCCTGAGCTTCTCCATGCCGTCCTGCTGCAGATCAAGCTTTGACGCCCAGGGCCGCCTTCGAGTTCGTCGTCGGTGCCTCATTCGGCCTTTGGTTGTATCCATTGGCATCCTCTCTCGCACGTTCAGGTCTCCCTAGCCTATGTGTGTGGTGCGCGACTGTTTTTCTTCGACGACCATGCTACAAGAAGTAGTCGCCTGTTGCTACTTGTGTTTTGAGATTTTCTATAGGGCGATGCTACAATAGTAGGATTTGTTTGCTATTTATGTTCTATGTTTTTGCTACAATAGTATAAAGTATTTGCTATGGAATTTTCACGGAAGCCCCCAGCAAAATCTTATTTTTCTACCAAGCCACTGACCATGTCTCCGACGAAGTCAGTTTTTTGCTACATCATCATATTTTTTTGATACCACCATTTCGTGGTTATTAAACACTAGCACAAAGTTTTTGCTACAAGGTCTTCGACGAAAGTCTCCGGCGAAAGTTCCGGACGAGGTCTCCAGTGAGGTCGAGTTGCTACATTAGCACAAGTTTTTTGCTACACGGTCACCGGTGAGGTCTCCGGCGAAATCTCCGGCGAGGTCTAGTCTGTTTTTCTATTTTATGAGTCGAACCGTTTTCTGGGAATTTTTGCATATTTGCCACACTTTTTATCTAAAATTTGCATATTTGCCATATGACCAGCACATGTCAGTGACACAGAAAATAACAAATATGCAAAGTACAAAGAAAAGTGTGGCAAATGTACAAATCCCCCGTTTTCTGCTACTTGTAAGATTAATTTTGCTTACTTGCGTTGTTAAAAGCGTACTTCTATTTGCAGATGCCCAAGAAAATGATTGGAAAGAAAATAATAATCCAAACCTGCAAAATACCGGTTTAAAGACCGCTAGTACTACTGGGGCTCTAGGTACAAGGCACAATATAATTTCTTCAAATACGCTCATACAAGCTACAATAAAGAACAATAGACAGTTTCGAGCAACGGTAAGTCACAACCTTGGCTTTTCTTCATGTTGACCTTTTTTTAGTTACACTTCTAGTTGTCATCAAATGCATAAGTTTTAAACTATAAGTCTATAAATTTTTATGAATACATTAATGCAGCTGTTATCTTGATTCAGATGGTATTCTATCCTGATACCATATAGTGGTGTTTTTTCCTTTGTGAATGCTCTGTGGTCGTGTTACATACAAATGCTTTCTTTGCTGTTGCAAATTAAGTAACACTAAAATGGTACTACCTACACCCGCAAAAAAAAAAAAATGGTACTACCTACAAGCCAGCACAACAATATGGCACTCCTAGCTGTTGGATCGCGTTATTGGACGTCTTAGATATGCCCTTTGTCTCGCGGAGAATCACTTCGTTACTTCCATAGTTTCACCATGCGATCCGCTAAGATAGACGGGATGCTACTCCGAAAATCAAGTTAGCTGGCATGTGGTTAACCGGGCCTTCTTCCGTTGTGTATGTGTCTTGGATGGCCTGTTTTTACTTCTTTGCTAAGCAGCCCGTTAAATAGGCCATACAAGCTTGATAGGCCATATAGTCATTTTCCAATTCCTTCATTGCTATCTAGGGAAAAGAACATTGTTTTTTTTACTCTGGAATCTCCGTGTCAATCTGTTTATTCAATGGATACAACACGTTTACATATAGGTTACTTTTCCATAATAGCATGCGACCTAATTTTTATGTTGGTTCTATTGAGTTTATTTGTGTTTGCTCAAGCTATGTTATTCAGAATCCTTTTATATTCCTGTATGGGTTCTGTGAAGATTTAACTGAAGGTCAAAGGGTTGCACACTTCGTACATCAATTTGTGATATGATGTTTGGAGACATATAAGTTTGCAATATACTGGATGGTTTGTTTCCTTGCATGTGTCAGTAAGAAAAATAACATGTAATTTTGCAATATCACCATTTTTCACGTGGACCATTTGGACCTTAAGGAAGAGATTGTTTCTCAGAAAAAATCCCCATTTCCATGTGCTCTATTATTTTGTATTTGGTGTTTCTTTCAAATCATTTGATTTATTAACTATGAAATTCATCTAGATTATGGCACGATGATTTTTAACAATAAAATTTCATAATTTTTTGTAAAACAAATGTAAATATATTTTTTATGTTCCCTGTCGTCGGATATTTGAGAAATGCATGTCATTTGTTATTGTTTCTTTTCTAATGAGACGAAATTATTTTTTACCATATTCACTTACTTGTTGTTTCTGTAATGACTATGCATGCTTTATCAAGAGCTTTGTTGAGTCACAGTAAATTTACGTAGTTTCAGTTTAGTTTTGCAACTAGATTCCTTGAATCTTGGATGCTATTTTAATATCCATTGTAATTTTTAGTAAGTTGGAATAATATAGAATCCTTTTTCTAGCATGTTGCTTTACGCATAACATTTGTATGCCATTTCTAACGAGCTAATGGTTAGTTGTCAGAATCCTTTTGTAAAATTGAGCAGCATTTAGAGAAGAGAGTGGCTATTATTTGCATATGCGGATGTGCATTTTCTAGAACGGAGAATATTTACGGTACATTTAGTGTATAGTTCATTTAGTCGCCGCTATATCCATGACCTAATAGGAATTACTTTTTCAGATATATTCCTTGTAGTCATTCTGGTTAGTGTCAATGTAATTTTTTCTGGTAAAATAAAATCAAATTGGTCACAATAAACATGATCTGGCCTAGAGTGGCCTGATGCCAAGATACCTTGCCTACGTGTAAGATTTCTGGTCTGCTACAAGGGCGTCTGCCTAATGGTCCACTCCTGCAGCTATGAGCATGACCAGTAGACCATGACCGCCATGTAACAAGCTTTGGTCACATAGCAGCAGCCGATTAGCAATGTATATGCTATAGAATTGGGGTCGTGATCGTACATAATAGTAGTAATTCTTTCCAATTCGATTAATTTTTTTTCACTTGTAAATACGTGGCGTCATCTAAATAGATGACCAGAACAAATATTGATAGACTACATAACTGAAAATTACAATAATGCTAAAATAATTTACTGTGTATGTTGTGTTGGATTGTTTAACTTGAGCTAAACAATTTTTTTATTTTTTTAATCACAGGATTCAAATACTTAACTGGACTGGACATTTACTATGCTACACGGATAGTTTAATATTTGCACTTGATTAGGATAGCACATTCGGTATGTTGAATGAATGCTAAATTATTTATGGATTTTGCTATTCCCGTATTTTTATGAATCTATGTTATATGATATTCTATAAATCTATATAAGATACATGTGATTAGAATCATGTTACTGAATGACCATTTTTTTTGGGTTGCAATAGTCTATTACCACAACCAAGTTTCTGTTGTAATAACCATTTGTTGCCACCAAATTCAACTTTGTTGAAATAGTCATTTTGCCACGAACCACTTGTATTGTCGCAATAGTTTATTGAGACAAACATTTCAGTTGTTGTGATAACCACTTGGCGCCACGAAATTTAGCTTTGTTGAAATAGTTCTTTCGCTACGAATCGTTCGCATTGTCGCAATAGCTTCTTGCCACACACATTTTGTCCATTGTGATAATTGTTGTCACCACCAAAACTAGTATGTTGCAATTTTTTGTTACCATGATTTGGAGAGTTGTTGTTATAAATTAATGCCACAAACATAGAGTTTGTGGCGAAAGAGATGTACCTATGAAAACAATATTTGTTGCTATAGAGTTTAGGCCTATTGCAACAATTGGCTATTGCCACGGAAGGGCATGTGCCACGAAAGAAGTGTCGTTGGAATAGGTTCTCGCCACAAATGCCTATCGCCACAAAAGGCCAATCACCACAGTTCTGACCACGGTTGCATTAAGCTATTCCCATGAACCAAATTGTGGTATTAAGCAAGTACTGCTACAAGATAAAACGTGGCAACTTGTCGCATTGGTGTTGCAATAGCACGCTCTTTTGCCATGATTTAGTTTTCGTGGCAAAAACCTATTACCATGCGTCTTGTTGCAACGCTTGGCAACGAAAGTTATGTCATTGCAATAGGTACCTATTGCCACAATTCGGTGCTTATTGCCACGAATCTTGTTGTTGCAATAAACCCGAATCCTTGTAGTGCGCACTCCCCCTATATCCATGCCTACACCTAAACCAAATATGGGTCGAATCATAGGTGAGAATGCAAGAAAATCAAGTCAAGCTCCTTGAATCTACGATATTTAGTTCATTCCTAAAATATCAAAACCTTGCTTCATCAAGTGGCTTCGTGAATATATCGGCAAGTTGATCTTTGGTTGACACATATGATAAATCAATATCACCTCGAGCAACATGATCTCTAATGAAGTGATGGCGAATCTCAATATGCTTTATCCTTGTGTGATCCACCGGGTTGTAGGAAATCTTGATGGCACTTTCATTGTCACATAGAAGAGGCACTTTGTCACAATGGACACCGTATTCCTTTAAAGTTTGCCTCATCCATAGCAATTGGGTGCAAGCACTAGCATCTGCCACATACTCGGCTTCGGCGGTGGAGAGAGATATACAATTTTGTTTCTTAGAAGACCAACATACCAAGGACCTACCAAGGAATTGGCAAGCCCCGGATGTTGATTTCCTATCATCCTTATCACCCGCCCAATCCGAATCCGTGTATCCACAAAGAGAAAATGTTGATCCTCGAGGATACCAAAGACCATAAAATGGGGTATGAACTAAATATCGAAAGATTCTCTTGACCGCCATTAAATGGCTTTCTTTAGGAGCCGCTTGATATCTTGCACACACACCTACACTCAACACAATATCGGGTTTAGATGCACAAAGGTAAATCAAAGAACCAATCATAGACCGGTATACCTTTTGATCCACATCTTTACCATTTGGATTTTGTTCTATATGAGTCTTTGTAGACATGGGAGTAGGAGCTCCATTTAAATCTTGCATTTTGAATCTCTTGAGCATGTCTTGAGTATACTTGGCTTGATTGAAGAATGTCCCTCCTCTAACTTGATTGATATCAAAACCAAGAAATACTCTCAACTCCCCCATCAAAGACATCCGGAACCTACTAGTCATAAGCTTTGAGAATTCATCATTAAAAACTTTGTTAGATGAGCCAAAGATAATATCATCAACATATATTTGGCATACAAAAAGCTCCCCATTGACCTTCTTAGTAAAAAGAGTGGGATCGATTTTCCCAACCTCAAATCCACGGTCAAACAATAACTCTCTAAGGTTCTCATACCACGTGCGTGGGGCTTGCTTGAGCCCATAGAGCGCCTTATCAAGTTTGTTGACATGGTTTGGGAAGTTGGGATCCTCAAATCTCGGGGGTTGCTTAACATATACCAACTCATTTAATAGACCATAAAGAAATGCACTTTCTACATCCATTTGTTGCAACTTAAAGTTATGATGTGCCGCATAAGCAAGAAGGATACGGATGGACTCAAGGCGAGCCACGGGTGCATAAGTCTCTCCATAGTCAATGCCTTCAATTTGAGAGTACCCTTGTGCAACCAATCTAGCCTTGTTCCTTACTATAATTCCATGCTCATCTTGCTTGTTCTTGAATATCCACTTTGTTACAATAACATTGCGGCAATCCTTTGGATTCTCAACTAAATTCCATACTTTGTTTCTCTCAAAGTTGTTGAGCTCTTTGTGCATAGCCTCTAAGCAATCTGAATCTTCAAGAGCTTCCCACACTTTCTTAGGTTCAATCATGGAGGTGTGTGCTTGGTGTTCACTGAACCTCTTCAATTGTTCTCTTGTGGAAATGCCTTTCCTTAGGTCACCAACCACATTTTGTAAAGTGTGGTCTCTTAATTCCAACATTCTCTCCTTTCTAGCTTCGCGACGAGCATGGATCTCCGTGTTGTTTCTTGGGGGACCCTCTTCATCATTTTGGTCCTCGTCTTGACCATCAAATTGAACTTGACCATCATCGGAATCATTCTCTTCATCTAGAGGCAAAGATTGACCTTGGTCTTGATCAAGTGTTCTTCTAGCATCAATTGAGCTTGCCTCAAAGCAGTTTGTACGGATCTTCCTTGAGTAATTGCCTTGGCACCACTTGACATCCTAGAGAATGAATCAAGCTCCCCTTTACTAGAGTTGTCACTGTGATCATCATGATGAGGGTCCACATATTGTCTTTGGCTTGAGTCATTGTCCTCCTTGGTGGATGGAGCTTGTTGATGTTGTGAAGATGAGGGCTCCACTTGAGTGGAGCATAGTTCTTCTCGATCCGCCACAAGGGGTTCCTCAACGGGGTGGATATATCCCACACCCATTCTTCCTATGGCTTCCTGAGGCATTTCATCATCTGCATCACAAGCATCAACACGCCCCCCTTGGGGACCATCATATTCTTCAAAGGTCACACTACAAGATTCCATGACGGCTCCGGAGAGCTTATCATAGATTCTATAAGTGTGAGATTCGAGACCATAGCCAACAAAAATACCCTCTAATGCTTTAGACTCGAATTTGGACAAATGAACACCTTTTATGAGATAGAAACACTTACAACCGAACACCCGGAAGTAAGATATGTTGGGCTTGTTACTAGTAAGTATTTCATATGGAGTCTTGTTGATTTCTTTGTGGAGGTAGAGCCGGTTTGAAGCATGACAAGCGGTGGAGATGGCTTCGGCCCAAAAGTTATATGGAGATTTTAACTCCGCCAACATGGTCCTAGCCATCTCAATAAGAGTCTGGTTCTTCCTTTCGACCACACTATTTTGCTGAGGGGTGTATGCAGCGGAATATTGATGTTTTATCCCCTCATCACTAAGGAAATAATTCAAGGTGTAGTTCTTGAACTCAGTGCCATTGTCACTTCTTATGATCAACACGAGAAGATTGTATTGACGTTGGACCATGTTGATGAATTCGATGAAGGTCTTTTGGGTCTCACTCTTCAACTTGAAGAAATATACCCACGAGTATCTTGAAAAGTCATCAAGGATCACCAAACAATATTTCTTCCCACCAAGACTTGCATGAGATGGAGGACCAAAAAGGTCCACATGGAGGAGGTCCAAGATCTTGGTAGACTTGATGCGGTTCTTAGGTTTGTGAGGAGCATCATGCATCTTCCCTAGAACACATGCCCTGCAAACACGATATTTGGCAAAGGAAACATTTTCTTTTAGTCCAAAAATATGGCCCTCCTTGTGGAGACTTTGCAAAGTTCTCATATTGACATGGGCTAGTCGGCGATGCCATAACCAACCCACATCGTCCTTTCCGAATAAGCACATCAGACTTGTAGTGGTTTTCCCCGAAAAGTCCACCACATACAAGTCATGCTCGACGTACCCAACAAAAGCGACCTTGAGAGACTTGCTCCATAAGAGGACCACAATATCAACATCAATAAAGACGGCAAAGCCCATATTTCCAAGAGCACGGACTGAAAGTAAATTGTATCCAAGGGTCTCAACAAGCATGACGTTCATGAGTGTAATGTCGTGAGCAACCACTACCTTGCCGAAACCCATTACCTTAGACTTTGACTTGTCGGCATATGTCACGGAGATTTGATCATCATTTGCCTTTAAGTCCTTAACAATAGACGAGCTTCCGGTCATATGACTTGTGTAACGACTATCAAGCACCCACTTTGACCCTCCGGAAGCATAAGTCTACAAAAGATCAAGATAATTTTTAGGTACCCATTTTTCAATTGGTCCTCTTTTGTTAGCAACAAGGGTCTTGGGAACCCAAATAGACCAAGCAATATAACCATCATATGGGCCAACATATTGTGCATACACATCACCATAATAATCACGCATTAGAACATAGTGAGGGTTAGCACTTACCGCAAAGTCATCATGAGACATAGTTTTACCATTTGTGAACTTACTATCCACAATGGCCTTGTTGGTCTCTTGTGCGGGCTTGGCCTTGTTGTTGTTGTTGTTGTTGTTGTTGTTGTTGTTGTTGTTGTTGTTGTTGTTGTTGTTGTTGTTGTTGTTGTTGTTGTTGTTGTTGTTGTTGTTGTTGTTGTTGTTGTTGTTGTTGTTGTTGTTGTTGTTGTTGTTGTTGTTGTTGTTGTTGTTGTTGTTGTTGTTGTTGTTGTTGTTGTTGTTGTTGTTGTTGTTGTTGTTGTTGTTGTTGTTGTTGTTGTTGTTGTTGTTGTTGTTGTTGTTGTTGTTGTTGTTGTTGTTGTTGTTGTTGTTGTTGTTGTTGTTGTTGTTGTTGTTGTTGTTGTTGTTGTTGTTGTTGTTGTTGTTGTTGTTGTTGTTGTTGTTGTTGTTGTTGTTGTTGTTGTTGTTGTTTATGTTGTTGTTGTTGTTGTTGTTGTTGTTGTTGTTGTTGTTGTTGTTGTTGTTGTTGTTGTTGTTGTTGTTGTTGTTGTTGTTGTTGTTGTTATTTGTTGTTTATTTGTTGTTGTTGTTGTTGTTGTTGTTGTTGTTATTTGTTGTTGTTGTTGTTGTTGTTGTTGTTGTTGTTGTTGTTGTTGTTGTTGTTGTTGTTGTTGTTGTTGTTGTTGTTGTTGTTGTTGTTGTTGTTGTTCTTCTTCTTCTTAGTTTTGGAGACAAAACCAATGCCTCCTTTATCACCACTAGGCCTTTGCTTACTCAAAAGGTCATCAATGGACTTGTTGGCTTGTGGAAATGTGGCCTTGGCTAGCTCCCCCTTCAACCTAGCATTTTCTTCAAGAATAGTTGTACTACTAGATGAAATGAAGTTACTAGGTGAAGGAATATTGGCCAATTGAGTTTGAAGCATTTCATGGGACTTTGTGAGTGACAAGAATTCACTTTCCAAAGCCTTGTGAGCCTTGTCAAGCAAACTTAAGTCCTGGGCAAGTTTTTCATGAACCACACCAAACTCAATCTTGTCATTTTTAGCACTTTTGTATTTAGCAATAGCATGATCACGTTCTTTGATGAGTTTATTAACAATAATGTCATTGGCCTCATCAAGCCCTTCAAGTTTTAATTCAAGTGACATCCTAGTCTCTTGTTCCTCTTCTAGAGCATTATTTAAAGCCTCTAACTCAACCAAGTGTTCATGCCCAAGTTTACATCTTACATCTAGGAGCTCTTGTGTATGGGAAAGTTGATCTAGGATGTTACCAAAATGTATCTTAGCATCCCCTTGTTGATTAGTCATAAACTCATCGAAAGCAATTAATTCCCTTTTAACATCAAGAGACATCTCATCATCAATTTCATCATTAGCTAGGGGAGTGGAGCGAGATAATGAGGATACCTCTGTTCCTCTTCCCATAAGGCAAGTGACGTTCTTGATGGGAGAATTCTCATTTGGAGAATCGAAGAGTGATAATGTCGGAGTAGAAGTAGTGGCTAGAGCTGCCACACCATTAGAGGTTTCCTCTTCCTCATCGTCATCATCTTCATTGTCGGAGGAGTATTCTTCATGAGTGATCAATACAATTTCTCCCGACTTCTTGTTGATGTGATTCTTCTTGATGAAGGGTTTCTTGTAAGGGGATTTGGAATCTATCTTTGGCACTAGTTTGCCACCATGATCTTCTCTTCTCTCATATGGACAACTGGCCAAGAAGTGATTTCTGTCACCACAATTGTAGCAAGTTCTCAATCTTGGCATATTGCCTCTTAGTCCATTGGGGTTGATTTTTTGTTTCATTACCATCTTGGCCTTCGCGGGGTTCTTCCAGAAGTTGTTTGCATAGAAGGCCATATATTGACCATGAAACTTCTTGACATCTTCTGGGTTGCTCATGCATAGGCCATCATCACTGTCATCACCATCCACATGTTCAACAAGTTTGGCTTTCAATGCAACGTTGACAACATTGCTCATACCAAGGGCACGAGCACGGGCATATTTGGCATTATTGGAGGCAACTTTGAAAGCGGCCATCTCTTGCATAACTTCATTGGAGGTCATGAGATGGTAGTTGTGTCTTCCTTGTAGGCTCTTCAAATCGGTGGGCTCAAAGGGCATGAGTGCGCTCACATATTTCCTTTTTATCCACGCATCATCCACATGAGAGGCACCCACGTTTCTAAAGGCGGTGGCGGTGGTCTTGAGTCTTTGGTACATGTCTTCATGATCTTCACATTCCATCATGTAGAAGCCTTCGGCTTCATTGCTTAGTGCATCATACCGATTCCTCCTCATACTCTCATTTCAACAAACAATAAAGTGAGGGCATCCCAAGCTTCCTTGGCAATGCTAAAGTGATCAATGTGTGGATAATCCTTTGTACCCAATCCTTGTTGAATCATATGCAAAGCAGTGGCATTGAGTTGACTATTGACAACCTCTCTTCTTGTCAAGTTGCTTGGATCCCCAATAAAGAGTCCATGCTCGATGATGTTCCATAGTTCAACGCAAGAGCTGCGCATATGAGTTCTCATTAGTGATTGCCATTGAGCAAAAGTAGAAGATTCTTCAAGCTTAGGTGGGTCACCTCTATTGTATACATGAGGGTGAGGGATTGGAGGGTCGGGAGAGTACCATGAATCACGGTGCTCACCCTTCCCACCATCATTTTGTGTGGAGGAATTAGTGTTGTCTTGTTTACCCCTAACCATTATATCCTTGGGGGATACCGGAGTATTCCCTTTAGGTAAAACGGATGGAGGATCCTCTTGAGGAGAGGGAGATTATGAGCCATCTTTGTCTTTAAGAAGTTGCTCAATCATCTTCTTGACTTCGTTGACCAAGGAAGAGCTCAATCTTGTTTCTAAGTATTTGATATCTTCCATGGTCACCGTCGTGGGATCACCATCACCATCCCCTTCGCGGTTACCCATATTCTCTTAGGCGGTAAAGCCCAAATAAAGATTTGAGGCTCTGATACCAAATTAAATGATCGTATGGGCACCTAGAGGGGGGGGTGAATAGGTGCTACTTCAATTTTTCTTCTTTTTCAAATTAGGGATTGACAATAAGGTAAATTCTCTAGATAATGCAACTAAGGTGAATTTACCTATAAGACAAATATGCACTAGCTAACACAATACTAAGCAAGAGCAAGTAATTAAAGTCCGGTAAAGGATAGAAGTAACCAAAGTGGTGGACGAGGAGACACAAGGGTTTGTTTCCCGTAGTTCTGTTGGGGATATGCTATATGGGTATCCCCATAGCATGTCCTCTATCCGGATAACCCGGGTGGCCCACAGTTGGTAGCAAGGCCCATGGCCTGCTGGGCGGCTCAGTTAGATGGATCCAGAAGGGAGGCCCATGCCGGATAAAGGAAGGCTACGGTGGAGTCACCAGCATACCCGGAGCCTTGGAGTACAAGACACACAAGACTAATAATAGACGGCGTAGGACTCTGTAACCTATCCGGCTAGGACTTTTCCCTGTAACCCTAGGACCTGGCGACTATATAAGTCGGGCCTATGGGGGCCTTTAGGGCACAACTTCAGACAATCTCAGACAACCTCGCACATCGAACCTATCTCTGTAACTCGGCGTATCGCCCTTATAGTGATTTATAGTAGGAGTAGGATTCCACCACCGTTGTGGGATCTGAACCTGTGTAAGCTGTGTTACCTCGTACCCGTAAACCGTCCACCTTCCCCCACGTCTCTAAACACGCATTGTGAGGACCCCTCCATGGCGTACTCGTCGGCAATACCATGACAGTTGGCGCCCACCGTGGGGCAAGAGGCGCTTCAGGCTCTTCAGCGGGCGAGGACCAAGATCTTCGCGGGAATCAGCGAAACCATAGCCATCGGTCGCGTTCTCTTCTCCGGAAATGTCCCGATCGTCCCTCCCGACGAGTTCTGGGTCCCGGTTAAGACGAACCCTACGCGGTGTTCGATCATTCCTATCAAAGACGTCCACCTCTTCATCGGCGAAACCGACTCGGGCACTAGTTCCCTGGGAGTCGGAGGAGCATCAAGGCCCGCACGGACCGCCTACGTCAGGATACGTTCGCGGAAGGAGCAATGTCGGATCTCTCTTTGGAGTTTGCCGACAAAGATCGGAAAAATTCAAGGCCCACCCAAACCGCCCTTTGCAGGATATAAAGGTGGAAGATCACTGCAGGTCCGCCGTCTTTGCTCGTGCGTCTTGACAGTAGCAGTCCAAGTTCGTCGGCGTGGTTACAATCTTCGATCTGGCGCGTTGCGTTCAGAGAGAGGGCGAAAACCCCCGCGATTACCTGGCCATGTGGCTCCGTATACGAGACGATCTGCCCACTACCCCAATGATGATGCTATGTATCACTTTGTGGAAGGACTGGACCAGGGAACGCTCCTCCGGCATTCTCTAAGGCGGCAGCAGGCTTAAGGGTGTCTCACCTTCAAAAGCATGGTGAACACCGTCAACAGCTATGCGGAGGCCGAAGGGGCAGCTCAGGCGGATCTCGCGCTCATTGGCGGAGCACATCCGCCTCAGCAGCCGCCTCCACCACCTCCAGCCGCCATCGCCGCAGCTGCGCCACCACCTCCAGTCATCGTCACCCCTGTTGCACCTCCACCCCCGTCATCGAGGAAGTCCTGGCACCCTCCGACTCTGTGATTGATGCGCTATACACCGACTTTAGTACAGATTCGGAGGAGATAGATTTCAGTCCAGAAGAGCTAGACTCTGCCATGCAGGAGATAGAGGAAGAATACACGCGCGACGAGCAAGTCGCCAACGCCATCACGTCTCGAGAGGTGTTTGTCACCATTGGGACGGCGATGGATGAAGATCAACCTAGACGAGCTCCACCTACAGCACTAGAAAAGGGGAAGGGGCCACTTATTGCTGCGGACGACGATCGCGCAAATTTCATGCCTCCTCCGCCTAACCCAGTGCAACAGTCGCAGGAACCCGGTACCAGCCCAAGCAACAACAACACCGCAAACTTGCCGCCTCCGGCATCCATGTCTGCCGCTGCCCAAGTTACTCTAGCTGATAGAGTGATGTACGTCAACCTCCTCGTCGAGCCACTGACCATTGCTCATATCCGGAACGTGACCCAGCTTGACGAGAAGCGCTAGAAGCTGCTGGAGGAAGCGCAAGCCATCGCGGAGCAAGGTGCCAAGCTAGATCAAGATCTGGTCAATGTGCAGAAGTCCATAGAGAAAGCTAGAGCAATGGAGGCCGAATACAAGACTCTGCTGCAGCAGCAGAAGGCCAAGAAAGCTCCAGCTCGCGTCATCAACGATCCTGGCGTACGGTGAAACCTAGGATGGGCTCCCTCAAAGCCGGCACAGGCCAAGCCATACATTGACAGTGAAGGAAGGCAGGTGATACCCACCCCTCTCCTCAACCTCGCCATCGCCAAGACCTTTCTGGAGCAGGATCGATCGCCTGAGGCGGTGGAACAGGTCTATGACCTAGTGGCCAAGGCGGTGAAACAACAGGAAAAGGCCACCTCTCAGAGGCTGGAGTCTAACCCAACGTTTTGCCGATCTAAACAGCACAAGCCGCCAAGGGACAGATATCCTCTTGATGTCGGGTTTCAGACGGGTTCATCAGAACAAAGACGAAGGGATGCGCGCAATAGGAAGGATGCTTGTAGCATCCCAGTTGTCTAACACCTGTAATACTACTTGATCTAGTAATAAAATGGCTACTTCCTACATATAATTGTTGCATCATCATGTTATCATGCTCATGTCATCATGCCACCTTGCATTTGAGCATCATACATAACCCCTTTTGTTTTGGTTCTTATCTCATATGCATTATTATTGGTATTTGCCTCTTGATGTTGTATTTGGTTCTTGATATATTGTTAAATGCCCAAGTTGAGTTGGGGGCATATCTTTTATTGACTCCACCACCCTTTCTTTCACCACTTTGTAATTCCACCATCCAATTAATATGAGCTTGGCATTTTAATTGAGTTTACTTCTAGCTCATGTGGGTTGGGTGGATCCCACTCATAATCTTTTGCTTGGCCTTACTCCATCTTTGGGGATGCACATAAATAAATGCCCTGGGATATTATTTTGTTCTCACAAGATAAAACCTAGCATTTAATGCATGGGCATGGGCCATGCAACCATCATCAACTTTGGGCATCTTATGGTTTTATTTGAATTCTTGAGTGGGTTATCTCTATCTTTGTTCCTGCTTTTGGGCTGGATCCTTTTCAATCATGCTCATACCTCATCACCTCTTTTCTTCTTTCTCTTTTGGCCATCTTGTTGAGCTTGTGTGGATCATGCTTGATCTAATCAAGACAACAAACCCTCTATCTTACCCTCTCTCTTACTGTCGTGGGAATGACCACGGCAGATGCTGCAATCGGCAGCGAGTAGTAGAACGAGGGGCAAGGGCGGCCAGCCATCTGCGGTGCAGATGAGGGCAAAGACACAGGGTTTTACAGTTCGGCCCCGGGTAAAGACCTACTCTGCTAGATTGTATTATGGAGGTGTTTATAGGCGAACTCGGCGACTAGGCGCGAGTTGCTTGGGTGTATGAGGAACGTGTCTCTACTCATCCCATAGGGGGTTTATATAGGCTCACCTCCCTAGGGTTTACATATCTCAACCGATTGATTACAACTTGGTAATCATTTAACCTAGACCGATTGGCCTATCTGCTCTTTGGGCCTTCAACTTCCAGTCGCCTGATACCTTGCTGGGCTTTGGTCCACTCGCCGTTCTGCAGGCCCACTCGCCAGCCCTTGGACCAGTCGGAAACGTCCCGCTGGGTATACCCCAATAGGCGTATCCCCATCAGTAGTCCCCGAGGCCGTCGTTGATTAGGCGTGAGTGGCTGGCGATGGAGTATACGGCTTCAAGTTGGCATCCAGTCGAATCGTCGGCGGGCTCCTGTATAAAGGAAAAAATCCGATGAACCGAGTCGCGTCTTGGCGAGTCGAGCCAACAGGACGCGGCCTCGGCGAGTGACTCAACGAGCCGAGTGGCTAGAGTTGGACCGTCAGGCGTGGTCAAACTAGCCGTTAAGGTAACCCAACGGTAACTTCTGGCGTAATCATCGCGCGGTAACGGCCCCCTGATTTGGCGGGCAACTCCCGCTATATAAGAGGAATGGTAGGCTATCGCAAAGCCGACCGCCCACCATTTCCTCCGAGTACACACATCTTCCTTCCCTTGATTCCGCGATCTAATCGACCCGCAATTCTCCGACCTCCGAACAGATCCTCAGCCATGGCCCTCTCCACCGAACCTTGGGGTAGATCCAAATGCACCGGTGGCCTCCTTCGAGGCGGAATCTGGGCAGCTGCTGGCGTATCCTCGGCCGGGAAGCGACCCCAAACCCGAGAGAGAGAGTTCGCTTCACCAGCCACCTCGGCGGGGTTGGTTTCCCACATCTTTGTTCTTCCGGCGCTTCTGCGCCTACTACGGGATCCAGCCGTCGGACCTGGGTCCTCACAGCATCGAGCAGCTCGCCATCTTCGTGGCGTTCTGCGAGTGCTATTTGGGCCGCCCTACTTTCCTGTGGCAAGATCTGTTCCATGGACGGATCGGCATGAGGAGGCGACCCAATGCTAGCATGGCGGCTTAACCTTCAACTTAAGTCCAAAGCCTCCTTCTTGACCTGATCTTGCCGCCAAAGCAGCGGCGGCGGAAAAAGTCTTGGTTCTATGTGACCGAGGCGACTCCGGAGTACGAAGCGGCGATCCCGCGGTACTCGGCTAACCGTTCCGAGCCACGCCATCTCCAGGTCGGCAAGCTCACCGACGACCAGCGGATGGTCGTCGACGAGATGCTCCAGACCATCCGGTGCGAAGAAGAAGGGCTCCAGACGGTAAACTTGTACAACTGTTGGCTTGGCGGCTCGTTCCGCTTCTAACGCGACCATTACATGTACCCGATTACCGGGCGGGGACTCGACGAAAGCCTCCTCGCCAGTGGAAGCGGAGGACTACCTCTCAGCTGAAGAAGATCACCCAAGCGACATACGTGGATGCGCGGTGGGTGCCTCCTACACCGCTGGCGTCCGGCTCCGACGGTAATCCTTTCATCTTGTTCGCGATCGCATGGCGTGCGGTCGATAACTCTAACTCTGTTTCGTGTTTAGCAGCTGTTCCAAGTGGTGGAAGGGTGGTTACCACCTGACGACGAGAGCCGGGCCATCCGCCCAGAAACAAGCGGTCGCCACCCGCCAAGGGTGACGAGGACACGAGGACGAGTCCGAAGAGGAGATTGCCCCACCGGGTCCGAAGGACCAGCTGCAACGTCGTAGCGAGATCGGCGAGCAGAGCCTCGGCGTCATGGCGGCGACGAACTCCAGAGACCACCTCGCGCCGTGCCACTCCGCCAAGAAGAAGAAGAAGGAGAAGGAGGCGAGGCCCCCACGAAAGGAAGACTAAGCCGAGGGCAGCCTCACCGCCGCATTCAACGAGCAGCTCGATGCCCACAGCTCGGCGGTGATGGCGCGATCCGGCGACAACCGCGCTTAGATCGCCATCTCTGAAGCTCCGCTGGCCTCAATGCCTCCGCCATTCGCGTCGGTTTCTGGGCTAGGGAAGGCTCCGGTTGAGGCGACTTTGCCTCGCAAGGAGGTCCCGAGCGCGGTGGCCTCGCCCCGCAAGGAAGTTCCGGCCGTGGTAGCCCCAATTCATGAGGAGGCCTCCGCCGAAGGCGCCCCGGACGCGCCAACCGCTACGTCAACGTCAAAGAAGCCGTCCGTATCCTGGGCCCCCGACGTCCTGGAACTAGGGCTTAGTCGCCGATTAGGCCCTGAGCTGGAAAAACCGGCTGACCTTCGTACAGGGCTGCGTTTCATTCCAGTCGCCAAGTGAGTGCGTTCGGCCTTCCCTGCTTTCCTTCAGTACTTTGATTGTCTTTTATTGATTTGATTCGATGTGCAGGACCGGAGCAAAAAAGATGGGTCACCCGACCGTGGCCAAGGTACCTTCCGCCGTTGGCGAAGAAGACCCTTCCCGCAAGAGGAAAAGTGATGAGGTCGCCGCCTCAACGGAAGGCAGCAAGAAGGCCAAGGGCGACGACATCGTCACCGTCTCGACGACGGCGGCGGCGCCGGCTGGTCCGCATTGAGGCAACGCGTCTCTGAAGGGCGTTTCCTTGCCTGACCGGAGGCGACTTCCTTTGGGGCGGGCGCCTCGATTGCTACCTTCCCCCGTTTCACGACCAAGGCGGCCGAGGCGAGTGGGGCTGCGACCCCGAGCCCCGCTCCAGGGACCATCAACGCTGAAATCGAGCAACGTCGCGGGCACACGCCGGCGCTGCTTGCATCTGTGGACGCGACGCAACTTCACAGCATGCTTGGTGCGGCCATCCAGGTACTTCCAGTCCCCGAGGATCAGGTCGGTGCTTAGCAGCGGCTTGATTCTTATTATTACTTGTTTTCTTCTTTCGAATCCAGTCCCCGAGTGCGTATGCGCTAAATTTTAGCGGATATGCACTGAGGAATTTTCGTGGTCGCCAGTCCCCGAGTGCACACCCGCTAAATTTTAGCGGGTGGGCCTTGAAATTGTGATCACCGGTCCCAGTGCGCACCCGCTAAATTTTAGCGGTGGGCCTGAAGAATTTTTGTGTGCTGACTTTGGAGCGTCGAGTGCATTTGGAGTCGGCGATTGGCTGCGGCAGCGTCTTGAAAGGAGCTGGCCGCTATCCAAGAAGCAAACAAGGAACTTCAGTATGTTGCTGCGCAGGCGGAGGTGGCTCGCCAGGAGGTTGTCCCTGCTGGAGAACTGGAGGCAGTGCGGTCTGCGTTAGGCACCGCCGAGCAGAAGATCGCCGACCTTGAGCGCGAACTGCGGCAAAAAGAAGCAAGCTCGTGACAGGCGGCGAAGGCCATTGCGGCGCGGAGGAAGACCGAAGGTGTCGGAAGCCCTCATTGTTGGGCTTCGGGCGATCATTCGTCGCTTCAAAGTTTCATCACGGACTCGCCCGCCCATTGCTTGGTGAGTCGTCTTCCTGTCTTTTGGTTGTATTGTTTGTGGATTCCATGGTACTCATACTTGTCTCCTTCTCGCAGTCGTGTTATTGGCTCCCAAGAAGCGGACTCTCTTGACGCGAGGGAATGCGTGAACATGCTCGTCGACTCGGCGACGCTGTCGGCGACGTGCATCCGCGCCTACCTTCAAGAGATGTCGCCCACCGAGGTTATTCCCAGTGACCTCGTTGAGGTGTGGGAGTACTTGGAGAAGGCGCCCGCGGTCGTGGAGTTCATGACGCGGTCGGCGTTTCGTCGCGGAGCATCGACAGCCTTGAGCCTTGGACTCGCCCACTTCCACGAGGACTTCGATCTCGACGATGTGACGAGTGGGTACCCTTCGTCGACTGGCGCGGTGGATCTGTCCGAGGTTCTCAAGCTGCAGGAGATGGCGGGTTGAGCAACCTTTCCGCTCGGCGATGGCGGGTGAGCTGACGACGTATCCGTCAAACCCGTACACCGCGTTCATCCGTAGGCGCCGGGATGCTGGCGCGTCATCGTCGAAGCCTGCAGAATAGTGTAGTTTGCCTAGATGTGTTAGCAACAGTTCTGCCGAGTAGGCATATTTTGTAATGTAAGACAATGCGATATGCGATTGAATGGAACGTTGTGTTCATTTTGCTACTTGTTTGTGTGTTTTGGGTTGATTTTGAGTGAGTCCCCGAGCGCGTCCGCCCTTTTGTGGGGTTCACCTCATATATGATGTTTTGTTGTTTATCATGTGTGTTGTTTAGTTTAGTCGACTCTTGAGCTCGGAGAGCCGATGCAAGCGACTCCTTGAGTGCTCAGACTTTCGTTTTCCCGTCTGTGAACGGGCGGGGCTTGAGTCCCCGGCGTGGTACTTGGTAGTTCAAGCGCGACTCGAGGTGGTTGAGGAGCGCGTTGGTGTGGCGTCGCTCTGCTGGCCCGGTGGGTCGATCGCTGTGAGTCCTAGGCGTGCTCTCTTACTGGCGTTTTCCTGTCGCTCATGACGAACTGGTATTCAGTCCCGGCGTGGTACTTAGCCGTTCGAGTCGCTATGCCGAGGATGCGGAGGACCGGGGTCGCTGTGAGAAGCGAGGACGATTGTCTTGGTTCGTAAAACCAGTCGAGCTAAGCGACTCAATGGGGCTCGGATTGGCGTTTTTGGGCGATGCAAGACCTGAAATGACTCGGTGCTCTTACATCGCACTTTTCTTAGCCTTGCCGGTCGCTGTACCAAGGTTGACTTCGTATTTTAGCATGGCTGTTAATTACGAAAGTCGAGTGGCACAAGGCATGGAGAGTAGCGAATTTTGCGGTAACCGTTTCTTTTATTCATAGCGATTGGAGAGTACATATGTGGGGTTCTAGGAATAGAACTTCCGAGGAGGTTTACATTCCATGGCCGCTTGACATCGAGTTCGCCGTCCCATGGACGTCGATGAGGTAGTAAGCGTCGTTGCGAGTCTGGCGCCCAATAGCGAACGGGCCTTCCACGGAGGAGAGCTTGTGCATGCCCTTCTTGTCCTGGATGAGGCGTAACACCAGGTCGCCTTCCTGGAAGGTGCGGGTTTTCACCCGTCGGCTGTGGTAGCGGCGGAGTCCTTGTTGATAGATGGCGGTGCGCGATCGGGCGAGGTCGCGTGCTTCGTCGAGTTGGTCGAGCCCGTCTTGGCGGGCCAGCTCGTTTTCGGCCTCCGTATAGTGGACGACCCGCGGCGAGTCGTGTTCGAGGTCGGTGGGCATGACTGCTTCGGCGCCATAGACCATGTAGAAGGGAGTGAATCCCGTCGACCTATTGACCGAGGTGCGGATTCCCGGATAGCGGAGGGAGCTCTTGACCCGGCATCCGGTGCGCTCGAGTGGTACCCAGGTCGCGGCTTCAGGCCGTGGAGGATGCTTTGGTTGGCTCGTTCCGCTGGCCATTGGATTCGGTGTCTGCGACGAGGTCGAGCGGATGTGGTGCTCTTCGCAAATTCGGCCATTGCTCCCTTGGCGAAGTTTGCCGTTGTCCGTGATGATGCTGTTGGGGAACCCGTGGCGGTATATGAGCTCGTAGGAACTTAGTGGCGGTCTTCCCGTCGCATTTCCGGACTTGGCCTCTACCCGCCGTGAATTTGTCGTGGCGACCAGCGGTGGGTGTATCGGAGGGCCTTCTTGAAGGGCCTACCATGTCCATGCCCCACGGCGAATGGCGGTGATGGGGATTGTTTTGGCGCCGAGCTCGATGCGTGCGTCTGATTGGCGTGCCGGCACCGGCGCATCGCTGGGCGATGTCGGCGTCGGCGTGTGCGGTGGGCCAATAGAAGCCGTGTCGCATAGTCTTGGCGACCGAGGAAGCGGCGGCGTGGTGGCGCGATCGCTGAGTGGATGTCGTGGAGGATTTTGCGTCCTTGACGGTTGGGCCATAGCGTTGGAACACGCCCGGTGAGCTGCGCTTGTGTAGCTCGCCGTCGATGATGGTGTAAGATTTGCATCGGCGATCATTCGAGCATTTGTTTCGTCTGCTGGCGGTGCGGTTTCGGGTGGCGATGTAGGGCTTGGTCAATCGTGCGGCTCGGTGATGAGTGCGACCAAGGCTGCCTCTGGTTGGGCGGGACTCCTATGTCGATCTCCTTGAGAGACCGATGGCGTGAAGATTGTCGAGGAACACGCCGACGGGTGGTGCGGTCGAGCCGACCCGATGCGAGAGAGTCGGCCTCCTCGTTTTCCTCCTGTCGATCCACTCGGCGGAGTAGCGTGAAGTGGCGCCCACCTTGTCCACCTCTTGGCGATGCGCCGCCATGGTGGGGAGAGCGTCGCGGTGCGGCGACTTGCCCTGCACGAGGTCGGTCTCCGTAGCATCGAAGGCGATTGGCGCTCATCTCCTTGCGGCTCGTATGCGTGGAGTAGGGCCTCGTATTCAGCCATGTTGTTGGTGCGGGCGTGAATTGGCGGAGGATGTAGCGGAGCTTGTCGCCTTTGGTGAGGTCGGCACTATCCCGCTCTGCGCCGTCCGCGTTCTTGGACCCGTCGAAGTGCAAGCTCGGTAATGGAAGTACGGCGGCTTCTCTGCTGCTGGGCCTCTTCCCGGTCGGCGGAAAGTCTGCCGATGCACTGCGACTTAATCGCCCGCCGTGGCTCGTATTTAATGTTGTGGGCCGATCTCGGCGGCCCACTTGGCGACCCGCCGGTCGCCTCGTGATTCGAATGATATCTTGTAGTGGTCTGAGAGGCGACCGTGATCGGGTGCTCCGAAAGTAGTCTTGGCGGCGCCCGCTGAGCCTGAAGACCGCGTATACCAGTTTTGGTGCTGTGGGTATCGCTGGCGCGACTCGGTGAGGACCTCGCTGATGTAGTACACGGCGCTGGACGGGCGCTCCTTTCCTTCCTCACGGTCGTTCGGCGACCATTACGGCCGACGACGGCTGGGCGCGCGGCGTAAACCAGCATAGGCTCTTTGTCGGCTGGTGCGGCGAGTAGAGGTGCGGCGAGTAGCACCTTTTAAGGTCGCGGGCGCGTCGTCCGCCTCCTTGTCCCCTGGAAGGTGGGGTTCTTGCGTCAGGCGGTATAGGGCATCGCCTTTTCGCCCGGCGAGGATGAAGCGGCGAGAGCCGCTACGCCCGGTCAGCTTCGGGCGTCGCGCGAGCACTCGGGTTTGCCGAGCAGGCGATCGTGTCGATCTTCGTTGGGTTCGCCTCGATCCCTCGTTTGGAGCAGCGTACCCGATAGTTGCCGTGGGTACACGAAGTGCGCTTGCCAGATTGAGCTTTATCTTGTACCTTCGCAGATTGGCGAAGGTCTCCGCTAGGTCGGCGGTAGGTCGCCTTGGCGGCGGATTTCACGACCACGTCGTCGATGTAGCGTGGATGTTGCGGCCAATTTGACTCGCGAGGCATTCTTGCATGCACCGCTGGTAGGTTGCTCCGGCGTTCTTGAGGCGAAGGTCATGGCGGTAGCGAAGGCTCGAATGGCGTGATGAACGCCGTCTTCTCCTCTCCTCGACAGCCATTTTGATCTGGTTATACCCGAGTAGGCGTCGAGAAACACGACTCGAACCAGCGGTGGAATCGATTATCGATCGATCCGGGAGGACGACGCTCCTTTGGGCGGTATTCAGTTTGTGTAGTCGATACACATTCTCCAGGTCCCGTTCTTTTTCTCGACCAAGACTGGGTTTGCCAGCTGTGGCATCCCGCAAAACCACTACTAGAAAATCGCGTTGAATTTGTGCATCGCATCGTCATCATCATGCATTGTTTGCCAAAACTATGTTTGCAAAGCCCGTGTTGTTTTCTAAAACGCCCCATCTTATTCAAACGCCAAAACTCCGGGTCTCCGGATTATTTTGTTTTGTTGCTATCGGGTTTCAAACGGCCCAATTCAATTAAATAAAATATTTAATTATTTTTGCGGGGGCAGTCGAACGGGCCGTTCCGACCCAAACGACCACCCCCTGGAAATATAAAACGGCCCAACCTGTCCCACCCTAAATCCTAGAGCTACCTAAAAATCTACCCACCCCTACCTGGCCACATCACCCCACCCAATCTCCTAGTGCCACCTCACCCTCCTCCTCTCCCCCCAACCAATGCCCTTTTGCCACCTAGACTAGACCCAACCTCATCTCCCCCTCTCTCTCCTCTCTCTCACCCCCACTCTCCCACCAACCTGCCAACCCACCCAGTCAACGCCGGCCACACAGCCGAGCCAACCCCCTTTGGAACGCCTTGCACCCCCTCACCCCTCCCCGCCTGTGGGTCCCGCCAGCACGCCGCCTTGCCAGATCTCCCGGACCCGGTCCACGCCTGCGCCGCTGGGGCCCGCCGACCACACCTGTCCCCGCGCCTGCCAGGACCCGACCCCGCGCCCCCTGCTATCTTCTTCCTCCTCGCACGTCTCACAGCCGCCCACCGCCTGGCTCATCTCCGCTCCGCAGCAGGCCAGCTCGGCCTCAACGCGCTCCCTCTCTCGGCTTCCTTGCGCGCCTCTCCCGTCGCTTCGCCCTCGCTCTGCTGCCAGCCTCGCCGCCTCGCCGCCTCCTCGCGAGCCGCCAGCCTGCCGCCCGGCCTCCCTCACGCCTCCGCGCCCGCGCCTCCCCGAGCAGCCACCCCGCGAGCCCGCGCTTCCTTCCCGCCGTCGCTGCGAGCGGCGCCGCCCGCCTGTGAGCCGCCTCCCTCGCGCCGTCTCCGCCCGCCTCCCGCATCGCCGTGCCCGAGCCCAGCGCCGTCCCCTCAAGCTCGCCAAGCCCCAGCCCCGGCCTCCGCGGCCAGCTGCAAGCCCTCCAGTAAGCTCGCGACCCGCGCCGTCCCTCCTCCGCTCAACCGCCCGCTGGCGGCGCCACGCCACCCTCGCTCGCTCCGCCGCCTGGCGCGCCGTCGCCCGCGACCACGCCTCGCCCGAGCGAGCAGCCCGCGCCGTCTGCCCGTCCGCGCCCGGCTCCTGCGCAGCGTTCACCGTCGGTCCAAACCGCCGTTCGTCCTCGAGCCCGTGCGTGTCGCCGCTTCCCTGCGTCGGATGCTCGTCTGTGCCGCCAGGATCGGCCAGGATCTGCAGCGTACCAAGTCCGGCCCCTCGCGAGACGCCAAGCTCCCTTCGTGGACCCTGAGGCCGAGCCCTCGATCGACAAGATCTGCCTCGGACGCCGAAACCCCGACCCAAACCGCAAGACCGTCTCATCACAAGAGCCCCGATGACCTTTGTCACCAAGATCCGCATCGCTGCGTGGTAGTCGACCAATAAGGGAGGTGGAACCCGATGGGGCCGGTACCAACAAGATCTTCCCCCGGATGCCACGTCGAGAACCCGGATGCGACAAGTACTTCCTCGAGGACCCGACAAGATACGTACAACGACAAGAACGCCCGACCAGGCGGACCCAATGCGCCTTGAACCAAGTACTTCCTCGTGCACGCCAAGGTCTACCTCACGGACGCGAGAGCTTCCCAAACGCCATGACCGTCGACATGACCCCAAGTCCCGCACCGGATGCTTGAGACCCTAACCCCGAGTCCGAGAGCGATTCCGCCAAGATCGACTCGATGGCGCAGAACCGCAAAACCCATAGCGACAAACGACAACAACCAGGGCGGTACCGATGCTGACGCCAGGCCAAGTACTCCTTCTGATGCCGAGACCCCGAACCCGGAGGCGATCCCGCCAAGGCGTGAACCACGGACCACGAGGCGACCCCGAACCCCGGAACCCTAACAAGATCGCCAAACCCTAAATGTGTGACTCTTTTCCTCGATACCCTATTTTATAATATGATAACAACTTGTTGCACATTTAATTGTCATCTCGCATGCATCTCATTGGTTTGGGGGCCTTATGCCGATTCACCTAATAATTAAATATGGGGCCCATATGCGGGCAAATCTAGTCTCATATTGGCCTCATCTAAATTTGTGTAGCGAACCCGGTGCTATCTTTTGCCATGTTAATACAACATTTAAATTGCGGGGGTTCTAACCAACTTGAACCATCTAATTAATTGTCGGGACCCCGGTTCCACTTAACATGACCTAATTGCATCGCATCTTTGCCATGCCATGCATCATACATGCATCATGCCGATCTTCCGCCGTTGTATTAAATATTGCACCCGGTGTTTCTTCTAGTGTTTTGCTTCTTCGCGGATAAGGCCGTTGAGTTGATGTGAGCTTCGCCCCGTTCTTCTGTCGAACCTTCGGCAATGTTTTCAGGCGAGCATCTCCCTCTTTCTACCTATCTTACTTTTATAGTATTTACTTCCCTCCTGTTGATCTATTGCTACCTGTGTTGCGATGCTTTAGTTTCCGTACCTGTGATATACCGTGCAGCCCTATATTGCCTTGGACACATCCTAATACCTGTTGTTTGGTAGATAGTTGGACTTGCGCGTCGTAGTTGCTTGCTCAAGTACCGATGTGTGTCGTCATATGCCACAGTTGCTGATGTATTGCCGCATGTTGATGTTGCAGATGATTCTAGTTTTACTTATCGTCACTTTAATTTCTGTTTAACAACTAAAATTGAAATAAGCAGAGGCATCGGTGGGTGATAGATAATATTTGGTTTAACGCCCACTTGTGTCCGTAAGACCCGAGTACTTGATACTGTTCCTTGATTTTATGCGCTATCCACATCCGGGAGGTATATGGGACCCCTGAGCGAGCTTGATTGATCTTATTTCTTGGGGCCACAAACTAGTTTGAGGTTTTATTTACGATCTGTACTTATGCCATGTTTCTTTGCTTTATTTACGATTGTGCGAGTGCACACCTTTATCTGTTAGGATCGGGACACGATTCCGCGGTGTCGACAAGCCCGTTTGGGGTTCCCGTCGTTCACCAGTATACCCAGCACCTTGAGGCCGTCGAGCTTGCTTACTCCGTTATGGATTCTACTTAAGGTGGCCCGTGAAATATTTCGAATCCTGTGATTGTTATCGTGAAAGCCTCGTTGGGTTTTGTTTTGGTTTTCGAGGTTGATCGGCGTGTGTTGCTATTGGTGCACCCGGCGGGTAAAACTTTACGAAAGCCGTGTCAGCGGATATGGGCGACTTGGAGCCTGATATCTCGATCATAGACAAGCATAACTAAAGTTTACTGCTATAAATTTGACTTATAATGACTAGTAATCAGCTTCACTATAATGGAATGGCTAATTAATACTGCCCACAATTGCTTGTTGGTTGTCGCTTGCGACAAATGTATTTGACTAGTAAGTATTGCAACTTCTAGCGGAATGGCTGAATAAAAGTACCAACAAGCTGCTGGGTTTATGGGATATCTCATGCTATTCATATCGATTAGTAATTGCTGCAACTACAACGGAATGATTAACTAAAAGTGCCTTGCTTTCTTTCTCGGGCGAATATCTAAACCTGACTAGTAAAGGGCCACAACTTCTGGCGAATAAATAAAGCGCCAAGCGTGTGAGTTCCTCGGTTGACTTCCTCGTTTGGTCTCGAGAAACACCAGATGGGTTTGATTGGTGTTAGCTTCAGTTGGATCCGGATAGGTCATTCTCACCCCTCGATAACCGCCAGGTTGTATCGAGTCTCTATAGGTTGTTTAGTGCATCTGCCGCTGCGCTTGATCCACCATACCTATGTAGGCGAGGACGCTCAATTCTAGCCTCGCCGTGTCTTGGCCTCGATCTTGGCGCTCCTTCTTTGTTTTCTGCTTTGCCCTTTGTCGGCACCTTTTGTCAAGCAGGTTTTGAGATCGGCGCCGTTAGCGAGGTTACCCTTCGGCTTGGCACAGGCAGGGTTATGGGCGCCATTGGTTATTCTTCAGGCTCTTAGCCCCATTTGCTTCTTGTCCGTAGTTGGGCACTTTCTCGTTTTCAAGGTGATTTGGATCTTTGTATATTATATCTGTATTCTTGACTCATGGAGTCGATGTTATATATATCTGCTACATGGGTCCCATCGAGGACTGTTGTGTAATGTTATTACTTCGTTTTCCACCCTACGAAAGTGCTGGTGAGCACCTTTGAATCGTTTCTGCGGGTTTGGCGAATTTTGCTCAAACTTGCATAGGTCCGATCGAGGGTGTTCTGAGTGGTATCGAGCTCGTGGTTGCGATACCCCACAAGTCCAGCCTGTAGGATAACCTAGCTAACGGCCGAAGTAGAGTGTCAAAACTATTTTGAAAAATCGGTGGGATAGTTCTGGCTAGGTCTGATTTTACTCCTTACCCCTCTGCTGTTCCCCTCTTATCCCTACGTGTTTTGAATCCGCTCTCGTCTCTTTCTTCGAGTCCAGGAATTCTCGTGGTTGGGTTTCCGTCGTAGCTTTAGGGTTTCGCTTCCTTCTTCGACGACGGTGTTGCTACATCTGGTCTTCATGCGATCCGAGGAACCCTTCGTCTGTGGTGCCGTCCTTAGTTCTTTGTTTGTGCCTTCCGTGTTTTTCCGAGCGACGACATCATCTCCGCTCCGTCAGGCGCACCCCTTTGTTTCGAACCTCGCTTGTCGAGATCTGATCGATTCGAGAATGGATGCACGTTCTTCTACTGATTGTGCAGAGTAATAGTTTGGGTGCGTGATGGATTGGCCCCCATGCCGACTACTCACTCTATTTGCTCGCGTACATTGAAGTGGACGAGAATGCATCGGTTCCGTTTTCCCATCTAAGTTAGGGGTGGCTTTATTTGTTGATACCTCTATCTTCGTCCTTTGTTCTCCGGAGTGTTCTCTCGACGATCAGGAACAACGATCCTTGTTAGTGGTGTCGCGAGGATCTACACGAAGCGAGAAGACGCAGGTCTCCGACCTTTCCTTCCGGTACCATGAGTCGGATCTCGAGGGCGAGATCCCTTGTTAGTGGTGTCGAATTGTGGCATCCCGCAAAACCACTACTAGAAAATCGCGTTGAATTTGTGCATCGCATCGTCATCATCATGCATTGTTTGCCAAAACTATGTTTGCAAAGCCCGTGTTGTTTTCTAAAACGCCCCATCTTATTCAAACGCCAAAACTCCGGGTCTCCGGATTATTTTGTTTTGTTGCTATCGGGTTTCAAACGGCCCAATTCAATTAAATAAAATATTTAATTATTTTTGCGGGGGCAGTCGAACGGGCCGTTCCGACCCAAACGACCACCCCCTGGAAATATAAAACGGCCCAACCTGTCCCACCCTAAATCCTAGAGCTACCTAAAAATCTACCCACCCTACACAGCACATCACCCACCCAATCTCCTAGTGCCACCTCACCCTCCTCCTCTCCCCCCAACCAATGCCCTTTTGCCACCTAGACTAGACCCAACCTCATCTCCCCCTCTCTCTCCTCGCTCTCACCCCCACTCTCCCACCAACCTGCCAACCCACCCAGTCAACGTCGGCCACACAGCCGAGCCAACCCCCCCATTGGAACCGCACTTGCCACCCTCACCTGCCTGTGGGTCCCGCCACGAGCACGCCCACCTTGGATCTCCCGGACCAGTCCACGCTGCGCCTGGGCCCGCCAACCACACCTGTCCCCGCGCCTGCCAGGACCCGACCCCGCGCCCCCTGCTATCTTCTTCCTCCTCGCACGTTCGCAGCCGCCCACCGCCTGGCTCATCTCCGCTCCGCAGCAGGCCAGCTCGCCGCGCGCAGCCGCGCTCCCTCTCCTCTCCGGCTTCCGCCTTCCTCCTCCCGCTCGCCCTCGCTGCCTTCCTCGCCCGCTGCCCTCGCCCGGCCCCTCTCGAGGAGCCGCGCCTTAGCCTCTCGCCCCGGCCTCCCTCACGCCTCCGCGCCGCGCCTCCCCGAGCAGCCACCCTGAGCCGCCTCGCTTCCTTCCCTTCCCGCCGTCGCTGCGAGCGGCCAGACGCTGAGCCGCCTCCTCCGCCCGTCTCCGCCCGCCTCCCGCATCGCCGTGCCCGCGCCCGCCCAGCCGCCGTCCCCTCAAGCTCCAAGCCCGGGCCCGGCCTCCGCAGCCATTGCGCGAGCCCCTCGTAAGCTTCGCCGGCTGCCCGGTCCCTCCTCCGCGCTCAACCGCCGCTGCCGCGTCGGGCCACGCCACCCTCGCCGCTCGCTCGCCGCCCTGGCGGCCGCCGTCGCCGCGACCACGCCTCGCCAGGCGAGCCACGGCCGCCGTCTGCCCGTCTGGCTCCTGCAGCCGCGTTCACCGTCCCGGTCAACCGCCGTTCGTCCTCGAGCCCGTGCGTGTCGCCGCTGCTTCCCCTGCCGCGTCGGATGCCTGCTTTCGTCTGCCGCCAGATCGGCCAGATCTGCGGCGTACAAGTCCGCCCCTCGCGGGCGTAAGCTCCCTTCGTGGACCCTGAGGCCGAGCCCTCGATCGACAAGATCTGCCTCGGACGCCGAAACCCCGACCCAAACCGCAAGACCGTCTCATCACAAGAGCCCCGATGACCTTTGTCACCAAGATCCGCATCGCTGCGTGGTAGTCGACCAATAAGGGAGGTGGAACCCGATGGGGCGGTACCAACAAGATCTTCCCGGATGCCACGTCGAGAACCCGGATCGACAAGTACTTCCTCGAGGACCCGACAAGATCGTACAGCGACAAGAACGCCCCAGGCGCGGACCCAATCTTGCGACCCGAACCAAGTACTTCCTCGTGCGCCAAGGTCTACCTCACGGACGCCGAGAGCTTCCGAACGCCATGACCGTCGACATGACCCCAAGTCCCGCACCGGATGCGCCGAGACCCTAACCCCAGAGTCAGAAGACGATTCCGCCAAGATCGACTCATGGGCAGAAACAAGAGCTTAGCGACAAGAACGACAACAACCAGGACGGTACCGATGCCCGCCGGGCCAAGTACTCTTTACGATGCCGAGACCCCGAACCGAGGCCGATCCCGCCAAGGCCGTCGAACCACAGACCACGAGGCCGACCCGAACCCGGAACCTAACAAGATCGCCAAACCCTAAATGTGTGACTCTTTTCCTCGATACCCTATTTTATAATATGATAACAACTTGTTGCACATTTAATTGTCATCTCGCATGCATCTCATTGGTTTGGGGGCCTTATGCCGATTCACCTAATAATTAAATATGGGGCCCATATGCGGGCAAATCTAGTCTCATATTGGCCTCATCTAAATTTGTGTAGCGAACCCGGTGCTATCTTTTGCCATGTTAATACAACATTTAAATTGCGGGGGTTCTAACCAACTTGAACCATCTAATTAATTGTCGGGACCCCGGTTCCACTTAACATGACCTAATTGCATCGCATCTTTGCCATGCCATGCATCATACATGCATCATGCCGATCTTCCGCCGTTGTATTAAATATTGCACCCGGTGTTTCTTCTAGTGTTTTGCTTCTTCGGATAAGGCCGTTGAGTTGATGTGAGCTTCGCCCGTTCTTACATCGAACCTTGGCAATGTTTTCAAGCGAGCATCTCCTCTTTCTACCTATCTTACTTTTATAGTATTTACTTCCCTCTGTTGATCTATTGCTACCGTGTTGCGATGCTTTAGTTTCCGTGCACTGATATACCGTGCAGCCCTATATTGCCTTGGACACATCCTAATACATGTTGTTTGGTAGATAGTTGGACTTGCGTCGTAGTTGCTTGCTCAAGTACCGATGTGTGTCATATGCCACGATTCTTGATGTATTGCCGCATGTTGATGTTGCAGATGATTCTAGTTTTACTTATCGTCACTTTAATTTCTGTTTAACAACTAAAATTGAAATAAGCGGAGGCATCGGTGGGTGATAGATAATATTTGGTTTCGAGCCCACTTGTGTCTGTAAGACCCCGAGTACTTGATACTGTTCCTTGATTTTCGGCGCTATCCACATCCGGAGGTATATGGGACCCCTGAGCGAGCTTGATTCATCTTATTTCTTGGGGCCACAAACTAGTTTGAGGTTTTATTTACGATCCTGTACTTATGCCATGTTTCTTGCTTTATTTACGATTGTGCGAGGTCTCGCCTTTGCATCTTGTTAGGATCGGGACACGATTCCTCGGTGTCGACAAGCCCGTTTGGGGTTCCCGGTCGTTCACACCGTATACCCGGCACCTTGAGGCCGTCTCGGAGCTTGCTTACTCCGTTCGGATTCTACTTAAGGGTGGCCCCTGAAATATTTGAATCTGTGATTGTTCGATCGTGAAATCCTCGTTGGGTTTTGTTTTGGTTTTCCGAGGTTGATCGGCGTGTGTTGCTATTGGTGCACCCGGCCGGGTAAAACTTTCGAAAGCCGTGTCCGCGGATATGGACGACTTGGAGCGATATCTCGATCATAGACAAGCATAACTAAAGTTTACTGCTATAAATTTGACTTATAATGACTAGTAATCAGCTTCACTATAATGGAATGGCTAATTAATACTGCCCACAATTGCTTGTTGGTTGTCGCTTCGACAAATGTATTTGACTAGTAAGTATTGCAACTACTAGCGGAATGGCTGAATAAAAGTACCAACAACTGCTTTGGGTTTTATGGGATATCTCATGCTATTCATATCGATTAGTAATTGCTGCAACTATAACGGAATGATTAACTAAAAGTGCCTTGCTTTCTTTCTCGGGACGAATATCTAAACACGACTAGTAAAGGCCACAACTACAACTGAATAAATAAAACGCCAACCGTGTGAGTTCCTCGGTTGACTTCCTCGTTTGCTCTCGAGGGAAACACCGGGATGGGTTTGATTGGTGTTAGCTTCAGTTGGATCCGGATAGGTCATTCTCACCCCTCGATAACCGCCGTTGTATCGAGTCTCTATAGGTTGTTTAGTGCATCTTTGCCGCTTGATCCACCATACCTATGTGAGGCGCCGAATTCTAGCCTCGGTGTCTTGGCCTCGATCTTGGCGCTCCTTCTTTGTTTTACGCTTTGCCCTTTTGGCACCCCTTTTGTCAAGCAGGTTTTGAGATCGGCGCCGTTAGCGAGGTTACCCTTCCGCTTGGCCTGGGGGTTATGGGCGCCATTGGTTATTCTTCAGGGCTCTTAGCCCCATTTGCTTCTTGTCCGTAGCTGGACGCACTATCGTTTTCAAGGTGATTTGGATCTTTGTATATTATATCTGTATTCTTGACTCATGGAGTCGCTGTTATATATATCTGTTCTGTGGGTCCCATCGAGGACTGTTGTGTAATGTTATTACTTCGTTTTCCACCCGCACGAAAGTGCCTGGTGGGCACCTTTGAATCGTTTCTATGCGGGTTTGGCGAATTTTGCTCAAACTTGCATAGGTCCGATTCTGAGGGTGTTACACCAGCCACTTGGAGTATTTGATTGGCCGGATGAAGCCGGCAGCGAGTAGACGCTGCACTTCCTCGGCGATTGCCCAACGGCGTTCTTCGTTGAAGGGCCATAGCGACTGCTTGACGGGTCGCACTTTGGGGTCGGCGTTTAATTTGTGCTCAGCGAGCTCCCTAGGGACACCAGGCATGTCGGAGGGTTTCCATGCGAAGATGTCCCTGTTCTCACGGAGGAACTCGATGAGCGCGCCTTCCTATGCTGGGCTCATGCCTGTCCCGATCGTCACCGTCTGGCTGGAGTCGCCTGGGACCATCTCAACGGTGCGAGTGTGCGTCGTAGCCTCAAAGGTTGAGGTGTTTGCGCCCTCTGAGTTTGGCTTCTTGAGTATCGTGGGGTCGTCATTGTTAACCCCGCTCGCGTATTTGGCGAGCTCGTCAGCGTGATTAGTTTACGCGCGATGACGGCGTCGGCGGTTCGGCTCCTTTGGCCTCGCATTCGGCGGCCATGTCGAGTCGCCGTTGATGGTGATGACGCGCCGCCCGGGGAGTTTCATCGCGTTATGCAGCGTGGTGAAGCGCCGCCATGAATTTGGCGAACGCTGGCGCCCTAGGACGTGATGGTAAGGCTGTCGAATGGCACCAGCTCGAAGACGATCCGCTCGGTGCGAAAGTTTGCCGGGGTACCGAAGGTGACGGGTAGCGTGACCTTGCCGATCGGGTACGCCTTCCGACCGGAGACGATGCCGTGGAACGTGGTGTGGGTGGTCTCGATCATCGACTGCGGGAGCCGCAACCGCCTGAAGGTGTCGAGGTAGAGGATGTTGATGGAGCTGCCGCCGTCCATTAGTGTCTTGGGGAGCCAGTAGTCGCCAACCTTGGGCTTGACCACCAAGGCGACTCGTCACGGTACTCGATGCGTGGCGAGTGGTCTTGCGGCTCGGTGATGGGCTGTTCGACCAGTTGAGAAGCGGGGGCGTCTGTTTGGGCCACGCGTTGGCGGCGGCAGCGCGATGACCTTCTTCGCGCCGTGTTGAAGCCTGTGAAGGTGTGGAGCGAGCGGCTACTTTGCGAATTTTCCGCCGTTTGGCGGGTCGTTGTCGGTGTCTTCCGGCGTGCGTGCCTTCTCGATCTCCACGAGGGTATGGCGGTCGGCGGTGGTGTGCGTGGCGGGCTTTCCTTCCTGCTGTAAACGCACATGGTTGGTTAAGGAGGGCGCGGGATCGAACCTTGGCTTGTTCTTGTAGTTCCCGCCGTCGTCGTTGCCCTCCGTCGCGGTAGCTCTTGGGGTCGCGTTATGCGTGCCCAGCGTTAGCGGCAAGTCGACTCGCCCGTCGTTCTGGCGCTTGCACGTGAGGCGGGTGCCGCCAGTGTAGATCGGTTCGGCGGCGCCCGTCGTTGCCGCCCGTCTGGCGTTGCCCTCGGACGTCGTCGGCGTCTTGGTTGGGATCCTCCTCGGCGTACCGTTTGGCGATCTCGAGGAGGTCGGGGATGTTGTCGAGTGTGCGGGCGTGTCGCTTGAGCTTGGCGACTAGAGGCTCGTAGCGGCACGAGGTCTTGAAGCAATGGATCGCGGTGTCGGGTGGATGCCGACGCGTTGTACCGAGCTCTTGCCACCGTTGGACCCGATTGCGGGTCGACTCGCGGGTCCCTGGACGCGCTCGGTCCTCGATGGTGGTGGCGCGAGTGTAGGAGCACTCGAAGTGCACCGAAGGCGTCTCGCATTTCCTCACGAGTCGATCTTGTCACGGGGGCGTGTTGATCCATTGCTGCACGTCCCTCCATCATCGATGGGAGGTAGCAGGCGGTAGGTCAGTGTGACCCGCGATCCCCATTGCCATGAGGTATGTGTCGAGCCAGACCGCGGGGTCGTACGAGGAGTCGTATTTTTCTATCTCCTTTGGCGCCTTGAAGTTCGGTGGGTACTTTTCGCCTCGGATCATTGGTCCGAAGCACTTAGGCCCTAGTCGACTGAGCGACCCCATGGGCTCGCCATCGCGGCGAGTAGTTAGGGTGTGCCGCAAGTCGTCGGGCTGGCGTGCGCGCCAGTTTTGGTTGTTGATGATGTGAGTGCGGGCGTCGATCGGTTCTCCGTTAGCGGCGACGAAGTTGGTCGCTGGCCTGGGATCGTTGGTGGAGAGTGCCGCGTTCGCGGGTCGGCGTTGGAGCTGCAGTGGCTCTGGTGGCGGGCAATTGAGGGTGTTTGCCACCGCTGGACGGCCGCTTGAGGCCGCCCTGCTTCCCGAGGAGCGCGAGTACACTCGCCCTTGCGAGTCGGCGCCCGCTCTTTGCTGCTCCACGGCCTTTGCGAGTAGGGCCCTGACGTACTGGATTTGTAAGGCGCCGTCGCCGGTGGCCGTGATGCTATCGGCTGCTGCTCGGCCTGCCACGAGGTTGTCCATCGGGGTGGAGAACAGTGGGAGGCCGTTAGCGTCTCGCTCCCGTGAGGAGACGACTATCCGCGGCTGGTCCACAGGAGGTGCGGTTGGGTGGTGGGGCTCCCATCGCCGTCGATCTGGCGGCGGTGCTTCCTCTGTGGCGCGTTCTCGCGATCGCGCGCTCGGCTATCGAGCGGGTCGTTGCGTCGTCGAAGTTCAGGGCGCGCCCCTGAACGGTGGGGTTCAGGCGTGACCTGATCCGCTGCTGGTGGTAGCGTGACAGTTCCTGCGCTGTCACCTGCTCGAGGCGAAATTTTTCGCGCTCGGCCTGCTCTTTGCGTACTGCCTCCGCCAATTTCAGGCGGAGTTCCTCGACCTCCGTCGCCGTGGCGTTAGGAGGGATCGGGGTGGAGAAAGGGTCCTCCGGCGGATCGGTGCCGGTGGCCATGTAGGTCGCGGCATGGAGACTGGTTCCGTCGTGGAGGTCGGCGGAGTTTTCCGACCCGGAGTCGAATTCGAAGATCCCGAGGATGGAGGGGTCCTCGAAATCTCCCGCGTTGGAGACAGCGATGGAGCCAGCGGATGAGGCCGGTGATGGATCCGGCGAGTGACACCGGGTCGCCGAGTCGGCGTCGTCGGTGAGGCGTCTTCTGCGGCGGCTGAGTTCTCGGCCACGTTCGTGGGCGAGTTGTACTTTCGAGGCGGTGGATCGTGCGGACTGGCTCTCGAGCCGATCGGCGTGGTGGCGACTTCGCGGATGCGAGCCGAGTCCTCCGAGGTGATGGCGTCGGTGAGGCCGGCGAGGCTGATCGTGCCGATTGGCGGGATCACGCGTAATGTGACGGTCGCGCCGGGCGTAGCTGCTAGGCAAGATCTGGAGCATCTCGCCGATCGCTATCATACGGCGGTGGCGGCCGTCGTTGATGGGCAGATTGGATCTCGCCGCAGAACACCGGCCCGACCGCCAGGCCCACGGTGGGCGCCAGCATGGGAATGACCACGGCGAATCTGCAATCGGCGGTAGTAGTAGAACGAGGGCAAGGGCGTTGACCATCTGCGGTGCGAGATGAGGCAAAGACACGAGGTTTTACCCAGTTCGGCCCCGGAGGGTAAAGACCTACTCTGCTAGATTGTATTATGGAGGTGTTTACAATGGGCGAACTTCGGCGACTAGGCGGCGAGTTGCTTGGGTGTATGAGGAACGTGTCTCTACTCATCCCATAGGGGTTTATATAGGCTCACCTCCCTAGGGTTTACATATCTCAACCGATTCGGTTACAACTTGTAATCATTTAACCTAGACCATTGGGCCTATCTGCCGCTTTGGGCCTTCAACTTCGATCTGATACCTTGCTGGGCTTTGGTCCACTCGCCGTTCTGCAGGCCCACTCGCCAGCCCTTGGACCAGTCGGAAACGTCCAGCTGGGTATACCCCAATAGGCGTATCCCCATCACTTACCCTCTAGCTAAACCCTACCCCCTAATCACCATACCCCACCAAACCCTAAACCCTACCCCCTCTTTAAACCATCCCCATCCTTGCATGATTATGTGGACATGCACAAGCCCTAAACCCCCCCTCTCTCGGCCTCTCTCTCACCTAGCTAGCCCCATCATACCACCTAGCTAACCACCCCACACAAAAACCCTAGCCGAGCCATGCCTCTCTCTCTCTCTCTCGGCCCCTCCTCTCTCTACCATGCCTGCCCCACCTGCCCACCCTCTCCCTGGCCCCACCCCCAGCTCTCTCTCTCTCTCTCTCTCTCTTTCCACCAAACCCTAAGACCAACCCTTGCCAAGCCCAACCCTAGACCCGAGCCTACCCCCTCTCCTTTCTCTCTCTTTTCTCTCCCTGCCTGTGGCCCCAGCCGAGCCTGCCCCTGGCCCCGCCATGACCACTGCCCACTGGCACCTCCCCCCAGTGCACAGGCGTCCATGCCGAGCACGTGAGGAAGGAGAGCAAAAAGGTGGCCGAAGCCACCTTCCCCTCCCCCACGCCAACCACCTCACCCCCTGTCCTTATCTACCCCTCCCCAACCCTCTGGCCTCTCCCAGATCTCCCCTAGGGCCCTGCCCTCTTCCCCTCTCTCCGTCGCCACATCTAACCACCGGCGACGTCCACCGTCGGCCCCTTCCTCCCCATACTCTGCCAGCCGGTGGCGTGACGTTTAGGGTTGTCGAGGAAGACCACGAGGGCCCCTGCACCACCCCTGTACCCGCAGACGCGAAGGAGAGGGACCAGGCGCCCAGGAACGTCGACGCCCCGACGCAAACCCTAGCTCGCCCGACCCCTGCCTCGTCGCCGATCTGCTGCGCCTCCACCCGATCCAGCCACACCATCGGCCTCGCGGTAAGCCCCTGATCCTCCCAGACATGCTCCTGCCTGTTCGCGCTTCCTGTCGGCGGCGGGCGATCCGTCGAGTACACTGCGTGCACCGGCGAGCGCGCGCCAGCCTGTCCGCTTGCGTCTCGCGGAGGCCTTAGCTAGCCGCGCCCCCTCCTCCTGTCACCTAGCCCGAGCCACCGCAGCGGCAGCCGCCTCTGTGCGCACGCCCGAGAACCGCGTTCGATCCCCACCCCCGCTCACATCACGCGGCCGTCCACGAGCGGAAGAAAAACGATGCAGCGTTGGCACTTTGCACTTAACCCCTTGCCCTTTTGCGCTCAACGCGATCCCCGACCCCTATGCGTGTCTCGGGTTTTGCAAAAGGCTCTCGACTTTAGTTGCAATCGACCCGATCCCTCCCTTTGTCTGTCGGCGTGTTGGGTCCAGTCAGCCTGGCCCCACCGTCGTGGCGATGGCTAGGTCTGCTGGGTACCAAAAGATTTTCTGTTTCCTGTTTAAATCAAATCTTTTCAAATTAAATTAAATTCAAATTTTAATTACATTTTCAAATAACTTTAAAATTATAAATCCAAATTTAACATATAATATATGTTTTGAATCAAAAAATGTGAGGAATTCAAATATGCCATTCAAAATATTATTTGGACACTTTAAATTTCAAGTTTAACTAAATTACCACAAAATGCCCCTGGACCTTAATAAATTAATAACTTTTGTTTTATAACTCCGAATTTGACAAATGATATGTCTAAAATGATCAGCTCGACGAGACCTTTCTGTTTATGCTATCCATGACTTAAATTGCAGCATGCATCATATAAAAATATAGTGTACAGCAACTATCATGACAATAAAATGTGATCAAAACCCAATAAAATGTTATTTCTTGTATTCTACACCTCACCCATGCCATGCTACATTATTGCCATGCAACTTGTGCATCATTCATCATGGCATGAGTGTTTGCTTGTCGCATTTTATTCATATGATTGCGCTCTTTATTTATGTTGGCCCTTGTTTGTTTGGTTCTTCTTCGAATAGACGCTGAGCAGGGGATATATCAAGAGAACTAGGAGCACTACCAGATCCGTCTCTCGCTCAACTGAGGTTGTGCAAGCACTACCACATGCTTGCATACATACAGTACCTATTGCCGCTATCTTATTCTTGCATCATTGAGTCGCGATTGCATTAAACTGAATCCCAAGTAATGCATAGCCTTACTTTTATACCCCACCAAGCTTGTTCCCCCATCCCATGAGCCATTACTGCAGGAGTTGTTTGAGCCATGCGAGTCGTAGAACAGCATGTGTAGGGTATGTGAGTGTCTGTTGAATAACGAGGTACCTAAAACAACTTAACTCGAGTAGTAATGGGATAACTAATGAAAGTGGCACCGTGAGCAACATCTGCTATTTGGTTTTTCCTGCTCACTTGTGTCCTGTAAGACCCGAGTACTTGATTCTGTTCCAAGAATATTCGCTATCCACATCCGGAGGCTTATGGGACCCCCGAGCCGAGCTTGATTCATTCTTATTTCTTGGGGCCACAAACTAGTTTGAGGTTTTATTTACTATCCTGTACTTATGCCATGCTTTACCGCTTTATTATGATTGTGCGAGGAGCACTCATCTTTAGGATCGTGGCACGATTCCGGTATCGACAAGCTCAGTTTTGGGTTCCCGATCGTTCTGACCGTCCCCACAACCTTGAGTCCGTCTCGGCCGGTTTTGTTATGGTCTACTTTAAGGGTGGCCTCGAAATAATTCTCAATCTGTGATTGCTTTGTCGTGAAGGCCTCGTTGGGTTTTGATTTGGTTTTTCCGAGGTTGATCGAGTGTGTGTTGCTATTTGTGCACCCCTGCAGGGTAAAACTTTCTGAAAGCCGTGTCCGCGGTTATGGACGACTTGGAGCACAGTTTCTCGATCATAGACAAGCATAACTAAAGTACCGCTTTAATCTGACTAAGTAATTTGACTAGTAAACAGTGCAACACTCATGGAATGGTTAATAAAATTGCCAACGGATGGGGGTTGTTAAATCCGCTTCCTCGTTGGTAAGCGAGGAGGAGGATGGATCTGATGAAATTACTGTTATAACTGTTGTCATTAATTCACGGACATCCGTCTATCTTTGGTTAGGCGGATGGTTAGCGAGTATCTATAGCACTGTTAGGGTTTATCTTTTGCTGCAATTAATTTGCGTCACCCCAGGTTGTGTCCCCTTTAGAGGCATTAAGACTTGCTGAGTACCCTTAGGGTCTCACACGATAAATTATTGGTTCAGATGAACAGGTACACTCGCAGGACGGATACTGGGTGGAAGAGGCTGATGATGTGGGCAACGATCGTTCGGTGTAGAGATTCCGGGAACGGGGATCCGTGAGATCTGTGGGCGGGATGTGCTTATTTCTGTGGCATCTTATGCCGATTTGCTTCTTATCCGTACTCGGACTTTGTTTTGCCGCTTCCGCTTGATACTCTGATGTGTGATGCATGAGGAAATATCCTAAAATATTATATCTATTAGGTCATTTGAATCTTGCCGTATGGCGTTGCTATATTTCCTTTCTTTCTAGATGGAATGGCTCTGATGTACTTTTGTATGGTGGCTTGCATACATACTCATTTGTGTATGTAGTTGATCCCTTCGCCGACACGCCGCGACAGGTCCCGATGAATTGGAAGTGGTTGGGACGGCCGAAAGGTCTACCCGTGAGTGGCTTTTGGGGCCCCACCGTACTATTTCAACCACTTCCGCTCATCCAGCTTGTATCTAGGGCGTAATTCACCGAGGTAGTTACAATTGGTATCGAGCCATCCCGACCTTCGTGGTCTCAACAAAACGGTCGTTGTCGATCTAGCAAATATTTTGGTAGTTATGTATACTAGGGAAAACAAAACGCGAGAGTAGGACTGCTTCCATTTTTCTTCTTACCCACCCACCCACCCTTTTCTGGTAAGGAAGTGCAACGTTTTCAATCCTCTTCTTAAAATTCAAACTAGGATTCACGTGTTCTGGGTTTCCGTAGTACCATAGGTTGTGTGTTTGTGTGTGTGTGTGTGTGTAATCCCTTGTCTATCTGTTGCATCCAAGTTGTTATCTAATCAGCCTTTGGTTATCAACTGTTGGTACATTCCATACCGACAGGCTTTTGCAAACCGACGCGATCTATCTGATTCATTGTATACGACGCAATCTGTCTTACTCTTTGTTATCCGACGTTATCTTGTTTGGGGGTGTTCGTTTCCGTAGTTACCAATCTTTAGGTTCAACGTAAGAAGAAGGGGGTTAGGATATGTGTTCCACTTATTCATGTGCGGAGTAATGATTTGAGTGCGGGATGGAGTCGCGACCATACCACTACTCTTATCATTCGCTTTTGTATATTGAATTGGTAGAGTCACTAATCTTGATTCGTTAAGTAATTTGCGCATCTATTGGTATTTTAATGCCGAAATTTGTGGAAAATTTTCTTTGATATATTTGTACCACACTCCTTTTCAAATGTGCGATATGCTTAATATCTTATAGGTGCTTTGAACTTTGTTGATATTTTAATATCATCTTAGTAATTTGTATCCTTTAATCTTGGTTAATTCCATCTTGGTACTATTTTGGATTATTATTATTCTCCATTATAGTAATCGACTTGTATTTTATATCAATCACAGGATGGCTCCACGCCTGCTCGATGAGGACATACCACTGAACTGGGCTCACTTGCATCAAACATCGCCAATGCTTTGGCAGCAATGCAGCAGAACCAACAACGCTTTGAGGAAAGTGTCAGGAGGAACGAGTTTGCTCCACTACCTCCACCTCCCAAGCGAGGAGACATCAAAAGCTTCCTGAAATTCAACCCTCGCCAGTTTGATGTTTCTGATCGACCACTGGATGCGGATGATTGGTTGCGTGAGATGTCAAGGCTACTCGAGACTGCTGATGTTCCGGAACAAGAGTGGGTAAAGTGTGCTACTCATCTTCTGAAGGGAGCTGCAGCTCTCTGGTGGGAGAATTACTTTAAGGCAAGCTGTACTGGTTTTCAGCCTACTTGGGAAAGGTTCACGGGAGCGTTCAAGGAGCAGTATCTGTCAGAAATTGTTATGGAGAGGATGAAGGAAGCTTTTCTCAACCTCAAGCAGGGAAACGATAATGTCAACACCTATATTAGGAACTTCATGAATCTTTCTCGTTATGGTGGCGATGAGATATCTGATGACAAGAAGAAGCAAAAGAGGTTCATGCAAGGGCTCAATGCATCGATCAAATATGCAATCACACATGCAAGGCCAGCATCTTTTCTGGAACTTCAGCACACAGCTCTGCAAGAGGAAGCAAGTAGGCAAGTGTTTGAGGAGTCCAAGAAACACAACCGTGATGCATCAAGCTCTTCAGCTATGGCAGCTCCTTCTAAGCGGCGTGTCTGGGTTCCTAACACCCCACCGCCTCCGGCTCCACCAAGACCTGCAAGTTACGCGTCAAGGCCACCAAACTTCACCACTGCGGCTCCCAGGGGCTACAACCACCACTACCCTGGAGCGCCTGGCGGAGTCCCTGGATACGTTGCTCCACGTCCACCTGGTGTTTGTTTCACATGTGGAGATCCTGGACATCTCAACTGGAACTGTCCGTTGAAAAACAAAGCTCTTCCTCCACCCCCGCCAAGATCTGCAGCAAGCTCTCCTTTGGTTCGTGCACCACCACCTCGGGCTCTCAACATCAACACTAAGCCAGGGTCTCGCTGTTTCGTGCCAATCGTATCAACGCCACTCAAGCCGAGCATGCACTGAGTTGTGATGGGTATGCTTTCCGTTAACTCACCCCTGACGAGTTTTGTTTGATTCGGTGCATCGCATTCTTTTGTTTCTCACAAGTTTGCAAATGAGAATGTGTTAACTCTGGATCCTCTCCTTAAGAATTTAATGGTCCTATCTCCTGGTTCAAACCTGAGGGCTGTTTATATCAGCCATGGCAATCAAATTGAGATTGGTGGCTATTCGTTCTCAGCGTCCTTAATTCTTCTGGGCAATTCTGACATTGATGTCATCTTGGGCATGGATTGGTTGACAGCAAATGCAACTGTGATTGATTGTCTTTGAACGCCGGTTTCTCAAGATTCACAAGGCCATATAGTCTTTTCTCCAAGTCGACTCTGCTGTCCACTTTTTCTCTTTGGCGGCTCGAATGATGATGCTATGAAAGCTATTCAGAGTGTACCGTGGTCTGTGAGTTCCCGATGTCTTTCCCAAGAGTTGCTTGTATGCCTCCGGATCGTGAGGTTGAGTTTGTAATTGAGCTTGAACCTGGAACGGCTCCTATCTCCAAACGGACTTATAAAATGGGTCCTTCTGAGTTGGCTGAACTCAAACGTCAACTTGATGAACAAGAGAAGTTGGTTTTCATTCAACACAGTACTTCTTCTTGGGTTAGCCCAACAATCTTTGTGAAGAAGCGTGACAGGACTGATAGACTTTGTGTTGACTATCGGGCTCTCAATGCTAAAACCATCAAGAATAAATATCCCCTCCCGCGGATTAATGATCTCTTCGATCAGCTAGCTGGATCTGTGGTGTTCTCTAAGATTGACTTGAGAAGTGGTTATCACCAAATCAAGATTCGCAAGGAAGATGTGCCCAAAACAGCTTTCACCACTCGCTATGGCCTGTATGAGTACACGGTCATGTCTTTCGGTCTCACCAACGCACCTGCTACCTTCTCGAGGCTAATGAACTCGGTTTTCATGGAGTACCTTGATAAGTTCGTGGTGGTCTATCTAGATGACATCCTAGTCTATTCCAAGTCAAAGGAAGAGCATGAAGAACACCTGCGGTGTGTCCTAAACAAGCTTCGTGAGAACCGCTTGTATGCAAAGTTCTCAAAGTGTGAGTTTTGGCTGCCTGAAGTAACCTATCTTGGCCATGTCATCTCTGCCAAGGGCATTGCAGTCAACCCGGAAACTGTGAAGACAACTGTTGAATGGCTTCCTCCTGTTAATGTCAAAGAAGTGCGGAGTTTTCTTGGTTTGGCTAGTTATTGCCGTCGCTTCGTTCAGAACTTCTCGAAGATAGCGAAGCCTCTTACCGATCTCCTCAAGAAAGGCAAGAAATATCTTTGGACTCCTGCATGTCAAGCAAGCTTTGAGACACTCAAAGAGAAGCTCACTTCCACACCAGTCTTGGTTCCTCCGGATACATCTAAGACTTTCCAGATATTCTGCGACGCCTCTTTGCAAGGATTGGGTGCGGTCCTTATGCAAGAGAAACAGGTGGTTGCTTATGCCTCTCGTCAGTTGAAGACGCATGAGATCAACTATCCTACACATGACCTCGAGCTCGCAGCAGTTGTCTTTGCTTTGAAGCTATGGAGGCACTACTTGCTTGGCAACCGCTAGAGATCTTTTCGACCACAAGAGTTTGAAGTATATCTTCACTCACCTGATCTCAACCTTCGGCAGAGGAGATGGATTGAAGCAATCAATGATTTTGATTTGACCATCAACTACACTCCGCAAAGCTAATGTCATGGCCGATGCTCTCACCGCAAAGCTTATGTCAACAACCTCATGATGGAAGAACAATGCCTCTCTTGTGCGAGGAATTCCGCCACTCAACTCGAAATTGTGGAACAAGGGCATCTCGAACCTTCCGGATACTCCTCTTGGAAGAAAAGATTCGCTCGTGCCTTGGTGATCCGCACACCAAAAAGATCATCTCTAAACTTGAGCTTCCGAAGTATGAGTCCTTCCATGTTGATGATCAAGGCACGCTTTTCTTTGAACACCGGATGTTTGTTCCGAACTACCCGGGTTTGAGAGAGCAAGTTCTCAAGGAGGCGCATGATTCGGTTCTTTCTATCCATCCTGGCAGCACAAAGATGTACATGGACTTGAAAACACAATATTGATGGCCTGGGTTGAAACGATATTGTGCCAAGTATGTCTCGGAGTGTGATGTCTGCCGCAGAGTGAAAGCTGTCCATCAGAAACCTTTCGGTCTTCTACAGCCATTGAAACCCCCGAAATGGAAATGGGAGAAAGTAGAGATGGATTTCATCACTGGCTTTCCAAGGTCGCAGAAGGGCAACAATGAAATCTTTGTTGTCATCGAAAGGCTTTCTAAAGTGGCTCATTTCTTCCCCATCAAGGAAACAATTTCTGGAATTCAGTTGGCTGAGCTCTATATCAACATAATTGTCTCTCTGTATGGGGTTCCGCTTGAGATCAGTTCAGACCGTGGGAGCATCTTCACTTCCAAGTTCTGGGAAAGTTTCCAAAATGCTTTGGGAACAAAGTTGAACTTCAGCACTGCTTACCACCCTCAGTCGCAAGGACAAGTTGAAAGGATCAATCAGATTCTGGAGGACATGCTTCGTGCTTGCGTTATCTCTTTTGGCATGAAGTGGGAGGAATGTCTTCCTTATGCTGAATTCTCTTACAACAACAGTTTCCAGAAAAGTCTAAAGATGGCACCATTTGAGGCTCTCTATGGTCGCAAGTGCAGAACTCCGATTGGTTGGTCAGGTGCAGGAGAAAGAATCTGGTTTGGCCCTGACATTGTAACTCAAGCGGAGGAGAAGGTGCATATCATTCTTGAAAACCTGAAGATTGCTCAAAGTCGTCAGAAGAGCAATTATGACAGAAGCACGGACATGGTGTATGCCCTGGTGATCTCGTTTACCTTCGTGTCACTCCCATGAGAGGCACACACCGCTTTGGCATCAAAGGAAAGCTGGCTCCTAGATACATCGGTCCTTTCAAGATTCGTGGTAGAAGGGAGAAGTTGCTTATGCCCTTGAGCTCCGGAAAACTCAAAGTCCATGATGTTTTCCACATCTCTCAGCTCAAGAAGTGCTTCAAAGATCCCGGCAGGACCGTGGATCATGAACTAATCGATCTCCAAGAAGACCTGTCTTATCAAGAACACCCCACAAAAATCCTTGAGACCGCAGAAAGAAGGACTCGCAACAAGTCCATCAAGTTCTGCAAGGTGCAGTGGTCACACCATTCTGTTGATGAAGCCACTTGGGAGCGTGAAGACGAACTCCGTGCCAACTATCCTACCCTCTTTGTGTCTTCTTCTTCTTCCTAGAATCTCGGGGCGAGATTCCTGTTTAGTGGGGGAGAGTTGTAGCATCCTAGTTGTCTAACACCTGTAATACTACTTGATCTAGTAATAAAATGGCTACTTCCTACATATAATTGTTGCATCATCATGTTATCATGCTCATGTCATCATGCCACCTTGCATTTGAGAATCATACATAACCCCTTTTGTTTTGGTTCTTATCTCATATGCATTATTATTGGTATTTGCCTCTTGATGTTGTATTTGGTTCTTGATATATTGTTAAATGCCCAAGTTGAGTTGGGGGCATATCTTTTATTGACTCCACCACCCTTTCTTTCACCATCCAATTAATATGAGCTTGGCATTTTAATTGAGTTTACTTCTAGCTCATGTGGGTTGGGTGGATCCCACTCATAATCTTTTGCTTGGCCTTACTCCATCTTTGGGGATGCACATAAATAAATACCATGGGATATTATTTTGTTCTCACAAGATAAAACCTAGCATTTAATGCATGGGCATGGGCCATGCAACCATCATCAACTTTGGGCATCTTATGGTTTTATTTGAATTCTTGAGTGGGTTATCTCTGTCTTTGTTCCTGCTTTTGGGCTGGATCCTTTTCAATCATGCTCATACCTCATCACCTCTTTTCTTCTTTCTCTTTTGGCCATCTTGTTGAGCTTGTGTGGATCATGCTTGATCTAATCAAGACAACAAACCCTCTATCTCTCCCCCTCTCTCTTACCCTCTAGCTAAACCCTACCCCCTAATCACCATACCCCACCAAACCCTAAACCCTACCCCCTCTTTAAACCATCCCCATCCTTGCATGATTATGTGGACATGCACAAGCCCTAAACCCCCCTCTCTCGGCCTCTCTCTCACCTAGCTAGCCCCATCATACCACCTAGATAACCACCCCACACAAAAACCCTAGCCGAGCCATGCCTCTCTATCTCTCTCGGCCCCTCCTCTCTCTACCATGCCTGCCCCACCTGCCCACCCTCTCCCTGGCCCCACCCCCAGCTCTCTCTCTCTCTCTCTCTCTCTCTCTCTTTCCACCAAACCCTAAGACCAACCCTTGCCAAGCCCAACCCTAGACCCGAGCCTACCCCCTCTCCTTTCTCTCTCTTTTCTCTCCCTGCCCGAGCCTCGCCTGCCCCGCCATGACCACTGCCCACTGGCAAGACCTCCCAAGATTGCTGGCGTCCATGCCGAGCACGTGAGGAAGGAGAGCAAAAAGGTGGCCGAAGCCACCTTCCCCTCCCCCACGCCAACCACCTCACCCCCTGTCCTTATCTACCCCTCCCCAACCCTCTGGCCTCTCCCAGATCTCCCCTAGGGCCCTGCCCTCTTCCCCTCTCTCCGTCGCCACATCTAACCACCGGCGACGTCCACCGTCGGCCCCTTCCTCCCCATACTCTGCCAGCCGGTGGCGTGACGTTTAGGGTTGTCGAGGAAGACCACGAGGGCCCCTGCACCACCCCTGTACCCGCAGACGCGAAGGAGAGGGACCAGGCGCCCAGGAACGTCGACGCCCCGACGCAAACCCTAGCTCGCCCGACCCCTGCCTCGTCGCCGATCTGCTGCGCCTCCACCCGATCCAGCCACACCATCGGCCTCGCGGTAAGCCCCTGATCCTCCTGACATGCTCCCGCCTGTCAAGCGCTTCCTGTCGGCGGCGATCCGTCGAGTACATCAAGGCACCGTGAAGCGCCACCTCCGTCTGCTCGCGGAGGCCTTAGCTAGCCGCGCCCCCTCCTCCTGTCACCTAGCCCGAGCCACCGCAGCGGCAGCCGCCTCTGTGCGCACGCCCGAGAACCGCGTTCGATCCCCACCCCCGCTCTGTCACGCGCCGGCCGTCCACAGACGCGGAAGAAAAACAGTGCACGCGTTGGCACTTTGCACTTAACCCCTTGCCCCTTTTTGCCGCTCAACCCGCGATCCCCCTGACCCCACTGTCTGTGTCTCTGGGTTTTTGCAAAAAGGCTCTCGACTTTAGTTGCAATCGACCCGCAGTCCCCTCCCCTTTGTCCTGTGCGCGTGTTGGGTCCAGTCAGCCTGGCCCCACCCGTCAGCGGCAGTGGCTAGGTCTGCCTGGGTACCAAAAGATTTTCTGTTTCCCTGTTTAAATCAAATCTTTTTCAAATTAAATTAAATTCAAATTTTAATTCTGTTTTCAAATAACTTTAAAATTATAAATCCAAATTTAACATATAATATATGTTTTTGAATCAAAAAAATGTGAGGAATTCAAATATGCCATTCAAAATATTATTTGGACACTTTAAATTTCAAGTTTAACTAAATTACCACAAAATGCCCCTGGACCTTAATAAATTAATAACTTTTGTTTTATAACTCCGAATTTGACAAATGATATGTCTAAAATGATCAGCTCGACGAGACCTTTCTGTTTATGCTATCCATGACTTAAATTGCAGCATGCATCATATAAAAATATAGTGTACAGCAACTATCATGACAATAAAATGTGATCAAAACCCAATAAAATGTTATTTCTTGTATTCTACACCTCACCCATGCCATGCTACATTATTGCCATGCAACTTGTGCATCATTCATCATGGCATGAGTGTTTGCTTGTCGCATTTTATTCATATGATTGCGCTCTTTATTTATGTTGGCCCTTGTTTGTTTGGTTCTTCTTCGAATAGACGCTGAGCAGGGGATATATCAAGAGAACTAGGAGCACTACCCAGATCCGTCTCTCGCTTCAACTGAGTTGCCAGGCAAGCACTACCACATGCTTGCATACATACAGTACCTATTGCCTCTATCTTATTCTTGCATCATTGAGTCGCGATTGCATTAAACTGAATCCCAAGTAATGCATAGCCTTACTTTTATACCCCACCAAGCTTGTTCCCCCATCCCATGAGCCATTACTGCAGGAGTTGTTTGAGCCATGCGAGTCGTAGAACAGCATGTGTAGGGTATGTGAGTGTCTGTTGAATAACGAGGTACCTAAAACAACTTAACCTGAGTAGTAATGGGATAACTAATGAAAGTGGCACCGGTGAGCAACATCTGCTATTTGGTTTTTCCTGCTCACTTGTGTCCCGTAAGACCCCGAGTACTTGATTCCTGTTCCAAGAATATTCGCGCTATCCACATCCGGGAGGCTTATGGGACCCCCCTGAGCCAGAGCTTGATTCAGTCTTATTTCTTGGGGCCACAAACTAGTTTGAGGTTTTATTTACTATCCTGTACTTATGCCATGCTTTACCGCTTTATTATGATTGTGCGAGGAGCACCAGATCTGTTAGGATCGTGGCACGATTCCGGTATCGACAAGCTCATTTTGGGTTCCCGTTGATACCGTCCCCACAACCTTGAGTCCGTCTGAGCCGCCGGTTTTGTTATGGTCTACTTTAAGGGGTGGCCCTGAAATAATTCGAATCCTGTGATTGCTTTGTCGTGAAGGCCTCGTGGGTTTTGATTTGGTTTTTCCGAGGTTGATCGAGTGTGTTGCTATTTGTGCACCCTAGGTAAAACTTTCAAAGCCGTGTCCGCGTTATGGACGACTTGGAGCACAGCTCGATCATAGACAAGCATAACTAAAGTACCGCTTTAATCGACTAAGTAATTTGACTAGTAAACGATTGCAACACTCATGGAATGGTTAATAAAATTGCCAACGGATGGGGGTTGTTCGTCCGCTTCCTCGTTGGTAGCGAGGAGGAGGATGGATCTGATGAAATTACTGTTATAATCTGTTGTCATTAATTCACGGACATCCGTCTATCTTTGGTTAGGCGGATGGTTAGCAGTATCTATAGCCTCGTTAGGGTTTATCTTTTGCTGCAATTAATTTGCGTCACCCTGTTGTGTGTCCCCTTTAGAGGCATTAAGACTTGCCGAGTACCCTTAGGGTCTCACACGATAAATTATTGGTTCGATGAACAGTACACTCAGGACGGATCTTGGGTGGAAGAGGCGATGATGTGGGCAACGATCGTTCGGTGTAGAGATTCCGGGAACGGGGATCCGTGAGATCTGTGGGCGGGATGTGCTTATTTCTGTGGCATCTTATGCCGATTTGCTTCTTATCCGTACTCGGACTTTGTTTTGCCGCTTCCGCTTGATACTCTGATGTGTGATGCATGAGGAAATATCCTAAAATATTATATCTATTAGGTCATTTGAATCTTGCCGTATGGCGTTGCTATATTTCCTTTCTTTCTAGATGGAATGGCTCTGATGTACTTTTGTATGGTGGCTTGCATACATACTCATTTGTGTATGTAGTTGATCCCTTCGCCGACATTCGCCCGTCAGACAGTCCCGATGAATTGGAAGTGGTTGGGACGGCCGAAAGGTCTACCCGTGAGTGGCTTTTGGGGCCCCACCGTACTATTTCAACCACTTCCGCTCATCCAGGCTTGTATCTAGGAGCGTAATTCACCGAGGTAGTTACAATGCTATCCCCATATCCTCCGACCATGGAGAAAAATCCCAACCTCGTCGCCCATCGCCACCGCCCCGCTCCCCCCGACATCGCGAAGACCCCAAGGCTCACCATCGTACGGATATGCCCCTCCAAGGCAAAGCGGCATCGTCATCCGCGACAACACGGAGTAGACCCGTCATGATGGGGAGCGCAACCAAGGACACAAGAGCAGGTCACGCCATGACCCTCCATGTCCAACAAGCAACCGCGACAGGCGTGAGGTGTCGCATGAGGGTAATAGCAAGAAAGCTAACCCACCACCACCTCCACCTCTGTTGCCACCTAGCAGTCACCATGCCGGAGGAGGCCCGCGTCGTTCACGCAGCCCATCCCCTGTTGACAAGAAGAAGAAAAACCCGGAGCCATACGACGCTCGTTCGCGGATTGATAAGATCCAGGAGGCCCGGGAAGGACCATACCTGGGACCACGTTGCTTTCGACCTATGATACGTTCCGCAACTTACCCCAAAGGTTTCCAGATTGACAAGACCATCAAGCCCTACGACGGCACCGCCAAGCCAGCCACTTGGTTGCAGGACTATGGCAACATGGTGGAAATTGCTGGAGGCAACCCCAACGTTGCCGTCAAGTAGCTCCCTCTAATGTTGGCGGGCACGTCCCGTCAATGGATTGATGACTTGCCGGAGAAATCCATCTGCAATTGGTTGGACATGCAAGAAGCGTTCACCAAGAACTTCGAAGGTACATACAAACGTCCCTGTACTGTTGGCGATCTACAGTGATGCGTGCAAGAGAAAGACGAGACATCTCGAGCCTACCTCTCCCGCTGGCTGGACATGAAAAATTCCTGCGCAGGAGTACACGCTCAAACCACCATGGCCGCCTTCATCAATGGGTTGGAAAGGGGCACGTTCCTCAGACATAAGCTGAAGCGCTTGCAGGACAATCACCAGCTTGACTTGAACCAAATGATTCAGTTGGCCAGTGAGTTTGCAGCTGCCGACGACGATGCTCGTGGCTCCTTGCCAGCAACGGCCGTTCCAACTCAAGCTCGAAGGAACAGCAGTACAAAGAGGAAAACCGCGCCTGAAGAAAAGCAAACTCCCTACATGGTCGCCATGACCTTTGCAGGACGAGGTGATGGCAGACAACATGGACGAGGACGGGGAGCTAGTCGGGGGCAGCAGCGAGGAAGTGAAACTACCTCGGCAGCGCACCGCGTTCCCCAAACCTACGGGGAGTACCGCGATATGCCGTGCCTCGTACACCTCGATGTCAACGGTAAATCCACTCACACCAATTGACACTGCAAGTTCGTAAACGACCTCAAGGAAGACCCGGAGTCCATCTACAAGCAAAGTCGGAAGAACAGACCACGAGGCAAGGGCAAGGGGAAGAAGAAGGAGGAGGAGTCCAAGGATTCAAGTGACATGGACGAGGACGTTGACCCCAAGCACGCCGCCAAGAGCGACGACAAAGGCAAGAATCCCTTCGTGAAGAAGGCTCCAGTCTACCACACTTTCCTTGGCACCCCCTCCGTCCGACAATAGAAGACCTCTATGAGGATCATGATGGATACTCTACCCCCAGTTCCCCAGTACTTGCGCTGGTCGGAGGTTCCAATTACATGGGACAGGAAGGATCACCCATACCTCATTCCTACGGAGAACCAATATGCCATGGTCATCAACCCCCTGATTGACGGCAATGAGTTCACCAAGTGTATGGTGGATAGTGGAAGCAACATCAATATCATGTACCTAGATACACTGCAGAAGATGAACTTGACGGAGGCAAACTTAAGGCAGACCAACACCATCTTCCATGGTGTAGTTCCTGGCCGGGAGTCTCGGTCCCTTGGGTGCATCACACTTTAGGTAGCTTTTGGCGATGTTAATAATTAACGACAAGAACGCATGACCTTTGAGGTGGTCCCCTTCAAGAGCGTGTACCACGCCATATTCGGCCGTGACATATTCCACACCTTCATGGCCAAGCCATGCTTCGTCTACAACAAACTCAAGATACCCAGACCAAACGGTGTCATCACCGTATCCGGAAGCTTTACCAAAGCTAGGGACTATGAGATTAATGAAGCAGCCTATGCGGAAGCTGTCCTCTACAGCAAAGAATTCAAGGAGATCCAGAGCAAGGTCGATGACTCAGAGATGCCCGCGTCGAAGAAACAAATCTCCGTCTCCCCTCCAGCATTCAAGGCCGCCATCGAGACCAAGCCGGTGGAACTTGTGGTAGGCGATGCCTCCAAGACCACCGCCATTGGGACGAACCTGGATCCCAAATAGGAAAGCGCGCTCGTCGAGTTCCTCCGTGAGAATAGGGACATCTTTGCCTGGCAACCTGCCGACATGAAAGGTATACCTAGGGAACTTGCCGAGCACAGCTTAAACATTGACCCAAAATGCAAACCAGTGAAGCAACCTCTACGACGCTTTGGAGATGAGAAGAGACGCGCCATTGGGAAAGAGATAGCTAGGTTACTTAAGGCTAGTTTTATCCGAGAAGTCCTTCACACCCAATGGGTGGCCAATCCTGTACTTTTCCCCAAAAAGGGAACCAATGAATTAAGAATTGCGTTGATTACACCGGCTTGAACAAAGCATGTCCCAAAGATCCGTTTGCTTTGCCTCGCATTGACCAAGTCATTGACTCAACGACTGGCTTGGAAGTTTTGTGTTTTATCGATGCATACTCAGGATACCACCAGATCAAGATGAGGAAGTCGGACCAATTGTCCACTTCGTTCACTACTCCATACGGCACGTTTTGCTATTTCACGATGCCCTTTGGGCTGAAAAACGCAGGTGCTACGTACCAGCGGAAAATGCAACATTGCCTTCACGACCAAATTGGTCGGAACGTTCACGACTATGTGGATGATATAGCGGTGATGTCTAAAAAGTCAAATGACTTAATCTCTGACTTAAAAGAAACCTTTGATAACCTCCGGAAATACAACATGATGCTTAACCCTAAGAAGTGCGTCTTCGGGGTTCCAGCCGGCAAATTGTTGGGCTTCATCGTTTCCCAGTGTGGAATCGAGGTCAACCCGGAGAAAATCAAGGCCATATTAAACATAAATCATCCGACATGCCTAAAGTACATTCAACGGCTAACAAGTTGTGTTGCAGCAGTTAATCGGTTCATCAGTCGACTTGGAGAGAAGGCTCTGCTGTTGTACAAGTTGCTGAAGAAGGTGGACAAATTCACATGGACGGACGAAGCAGATGCAGCATTGAAGAAGCTCAAGGAGACTCTTTCCTCAGCTCCCATCCTTGCAGCACCCGATCCTGGATAAACCATGTTACTATACATGGCGGCAACCAACCGGGTAATCAGCATCGTCGTCGTGGTAGAGCGGAAGGAACCAGGCTATGAGCACGGAGTTCAACGACCAGTTTACTATGTGAGCAAGGTCTTGACGGTGTCCAAGCAGCGTTACCTGCACTACCAGAAGATAGCTTATGGAGTATTCCTTGCTTCTCGAAAGCTGAGGCATTACTTTCAGGAGCACCCAATCACAGTGGTGAGCAAGACTCCACTTTCCGACATTATCAACAACAGCGACGCTACGGGAAGGGTCGCGAAGTGGGGAATTGAACTTGCTGCCTTCGAGATCACTTACAAAATACGCGACGCTATCAAGTCACAAGCCTTGGCGGATTTTATCGCAGATTAGACGGAGATGCCAGATGTTACTCCGTTGCCGGAACCAGAGTACTGGGTGATGCACTTTGACGGATCAAAGTTGCTCAACGGCTCGACGGCTGGTGTACTGCTACAGTCACCAACCGGGGACAAGCTACACTACGTTCTGCAGATCCACTTCGAGGCTACGAACAAAATGGCGGAGTATGAAGCACTCATTCATGGATTACGCGTAGCCAAGGATATTGGCATCAAGCGCATAGTTTGCTGTGGAGATTCCGACTTGGTTGCCCAGCAGGTGGCTGGCACCTAGAATGCGCAGAACCCTATGATGGCGGCCTATTGAGACAAAGTGGATGAGATAGCCAAGAGCTTCTTGGGTTATGAAGTCAAGTATGTACCTAGGGAGAAAAATGAGGCGGCTGATCTGCTATCTAAGCTTGGATCAGGGCGCAAACGAATTTCGCCAGGAGTCTTCCTAGAGCATCTGTGAACACCAGCCGTGAAGGGAGCCAACATCGACAACCCGGATAGAGTTGACTCTTTCGTCCACATGGTGGCAAAGGTCCCTCCGGCTTGGACAAAACCGTTCATGGAATATCTCGAACACGGAACTTTGCCTGACGACAAAGTCAAAAGACGACAAATAGTACGTCGAGCGAAGGGATATACCATAATCAATGAACAACTCTACCAAAGGAGCACTACTGGTGTATACCTAAAGTGTGTTTCCCAACTAGAAGGTATTGAAATCCTACGCCAAATCCATCTCGGAGATTGCGGGCATCACGCCGCTCCTCGATCGTTGGTCGCGAAAGCTTGCTGGCAAGGATTCTACTGGCTGACCGCGAAGGCGGACGCCGACAAGCTGGTTGAGACATGCATGGGATGCCAGTATTATGCCCGACAACCACATGTTCCTGCTGAAGAATTGCGAACAATACCAATAACTTGGCCGTTTGCAGTCTGGGGGCTAGACATGGTGGGGCCGTTACAAATGGCACCATGTGGGTTTACACATCTGCTAGTAGCAGTTGATAGATTCACTAAATAGGTAGAAGCTAAACCCATTAGAAAGCTTGATGGGGCAACTGCCCTCAGGTTTGTCCAGGATCTAGTGGTGAGATTTGGTCTCCCACATAGCATTATCACCGACAACGGTAGCAACTTGTCACTCGGAGAAGTGGAAGCTTATTGTTAGGATAAGGGCAACCGACTTGACCTTGCATCAGTGGCACATCCACAATCCAATGGTCAGGTTGAGCAAGCTAATGGATTAATTCTGCAGGGAATAAAGCCACGTCTTGAGGCACCGCTACATAGAGAAGCTGGAGCCTGGGCGGAAGAATTGCCATCTGTGATGTGGAGTTTAAGAACTACACCCAACAGATCCACTGGATACACCCCTTATTTCATGGTATATGGAGCAGAAGCCATCCTACCTTCTGACATCCTTCACGATGCACCTAGAGTCGCCGCCTACGACAAAGATAACACTGAAGAATCTAGATGCCTAGATGTGTACCTTCTCTAGGAGGAGCGTGTTTTGGCATGCCAAAGATCCGCCATCTACCAGCAGAAGCTACGCAGCTACCATAGTCGCCGCGTTTGGCATCACTCATTTAAAGAGGGGGATTTGGTGCTCCGACTTAGGCAGAAGAAGTCACATAAATTATCCCCGCCATGGGAAGGACCATTCATCATAAGCAAGGCGCTACTCAATGGGTCTTACTACCTCGTTGACAATCGTGAATTAAAGGATAGACCCAACGAGATCATAAGCGTAAGTGACGTGACCCGGATGATGACTACCCGGAGCTTGATCGGCCATGGAACATAGCACAACTACGTCCTTTTTACACTTAGCATTTTTTTATCTAATTGTGTCCCTCTTATATGATCAATGAAATAAAGCTCTCTGGTTTACTCATATTTCTGATTCTTTTACCTCCTTTAGTGTTCATTTTTGGATCATATAAAACCTTTATGCACAAGTTTTGCGATTGCACTTGTGAAAATTCCGCCTACGGGCGTTAGCTTAAGTTTTCTGGTCTACACGTTCTTTGTCGTTTTTATGTGGATTCTGGAGTAGTGACTTTCGACACTTATTGTCGGCGATTTTGTGCTTAGGTTATTGATGGTGCCATTGGGAATCATCACCTTAGCGCATGGTTCTGACAACGAGTCTTCTGACTCACGAAATGTCAAGCACAAGAACCAAAGTAATGGATAAGCCAGCACTTGCTTAAAAAATATATACATGCTGGAACTAGTTCTTAAGTAGCAGGACATACATCATTGTTTTCCGCCTTAAGTTAATACATATTTTTTTACACATACACATCACAAAGGAAACAAATATTACAGATTGTTTTTCATTCCTTTGGCGCAGGCGACTTGAAAGTAGCGTCATCGGTAGCGGGAGAATCACCCTCAAAGTCGGCAGTGTGAAGAGACTCAGAGGAGCTTTGGTTGCCGCCATCGATGGTATTCATCGGCACGAAGACATTGACGTCGACTAACTCGGCGATTCTGGTGTCATAACCCGCGAGTGACGACAAGATAGATTCGTGATTAATCTCTTTGCCATCGTCATCCACGTCGGGAATGCCAGAGGTTACCGTGTCGATGTCGGCATCTTCGTAGTGTGCCTTTACCATGGACAGCGCCATCCTTGCACCAGCCCGTGCACATGAAGCTTTCCAGCTTGTGATACGCTCGGGGGATCGGCGCAGGATCTCTGAGAACTTCGTCACAGAGTCCGATGCCTTGATATTGATTTGGAGGGGCTTGGCAATATCTTTGGCTTGCGCGATGGCGGTGTTGATGAAGTTGCCGGCAAGAACCATGCATTCCTTTGCTGGAGGAGGCGACCGGGTTAAACCCATAGGAGCTGAAAATTCCGACAAGGAGCACATGAGTTCAAAAATTCAATGTATCCAGCTTATAGATATCCAAGACAGAGAATCACTTACTGAAGATGCTAGCCTCAGCTTGCCAGAGGGTATCCGCCATGGAGTCCCGTTCTTGTCGGAGGAGTTTGTATGCTTCATTGTAACATCCCAAAAACACTAAGCTTGGATCATCAAACAATAATCATCAAAGTTAGGGTAAACAAAAACTTTTCTAAATAAAATTATGGAGGCATGCATATGTGTATGCATTGATTTTGAAATTCTTTTGAACCACCTTTTTTGTGTGTTCCATTGCTTGTAATTGGATGCTTAGGTGAAATAAACATCATCTAAAACATTTCCCACACTTTTCCTAAAGACAAGTAAATCAAAACAAATAAAATAAGGGAATGGTCATTTTGACCAAATTAACTCCCATGCCTACTTTGGTTGTCTCAAACTTTCAAAAACTAACAGAAACTTTTTTGGATCTTTGCACCCCTTGAATGTACTCATAACAAAGTATCAAGGCCCACTTTGTGATCATCTAGAAACTTTCAAATGCATGGTTTAAATGACAATTCAAATTGAATCTTTATCATATGGGAAGATCCCAATTTTTCAAAAACCACTCAAACAAGCTCAACTTTCAAAACCCAAGCACCTGCAGACTCACCAGCACCAACCTAGCACACCCACCAAAAATCTTTTCAGAATTCAAAACTTGAGTTTTTGCGGCCATTTCATCAAACACCTTGCAGATACAAATCAAACAAAATCTAAACACTATTTGGAGTAGTGATTTGAGCCTAACTTGTTCCCTCTCTGGACAACACTAGCCTTAGTAGATCATCTAACAACCTAAACTAACCCTTAGCATCATTGTAAGCTTGGCATTGCCATCAATGGTGAGCAGGCCGAATGCACACTTGTCACCCCCATGTCGACAGCAAGCTAGGAGGAGACACAAGCCTAGCCAGCATGTCTAGGAGGAATCCCACCGTCCACCGCCACTCCCTGTCCCCGCCGCGAGCGTTGCCAAGCCCTGGACCACACGCACGAACCATGCCAACCTCGCCAGCAACCATGTCGAGAGAACGCCCCGTGCGCCACGCTCGACCAGCGCCCACAGACCGTGCGCCGCCCTCGCCGCGTGCATATGTGATCACCACCATCCCAGCAAGCCCGCAGACACACTCGTTCGCCGCCGCACGGACCACGCGAGCTATGCGGCCTTAAATTTTCCGTCGGGCACGCGTAGAGCACCGTCGCGTTCCGACCAAGCCGCACCGCCCCACGCCTCGAAACCATGTCGATGAGCATCGCCAGGGAGCACTGCACCACCCCTACCTTCCCCCATGCCAATAGCCGTCTGTACCACCGTCCCCGACAAGCTCACCGTGCGCCCCGTCGGTCCCCTCGCTCGACTATAAATAGAGGCCACCCCAGTCGATTTCTTCACACCATATCACTCCCCTCTTCTCACTGATCGTGCCACACCATCCCCGGAGCAAGGCGAGCACCACCTCGTAGGAATTTCACCGGAGCCCGCCGCCTCTGGAGAAGAAGGGCGCCATCGATTTCGTCCACCCCAGGAGCTGCCGCGACCACCCCTGTGTTCTCCGTCGTCGACTTCGTCGTTCGCCCGCCTCGCCGACCCTCGCCAGCACCCCGGTGAGCCCCCAACGACCCTCACCCGCCGCGTTAGGTTTCAGTCTCGCCGGAGTTGCACGACGTGGACGATGACTCCCAGCCGTTGGATTAGAACCAGATCGAACGTCCCACGTTGCCCCATACCGCTTCGCACCCCCTGTGTCACTTACGAGTGGGGACACCCACTTAAACAGCCCGGTAACTTTTCCCGCGCAGCCCAGTTATTTGAATTAAACCCTTTTCATTTTATTTCAAACCCACTTCTGTACCCAACTTCAAAAATCAACCCAAATCGATTCAGTGCACCAAATTGAATGAAACCAATTTTGTTAGAAAGGTCTGGGAATGCTGAATCCAATCCCGTTGGATTCAAGTCATTTGGATCTATAGATCAACCATGGTAAAAATAACAAGGCAGAAGCTTTTCTGCATTCAAACATTTTTCAATTTAAAACCATAATAGATTTTGAGTTGATTCCAACTCTCAAAAATCACATTTAACCATACCTTTCAGAATATATAAAAATATATAGGTTTACTTGAAGAAATAATGTTCAAGTAATAAAAGAATGCCACATAGGAATTTCTAAACACATTATTTAATTAAAATAAAAGGGTAAAACCTTATTATATTGTGACACCTCTTTAAATCACTTTCCCATGGACTAAAATATGTGGTGATGACATGTGTCAACATGATCCCATATTTTTTTTGGAGAAGATTAAATCTTAAGTAGTGTTTCAATGAGTAGAAATTACTTTTCTAAAAATAAAAGGAATTAAACCAAGATTTAATCTTGTAATGTTAGTGATGATGTTAGATCATCTATAGGACCCTTGTGTGTGTGATGATTGCAAGTAGTTAAGTATTGTTTGGTGATTGTGTACCTCGTATTTATTCATAGACGATAGTACCGACCAAGGATACGAGGAGGAAGGAGGATTCTACGAAGAAGAAGCCGAGGAGAACTTCAACCACTGCTCTGCACAAGGCAAGCTAAAACTTGCAAGATACTCTACTTTAGCAAGCCTAATACTACTAGTGAATGTGCAAGCTAACCCTTGCAAGTTACTATACTGATGCAACAAACCACTACCTATTACTATGCCAACTATATGCCTTAAGCATATGTGATCATATCCACTTGATAAACCAATCCTAGTTTTAAGTGCAAGATTTATACTTTATTTATTTATCAAAGATCTTACTTAGAGTTTACTTAAGAGAATTATAGATACTAGAAAGATACTTGAAGGTTGCATAAAGAGCATTAAACTTGGCCTAAGTTAGATAATCTTGATGTCATCCCAAGGAATAAGATTGAACTTAGTTAGCACCTACTAGTTACCACCCCTCATTAGTGCTTACCCCCACTTCTAGATGCTAGTGCTAAGCATAAAACTTGATCAACTTTACATGGGAATACTTGGTGGAAAAATGGTTATGAAAACATTGGAATGATGGATCATTCTATTGAAATGTTTTGGACATGTGTTTCTGAACACCTGATGATTTTAGTGATGAAAATATCGAGGCATGAGCCTTAGCCCTTTATAAAACTGATGGTTGTCTGGATGCGATACCATTCCAATTTTATCATACAACCATAATACCCGAATATTGGGTAGGGCTTGACTGGAAACTTATATACATTAGTATTAGTTCCCTCACGGCCAAGGTCTGAGCTGAGGCTACCTTGTGAAGATTGTCCACCTGTGCAGTACCCAAGATGACAGTTGGTCATGGTTGGGAGGCCAAACTCACAGTAGAGGTGCTTATACTAGGGCGTGTTATTGAAAGGTTAGGATTGATTATCCGCATACTGAGTATGGTGAATTCAGGATTTGTTCCTGACGGATGTATCGAATGTTGTGGTGAAAGTGTACAATCTCTGCAAAGTGTCAAACTATTCGAATAGCCGCGTCCGCGGTTATGGACAATTAGAGTGGCCATACTGTTCCCCCGTAAAACTTTTCAAAATGACTTGTGAAATTGATTGAGACTTTGACTTGACCACAACTGGGTTGTGATATGAAATAAAAGTTCCCACTTAGGAGATATAAAATTGTGACTAGCATTCATTTTGCTTCTAGACTTAGTAGAGATAAATCTGGCTTTTGCAAAACAACCCTAGAACCTAGTGTCCTATTATCCAAAAACCCCTTTACCTGTTAGTACTAGTTTGCGAGTACTTAAAGAGTACTCATGGATTTGTCCCTGGCTATTCCCATGGCCAGACTATGAAGAGGAGTACCTGGAGGATGGACCCCAGGAAGGTTACGACAACTAGGATCATCTCCCATCGTCAGCATTGCATGTGACCCCGAAGATGGAGCTTCGCCTACGCTACCGTTATTATTACGTATTCCGCTGATTGATGTTGTATTAAGAACTGGATCATGAGATCCCTATTTGTGTAAGACCTTATATATGGTTTGTAATGGATGATGTACTGTGGTATCCAATTCTGTTATGTCTCGCAAAAATGGTAATCCTGGGATTGCGATGTATGGCCTAATAGGCATCTGGGATTAAAAATCCGGGTGTTGACAAGTTGGTATCAGAGCCATCCTGACCATAGGAGACCCTAGTTAGATTGGGCATTTGAATCAAAAACTTAGTTTCCAAAACCAAATAAACAAATATTTACAAAAACTTATTCTCATTCTTATCCCTTTGATTCTTTCATGAAAATTCATGTTCCTCAAAAACTCTTGTAAATACATAAAATTTTGACACACTTGATCACTCTGCTAACCTACTCATCCTCTATTCTTATAGATGGACGTGAAGTACAGCAAGTTCTATCAGTTGGGGAATGGAGGAGACCTTATCTTTGAGAGGGATTTGGACCAGCTTTTGGAACTTCTGGAGCGTCCGCACCCCGAGTTCTTCGGAGCTCAGCTCAATGATCAAGGAGGAGAAGATCTGCAGTGGCTAATTGTTGCAACTCTTCGAGGAAAAATTGAACCTCCCACTGCTGAGGGAATTCAGTTTACCTTGAGGGAAAACAACTGGCTCGATGGACTTGCCAGGGCCATGCAGGAAGCTCTTTCCCGTCTGTGTGGGCAGAGCATCAATCAGATCAAGGGTACTCGCTTTGAGTTTTGCCCAAGGCGTGATGCAAATGGACAACCACTGGAAGCCCCATACCACCCTGAGATAAAGACTCAATTGGATCACCTTAGCTTCATGATGTACGATCGTCAGCAGGAGTTGGACAACTGCCGTTACTACTGCAACCACAAGTCTGCCATCATCAAGACGAAGGACCAGACCATCACCCTGCTAGCAAAGGATCGCAAGTCTCGCTTCCGTCAGCTCGACAAGAAGGAGCGCATCATTTCCCGTCTTCGCCACCGCATCTCATCTCTGGAGGAGACCATCCACGAGAGAGACATGTAGTTGGAGGAAAGGGAGAATGCCGGAGAGGATCTTCGTGGAGACCCCTATTCCTATCTCAGCGATGATGATGATTTTCTGGAGGATTAGGCTATGTATTTCTTCACCGATGAGGACGATTTCGCCTTCATCGATGATGATGAGGACGATGAAGCCACAGATTCCGAGGAGTAGTAGCACTTGAGCACTAGCGTAGTGAGTAGTATTCGGTCCCACTGTATCGTAGTCCTCAGAATGTTTCTTAAAACCATCCGCTTTCCTTTGTTGTGGTGTGTGTTGTACCGTGTGCTATGAATGAATGAATGAATGAATGAATGAATGAAAATGCAAGTTGCTGGAAAAATCTGAGTCAAATTTAAAAAAAAAATTCAAAGACCCAAAACTTTAGAAATTTCCCTGTTTTCTCACGATCTATCTCAATCTTCAGATGCCACGTGGAGGAAGTGGTTCATCCCCGGACCCGATGTTGCAGATACTGCAAATGTTGACTTCTAACCGCGAAGCTGAAAGAGCCGAACGTCAAGCCAACCTAGCCACCCTTCAGCAGATAGCCCAACTTTCCCATAACAACCAAGGCCACGGAAATCAGGACAACCATGGATCTAAGCTCAAAAAATTTCAGAATACCAACCCACTTGTTTTCACTAAGTCAGAAGAACCCCTAGACGCTGATGATTGGCTGCAAACCATGGAAAATAACCTAGAATTCGTCGGAGTGGAAGCCAACGAGAAAGTTTTGTTCGCCACCCACTATCTAGACGGAGATGCCAGGGCATGGTGGAACAGTGTTCGTGCAATGACCGGAGGCCAAATGATGACCTGGGAGGAATTCAAGGTCAAGTTTAGCCGAACGCATGTGCCACCAGGTTTGATCAAGAGGATGAGAGACGAGTTCAGAGAACTGAAGCAAGGAAGGATGACTGTAGTGGAATACCGCGACAAATTTTTGTTATTAGCTAGGTATGCCCCGGATGAGATCGACACCGAAGCCAAGAAGAAAGAAAGATTCTTGAATGGTCTGCATGATGAAATGCAGACAATGTTAGTCAATATCCCCTTTGCGGATATTGAAGCCCTTGTCGACTCAGCTATCCAAATGGAAGGGAAGATCAACCAAGCCAATGAGAACCGCAAGCGTCACATGATGCATCAACCAGGAACCCATCAGACCCCAAAGTATCGCCCTAACCCATCTCCAGGATTTGCCCCAAGAACCAACAGACCCCTGATGACCCGTCCGATCTATCCCAACCGTGGAAACCCTAGGCCTGAAGGAAATCACAACAACCCCGACAACTCCGGCAATTTCAACCATGCCCTACCCAAGTTCAACAACAACAATGCTGCCACCAACACCAACACTGCCCCTAGGACTGGAAGCAATGTCGTGCGTGTAGCAGCCAAGGACAAGTCGCAAGTGACCTGTTATGACTCTGGAAATAAAGGCCACTATTCCAACGAGTGCCCCAACAAGAAGAATGCTACAGCCCCCAATGCCAATGCCCCAGCTCAGTAGCAGCGTTGTGTTCATCCCAGAAGAAGGTTTGCCCCAGGGAATTCACTCAACCGCAATGGCCGTCTTTTTCTCCTGCATGCTGAAGAAGCTCAGGAAGCGCCAGACATCGTCCTGGGTATGTTTTCTGTTAATTCAGTACTTGCAAGAGTGTTGTTTGATTCTGGTGCATCACATTCATTTGTCACCGAAGAATTTGCATGCACTAGTAAAATTCAACCAACCAAATTGAAGCATGTTATGATTGTTCAAATCCCCGGATCAACCACCAAGGCTAGGAAAATTTGCAAAGCCGTCCCTATCCGAATCCATGGCATAGATTTTTATGCTAATCTGATAGTACTCGGAACTAAAGGTTTGGAAGTAGTACTAGGAATGGATTGGATGTCCAAACATAAGGGATTGATTGACTGTGCCAAGAAATCCATAACCATGACCAGTACCGCCAGAATATCAGTCGAACATATATCTGAAGCCTTACCTCATCAATTCAAATGAAACAAGAGTATAGCCCAACCTACCATTGACCAAGTCCGGATAGTCTGTGAATACCCCGATGTATTTCCAGATGTTTTTCCCGGTATGCCCCTAGATCGGGATATCGACTTTATCATCGAACTAATTCCCGGAACAGGACCCATAGCCCAGAGACCCTATAGTATGAACCCGTCGGAGTTAGAAGAACTAAAGAAGCAACTGGATTCCATGCTGGAAATTGGATTGATTCAACCCAGTGCGTCACCATGGAGATCACCTGTCTTGTTTGTGGATAAGAAAGATGGAGGTAACCGTTTGTGTACGGATTATCGGAAGTTGAATGATGTCACTATCAAGAACAAGTACCCCTTTCCCAAGATAAAAGATTTGTTTGATCAGTTGACCGGTGCCAAAGTGTTTTCTAAGATTGATCTTAGAACTGGCTACCATCAACTCAAAATTTGTGCAGAGGATATTCCAAAGACTGCGTTTACCACCAGATATGGATTGTATGAGTACACAGTCATGTCTTTCGGACTAACCAATGCCCCCGCTTATTTCATGAATCTCATGAATAAGATTTTTATGGAATTCCTGGATAAGTTTGTTGTTGTTTTCATCGATGACATTCTTATTTACTCCAAATCAGAAGAAGAGCATGAGCTACACCTAAGGACCATTCTTGGAACCCTTAGAGAGCATCAGTTGTATGCAAAGTTTAGCAAATGTGAATTCTGGTTACAGGAGGTAGGATTCCTCGGTCACATTGTATCAGCCGGAGGAATTGCCGTAGACCCTGCCAAAGTAAAAGATGTAGAAGATTGGCAAGCCCCAACCACTCAAACCCAAGTTTGTGCATTTCTTGGATTGGTGGGATATTACCGCAAATTCGTAGAAGGATTCTGTAGTATCGCCAGACCCATGACGCAATTGCTGAAGAAGGACAAGAAGTTTGAATGGACTGACAGATGTGAAGCGAGTTTTCAAGAACTCAAGAGGAGATTGATTTCAGCCCCAATCTTGATCATGCCAGATATCACGAAGACCTTCGATGTGTATATTGATGCATCCAAGATTGGTCTTGGATGTGTGCTAATGCAAGAAGGCAAAGTTATATCTTATTTATCTCAACAACTGAAACAACATGAGCAAAATTAGCCAACCCATGACCTCGAACTCGCAGCCGTAGTTCTAGCCCTAAAAACATGGAGACATTACCTGATGGGAAATCGTTGTGAGATTTATTCGGATCACAAGAGCCTAAAGTATATATTCACTCAGAAGGAGCTGAATATGAGGCAGATAAGATGGATTGAGCTAATCAAGGATTACGATCTGGACATTCACTATCACCCTGGTAAAGCCAACGTCGTAGCCGATGCCCTTAGCAGATTGCCGTGCCGCTTGAACTCCATGATTTTGAAGGAGCAACAAAGTTTGCACAAAGAGATGGAAGATTTTCGACTAGAATTAGTAAGTGAAGGATTCTTGGCTAGCATAGAACTCCAGCCCACTTTGATCAGTCAGATTAAAGAGGCGCAGAAGGAAAATGCTAGTATTGACGGAATCAAGCGTCGTATCGGTACAGGCAAAGTATCTGGATTCACCGAGGACGAAGAAGGAGTTTTGTGGTACAAAGGACGCCTTTGTGTACCAGCAGATTCTGAGTTGAAAGAAGTTATTTTGAAGGAGGCTCATGATACTCTTTATTCTATCCATCCCGGAGGAACTAAGATGTATCAAGATTTAAAAGAGAAATTTTGGTGGCATAAGATGAAGAGAGAAATCGGAAGCTATATCGCCAAGTGTGATATATGTCAACGAGTCAAGGCAGGACATCAAAGACCCGCTGGATTGTTGCAACCCTTGCAGATTCCAGAATGGAAATGGGATTCTGTAGGAATGGACTTTATCACTGGACTGCCTACTTCTAGTAGGAGAAATGACTCTATTTGGGTCATAGTGGACAGATTGTCCAAAGTCGCCCATTTCTTGCCTGTCAAGACCACCTATCAGAGTTCGAAGCTAGCAGAGTTGTACATCGCTAGAATTGTTAGTTTGCATGGAGTCCCTAAGAACATCGTATCGGATCGAGGAACTCAGTTTACCTCGAGATTCTGGAAGAAAGTTCAAGAAGGTTTAGGAACCCGCTTAGATTTCAGTACCGCATATCACCCTCAGACCGATGGACAAACGGAGCGAGTAAATCAAATACTCGAAGATATGCTGAGAGCATGTGTGTTAGAATATGGATCCAAGTGGGAAGACTGTCTGCCGTTTGCAGAATTTTCATACAACAACAGTTACCAAGCCAGCTTGCAAATGGCCCCATTTGAATTTATGTACGGAAGGAAGTGTCGCACCCCTTTGAACTGGTCGGAAGTAGGAGAAATTCAGATCTTTGGAACCGACATCCTACAAGAAGCAGAAGAGAAGGTTCACAAGATTCGTGAGCACCTCAAGACTACCCAATCCCGACTGAAGAGTTACGCCGACAAGAGACGTAGAGACCTCGCCTTCAACATAGGAGATTTTGTTTATCTGAAAGTGTCGCCATTGAAGGGAATGCAGCGTTTCCAACTCAAAGGAAAGTTAGCCCCCAGATATATCGGACCCTTCAAGTTTCTGAACCGTCGAGGAGAAGTGTCTTATCAATTGGAACTACCCGAAGAGATGTCATCCCTGCAAAATGTGTTCCATATCTCGTTACTTCGCAAGTGCCTCGGAGTTCCAGAGAAGACCGAAGTGTTCAAAAATATCAATCACCGGACCATAGAGATCAACGATGACCTGGCCTATCCCGAAGTACCCATCCATATTTTGGAAGAATCTTTTCGAACTACCCGAACCTGAAGCATCAAGTTTCTCAAGATTCAGTGGAGCAACCACACAGAAGAGGAAGCTACCTGGGAGCGCGAAGATCACATCAGGACGGAGTTTCCCGATCTCTTCAAATCCTAGGTAATCTTTTCGTCCTTTTTCAAATCTCGGGACAAGATTTTGTTTAAGGGGGAAGGTTTGTAACATCCCAAAAACACTAAGCTTGGATCATCAAACACTAATCATCAAAGTTAGGGTTAACAAAAACTTTTCTAAATAAAATTATGGAGGCATGCATATGTGTATGCATTGATTTTGAAATTCTTTTGAACCACCTTGTTTGTGTGCTCCATTGCTTGTAGTTGGATGCTTAGGTGAAATAAACATCATCTAAAACATTTCCCACACTTTTCCTAAAGACAAGTAAATCAAAACAAATAAAATAAGGGAATGGTCATTTTGACCAAATTAACTCCCATGCCTACTTTGGCTGTCTCAAACTTTCAAAACCTAACAGAAACTTTTCTAGATCTTTGCACCCCTTGAATGTAATCATAACAAAGTATCAAGGCCCACTTTGTGATCATCCAGAAACTTTCGAATGCATGGTTTAAATGACAATTCAAAATTGAATCTTTATCATATGGGAAGATCCCACTTTTTCAAAAACCACTTAAACAAGCTCAACTTTCAAAACCCAAGCGCATGCAGACTCACCAGCACCAACCTAGCACACCCACCAAAAATCTTTTCAAAATTCAAAAATTGAGTTCTTGCGGCCATTTCATCAAACACCTTGCAGATACGAATCAAACAAAATCTAAACACTATTTGGAGCAGTGATTTGAGCCTAACTTGTTCCCTCTCTGGACACCACTAGCCTTAGTAGATCATCTAACAACCTAAACTAACCCTTAGCATCACTGTAAGCTTGGCATTGCCATCAATGGTGAGTAGGCCGAATGCACACTTGTCACCCCGTGTCGACAGCAAGCTAGGAGGAGACACAAGCCTAGCCAGCATGTCTGGGAGGCAGCCCACCGTCCACCGCCACTCCCTGTCCCCGCCGCGAGTGTTGCCAAGCCCTGGACCACATGCACGAACCATGCCAACCTCGCCAGCAACCATGCCGAGAGCACGCCCCGTGCGCCACGCTCGACCAGCGCCCACAGACCACGCGCCGCCCTCGCCGCGTGCATACGTGATCACCACCGTCCCAGCAACCCCGCAGACACGCTCTATCGCCGCCGCGCGGACCACGCGAGTTGTGCGGCCTTAAATTTTCCGTCGGGCACGCGTAGAGCACCGTCGCGTTCCGACCAAGCCGCACCACCCCACGCCTCAAAACCATGTCGTTGAGCATCGCCAGGGAGCACCGCACCGCCCCTACCTTCCCCATGCCAATAGCTGTCTGTACCACCGCCCCCGACGAGCTCACCATGCGCCCCGTCGGTCCCCTCGCTCGACTATAAATAGAGGCCACCCCCGGTCGATTTCTTCACACCATATCACTCCCCTCTTCTCACTGATCGTGCCACACCATCCCCGGAGCAAGGAGAGCACCACCTCGTCAGAATTTCACCGAATCCCGCCGCTTGTGGAGAAGAAGGGCGCCATCGATTTCGTCCACCCCAGGAGTTGCCGCGACCACGCCTGAGTTCGCCGTCGTCGACTTCGTCGTTCGCCCGCCTCGCCGACCCTCGCCAGCACCCGGTGAGCCCCCAACAAACCTCACCCGCCGCGTTAGGTTTCAGTCTCGCCGGAGTTGCCCGACGTGGACGATGACTCCCAGCCGTTGGATTAGAACCAGATTGAACGTCCCACGTTGCCCCGTACCGCTTCGCACCCCCCTGTCTCACTGACGAGTGGGGACACCCACTTAAACAGCCCGCAGAAGCGCTGCGCTTAGCAGGCCGGCCCAGTAACTTTCCCGCGCAGCCCAGTTATTTTTATTAAACCCTTTTCATTTTATTTCAAACCCACTTCTGTTCCGAACTTCAAAAATCAACCCAGATTGATTCATTGCATCAAATTGAATGAAACCAATTTTGTTAGAAAGGTCTGGGAATGCCGAATCCAAGCCCGTTGGATTCAAGTCATTTGGATCAATAGATCAACCATGGTAAAAATAACAAGGCAGAAGCTTTTCTGCATTCAAACATTTTTCAATTAAAAACCATAATAGCTTTCCAACTCTCAAAAATCACATTTAACCATACCTTTCTGAATATATAAAAATATATAGGTTTACTTGCAGAAATAATGTTCAAGTAATAAAAGAATGCCACATAGGCATTTCTAAACACATTATTTAATTAAAATAAAAGGGTAAAACCTTATTAAATTGTGACACCTATTTAAATCACTTTCCCATGGACTAAAATATGTGGTGATGACATGTGTCAACATGATCCCATATTTGGTTTGGAGAATATTAAATCTTAAGTAGTGTTTCAATGAGTAGAAATTACTTTTCTAAAAATAAAAGGAATTAAACCAAGCTTTAATCTTGTAATGTTAGTGATGATGTTAGATCATCTATAGGACCCTTGTGTGTGATGATTGCAAGTAGTTAAGTATTGTTTGGTGATTGTGTACCTCGTATTTATTCATAGAAGATAGTACCGACCAAGGATACGAGGAGGAAGGAGGATTCTACGAAGAAGAAGCCGAGGAGAACTTCAACCACTGCTCTGCACAAGGCAAGCTAAAACTTGCAAGATACTCTACTTTAGCAAGCCTAATACTACTAGTGAATGTGCAATCTAACCCTTGCAAGTTACTATACTGATGCAACAAACCACTACCTATTACTATGCCCACTATATGCCTTAAGCATATGTGATCATATCCACTTTATAAACCAATCCTAGTTTTAAGTGCAAGCTTTATACTTTATTTCTTTATCAAAGCTCTTACTTAGAGTTTACTTAAGAGAATTATAGATACTAGAAAGATACTTGAAGGTTGCATAAAGAGCATTAAACTTGGCCTAAGTTAGATAATCTTGATGTCATCCCAAGGCATAAGATTGAACTTAGTTAGCACCTACTAGTTACCACCCCTCATTAGTTCTTACCCCCACTTATAGATGCTAGTGCTAAGCATAAAACTTGATCAACTTTAGATGGGAATACTTGGTGGAAAAATGGTTATGAAAACCTTGGAATGATGGATTATTCTATTGAAATGTTTTGGACATGTGTTTCCGAACACCTGATGATTTTAGTGATGAAAATATTGAGGCATGAGCCTTAGCCCTTTATAAAACTGATGGTTGTCTGGATGCGATACCATTCCAATTTTATCGTACAACCACAATACCCGAATATTGGGTAGGGCTTGACTAGAAACTTATATACCTTAGTATTAGTTCCCTCACGGCCAAGGTCTGAGCTAAGGCTACCTTGTGAAGATTGTCCACCTGTGCAGTACCCAAGATGACAGTTGGTCATGGTTGTGAGGCCAAACTCACAGGAGAGGTGCTTATACTGGGGCGTGTAATTGAAAGGTTAGGATTGATTATCCGCATACTGAGTATGGTGAATTTAGGATTTGTTCCTGACGGATGTATCGAATGTTGTGGTGAAAGTGTACAATCTCTGCAGAGTGTCAAACTATTCGAATAGCCGCGTTCGCGGTTATGGACAGTTGGAGTGGCCATACTGTTCCCCCGTCAGAATTTTCAAAATGACTTGTGAAATGGATTGAGACTTTGACTTGACCACAACAGGGTAGTGATATGAAATACAAGTTCCCACTTAGGAGCTATAAAATTTTGACTAGCATTCATTTTGCTTCTAGACTTAGTAGAGATAAATCTGGCTTTTGCAAAACAACCCTAGAGCCTAGTGTCCTATTATCGAAAAACCCCTTTACCTGTTAGTACTAGTTTGCGAGTACTTAAAGAGTATTCATGGCTTTGTCCCTGGCTATTCCCATGGCCAGACTATGAAGAGGAGTACCTGGAGGATGGACCCCAGGAAGGTTACGTCAACTAGGATAATCTCCCATCGTCAGCATTGCCTGTGACCCCGAAGATGGAGCTTCGCCTACGCTGCCGTTATTATTACGTATTCCGCTGCTTGATGTTGTATTAAGAACTGGATCATGAGATCCCTATTTGTGTAAGACCTTATATATGGTTTGTAATGGATGATGTACTGTGGAATCCAATTCTGTTATGTCTCGCAAAAATGGTAATCCTGGGATTGCGATGTATGGCATAACGGGCATCTGGGATTAAAAATCCGGGTGTTGACATTCATGATGGCGTTGATTTTGCTCATTAGCAGCTCTCTTCTGCTCTTTCAAGATAGCGATTTCCTCCTTCAAGTGGTTCAACTCCTTAGTGGCAGAGTCCTGCAGGGCTTTCATTGATTCTTCATGCATCTTTAGCATGTCCTTCCTCTCCTTCTTAAGGATCTTGTTCTTGCTATCCAGCTCTTGAATGTGCTTGGATTAATCGACAATGTCCTTAGCCTTGGCAATGGTTTCTGCAAGTCGTAGAAAGCAAAGTACATAGTGATTACTCGGAGAATACACAAGTTTAATTCGGAATACGAAAAAGAAAGGAAAACAGACGCTTGCTCTTGATGATCTGTTCCTTCAAGAAGGCAGTTTTACCCTTTTCGGCTTCCAAATCTGCGCGCATCTTCTGGTACTTGTCGTTGGCGATGCCCCTCCGAGCATTCTTGTTCTGTGGAAAAAAGAAAAATTAAACGTTGTTTGGTCTACTTGGAGCATCTAGCCGAAAAATTTCCACCTAGACGCTCGGGGGCTACAGCGAGAGTTTTTAACTTAGCAATATGCTTAGTCTTTCTTTAAGCATCTAGTCGGAACTAATTCAGTTTTCGATTAGAAGCTTGGGGACTATAGTATAAAGTTTTTAACTCGTATGTATGCTTAGATTCTCTTTAAGCATCTAGTCGGAACTAATTCAGTTACAACTAGAGGCTTTGGGGCTACAGTATTGAAATTTATAAACACTTTGTATGCTACTCTTAAATCATCTAGTCGGAATAATTCATTCAAACTACATGCTTGGGGGCTACAGTGACAAGTTTTCTACTTTAGTCACTCTTAGAGCATTCAGACGCAAAGACCTATGGTTTTCCGTCTAAATCCTCGGGGGCTACAGTGGGATACTAATATGAAATGCAAAAGGAAAATAAAACTTACAAGTGCAATAATATTGAGGTTGGTAGCACTCTCGGCCAGCAGCTTGCCAAAGGATACGTTGTTTCCTTGCAAGATCTCTGCTTGTCGGAGGAGCTCCTCTAGACCACACGTCGGAGATGTCGGCGCCGCACCAGGAACCAGAGCAGTGCTACCCGGTGTAAGTACCGGATAGACTATCTTTGGATACTCTATGGTTTTCTTAGGTGCGGGGGTGCCGCCTTCGGCAGAAGTACCAGCTTCCACCACCGCCTTACAGCTACCGAATGCATCCTTAGCCGGAGCTTCAGCCATTTGGTGTGCGGCACTTTCCTGCGTCGCTTGCTCTCCGACAACAGCGAGCTCGGTAGAGGCACCTGAGTCCACTTCCATAACGGAAGGGCCAGATGCTTCCTTAGCTTGTGAGCTTGTCGGAGCGGAGGAAGGCTTGACGATAGGAGTGATAGGGGCGATGGCGGGAGATGCTTCGCGATGTAGCATGTTCTTGATGGTTCTAGAAGCCCCCGATGTTTTGCAGGTCTTCTTCAAGCTGGTCGTGGCTTTCTTCCTGAAACGTGCAAAATGCATAAGTACGGGAATAAGACAGACAAATATACAATGTCGGAGAGAAAGAAGCTTACACAAGTGGGGGTTCTTTGGCAAAGGGGATCCCGGTAATCTTTATTTTCTCCGCCTCTAGGGCATCAGTAGTCTTTTTGGAGGCTCCACCCTCCGTCTTCTTCTTCTTTCCTCCGTCGGCAGCGTCAGAGGTGGAGCTCTTCCGCTTTCGCGCCAATGGAACATCGTCGTCGGACACGACGGTGAATTCCTTCATATTTGGATCATAGATTTTAGGAGCCATGTTGTCCTCCTCTAGATCGCTAAGCTGTTAAGTGAGAAGTTACTTTGTTAGACAAGATGGTAATGGCTAGACTGAAGAACTGGAGTATATGTCATACACGGAAGATATACAGTTACCTTTGGGCACTTTCTCTCTATGAACATGTCGTAGGTGATGGTGAAGCCACGCTTCTTGTCCTTCACCTTGACAATGTCCTTGAGGCGAAGCCTGACGGAGTCGCTCGAGAAATTGTCCACAGAGATGCAGAAGCTATCCCTTCTTCGCCGGTATACTCGTGCATCAGCTTCGAGCGGTGCTGTAGAGGCTGTATTCGCCTGATGAACCAGCACATGTCTAGGTCCAAACCCGTCAAACCCGTCTCTACGAACCATTCTATCCGCCTTATAGAGCGGGAAGCATCGATGTCGGAGGGAAGGGAGGCCTAGGATCTCCATGTCGAGGCTTCCGCGGCGGCTCCATCGACGAAGTACGGGTACTTTACTTCTCGGTTAGCCAGAGGGATATCTAGAACATAGAAGTAAGTGTGCTGTCAGTTCTTGCAGGACTCGTGGCCGACGATGTCGGGGAACCGCCGGCCAGGACGGATCTTGAAGCTAATGGCGCCACAATTTCTAAGTTCATCCTTGCTGGCCCCGGCTTCGCGCTTGACGGTGAAGAAATACACAAAGAGATCTAGCCTAGGCCTAATCCCTAGGTAACCCTCGCAAAGCGCCGCGTAATTGCTAAGCGCTAGGATACTATTGGGAGAAAGGTTTTGGGGTTGTACTCGGTAGTGGTTCAAGACGGCAAGGAAGAAGTTAGAGATGGGCAGGGAGACACCGCATACCAATTGTGCTTTGAGGTACACCTTTTCTCCGACTTGGGGAGAACGTGTGACCTCGCCATCCGGCGCCGCCCGCCAGGCGAGCCCCTCCGTTGTGGGGAGGTAGCCCTCAACGATTAGCTCCTTGATGTCGCGGTCCGTGATGTCCGAACCGCGCTAATCGCCTTTGTGGGAGTCGTTGTCCTCCTCTATCAGCTCCAGCGCCGCTGGATTGTGGTCGCCGCCGGTGGTCTCGACCACCGCAGAGACGGGGATGACCAGGCCCTCTGGGGAAACGATGACGGAGCTCGCCGACTTCGCAGCGGCTTCGCCCGACGCCGCCATCAAGGGAGAACAGCTGCTGCTCGCCATTGCGTGTGTTTGGAGGAGACTGGCAAAGATTGGGAGTTAGGGTTTTTCGCAAGGTTGCGCGGAAAGCTCGAGGGGGCGCTCGCTGGAGGAAGAAGATGATGCGAGGAGAGAATGAGGTGAAAAGTAAATTCCTCACCGCAGTTACTATTTATGATCTCCAGCATCAAGATTCGTGCAGCTTGATCGGACGGTTGCCGCGTAGACGACGTGTGCGCGAACGTGCGCGGAAATTTTGCCACGTCCCAACTGTCGCCGCCAATGGTTCGTATCGCCCGCGCGAGTAAAATGGACATGATTGCGTTCTCTGCATGTGTGAGTTACGAGGCATCGCTGACCTATGTCTGTGTCACCCTAGCTGTCATAGGCAGATGATCCATCACATCAGAAGATTCCGGCATGGACGGATCCAGTCTGGCTACGGAAGAGTATGATGGAAAATTCAGCAATTCTCCGGCTTACTAATTGAAGACGGAGAAAACCTTGCAGGGTTCTTTGGGAGGACTACAAGATGTTGCTTGATGATTTTCCGACATCCATCTAGACGGAGCATTCAACGTGAAGAGGCAAGACGGCGCAACATCTCAGAGTTCTCCGCGGGCTACTATTGGGGATATGCTATATGGGTATCCTCATAGCATGTCCTCTATCCGGATAACCCAGGTGGCCCACAGTTGGTAGAAAGGACCATGGCCTGCTGGGTGCCCTAGTTAGATGGATCCAGAAGGGAGGCCCATGCCGGATAAAGGAAGGCTACGGTGGAGTCACCAGCGTACCTGGAGCCTTGGAGTACAAGGCACACAAGACTAGTAATAAACGGTGTAGGACTCTGTAACCTGTCTGGCTAGGACTTTTCCCTGTAACCCTAGGACCTGGCGACTATATAAGTCGGGCCTATGGGGGACTTTAGGGAAAAACTTCAGACAATCTCAGACAACCTCGCACAGCGAACCTATCTCTGTAACTCGGCATATCGCCCTTAGAGTGATTTATAACAGGAGTAGGATTCTGCCACCGTTGTGGGATCTGAACCTGGGTAAGCTGTGTTACCTCGTACCCGTCAATCGTCCATCTTCCCCCACGTCTCTAAACACGCACTGTGAGGACCCCTCCATGGCGTACTCGTCGGCAATACCACGACAAGTTCCTTCCTTTTGAGCGGAAGTACGTCTACGTTTGGAGAGGGGGTGGTATCAAACCACCTACGCCACGAAAGGCCTCCCTTATTCTCCGATGAACCTCACCCCAACGGGTTCGATCCACCTTCCACTATATCGACGACCTTCAAGGTGGAAGCCGACACCTTTACAAGTTTGGGGCACACATCCACAACTTAATTGGAGGCTCCCAAATACAAGCAAGCTGTCAAGACAATCAAAGACAAGCTTGTAAGAACCAAATCTAGAACTAGGGTTTCCAAGAAAACACTAGAGCAAATGGGCCCTCAAGTGAATGAGGGGGAAATAAAGATCTCTTTTGGTGAAGTAGTAGATCGGGGCCTCCTCCTTCGATTCCCCAAATATCAAGGACTTTGGGTGGTGGATTGAGGAGATCTTGTGGATTTGGTGGCTCCAATGGTGGTCTTGACTTTAATGCAAATGAGCAACTTGTCCTAAGGTAGGTGGAGGGGTATTTATACCCCTTGGAGGAATCTGGCCGTTGGAGCAATAAATGCACCGGTACCACCGATACTCAAGCGGTAGTATCGGTTGCAAGAGGTACTACCAGTCCAATACCGGACTAGGTACCGGAGATGCAATTCTTGGTCGAGCCAGCTTCAAATCTGCCTAGTACACCCCTGCGGTAGTACTCCCAGCGGTAGTACCGGTCATAAGACGCGGTACTATCGGTCAGAGCGATAGTACCGGTCCCAAGTACCGGTGGGCACCGTGCGAGAAGGGAGGGGCTGGTACTTCCCCAGTACTACCCGTACTGCTGAGCGGTACTACGCTGTTCAAGTGCTAGTACCTCTTGTCTCAAGCGGTACTACTGGTTGGAGCGGTAGTGCCACTCCGCGGTACCGGGTGGTACTAAGGAAAAAACCGTCCCTCCCAACCTTGCACGGGTCCAACCGGTACTAGGACCAGTAGTACCGGTGCCAAGCGGTAGTACCGGTCATTTTTCCGGTACTACCGGTTGGCACATTGATTTTTTGGCAAGGGCAATTGGGCAAGTCAATATTTGTGCCACACTCTATCAAACCTGTGATACACTTAGCACATGATTAGACCGATAAGTGTGTTGTTATCAAACATCAAAATCAGAAGGATAGGAAATGCTCTTTCAACAGGTTCACCCACACAACACTTACAAAACCAAAGAAGACTACTCAGCTCTTTGAAGCGAAAGCACTTGACAGAATTCCCATGTGTCCTTGAGAACGTTTGGTCCTCATTAATATTTCCACCAGCTTGTCCTTTGCTAAGAAAGGATTGGGCCACTTGATGCAATTGTTTGTTGTCTTTTTTACTTGCACTTTATTTCCATGCTTGATCAAGAAACCCCTAAAAATGCGTTTTCTAAGTATATACAGAGATTTCCTGCTCCATACCACTAGTCAACACCTTCTGATCCTTGTTGGGATCGACGGTCCTATTTATCGAAAGTACTATGATACACCCCCTATACTTGTGGGTCATCAGGCGGCGGCCCATATAGTTGGTCGTCAACTCTTTTGTGTCCTTTGCTCGCTTCGGGTTTTCTTCTAATATTATTAATATTCCTCAAATAAGTGATTTACGCAGTTTTTGGCTCATTTTTCTCTCCAGTACAACTACTCAAAGAATTGTGTCCATTGGATCCATCATCTGATCTGATCCTAGTGAAAATAAACATAAAACGTGCGTGCGAACATCGTAAAATACCAAGATCCTACATCTACAATGCAGAATAATAACCTAAAACATGATGCAAATATGCAGTCATCAGTAGGTCGCTTCCGGTGGACAAGGTAAAGCAAAGCCGAGCGCCACCTTCATAGAAATGTTCTTCAGTGTCAAATGTAGCTCACAAGTTGTCCTTGCCTCGACTTCATCCACAGGTTAGTGAACCATCGTTTCAATGGTCGTATCATCTATCAACGGTGCTTTATTCTCCATCAGTAGTAGATTATTAACTTGTACCTCTGTGGAAGCCATGTTGAATCTCCGCTAAGATGGGCCCACCGGACTGTCGAATGCAGGATCTTGCTGTCGGGCCAGTACTCAAAGTTCATTAACCTGCTCCTGCTGCATCTTGAACATGGCTTAAAATTCCTCGTTCCTTTTTTCAACCGCCTCCAACCGCGCAGCCTCCTCCGCCTTCTGTCGGTTCGTTTTTCTCGATCGGCTTCTATAAGTGTCAATGTCCTAGGGAAACCTAGTCTTCCATGGTACAAACGGTCCAAAGCCTCGTGTTCGTCTGACTTTTTCAGGTTTCCGAGGGCATATGTCAGCTCATCGTTCTCTCTGTGTCGTGGTATTGCCGAAGAGTACGCCATGGAGGGGTCCTCATAGTGCGTGTTTAGAGACGTGGGGTAAGGCAGACGGTTGACGGGTACGAGGTAACACAGCTTACCCAGGTTCAGATCCCACAACGGTGGCGGAATCCTACTCCTGCTATAAATCACTATAATGGCAATATGCCGAGTTACAGAGATAGGTTCGATGTGCGAGGTGTGTGTAAAACGATGCCCTAAAGGCTCCCATAGCCCCGACTTATATAGTCATCAGGTCCTAGGGTTACAGGGAAAAGTCCTAGCCAGACAGGTTACAGAGTTCTACACCGTCTATTACTAGTCTTGTGTATCTTGCACTCCAAGGCTCCGGGTACGCTGGTGACTCCACCGTAGCCTTCCTTTATCCGGCATGGGCCTCCCTTCTGGATCCATCTAACTAGGCCGCCCAGCAGGCCACTGGCCGTGCTACCGACTATGGGCCACCCGGGTTAGTCGGATAAGATACATGCTATGAGGATACCCATATAGCATATCCCCAACAGTAGCCCCCGGAGAACTCCGAGATCTTGCGCCATCTTGTTTCTTCCCGTGGAATGCTCCGTCTAGGTGGATGTCGGCAAATCATCAAGCAATATCTTGTAGTCCTCCCAAAGTACCCTGCAAAGGTTTCTCCGTCTTATATGAGTAAGTCGGAGAAATGCTGAATCTTCCATCGTACGCTCCCGTTGTCGGATTAAATCTGTCCATGCCGGAATCTTCGATGGGACGGCTCATCTACCTTGTCAGTTATGACGACGTAGGCTGTAGGTCAGTGATGCCTCGTAACTCACACATGCTGAGAATGCAATCATATCCATTTTCCCGCGCGAGCGATACGAACCATTGGCGGCGGCGGTTGGAGACGTGGCGAAATTACCGCGCACGTTCACGAACACGTCGTCTATGCGGCAACCGTCCGATTAGCTGCACGAATCTTGACGCAGAGTAAGATAAATAGTAACCGTGGGACACTTGCCACTTTTTCACCACATTCTCTTGCGTCAACGTCTTCTTCCTCCAGCCGCACGCCTCCTCGAGCTCTCCGCGGAAAACCTCGAGAAACCCTAGCCTCTCTCTGCACCAGTCGTTTCCTTCCATTCCTTCCATGGCCAGCAGCAGCTCCTCCCCATCGATGGCGGCGTCGAGCGAAGCCACGGCGAAGCCGGCGAGCTCCGTCGTGCCCAGAGGGCTGGTCATCCCGATCGGGCGATGATTGAAACCACGGCGACCAATAATGGGCGCTGGAGCCCCTGGAAGAGGAGCCAGACTCGCACAAAGGCGACTGGCGCGGCTCGGACATCACCAGCCGCGACATCCAAGAGATGGTCGCTGAGGGTTACCTCCCTGCGACGGAGGGGCTTGCCTAGCGGGCGGCGCCGGCCGGCGAGGTGACCCCTTGTCCCCAAGCCGGAGAGAAAGTGTACCTCAAGGCGCAATTGGTACGCAGCGTTTCTCTGCCCATCTCTCACTTATTTCTGTCCGTCTTGAATCACTTCAAGGTCCAACCCCATAACCTCTCCCCCAATAGTATCTTAGTGCTTAGCAACTTCGCGGCACTTTGTGAGGGTTACCTAGGGATTAGGTCTAGGTTAGACTTGTTTGTATACTTCTTCACCGTCAAACGTGAAGCCGAACACAGTAGGGAGGAGCTTAGGAACTGCAGCACCATAAGCTTCAAGATCCGTCCTGGCCGGCGGTTCCCCGACATCGTCGGCCACGAGTCGTGCAAAAACTGGCAGCGGACATACTTCCATGGCCCCGACATTCCTTTGGCGGGCCGAGAAGTAATGTACCCAGACTTCGTGGATGGAGCCGCCGCTAAAGTCTGCACATGGCGGTCCCATGTGTCCCTCCCCTCCGACCTCGACGCTTCTCGCGCAATAAGGCGGATCGAGTGGTTCGTAGAGACGGGTCTAACCGGCTTGGACCTAGCCATGTGCTGGTTCATCAGGCGGATCCAACCTCTGCAGCACCGCACGAAGGTTATGCACGAGTACACCGGCGACCGAAGGGATACCCTCCGGATCTCCGAGGACAACTTCTCGAGCGACTCCGTCAAGTTCCGCCTTAAGGACATCGTTAAGGTGAAGGATAAGAAGCGTGGCTTCACCCTCACCTACGACATGTTCGTAGATGGAAAGTGCCCAAAGGTAGACATTTATTTTCTGTGTATGACATTGCTCCAGTTTTTTCTGTCTTGCCAATACCATCTTGTCTAACACGATGATTTCTCACTTAACAGCTTAACGATCTAGAGGAGGGCAACCTGGCTGCCCAAATCTACGATCCCAAGATGAAGGAAGTCACGGTCGTGTCCGACGATGATGCCCCGTTGGCGCGAAAGCGGAAGAGCTCCACCTCTGACACTGCCGACGGAGGTAAGAAGAAGAAGACGGAGGGTGGAGCCTCCAAAAAGAGTACTGTGCCCTGGAGGCGGAAAAGAAGAAAGCCACCGGGATGTTTGCCAAAGTGCCCCCCTAGTGTAAGCCTTCTCATTCTCCGACATTGTCTCATTTATCTGTCTTATTCCTGTACTTATGCACTTTGCACGTTTCAGGAAGAAAGCCACAACCAGCCTCAAGAAGTCCTCCAAGACTCTTGGGGCTTCAATATTAAAGATATGCTGCATCACGACTCCTCCCCCGCCATCGCCCCTGCTACTCCTACCGTCAAGTCCTCCTCTTCTCCGACATGCTCCCAAGTCCAGGAGGCACCGGGCCCTTCCGTCATGGAAGTGGAATCTGGTGCCTCTACCGAACTAGCTGTCGTCGGCGAGCAGGCGACGCAGGAGAGTGCTGCTCTTCAAATGGCTGAAGCTTCGGCTAAGGATGCCATCGATAGCAGCAAGGCGGTGGTAGGAGCTGGTACTTATGCCGAAAGCGGCGCCTCTGCTCCCCAGAAACCCTTCGAGTTCCCGAAGATTGTTTACCCGGCGCTCATGCCGAGTAACACAACTATGGTTCCTGGAGGAGTGCCGTCATCTCCGACGTGCGGTCTTGAGGAGCTACTCCGGCAAGCGGACATCTTGCGAGGGAACAGCATTGCTTTTGGCAAGCTGCTGGCCGAGAGCGCTACAAGCCTCAAGATCATAGCACTTGTAAGTTTTATTTACCTTTTGCATTTCGTATGAGTATACCACTTTAGCCCCCGAGGATGTAGACGGAAAACCATAGGTTTTGCATCTATATGTTCTAAGAGTGACTAAGTTAGGAAAAACTCTCATTGTAGCCCCCAAGCATTTAGATGGAATGAATTATTCTGACTAGATGCTTTAAGATTAGCACAAGCAGTGTTCATGATTTTCAATGCTGTAGCCCCCAAGCCTCTAGTTGTAACTGAATTTAGCTCCGACTAGATGCTTTAAAGAAAAGCTAAGCATCTTCTGAGTTAAAAACATTATACTGTAGCCCCCAAGCCTCTAGTCGAGAACTCAATTAGCTCCGACTAGATGCTTAAAGAAAAGCTAAGTATATTGCTAAGTTAAAAAAAACTCTCGCTGTAGCCCCCGAGCATCTAGGTGGAAAATTTCCGACTAGAAGCTCCAAGCAGACTAAACAACGACTTGACTTTGTATTTGTTTCCACAGAACGAGAATGCTCAGAGGGGCATGGGCAACGACAAGTACCAGAAGATGCGCGCAGACCTTGAAGCTGAAAAGGGTAAAACCGCCATCTTGAAGGAACAGGTCATCAAAAACAAGAGTCTGATTTCTTATTACGCATTTCAATCTTACTTTTGTGCCCATAATCTCCGAGTACTCACTGTGCACTTTGCTTTCTCTGACTTGCAGAACATGTTGCCAAGGCCAAGAACATTGTTGAGCAGTCCAAGCATATCCAACAGCTGGACAGCGAGAACAAGATCCAGAAGGAAGAGAGGAAGGAGATGCTGAAGATGCACGAGGATTCTATGAAAGCCTTGCAAGATTCCGCCTCTGTGGAGATCAACCGCTTGAAGGAGGAGCTTGCGATCCTAAAGGATCAGAAGCAAGCTGCCGATGAGCAAAACCTTCGCTATAGCGAGGCGTTTAAGCTCCTCCAAAAAGAAAAGGAATCCTTGGCGGACATCGTCTAGCAAGACAAGGCCAGCATCTTCAGTAAGTTTCTTTCGCCTTGTAGTTGCTGCAATCTGGATACTTAGAGTTTTTTGAACTCATACGCTCCTTGTCGGAATTTGCAGCTCCTATGGGGTTAACCCGCTCGCCTCCTTCGGACAAGGAGTGTATGATTTTGGCTGGCAACTTCATCAACACCGCCATCGCCCAAGCCAAGGAGATTGCCAATCCCCTTCAGATTTATATCAAGGCCTCGGACTCCGTGGCGAAGTACTCGGAGATTTTGCGCCGAGCCCCCGAGCGTGTCGCGAGCTGGAAAGCTTCATGCGCACAGACTGGCGCAAGGATGGCATTGTCCATGGTGAAGGCACACTATGAGGGTGCCGACATCGACACGGTGACATCTGGTATCCCCGACGTGGATGATGACGGCAAGGAGATTGATCACGAAGCCATCTTGTCATCACTCGCGGGGTATGATACCAGGGTTTCCGAGTTGGTAGATGTCGACGTCTTCGTGCCCAGGAACTTTCTTGACAACGCCAACCCGGATTCCTCTGAGTCTCATCACAGCGCCGACGTTGAGGGTGATTCTCCGGCTGGTGATGATGCGGCTTCCAAGTCCCCTGCACCCAAAGAGTAAAAGACACTTTGTAATTTCTGTTTCACTTCTTGAGTGTGCGCGGGAAAAAACTTTGTTGATGTAATCTTAAGGCGGAAAACAATGGTTATCGTATCCTGCTACTTAAGAATTAAGTCCCAGCATGTATATATTTTTTAAGCAAGTGCTGGATTATCCATTACTTTGGTTTTTATGCTTGACTTTTCGTGAGTCGGAAGACTCGTTTTCGGAACCATGCGCTTAGGTGATGATGCCCAATGGCACCGTCAATAACCTGAGCACAAAATCGCCGACAATAAGTGCCGAAAGTCACTACTCCAGAATCCACATAAAAACAACAAAGAACGTGTAGACCAGAAAACTTAAGCTAACGCACGTAGGCGGAATTTTCACAAGTGCAATCGCAAGACTTGTGCATAAAAGTTTTATATGATCAAAAAATGAACACTAAAGGAGGTAAAAGACTCAGCAATATGAGTGAACCAAAAAGCTTTATTTCATTGATCATATAAGAGGTACACGATTAGATAAAAATGCTAAGTGTAGAAAGGACGTAGCTGTGCTATGTTCCATGGCCGATCAAGCTCCGGGTAGTCATCATCCGAGTCACGTCGCTTACGCTTATGATCCTCGTTGGGTATATCCTTGAGTTCACGATTGTCGAGAAGGTAGTAAGACCCACTGAGCAGCGCCTTGCTTATGATGAACGGTCCTTCCCATGGCGGGGATAATTTGTGTGACTTCTTCTGCTTAAGTCGGAGTACTAAATCCCCCTCTTTAAACGAGCGATGCCGAACGCGGCGACTATGGTAGCTGCGTAGCTTCTGCTGGTAGATGGCGGATCTTTGGCATGCCAAAACGCGCTCCTCCTCGAGAAGGTCCACATCTAGGCATCTGGATTCTTCAGCGTCATCTTCGTCGTAGGCGGCAACTCTTGGTGCATCGTGGAGGATGTCGGAGGGTAGGATGGCTTCTGCTCCATATACCATGAAGTAAGGGGTGTAGCCGGTGGATCTGTTGGGTGTAGTTCGTAAACTCCACAGCACAGATGGCAATTATTCCGCACAGGCTCTAGCTGCTCTATGTAGCGGTGCCTCAAGACGTGGCTTGATTCCCTACAGAATTAATCCATTGGCTCGCTCAACTTGACTATTGGATTGTGGGTGTGCCACAGATGCAAGGTCAAGTCGGATGCCTTTGTCCCAGCAATAGGCCTCCACTTCTACGAGTGACAAGTTGCTTCCGTTGTCGGTGATGATGCTATGTGGGAGACCAAATCTCACCGCTAGATCCCGGACAAACCTGAGGGCAGTTGCCCCATCAAGCTTTCTAATGGGTTTAGCTTCTATCCATTTGGTGAATTTGTCAATAGCCACCAGCAGATGCATAAATCCACACGGTGCCGTCTGTAACGGTCCCACCATGTCTAGCCCCCAGACTGCAAACGGCCAAGTTATTGGTATTGTTCGCAATTCTTCAGCAGGAACATGTGGTTGTCGGTCATAATACTGGCATCCTGTGCATGTGTCAACCAGCTTGTCGGCGTCCACCTTCGCGGTCAGCCAGTAGAATCCTTGCCGGAAGGCTTTCGCGACCAATGATCGAGGAGCGGCATGATGCCCGCAATCTCCGAGATGGATTTTGCGTAGGATTTCCATACCTTCTAGCTGGGAAACACACTTTAGGTATACACTAGTAGTGCTCCTCTTGAAGAGTTGCCCATTGATTATGGTATAACCCTTTGCTCGTCGTACTATTTGCCGTCGTTCGACCTCGTCGTCGGGCAAAGTTCCGTGTTCGAGATATTCCATGAACGGTTTTGTCCAAGCCGGAGGGATCTTTGTCACCGTGTTGACAAAAGAGTTAGCTCTATCCGGTTTGTCGATGTCGGCTCCCTTCACGGATGGTGTGCGTAGATGCTCTAGGAAAACTCCTGGCGGAATTTGCTTGCGCCCCGATCCAAGTTTTGACAATAGATCTGCCGCCTCGTTTTGCTCCCTAGGCACATACTTGACTTCGTAGCCCCTGAAGCTCTTGGCTATCTCGTCCACTTCGTCGTGATATGCCGCCATCATAGGGTTCCGCAGATTCAGTGCCCACCACTGGGCAACCAAGTCGGAATCTCCACAGCAAACTATGCGCTTGATGCCAATATCCTTGGCTACACGCAGTCCGTGAATGAGTGCTTCATACTCCGTCATGTTGTTTGTAGCCTCGAAGTGGATCTGCAGAACGTAATGCAGCTTGTATCCTTTTGGTGACTGTAGTAGTACACTAGCCCCCGAGCCGTTGATCAACTTTGATCCGTCAAAGTGCATCACCCAGTACTCTGGTTCTGGCAGTGGAGTAGCATCTGGCATCTCCGTCCAATCTGCAATAAAATCCACCAAGGCTTGTGACTTGATAGTGTTGCGTCTCTTGTAGGTGATCTCGAAGGCGGCAAGTTCAATGCCCCATTTCACGACCCTTCCTGTAGCGTCGCTGTTGTTGATAATGTCGGACAGTGGAGTCTTGCTCACTACTGTGATTGGGTGCTCCTGAAAGTAATGCCTCAGCTACCGCGAAGCGAGGAATACTCCATAAGCTATCTTTTGGTAGTGCGGGTAACGCTGCTTGGACTCCGTCAAGACCTCGCTTACATAGTAAACTGGTCGTTGAACTCCGTGCTCGTAGCCTGGTTCCTTCCGCTCTACCACGACGACGATGCTAATAACCCGGTTGGTTGCCGCCATGTAAATTAACAGGGCTCCTGTCGGTCTTTGCAAGGATAGGCGCTGAGGAAAGAATCTCCTTGAGCTGCTTCAATGTTGTGTCTGCTTCGTCTGTCCATGTGAATTTGTCCGCCTTCTTCAGCAACTTGTACAGCGGCAGAGCCTTCTCTCCAAGTCGGCTGACGAACCGACTAACTGCTGCAACACAACTTGTTAGTCGTTGGATGTCTTTTAGGCATGTCGGACGATTTATGTTTAAGATGGCCTTGATTTTCTCTGGGTTGACCTTGATTCCGCGCTGGGAAACGATGAAGCCCAACAGTTTGCCGGCTGGAACCCCGAAGACGCACTTCTTAGGGTTGAGCATCATGTTGTATTTCCGGATATTATCAAAGGTTTCTTTTAAGTCGGAGATTAAGTCATTTGATTTTTTAGACATCACCACGATATCGTCCACATAGGCGTGAACGTTCCGACCAATTTGGTCGTGAAGGAAACATTGCATTGTCCGCTGGTAGGTAGCACCTGCGTTTTTCAGCCCAAAGGGCATTGTGACATAGCAAAACGTGTCGTATGGGGTAGTGAACGAAGTGGCCAATTGGTCCGACTTCCTCATCTTGATCTGGTGGTATCCTGAGTATGCATCGAGAAAACACAAAAGTTCCGAGCCAGCCGTCGAGTCAATGACTTGGTCAATGCGAGGCAAAGCAAACGGATCTTTGGGACATGCTTTGTCCAAGCCGGTGTAATCAACGCACATTCTTAATTCATTGGTTCCCTTTTTGGGGACAAGTACAGGATTGGCCACCCATCGGGTGTGAAGGACTTCTCGGATAAACTCAGCCTTAAGTAACCTAGCTATCTCTTTGCCAATGGCGCGTCTCTTCTCATCTCCGAAGCGTCGTAGAGGTTGTTTCACTGGTTTACGTTTTGGATCTATGTTTAAGCTGTGCTCGGCAAGTTCCCTAGGTACACCTTTCATGTCGGCAGGTTGCCAGGCAAAGATGTCCCTATTCTCACGGAGGAACTCGACGAGCGCGCTTTCCTATTTGGGATCCAGGTTCGTCCCAATGGCGACGCTCTTGGAGGCATCTCCTACCACAAGTTCCACCGTCTTGGTCTCGATGGCGGCCTTGACCGCAGGAGCGGAGTCGGAGATCTGCTTCTTCGACGCGGGCATCTCTGAGTCATTGACCTTGGTTTGGATCTCCTTGAATTCTTCGCTGTAGAGGACAGCTTCTGCAACGGCTGCTTCGTTGATCTCGCAGTCCCTTGCCTTGGTAAAGCTTCTGGATACGGTGATGAAACCGTTTGGTCCGGGTATCTTGAGTTTGTTGTAGACGAAGCATGGCTTGGCCATGAACGTGTGGAATATGTCGCGGCCGAATATGACGTGGTACATGCTTTTGAAGGGGACCACCTCAAAGGTCATGCGCTCTTGGCGGTAATTATTAACGTCGCCAAAGGCTACCTGAAGTGTAATGCACCCAAGGGACCGAGCCTCCCGACCAGGAACTACGCCATGGAACACGGTTTTAGTCCGCCTTAGGTTTGCCTCCGTCAAGTTCATCTTCTACAGTGTATCCAGGTACATGATGTTGATGCTGCTTCCACTATCCACCATGCACTTGGTGAACTCCGTGCCGTCAATCAATGGGTTGATGACCATGGTGTACTGGTTCTCCGTGGGAACAAGGTCTGGGTGGTCCATCCTGTCCCAAGTGATTGGAACCTCCGACCAGTGCAGGTATTGGGGAACTGGGGGAGAGTGGCCATCAGGATCCTTAGATAGGTCTTCTGTTGTCGGACGGTGGGGGTGCCAAGGAAAGTGTGGTAGACTGGGGCCTTCTTTGCGAAGGGGTTCTTGCCCTTGTCGTCGCTCTTGGAGGCGTGCTTCGGGTCAACGTCCTCGTCCATGTCACTTGAATCCTTGTACTCCTCCTCCTTCTTCTTCACCTTGCCCTTGCCTCGCGGTCTATTCTTCCGACTTTGCTTGTAGCCGGACTCCGGGTCTTCCTTGAGGTCGTTGACGAACTTGTAGTGTCGATTGGTATGGGTGGCCTTGCCGTTGACATCGAGGTGTACGAGGCACGGCATATCGCGGTACTCCTTGTACGTTTGGGGAACGCGGAGCGGCGCCGAGTTGGTTTCGCTTCCTCGTTGCTGCCCGCGGCCTGCTCCCCTTCCTCGGCCACGTTGTCCGCCTTCTCCTCGTCCTGCAAAAGTCATGGCGAACATGTTGGTAGATTGCTTTTCTTCTGGAGCGGTTTTCCGATTTGTACCGCTGTTCCTCTGAGCTTGAGTTGGAACGGACATTGCCGGCAGAGAGCCACGAGCATCGTCGTCGGCAGCTGTGAACTCACTAGATAACTGAATCATCTGATTCAAGTCCAGCTGATGATTGTCCTACAAGCGCTTCAGCTTAGGTCGGAGCAACGTGCCCCTTTCCAACCCATCGATGAAGGCGGCCATGGCGGTCTGGGCGTGCACTCCTGCGCAGGAATTCTTCATATCCAGCCAGTGGGAGAGGTAGGCGCGAGATGTCTCGTCTTTCTCTTGCACGCACCGCTGTAGATCGCCCACAGTGCAGCGACGCTTATATGTACCCTCAAAGTTCTTGGTGAATGCTTCTTGCATGTCCAGCCAGTTGTAGATAGATCTCTCCGGCAAGTCGTCGATCCATTGACGGGCCGTGCCCGCCAACATTAACGGGAGGTACTTGACGGCGACGTTGGGGTTTCCTCCGGCAATCTCCACCGCGTTGACGTAGTCCTGCAACCATGTGGCGGGCTTGGCGATGCCTTCATAGGGCTTGATGGTCTTGTCAATCCGGAAACCTTTGGGGTAAGTTGCGGACCGTATTGCAGGTCCAAAGCAACGTGGTCCCAGGTATGGTCCTTCCCGGGCCTCGTGGATCTTATCGATCCGTGAACGTGCGTCGTACGGCTCTGGGTTCTTCTTCTTGTTGTCAACAGGGGACAGGCTGCGTGAATGACGTGGGCCTCTTCCGCCATGGCGACTGCTTGGCGGCGACGGAGGCGGAGGTGGCGGTGGGTTAGCCTTCTTGCTGTTACCCTCCTGTGACGCCCCACGCATGTCACGGTTGCTTGTCGGACGCGGAGGGTCGTGGTGTGACCTGCTCTTATGTCCTTGGTGGCGCTCTTCATCATGACGGGTCTGTGCCGCGTTGTCGCGGATGACGATGCCGCACTGCTTTGGTGGAGGCATATCCGTGCGATGGTGAGCCTTGTAGTCTTCCTGACGTCAGGGGGATCGGGGCGGTGGCGATGGGCGGCGAGGTTGGGCTCTTTCTCCGTGGTCGGAGGATATGGGGATAGCATCCTTCCTGTTGCGCGCATCCCTTCGTCTTCGTTCTGATGAACCCGTCTGTGATCCGGCATCCTGAGGAGATCTGTCCCTTGGCGGTTTGTACTGGCTAGATCGGCAGAGCGCTGGGTCAGACTCAAGCCTCTGAGAGGTGGCCTTTTCCTGCTGCTTTACCGCCTTGGCCACTAGGTCATAGACCTATTCTACTGCCTCAGGCGATCTATCCTGCTCCAGAAGGGTCTTGGCGACGGCGAGGTTAAGGAGTGGGGTGGGCATCACCTGCTTGCCTTTACTATCAATGTATGGCTTGGCCCTGTGCCGGCTTCGAGGGAGCCCATCCTAGGTTGCGAGGTACACCAGGATCGTTGATAACGCGAGCCAGAGCCTTCTTAGCCTTCTGCTACTGTAGCAGAGTCTTGTACTCGGCCTCCATTGCTCTAGCTTTCTCTATGGATTTCTGCGCGTTGACCAGATCTCGATCTAGTTTAGCGCCTTGCTCCATGATGGCTTGCGCCTCCTCCAGCAGCTGCTGGCGCTTCTCGTCAAGCTGAGTTACGTTCAGTATATGATCAACGGTTAGTGTCTCAACGAGGAGATTGCCGTACATCACTATATCAACTGGAGTAACATGGGCTGCTGCCGACGTGGATGCCGGAGGCGGCAAGTTTGCGGTGTTGTTATTGCTCAGACCGGTGCCGAGTTCCTGCGGCTGCTGCACTGGGTTAGGCGGAGGGGCATGACCTTTGCGCGATCATCATCGGCAGCAATAAGTGGCCCCTTCCCCTTATCCAGCGCCGTAGGCGGAGCTTTCCCGGGCTGGTCTTCATCCATCGTTGTCCTGATGGTGACGAACACCCCTTGTGACATGACAGTGTTATTAGCTTGTTCGTCGCGCGAGTACTCCTCCATCTCCTGCATAGCGGAGTCTAGCTCTTCTGGACTGAAGTCTATTTCCTCTGAATCTGCACTAAAATCAGCATAAAGCACGTCAATGACAGAGTCGAAGGGTGCCAGGACTTCCTCGATGACGGGTGGTGGAGGTGCAACGACCTCGACGATGACTGGAGGTGGTGGTGCTGCTACGACGATGGCGGCCGGAGGCGGTGGTGGTGGTGGCTGAATCGGAGGGGCTTCGTCAATGAGCGCAAGTGCTGTTTGAGCTGCCGCTTCAGCCTCCGCGTAGTTGTTGACGGTGTCCACCATGCCTTCGAAGGTAAGGCGCCCTGACGCCTGCTGCCGCCTTAGAGAATGTCGGAGGAGCGTGCCATGGTCCAGTCCTTCCACAAAGTGATAGATAGAGCGCCAGGTAATCGCGGGGGTTTTCGCCCTCTCTCTGAACGTAGCGTGCCAGATCGAAGATGGTAACCACGCCGACGAACTTGGATCTCTGCTGTCTAGACGCACGGACAAAGCCGGCGGATTTGCAGTGATCTTCCACCTTTATATCCTGCACAGGGGCGGTTTGGGTGGGTCTTGAATTTTTCCGATCTTTGCCGGCAAACTCTGAGGAGAGATCCGACATCGATCCTTCCGCGAACGTATCCTGCCCGTGGGCGGTCCGTGCGGGTCTTAACGCTCCTCCGACTCCCAGGGAACTAGTGCCCGAGTCGGTTTCGCCGATGAAGAGGTGGATGTCTCTGATAGGAACGATCGAACACCGCGTAGGGTTCGTCTTCGCCGGGATCCAGAACTCGTCGGGGGGACGATCGGAACGTTGCCGGAGAAGAGAACGCGACCGATGGCTACGGTTTTGCCGATTCCCGCGAAGATCTTGGTCCTCGCCCGCTGAAGAGCCTGAAGCGCCTCTTGCCCCACGGTGGGCGCCAACTGTCGTGGTATTGCCGATGAGTACGCCATGGAGGGGTCCTCACAGTGCGTGTTTAGAGACGTGGGGTAAGGCGGACGGTTGACGGGTATGAGGTAACATAGCTTACCCAGGTTCAGATCCCACAACGGTGGCGGAATCCTACTCCTGCTATAAATCACTATAATGGCAATACGCCGAGTTACAGAGATAGGTTCGCTGTGCGAGGTGTGTGTAAAACGATGCCCTAAAGGCTCCCATAGGCCCGACTTATATAGTCGTCAGGTCCTAGGGTTACAGGGAAAAGTCCTAGCCGGATAGGTTACAGAGTTCTACACCATCTATTACTAGTCTTGTGTATCTTGCACTCCAAGGCTCCGGGTACGCTGGTGACTCCACCGTAGCCTTCCTTTATCTGGCATGGGCCTCCCTTCTGGATCCATCTAACTAGGCCGCCCAGCAGGCCACTGGCCATGCTACCGACTATGGGCCACCCGGGTTAGTCGGATAAGAGACATGCTATGAGGATACCCATATAGCATATCCCCAACACTCTGTCGGGAATGAACTTTCCCTCTTGAGCCTCTTTTATCAATTTAATAAGTGCATCTTTGGGTACAACAATGGCCTCCTTGGCAACAATAATGTCCCTGGTTTCAGTGTCATACGACCCCACATGCCCAAGTAACCATTTTTTGACCTCATGTGCCACTGATTTGTAGCTGGAATGACCCCTTTATCACGCATGGCTTTCTTAGTTTTTGCCCACTTAGGCATGGCCGTCTTGTAGCCACCTATCCCCATAGTATGGTGATATTTATTTTTGGCCGCATTTTTCTGATTCTTTTCCGACTTTGCCTTAGATTCTTCTAAGTCCTTGTACATCACAAATGCGGCCCAGTTATCCCGTTGCTTCTCCAGCGGGCCAGTGAATGGCGGAGTCAGCTTCTTGACGAAGTTGTTGTATAATCTTTTCTTCCAGTCCTTGAATTGTTCTCCCATCTTCTTAAGGGCCCACTTTCTGACTGTCAACCTCAATGCCTCATTGAGTTCACGATTGACCAATTCAGGTAGAGATAAGTGTGTCATGAGCGTATTCCAAAGACACTCTTTGGCTCTGTCATCAACAAAAGGTGCTCCAACTTGATCGCTTTTCTTTCTTGGCTTATTCCACTTTTGAGTGGTGATCGGGATGGTATCCCTGACTATAAGTCCGCATTAATATACAAATGCACTTGCGGTCTCTGTCGGCTCCAAAGGTTCACCCAGCTCAGAGACTACATCAATAGTGAAACGCGCACCATCAGCCAAATTTCTGGTAGGGCCTCATTTCCTTGTAGAAGATTGGCCCGATGCGGAGGTCTAAGAGAAGAAACAGTCATTAGTATATATATATATATATGAATCAACTAAAGCATCTACTAGCTCATGATCACAGAGGCTTTATATACCTTGCCGGAATTTGCTATGGTGTCTCCACCGTCCTCTCCATTATTGTCTCCACCAAAGTCTTCATCAAAGTCCCTACCGTCGGCTTCATCCAATTTGAGGTATTGGGAGCCATCATCATCTCCACCGCCGCCTGCTCCATCATAATCGTAACCTCATGTACCCTCTTCTATCAAGTTGTACATGCGCTCTTCATAATATCTATCGTCCATACCTTAACTAATACAAAAGAAAGATAAAACCATTTTGCTTAATGCGGTAAAAAAGTAAGATAAAGTAATTCATCTTAATAAACCCTATTACACATTAAAGTACCAATTAAACAATGTGATGAAGAAAGATAAAGTACCAATTAAACAATAATACATCTCAAATAATCCAGCTAATACAACAATAATATAAAGATAGTATATCCCTATTACACATCTAGCTTAACCAAGACGTCGACTTAAAGTACAAAGGAAGTCGCCTAGAGGGGGGTGAATAGGCGTTTTAAAATATTACGGTTTAGGCTCAAGTAAATGCGGAATAAAACTAACGTTTAATTTATTGAGCACAAAACCTAGCCACTAAGTTCACCTAAGTGCACCAACAACCTATGATAAGCAATACAAGCAACAAGGTGATAGCAAGATATAAATACTTCAAGCATGATGGATATCACAATGTAAACTGCATAAGTAAAGGGCTCGGTTGAGAGTTAACCGATGGACGCGGAGACGAAGATTTTTTTCCCGAAGTTCACTTCCAAAGAAGCTATGTCTCAGTTGGAGAGGTGCGATGGAGCAATGCTCTCCGAACGCCACAAATGGCTCACCTCGAGGTGTGGTGGCTCGATTCTCACCCAACGCCACACAATACCTCACCCCGGATGCGGAAGCACGCAACTCACCGACGCCACAAAAGGCTCACCCTATTCTCCCGAGTGCGCACCACAAAAGGCGGGCACTCGCTCCACTATGGGACGCTTGAGGGCGGTCACCGAACCTGTACAAGATTGGGGCTAACTTCACAACTCAATTGGAGGCCCCCAACAACAAAGCCACAACAGGCTACAATGCCACAAAAGGCCAACAACGCCACAAAAGGCTACAAGACCACAAAAGGTCAACAATCCAACCACACAACCGTCTAGGGTTCCAAGGAAACCAAGAGAAACAAGCCTATGCACCAAATGCAAGGGCAAGTCCTTCTCTCCCAAATTCCAACAAAGCTACCAAAGCTATTGGGGGAATAAGGGAGGGGGAACACAAGAGAAGAATACAAAACTCTCCAAGATCTAGATCCCAATGATTCCTTCACAAAGAAGGGATTTGGCTTGGGAGGGTTGTAGATCTAGATCTCCTCTCTCAAATCCCTCAAAAAGATGCAAGAATCATAGGAAGGGAAAGGGAGAGGGAAAGCTTCTTCAAGGTTGACAATGGAGGAGAGAGAGAAAGCCAAGAACCAAGAAGAAAATCTAGCAGCCACGAAGGGGAAGAGGAGCCCCTTTTAAAGGGCTCCCAGATCTTTCTGTTATGGGAATTCGTGACTCCTGGACGGAACTTCCGGTGGGAGGCCGGAAGTTCCGATGGCACACAGCCAACGGTCGAAAACTGCGGAGCGAGAAACTGAAAAAGCGAATCCTGGTCGGAACTTCCGCCGGTTCAACGGAACTTCCGGTGGGAGCAAAACTTCCGGTGAAAGTTCCAACAGAAGTTCCGTCAAATAGACAAAACGAACACAGAAGGTTAATGAACGTGAGCGGAACAAGATCCGGGAATTCAACCAGAACTTTTATTCGAGCGGAACTTCGGTCATGGCGGCCGAACTTCCGTGAGCGAAACTTCTGGTGGAAATTCCGACTGAAGTTCCGTCAAATAGCACATCCAAAACAGAAGGTTACTGAGCGTGAGCGGAAGAAGACCCGGAACTTCCACCGGAAATTTCGGCGGCAAAAATTCCCTAGCGGAACTTCCAATGGCAAGCCGGAACTTCCGATCAGGGAAATTCCAGAAACCAGAAAACCAGAAACGCAATAACTTTTGCATCCGAACTCCAAACGGGATGAAAACAATTTTGTTGGAAAGATAACGACGAATAGAATCCAACAATAATATATGAAATATTGGGTATCACCTTGGGAGAAAATACTATGAATATATATGTGAAGTATCCCCCAAGGTGTGGAGCCGGAACGCAAGATGAAAAACCGCAATAAGATATGCAAGTGAAATCCTTAGATGATGAACTAGAGCTTGTTATGATGATGACCACAAGCTCTAGATCCTCTCATGGACAAGAACCAAATAACAACCAAGAAAGATGATGCTATGAATGCAAAGGTTTGAGCTCTCTCCGAACGATGCAAACGAGACACCCGCTTGAGAGCCCCTCTTGATAGAACGGCTATCTATCCTAAACCCGGTCTCCCAACTAACAACACGAGACCGGCAAAAGAGAAGCCCTATCAAGAACATACTTTTGCCTTGAGCATCCCACTTGAACTTGATGTAGACCGTCTTTGTTCTTCTATAGTGGGAACACCTTTCTTGGATGCTCTTGCTTGATGAAGATGCTTGTCTTCATCATTCCATGAGCACGAGGATGGCAAGCTTCAAGCATGAGATCTTCTAGAGATGGCGCATCTTGAGCTCGCCCTTCTTCATCCCTACTTGAGGTTGATCCATCTTGATGCACCTCTTTGCACATGTCTTGATCAACCTTCAAGCTCCTTCTTCCTTCATGATTCCAACCTTGAGACCAACACATGGCCCAAGCGATGCCAATGGACAAACCTACAAGTGAAACTCAATTTACACATTAGTCCATAGAGATTGTCATTAATTACCAAGAACCGCACATGGCGGCATACATGCCCTTTCATCGACCCCTGACTTCTGAGCCGCCGGAGGTGTACACCCAAAGAGTAGGAACCATCAAAGGAGAAAATCTCAGGTAAGGTGCCTAAATAACCTGCCAGGTATCGGAGACCCTGACGTCCAAACTATACATGTAACGTCGTATGTGCTCGTCCTCCTCCCTGATACGACACTGTACCACCTTGTCGGGGGTCGTCTCCCTTTGCATTGTGCCTAGACCACTCGCCCGCCACCACAGAAGATTCAGGTCAACGACGACACCCGGATTCCTCACCAAACTACGCCTTCCGGCTGGTAGCACCTCCAAGTCCCGTGGATGTCCGGCGATGGAGCCTAGTAGTCCTCTGTTGTTACCGCTGAGTGAACGATGAGGACGCAGCATAATCCTAAACACTAAATTAAACATATACACTTAATTAAACATGATGATAGTAAATAGTATCAACTAAAATAAACTATATAAACACTAACTAAAATTTCTAAACTAATTCAATCCTAAACATAAGCAATAAATACATATATTTTCTATATAGTGATATCTCTAAACAAAATTACACTAACTAAAATCTCCTAAAATCTCTAATAAACTAACTAACTAAAATTTATCAACTAAATTATAACTAACTAACTAAATTAACCCTAAACTTCAAACTAACTACCTAATTAACCCTAAACCCTAAAATACTAACTACCTAATTAACCCTAAAACACTAACTAACTAATTTACACTAATTAACACAAATAAAATACAAATAAACAATAACAAAAAACTAAATATAGAGGGGCTCACCTTCAGGCGAGGAGCGCAGTTGGCGAGGCGGCAAGACGATCGTGTCAAGCGGGCTGATAGGGCGGCGGCGGCAGCGATGGCGAGTTGGGAAGATGAAGATTGGTTCTCCAGTTCGGTGCTCGAACCGTGGCGGACAGGGTATTTATACCCACCCCTTTAGTCTCGGTTTGTATTACAAACCGGGGCTAAAGGGTTTTTGGGCCGCCGCGTTTCGCGCGCGATACAAACCGGGACTAAAGGGGTATTTTTGGCGCCAATATGAAAAAGATATTGAAAATTAAGAAAAATAATTATTATATATCAAAAAATTAGAAAAAAAGATCGATAATTTAAAGCTATTATCCTACTCTGTTATACACATGTAAATAAAATAATTTATTGTTTAAGAAATATTCTATTAATCTTGGAGCATCGTCCTTATTTAACGGTATGCTTGGGTCAGTTTTCACTTTGAATGGCGGAATTTCATGAAATTTCTTATAATCTTCTGACATGTGTGTCCTGTCCTCAACTCCCACCATGTTTCTTTTTCCTGAAAGAACTATATGGCGCTTTGGCTCATCGTATGATATTGTATTATTTTACTTATCTTTCCTTTTTATCGGTCTAGTAGACATGTCCTTCACATAGGAAACTTGAGCCACATCATTGGCAAGGACGAATGATTCGTCTCCGTACGCAAGATTATTGAGATACACTGTTTTCATTCCATACTAACGGTCTACCGTTACCCCGCCTCCTGTCATCTTGACTCATTTGCATCGAAATAATGGGACCTTAAAATTATGACCATAGTAAAGTTCTCATATGTCCTCTATGTAACCATAATATGTGTCTTTATGCCCATTATCATATGATGCATCAAATCGGACACCACTGTTTTGGTTGATGCTCTTTTTATCTTGTGCGTATGTGTAAAATATATTCCCATTTATCTCGTACCCTTAGAAAGTTAATATATTTGAAGATGGAGACCTGGCCAACAAGTACAACTGATCTCCAACAGTGGTGTCATTCATGAGATGTGTGTGCAACCAACCACCGAAAGTCTTCATGTGTTCATCTCTAATTCAAGAGTCGGACTGCCTCGGGTAGTTGGAGCGTACAATATTCTTGTGTACCTCGATATATGGAGCCACCAAGGTGGAACTTTACATAACTGTATAGTGTGATTTAGTGAAAGAATGACCGTCCATACATATCTTTGCTTTCTTTCCTAGCGTGCCTTTTCCACTAAGTCTCCCCTCATGCTGTGATTCAGGTACACCGATCGGCTTAAGGTCGGGAATAAAGTCAACACAAAACTCAATGACCTACTTTGTTCCATAGCCCTTGGAGATGCTTCCTTCTGGCCTAGCACGGTTATGAACATATTTCTTTAAGACTCCCATGAATCTCTCAAAGGGGAATATATTGCATAGAAATACAAGACCGAGAATGGTAATCTCTTTGACTAGGTGAACTAGGAGGTGCGTCATTATGTTGAAGAAGGATGGTGGGAACGCCAACTCAAAGCTGAAAAGACACTGGACCACATCTTTCTGTAATCCTAGTAGACTTTCTAGATCGATTACCTTCTGAGAAATTGCATTGAGGAACGCACATAGCTTCACAATGGGTACTCCTAACATTTTCTGGAAGAAGCCCCCTCAATGCAACTGGAAGCAACTGCGTCATAAGCACGTGGCAGTCATGAGACTTCAGGTTCTGGAATTTTTTCTCTGCCATATTTATTATTCCCTTTATATTCAATGAGAATCCAGAGGGTACCTTGATACTACTCAGACATTCAAAAAAGATTTTCTTCTTTTCTTTGGTAAGAGCGTAGCTGGCAGTACCTTGAAACAACTCTGGATGCATACCGTTTGGTCTTTCGTACGTTGTTGGTCCTGCCGTGCTTCTGGTGTATCTTTATTTTTTCCATACACGCCCAAGAAGCCTAGAAGTGTCACGCAAAGATTATTTGTCATGTGCCTCATGTCGATTGCAGAGCGCACCTCTAAGACTTTCCAATAGGGTAGCTTCCAAAATATAGATTTCTTCTTCCACATGGGTGCGTGTCCGCCAGCATCCTTCGGAACGGACTGTCCGCCCGGACCCTTTCCAAAGATTACTTTTAAATTCTTCACCATATCAAATACATCATCACCAGTACGACGGATACCCTTACTCCGGTGATCTGCTTCACCAATGAAATGCTTGCCTTTCTTTCTTAGGAAATGCGTGGGCAGAAGAAAACGACGATTCCCAAGGTACACATTCTTTTTACACTTATCCAAATAAATACTTTTAGTGTTATCTAAACAGTGTGTGCATGCATTGTATCCCTTGTTTGTCTTTCCTGAAATGTTACTAAGAGCAGGCCAATCATTGATGGTTACGAACAACAATGCTCGTAGTTTAAATTCCTCATGTTTGTGCTCATCCCACACACGTATACCTTGTTCGTGCCACGGCTGTAAAAGTTATTCAACTAATGGCCTTAGTTACACATCAATGTCGTTGTCGGGTTGCTTCGGGCCTTAGATGATCACTGGAATCATAATAAACTTTTTCTTCATGCACAACCAAGGAGGAAGGTTATAGATACACAGAGTCACATGCCATGTGCTATGACTGCAGCTCTGCTCCCCAAAAAGATTCATGTCAACTATACTTACACCAAACCATAAGTTTCTCACGTTACATGCAAAGTCCGGGTAGTTTATCTCAATTTTTCTCCACTATGACCCATCAGCGGGGTGTCTCAACATCTTGTCTTTCTTACGGTATTCTTTGTGCCATCATAACAACTTGGCATGCTCTTCATTTCTGAACAAATGTTTCAACTGTGGTACTATAGGAGTATACCGCATCACCTTGGCGGGAACCCTCTTCCTGGGGAGCTCCGCCTCAACATCACCAGGATCATCTCGCTGGATCTTATACCGCAATGCAGTGCATACCGGGCATGTATCCAAATTCTCGTACTGCTCACCGCAGTAGAGGATGTAGTCATTAATGCATGCATGTATCTTTTTTACCTCTAATCCTAGAGGGCAGACAACCTTATTTGCTTCGTAAGTACTGGCGGGCAGTTCGTTATCCTTTGGAATCAGCTCTTCATTATCTTCAGCAACTTTTCAAATCCCTTGTTAGGCACACCGATCTCTGCCTTTTATTGCAGCAATTCCAGTGTGCTACCTAGCTTTTTGTGGCCATCTTCGCAATTCAGGTACAACAATTTGTTGTGATTCTCTAACATCTTCTCAAATTTCAACCTCTCCCTTTCGCTATCACATTCTCCCTTTGTATCAGCAATGGCCCGACCAAGATCATCATCTGGCTCATATGATGCACGTTCTTCTGCTTCTTCATCATTGTCTTCCATTGTAGTAACACCGCATTCAAGGGACATAGGATAGTTGTCACCATTTTCTTCATCTTCGTTGTCTTCCATCGTAACCCCTCTTTCTCCGTGCTTGGTCCAACAATTATAGCCAGACATGAAACCGGACCGAAATAGATGGCCATGAAGGACTATTGAGGAAGAGTATTCCTTCTGATTCCGACACTCACCACATGGAAAACACATAAAACCATTCCGCTTGTTTGCCTCTACCACAACGAGAAAAGAACTCACGCATTTAATAAACTCGCCAGAGATTCGGTCAGCGTACATCTATTGCCGTCTCATCTGCATTATATAAGTACATCAAACAAAATCACGATTCTAAGATTAGTATTAGTCTAAAAATAAAAGCACACAGCAAATACATCAAACAACTATGCACTGATTTAAAAACTTTCTACTCCATCTTTAGTCCTGGTTGGACACACCAACCAGGACTAAAGGGGTTGTGGCAGGCTAGGGCCGACGTGAGCCTGTTTAGTCCCTGATGGTGTCTCCAACCGGGACTAAAGGAGACTCCAAACGGGACTAAAAGTGGGTGACGACACTATATGTCGTGAGTGGAGACACTATGCCAGTGAGTGGCGACACTATTTCGATGGGTGGAGACACTATGACAGGGGTGAGTGTCGATATAATATCGTAAGTGTCGACACTATGTTGTGCTGCTTAATCAATAAATAGGCTTCCTTGTGAAATATCAACTGCAAGGAAGATCGTGTGCGAGAGGCACTCCCTAATATATAAAATTAGTTAGCTCCACCAGCATACTGATCTATCTAGAGAAGATATAAACTGAAAGATGGTGTGCAAGAACAGGGACACCACTACGACAGAGCTTCTCGAAGATGTCTTAGGATCCCGTCCTCAGACATCTTCGAGGAGCTCGCCATAGAGGCACTCTCTAATTTAATTCGGTAGCTCCCCGGCGTGTTCATGTTTTTGGTTCTTACTTGCTTCAACGGTCGATGATTAAAATGCTAGGGCGCCACTATATATGTGTCCTTCATAGTTTTGGTTCTTATTTTTGTTGCAATGGATTTTGCGACGGCAGGTAGAAGAAGGATATTTTGTTGCTCGACGGTGGCATGATGCATCTGTGAATCAAATGAATTTCGAGACTATGTGCCAAACCAAGATATATATATATATATATATATATATATATATATATAGGATGAACTCATGTATCTCTGTGTTTCCATGAATCAAATGAATTTTGAAGAATATATGTGCCAAATTAACCAGATATATAGAGATAGAATCAACACAAATCCATCCATTTCTAGAGCATGAAATGAGCTAAACTAGCAATGAAATATGAAAGGATGAAGTTGCTAACCTCTTAGGACCCTTAGATATATGTGGAGCCAAAAAAATCTTCACAAATCTTGAGAAAAAATGGCATGAACTCAAACTCGAAGGAAGAAATTTGAGGGAGATGCTTGTGTGAGCTTGAAATGACTCGGGCAGGGAGAGGAAGAAAGATATAGTTGCCGGGACTAATAGTCCACACGGCAGGCCCTTTCCAGCGCCAGGTCCCCTTCGAACCGGGACTAATGTCTGCTAGGCACTGCGGCTGATCTTGGTATGGCGGTTGATTGCCACTTTTTCCGACGCTGCCATGGTGGCGGTGGAGGACGATGGGCGATGTTTCGGCAAGGCATGAGTTTCTTCAAGGGTAGAATTGTAATTTTACTTGCGGAGTTCTTTGTGCAAAATTGCTTGACATGTATGTTTTTATTAGGTGTTGACCATATATATAATCTCTAGATTGTCTAATGAAATATATGGTTACTTAAAAAAAACTTAACCAAATTGTACTTTTAACCGAGAAGAGATTTGTCCATGCCCTATGCGATTAAATATTATGCCATTTGTGTCTTGTTAGAATTTAGATGAGGATGTGGTTCTCGTAATAGAGGTGATGTGATGCCTTTTGCATCTTTTTCTATCTAAACTCTAACAAGCATATATAAACCTCCTTTGCTTTGTCTTGGAACAGATGGTGAAAGACTAATGACATGATTGATGTGCAACATATCTGAACTGTGATAAGTTGTGTTCTGTTTCTTCAAACAAATAATATAGGGGAATTTACAACATGATTATGCCGATGCAAGCGCTGGCAATGAAAGCATTATGTAGCACGTAACAACGTTGTACTCTGAGAAGACTCTAAGGAGTAAACTGAACTCTAAGCTCTCATGATGTATAACTAGGGGTGTACAAAATCTGACACCGGTGACATGGTGAGGTTAGTTCATTTCTTTTCACAAATAAAATCAACACATCCAATTTAGTGCAAAAAAATGTACTAAGCCCAAACCGGTCAACCACAAAACCGTATTTGCCCAGGCCTATGTATAACTAGTACTGATACTGAAAACCGAAGGACTGATGAGACACTGACAATGTTTAAAATATAACATATTAATAACCGAAGAAATAAACGTTAATTGCTAAAATCCCAAAAGTCCATGTCCTCTCTTTGATGCAGTAGTGCCCTTGCTTTGAAATAAGCTTCCTTCGTTACTCTGGGCGATGTCCAATAATAACAATTTGCTGGCTTTAAATAAAATTCTGTTGAGCAGGCTTTAGAACTAGGCAACATGCATGTTAGGCTAGATCACAACTCTTACAGTCCGGGAGGATTGTTTCTGGTAATGAAACAAGCGGTGGATTGTAATGAAACAACTCTGCATGTCTACAGTGATAACAGGTTGCCCCAATACTCCTAAAGCAATAATCACAACTTAACAGTGCGTCAGCTAAATGTGCTTCAACTAACACACATGTATCATATCACAGAAAAAAATCATGTTCATACTGAATCCATATTGCTTCAACTAATTAACACACATGTATGCATTCATTGTTCAATCTTCAGAAAAATCATGTTCATGCTGAATTTATTTGTACGTCAGTACACAGTCGATGGTCTCCAATGGTTGCACCTGACGAGAGAGAGAGAGATGCATAGAGTTGTTATTGAAGATACTACTGCCTGCTAGTGCAGTAGTTAGCATCTTCATCCGGCTCACCGGAGATAACAAATGGAACCACACTCTGCAGCGTGTTACTGCTCATGTCAAGAGCAATAAGCCATGCCTTGGGATGCCAGAATTTCACCCTCGCCACCAGGTAAACAACACCATCATCGCCACCCAAGCTCGGGGAGGGCTCACTCACCATCAGCTCGTGCAGCAAGGCTTCCCTTGTTTCTGCCATCATCTCGCCGTGCTCCTGCGATGGCGGCAGCAGCAGCAACCCACCCGCGGAGCGCAAAACCATGGGGTTGATTGTGGCCTCAGAGGATCAGACCATGCCGTCCTGCTGCCAATCCTCGTAAGAGCAGATCATCTTGCTGTTGCTGTACGTGGTGACCGTCCAGTCGTGCACCATCACTGTCGGGTACCCAGTCTCGCGGTCCTTGATGTGCATGAGCTCAGTGACTCTGAGATCCAGTTCCACAAACTTGAGACGGCCATTGACGAAGGCAACGCCACGGTGATCCACCCCACGGACGAAGTCACGTCCCCGCCCGTTGTTTCCGAAGATGTGGTCCATCGGCAGCGGCACCGGCATGGCACGGAGCATCGGCTTCTCGCTCAGAACGTCGCACAGCAGGATGCCGCGCCAGAGGTCGACCCACCCGATGGTGCCGTATTCACCGCCGACTGTGATCACGTTGGTCGTCAAATGGTGAGAAAGGTCAAGATCTCGATCGTTTACCTTGATCGGAAATTTCTTCGGTGGCCCCACCACCGACAGCTTCGTGCAGGTCCAGCTGCGTGAGCTGGAGTGGAACAACAGGAGCTCAAACTTGTCGAGACAGGGCGCGCAGGGAACCAGCGCGGCGATGGTGAATTCGTCGTTTCCGCGGGGAAGAATACCGACCACGGAATCATGGAAGAAGCCCCGAGCCGGCACCTCGGGAAGGAGCTCGAGCATAGCCCGATTGGGTTCGGCACGGTAGACGAAGTACTCGCGCCACGGCAGAGGGGAGCAGCGGAAGAGCCGGAGACATCCCGTGGCGATGGCAACGTGGAACAGGATGAGGTCGCCGGCCATGCACAGGACTCGGGGGTTCGTGGTTTCCTTGGCTTCGGGACAATGCACGCACAGCTTGGACGGTCGCGGTGGGTTGTTGGGGAAGAAGGTCGCCTTGATGGTCAATCGCTTCCTTGTGAGGCCGATGGCGGTCCTCTCGTTGACGTCATCGCCGACGTAGCCTTCGGAGCCGGTGAGGAGCCACGAGGGACGGACGGCGGCGGAGGTGGACATCGGGGTTTGATCTGTATCTAGGTTAGGTCTGCTGATGGCGGCGGGTGAGTCGTGAGTGTGGAGTAAATAGCACATAAGACCACATGTTAGTCTTTCTTTGCAAAGAACACTTTGTTTTGCATAAACCACCATATTTTCATATAATATAACTATTTGCAAAAAAAATCATATTTTCGTGTAAATATATCAAAAATGGGGCTCCACGGAGTATGAGCTCCAATTTGAGTTTCCATAACCACAGTAGGTAACAACCACTAGTGGTGGAGCTAGAGAATGTATCATGTATGACCAGGGTGCACGGTGTGGTGCCAAAGGGGCAAAAAAAATGGTTACACGTATGGAAAAATTATAATTTTACATAGAAAATTATTTTTAGTCGGTGTCTTGTGCATCCCTGGGTTAACTTGCATCCGCCCTTGGCAACCGCGGTACCAGAAAGTGACATAACATGTAATGTCCACTAGTGGAAACTGGGCCTCTAGTCCCGGTCCGTAAGGGCCTTTAGTCCTAGTTATGGAACCGGGACTAATCAAGCGGGACTAGAGGCCCACCACTAGTCCCGGCCCGTGGATATCCACGTGGCTGTTCCTGCACGCTCAGGGTGCATCCCCACTAGTCCCGGTTGGTGTTATGGACCGGGACTAGTGGGTCTCTGCCGCGTCAGAGCGTTACCTTGGATTAGTGATTTCTCTGCCGCGGCAGCATTTTGTGCTCTTTCTCTGCCGCGGCAGAGATTTTATTTTGTATTATTTTATTTATTTTTCATTACAAAATGGTTCTTGAATATTTGTACGCCACCACATATCGTACACGTTCGTGCATATATATAAGATAACTTGTATTACGAAATCGAGCATACAAATATATACAATTTACATAGTTACATGGAGATCACAAAATATCGAGACTAGAGCATAAAATAGTTCGATTACATGGAGATCAGAAGCGCCTATTCACACTAAGTTCTCCTGCATCATCTATGATCTCTTTGAAAATAAATCTCGCCAGCTCCTCCGCAATTGCTAGTACGCGTTGCTCTGGTAGTAGTTGATCCCGCATTCTCTCGAACTATATATAAGAAACAATATGAATATCAATCATAATAACAAAAGGTGACGACAATAAAATGATGGTGTGAATGCATTGCTTACGTTGACTCTATAATCGTTGTGTTCGGTGGTAAACATGCGAATGAACTCGCAAACGTAGAATCCACATAGATTCGACCCTCGTGGCTAGCTCTCGCACTTTACGAGAATAGAATTCAATCAAAATAATAATCTAGAGCATCATTATTGTATTGAAACTAGAAATAAAGAGATGCGCGGACATATCACGTGCTACTTACTAAGACCGCCTTAAACGTCAGCTTCTCACTAAATACACCCGTAACCTCGCGTTTGAACCGGATCCAAACCCTGCCCGATGAAGAAAATGAATGAATGAGTTATTCATTACCTGATATCTCAGGAAATCAACGAAAGAGACCGATATAGCGCGAAACTTACTTCTAGAGCATGTCCTGTATGCTGCGGAAATCTTCCGGGTTCTCTTTGATGGGTCCATGACATCAACTCTTCCCTTACCAAGTTGAATGTCTAGCAGAACCCAGTGAAAGTTGCAAACATTTATATATACATCTGTAACTCATAAGTTACACTTATTAGCATCGACTAATCAAAAGTGAATGTATACAACAGAGTAAGACCCTCACCTGAAATTGTAAGGAAACAGTATGTGGTCAGAGAAATTTTGCTCCAGTAGAAACCTTAGAATGTTTTCCTCCGTCTCCTCGGGGTTATCCCTTAGCATGGCTATATGCACTTTATCTGGGTAAATGAACCCGATATTATAGATTCTTTTTCTTTTATATTCCAGCATCTTCATTCTCTATAATAAGGATAATTACATGCTCTGAACTAAACAACTGAAAAACCGAACATGTAGACAATGAATTCAACAACTTACAGACAATAGCAGCCGAGGATGGATTTGTCCAGGGCGTCGAGATGGTATAACTGGAACAGTTCTGAAAACTCAATATGGACCTCTTCGGGTCTGAAGCAGTACTCACGTGGGACATTGGATACGATAAATATTCTCCCCTGCTTTATGACCGTCGAGTACCATTGATGGAGATTCCGTATTTGTGTTGGCGGTTCTTTCAGCCTCTCTTTGCTGACCAAATCCTCACATGCGACATATTTAGGGGCAAGTGGCATCTTGGATAGAAGGTCGAGTTGGGGGCCTAACAGTTCATCAAGATTAATATCCATGCTGGCCGCCAACTCCGCAGCTATTGACATATCTACTAGCTGTTGTGCGAGGAGTGGAACGTTTTGTGAAACCACCTTGAGGGGTGCGATCGTTTGTTTGGCCTGTTGTCCGAGAAGGGGAACGTCTGATTTTTTACTGATTGCAGTTTTGGTCCCGCTTGCACCTGTGCTTGCTGATTTTTTACCACTTGCACTTGATTTGCTATTCGCCACTTCTTTCTGAAGTGTACGTAGATAGTCATCTGGCTTATGGTGCAACTCATATTGCGATGGTGTCTTCAGAAAATCAAGTGCATATGCCTTTTGCTTCTCGGTGTATACTGGAGCGGGCTCAGGTTTCTTCTTCTCAAAATGCGCCGCCACTTTTGGTCTTTGCTATCGCTGCAGATTCCGCATTAGTACGATCGTAAGGTCTGATGGGAAGATTCTTATGAGGCACTATTGGGAGGGGCGACATTTTCCGTTTTGGGCTGCCGCGTCCTTTAGTACTCACTGACGGAGCACGCTTCCGCTTATTGTCCTTAGCGGGCGGCGAAGACTGCTGAGCCTGTGACGGAGATCGAGATGGACTCGGGATGTGGTGGTCTTAGTCATCATGGGGTGGGCTTCTTGGAGGTGATGGAGGTGGAGGCGGGGGTGAAGGAGACCTGGGACGACTCGGAGGCGGTAGTGTTATCCATGGGGCCAAGCCTGGAAACTGTATGTTGTTCTTGTCCTATAGAATGATCCCACCAAGTACTTCTCCGAGTGTGATCTCACCTTCAGGTCCACGGATATCAAGCTCCATTGACTCCCACTCCTTTATGATTTGATCCACCCCGACTTTAGCATAGCCAAGTGGAATCTCACGGCCATGCCAACGAGCGTCAAGCGGACAAGTCAAAGCCGATCCGACCGCCACCTTCATAGATACGTTCTTCAATTTATTAGGGAGCTCACAAGGTATCTGCTCCTTAATTCCATCCACGGGGTAGCCGGGACCGCCATCTGTATAGGATGCATCGTTAGACGGGACCTCCAATTCAGCCACGCTGCTTCTCCGCTGAGATGGGTTGGCAGTAATATCGAGTGGAGGATCTTGCTGCAAGCGCGCTATTCCTCTAAGTTCGTCGATCTACTGTTGCTTGTCAAGTCTTGCTAGCAGCTGGTTGAACTTGTCTGGCTCCTCCTCCCATCGTTGCTTTGCTCTTGCTCGGCTTCTATAGGTACCTTGGTCCTTAGTAAACCCAGTCTCCCACGTGAAACTCCCGTCAAGGCCTCGGACTCGTCCTGTATGTTCGTGATTCCCGAGGACCAAGGTCAGCAAGTCTTTCTCTCTATCGAGATGATACTGTTTTATTCAATCTTTAATATCTTTGACCATTTTTAGCCATGCAGTTCTGGGTACCTTTATCCCGTCACTGCAAACATGGTCCCCTGTAAGTTCGTCATATGTAATCACATGCCCAAGGAACCAATTTCTTGCCCTCAAATCCCATTCTTCGCGAATTGGTTCTCGAATGATCCCTTTATTATGAAGCTCTTTCTATTTTGCATCCCACTTAGGCATGGCAGCCGCGTAGCCCCCTGGCCCCATGTTATGGTGATATTTCTTCTTCGCGGCATTTATCTTGTTTTTTCTGACTTTTCCATAGCAACTCCTGTTTTCCTATACTCCACAAATGCATCCCAGTAAGGATGCTGCTTCGTTAGATAGCCTTCGAATAATGGGGTTTTCTTGTCCTTCTGCTATTGTTGCCATAATAACTTCTTCCAGTTCTTGAATAGTTTGGCCATCTTCTTCAATGCAAACTGCTTAACTTTCTTTCTCATTTCAACAGTCTCGTCCTCAGTGTCACATTCTGGCAGCTTGAAATGTGCCATTAGGTCAGTAATTAGTTGCTCTTTGAATCTATCGTCGATATACACATCACTCCATTCCTCCTATTTGGGCTTATTCCACTCCTGAATAGTGATCGGGGTGCGATCTCTAGCAACAACTCCGCATTGTTGTACAAATATTTGTTTTGCTTTCTTTGGTTCCAATGGTTCGCCGTCTCCTGAAACCTCTGTAATTTCATAAACAGTACCCTGGGAATTTTTTTTGGCTAGGCCACACTTGGTTTTTTTGCTCGATGTAGAGGCCTAAGAGAAGAAACATTTGTCAACATAATATATATACAACTAGGTACATCTAGTGACTATCATCGGACATCATATATATATATACCTCGTCGGTCTGCGTTACGCGTCCATGGGATTCTTCCTCTTGTCTGTTGGTCTCCTCTCCCTCATCGGATGAGTTTAGATACCTCGAGGGAGATCCATCATTGGCATCGTGAATCATATCCTCGAGTAAGTGTTCCGAATCTAGGTCTTTGCGGACTGGACTAGGTGGATCCATAGTTCCTGCAAAATGCACACAATATTTATTTGAACTTAACAAATAAAACCTAAACCCTAAACCCGGAGGTGCAGTGGCGGTGCACGGTGATGGTGGCCACGGGAGAGGTGGGCGACTAAGCGGCTTCCCGCGAGAACCACCACCCTAACCCTAACTCCGGTCACCATCCCTAAACCCTAAACCCGGAGGTGCGGTGGCGGTGGCCGGTGATGGTGGCCGCGGGAGAGGCGGGTGACTAAGCGGCTTCCCGCGAGAACCGCCACCCTAACCCTAACTCCGGTTACCACCCTAAACCCTAAACTCGGAGGTGCAGTGGAGGTGGCCGGTGATGGTGGCCGGGGAGAGGTGGGCGACTAAGCGGCTTCCCCCGAGAACCACCACCCTAACCCTAAATCCGGTCACCAGCCTAAACCCAAAACCCGAAGGTGCGGTGCCGACGGCCGGCGATGGCGCTATATACATAAATACACTATATACATAACTTACAATAAACTAATCCTAAACTAAATACACTATATACATAACTTACAATAAACTAATCCTAAACTAAATACACTATATACATAAACTAATCTCATACCCTAAAAATAATAAACTAATCCTAAACTAAATACACTATTATATACATATACACTATAATAAACTAATCCTAAACTAAATAAACTAATCCTTATTAAATTAAAAATCCTAACTATAATCCTAATCCTAACCCTAACTCACCGTGGTGGCCCGGCGATGGTCTTGGCAGCGCTGGAGGTGGCGGCAGCCTCGCTTCAGTATGCGTCGGAGTGGCGGCGTTTGCCTTGGCCGAGCTCGAAGCGCGTCGGCAAGGGCGCGGGGAGCGGCGGGCTCGGCGGTGGGCGGCAGGCCGGCGGAGATAAGGAGTCTATGGCGGTTTCCTCGTCGAGTCTTGCGGGGGCAGCCTGGCGGCGTCGTTGGAGTCTGCTGGCCTCCACTTCTCTCGGTGCATGGAACGCACCGAGGAGAAGGCCTCCTTTTATACCCCCCCTCTAGTCCCGGTCCGTGGCACCAGCCGGGACTAAAGGGGGTTCTCTAGTCCCGGCTGGTGCCACGCACCGGGACTAGAGGGGGGAGTTTCATTTCGCGTGCTGGGGCCAGACCTTTAGTCCCGGCTGGTAACCTAGGCCTTGACTAAAGGCCCAAATTCGCGCGCGATGGGCCAAAAACCCTAGCGCGCGCTGTGCTTTTTAAAAAAATTCCAATATATCATTTAAAACATTTAAATTATACTTTTTTGCATACTTTTGAATTTGATAAAACTTTCAACATGAAAAGTTCTTGAATTTGAATAATTAATCCAAATACATTTTATGTTTTATCAAATAATTATTTTAAATAGTAAAATTATTAACCATTTTGCCATTATCAATTTAAAAATGCATTAACTATTATTTTTTGCATACTTTTGATATACGGAGCTACCAAGGTGGAATTGTGTAGAACTGTGTAGTGTGCTTTATTGAAAGAATCCATGTCCATACATACCATTGTTTTCCTTCCTATTGTGCCTTATCCAGTCAGCCTCCCCTCATACCGAGATTCAGGAACACCAATCGGCTTAAGGTCAGAAAGAAAGTCAACACAAAACTCAATGACCTCCTCTATTCCATAGGCCTTGGAGATGCTTCCTTCTGGTCTAGCACGGTTATGAACATATTTCTTTAAGACTCTCATGAACCTTTCGAAGGGGAACATATTGTGTACAAAACACAGGACCGAGAATTGTAATCTCTTCAACTAGGTGAACTAGGAGGTGCGTCATAATATTGAAGAAAGATGGAGGGTACAACAACTCGAAGATGACCAGACATTGGACCACATCAATCTGTAACCCTGATAGACTTTCTGGATCGATTACCTTCTGAGAAATTGCATTGAGGAATGCACATACCTTTACAATGGCTAGCCGAACATTTTCCGGTAGAATCCCTCTCAATGCAACCGGAAGCAATTGTGTCATAAGCATGTGGCGGTCATGGGACTTTAGGTTTTGAATTTTTTCTATTTCATATTTACTATTCCCTTTATGTTAGACGAGAAGCCAGACGAGACCTTGATACTGAAAAGGACTTTAAAAAATATTTCCTTCTCTTCCTTGGTAAGAGCGTAGCTGGCAGGCCCTTGAAACTTCCCTAGATGTTTGTCGTCTCGTCCTTTATGACGTTGCTGGTCCTCCCGTGCTTCCGGTGTATCTTTTGACTTCCCATACAAGCCCAAAAAGCTTAGAATATTGACACAAAGATTCTTTGTCAGGTGCATCACGTCGATTGTAGAGCAGACCTCATGGACTTCCCAATAGGGTAGCTCCCAAAATATAGATTTCTTCTTCCACATGGGTGCGCGTCCGTCGGCGTTTTTCGGAACAGGTTGTCCTCCGGGACCCTTTCCAAATATTACATTTAAATCGTTGACCATACCAAATACATGAGCACCAGTACGAGGGGAAGGCTTCTTCCGATGATCTGCCTCGCCATCGAAATGCTAGCCTTTTTTCCTTAAGGGGTGTCTGGGCGGAAGAAAACGACGATTGTACGGGTACACATGCTTCCTAGATTTATCCAGATATATACTTTGAGTCTCATCTAAACAGTGTGTGCATGCATTATTGAAGGGTTTCGCGGCATACTAAATCAAAAAAATTCTACGGATGCGAACGGGAAAGACAAGATCTAATCTAGGAGATGCAAACAACGAGGGGGTGATAGATGAGATCTTCATACCCTTGAAGATTTGCACAGCGGAACGTTCAACGAACGTGGTTGATGTAGTCGTACTCGCTTCTCCTCCTCGCGATCCGATCCTATCCAACACCACAAGTGGCGATGCCTCCGAGAGATGCACACGTGCGGCACCTCGACGTCTCCTCCTTCCTCGGTCCAGCAAGTGGGGTGGAGAGATAGGTTGGATCTACAACACGACGGCGTGGTGCAAGCGGTGGAGAGTTTCTGCAGCAGGGCTTCGCCTACGCACAGTCGGGAGGGAGAGAGAGGAGGGCAGCAGGGCGGCTAGGGCTTGAGGAGGAGGTGTGGGGAGGGTGCGCCCCTAGCCCTCTTTATATAGAGGGGTGGGCGACTGGCCCTTTCCCCTCCCCCAAGCCCTAGGGCCGGCGGCCAAGGAGGGAGGAGTGGGGGCAAGTCCCCCCCCCCTTCTAGAAGCTCCCCTAGAGTTTCCCCTAGGGCTTGGCCGGATGGGCCTATGAGGCCTTGTGCCCCTGGCCCAAAGCGGCCAGGGCACTCCCTCATGGGCCCACACTCCCTCAAGACAAGTGGGACCACGTTGGTACCACTCCGGAAGGTTCTAGAAGCTTCCGGTACAATACCGAACAACCCAAAACAATTCCGAACTCCAAAATCTGCTTTGCCTTATATGAATCTTATTCTCCGGACCATTCCGGAACCTCTCGTGATGTCCTGGATCTCATCCGAGACTCCGAACAAAAACTCAAAAAACAATTATCCAATCTATCCTAGCATCGAGACACGTAAAGTGTGTGACCCTTCGGGTTCGAGAATATGCAGACATGATCTTCTATCAATAATCAACAGCGGGGTCTGGAAACCCATATTGACTCCCACACATTCATATATGATCATATCGGATGAACCACGATGCCAGGATTCAATCGATCCCATATATATATTCCCTTCGTCTCGCGATAGTTTACTTGCCCGAGATTCGATCGTCGGTACCGGCATACCTAGTTCAATCTCGTTCACAGCAAGTACTTTACTCGTTCCAGAAATCCTATATCACTTTGTGATTAACTCCTTAACCATGTGCTTGAAAGCGGTGTTGATATCGATTACTGAGTGGCCCCGAAGTATATCTCTCCGACTTGGGAGTGACAAATGCCATCTCGATACATACAACCCAACAGGTACTTTCCGATCACCTGAGAGACACCTTTATGATCACCCTCTCATAGTATGACGTTTGATGACCTCAAAGCTTTCTTTCGATACCAGGGAGTTGCATTATCTCATGGTCTAAGGAATACAATATCTGACATAAGAAAAGATTTGCAAAGATGAACACGATGACACGATCTAATTGCTCTGCATAGTTTGGGTCTGTCCATCATATCATTCTACCAATGATATGAGAATGATATGATCTCATTATTAATCGACAACTCATGTCTATGGTTAGGAAACCTTAACCATCATTAATCAATGAGCTAGTCCATAGAGGCGTACTAGGGACACGGTGTTGTTCACAAACCACACAAGTATTAAAGTTTTCGCTTAATACAATTCTAGCATGGAATATAAAATTTATCATGAACAAGAATTATAATAATAACATCTTTATTATTGCCTCTAGGGCATAATTCCAACAGTCTCCCACTTGCACTAGAGTCAATAATCTAGTTTACATCTGGCAACAATCTAACACCCATGCACTAAGGTGTTGATCATGTTTTGCTCGTGGAAGAGGTTTATTCAATGGATCTGAGACATTCAGATCTGTATGTACTTTGCTAATCTTCAGATCTCCATCTATTATATAATCTCGGATTATATGAAACTTGTGGTTGATATGCTTGGTATTTGGATGATATCTTGGTTCCTTAGCCAGTGCTATGGCGCCAGTGTTGTCACACAATATCTCCAGTGGGTCCAAGGCACTTGGAACCACACCAAGGTCAGTGATGAAGTTCCTGATCCAAACTCCTTCACTTGACGCTTCTGCAGCAGCCATGTATTCCGCTTCTACTGTAGATCCCGCGATTACGCTTTGCTTGCAGCTTCTCCATCTCACAGCTCCTCCATTCAAAATATAAACGTATTCTGTCTGAGATTTAGAATCATCCTTGTCGGTGTCGAAACTAGAGTCGACGTAACCCTTTACGACGAGCTGTTCATCACCTCCATAGACTAAGAACATTTCTTTATTTCTATTTAAATACTTTAGGATGTTCTTCACGGCTGTCCAGTGTTCCACTCCTGGATCACTTTGGTATCTTCTCGTCAAACTAAGAGCATTGGACACATCCGGTCTAGTACACAGCATGGCATACATGATAGAACCTATGGCTGCGGCATAAGGCACTTTGCTCATAACTTCTGTATCATTTACCGTAGCTGGACACTGAGCCCTGCTCAATACCTTACCTGACAACATAGGCACTGAACCTTTCTTTGCCTTATCCATTCTGAACCTTTTCAGAACTTTGTCTAGGTATGTACTTTGGCTTAAAGCTATCAGGCATCTTTGTCTATCTCTATAGATTTTTATGCCCAATATATAAGCAGCTTCCCCTAGGTCTTTCATTGAAAAACATTTGTTCAAATAACTCTTCACATCGTTAAGCATGTCAATGTCATTTCCAATAATCAATATGTCATCCACATATAGTACTAGAAATGTCACTGAGCTCCCACTCACTTTCTTGTAGATACAAGTGTCACTGAGCTCCCACTCACTCAATAATAAATGTAGTTATTATTATATCTGTGTGTTTATGATAAATGTTTACATTCATGCTAAAATAGTATTATCAAGGAAACATTAATACTTGTGTGATTTGTAAACTTAAATTAAAGTCCCTAGTAAAGCCTCTTCATAATACTAGATTGTTGGTTAATAAATGATTGTGGTTTCCCTATCATGAACATTGAGATGTTATTAACAACAAGATCATATCGTTAGGAGAATGATATGATGGACATACTCGTATAGATAAGCGTAGCATAAAGATCAAGTCATTTTAATAGTTTAATTGCTATATGCTTTCTGATACATAGTAACCTAATTCATTCGACCATGAGATCATGCTTATCACCATCACCAGAAGGGTAATTTGATGACATCAAACACCACACCGTAACTGGGTGGCTATAAAGGTGGCATTGAGTGTTCGGAAAGTATTGGTTGAGACACATGGATCAAGAGTGGGATTTGTCCATCCATATGACGGATAGATATACTCTGGGCCCTCTCGGTGGAATGTCATCCAATTAGCTTGCAAGCATGTGACTGGCTCACAAGGGATCACATATCACGGGAACGAGAAAAGAGTACTTATCAGTAACGAGGTTGAACTAGGTATGCAGAGATACCGACGATCAAAACCTCGGATAAGTAAACTATCGTGAGACAAAGGGAAATTGGTATCGTATGTAAGTGGTTCATTCGATCGCAAAGTAATCGTAGAAATATGTGGGAGCCATATGAATTTCCAGATTCCTCTATTGGTTATTGTTCGGAGAAGTGTCTCGATCATGTCCGCATAATTCACGAACCGTAGGGAGACACACTTAAGGATTCGACGTTGTTGAGTAGTTATGGAATGATGAGTAAGAGACCGAATGTTGTTCGGAGTCTTGGATGGGATCCGGGATATCACGAGGAGATCCGGAATGGTCCGGAGAATAAGATTCATATAAGGAAAGTCCTGTTTCGGGGTTGGAGAATGGTTCCGGTGTTTTCATCGGGAATGTTCTAGAAGGTTCCAGAATGTCTGGCACTCCGGAGGGGAAGGGTACATGAATGTGTCATAACAAGTTGGAATGGTTTCATCATGGGGAGGAGTTTGAAAAGGTCAAACGCCAATTTGAAAAGTCAAACGGCTATTTTGCTTGGTGGAGGGAGAGTAGGAAACCTACTTGAGGAGGAGTTCCTCTCCCTCCACCCGCCGGCCTTGGAAGCCAAGTTGGGGAGGGACTCCCCTCCCCTTGGCCGGAGCCTACCACCTATATAAGGAGGGGCAGGGCTGCCCCTCCAAGATACACACCTTGCCCCTCTAAACCTAAACCCTAGCCGCCGGCCTCCACCATTGTCGCCGCCGCCTCCTAGGGTTTGCCAAGTCGCCAAGTTGGGGATCCCCTCTTGCCCTAGCCGCCGGCCTTGCTCCCTCTACTTGGTGTGTCTAAACCCTAGATCACCGAGGCTCTCTCATAGTCCACCATACTCGCTCCGGCTTAAGGCGAAGCCCTGCGAGATCTCCCCTCTACTTCCGGTACCACACTGTCGTGCTGCCAGAATTGCGAGGAGAGTGCTACAACATCCACTGCCTACTGGAACAAGGGAGAGGAAGGTCTTCGTCGAGTACCGAACGTGTGATCGACTGCGGAAGAACTGCCGGAACGCAGCGCCGGAAGGATCGTCTACGCGATCTTGAGATCGGCAAGAGTACGACTACATCACCCACGAGAATCCGCTCTCGTTAAAAACTTTGGAATCTTCGAGGGTGAGTTATTCCATCGACTCGTTGCTACAATCTAGTAGATAGATCTTGGCTTGTTTGTTTGTATGCGGTAGAATTTTTTTTTCCTTGCTAAGAACCCCTACAGTGGTATCAGAGTCGTGTCTATATGTAGATCTGTTACACGAGTAGAACACAATGGTCATTGTGGGCGGTGGTGCTTTTATTATCAATTGCTTCTTGTGTACTTTGCATCTTGCGGTATGATGGGATGAAGCGGCCCGGGCTAACCTCACATGATATCCTTCATGAGACTTGCTCCATGCTCAACATGCAACTTGTATTGCATAAGTGCACTTTCGGGTGTCTGTCTCTCCCATTATAGTATAGATCCAATTTACAACGGGCACTTGATAGTTCAAACATCAACGTTGTGATTCTTGTTCGTTAGTTAGATCGACACTTATTGAAAGCCCCAAACCACGTAAAATATGCAAAGAAATTAGAGGCGTCTAACTTTGTTTTGCAGGGGTGTGCTGTGATGTGATATGGCCATGATTGTGATTATATTTGATGTATGCAATGTTCCTTATTGTAAGTTGGCAACCGGCAGGAGCCATATGGTTGTCTTTAATTTATGTTAAGACCCGCGTGTCTATTCAAAGTAGTTGAAATAGTTGAAGACGGTGGACGACAACCATGGAGCAGCGTCATTGACCTTGATGCAATGCCGGTGATGATGGAGATCATGTTCGTGCTTGAAGATGGAGATCGGAAGCACAAAGAAGAAAGGCCATATCATATCACATATTATAAATTGCATGTGATGTTAATCCTTTATGCATCTTGTATTGCTTAGTTAACGATGGTAGCATTATAAGATTATCCCTCATGCACATGAATTTCAAGTTCTAAAGTGTTCACCCTTAGTAAGCACCGTTGCTAAAGCTTGTTGTTTCGAAGCACCACGTGATGATCAGGTGTGTTAGATTCCGCAAGTGTATACAACGTGGGCAAGCCAGATTTGCTCATGCGGAAGCTAAGGTTTGATCTTGACGAGCCTAGCATGTACAGACATGGTCTCGGAACATGGATCACCGAAAGGTAAAGCATGAATCATATAGTAGATATGATGAACATGTCGATTGTTCGCCATTGAATTTGCATCAACTCTCGTGATGATCGGTTTTGATGTGGTGGATTTGGTTCGTGTGATCACTAAAACAATGTGAGGGATATTGTTTTGACTGGGAGTTCACCTAGATTAATTTAACTATGAATAAGAACTCAATTTGTCATAAACTTAGTCTAAACTATTGCAAATATGTTGTAGATCAATGGCGGCCCCTACCATCAATTTTAATGCGTTCCTAGAGAAAGAAAAGTTGAAAAACAATGGAAGCAACTTCGCGGATTGGTTTTGCAATTTGAGGATTTTCCTCAATGCTGGTAATTTGACCTATGTGATGGATGCATCGCTGGGTGACCCGCCTGCAGCTGATGCTACCAATGAAGTAAAGAATGTTTACCTCGCTCGGAAGAATCAGTACTCCACAGTTCAGTGTGCTATCTTGTATGGTTTAGAATCGGAGCTTCAGAAAAGGTTTGAGAATTCAGACCCACATGATATTGTCCGTGAACTCAAATTGATATTTGAGACTCACGCGGCAGTTGAGAGCTATGAAGCTTCTGAAAAGTTCTTTAACTGCAAGATGGAAGAGGGCAGCTCCGTCAGTGAGCATGTGCTTAAGATGTCTAGGCACGCAAACAAACTTCAAAGCTTAGGTATAGTGATTCCTAATGCTTTGGGGATTTACCGTGTCCTCGAATCACTACCACCAAGTTACAAGAACTTTGTGATGAACTACAATATGCAAAGCATGAACAAGCAGTTGCCAGAACTCTTCTCCATGTTAAAATCTGCAGAAGTGGAGATCAAGAAAGAGCACCAAGTGTTGATGGTCAATAAGACCACCAAATTCAAGAAAGGCAAGTCTAAGCAAAAGGGACACTTCAAGAAGGGTGGTAAGAAAGTTACTGCACCGACGAAGAAGACCAAGGCTGGACCTAAGCCTGATACTGAGTGCTTTTACTGCAAGGGAGAAGGTCACTGGAAGCGGAATTGCCTAAAGTACTTGGCGGATTTGAAGAACGACAACATCAAGAAGAAAGGTATCCGATATACATGTTATTGATGTGTATCTCACTAGTACTCATAGTAGTGCCTGGGTATTTGATATTTTATCAGCATCCTTAGGATCGACAAAACCCTCGGGTTGCATCATATACAACTCTTCATCAATGTTGCCATTGAGGAATGCAGTCTTGACATCCATCTGCCATATTTCATAATCATGAAACGCAGCAATTGCTAATAAAATCCGAATGGACTTAAACATCGCTACGGGAGAGAAAGTCTCATCGTAGTCAACACCTTGAACTTGTCGAAAACCTTTCGCGACAAGTCGAGCTTTATAGACAGTAACAATACCATCCGCGTTCGTTTTCTTCTTGAAGATCCATTTGCACTCAACGGCCTTTCGGTCGCTAGGAGGGTCCACCAAAGTCCATACTTGGTTTTCGCTCATGGATCCCAATTCGGATTTCATGGCCTCTAGCCATTTCTCAGAGTCTGGGCTCATCATCGCTTCCTCATAGTTCGCAGGTTCACTGTCGTCTACTAACAAGACAGTTAAGACAGGGTTGCCGTACCACTCAGGAGGGGCACGCGACCTTGTCGACCTGCGACGTTCAGTAGTAGCATCGTCCGAAGCTTCATGATCCTTGTCATTTGCTTCCTCTATTGTCGGTGCAGACGGCACTGGAACAATTTCAGGTGCTGCGCTACTCTCCAACTCAAGAGAAGGTTCAACAACCTCGTCTAGCTCTACTTTCCTCCCACTCACTTCTTTCGAGAGAAACTCCTTCTCAAGAAAGGATCCGTTCTTTGCGACAAACACTTTGCCTTCGGATCTGTGATAGAAGGTATACCCAATAGTTTCCTTAGGGTATCCTATGAAGACGCATTTCTCCGCTTTGGGTTCGATCTTGTCCGGCATCAACTTCTTGACGTAAGCTTCGCATCCCAAAACTTTAAGAAACGACAACTTAGGTTTAGCACCAAACCACAGTTCATACGGTGTCGTCTCAACGGATTTAGATGGTGCCCTATTTAAAGTGAATGCAGCGGTTTCTAATGCATAACCCCAAAATGATAACGGCAAATCTGTAAGAGACATCATTGATCGCACAATATCTAATAGAGTTCGATTTCGGCGTTCAGACACACCATTGCACTGTGGTGTTCCGGGTGGCGTGAGTTGCGAAACGATTCTGCTTGCTTTAAGATGCGTGAGAAAATCATAATTCAAATATTCACCTCCACGATCGGATCGTAGAAACTTAATTTTTCTGTTACGATGGTTCTCCACTTCATTCTGAAATTCCTTGAACTTTTCAAATGTTTCAGATTTATGTTTCATCAAATAGATATACCCATATCTACTTAAGTCATCGGTAAAACTGAGAAAGTAGCGATAACCACCATGCGTCGAAACACTCATTGGTCCGCATACATCGGTATGTATGATTTCCAATAAGTCCGTTGCTCGCTCCATCATTCCGGAGAACGGGGTTTTGATCATCTTGCCCATGAGGCATGGTTCGCATGTGTCAAATGGTTCAAAATCAAGAGACTCCAAAAGTCCATCAGAATGGAGTTTCTTCATGCGTTTTACACCAATATGACCTAGACGGCAGTGCCACAAATAAGTAGTATTATCACTATCTACCTTGCATCTCTTAGCCTCAATGTTATGGATGTGTGTTTCATCCCTTTTGAGATTCAGAAGAAATAAACCATTCACAGCAGGTGCATGACCATAAAAGATGTTACTCATATAAATAGAACAACCATTATTCTCAGATTTAAATGAATAACCGTCTTGCAATAAACACGATCCTGATATGATGTTCATGCTCAACGCAGGCACATAACAACATTTATTGAGGTTTAAAACTAATCCCGAAGGTAAAACTAAGGAGAGTGTGCCGACGGCCATCACATCAACTATTGATCCGTTGCCAACGCGCATCGTCACCTTATCCCTCGCCAGCCGCCGTCTATTCTGAAGCTCCTGTTTCGACTTACAAATATTAGCAACTGAACTGTAAGGTTCCCAACCTTTAATAAGGTAGAGTCCCCTGTGTTTACAATTCTAGTCCCTAGATCAATAGCTAGCATCCACAGTTAAGATGTAATATCAAGAAACAAAGGTCATAATATAACTTTATAACCAGGAATAACATAATTTTATTACATCTTACATAGCTCATTTGGCTATTACATTAAATTGCAGCAGAATATCTATAAGCATGGGGTCCTTCATCTTCAAAGTGCCACAAGCAGACATGTTGGTTGTAGACTTTGTAATCCTAATCAACACACTCCACTAAATCAATCAAACCTGCAACATCACAAGTTACAGCCACAAAGGGTCAATACATTTGAATTGTATTGGCAAGTGATACTATCGTAGTATAGTGGAGTCTATCATCTATATGCTTTTGGCTAAGTGGAGTTGAGGCTTGCATTGCTCAAAAAATATATTTTTCCTTATCATTTGAAAATACTAAGTTTTTTCTTTGACATAGATAATATTTCCCAAGGCATCTCCCAATGAAAGATTGAAGATCCTTTAACCCTTGTTCAATCCACAAGTTTTTAACTTAGAAATTTGGATGATGAGATTCTTGATTGCTTCCATGTCTTGATGCTCAAATTGTCCTTTACCAGGGACATGGCTAAGTACTTAGATTTTTCACTCTGTAGAGGTGGTGCACTTTCCCCACAAGACTTGGTTTCCCAAGACAAGATCTTTCAGAAGCCTTCCCTTAGACCAAAATGGACGCGCTCCAACCTATCAAACCCTACCACCAACTGTCCATATGGCTAAGTTCTTGCAACCTATATGATCCAGGCAGAGCCCATATTGCCAAGTGGCTGCACTTGAAGCTTCTCAACATTTGACATCTCAAATATCTTTGTTCCTGGGTGGCCATCCACAAGTGAGATACACAAGGTTCACCAGTCCCCTGGCCTTTTGCAACCACTCAACCAAAAACCACCAAGCAATTACCATTCCACCCAGGTGATTCATTAACTTAGTTGTTTTATTAAACAAAACACAAGTCCTCGGACTTAGAAAATTTTCCAGAGTGTGAATATATATTCCACCCTTGTTTTCTATTAGCTAAGCTAAGCATGATAGTAGTAGGAATCTTGACTTAGGAAATTTTTCTAGGTTTCATCTACTAGGTTTTCCCATAGCAAGGTTTATACTTAGCAAAATTCCATGCAAGTTTTACTTAGAAAAATCACTAATGCATAGTGAAAGTAATGGGACAAAAGTATGAAGCATCACTTGCCTTTTTGGTAGAGTATAAGTTCACTCCTTGTCCTTGCTACAATCACACTCTTCAAATCACTACAATTCAATCAAGCAAGGCACAAGTTCAATCTACCATTCAAGCAATTCATTACATAAAATCGTATAAACAAGATAATGCATGCAAGCATGCCAAGCTTTGTTTTATTTGAAAAAGTGGTTCCTAATGGGTCATAAACATTTGAAAACACCTAATGGTCCATTTGTAAAGTGGCAAAGTCATTTGCAAAAGATTTCACTTCATAAACCATTTTCAAAACAAGGTATCATTTTATGTGGTGTAGAAATGTTTTTACTAAGGCATTAATCTATAGGGTTCACAAAATATGTTTTCAAACCATAAAACTTTGTTTTTAGGGTCAAAGAGTTTAAAACAAAACATTTCCCAAAAGTTTTCTTCCAAAACCATTTTTAATAAATAAACTATATTTTTATTTGTCTAGAAATGGTTTTAAATCAAAGAATCATTCTTTTGTTTCACCAAATACATTTTTGCAACCACAAAGTGTTTCCTATGGTCAGTAGGTTCAAATTACACCATTTGCAAAAGATTTTATCTCCAAAATCATTTTTGAACAATTTTTACATCCTAAACAAGCATACAAATGTTTCTGCAAAAAAAACATTTTTCCAGAAGCTTTTTAATAAACAAATGGCATGGTTGGCTAGGTCTTGTTCCACTGATTCATTTGATATAAAGTTTTCAAATTTTGGACGTGTGGAACTAAAGTTATGGATTTTACAAAATCACAAATCTAATAGATTCAAATCTGTTTTTATAACAAACTCTGGGACACGCGTCTGATTCCTATTCGTCGAAAATGTTTCGCATGGATCGACTAACACAGACCGTTGGATCAAGTCATATCGCACGGCACGCAGATGCTACTTACCCTTTTGCCTAGCTTCTATCCTAGCCGCTGGATCCTAATCGCACGGCATCCAAAGACACTTGCCGAGAGGCAGGTATTGCGGTGGCTCTTGGCGGCGCTCAGGTGGTGGCGGTGCTGGCGAAGCAGGAAGCGAGAGAGGATGGGAAGATGCTCACTGCGTTCGTAGAAGCCTAGGGAAGCTCAAGGTGTTCTCGAGGAGTCAAGGGGCGCATGGAGGTGAGGGTAATGGCTTGCCGGAGTTCTTGCTGGCGTCGATTCTTGTGTCGGTCGAGGCTGCAGATCGTCCCAAAGCAAAATAAGTGCACGGTTAGATGTGGGTGAGTGCGGTGAGTGCAGGAGTGTCATCGGGAAGGAGAGGGGCGGACACATGCTTACGGGGAGGGTTGCCGGAGAGGAAGCAGACGGTGCAGCGTTTGGAGTCGTCCTTTGTCAAGGCTCGAGGCATGCAGCCAGCTGCGGATCTGAAAGATGCGCCAGGCCTGGGAACTTGTGAGTGTGATCGAGGAGGAGAGGGCGAATCGGCGAAATCGTTGGGGCGTCGTCGGACGGAGGTGTGGCGAGGAATGCAGGGCGTGTTGAGGTGGGGCGGCGGAGGGAACGAGAGAGAGGAGACGCTTTAACGCGTGCGTGGTCGCAGCGAGTAATGGCGAAGGCATTAAGGCGAATTTAACCGCGGCATCAACGGGAACGGCGTGGTCGTCATGGGGAGGAAGAAGATGAGCTGGAGGGTGGGGCATGCTTAGAGTGCGAAAGGGAGAAAGGGAGGGGTCCACGAGTCGGTGACTAAGCGGGTTTCTTTCACGGTGCAGCGGTTGCTTTTCATGAGAGGAGGAGTGGGCTGGTTGGGCCGGGATGGGCTTAGCTGGGCTGGGTCTTCTTTGCTCTATTTTTTCTGTTCTGAATCTTTTTCTTTTTCTCTTTTGATTTTCTGTTTTCAATTTCAATCAACAAAACAAACATTCAATTCAATTCAAAACTCCTCCAAACTTCTATTGAGTTTTGGTTCTGTTTAACAACATAAACCAAAGTCCAAAGACAAAATAATATTTTTTAATCTTTTTAGGATCTATTTAATAATTAAATAAAATAGATCTTAATTATTAATTCAAATAAAATCTCCATTTGAAATCTAAATATTATCAAAACCAAAATAGTAGGTTTTATTTGGAAATATAAAATACTTGGAAAACTTATTTAAAATAAAATAACAATTTTATTTTAGGTTCCAATAATAATTAAATGAATAGACCTTATTCACTTAATTCAAATAGGATTTATTAAAATATTTATTTTTAAATCTAAAATAAAACCAAAAACACTTCAGTAGGTTTTATTTGAAAATATAAAATATTTGGAAAGCTTGTTTAAAATACAATAACAATTTTTGATGTTTAATTAAAATAGTAAAACCTTTTTATTTTTAATAAACTTGGATATTAAATCCTTATTATTTTATTTAAATAAACTTTTACTCTTTTAATCAAAGCAAAACATTTTATTTCAAAAGCTTGGCCAAGGTTTAATTTGGCTATATAAATAATCCTTATTTATAAATCTACCTTTTCCTTTGAAAACCAAATCCTTTTATTAAAAGATCCAAAAATAGTAATTTTAAATATTTTTAACTTTATTGTTTATTTAACTATTAAAAGATCCAAATAGGTTTGAAGGTTTCCAATTGGGATCAAAAAGTTTCTTCTCACCCTGAAAATCAACAAAGTTTTATTTTATTCAATTATTTTTCACATTACAAGATTTGGAAAATCTTGGGATGTGACATGAACCAGTATCAAATACCCAGGCACTACAACAAGGGCTAGTAAGGAAAACATCAATAACATGTATATCCTTTGATGGTGCCAGCCTTCTTGTCCGCTAAGTACTTCAGACAGTTGCGCTTCCAGTGACCCTTGTCCTTGCAATAGAAGCACTCAGTGTCCGGCTTAGGTCCAGACTTGAGCTTCTTCTCAGCAGGGGCAACGCGCTTGCCGTCACCTTTCTTGAAGGGCTTCTTTGCACCCTTACCTTTCTTAAAGCTGGGGGGCTTGTTGACCATCAACACATGATTATCCTTCTTGATGTCCACCTCCACAGCTTTTAGCTTAGCGAAGAGCTCGGTGATCGTATCAGTGGAACCAATCTGATTATGAGTAACTATAAAACCTTTGTAGCTAGGAGGGAGTGATTGCAGAACCCTGTAAATCTTGAGCTCCTCTGGAATCTTGTAGTCCAGTTGCTCAAGGCGTTGAGTGTAGCCCGACATCTTTATGGCGTGCTCACTAAGGGAACTCCCTTCCTCCATCTTGCAGCTAAAGAATTTCTCAGAGATCTCATATCTCTCAGAACGGGCCTGAGTCTGAAACATAGTTTTCAGTTCCTCAGGGATCTCAAAGTGAACACGATCCAAATTCACCACACCTAATCCGATCATCACGAGAAGAGATGTGGTTTCAATGGTGGACAACAAAGTGTCGATCATATCATTCATATGACTCATGCTTAACCTTTCGGTTCATGTGTTCCGAGGCCATGTCTGTACATGCTAGGCTCGTCAAGTCAAACCCAAGTATTTCTGCGGTGCAAATTGGCTTGCACCCATTGTATGTGAACATAGAGTTTATAGCACCCGATCATCACGTGATGCTTGAACACGAAGAACTTTCGCAACGGTGCATACATGGGGAGAACACAGTTTTATCTTGATCTTTAAGTGAGGAATCATCTTATAATGCTACCGTTGCGATCTAAGCATAATAAGATACATAAAAGGATAAACATCACATGCATATAACTTTATGTGACATGGTATAGCCAATCTTCGCGCAATGATCTCCATCTTGTGCGTTCCAACATGATCTCCATCACTCCACCATGATTGCCTCCACCACGAATAGCAACTACAACTATTGCTAACTACTTAGCGATAAAGTAAAGCTATTACATGGCGTATAAGAAGTTGACACACAGGTCATACACAATTATAAAGACAACCATATGGCTCCTGCCGGTTGTGTACTCATCGACATGCAAGTCGTGAAACATTACAAAACATGATCATTGCATACAACATACACATCACATCTTGGGCCATACCATATCACAGAAAACACTCCCTGCAAAAAAAAAGTTAGACGCCTCTACTTTGTTGTTGCATGTTTTACGTGGCTTATGGGAGTAACAAGCTAAGAACGATTCTTACCCGGAAAGCCACAATGGTGATATTATGGTTGCCAAACTCCAGTGTAAATCCCATGACAAATATAGTGAGAGAAACTGGCATCCACCAGCCGCATGTGTGGAACAAGCCACACGTCAAGTGCGGATCCGGTCTCGCGAACGAGGTCGCGTAAAGTTGGCCTGGACCGCTTCGATCTCACTATCCCGCGTCATAAGAAGTACACAAATAAGAGACTTGCAATAGAAAACATCAACGCCCGCAACGAGCATGTTGCGTTCTACTCGTGAAACACATCTACGCATAGATCTAGCTCTGATACCACTGAAGGGTTTCGCAGCATAGTAAATCAAAAAAATTCTACGGATAACGGGAAAGCCAAGATCTAATCTAGGAGATGCAAACAACGAGGGGAGGGGGTAGATGATATCTTCATACCCTTGAAGATTCGCACAACGAAACGTTCAACGAACGTGGTTGATGTAGTCGTACTCGCTTCTCCTCCTCGCGATCCGATCCGATCCAACACCGCAAGTGGCGATGCCTCCGAGAGATGCACACGTGCAGCACCTCGACGTCTCCTCCTTCCTCGGTCCAGCAAGTGTGGTGGAGAGATAGGTTGGATCTACAACACGACGGCGTGGTGCAAGCGGTGGAGAGTTTCTGTAGCAGGGCTTTGCCTACGCGCAGTCGGGAGGGAGGGAGAGAGAGATGAGGGCAGCAGGGCGGCTAGGGCTTGAGGAGGAGGTATGGGAAGGGTGCGCCCCCAGCCCTCTTTATATAGAGGGGTGGGCGGCTGGCCCTTGCCCCTCCACTAAGCCCTAGGTCCGGCGGCCAAGGAGGGAGGAGTGGGGGGGGGGCAAGTTTCCCCCCTTCTAGAAGCTCCCCTAGAGTTTCCCCTAGGGCTTGGCCAGCTGGGCCTATGAGGCCTTGTGCCCCTGGTCCAAAGCGGCCAGGGCACTCCCTCGTAGGCCCATGCCCCCTCCCGACAAGTGGGGCCACGTTGGTCCCACTCCGGAAGGTTCTAGAAGCTTCCGGTACAATACCGAACAACCCGAAACAATTCCGAACTCCAAAATCTACTTTGCCTTATATGAATCTTATTCTCTGGACCATTCCGGAACCTATCGTGATGTCCTGGATCTCATCCGAGACTCCTAACAAAAACTCATAAACCAATTATCCAATCTATCCTAGCGTCGAGACACGTTAAGTGTGACCCTTCGGGTTCGAGAATATGCAGACATGATCTTCTATAAATAATCAACAACGGGGTATGGAAACCCATATTGACTCCCACACATTCATCGATGATCATATCGGATGAACTACGATGCCAGGATTCAATCAATCCCATATATATATTCCCTTCGTCTCGCGATATTTTACTTGCCCGAGATTCGATCGTCGGTACCGGCATACCTAGTTCAATCTCGTTCACAGCAAGTACTTTACTCATTACGTAATCCGATATCACTTTGTGATTAACTACTTAACCAAGTGCTTGCAAGCGGTGTTGATATCGATTACCGAGTGGGCCCGAAGTATATCTCTCCGACTTGGGAGGGACAAATCCCATCTCGATACATACAACCCAACAGGTACTTTCCGATCACCTGAGAGACACCTTTATGATCACCCTCTCATAGGATGACGTTTGATGACCTCAAAGCTTTCTTCCGATATCAGGGAGTTGCATTATCTCATGGTCTAAGGAATACAATATTTGACATAAGAAAAGCTTCGCAAAGATGAACACTATGACACGATCTAATTGCTCTTCTTAGTTTGGGTATGTCCATCATATCATTCTCCCAATGATATGATCTCATTATTAATCGACAACTCATGTTATGGTTAGGAAACCTTAACCATCATTAATAAATGAGCTAGTCCATAGAGGCGTACTAGGGACACGGTGTTGTTCACAAACCACACAAGTATTAAAGTTTCAGCTTAATACAATTCTAGCATGGAATATAAACTTTATCATGAACAAGAATTATAATAATAACATCTTTATTATTGCCTCTAGGGCATAATTCCAACAATTATATCCCTTGTTCGTCTGTCCTAAGATGTTACTAAGAGCAGGACAATCATTGATGGTTACGAACAACAACGCTCGTAGGTCGAATGGCTCCTGTTTGTGCTCATCCCACATAGGTAAATCTGGTTTGGCCTACAACTATAAAAGTTTATCAACTAATGGCCTTAGGTACACATCAATGTCGTTGCCGGGTTGCTTCGGGCCTTGGATGAGCACTGGCATCATAATGAACTTCCGCTTCATGCACAACCAAGGAGGAAGGTTGTAGATACATAGAGTGACGGGCTGTCTTGGATCGCAGCTCTGCTCCCCAAAAGGATTCATGCCATCTGTACTTAGACCAAACCATAAGTTTCTTGCGTCACCAGCAAAGTCTAGGAAGTCTCTCTCGATTTTTCTCCACTGTCGACCATCAGCGGGGTGCCTCAACATCCCTTCTTTCTTACGTTCTTCCATGTGCCATCACAACAACTTTGCATGCTCTTTGTTTCTTAACAAATGTTTCAATCGTGGTATTATAGGAGCATATCACATCACCTTGGCAGGAACCCTCTTCCTGGGTGGCTCGCCATCAACATCACCAGGGTCATCTTTTCTAATCTTATACCGCAATGCAGTGCATACCGGGAATTTATCCAAATTCTCGTACTTCGCACCGCGGTAGAGGATGCAGTCATTAGGTCACACATGTATCTTCTGCACATCTAATCCTAGGGGGCAGACGAGCTTCTTTGCTTCGTATGTACTGGCGGGCAATTCGTTATTTCTTGGAAGCAACCTCTTCATGAGTACCAGAAACTTCTCAAATCCCGAGTCAGTCACACCGGTCGCTGTCTTCCACTTCAGCAATTTCAGTGTGCTACCTAGCTTCTTCTGGACATCTTCACAAGTTGGGTACAACAATTTGTTGTGGTCTTGTAACATCTGCTCAATCTGCAGCCTCTCCTTTTCTGTGTCGCGGTCTCTCTTTGCATCAGAAATGACCCGACCAAGATCATCAGCGGGCCGGTCTGGTTCACGTTCTTCACCTCCTTCTTCATTGTCTTCCATTGCGGTATCAGCGTATCCAGGGAACATAGATCGGTAGTTGTCGTCATCGTTTTCTTCTTTATCACCGTCTTCCATCACAACCCCTCTTTCTTCGTGTTTGGTCCAAATATTATAGCCGGACATAAAACCATACTGAAGCAGGTGGCTCTGAATGACTCTTGCAGAAGTGTGAGCCTTCTCATTCCTACAGATAACACATGGACAACACATAAAACCACCTCGCCGCTTGTTCTCCTCGGCCAAAACTCGAAAAGAACGCACACCTTCTCTGAAAGCGACAGAGCGTCGGTCACCATACATCCATGGATGGCTCATCTGTATCATACAAATATATGTCAAACGCAATCACTATGCTAAAATTAGTATCGCACGGTCTAAACGAGAAAATAGTTGCTAACCTTTTATTACACTTGGAAACAAAGATGAGAAAACTTAAGTGTGGCTCGGGCACCTCATATCATGTCTGTCTTGTGTGACTTAAACTCGCATCGCTCTAATAGACATTTCACCGAACACCTCTAGTGCATATGTATGAACAAGAAAAGAATAGCACAACAACACTCTCTCCCACCAGAAAAAAAGCAGTTGAGAGGAGGAGGAGGCTGTGCGTATATATAGGGCCAGACCACTAGTCCCGGTTGGAGATACAAACCGGGACTAAAGGGGGTGACCCCAGCGAGCGGCAGGGCCAGGGCCCTTTAATCCCGGTTTGTGTCTTAGACCGGGACTAATGGGGTCTAACGGTCCGGGACCTATGGTTCTAGGTGGCTCGGGCCGTCCGGCGAGGGCCATTAGTCCTGACCCCAGCACAGCCGGGACTAATGGCCTGGACGAAAGGCCTGTTTTCTACTAGTGTTCAGGTAGGGCCAGAGAAAAAATGATGGGATTTTTTTAGGGGAATGATGACAGGAGTTTGACAGCTTAGATTGGGGACATGTTTGCGACAGCGTGCCCGCATGCAGGGAGATGAGGACGAGCACGGATGGAGGGGTCGGATCATGGAGTGGAGGAGCGCAACCAGAGGTTGACGTGAATGATAGAAGTTGACCAAAGGCACCTAAATATATAGACGCATAACTTTTATGATGAATGGCACCGAGGACCATGTAGATGGTGCACATCTACCACAGTTTGCTAGGATAATTTTTGGCTTCATGGTATATGTGCGTGATGGTTTGGACAAATTGAGTATCCACATTCCACAACTGATTTATCGCAAGATGTGGTTGCATGGTAGATATTAAGTGTGTGTTGTTGTTGCCTCTATCGACTGCTCCGCCCCTGCTTCCACGAGAGATAGATAGAGAGAGAGATAGAGGTGAGGAGATGGGCCTCAGGAGAGAGGGGAGAAAAATCGCTATTTGGGGCCCATGCACGCAAAGGCCTTCCCTGGCCCACAAGCAGGGGCGCATAGCGGCAGAGCCTAAAACCAGTGGTAGAGACCATGGAAGGCCCACAACCAACGACTAAGCTCTGGCACGGTGCATGCAGATGGCCTTAGAATACTAGTAGTTAACCAAACTTAAGCTATAAAATAATGATGAATGGCTCCGACGGTCCGTGTAGACGGTGCACATCTATCACAGTTTTTCAAGATAATTTTTGGTTTCATTGTATATGTGTGTGATGGTTTGGATGAATCGAGTATCAACAACTGATTTATTTCAAGATGTGGTCTATATGCGTCCGCATGGCAGATGCCAGGTGTGTGATGGCTAACGCCATATACCATGGACTTTGTTCTACAAAGTTATTCGTGTTAGAAGTAAAGTGGGTCATTAGTGTTTTCGATTGCACATGAAAATTTGACTCTGATCAACACCTCAGGATCATTTAAAGCTGGTTGGTCCACAATGTTAGTGTCTCCAAAGGATTATTCCTTAGAGGTGACTATTTCTAATGGATTTTTAGTCCGGATATTCTCGGTATTTCCTAGAACTGAACTACTAAACCAAATAATCTAGACCGAATCCAAATAGAACAAAAATAAATATTGCTCACTAATTCTATCGAATGTGCATATGGCCTAAAATATGCGAATACACAAGCCACGCCCCTTCTCTCCCCTATACTTATGTATTTACATTATGATATCCATTGTGTTTGAAGTTATATATCTTGTTATCTCATAGGTTGTGATATCTTGTTTAGCATAAGTTACTGGTCCACATAGTTGATCCTAACATACACATGTTTTGTGTTTGATAAATTAAACAGTAGTATTACTTCACATTTATTTAAGCCAAAAATGTAACAAATTTAAATCGCATATTCAATCCCTCCTATAGGCGACATCTAGATCCTTTAGTTAGAGTGGACAATATTGTTAGATAGATCCATTTGACATACTACGAAACATGTCATGATTATGTTGTCTATATTTTCTCGATGTTATCAAGTATTATGGTTTGCTAGTTTTCTTCGATCATGAGAATATCGTAGTGATCCATGTACTGAAAATGAGTTGGAAGAAGATGGTGGTGGCGACTTCTGGAGTGTGTGTTGGGGAGGTGACCCCAGATAGGGTTAGGACGGGGAAAAGACAAAAGGAAGTTCCCCGTCCAGTTTTCGAGTTACTGTCTAAATCGGACGAATCCTGTAAAGGTCGGCCGAGGTAAGCAAGAGCAGGACACTTATGAGAAGAGCAGTACGTTATCCGGCCGACATACTGTTTAAGTCGGCCGGGTCAGTCCGAATAAATCTGAATGCAGGTAAAGGCCAAGCCGAGTTAGGCGAGGCAGGGCCGAATGATATGAAGCTTGCAGGATAAGGAAGTTCCTATAGTCAAACCCTAGCCACAAGCTAGGAAGAATCTGAGCAGAGTCAAACACAAAGGACAAGGCGCAGAGCAGCAGAAGGGCATAAGGAGGTCACGGAGGTGACAGTCCTGGAGCCCGAGGCGTGCAGGTGGGGTTCTATGAAACCTTGTCGTCATTAGAAGGGCAACACGGAAAGGACGCCGCCGAGTTACTATATTGGGAAAAGCATATTCTTCGAATATGCTTGCCACGTCAGCCCTAGAGGAGCCAAGACGCCCCTTTATAAGGAGAGGCTTGGACTCTGAGAAGGGGATCGGCTCATTAGGTACCGTTAGGCTGGTAAAAGTTCATCTTCTCCTCTTGTAAACAGCTCAAGGAGCACTTGTAGCCCAATAGAGGAGGAATAAAGATATTTAGGTTAGTCGTTTATGTGTAGAATCAACTACATCTTCCCTCCCCAGATCCCTCTAGCATCCATTGGCCCCATACTTTATCCTACCCATGGCATTTGCCGTGCCACCACCACGACAGTTGCGCCCATCGTGGGGCCAGCAGCAGTGCTAGCTGGTGTCATGATCCGGACGGGAAACTTCATCCACACTAGCGAGCGCGTTGTCTCTGGCTTAGTCCGGAGATTTGATCTTTGTGACTATGTCAGCGATAACGCATGCAGCTTCAGGGGAAAAACTCCTCCGTGCAACGGCGTCTTCATCAACTTGGGCATGCACCAGATCTACGTCGGCGTCGACACCACCGGCGTTTATCCTCACCAAGTTATTTTTGCAGGAGAGCCTCCCCTTAGTGCCGCAAACGGTCCGAACGGAGTGCACCCCGTCAGCAGTGTCGAGGTGATGGTCGCAGCCGGGGTGCAGGCGGGAGCAGCGGGCGCCGGATCAAGCAAGGATCCGACGACGGGTGTGTAGGTGACCACAAAGCAGGCAGCTCCACCGCCCACCGAGGTAAAACCTTCAGCAGCCAACCCAGCCGAGTGCAGGAGACGACCCCAAAGGCACCAAGGGTAAGATGGCCACCTCTGGAAAGACCAGAAAATATTCTCCGGGCAACTATAGATAATCTGACTACCAGAAGCCGATACTTGATCCGGCTAATGCTCAGGCAGAATTAGAAGAAACCAGGCAAAAAGTAATGGTAGAGGCAAAAAAGGTGTCGGCATTGCGGGAGTCCTTAAACAGGACCCTGCGAGAATATGCTAAGGCAAACAAGCTTGACGTCGCCCCTGAACGGGTTGATGAATTAAGATTAAGAGGGAAGAACCTCATAGATGATATCAATAAAGAGCATGAGGCTCATAAGGCAGAATCAGTTGATCTAGGCTTGCCGAGGTATAGTACCCCGACAAAGAACCTAAGGGCGGCAAATGCCGCTGCACTATAGTTGCCCTATCTGTAGCAGTAGCATCCTCACCCGGAAACAACACGCGAAAAGACAGAGCAGTAACTTCGAGAAAAATAAATAAGCAAATTGTTCCATATGATCCGGCAGTAGCCGGAAAAGCAAATGAAAACAGAGGTAATGGAAGCCGAGGTAATGGTGGCGAAAGAAACCCCGTCCGTGCCGATAGAGGCAACGGAAGCCGAGGTAATGGGGATCTCGGAAGAGAAAATCATGAGAATAATATCCCGGCAGAAGGAAGGAGAGATCCACCGCCTAATCCTCAACCGAGGTATGAACCTCGGCAGGAAAGAGAAGTGAGACCAGCTCGCCACAATCAGGTGAATGAGAGGCACAATGATGGTTATTCAGAAATGGAATATGCGGTTCATGGTGGAAATAACCGCTATGGAACGCAGGAAAGAATTATGTACAGAGATTTGCCATCAAGTGATGCAAGAGTAAAACTAGACCGACTATACCGGTCCGAGTTGTTAGAAGAGCAGGGCCCGCCGGGTCCTGCATGTTTCGGACCACGGATCATGGGCGAGCCACCTGTGCCGAACTTTCAGCTGGCAAGAGGCAGGAAAACATACAATGGGAGCACCAAACCACAGGATTGGTTGATTGATTATGCCACGGCTGTAAAAATAGCAAGTGGAAACTTGTGATGGGCAGTAAGATATGTCCCGCAAATGCTGGAAGGGCCAGCCAGAGTATGGCTGAATAATCTGCCTCTAGGCAGCATCAACTATTGGTTGGATTTTGAAGATATGTTTGTCAGCAACTTCACCAGTACTTATAAAAGGCCAAACAGGCCGCAACAGCTAGCCATGTGCAAGCAAAGGCCGAATAAGACAGACAGAGAATTCTTAACTCGGTGGTGTAACCTTAGGAATACATGCGAGGGAGTTATAGAATCACAAGCGATAGCTTGGTTCGCTCAAGGATGCCGTTATGCCAGTGTTTTGTGGCAGCGACTGCAAAGAGAAATGCCAACCACTTTGGCAGAAACCATCAGGATAGCGGATTCATATGCGTTGGGAGACCTGACGCAACCAGAGCTGATGTCGGCAGATCATCGGGAGCATCAAGATCAATATGCAAGAGATGCGGACGGATCATCAAGGCATAATGAGTTCAGAGGAAGAATAAGAGAGGAAAGACCGGATTACAGATATGCCTCCAATCAGGTGGCAGCAGTAGTGCAAGATCAGCCGAGTCACGGAAACAGTCAGCGGCAGAAGAATGGTCCTCAGCAATGGACACCAAGGAATGAAGGAAAGAGACAGTGGACACCAGAACAGAAGAATCATTGGCAGGAAAGGCCGAAGTACACGTTTGAGTCCATGTTGGATCAACCATGTAAGTTTCATACTCCTAACCCGGCCAAGCCGGCCAATCATACAACTCGGCAATGCGCCTGGATGAAAAATGCAATGGGTAACCCGGCGGGCATGCAAGCAACTTCCCACCAGCGCAAAGATCACCAGCTTGATCGGAGCAAATGCACAGCAACTAATGTTACCACCTCCTCCCCCGAGGTATGATAACTCGGACCGGAGAGATGCAGTGCATCAAGTGATAAATTAGGGTCCGGATGGAAGGACGAACCCAGGAAATAATGTACGCAATGATTACAGGGAACATCATCAATCATATTGCGTGTTCACAACAGAACAGCAAGACAGGCAAAGTGTACATCGCTGGAATATGGAAGTAAATACAGTTATGCCGGCAGTACCAAGATATGTGCCTTGGTTAGATCAGGAAGTAACTTGGAGCATAAAGGATCACCCCAAAATAATGCCGAATCCGGGGTCGTACGCACTCGTGCCAGATCCGACATTTATCGGACCGAGCATTAATGTGAAATTTTCAAAAGTACTCATTGACAATGGGAGCAGTATCAATATCATGTACAAGGATACAATGCATAAACTCGGAATATCGCAGAATATGCTGCAATCCAGGAGAACCACGTTCCATGGAGTAGTGCCAGGGCTTTCATGCGAACCCATTGGAATGGTTCGAGTAGATGTGTTATTCGGCACAAGGGATAACTGCAGAGCAGAAAATTTGGAGTTTGAGGTGGTGGATCTAGAGAGTTGTTATCATGCTCTACTCGGACGGCCGGCATTGGCCAAATTCATGAGCAGCTGCCACATAACTTACTTGAAAATGAAATTACCCGGACCACAAGGGGTGATAACAGTAGCAGGAGATTACAGGAAGTCAATGGAATGTGGTTCAGCCAGATCAAACCTGGCCGAGTCATTGGTAATAGCAAGAGAAAAAAGAAGGATTTAGGAGGTAGCGGCCCTCGCTCAGTCGACACAACTGAATATGCCGGCATTGGCCAATCCGCATGGAAGTGTCTCTTTCTAGCCAACTAAAAAAACAAAAAAGTTCCAGATAGATGAGCAGTTCCCAGAGCGCACCATCACCATTGGTGCCGGCCTAGATGCTAAATAGGAAAGCGAGCTCACCAACTTCCTCCGTGAGAATCGGGATATCTTTGCATGGTCAACTTAGGATTTGCAAGGTGTGCCGAGGGAGTTGGCTGAGCACTCTCTGAATGTAAGGCCAGGAGCAAGGCCGGTGAAGCAACCTCTCCGCCGCTTCGCCGAAGACAGGAGAAAAATAATAGGGGATGAGATAGCTCGGCTCCTTGCGGCCGGGTTCATCATGGAGGTGCTTTATCCGGATTGGCTATCAAACCCGGTGCTAGTAGAAAAGAAGAAGGATGATCCAAATATAGCCATTGTGTGGCGAATGTGTATTGATTACATGAACATGAACAAGGCGTGTCCAAAAGATCAATTCCTTTACCTAGAATAGACCAGGTCATTGATTCGACCGCTGGTTGTGAACTGTTATCATTTGTAGACGCGTATTCTGGTTTTCACCAGATACCATTAAATCTGGCCGATCAAATAAAGACTGCGTTCATTATCCCGTACGGGGCTTATTTCTATCGCACCATGCCATTCGGCCTGCATAACGCAGGGGCAACGTACCAGAGATGTATGCAAAAATGTCTGCATGACCAGATAGGAAAAAATGTACAAGTATATGTAGATGATGTGGTTATCAAAACCAAAGAAAGCAAAATGCTACTGGATGATATTCGGCAGACTTTCGCGAACTTGAGAAGGTTCCGAATGAAGCTTAACCCGGAAAAATGCACCTTCGGTGTACCGGCTAGAAAACTACTCGATTTTCTCGTATCTTGCCGAGGTATAGAGGCTAACCCAACTAAGATAAGAGCAGTAGAAAGGATGGAATTTCCAAGATGTCTAAATGACGTACAGAAGTTCACAGGTTGCCTGGTCTCGCTTAGCCGATTTGTATGTCGGTTGGGAGAGAAAGCATTACCACTTTATCAACTGATGAAAAAATCTGATAAGTTCATTTGGACACCACAAGCAGATAATGCGTTCCATGAACTGAAGAAGATGTTGGTCACAGCGCGAATCCTGGCCTCTCCATTGTCAAAAGAGCCTATGTTACTTTACATAGCCGCCACGAACAGAGTAGTAAGTGCTGTGATCGTGGTGGAACGAATTGAAGATGATAAATCAGTACAAAGGCCGGTATATTACCTAAGCGAGGTACTATCAGCCTCAAAGCAAAATTACCCACATTATCAGAAGATGGCATATGGGGTATACATGTTAGCGAAGAAACTTAAACATTACTTCGAAGAGTACCCGATCAAAGTGATCTGTGAAGCACCCATAGACGACATATTGAGCAACAAAGATGCAAGCGGCGGAATAGCAAAATGGGCAATTGAATTGTCACCTTATGCTCCGCAATTCGATAGGCGAGATGCAATCAAATCTCAGGCTGTGGCCGACTTCTTCGTGGATTGGGCCGAGGTACAATATGAGCCACCATTACCAGATCCGAGTTATTGGACGATGCACTTAGACGATTCCAAACTGAGAAACGATTTGGGGGCAGGGATAGTGTTAACCTCGCCAAAAAGAGATCAGATGAAATATGTGTTGTAAATACATTTTGCCGCATCAAACAATGTAGCCGAGTATTAAGCACTCGTCCATGGATTGAAGGTGGCAAAAGATATTGGGATACGCCGAATCTTATGCTACGGAGATTCAGATCTAGTAGTACAACAAGTATCAGGAAATTGGGATGCTCTAGATGCCAATATGGCCTTATATAGGTTCCATGTGCAAAAACTCAGTGGATACTTCGATGGATGTGAATTTCATCATATACCTCGGGCAGAAAACGATGTCGTAGACACGCTGTCAAAACTCGAATCAACTAGGCAATCAATTCCCCTAGGTATCGCCCTAGAGCACCTGAGAAAACCATCAATAACACCACCACCAGAGTCCGAATCCATCTTTATTCCGGCAGAATCAAGAGAAGATAGTATGCCGATGGAAATTGACAAGGAATGTAACCCGAAATTTTCGAAAATGAACCCGGCCGATGCACGGATGGATATGGAAAAATCCGAGGTAGTTATTTCGGCGAAAAATATGGAAATAGATAGTGAGATTATCCCAGAGAAAATCATACCAACATGGGCGCAACCCATATTTTCTTTCCTTCAATATGCGACTTTGCCGAATAACGAGGTATTGGCTAGACAGACAATCAGAAGAGCTAAAGCTTATACAATCATAAACAATGAGCTGTATAAAAGGAGCGTCACAAGCGTGTTGCAAAGATGTGTGGATTCGGCGGAAGGCCAAGAGATCCTCCTAGATATACATCAAGGAGAATGCAGGCATCACGCCTTGTCCAGAGCTTTAGTGGCCAAAGCATTCAGGCATGGATTTTATTGGCCAACATCCTTGAAAGAGGCCAAAGAACTGGTGGAAAAATGTAATGGTTGCCGGAGATATGCCAGCAAGATACATATGCCATCGTCCGAGTTAAAAACGATACCAATTACTTGGCCGTTTTCTGTATGGTGCTTATATATGGTGGGACCATTCAAGCCGGCCCGGGGCGGGATGACCCACATCTTAGTCATGGTCGACAAATTCACAAAATGTATTGAAGTGAAACCAATAAAAAAATGTGATGGACCCATAGCAGTAAAGTTCCTCAAAGATATTATCTTGAGATATGGTAACCCACACAGTGTCATTACAGACAATGGTACAAATTTTGCTGAAGGAGCTTTTGCTAGATTCTGTCAAGAAAAACACATAAGACTAGATATCGCCTCGGTGGCTCACCCAGCATCTAATGGGCAAGTAGAAATATCCAATGGACTAGTATTGTCTGGAATAAAACCCGGAATCATCGAACCACTGCAAAGGTCGGCAGGGTGTTGGATCGAGGAACTACCAACAGTACTATGGAGCCTCAAAACTACCCTGAATAGGTCGACAAGCTATACCCCATTTTTTATGGTATATGGAGCAGAAGCCGTGCTTCCAGCCGACATAATACGTGACTCGCCAAGAGTTACCCAGTATACAACCGCTGAGGTGAATGAGATAGCTCGGCAAGATGACGTTGATCTGCTAGAAGAAGCCAGGGAGTTGGCACAATCAAGATCAGCTATCTATCAGCAAGACTTACGACGATATCACAGCAAGAAAGTCAATCCAAGAGTGTTTAAAGAAGGAGATTTGGTTCTTCGGTTAGTGCAACGCACGACCAACATGCACAAACTATTACCCCCATGGGAAGGACCATTCATCGTGAGCAAAGCATTGCACAATGATGCATATTACCTAATTGATGCTCAATCACCAGAAAAGAACAAGGCAGACAAAGCCGGCGAAGAATCGAAAAGACCATGGAACATAGCTTTACTTCGTCCATTTTACTCGTAGGATTCATCTATGACACGTTGTAAAGTGACGCTTCAGGACGAAGTATCAACTATGTATTGAACCTTGGCACCTCGAGCAATGACTCGGGGACTGCCCTATGTTATTTTTCATTTTGGATTATGTATTAGACCCCGGCACCTTGAGCAGCAACTCGGGGACTGCCCTATATTGTTTCTGAGTTTGGGTTATGTATTAAACCCCGGCACCTCGAGCAATGACTCGGGGACTGCCCTATATTATTTTTCATTTTGGATTATGTGTTAAACCTCGGCACCTCGAGCAATGACTCGGGGACTGCCCTATGTTATTTTGCATTTTGAGTGATGTGTTAAACCTCGGCACCTAGAGCAGTAACACGGGGGTTGCCCTATGTTGTTACACATTCTGAAGTATGTACTAAACCTCGACGCTTCGAGTTATGCACTTAGAGGAGTGACACGGGGATTTCCCAATGTCATTTTTTCCTGAGTTACGTGTTAAGCTTCAGGACCTCGAGCAAGGAACTCCGGGACTATGACGTATTATCCATTATTTCGAATTAGGCATTAAAACCTCGATTTCTAAAGTACTGACTAGTGAATTGCCCCACAATTGTCCCTTGTTACAAAGATGGGTGTTAAACTTCGGCACCTAGAACGATATTATTTCGCTTTCCCCAAATGTGGGATTCGAGAGTTATAACTCGGATAGAGATCAAGGACACAATGGTTGAGCCGTCAAATTTATAAAGGTCAGACAATATTAAACGCCGAACTACGGCGGGACAAATGCAAACACACAATCCGAACTTACGAAATTGAAGGCCACCAAAGCAAAGATTTAAACCAACAAGATCAGTTTAGATAGAATAATAACGATCACCATCATATGTGCATCAGTGGCAAAAGGCAAAAGAAGTTCATACCACACAGAAAGTCAGACAATTGTTCCACACCCATCATACGCCTGGCATATCGGGGATAAGAAACAACTTAAAGTTTTTTAAAAAAAAACCTACGGGGCAGCGACTTGGTCAGGCACTGGGCGCTCCGAGGTAGACGGCACCTCGGCCGAAGTTGCTTCGCCCTCCACAGAACCAGGAGCGACTTCGGGGGAAGCCCGGGGTGTTGGAATTATGCCCTAGAGGCAATAATAAAGATGTTATTATTATAATTCTTGTTCATGATAAAGTTTATGTTCCATGCTAGAATTGTATTAAGCGGAAACTTTATTACTTGTGTGGTTTGTAAACAACACCGTGTCCCTAGTACGCCTCTATGGACTAGCTCATTGATCAATGATGGTTAAGGTTTCCTAACCATAGACATGAGTTGTCAATTGATAATGAGATCATATCATTGGGAGAATGATATGATGGAAAGCAACAAACTAAGCGAAGCAATTAGATCGTTTCATCGTGTTCATCTTTGCGAAGCTTTTCCTATGTCAAATATTGTATTCCTTAGACCATGAGATAATGCAACTCCCTGGTACCGGAAGAAAGCTTTGAGGTCATCAAACGTCATCCTATGAGAGGGTGATCATAAAGGTGTCTCTCAGGTGATCGGAAAGTATCTGTTGGGTTGTATGTATCGAGATGGAATTTGTCCCTCCCAAGTCGGAGAGATATACTTTGGGCGCACTCGGTAATCGATATCAACACCGCTTGCAAGCATGTGGTTAGGGAGTTAATCACAAAGTGATATTGAATTACGGAACGAGTAAAGTACTTGCTGTGAACGAGATTGAACTAGGTATGACGGTACCGACGATCGAATCTCGGGCAAGAAAAAATATCGCGAGACGAAGGGAATATATATATGGGATTGATTGAATCTTGGCATCGTGGTTCATCCGATATGATCATCGATGAATGTGTGGGAGTCAATATGGGTGCCCAGACCCCGCTGTTGATTATTGATAGAAGATCATGTCTGCATATTCTCGAACTCAGGTCACACATAACGTGTCTTGACGCTAGGATAGATTGGATAATTGGTTTATGAATTTTTGTTCGAGTCTCGGATGGGATCCAGGATATCACGAGAGGTTCGGAATGGTCCAAGAATAAGATTCATATAAGGCGGCAGTTTTTGGAGTTCGGAATTGTTCCGGGTTAATCGGTATTGTACCGGAAGCTTCTAGAACCTTCCAGAAGGGGACCAACGTGGCCCCACCTTCCGGGAGGGGGCATGGGCCTATGAGGGAGTGTCCTGGCCGCATTGGGCCAGGGGCACAAGGCCCCATAGGGCCCAGCCGATTCTAGAGAGATTTGACTCGTTTAAATCTCGGGATAGAATTTCTAGATAAGGGAGAGTTTAAATCGTTTAAACTAGAGATAGGATTTCTAGATAAGGGAGAGTTTAAATTGTTTAAACTAGAGATAGGCTTGGAGGAGGGGCAAGGGCTGGCTGCCCCCCTCTATATATAGAGGGGTGGTGCGCCCCCTCCCCCCTACACACCTTCCTCCAAGCTCTAGCTGCCTTGCTACCTTCCTCTCTCCCTCCCGACTGTTTGTAGGCGAAGCCCTGCAGCAGAAATTCTCCACCATATACACCACGCCGTCGTGTTGTAGATCCAATCTATCTCTCCACCATACTCGCTGGTCCGAGGAAGGAGGAGACGTCGAGGTGCTTGCGTGCATCTCACGGAGGCACCGCCACTTGTGGTGCTAGATCGGATCGGATCACGAGGAGGAGAAGCGAGTACGACTACATCACCCACGTTCCGACGAACGTTCCGCTGTGCGAATCTTCAAGGGTATGAAGATCTAATCCAATCTCTCTCGTTGTTTGCATCTCCTAGATTAGATCTTGGCTTTCCCTCTGTTCGCTCCGTAGAAAATTTTGATTTACTATGCCGCGAAACCCTTCACGGGGCGGTTGAGAAACATTAGCTTGAGCTTGAGAATGCCCAGTCCCTTTGGAGGATGATTGCGCGTTGCCATTGCCATCCGATCTTGCGCTGGAATCACAAGAAGTATCCTAGTCACCCTCATCCTCGTCCTGGTCGGCCAAATTATCATCAGAGACATCTTCAACCTCGACGTCATCCGCCGGGTTAGAAAGGAAACTCGGCCCTTCAATCCAGTTATGCACGTCCGCGTACTCAACAAGCTGGAAGGCACGAGCTTGTCGGCGAGCGATGAACTCTGGATCCTCAACCCAACGGGAGCCAGTGCGCAAATTTATCAAGGTATCGAGCGAAATATCCTCGTACCATGACATAACGTGCGGCATATCAGGCACCGGCCCAAATGGACCTCCAGAGATTTAACTGGTTCTGGGATGCCATCAATCTTTCCACTAGTATCTTGATCTCATCAATATCAGGAGTTCCAGAAGTATTTGGCCAGAGAACATGGTAGGCTCGGATGGTTGCCTGCACCAAGTCCCTGCCCATAATCTTCATCGGACCAACGACAGCGCCAACGGCAACCAAGTAGTCTTCCATCGAGTATTCTGGGCTCGCATCTGCGGGGACACCTCGGCACACACGAGCATTAACCACCGCTCTAGAGCTCATGGGCTTAGCTTCTGGAAAATGGTCTACGCAAAATAAAAGTACATCGGTCAATAGTAAGAAAGAGAAAAAGATAACTCGGCCACGGTCAGAGGATTACGATGAATATAGCTCAGCATTCTCTGAAGATCTTGAGCCCAATTACCCTTGGTTTTCTCAAAGCGAGTTGTCTCCTCACTCATCGTCCGTGTCTTGAGTTCGGCAGCCTCGAGGAGTTCTTTATTTGTCTGCAATTGCAGAGCTAGCCGATTCTTCTCCTCGGAGAACTCCTGGTTAACTTTCTCTAATTCAGACTTCTGAGAGAGATTGAGGGACTCCACCTCGGCACGCAAGTGAATTATCTCGTCATCTTTATCTTTCAGCTGCGCCGAGTGAGTAGCGGCTTGTTCTAAAAAATGCAGCATCATATCAGGCATGGGTATGCATTCTTGATGTGATGCTGCAAAAGTTTGTAACTCGACTATACCAAAGCCAAAAGGGTTAAAAGAAACCCGGTATAAGTTTCGAATGGAAATCTGTAAAGAAAAAGGGTAACTAACCTTCCAGGGCCTTGACTCTCTTCTCAAGACGGATATTAAGATTGTTCATATTACCTATTGACCGGCAAAATGAGCTAACACCTCACATCCAAAACAATAAGAACTTTAGGGACAATGCAAAAGTTTGTTAACTTACCAGCATTCTTCACCACGGGAATGACTTTCTCATACTTGTCTTGCAATTTCTTATGTGCGAAAAGCAGCCTTTGGAATTCGGTGGTCCGCCGATCATGCGCAACCTAAGCAACAAAATAAATAGCAATGAGATACTCGAAGCTCAGACAGATCCGAATCAAGCAAATCTTTACTCGGACCTAGGTGGCTGGATATTTGAACACTAGGGCAGATCCGAATTAAGTAAAGCATAACTCAGATCTAAGTGGCTGGGTATTCGAAGCTAAGACAGATCCAAATCAAGCAAGGATTAAATCGGATCTTGGTGGCTGGATATTCGAAGCTAAGACAGATCCGAATCAAGCATGGCTTAACTCGGATCTAGGTGGCTGGATATTCGAAGCTAAGACATATCCGAATCAAGCAAAGCTTAACTCGGATCTAGGTGGCTGGATATTTGAACACTAGGACAAGTCCGAATTAAGCAAAGCTTAATTCAAACCTAGGTGGCTGAATATTCGAACACTAAGACAAAACTGAACCAAGCAAAGCCTAATAAAACTTCCAAACGAATAACAAATTATTCGGTTGCAAGCTTCGGGGACTATATTATATATAATATCATTCGAATGACTAATCCAACGTCAATAAAAACAATTACCTCATTCATCTTATCGCTGTCAAGAACGATCTTGGCAGCCAGATGTAAGCGACTGCTGATGTCGGAGAGTTGAAATGGCTGACTGCTTGGGTTGCCCTCGAGCTGATCAGCAGCGTTCCAATTGTTGGCATACTCAACCAACGAGCCGAGGCTGTTCCCACTCTCAGTACGAGTCAGGACTTTACCTCGGACGTGTTGTGTAGCCACCGCCGCCGCGGGACTCTTGTGAAGAGAGAGCTGGGTATCAGCGGCCAGGGTGACAATAGTCTTGGTAGAAGAAACCCCCTTGCGCAGCGCATCAACAATTCTAGGCTGAGAAGAGCTGGCAAGCCCTTTCTGAGATGAGGGAGATTTGGTGACGACGACCTTTTTTTCCTTAGAAGAGGCGTCGAGATTACGGCACTTGGAGTGGCATCTTTGGGGGCCGAAGGGATTACGGTTTCTGAGGGCGCCGAGATAGTGATAGCCTCGGCTGGAGTCGGAGTGGCAGTAAAGACTGTGGGGGTCGAAGGAATCTCGGGGGAAACTCCGGGGTTCACGGAGGAGGCAGCAGGCTCAGTGGAAATATCTACTGGCCGAGTTATGTCGGCATCAACAGGAGAGACCTCAGGCGCATCCTGGCAAGATGACGTCTGATTCGGAGTAGGAGGAGAGTCTGCGCGAGCAGGACTAGGAACCCTAGTATCTTCAGGAGGCGGAGGAGTAGGCGGCCGAGTCGTATGACTCGTCATGCTAGGACCACTGGGCTTAACAGAGAGGAGCTCTGCAAAGGCACAAAGAGTCAGGTCAGAAGACAGAAAGAGAGAAACAAGAAATACAAATGAAAAGTAACTCACCCAGTAACCCGTGCATAGTTTTACGCTTCGGAAGGTGCTGGGATGACTTTTTAGTTAGCTTCTTGGGGGCGGCTTCGGAGGCACCCGTTGGAGCGGCACGCTTCCGCGAGGTAGCAGGAGGTTGGGAGGCGAGAGGCTCGGCTTCGTGCACCTAACCGGCCTGATTAGCTGGGGAAGTAGAAGCCATAAATGCATAAGAGATAGGCATTGCGGCAAATACCTCAAGAATTTGGACGTCGTCCGAATCACCTTCCTCCTCGTGAGCCGAGGTCTTGCCACGGGCACGAGCCGGAGCGAGGTCCGACTTGGGAACGAACTCCTCCGAGTCAGGTTCCCCGCTATCCGGGGTATTCCGATCCGCGGTCCATGGGAGGACCAAAACCTCGGCAGCTTCAATCTTCTGCTGCGCAAATCTCTGCAAGAAAAGAGACAAAGGAATTAGCAAAAGGAAATCACCAACACAATTGGGGGAAAAACATAAATGCGTGAACTTACCTCGGGAGGGGGGTTCCCACGGGTGAACGGCTTCAGTCCCCAGGTCCAATCCTCAGGCATCTCCGTCTTAAAGATAGCTCGGACACGCTTAAAAATAAGATAATTATCGAGCTCAACTGTTGAGACTCGATTGGGATCAAGGGGTTCGCTCATATAGCAGATCTTATGCGTGTGTTGCTGAAAGGGGCAGATCCGGCTGCTGACGAAGGTGGTCATCAGATCCTCGCCGCGTAACCCGGCGCGGATCAGCTCCTTCAGCCGAATCACAAAAGCCTCGGCCAGAGCATGGCTCTTCCTGGGATTATAAGTCCAGTTCTTCTTGGAAGGGGGCCAATGGAGAAAGCAGGAAGCCGAACCTTATCTTCTTTCCCAGAGTTCTTGACATAGAAAAACGATCTATGCCACTTCTTGCATGACTCAAGACCAGCAACGGAGGAAACTCGGACTTCCTCCGAGGTGTGATGGACGCTGCTCCACACTAGGTAAGAAATTTCTCGGAAGGCTGAAGGGATTTGTCTGGAACGACATTGGATCGGATCTGGAAGAACTTGGACCATACATGCACTGACGGCCAGAGGCCGAAGTATCCTTCCGAAGCCGATATAAAGGCGGATAGAGAAGCAATGGCGTTAGCCGGAATATGATGCGGCTGCAGGCTGAAGTAATCGAGGAATTCCCTAGAACAATCACTAAGGGGAAGACCGAACCCGCGAGCGAAATGGGACATGAACACGATATACTCACCCTCTTTAAGAACAGGAGAGGATTCGCTGCCAGGTAAGCGACAGGCTACCTCGGCAGGAATCCGTCGAGTTCCAACCACTCAACCTCTCGGCGGGTAACGGTGGAACCTTGCCAGGAGCCCCGCTCTGGGCCAGACGCTGCATCGTCATCTTCGATGAGAGCGCCGCTAATGGAGCTTGACATGGGGTCACCGGAGGAGTCCACGGAAGAGAAACTAGAGGCGGAGCAAAGTCTAGAAGTGCAAGGCTCCGTCGTGGTCCTAAGCAAGAACGGCGGCGAAGCGGAAAAGAAACCGCCGCGGAGAACCTAGAAGGCAGCAGACGCGTCTAGGGAAGAATCTAGGCAGTAAGACCAAAGAGAAACTCACCAGCGACGGCGCCGGACCAAGTGCGCGCGGACGAGGTCGACGGAGCAGAGGGATTAGGACCTCGCCGTCGAAGATTACGACGTGCGCGCGACCACAGGAGCACGAACGGGCGCAAGGGCGAAAGGAGGAAGAAGGGCAACGGTGAGCAGAGGAGGAAAGTGAATCCCCTAGCCCCGTGCCCCTCTTTATAACCGCGTGGCCTTGGTGATAGTGGGATCGCGCGTGCGGGTGATAACCGTGTAGATCGTGTATGCGGTGTAACCGCTCACGGCTGAGTGGAGCCACACTAACAGCCACATGACGCAGGAGAGGATCAGGCCTCCTGACAATTGCGGTGCGCGAGGCGTCGCAGTGCTGACACGACAGGCGCAGTAATCACTGTAGCATTGTCAGCGGGAACTGTAGAGGAACAAAAAACTAGAGAAATAATGATGAGTGTTACACGTAGGATGAGGCGTACGCAAGAAGATACACGGATGCCTCGGACGGCGGAAAAGTAACTCGGAAACAAGGATACACGAGTATTGGGAAACTGATATGGACCGGCCAGGTTATAGGCAGGACCATACCAGCTTCGGGGACTAATGTTGGGGAGGTGACCCCGGATAGGGTCAGGACGGGAAAAGACAAAAGGAAGTTCCCCGTCCAGTTTCCGAGTTACTATTTAAATCGGTCGAATCCTGTAAAGGTCGGCCGAGGTAAGAAAGAGCAGGACACTTATGAGAAGAGCAGTACGTTACCCGGCCGACGTACTGTTTAAGTCGGTTGGGTCAGTCCGAATAAATCTGAATGCAGGTGAAGGCCAAGCCGGGTTAAGCGAGGCAAGGCCGAATGACATGAAGCTTGCAGGAGAAGGAAGTGCCTATAGTCAAACCCTAGCCACAAGCTAGGAAGAATCTGAGCAGAGCCAAACACAAAGGACAAGGCGCAGAGCGGCAGAAGGGCAGAAGGAGGTCACGGAGGTGACAGTCCTAGAGCCCGAGGCGTGCAGGTGGGGTTCTCTGAAACCTTGCCATCATTAGAAGGGCGACACGGAAAGGAGGCCGCCGAGTTACTATATTGGGACAAGCATATTCTTCGAATATGCTTGCCACGTCAACCCTAGAGGAGCCAAGACGCCCCTTTATAAGGAGAGGCTTGGACTCTGAGAAGGGGATCGGCTCATTAGGTACCGTTAGGCTGGTAAAAGTTCATCTTCTCCTCTTGTAAACAGCTCAAGGAGCACTTGTAGCCCAAGAGAGGAGGAATAAAGATCTTTAGGTTAGTCGTTTGTGTGTAGAATCAACTACATCTTCCCTCCCCAGATCCCTCTAGCATCCATTGGCCCCATACTTTAGCCTACCCATGGCATCTGCCGTGCCACCACCACGACAGTGTGTGCAATGGTGCGTGTTAAGGGTATGTTCAAATAATTTTTTTGTTGGAAATATGTCCAAGAGATAATAACAAAGTTGTTGTTATTATATTTCATATTCATGATAAGTGTTTATTCTTCACGCTATAATTTTATTGACCGAAAACTAAATACATGTGTGGATATATAAACAACATTGTGTCCCTAGTAAGCCTCTACTTAACTAGCTAGTTGATTAATTAATGGTAATGGTTTTATAACCATGGACATGTAATATCATTTGATAACAAGGTGATATCATTAGCAGAATAATGTGATGGACAAACCCAAAACTAAGCATAGCCTTTGAGTGTGTCATTAAGTTTAATTATTGCAGCTTTCTAAATGTCAAGTAACATTTCCATAGACCATGAGATCATGTAACTCCGTAATACCATAAGAATATTCGTGGGCATCAACCATCACTTTGTAGCTGGGTGATCATAAAGGTGTTCTTCAGGTATCTCAGAAGGTTCTTGTTGGGTTGCATGGATCAAGACTAGGATTTGTCATTCCATGTGATTGAGATATATTTTTGGGCCCTCTCGGTAACACAACATCCTAAGTAGCTTGAAAGCATGTGATTAATGAGTTTAGTTAAGGGGATATTGTATTATGGAACAAGTAAAGAGAGCTTGTCAGTAACGATATTCAACTAGGTATGGTCATACCGACGATCGAATATCGGGAAAGTTACATATCACAAGATAAAGGGAATTGAATACATGATTGTTTGAATCCTCGACATTGTGGTTTGGGCGATGAAAGATCTTTGGAGAATATATGGGCACCCATGGTCCCGCTATTGGTTATTGGCCGGAGAGGTTGTCTCGATCATGTCCATATGTTCTCTATGGTCACACACTTAATGTTCGATGTCGCTAGGGTATAATGTGATATTATGATGGTGATATTGAATTTTGATTCAAAGTCTCGCACGAGATCCATGAAATCACTAGGAGCTTTGAAATGGTTCGATGGTAAACCAAAATATATAGGAAGATGGTTTATGGGTTCCAGAAAAGTTCGAGAATTCATCGGTATTGTATTAGAATATTCTAGATGGTTCTAGGGGTCCACTAGTGGGGCCCACATGCCTAGAGGGGGCCACATGAACTTGGGTGGGGGCACCTCATCCATAACTGGGCCAAGGCACCACAGCCCCAGGCTGATGCGCCAAGAACCTACTAGGGGAAACCCTGGGGGTGTATGGGAAAGGGGAGTTTCCCCCTCCATTGGCTATCGACCCTACCATCTTGGAGGAGAGGAAAGTAAGGGATCCCCCCATGCCTATATAAGGGGGAGGAAGGATCTAGGCGCATCCCTCCGTAACCCTAGCCGCCACTTCCTCCCTCTCTCCCTTTCTCCTCTCCTCCGCACAAAGGCTCAGCGAAGCTCTGCCTGTTTACAACATAAATCCCATCACCATGTTGTCGTGCTATTGGGATTAATCTGATCCACCTCCGCCTAATCTTGATTGATTAAGGAGGAGTATATGACATCAAGCCGTCCATGTGAGCAACTCGAAGGTGTCATTCATGCGGTGTTGTATTAGATCGCAAAGAAGTACGACTACATCATCCATGATCTCTTGACCGTTTGTTCTCATGTTATAATATAAAATAAAGGAGGTTGTGTGCATGATTTTGATGGAGAGGTCGAAGGTTCGACCTTCATTTCGAAAAATAAGAATATCGTAGACATGGATATCGAATGGTTTACATGAAATATCAACTAAAAATATTATTATGTGACTATGTAATTATAAAGGTGGATTACGTGCATACCGGGAAATATGGCAATATTCTAGTTATGCCAAGATTTAGAATTTTTCCTATTTTGATGGAGATACACCCTAGACCATCTTGGTATTACGATGTTCTCATGGCCTAGCCAGGTAACATGACCAAGGAAGTAGTCACTAGGACATTGGTACTACATAACGAGTAAAGAGTACATATCGGGTAACAATGATAACATGATAGGCTCACCTAGGGTAATATATAAAGTATCATGAAGCAACACGTAAATGTTCACGCGCATAATACAAGACGTTCACACGATAGAAATCTTCGTGGGTATGTGGAAACCATTATGACTATCAAGAACTCGATGTGGATTATTGTCATGGAAGGTGTTTTGGACATGTCAACGTATGACTAAACCCTTTAGGTCACACACTTAATAGCCTAGTGACATTTAGGAATGTATGTAGAGAGGTGGTGTTATGGTATTTTACCGTCAGTATATTTTTTGTTCGGCAGAAGCACACATTCGGGAAGATCAGATGGTATCATAGAAGAGACACGAGATTTATATAGATTCATGCTCCGAATGCAACACGCGGAGAATACCATACTCATGTTTGTAGTGTATGGATTATCTCAATATATGCTTGATGACGAACCCTAGGGAGGCTAGAGCTCATTTATGGTGTGTGAGAGATGGTGTCTCTCGGGTGAGATGTGTATGAGTGATATATATTCTGTCAATGGCTCCCCAAGTCCTTTATACAGGAGGGCCTAGTGAAAGGGCATGTATGCCCCCATGTGTGATTTTGGTAATTAATGGCAATCTCTACGGACTGATGTGTAAATTGAGTTTCACTTGCTGGTTTGTCCATTGGCATCGCTTGGACTATGTGTTTGTCTCAAGGTTGGAAGATGAAGAAATGTCCAAGGGCTTTGTGCCCATTGTAATCATGAAGAAAGAAGGAGCTTGAAGGTTGATCAAGACATGTGCAAAGAGTTGCATCAAGATGGATCAACCTCAAGAAGGGATGAAGAAGGGCGAGCTCAAGATGCGCCATATCTAGAAGATCTCATGCTTGAAGCCTGCCATCCTTGTGATCATGGGGTGATGAATACACGTTCAAAGAAGAGGTTTCCCTATGGAGTATGGGGGGCAATTTGCAAGTCTTCATCTTCATCAATCAAGAGCAAACAAGAAAGGTGTTCCCACTCTAGAAGAACAAGACAGTCTACATCAAGTTCAAGTGGAATGCTCAAGGAAAAGGTATGTTCTTGATAGGGCTTCTCTTTTGCCGGTCTCGTCTTGTTAGTTGGGAGACCGGGTTTAGGATAGATAGTTGTACTATCAAGAGGGGCTCTCAAGCGGGTGTCTCGTTCGCATCGTTCGGAGAGAGCTCAAACCTTTGCATGCATAGCATCATCTTTCTTCGTTGTTATTTGGTTCTTGTCCATGAGAGGATCTAGAGCTTGTGTTCATCATCATAACAAGCTCTAGTTCATCATCTAAGGATTTCCCTTGCATATCTTATTGCGGTTTTTGATCTTGCGAGTTTTCCGGCTCCACACCTTGGGAGATACATAACATATATATTCATGGTATTTTCTCCCTAGGTGATACCCAATATTTTGTTGTTATCTTTCCAACAAAATTAGTTTCATCTTGTTTGGAGTTCGGATGCGAAAGTTATTGCAGTTTTGGTTTCTGGAATTTTCCTGACCGGAAGTTCCGGCTACCCACCGGAAGTTCCGCTAGGGCATTTTGCCGCCGGAAGTTCCGGTGGAAGTTCCAGTTCTTCTTACGCTCACGTACTGTATACTCTATGTCTGGTTTGTTGTACTCCCTCTGATCCATATTACTTGTCATTAAAATGGATGTATCTAGCACTAAAACATGTCTAGATACATCCATTTTAGTGACAAGTAATATGAACCGGAGGGAGTATTTGACGAAATTTGGGTTGGAAGTTTCGGCGGTAATTCTGCCCCTGCCGGAAGTTCCGGCCAGGGACCGGAAGTTCCGTTTGGGCCTAATTGTTGCCGGAAGTTCCTATTGAAAATCCAGCTCTCGTTCCATTCACGATCAGTAAAATTCTGTTTTGGTAGTGTCATATTTGACGGAACTTCAGTCGGAATTTGCACCGGTAGTTCCGCTCCCACCGGAAATTCCGGTGGACCAGCGGAAGATCCGGCCAGGCTCGTATTTTTCAGTTTTTTGCATCACAGTTTTCTGACTGTTGGCTGAGTGCCACCATAAGTTCCGGCCTCCCACCGGAAGTTCTGGTCAGGGTCGTGAATGCCCATAATGGGAAGATCTGGGAGCCCTTTAAAAGGGGCTCATCTTCCCCTTCATGGGTACTAGATCTTTTCTTGGTCCTTGGCTTTCTCTCTCTCCTCCATTGTTGACCTTGAAGAAGCTTTCCCTCTCCCCTTTCCCTTCCTATGATTCTTGCATATTTTTGAGGGATTTGAGAGAGGAGATCTAGATCTACAATCCCCCCAAGCTAAATCCCTTCTTTGTGAAGGAATCTTTGGGATCTAGATCTTGGAGAGTTTTGTGTTCTCCTCTTGTGTTCTTCCTCCCTTATTCCCCCAATAGCTTTTGTAGCTTTGTTGGAATTTGGGAGTGAAGGACTTTCCCTTGCATTTGTTGCATAGGTTTGAGTTCCCCTCATAGATTTGGCGAGTACAAGCTTGTGGGCTTGTTACTCTTGGGTTCTTGGAACCCTAGACGGTGTGGTTGGGTTGTTGACCTTTTGTGGTCTTGTTGACCTTTTGTAGTCTTGTACCCTTTTGTGGATTTGTTGGCCTTTTGTGGCGTTGTAGCCTTTTGTGGCTTTGTTGTTGGGAGCCTCCAATTGAGTTGTGGAGTTAGCCCCAATATTGTACGGGTTCGGTGACCGCCCTCAAGCATCCCATAATGGAGCGAGTGCCCGCCTTTTGTGGTGCGCACTCGGGACAATAGGGTGAGACTTTTGTGGCGTCGGTGAGTTGCGTGCTTCCACATCCGGGGTGAGGCCTTGTGTGGCGTTGGGTGAGCATCGAGCCACCACACCTCGAGGTGATCCATTTGTGGCATTCGGAGAGCATTGCACCATCAAAGCTCTCCAACGGAGACGTAGCTTCTTTGGAAGTGATCTTTGGGAAACAAATCTTCGTCTCCGCGTCCATCGATTATCTCTCAACCGAGCCCTTTACTTATGCACTTTACTTTGTGATAGCCATCGTTCTTGAAGTATTTATATCTTGCTATCACCTTGTTGCTTGTATTGCTTAGCATAGGTTGTTAGTGCACTTAGGTGAACCTAGTGGTTAGGTTTTGTGCTCAATAAATTAAACGTTAGTTTTATTCCGCATTTACTTGAGCCTAAACCGTAATATTTTCAAAATCCTATTCACCCTCCCCCCTCTAGGCGGCGTCCATTGCACTTTCACCTAGGGTTATAGGTGTTGAGTTATTTTCTATATCGGTGAGTATTCCTAAAAAGATATTAAAGATCCAATCTAATGTCGGTTTACAAATAATATCCCATAATAATTTCGGACATAACTTCGGCTTGTTCCTGGTGTGACCCTCGCTTTGAGATGGTGCGGAGCTAAGGCGATTGAGCGCTATATTCATGGAGTTGAGGATCCCCTGTATCGAGTGTACCTCCTTTTATGTTGGTGGGCCTACCCGAGGCCCATAACCCTGTCAGATGGGATTAGAGTGTCTCATATGGTGTCAGAACGGTTTAGAGAGGTCCCAAATGATTTTGGGAGTGTATAAAATGCTCTCGGATGTTTAATGAAATACATCAGGAAGTACCAAAGATTATGGATCCGTAACCTCCCGAAATATTTTTGGAAGTTTGAAAGGCTCCATAATACTGTAGGGTTTGTTGCATGGAAAACAAAAAAAATCTACCGCGAGAACACATATATCCAAGATCCAGTATGTGGCAAAGCCAAAATATAATCTACGAGATAGGTGCAACGAGATAAGAGAGAACTAATCCTCATAGATCCAAAGCGTTAACAAGATTGGATCTCGTGGTTGATGTAGCCGATCACCTGCCGATATCAATATCGCGAAGAGGATCCTTTCGGCGCCGCGTTCTAGCAGTGCTTCCACACTCGGTCACACGTACAGAGTACCATGAAGACCTTACTCTCCCCGTTCCAGCGAGAAGCGGAGGTAGTAGATCCCCTCGAAATCCGATCAGCACGATGGGGTGGTTGTGGTGGTGGAGGAGAGAAACCTGTAGGGCTTCGCCTAAGTTGGAGCAGCAGGAAGGAGGAGGGAGGGAGGTGGAGGCTAGGGTTGGGAGAGAGGGCAAGGCAGGAGCCCTCCCTTCCCCTTCCCTCTTTATATAGAGGAGGGGTGCGACTAGGGCTTCACCCTTGGTCCTCCCTGAAGGGTTTTGCAGCATAGTAAATCAAAGATTTTCTATGGATGCGAACGGGAAAGCCAAGATCTAATCTAGGAGATGAAATCAACGAGAGGGATAGATGAGATCTTCATACCCTTGAAGAAATAGCACAGAGGAAATGTTCAACAGAACTTGGTTGGTGTAGTCGTACTCGCCTTCTCCTCCTCGCGATCCGATCCGATCCAACGCCGCAAGTGGCGGTGCCTCCGAGAGATGCACACTTACGGTGCCGCGACGTCTCCTCCTTCCTCGGTCCAGCAAGTGGGGTGGAGAGATAGATTGTATCTACAACACGACGGTGTGGTGCTATGGTGGAGAGTTTCTGCAGCAGGGCTTCGCCTACACGCAGTCAGGAGAGAGAGAGGTAGGGCAGCAGTTGGCGGCTAGGGTTTGGGTGAGGGGAGGGTGCGCCCCCTTGCCACCTTATATATGGGGCTGGCCGGCCCCCCTTGCCCCCTCCTCCAAGCCCTAGGGCGGCGGCCCCAAGGGTGGAGTGGGGGGCAAGTCTTCCCTCTTCTAGAAGGTTTCCTAGGGTTTCCCCTAGGGTTTTTGCCGGCTGGACCTATGGGGCCTTGTGCCCCTGGCCCAATGCGGCCAGGGAACTCCCTCGTAGGCCCACGCACCCCTCTAACAAGTGGGGCCACATTGGTCCCACTTAGGAAGCTTCTAGAACCTTCCGGTACAATACCGAACATTCCGAAACGATTCCGAAATCCAAAAACTGCTTTCCTTTTTATGAATCTTATTCTCCGGACCATTCCGGAACCTCTCGTGATGTCTTGGATCTCATCCGAGACTACAAACAAAAAACTCATAAACTATTTATCCATTCTATCCTAGCATCGAGACACGTTAAGTGTGTAACCCTACGGGTTCGAGAATATGCAGACATGATCTTCTATCAATAATCAACAGCGGGTTCTGGAAACCCATATTGACTCCCACATATTCATCGATGATCATATCGGATGAACCACGATGCCAGGATTCAATTAATCCCATATATATATTCCCTTCGTCATGCGATATTTTACTTGCCTGAGATTCGATCGTCGGTATCGGCATACCTAGTTCAATCTCGTTCACAGCAAGTACCTTACTCGTTTTATAATTCGATATCACTTTGTGATGAACTCCTTAACCACGTGCTTGCAAGCGGTGTTGATATCGATTACCGAGTGGTCCCGAAGTATATCTCTCCGACTTAGGAGGGACAAATTCCATCTCGATACATACAACCCAACAAGTACCTTCCGATCACCTGAGAGACACCTTTATGATCACCCTCACATAGGATGACGTTTGATGACCTCAAAGCTTTCTTCCGATACCAGGGAGTTGCATTATCTCATGGTCTAAGGAATTCAATATTTGACATAGGAAAAAGCTTCGCAATGATGAACACGATGACACGATCTAATTGCTCTGCTTGATTTGGGTATGTCCATCATATCATTCTCCTAATGACATGATCTCATTATTAATCGACAACTCATGTCTATGGTTAGGAAACCTTAACCATCATTAATCAATGAGCTAGTCCATAGAGGCGTACTAGGGACACGGTGTTGTTCATAAACCACACAAGTATCAAAGTTTCCGCTTAATACAATTCTAGCATGAAATATAAACTTTATCATGACCAAGAATTATAACAATAACATCTTTATTATTGCCTCTAGGGCATAATTCCAACAGTCTTCCACTTGCACTAGAGTCAATAATCTAGTTTACATCTGGCAACAATCTAACACCCATGGCATTAAGGTGCTGATCATGTTTTGCACGTGGAAGAGGTTTAGTCAACGAATCTGCGACATTCAGATCCGTATGTAATTTGCTAATCTTTAGATCTCCGTCTGTTATATAATCTCGAATTATATGAAATCGGCGGTTGATGTGCTTGGTCTTTGGATGATATCTTGGTTCCTTAGACAGTGCTATGGCGTCAGTGTTGTCGCACAATATCTCCAGTGGGTCCAAGGCACTTGAAACCATACCAAGCTCAGTGATGAAGTTCCTGATCCAAACTTGATGGGGGAATACCAATCGGGGTATACCCACGAAGCGGATTCGCCAGCTGGATCGAGCCAACTGGAACCTAGCCCTGAGCGGGTCGACTCGCCTAATACGGCGACTGGCGCATGCTGGACCCAGACGGGTGGCGTCGACTAGAGGCCCAAGACGGCGACTATAATACAAAGCCCATTAGTGCACTTGTAAACCCTAGCTGGCTGCATATATAAATCCACCAGGGGCACCCCACGGGGTATGTCATCCCACATGCTCTCCCACATTAGATTAGATCTAGTCTCTCCCTCTGCGTACGACGGCTCCATTATAAACCAATCTATGATCATATACTGGATTGACAGTAGGACGTAGCGATCCTCCACCGAGGGGACGTGAACCTGGGTACATCGTGTGCCAATCTCGCTCCCGGATTCTCCTACGTCGCCTTGCTCCCTCTACGTAAGTTACCCCCAGTAGCATCTGCCGTGCAATACCACAACAGTTGGCGCCCACCGTGGGGCTAGTGGTGCTTGGAGGGTGATAATCCGGGCGGGACCTCTCACCGTCAACGATTGACGACTAGATCACATCTAGTCAGACCGATCTCCATCGACAAACTCTGCTGCGACTGATTCTTCATGCGACTGGCCCATGGCGATCAAACGCGTGTGCCAAAGGCTGTCTAAATATACAAGATCAATTCATCTGGCTGCCTGCTGAGTTTTCTATCCGATCTTATTTCTGTCATTAATTACTCTGTAGATTGATTATTCTAATCTCACATGCATGCTATTTGTGCGCCGTTACTTGGAGGATCGATCCTTGAATGCAGGAGTAATTCATGGGCCAAAGGATAAACGACGAGACACATGTCAAATCAGTACAATCAAGTTTCAAGATGCAATGGATCATCTCCATGAAAAGAAAAACCAACTGACATATACGATCGATTGAAGAATTGAATCAGCTACAGTTGCTCGCTAAGTGCTCTCCGCGCATCTGCCCGCATGGAGGTTTGATCGATCAAGACAATGTGAATTGCTTCGACTTCACCGTCACTGCCGCAACAAACTACGCACTCGCGGCTAGTATGTGTGCGACGCGTCTACCCGACGAAATCCCAACTCCGGCGCCGGCATCATATCGACTCCGACGAAACTGGGTCGACTCCATCGTCCACTGTGACGACTTCGCCGCTCGGCGACTCGCCCGCCGCAACCACGCCATCGCGGCCTCGCCATCGGCGACCTCGTCCTCGCGGACTCGCTGTCGCGGGTTCGCCACGTTTGCTCGTCGTCACAGACTCGCCATGTTAATAGCTAAGTTTCTTTACACTCATACGCTATGAGTCCAAAACATATATGCATCTTCATTCATTCTTCAAAGCCAACCATGCAGTCGCATATGACCCTTTCAGGGACCAAAATTATACTTAGGATCGGTTTCAGTTTTGTCTGTTGTTTATTCGCGTCCGTCGAAGTAGTGAGGTTGGGTACCAAAAGGCCGACCTTGTCTCCGGGTTCAACAGTCTGGAATCGCGTCCCTATTACCCGGCAAGCGTTTCAGGCTGGAGGTCTGCCTACTCATGAAAAGGCACGCATAAACCTTACATACTGCTCATCGATCCACATAACAAAAGTGCATTTTCTTCATAAATACACCTTATTGCAGTCGTACTTTTTCCTCCTTCTCAGCAAAATGGTGTCTTTCTCGATACTTCAAGGCCGGAACTCGGCGCGGGGACTCGACGCCGCTGTCGCCGACCTTGCCGCTCGCCGGCGCTCGGCCGGTCGTTAGACTCACCACTCGCCGCTTCGGACTCGCCGATCGCTGACTTCGTCACTGCCGTGCTCGGGACTCGGCGCCGGGTCACTTGACCTCGTCACTCTGGCCGGGCTTGGCTCGCCGGTCGCCGACCTCGACGCTGAACTTCGGGCTCACGGTCGCCGACTCGACGCCGCCGCGCTGGAATCGGCGCCGCGGTCGCCGACCTCGCCGCCGCTTGGGGACTCGGCGCTTGCCGTCGCCGACCGCCGCCTCCGTGCTCGGGACTGGCGCCGCCGTCGCTTTCGACCGCTTCCGCTCTCACGGCCGCCGACCGCTGGCTCGACTCGTCGCCGGTCGCCGACCGGGGACTCGCCGCTGCCGCTCGACTCGCTGGCCGCCGGTCGCTCGACCTCGCCACTCGCGTTCGGGGCTCATCGCCGCCGGTCGCCGCCACTCGCCCCGCGTTAGGGCTCGGGGCTCGCCGGTCGCCGACCTCGCCACTGCGCTCGGGCTCGGCCGTCGCCGACCTCGCCACTCACCGCGCTCGGGGGCTCGGCGCTTGCCGGTCGCTCGACCTCGCCACTCGCCGCGCTTGGGGGCTCGGCGCTCGTCGGTCGCTCGACCTCTCCACTCGCCATGCTCGGCAACAAACTCTACTATTTTCAGAATATGCATCTCTAAAAGAGCCTCAAGTCGCCTCTATAAGCCAACTCGAGCCTCGGGGACTACTCCTAGGCATAATGCGTGTACGCGTGGTTCCATGACCGTAGACTCGCCCCCGCGTACTCAACTCGCTCGGGGACTCGCCACCGCGGACTCACCCCCGCGTACTCTCCACGCTCGGGGACTCGCCGCCGTGGACACTCACCCTTGCGTACTCAACGTGCTCAGGGACTCGCCACCGTGGACTCGCCCTCGCATACTCAACACGCTCGGGGACTCGCCACCACAAACTCGCCCTCGCATACTCAACGCGCTCGGGGACTCGGCGTGCTACAGACAGCGCCACTCGCCGGTCGCCCAACCTTGCCACTTGGCGCGCTCGGGGACTCGCACTCGCCGGTCGCTCGACCACGTCACTCACCACGCTCGGGGACTCGGCACGCTCCATGTTCGGGGACTCGCCGCAACTAGCGGCTTCATCGACACCCTGCGTCTTTCGCTAACTGGCCATCACCGACTGGCTCACGCCGACCGCCTCCCGCTTCACGGTTCTTTTCTCTGTTTAGGAACTCGTCGCCGATTCGCCACGACCCATCGTCAAGACTCTCCGCGTCCTGCCTCAAGCCCGCGTCGAATCGAAACGCGCTCGGGGACTACTGATGGGGGAATACCAATCGGGGTATACCCACGAAGAGGATTCGCCAGCTGGATCGAGCCGACTGGAACCTAGCCCTGAGCGGGTCAACTCGCCTAATACGGCGACTGGCACATGCTGGACCCAGACGGGTGGCATCGACTAGAGGCCCAAGACGGCGACTACAATACAAAGCCCATTAGTGCACTTGTAAACCCTAACTGGCTGCATATATAAAGCCACCAGGGACACCCCACGGGGTATGTCATCCACATGCTCTCCCACATTAGATTAGATCTAGTCTCTCCCTCCGCCTACGACGGCTCCATTGTAAACCAATCTATGATCATATACTGGATTGACAGCAGGACGTAGCGATCCTCCACCGAGGGGACGTGAACCTGGGTACATCGTGTGCCAATCTCGCTCTCGGATTCTCCTACGTCGCCTTGCTCCCCTACGCAAGCTACCCCCAGTAGCATCTGCCGTGCAATACCACGACAAAACTCCTTCATTTGATGTTTCTGCAGCAGCCATGTATTCCGATTCTACTATAGATCCCGCGATCACGCTTTTCTTGCAGCTTCTCCATCTCACAGCTCCTCCATTCAAAATATAAACGTATCATGTCTGAGATTTAGAATCATCCGGGTCGGTGTCGAAACTAGCGTCGACGTAACCTTTTACGACGAGCTGCTCATCACCTCCATAGACCAAGAACATATCTTTAGTCCTATTTAAATACTTTAGGATGTTCTTTACGGCTGTCCAGTGTTCCACTCCTGGATCACTTTGGTATCTGCTCATCAAACTAAGAGCATTGGACACATCTGGTCTAGTACACAGCATGGCATACATGATAGAACCTATGGTCGAGGCATAAGGCACTTTTCTCATGGTTTCTCTATCGTTTACCATAGCTGGACACTGAGCCTTGCTCAATATCTTACCTGACAACATGGGCACTGAAACTTTCTTTGCCTTATCCATTCTGAACCTTTTTTGAACTTTGTCTAGGTATGTACTTTGGCTTAAAGCTATTAGGCGTCTTTGTCTATCTCTATAGATTTTGATGCCTAATATATAAGCAGCTTCTCCTAGGTCTTTTATTGAAAAACATTTATTCAAATAACTCTTCACATCGTTAAGCATACCAATGTCTCTTCCAATAATCAATATGTCATCCACATATAGTACTAGAAATGTCACTGAGCTCCCACTCAATTTCTTGTAGATACAAGCTTCGTAGCAATTTGGAACAAATCCAAAGCTCTTGATCACTTGATCAAAACGAAGGTTCCAACTCCAAGATGCTTGCTTCAGTAAATAAATGGAACGCTGAAGTTTGCACACCTTATCAGCATCCTTAGGATCGACAAAACCTTCGGGCTGCATCATATACAACTCTTCATCAATGTTGCCATTGAGGAACGCAGTCTTGACATCCATCTGCCATATTTCATAATCATGAAATGCAACAATTGCTAATAATATCCGAATGGACTTAAACATCGCTACTGGAGAGAAAGTCTCATCGTAGTCAACACCTTGAACTTGTCGAAAACCTTTTGTGACAAGCCGAGCTTTATAGACAGTAACATTACCATCCGCGTCCGTTTTCTTCTTGAAAATCCATTTGCACTCAATGGCCTTACGGTCGCTAGTAGGGTCCACCAAATTCCATACTTGGTTTTCGCTCATGGATCCCAATTCGTATTTCATGGCCTCTAGCCATCTCTCAGATTCTGGGCTCATCATTGCTTCCTCATAGTTCACAGGTTCACTGTTGTCTACTAACAAGACAGTTAAGACAGGGTTGTCGTACCACTCAGAGGGCACGACCTTGTCGACCGCGACGCTCAAAGAGCATCGTTCGAAGTTTCATGATCCTCGTCATTAGCTTCCTCTCTTGTTGGTGCAGACGGCACTGGAACAATTTCAGGTGCTACTCTACTCTCCAACTCGAGAGAAGGTTCAACAACCTCGTCTAGCTCTACCTTCCTCCCACTCACTTCTTTCGAGAGAAACTCCTTCTCAAGAAAGGATTCATTCTTTGCAAAAAAACACTTTGCCCTTGGATCTGTGGTAGAAGGTATACCTAATCGTTTCCTTAGGGTATCCTATGAAGACGCATTTCTCCGCTTTGGGTTCGAGCTTGTCCGGCATCAACTTCTTAACGTAAGCTTCGCATCCCCAAACTTTAAGAAACGAAAACTTAGGTTTAGCACCAAACCACAGTTCATACGGTGTCGTCTCAACAGATTTAGATGGTGCCCTATTTAAAGTGAATGCAGCGGTTTCTAATGCATAACCCCAAAATGATAACGGCAAATCTGTAAGAGACATCATCGATCGCACCATATCTAATAGAGTTCGATTCCAGCGTTCAGACACACCATTGCGCTGTGGTGTTCCGGGTGGCGTGAGTTGCGAAACGATTCCGCTTGCTTTAAGATGCGTGAGAAAATCATAACTCAAATATTCACCTCCACGATCGGATCGTTAATTTTCCTGTTACGATGGTTTTCCACTTTGTTCTGAAATTCTTTGAACTTTTCAAACGTTTCAGATTTATGTTTCATTAAATAGATATACCCATATCTACTTAAGTCATCACAAAAAGTGAGAAAATAGCGATATCCACCGCGCGTCGAAACACTCATTGGTCCGCATACATCAGTATGTATGATTTCCAACAAGTCCGTTGCTCGCTCCATTATTTCGGAGAACGGGGTTTTGATCATCTTGCCCATGAGGCACGGCTCGCATGTGTCAAATGATTCAAAATCAAGAGACTCCAAAAGTCCATCAGAATGGAGTTTCTTCATGCGTTTTACACCAATATGACCTAGACGGCAGTGCCACAGATAAGTCGAATTATCACTATCTACTTTGCATCTCTTAGCCTCAATGTTATGGATGTGTGTTTCATTGCTTTCGAGATTCAGAAGAAATAAACCATTCATAGCTGGTGCATGACCATAAAAGATGTTACTCATATAAATAGAACAACCATTATTCTCCGATTTAAATGAATAACCGTCTTGCAATAAACACGATCCAGATATAATGGTCATGCTCAACGCAGGCACATAATAACACTTATTAAGGTTTTAAACTAACCCTGAAGGTAAAACTAAGGAGAGTGTGCCGACGGCCATCACATCAACTCTTGATCCGTTGCCAACGCGCATCATCACCTCATCCCTTGCTAGCCGCCGTCTATTCCGTAGCTCCTATTTCGAGTTACAAATATTAGCAACTGAACCAAGATTAAAATACCGTGCACTACAACGAGCTAGTAAGGTAAACATCAATAACTTGTATATCAAATATACCTTTAATGGTGCCAGCCTTCTTGTCCGCTAAGTACTTGGACGATTGCCCAAAGGACCCTTGTCCTTGCAATAGAAGCACCCAGTGTCCGGCTTAGGTCCAGACTTGAGCTTCTTCTCAGCAGGGGCAACACGCTTGCCACTGCCTTTCTTGAAGGGCTTCTTTGCACCCTTACCTTTCTTGAAGCTAGGGGTCTTGTTGACCATCAACACATGATTATATTTCTTGATATTGTTGGAATTATGCCCTAGAGGCAATAATAAAGATGTTATTATTATAATTCTTGTTCATGATAAAGTTTATATTCCATGCTAGAATTGTATTAAGCGGAAACTTTAATACTTGTGTGGTTTGTAAACAACACCGTGTCCCTAGTACGCCTCTATGGACTAGCTCATTGATCAATGATGGTTAAGGTTTCCTAACCATAGACATGAGTTGTCAATTGATAATGAGATCATATCATTGGGAGAATGATATGGTGGATAGACCCAAACAAAGCAGAGCAATTAGATCGTGTCATCGTGTTTGTCTTTGCGAAGCTTTTCCTATGTCAAATATTGTATTCCTTAGACCATGAGATAATACAACTCCCTGGTATCGGAAGAAAGCTTTGAGGTCATCAAACGTCATCCTATGAGAGGGTGATCATAAAGGTGTCTCTCAGGTGATCGGAAAGTATCTGTTGGGTTGTATGTATCGAGATGGGATTTGTCCCTCCCAAGTCGGAGAGATATACTTCGGGCCCACTCGGTAATCGATATCAACATCGCTTGCAAGCATGTGGTTAAGGAGTTAATCACAAAGTGATATCGGATTACGGAACGAGTAAAGTACTTGCTGTGAACGAGATTGAACTAGGTATGACGATACCGACGATTGAATCTCGGGCAAGTAAAATATCGCGAGACGAAGGGTATATATATATAGGATTAATTGAATCCTAGCATCGTGGTTCATCCGATATGATCATCGATGAATGTGTGGGAGTCAATATGGGTGCCCAGACCCCGCTGTTGATTATTGATAGAAGATCATGTCTGCATATTCTCGAACCCGCAGGGTCACACACTTAACGTATCTCGACGCTAGGATAGATTGGATAATTGGTTTATGAATTTTTGTTCGGAGTCTCGGATGGGATCCGGGATATCACGAGAGGTTCCGGAATGGTCCGAAGAATAAGATTCATATAAGGAAGTGTAGTTTTGGAGTTCGAATTGTTCCAAGTTAATCGGTATTGTACCGAAGCTTCTAGAACCTTCCGGAAGGGGACCAACGTGGCCCCACCTTCCGGGAGGGGCATGGGCCTATGAGGGAGTGTCCTGGCGCATTGGGCAGGGGCACAAGGCCCCATAGGGCCCAGCCGATTCTAGAGAGATTTGACTCTTAAATCTCGGATAGAATTTCTAGATAAGGGAGAGTTTAAATCGTTTAAACTAGAGATAGGATTTCTAGATAAGGGAGAGTTTAAATTGTTTAAACTAGAGATAGGCTTGGAGGAGGGCAAGGGCTGGCTGCCCCTCTATATATAGAGGGTGGTGCGCCTCCCCTACACACCTTCCTCCAAGCTCTAGGCGCCTTGCTACCTTCCTCTCCCTCCCGATGCTTGTAGGCGAAGCCTCGCAGAAATTCTCCACCATATACACCACGCCGTCGTGTTGTAGATCCAATCTATCTCTCCACCATACTCGCTGGTCCGAGGAAGGAGGAGACGTCGAGGTGCTGCACGTGTGCATCTCACGGAGGCACCGCCACTTGTGGTGCTAGATCGGATCGGATCGCGAGGAGGAGAAGCGAGTACGACTACATCACCCACGTTCCGACGAACATTCCGCTGTGCGAATCTTCAAGGGTATGAAGATCTAATCCAATCTCTCTTGTTGTTTGCATCTCCTAGATTAGATCTTGGCTTTCCCTCTGTTCGCTCCGTAGAAAATTTTGATTTACTAAGCCGCGAAACCATCAGTGGTATCAGAGCTAGATCTATGCGTAGATGTGTTTCACGATTAGAACGCAACATGGTTGTTGCGGGCGTTGATGTTTTCTGTTGCAAGCCTCTTGTTTGTGTTCTTCTTATGACGCGGGATAGTGAGATTGAAGCGGTCCAGGCCAACCTTACGCGACGTCGTCATGAGACCGGCTCCGCATTTGACGTGGCTTGTTCCACACATGCGGCTGGTGGATGTCGCTTCTCTCACTATAGTTGTCATGGGATTAACACCGAGTTTGGCAACCATAATATCACCGTTGTGGCTTTCCGTAGGTAAGAATCGTTCTTAGCATCTACTCCCATAAGCCACGTGAAACATGCAACAACAAAGTAGAGGCGTCTAACTTGTTTTTGTAGGGAGTGTTTTCTGTGATATGGTATGGCCCAAGATGTGATGTGTATATTGTATGCGATGATCATGTTTTGTAATGTTTCATGACTTGCATGTCGATGAGTACACAACCGGCAGGAGCCATATGGTTGTCTTTATAATTGTGTATGACCATGAGTCAACTTCTTATACGCCATGTAATAGCTTCACTTTATCGCTAAGTAGTTAGCAATAGTTGTAGTTGCTATTCGTGGTGGAGGCAATCATGGTGGAGTGATGGAGATCATGCCGGAACGCACAAGATGGAGATCATTGCGCGAAGATTGGCTATACCATGTCACATAAAGTTATATGCATGTGATGTTTATCCCTTTATGTATCTTATTATGCTTAGATCGCGACGGTAGCATTATAAGATGATTCCTCACTTAAAGATCAAGATAAAAACTGTGTTCTCCCCAAGTATGCACCGTTGCGAAAGTTCGTCGTGTCCAAGCATCACGTGATGATCGGGTGCTATAGACTCTACGCTCACAAACAACGGGTTCAAGCCAGTTTTGCACACGCAGAAATACTTGGGTCTAACTTGACGAGCCTAGCATGTACAGACATGGCCTCGGAACACAAGAACCGAAAGGTTAAGCATGAGACATATGAATGATATGATCGACATTTTGTTGTCCACCATTGAAACCACATCTCTTATCGTGATGATCGGATTAGGTGTGGTGAATTTGGATCGTGTTCACTAAACAACTTGAGGGATGTTGAATTTAGTGGGAGTTCATCTAGTAATTTGATTAAGTTGAACTATTTATCATGAACATAGTCTAAATTGTACTTGCAAATACTGTAAATCCAATGGCCAAGTCCAACTTCAACTTCAACGTTTTTGCTGAGAAAGAAAATCTTAGAAACAATGGGTCTAACTTCACCAACTGGTTCCGCAATCTAAGAATCATTCTGTCTGGCAGACAAAAGGACTATGTCCTTGGTAAAGCGTTAGGTGACCCCGCAATCGCTACTACCGATGAGAAAGTTGTGTATCGGCGCAAAGATGATTATGGTGTGATTAAGAGCACCATGTTGTTTGCTATGGAACCGAGCTTCAAAATCGCTTTTGAAACCTATCCCGGCCCTTTGAGATTCTCGAGGAGCTGAAAACCATGTTTCGACTCAAGCCCGCTCGAGAGATATGAGATCTCCGAGAAGTTCTTTAATCGCAAGATGGAGGAAGGAGTTCCGTTAGTGAGCACGCCATAAAGATGTGGGCTATACTCAACGCTTTGAGCAACCGGAATGCACGATTCGGAGGAGCTCAAGATTGACAGGTCTGCAATCACTCCTCCCAGCTACAAAAGTTTTGTAGTGACTCATAATCGATTGGTTCCATCGATCGATCACCGAGCTCTTCGCAGTCAAGGCTGCGGAAGTGGACATCAAGAAGGATAATCATGTGTTGATGGTCAACAAGCCCTCCTTTAAGAAAGGTAAGGAGCAAAGAAGCCCTTCAAGAAGGGCGGCAAGCGCAATGCCCTCACGAGAAGAAGCTCGTCTGGTCCTAAGCGGACACCGGTGCTTCTATTGCAAGGACAGGGTCCTTTGGGCGAATCGTCCAAGTACTTAGCGGACAAAAAGGCTGGCACCATCAAAGGTATATTTGATATACATGTTATTGATGTTTTCCTTACTAGCCCTCGTTGTATTGCCTGGGTATTTGATACCGGTTCAGTTGCTAATATTTGTAACTCGAAACAGGAGCTACGGAATAGACGGTGGCTTGCGAGGGATGAGGTGACGATGCGCGTTGGCAACGGATCAAGAGTTGATGTGATGGTCGTCGGCACGCTCTCCTTAGTTTTACCTTCGGGATTAGTTTTAAACCTTAATAAATGTTATTATGTGCCTGCGTTGAGCATGAACATTATTTCCGGATCATGTTTATTGCAAGACGGTTATTCATTTAAATCAGAGAATAATGGTTGTTCTATTTATATGAGTAACATCTTTTATGGTCATGCACCTCTTGTGAATGGTTTATTTCTTCTAAATCTCGAAAGGGATGAAACACACATCCATAACATTGAGGCTAAGAGATGCAAAGTAGATAGTGATAATACTACTTATTTGTGGCACTGTCGTCTAGGTCATATTGGTGTAAAGCGCATGAAGGAACTCCATTCTGATGGACTTTTGGAGTCTCTTGATTTTGAATCATTTGACACATGCGAACCATGCCTCATGGGCAAGATGATCAAAACCCCATTCTCTGGTATGATGGAGCGAGCAACGGACTTGTTGGAAATCATACATACCGATGTATGCGGACCAATGAGTGTTTCGACGCGCGGTGGATATCGCTATTTTCTCACTTTTACCGATGACTTAAGTAGATATGGGTATATCTATTTAATGAAACATAAATCTAAAACATTTGAAAAGTTCAAGGAATTTCAGAATGAAGTGGAGAACCATCGAATGTAAAGATTAAGTTTCTACGATCCGATCGTGGAGGTGAATATTTGAGTTATGATTTTCTCACGCATCTTAAAGCAAGTGGAATCGTTTCACAACTCCATCACCGGAACACCACGTAGCAATGGTGTGTTCGAGCAGGAATCGAACCCTATTAGATATGGTCCGATCAATGATGTCTCTTACTGATTTGCCGTTATCATTTTGGGGTTATGCATTAGAAACCGCTGCATTCACTTTAAATAGGGCTCCATCAAAATCCGTTGAGACGACACCGTATGAACTGTGGTTTGGTGCTAAACCTAAGTTGTCGTTTCTTAAAATTTGGGGATGCGAAGCTTACGTCAAGAAGTTGATGCCGGACAAGCTCGAACCCAAAGCGGAGAAATGCGTCTTCATAGGATACCCTAAGGAAACTATTGGGTTTACCTTCTATCACAGAACCGAAGGCAAAGTGTTTCTCGCAAAGAAAGGTTCCTTTCTTGAGAAGGAGTTTCTCTCGAAAGAAGTGAGTGGGAGGAAAGTAGAGCTTGACGAGGTTATTGAACCTTCTCTTGAATTGGAGAGTAGCGCAGCACCTGAAATTGTTCCAAAGGTTACCGCACCAACAATAGAGGAAGCTAATGACAAGGATCATTAAGCTTCGGACGATGTTGCTACTGAACGTCGCAGGTCGACAAGGTCGCGTGCCCCTCCTGAGTGGTACGGCAACCCTGTCTTGACTGTCTTGTTGGTAGAAGACAGTGAACCTACGAACTATGAGGAAGCGATGATGAACCCAGACTCTGAGAAATGGCTGGAAGCCATGAAATCCGAATTGGGATCCATGAGCGAAAACCAAGTATGGACTTTGGTGGATCCTCCTAGCGACCGAAAGGCCGTTGAGTGCAAATGGATATTCAAGAAGAAAAACGGACGCGGATGATAATGTTACCATCTATAAGGCACGGCTTGTCGCAAAAGGTTTTCGACAAGTTCAAGGTGTTGACTACGATGAGACTTTCTCTCCCGTAGCGATGTTTAAGTCCATTCGGATTTTATTAGCAATTGTTGCGTTTCATGATTATGAAATATGGCAGATGGATGTCAAGACTGCTTTCCTCAATGGGAACATTGATGAAGAGTTGTATATGATGCAACCCGAAGGTTTTGTCGATCCTAAGGATGCTAGTAAAGTATGCAAACTTCAGCGTTCCATTTATGGACTGAAGCAATCATCTCGGAGTTGGAACCTTCGTTTTGATCAAGTGATCAAGAGCTTTGGATTTGTTCCAAATTGCTACGAAGCTTGTATCTACAAGAAAGTGAGTGGGAGCTCGGTGACGCTTCGGTTTGTATGTGGATGACATATTGATTATCGGAAATGACATCAACATGCTTAACGATGTGAAGAGTTATTTGAACAAGTGTTTTTCAATGAAAGACCTAGGTGAATGCTTATATATTGGGCATCAAAATCTATAGAGATAGACAAAGACGCTGATAGCTTTAAGCGAGTACATACCTAGACAAAGTTCGAAAAGGTTCAGAATGGATAAGGCAAAGAAAGGTTCAAAGGCCTATGTTGTCGGTAAGATATTGAGCAAGGCTCGGTGTCCACGGTGAAATGATAGGGAAGCTATGAGCAAAGTGCCTTATGCCTCGGCCATAGGTTCCATCATGTATGCCATCTTTGTACTAGACCGGATGTGTCCAATGCTCTTAGTTTGACGAGCGGATATCAAAGTGATCGAGTGGAACATCGGACAGCCGTGAAGAACATCCTAAAGTACCTAAATAGAACTAAAGAAATGTTCTTAGTCTATGGGGGTGATGAACACTGTCGTCGTAAAGGTTACGTCGATGCTAGTTTCGACACCGACAAGGATGATTCCAAATCTCAGACAAGATACGTTTATATTTTGAATGGAGGAGCTGTGAGCTGGAGAAGCTGCAAGCAAAGCGTGATCGCGGGATCTACTGTAGAAGCGGAATACATGGCTACTGCAGAAGCGTCAAGTGAAGGAGTTTGGATCAGAAACTTCATCATTGAGCTTGGCGTGGTTCGAAGTGCATTGGACCCACTGGAGATATTGTGTGACAACACTGGCGCCATAGCACTCGCTAAGGAACCAAGATATCATCCAAAGACCAATCATATCAACCGCAAGTTTCATATACTCCGAGATTATATAGCAGATGGAGATCTGAAGATTAGCAAAGTTCATACGGATCTGAATGTCGCAGATCCATTGACCAAACCTCTTCCACGTGTAAAACATGATCAACACCTCAGTGCCATGGGTGTGAGATTGTTACCAGATGTAAACTAGATTATTGACTCTAGTGCAAGTGGGAGACTGTTGGAATTATGCCCTAGAGGCAATAATAAAATGTTATTATTATAATTCTTGTTCATGATAAAGTTTATATTCCATGCTAGAATTGTATTAAGCGGAAACTTTAATACTTGTGTGGTTTGTAAACAACACCGTGTCCCTAGTACGCTTCTATGGACTAGCTCATTGATCAATGATGGTTAAGGTTTCCTAACCATAGACATGAGTTGTCAATTGATAATGAGATCATATCATTGGAAGAATGATATGGTGGATAGACCCAAACAAAGCAGAGCAATTAGATCGTGTCATCGTGTTCGTCTTTGCGAAGCTTTTCCTATGTCAAATATTGTATTCCTTAGACCATGAGATAATACAACTCCCTGGTATCGGAAGAAAGCTTTGAGGTCATCAAACGTCATCCTATGAGAGGGTGATCATAAAGGTGTCTCTCAGGTGATCGGAAAGTATCTGTTGGGTTGTATGTATCGAGATGGGATTTGTCCATCCCAAGTCGGAGAGATATACTTCGGGCCCACTCGGTAATCGATATCAACACCGCTTGCAAGCATGTGGTTAAGGAGTTAATCACAAAGTGATATCGGATTACGGATCGAGTAAAGTACTTGCTGTGAACGAGATTGAACTAGGTATGACGATACCGACGATCGAATCTCGGGCAAGTAAAATATCGCGAGACGAAGGGTATATATATATGGGATTAATTGAATCCTGGCATCGTGGTTCATCCGATATGATCATCGATGAATGTGTGGGAGTCAATATGGGTGCCCAGACCCCGTTGTTGATTATTGATAGAAGATCATGTCTGCATATTCTCGAACCCGCAGGGTCACACACTTAACGTATCTCGACGCTAGGATAGATTGGATAATTGGGTTATGAATTTTTGTTCGGAGTCTCGGATGGGATCCGGGATAGCACGAGAGGTTCCGGAATGGTCCGGAGAATAAGATTCATATAAGGCAGTGCAGTTTTTGGAGTTCGGAATTGTTCCGGGTTAATCGGTATGTGCGGAAGCTTCTAGAACCTTCCGGAAGGGGACCAACGTGGCCCCACCTTCCGGGAGGGGGCATGGGCCTATGAGGGAGTGTCCTGGACGCATTGGGCCAGGGGCACAAGGCCCCATAGGGCCCAGCCGATTCTAGAGAGATTTGACTCGTTTAAATCTCGGGATAGAATTTCTAGATAAGGGAGAGTTTAAATCGTTTAAATCTAGAGATAGGATTTCTAGATAAGGGAGAGTTTAAATTGTTTAAACTAGAGATAGGCTTGGAGGAGGGGCAAGGGCTGTCCTCCCCCCCCTCTATATATAGAGGGGTGGTGCGCCCCCTCCCCCGACACACCTTCCTCCAAGCCCTAGCTGCCTTGCTACCTTCCTCTCCCCCTCCCGACTGTTTGTAGGCGAAGACCTGCAGCAGAAATTCTCCACCATATACACCACGCCGTCGTATTGTAGATCCAATCTATCTCTCCACCATACTCGCTGGTCCGAGGAAGGAGGAGACGTCGAGGTGCTGCACGTGTGCATCTCATGGAGGCACCGCCACTTGTGGTGCTAGATCGGATCGGATCGCGAGGAGGAGAAGCGAGTACGACTACATCACCCACGTTCCGACGAACATTCCGCTGTGCGAATCTTCAAGGGTATGAAGATCTAATCCAATCTCTCTCGTTGTTTGCATCTCCTAGATTAGATCTTGGCTTTCCCTCTGTTCGCTCCGTAGAAAATTTTGATTTACTATGCCGCGAAACCCATCAGATATCCACCTCCGAAGCTTTCAGCTTAGCGAAGAGCTCAGTGATCGTATCAGTGGAACCAATATGATTGTGAGTAACTACAAAACCTTTGTAGCTAGGAGGGAGTGATTGCAGAACTCTGTCAATCTTGAGCTCTTTTGGAATCTTGCAGTCTAGTTGCTCAAGACGTTGAGTGTAGCCCGACATCTTAATGGCCTGCTCACTAACGGAACTCCCTTCCTCCATCTTGCAGTTAAAGAACTTCTCAGAGATCTCATATCTCTCGAGCAGGCTGAGTCAAAACATGGTTTTCAGTTCCTCAAGTATCTCAAAGGGCCCGGCGAACTCCTCAAAACGATTTTGAAGGTCTGATTCCATAGCAAACAACATAGTACTCTTAATCACTCCATAATCATCTTTGCGTGACTGATAAACTGTTTTTTCATCAGCCGACGCATCTATAGCAGGGGTGTCACCTAGCGCTTTCTCAAGGACATAGTTCTTTTGTCCGCCAGCGAGAATGATTCTCAGATTGCGGAACCAGTTGGTGAAGTTAGACCCATTGTTCTTAAGCTTTTCTTTCTCAGCAAAAACGTTGAAGTTGAAGTTGGACTTAGCCATTTGATCTACAAAATTTGCAAGTACAATTTAGACTATGTTCATGATAACTAGTTCAACTTAATCAAATTACTAGATGAACTCCCACTAAATTCAACATCCCTCAAGTTGTTTAGTGAACACGATCCAAATTCACCACACCTAATCCGATCTTCACGAGAAGAGATGTGGTTTCAATGGTGGACAACAAAGTGTCGATCATATCATTCATATGACTCATGCTTAACCTTTCGGTTCGTGTGTTCCGAGGCCATGTCTGTACATGCTAGGCTCGTCAAGTCAAACCCAAGTATTTCCGCGTGTGCAAAACTGGCTTGCACCCGTTGTATGTGAACGTAGAGTTTATAGCACCCGATCATCACGAGGTGCTTGAACACGACGAACTTTCGCAATGGTGCATACATGGGGAGAACACAATTTTATCTTGATCTTTAAGTGAGGAATCATCTTATAATGCTACTGTCGCGATCTAAGCATAATAAGATACATAAAAGGATAAACATCACATGCATATAATTTTATGTGACATGGTGTAGCCAATCTTCGCACAATGATCTTCATCTTGTGCGCGCTCGCATGATCTCCATCACTCCACCATGATTGCCTCCACCACGAATAGCAACTACAACTATTGCTAACTACTTAGCGATAAGGTGAAGCTATTACATGGCGTATAAGAAGTTGACACACAGGTCATACACAATTATAAAGACAACCATATGGCTCCTGCCGGTTGTGTACTCATTGACATGCAAGTCGTGAAATATTACAAAACATGATCATTGCATACAACATACACATCACATCTTGGGCCATACCATATCACAAAACACTCCCTGCAAGAACAAGTTAGACGCCTCTACTTTGTTGTTGCATGTTTTACGTGGCTTATGGGAGTAACAAGCTAAGAACGATTCTTACCTACGGAAAGCCACAGCAGTGATATTATGGTTGCCAACATCCGGTGTAAATCCCATGACAACAATAGTAAGAGAAACTGGCATCCACCAGCCGCATGTATGGAACAAGCCACACGTCAAGTGCGGAGCTGGTCTCGCGAACGAGGTCACGTAAAGTTGGCCTAGACCGCTTCGATCTCACTATCCCGCGTCATAAGAAGTACACAACAAGAGGCTTGCAACAGAAAACATCAACGCCCGCAACAAGCATGTTGCGTTCTACTCATGAAACACACCTACGCATAGATCTAGCTCTGATACCACTGAAGGGTTTCGCAGCATAGTAAATCAAAGATTTTCTACGGATGCGAACGTAAAGCCAAGATCTAATCTAGGAGATGCAATCAACGAGAGGGATAGATGAGATCTTCATACCCTTGAAGAAATCGCACAGCGGAAACATTCAACAGAACGTGGTTGGTGTAGTCGTACTCGCCTTCTCCTCCTCGCGATCCAATCCGATCCAACGCCGCAAGTGGCGGCGCCTCCGAGAGATGCACACGTACGGTGCCGCGATGTCTCCTCCTTCCTCGGTCCAGCAAGTGGGGTGTAAAGATAGATTGGATCTACAACACGACGATGTGGTGCTATGATGGAGAGTTTCTGCAGCAGGGCTTCGCCTACACGTAGTCGGGAGAGAGAGAGAGAGGTAGGGCAGCAGCTGGCGGCTAGGGTTTGGGTGAGGGGATGGTGCGCTCCATGCCCACCTTATATAGGGGGCTAGCCAGCCCCCCTTGCCCCCTCCTCCAAGCCCTAAGGTGGCGGCCCCAAGGGTGGAGTGGGGGGCAAGTCTTCCCCCCTTCTAGAAGGTTTCCTAGGGTTTCCCCTAGGGTTTTGGCCGGCTGGGCCTATGGGGCCTTGTGCCCCTGGCCCAATGCGGCCAGGGAACTCCCTCGTATCCCCACACACCCCTCCGACAAGTGGGGCCACGTTTGTCCCACTCCTGAAGCTTCTAGAACCTTCCGGTACAATACCGAACATTCTAAAACGGTTGGTGTTGGAGATATGCCCTAGAGGCAATAATAAATATAGTTATTATTATATCTTTGTGTTTATGATAAATGTTTATATTCATGCTATAATAGTATTAACAAGGAAAGATTAATACTTGTGTGAATTGTAAACTTAAATTGAAGTCCCTAGTATAGCCTCTATACTTCACTAGCTTGTTGGTTGATTAAATGATTGTGGTTTCCATATCATGAACATTGAGATGTTATCAACAACAAGATCATATCGTTAGGATAATGATATGGTGGACATACTCCTATTGATAAGCGTAGCATAAAGATCAAGTCATTTCAATAGTTCAATTGCTATATGCTTTCTGATACATAGTAACCTAATTCCTTCGACCATGAGATCATGCATATCACCTTTACCGGATGGATGCTTTGATGACATCGAACACCACACCGTAACTGGGTGGCTATAAAGGTGGCATTAAGTGTTCGGAAAGTATTGGTTGAAACACATGGATCAAGAGTGGGATTTGCCATCCACATGACGGATAGATATACTCTGGGCCCTCTCGGTGGAATGTCATCCAATTGGCTAGCAAGCATGTGACTTGGTCACAAGGGATCACATATCACGGGAACGAGAAAAGAGTACTTATCGGTAACGAGGTTGAACTAGGTATGCAGAGATACCGACGATCATAACCTCGGATAAGTAAACTATCGTGAGACAAAGGGAAATTGGTATCGTATGTAAGTGGTTCATTCGATCGCAAAGTAATCGTAGAAATATGTGGGAGCCATATGAATTTCCAGATTCCTCTATTGGTTATTGTTCGGAGAAGTGTCTCGATCATGTCCGCATAATTCACGAACCGTAGGGAGACACACTTAAGGATTCGACATTGTTTTGAGTAATTATGGTATTATGAGAAAGAGACCGAATGTTGTTCGGAGTCTCGGATGGGATCCGGGATATCATGAGGTGATCCGGAATGGTCCGGAGAATAAGATTCATATAAGGAAAGTCCTGTTTCGGAGTTCGGGAATGATTCCGGTGTTTTCATCGAGAATGTTCTAGAAGGTTCCGGATTGTCCGGCACTCCGGGGGGGGAGGGTACATGAGTGTGTCATTGAATGATTGCATCATGTACTAAGTGTTCTTGCTGTTCCAAAAACATGAAAGTCAAATTGCCGGTTTGAAAGTCAAACGGCTAAAACAGAAGCTGTGGGAAGCGAAACTGGGAAACAAGCAAGAGGAGTTGGAACCAACCCGGAGGAGGAGTTGGACTCCTCCGGGCGCCAGCCCTAGGCGAGTTGGGGAGGGACTCCCTCCCTCCCCTGGCGCGCCAAGGCCCCTCCATCTATATAAGGAGGGGCAGGGCTCCTCCTAGAAACACACAAGTTTCCACCTCTAATCTCAGGTTTAGAGCCGTTTGGTTTAGAGATTCTAATTGCTTTAGCCTGCGGTTTAGAGCCTTCTAATTGGTGTGTCTAATCTCTAGACCACTAATAGCCCTCTCTCATAATCCACCATACTGCTCGGCTTAAGGCGAAGCCTGCGGGATCTCCCTCTACTTAGGTACCACGCCGTTGTCTTTGCGAATCGCAAGGAGAGTGCTACAACCTCCATTTTCTTTGGAACAAGGGAGAGGAAGGTCTTCGAGTGCAGCGATGTGACCGATCAGTGCGCTGCCGAACGAAGCCGGAAGGATCGTCCACACGATCTTGATATCGGAAAGAGTACGACTACATCCCCCACGAGAATCCGCTCTCGTTAAACACTTTGGAATCTTCGAGGGTAAGTTATTCCATCGACTCGTTGCTACAATCTAGTAGATAGATCTTGGCTTGTTTGTTTGTATGCGATAGAAATTTTTTTTTTCCATGCTACGAACCCCTACGGGTATCGAGCCGTGTCTATATGTAGATCTGTTGACGAGTAGAACACAATGGTCATTGTGGGCGTTGATGCTTTTATTGTAGATTGCTTTTGTGTACTTTGCATCTTGCGGTATGTTGGGATGAAGCGCCGGGCTAACCTTACATGACATCGTTCATGAGACTTGCTCCACGCTTGACATGCAACTTGTATTGCATAAGTGGCTTTATGGTGCCTGTTTCTCCTAGCATAGTTAAGATCCAATTTACAACGGGTAATCAACAATGCTAGTATCAATGTTGTGGTTCTTGTTCGTAAGTTAGAACGACACTTATTGAAAGCCCCAAACCACGTAAAATATGCAAAGAAAGTAGAAGCGTCTAACTTTGTTTTGCAGGGTGTCGATGATGTGATATGGCCATGATTGTGATTATATTTGATGTATGCAATGTTCCTTATTGTAAGTTGGCAACCGGCGGAGCCATATGGTTGTCTTTAATTTATGTTAAGACAGCGTGTCTATTCAAAGTAGTTGTAATAGTTGAAGCCGGTGGACGACAACCATGGTGAAGCGTCATTGACCTTGATGCAATGCCGGTGATGATGGAGATCATGTTCGTGTTTGAAGATGGAGATCGGAAGCACAAAGAAGAAAGGCCATATCATATCACATATTGTGAATTGCATGTGATGTTAATCCTTTATGCATCTTGTATTGCTTAGTAGACGACGGTAGCATTATAAGATGATCCCTCATGCACATGAATTTCAAATCATAAAGTGTTCACCCTTAGTTATCACCGTTGCTAAAGCTTGTTGTTTCGAAGCACCACGTGATGATCGGGTGTGTTAGATTCTGCAAGTGTATACAACGTGAGCAAGCCAGATTTGCTCATGCAGAAACTAAGGTTTGATCTTGACGAGCCTAGCATGTACAGACATGGTCTCGGAACACGGATTACCGAAAGGTAAAGCATGAATCGTATAGTAGATATGATGAACATGTCGATTGATCGCCATTGAAACTATATCAACTCTCGTGATGATCGGTGTTGATGTAGTGGATTTGGTTCGTGTGATCACTAAAACAATGTGAGGGATGTTGTTTTGAGTGGGAGTTCACCTAGTTTAATTTCATTAATTAATTTGAACTCAATTTGTCATAAACTTAGTCTAAACTATTGCAAATATGTTGTAGATCAATAGCAGCCCCTACCATCAATTTTAATGCGTTCCTAGAGAAAGAAAAGTTGAAAAACAATGGAAGCAACTTGGATTGGTTCCGCAATTTGAGGATTGTCCTCACATTTGGTAATTTGACCTATGTCTGGATGCATTGGGTGACCCACTGCAGCCAATGCTTCCGATGAAGTAAAGAATGTTTACCTCGCTCGGAAGAATCGGTACTCCATAGTTCATGTGCTATCTTGTATGGTTTAGAATCGGAGCTTGAAAAGGTTTGAAGAGTCGAGACCCATATGATATTGTCGAGGATCTCAAATTGATTTTGAGACTCATGCGGCAATTGAAAGCTATGAGGCTTCCGAAAAGTTCTTTAAGCTGTAAGATGGAAGAGGGCAGCTCTCGGTGAGCATGTGCTTAAGATGTCCGGGCACGCATAAACAAACTTCAAAGCTTGGGTATAGTGATTCCTAATGCTTTGGGGATTTACCGTCCTCCGATCACGCCACCAAGTTACAGAACTTTGTGATGAACTATAACATGCAGAACATGAACAAAGAGTTGCGAACTGTTTGCTATGTTAAAGTCTGCGAAGTGGAGATCAAGAAAGAGCACCAAGTGTTGATGGTCAATAAGACCACCAAACTCAAGAAAGGCAAGTCTAAGCAAAGGGACACTTCAAGAAGGGTGGTAAGAAAGTTACCACGACGAAGAAAACCAAGGCTGGACCAAAGCACAGGCGAGTGCTTTTCCGCAAGGGAGAAGGTCCTTTGCGGAATTGCCCAAAGTACTTGGCGGATCGATGAACGGCAACATCAAGAAGAAAGGTATATCGATATACATGTTATTGATGTGTATCTCACTAGTACTCGTAGTAGTGCCGGTATTTGATCTTGGTTCGAGTGCTCATATTTGTAACTCAAACAGTCTTTGCAGAATAAACGGAAGCTAGCGAAGAACGAGGTGACGATGCGCGTGGGAAACGGATCAAAGGTTGATGTGATCGCGATCGGCACGCTACCTCTTCATCTACCATCAGGATTAGTTTTATACTTAAATAATTGTTATTTAGTGCCTGCGTTGAGCATGAACATTATATCGGGATCTTGTTTATTGCGAGACGGTTACTTGTTTAAGTCAGAGAATAATGGTTGTTCGATTTATATGAGTAATATGTTTTACGCACATGCACCTTTGATAGATGGTCTATTCTTATTGAATCTCGATAGTGGAAATACACATATCAACAATATTGAGGCTAAACGTTTGAAATCAGCGATAATTACCTATATGTGGTAATCGTCTTGGTCACATTGGAGTGAAGCGTATGAAGAAACTCCATTCCGATGGACTTCTTGAATCACTTGATTTTGAATCACTTGAAAGATGCGAAGCATGTCGATGGGAAAAATGACTAAGACTCCATTTTACGGTATGATGGAGCGAGCTACGGACTTATTGGAAATCATACATACCGATGTGTGTGGTCCAATGAGTGTAGCATCGTGATGGTTATCGTTATGTTCTTACCTTCACAGATGACTTGAGTAGATATGGGTATATCTATTTCATGAAACATAAGTCCGAAACTTTCGAGAAGTTTAAGGAGTTTCAAAGTGAGGTAGAGAATCAACGTAACAAGAAGATTAAATTTCTACGTTCTGCTCGTGGAGGTGAATATCTAAGTTACGAGTTTGGCGAGCATTTAAAGAAGTGCGGAATACTTTCACAATTGACACCGGAACACCACAGTAATGGTGTGTCGAACGTCGTAATCGAACTCTCTTAGATATGGTTCGTTCTATGATGTCACTTACAGATTTACCGCTATCATTTTGGGGTTATGCATTAGAAACAGCCGCATTCACTTTAAATAGGGCACCGTCTAAATCCGTTGAAACGACACCATATGAATTATGGTTTGGGAAGAAACCTAAATTGTCGCTCCTTAAAGTTTGGGGATCTGAAGCCTATGTAAAGAAGTTACAAGGACAAGCTTGAACCCAAAGCGGAAAAATGTGTCTTCATAGGATACCCGAAGGAAACTATTGGGTATACCTTATATCATAGATCCGAAGGCAAAATCTTCGTTGCCAAGAATGGATCCTTTCTAGAGAAGGAATTTCTCTCGAAAGAAGTGACTGGAAGGAAAGTAGAACTCGACGAGGTTGTCTAACCTTCTCTCGAAATTGCGAGTAGCATAGCACCAGAAGAAGTTCCTGTGGTGCCTGTAACAATTAGAGAGGAAGCTAATGATGATGATCATGAAACTTCGGTTGAAGTTGCTCTGAGCCTCGGAGGTCAACGGAACTCGTACCACTCCATTGGTATGATTCCGTTATGAGTGTCATGTTGGTGGACAACACCGATGACCCGAGACATATGAGGAAGCGATGATGAGCCCAGATTCCAATAAATGGCAAGAAGCCATGAAATCCGAGATTGGATCCATGTACGAAAACCAAGTATGGACTTTGGTGGACTTACGGATGGCGGAAGGTCGAGAACAAATGGATTTTCAAGAAGAAAACAGATCTTGATGGTAATGTTATCTATAAAGCTCGACTTGTCGCAAAAGGGTTTCGACAAATTCAAGGAGTTGACTACGATGAGACTTTCTCACCGGTAGCGAAGCTAAAGTCTGTGAGGATTATGTTAGCAGTCGCTACATATTATGATTATGAGATATGGCAGATGGATGTCAAAACAGCATTCCTCAATGGAGATATTGATGAAGAGTTGTATATGATGCAACCCAAAGGTTTTGTCGATCCTAAAGATGCTAACAAGGTATGCAAACTTCAACAGTCCATCTATGGATTGAAGCAAGCATCCCGAAGTTGGAATCAACGTTTTGATAAGGTGATCAAAAGTTTTGGTTTTATACAAACTTATGGAGAAGCTTGTATTTACAAGAAAGTGAGTGGGAGCTCTGTAGCATTCTTAATACCATATGTGGATGACATATTGTTGATTGGGAATGATGTAGACCTTCTTAATAGTGTCAAGGAATATTTGAATAATAGTTTTTCAATGAAGGATCTTGGCGAAGCAGCTTACATATTATGCATAAAGATTTACAGAGATAGATCGAAACGCCAAATATCATTGTCACAGAGTACATATTTGGACAAAGTTCTAAAGAGGTTTGGAATGGAAGAAAGCAAGAAAGGGTTCTTGCCCATGTTGCCCAATACGACCTTGAGTAAAACTCAAAGTCCGACATCGGCAGAAGATAGAGAAAGGATGAGTAAGACTCCCTATGCCTCAGCCATAGGATCTCTAATGTATGCCATGCTATGTACTAGACCCGACATTGCATATCCGTTAGTTTAACTAGCAGATATCAAAGTGATCCAGAGTGGATCATTGACTGGTCAAAAACATCCTTAAGTACTTGAGAAGAACTAAGGATATGGTTCTTTCTTATGGAGGTGATGAACACTCGTTGTTAATGGTTACACCGATGCTAGTTGGAACACCGATCCGATGATTCTAAATCACAACTGGTACGTATTTATTTTGAATGGTGCAGCGATTAGGCGGAGGAGTGCAAAGCAAAGCGTTGTGGCGAGATCTTCAACCGAATCGGAATACATGGTCGCTTCCGGAGGCTTCACAAGCGATATGGATGAAAGAGTTCATTACAGTGGGTGTGGTTCCAAGTGCTGGACCCAATGTCTATCTCATGTGATAACATGGGCCATAGCCAATGCGCAAGAACCAAGGTCACACAAGAAGTCAAGCATATCAAGCTGCGTTTTCACGCTATTCGAGAACATATCTAGGATGGGGATATAAAGATTTGCAAAGTACACACAGATCTGAATGTGGCGGATCCGTTGACTAAACCTCTCCCGAGGGCAAAACATGACCAACACCAAACTGCCATGGGTGTTCGGTATATTACCATGTAATCTAGATTAGATGACTCTAGTGCAAGTGGGAGACTGTTGGAGATATGCCCTAGAGGCAATAATAAATATAGTTATTATTATATCTTTGTGTTTATGATAAATGTTTATATTCATGCTATAATAGTATTAACAAGGAAACATTAATACTTGTGTGAATTGTAAACTTAAATTGAAGTCCCTAGTATAGCCTCTATACTTCACTAGCTTGTTGGTTGATTAAATGATTGTGGTTTCCATATCATGAACATTGAGATGTTATCAACAACAAGATCATATCGTTAGGAGAATGATATGGTGGACATACTCCTATTTATAAGCGTAGCATAAAGATCAAGTCATTTCAATAGTTCAATTGCTATATGCTTTCTGATACATAGTAACATAATTCCTTCGACCATGAGATCATGCATATCACCTTTACCGGATGGATGCTTTGATGACATCAAACACCACACCGTAACTGGGTGGCTATAAAGGTGGCATTAAGTGTTCGGAAAGTATTGGTTGAAACACATGGATCAAGAGTGGGATTTGTCCATCCACATGACGGATAGATATACTCTAGGCCCTCTCGGTGGAATGTCATCCAATTGGCTTGCAAGCATGTGACTTGGTCACAAGGGATCACATATCACGGGAACGAGAAAAGAGTACTTATCGGTAACGAGGTTGAACTAGGTATGCAGAGATACCGACGATCATAACCTCGGATAAGTAAACTATCGTGAGACAAAGGGAAATTGGTATCGTATGTAAGTGGTTCATTCGATCGCAAAGTAATCGTAGAAATATGTGGGAGCCATATGAATTTCCAGATTCCTCTATTGGTTATTGTTCGGAGAAGTGTCTCGATCATGTCCGCATAATTAACGAACCGTAGGGAGACACACTTAAGGATTCGACGTTGTTTTGAGTAGTTATGGTATTATGAGAAAGAGACCGAATGTTGTTCGGAGTCTCGGATGGGATCCGGGATATCACGAGGTGATCCGGAATGGTCCGGAGAATAAGATTCATATAAGGAAAGTCCGTTTGAGTTCGGGAATGATTCCGTGTTTTCATTGGGAATGTTCTAGAAGGTTCCGGATTGTCCCGACTCCGGGAGGGTACATGAGTGTGTCATTGAATGATTGCATCATGTACTAAGTGTTCTTGCTGTTCCAAAACATGAAAGTCAAATTGCCGTTTGAAAGTCAAACGGCTAAAACAGAAAGCTGGGAAACAGAAACGTGGGAAACAAGCAAGAGGAGTTGGAACCAACCCGGAGGAGGAGTTGGACTCCTCCCGGGCGCCAACCCTAGGGCGAGTTGGGGAGGACTCCCCTCCTGGCCAAGCCCCTCCACCTATATAAGGAGGGCAGGGCTCCTAGAAACACACAAGTTTCCACCTCTAATCTCGTGTTTAGAGCCGTTTGGTTTAGAGCTTCTAATTGCTTTAGCCTGCGGTTTAGAGCCTTCTAATTGGTGTGTCTAATCTCTAGACCACTAATAGCCCTCTCATAATCCACCATACTCGCTCCGGCTTAAGCGAAGCCTCAAGGGGATCTCCTCTACTTCGGTACCACGTTGTCTTTGCCGGAATCGCGAGGAGAGTGCTACAACCTCCATTTTCTGGAACAAGGGAGAGGAAGGTCTTCGTCGAAATACCGAACGTGTGACCGATCGGAAGTGCTGCCGGAACATGGCGGAAGGATCGTCCACACGATCTTGAGATCGGAAAGAGTACAACTACATCACCCACGAGAATCCGCTCTCGTTAAACACTTTGGAATCTTCGAGGGTAAGTTATTCCATCGACTCGTTGCTACAATCTAGTAGATAGATCTTGGCTTGTTTGTTTGTATGCGATAGAAAATTTTTGTTTTCAATGCTAGGAACCCCTACAGTTGGGCCTCTAGGGAATGGTGCATCTGGCCCATGAGCCGCCACAGCATCCCTCCAAACCATGTGGCCCCTCCAGGGGTGGTGGGCCCATTGGTGGCCCCTTCTAGAACATTCTAGAAGCTCTGATCAAAATACCGATAAAATTTTCGAACCCCTCTATGCGAGACCACTTCCTACCCTATTGAATGGTATGCTACTTCATACTCCGTCACATATGCATGATAGGTTCACATCGACCAGTACGGAGGCAAGGGAGGAAGCCCGGAGCATCAAGCCCGACAATACGGAAGCTTGGAAGAGGAGGAGGAAGAAGACAGATCACCAAATGCTCTCTGTCTCCAGCGGTACTACCGGATCAGGCGACCGGTACTACCGGCAAGCGGTACTACCGCCCCCTACTACCGCTCCCTACAGACAACGCCAACAGAAGCCCAGGGGCGCAAGCGGTGCTGCGGATCTGGATTACTACGGTCACGGCACTACCGCTGCTACCGCTCGCTACTGATGGCTCCAACTGACGCTCCAGGACCGCAAGCGGTACTACCGGGCCCGGCACTACTGTCATGTTGGTACTACTGGTCCCAAGTCCGTACTAGTCATGTATGTGCTCACTGTTGAGCCTGAGCCCATGTATCCCCCTTTACTTACCTATGCGCCTAGTTTATCCCCAAACTACCCTTGTTTAGTGGCTGGCCTATAAATAGAGCCCCCACCCCTCATGTATCCCTTAGGCATAGATGATAGACTAAAGACAACCCCCATTGTTGAATCTCTAGTTTTGCCTCATCCCCTTATCCAAGGGGACCGACTATCATCACCAACCTCGATTGGACTTTGCATCACGCATCCATCGTTGAACAAGGCCTTGGAGTTCGATGTCTCGTCTCCAAGTTGTCAAGACCCTCCCCAAGGTGTTCTTCCCTCTCCGATGTGGATTTGAGGGAGCATGTTGACCGATCTTTCCTTGCGAGGATTCTATCGGACCGGTGGCCGCCGTTCGGGAGCAATCGGCCTTGTATCGTGTGAGTTTTGCGTGTGTTCATCGTGTTCTTCGCGAGGTGTGTGTTCACTTCCGCTACCTTCTCCCTTTCCCCTCGCTTTCCCATCGATTTGACCACGAGATCCGTGAAGATCGGGAACCCAAGAGGTTAACCCCTCCATCATCTGGTATCAGCAGCTTTTGGTTGCCACGGATTTCTCATCGATTTGGTATTTTCCCCATAAATTCGAAAATTCCACCAAAAATAGCCCCAATTCGTGTTTTGGATCGATCTGTGATTTGAGTGCGTTTTGGTAGGTTTTGATCCATGGATTACTTGCTAAACTTGTTGATCTACCTTTCTTTGCGTTCCTATAGCCTAATTCCTTGATTTCCCCCGTCGATTTGGTGTTTTTCTTGAAGATTTTCCGCCCAAATCGCCCCAAAATCGCGAAAAGCGTCAGATCTGGGCATCCCTAGACCAAGAGGTACTACCGGTCCAAAAATCCGGTACTACGGCAATCCGGTACTACTGGGCCCAAAATCCGGTACTACCACCCAGTACAGAAAGAAAAAACAGATTCCCAGATTTCAGCCTCTCACCGTTTTGAGCATAACTTTTGCATTCGAACTCAGATTTTGGTGTTCTTTAGCTCATTTCGAAGAGGAGAAGGAGATCTACATCATAATCCACGTTGTTCATGCAATCTACTACATCCAAATTCCGTGAGCAAGGTGGAATCCAACAATAAAGGGTGAAGATCGTCGATGAAAGGTATAAACATTCCGCGACTTCTCCCCACTTGTATTCCTTTGTGAACCCCACTATCTTTGCGAGCAACAAACACCTATTGAGACTAGTTCCTATTATGATTGCTTGGGATATGCACATTTGATACCTTGTAGATTCCGAGCAAACGTTGTGAGCGCTATCTCATATAGTTTTCTTGTATAGTTGTTGGCACAAGGAAGAGGCAAGTGAAAAATAGAAAGAAAAAAAATAGAAAAAAGGAGAAAAGAAAAAGAAAGAGATATACATGTGCCTCATAGAATAGGAAGCGCAAGCTCGATGAACATCATATAGGTGGTACTTTTGTGCATATCTTATAGCCCACCAGTTTTGTGCAATCGAACTAGCGTCTCTCCTTGTACTTGTGTGACATGAGCTTTTAGTCTTCGCTAGGTAATCATTTGGTTCTTAGCTCACTTTCTCCATCGCACAAGTCCCATTTATCCCACTGTGTGTGTTTCCTTGTACATATTTCCTATCTTGTGGATTGACTTGTTTGCTTTGTGATTATTGTGGTTCTTTACTTGCCAATACAACATCTTGATTTCGGATTGGTTCTTGGCATGCCACTTTCCATACCTATCCACCATAGGCATTGTGTGTGTGTGTTTTTTGGTTAGTAGTTGGTTTTGGTGTTCCACGTGAACTTCACTTTGCTTGGTTTATTGCTCTCAAGTGTGGCCACTTGCACGATACGATCTTCCAAGGTAAAGTAAGGTTTGACGTTGTATCCCTAACACCCTCTACCACTTCAATATACAACACTTGGTCTTGTGAAACATGTCTAGGGACTCCAGGACCGAGAATGATTTCCATGAAGAATCCATGATGAGCCACCATGCATATGTCTCCACAAGCATGGATAACATGATGGAGCACTACACCGACAATGGCTCCACATGCTTGGATGACATGGAGTGCTACAACAAAAACGACTCCCCAAGCATGGGTGACTTCAAGAACGACAACGCCAAGCTCCTCACGTCGCACCGACCAAGACGGAGCCTCCAACTCGAGTGCGCCAAGGTCCATCATCAAATGGACAAGTTCCAAAGCGACCTCCACAACTTCAAGAAGGACATGGACAACGACTTCGACAAAAACATGAGGATGGTCGCCAAGACTAATGATGCTTTGCGCTCATTAGAAAAACTCACCAAGAAGAGTGCCAAGGACAAGGGTCATCGTCGCGAGCGTCATGTGGATGACCAAGTGCGCCACCTACACCAACCATCGGCAAGGCACGCCAATGACCTCCGTCGACACCGTCACAAGGCACCTTCAAATACTAGTGCCACCACCAAAATGGCACCAAGAGCAAGCCTTCGTCCATGCCATCAAGCTTCAACGACTACGCTTGCATTCGAAGACCTCATGAACGAGGAAAATGTAGACGTCTACTTCGCCAAGTTGGATAGCATGAGCCTACCTCCACCACTACTACAAGATGGCCACAAGACGGTCGAGCATGGGATTTTCCCTTCGACCATGGAGGCGAGCAATGTTGCCCATCTTATGGCATCCAACCTTGAAGGCGACAAGGTCAAGAATGGTGATCATGGGATTTTCCCTTCACCAAAGGAGGCGCATGGAGTTGAGGAAACCGAGCCTATCCCCATATGCTTGAGTGATGATGTGGTACCAATCCCATGTGAGTATGAGAGCCACTTAGCCCACTTGAGTGAGAACAAGAGTGAGATGAGTGACTCCACCTTATGTGAGATTGAGTGCTTCCACTTGGAGGGCATGAGCGATACTCCTAGTGAGTTGAGAGTGGTAGTTGATAGGTCAAGTGAGACCATTTCGATTTCTAAAAACTTACCCTCTACCTCTAGTGTGTTCTCTTGTGTTATGCTAGGTTCCATGGATGAAGAAGCGCCAAGCCATGAAGCAATGATGCCTCGAATGGAAAAGATGTACATGGTGGATGAAGATAATGCTACGCCATGGATACATCAAGAAGATGAAGTCGTCCACAAGGAGGCAACTACTTCCACAACACCCACTTCATATGAGAGGTATGAACAAGGTAACAATAAGGGTGTTGATGATGCCATGATCCCACTAGTGGACATGATGAATTGTGAGGATATGCATGCTATGGATGATACTTGTGACATTACATATGCTTCACTCATATTCCCATATGATGTTGTGCCTTTGCATAATATTGATCATGTGGAATTGTTTGATTGCGATATCATTGCCATAAACATGCCATGCTATGCATCTTGTGTGTATCCTCCAATTGCTTCGGACTTGTCTTGTCATGCTAGTCATTCAATTTCTCCTGTTGCTTGCGATAAGATGAATGCTTGCTATTTCACTTGTTTTGCTTGCAACAATATTGATCTTATGCGTTATAATGAGATTTCCCCCATAGCTTTCTCAATTTTTGGAGATTTTGATGATTGCCATGATAAGCATGTTCCCACTCGCATACTCACCATGCATCTATTTCATACTTGAATGACATTAATGGTGATGTGCACAAGAAGAGATACGTCATGATGGATGATGTGTATCTCTACCATGCACACACGTTCTTCCTTTTGTGTATGATGTGTGTAGGTACCCGCATGAGAATGTCAACCTCGGTTGAGCACGAGTTGACAAAAAGAGCTCTTGAGAGCATCCCACAAGTGAGTTCAAGATCGAACCCAGCTCTGATACCTTTTGCATGCTTTGCATCTTTCATGTTGGCAAATTTCTCTTTCCTATGGTTTGATTGCAAGCATGTTGATGGTATTTTCTCACCTTGTGACATTCATGTTTCTTCACTTTTGGATAATGATGCTTTGTGTGTTGCAACAAAAATGTTGAACATTTTCTCTTGCCGATGTTTTGTGTGCAACCACAATTCCATTAAGAGCATGTATTGTCATGAGAGCTTCCAAGAATCTCGTCTTGTTGTTGCAACAAACATAAGGACCACTTGCTCTTTCATTTGGTTTGTTTGCAAACACGTTACTTTGGCTTCCGCTTGGGATACTCATATTCCCATGATATTTGCTATCGATGATTTGTGTGTGACATCCAACATGTCGAACAATTTCTCTTTCCAATGGTTGGTTGGCACACATAATGATGTTGTTTTGGATATTATTCCTTTTGTGTTTTTGCCAAATTCTCCTAACTTTGCATCAAAGATGTTGATCAAATTTCTATTCGATTTCTTTGAGTGCCACCCTAAGACATTATATGGAGTTTTTGAGTTCCCACATTTGGATGATGTTCAAACGATTTCAATGCACTTTGACCTTGCATATGCATTCCATTTGCTATCCTTGTATTGTGCTAATAGTGGTGTGAACAAGAATGGACAGGCCACATTTGACATGCTCCTCTATCACGCACGAAAATATTTTGCTTGGTCTTTGTTGTGTGTAGGTACAAATGCATACACGTCAACCTCTACCAACCACGTGTTGACAAGAAGAACCGAAGAGAGTTACCTATGTCTACCCTTCATCGAGCTATCTCTACAAGATAAGGTGATGTAACACCCTCAGAATCGGACCTATGCAAGTTTTAGCGAAACCCGCCAAACCCGCATAGAAACGATTCAAAGGTGCCCACCAGGCACTTTCGTGCGGGTGGAAAACGAAGTAATAACATTACACAACAGTCCTCGATGGGTCCCACAGAACAGATATATATACAACAGCGACTCAAAGAGTCAAGAATACAGATATAATATACAAAGATCCAAATCACCTTGAAAATGATAGAGCGTCCGACTACGGACAAGATGCAAATGGGGCTAAGAGCCCTGAATAATAACCAATGGCGTCCATAACCCTGCCCAGGCCAAGCCGGAAGGGTAACCCTGCTAACGACGTCGATCTCAAAACCTGCTTAAACAAAAGGGGTGCCGACAAAGGGCAAAGGAAAAAGAGGAGCGTCGATCGAGGCCAAGACAGCGAGGCTAGAATTCGCGGTCCTCGCCTACATAGGTAGGGTGGTCAAGCGGCAGCATGCGCTAAACAACCTATAGAGACTCGGTACAACTAGCGGTTATCAGAGAGGGGTAAGAAAGACCTATTCGGAACCAACCTGATGCTACCATCAAACAAACCCATCCTGGTGTTTCCCCCTCGAAACCAAACGAGGAAGTCAACCGAGGAACTCACACCGTTGGCAGTTTTATTTATTCAGTTATCGTTGCAGCAATTACTAGTCAAGTATAGATAATCATCCTGATAAAAATAAGCAGTGGGCAGTTTTAGTTAACCATTCCGTTATAGTTACAACACTTACTAATCAGATACAGGTAGCATGAGATAACCCAAAACCCAGCAGTTGTTGGTACTTTTATTTAGCCATTCCATTGTAGTTGCAATACTTACTAGTCAGGTACAGTGTTCGCAAGCGACACTCCAAACAAGCAATTGTGGGCAGTATTATTTAGCCATTCCATTATAGTGAAGCTGATTACTAGTCATTATAAAGTCAAATTTATAGCAATAAACTTTAGTTATGCTTGTCTATGATCGAGATACTGTGCTCCAAGTCGTCCATATCCATGACACGGCTTTCAGAAAGTTTTACCCGGCCGGGGTGCACCAATAGCAACACACGCTCGATCAACCTCGGAAAAACCAAATCAAAACCCAACGAGGCTTTCACGACTAAGCAATCACAGGATTCAGAATTATTTCAGGGGGCCACCCCATTGAGTAGACCCGCAACGAAGTAAGCTAGCTTCGAGACGGACTCAAGGTTTGCGTCAATGGTCAGATCGGGAACCCGAAAGTGTGGCTGGGCTTGTCGATACCGCGAAAACACTCCGCTTACCTAAATAGTATAGTGTGCTCCTCGCACAATCGTAAATACATAAGTAGCATGGCATAAGTACAGGATCGTAAATAAAACCTCAAACTAGTTTGTGGCCCCAAGAAATAAGACTGAATCAAGCTCTGGCTCAGGGGGGTCCCATATACCTCCCGGATGTGGATAGCGCGATAAAACAAGGAACAGGTATCAAGTACTCGGGGTCCTACGGGACACAAGTGGGCGTTCGGAAACCAAATGTTATCTATCACCCACCGATGCCTCTGCTTTCTTCAATTTTAGTTGTTAAACAGGAATTAAAGTGGACGGTAAGTAAAACTATGATCATCTCCAACATCAACATGCGGCAATACATCAACAACTGTGGCACTTGACGACACTCAACAGCACTTGAGCAAGCGACTACGACGCGCAAGTCCAACTATCTACCAAACAACAGGTAATAGGATGTGTCCAAGGCAATATAGGGCTGCACGGTATATCACGGCGAAACTAAAGCATCGCAAATACGTATAGCAATAGATCAACAAGAGGGAATAAATACTATAAAAGTAAGATAGGTAGAAAGGGAGATGCTACCGAAAACATTGCCGAAGGTTCAACCGAAGATCGGGGTGAAGCTCACATCAACTCAACGGCCTTATCCGCGAAGAAGCAAAACACTAGAAGAAACACCGGATGCAATATTTAATACTACGGCAAAAGATCGGCATGATGCATGTATGATGTATGGCATGGCAAGGTGCAATGCAATCAGGCAATATTAAGCGGAACCGGGGTCCCGACCAATGATTATATGGTTCAAGTTGTTTAGCTACCCCGCAATTAAATGTTGTCTTAACATGGCGTAAGATAGCACCGGTTCGCTATTAAATTTAAATGAGGCCAATATAGGACTAGATTTGCCCGCATATGGGCCTCATATTTAATTATACGGTGAATCGGCATAATGCCCCCAGACCACATGAATGTATGCATGCAAGACAATTAATATGCGACAAGTTTATATATAGCATTTATAAAATAGGGCTCGGAAAAAGGTTCACACATTAGGGTTCGGCGAACTTGGGGTTCCGGGGTTCGGGGTCGGTCTCGGGGTCCGGATCTGGGGTTCAGGGTTCGACGGAAACGTTCTCGGATAGCGGAGGTAGGTCTTGACGTTCCGGAAGCAGGACTTGGTTCGGCGTCGGGGCGTAGCGGGTCCGCCCTAGTCGGTGCCGATCTTGTCGTTGCGCAGATCGTGTCGGGTCCTCAAGTCGGGTCGGTCTTGGCTTCGGGGCGAAGTGCTTGTCGTTCCATGGCGATCTTGGCGGCTCGGAGGGGTTCGAGGAATCGGAACGGTCTTCAAATTCCGTGAGGGAGATCATGGCGTCGGTGTGGTCGATCCTGTCGGTTCCACGGTTTCGGTCTTCGGGACCCAGGAAGGAGGCCTTCGGATCCTCGGGTCCGTGACGGAGTACTTGGCGTCCGCGAGGGAGTACTTGGTTCGGCGTTGGGGCGCATTGGGTCCGCCCTGGTAAATGTCGTTCTTGTCGCATTCGCGGTCTTCGGGTCATGTCGACGGTCATGGCGTTCGGGGTGAAGTACTTGTCGCGTCGGTGTCTCTACCGTCCGGGTTTTCGAGCATCGCATCCGGGAAGGAGAACTTGTCACGGCACCGGTTCGGGATCTATCTTCGGCTTCGGGGAACGGTCTTGCGGTTCGGTTTCGCAGGGATCGATCTTCGGTTTTCCACGGGTTCGGGCTCGACAAACGGACTCCGGGAACGGGGCCTTTGGTCCGTGAAGCTCTTGTTGTTCCCGCTTCGAGAAGATTTTGTCGGAGCCGGTACGGGTCTCCGCACCGAAGATCTTGGCGACCTTGGGGTGCCAACTCGTACCTGAATGAACAGCATGCACTGTGGTGGCGGGCTCCCAGCGGCAGCGGAGGCGGGCCGAGGCGGAGCGGAGGCGAGGCGCTGAGCGGCGGCGAGCAGGCCGGGCGATCGGGGAGCTCGCTGGCGGCGGACTTCGCTGACGGAGGCGGAAGGAGGCGTCGGGCTTGCGGCGGCGTCAAGGCGGCCGCGCACGGAGGAGGAGGGCATCGAGGCGGTCCGCGACGCGAGAAGGGAAGGCGACGGGTCAGCGACGGCGGCGCTGCGGAGGACGGAACTGGCGGGCGGAGGCGGAGGCAGAGAGCGACAGAGAGGAGAGAAGCGGCTCATGGCCGCTGCGCGAAGCCGCGAGGGACGGGAGCGGTGGCGAGGCGGACGGCGACAAGGCGGCGACGGGAGAGAGGTGGGCTGCACGGCCGGAGAAGGACGGCGGCGTGGGCGGTGGAGAGGAGGCGGGAGGAGCGCGGCGTCGGGGCCGAGTGGGGACCCAGCGGCAACGCTGGAAACGGGAGGAGAGGAGGCTGCCGAGAGGGCGCCGGCGAGCGGATGGTGGAGACGGAAGCGGAGGCGGCTGGCGGGGAGGAGCGAGGGGTTGGCGGTGGGAGCTGGCAGTGTGAGGCAGGCGGCGAGGCGGGGCCGGGCGGCGAGCCTGGCGAGGAGGGAGCGGCGCTTGGGGAAAGGGAGCTTGAGCGGCAGCGCGCGGCCGGGGCGGGAGGAAGGAGATGGGCAGGGGACGCGGGGGACCGGGGGTGGGTCCCAGGACGCGGGTCCACGCTGGACAGGTGGTTGTCGGTTGGTGGGGCGGGAAAGGTGAGTGGGGGCCGGCTGGCCGCGGGGTAGGCGTGCGTGTGTGCTGGCTGCGCGCGGGTGCGTGTGTGGGCCAAGGGGGACGGGGCCCACGGGCAGGGAGGGGGGTGAGTGTGTTGCCTGGGTGCATGCGTGTGCTGTGGGGGTGGGTTTAGAGAGAGAAGGAGTGGGGATGGGCTAGGTGGCAGAGTTTGATTGGTTGGGGGATAGGGAGAGGGTGAGGTGGCAGCAGGTTATTGGTGGGGGTGAGGTGGAGGGGGTGTGTGGGTAGATAGGTGGGTAGCTGTAGGATTTAGAGGGGCTGATTAGGTGGACCGATTAAATTTCTGGGGTGGTCGTTCGGGTCGATTTGGCCCGTTCGACTGCCCCACTAAAATAATTTGAAATTTTATTTGTTTGAACACAGCTTCTGCAAACCGATAGCAGACAAATAAAATAATCCGGAGACCCGTTTTTGATGTTTGAATAAAGATGGGGCATTTTAGAAAACAAAACGGGCTTTGCGAAAATAGTTTTATGCAAACGATGCATGATGATGACGATGCAATGCACAAATTCAACGCGATTTTCTAGTAGTGGTTTTGCGGGATGCCACAATTCGACACCACTAACAAGGGATCTCGCCCTCGAGATCCACCTCATGGTACCGGAAGGAAGGTCGGCGGTCTGCGTCTTCGCGCTTCGTGTAGATCCTCGCGACACCACTAACAAGAGGTCGTTGTCCGTGATCGTCGAGGGAACACTCCGGAAACAAAAGGTCGAAGGTAGAGGTATCAACAATAAAGCCACCTCTAGCTTCGATGGAAAGAGGGAACCGATGCATTCTCATCCACTTCAATGTACAAAAGCGAATAGAAGGGGTAGTCGGCATGGGGGCCAATCCATCACGCACCCAAACTATTACTCCGCACAATCGGTAGAAAAGAGCGCAACCATTCTCGGAGTCAGACTGAAGATCTCGACAAGCGAGGTTCGGAACAAGGGAGTGATGCAGACTCTGCATCAGATCTGGTGTAGATGATGTCGTCGCGTCGGAAAACACCGGAAAGCACAAACAAAGAACAAAGAATGGTAACACCGTAGACGGATTCATCAGGCAGCTTGAACACCGGATGGTAGAACACCGTTATCAGAGAAGGAAGCGAAACCCTGAAGGTACGACGGAAACCCAACCACGAGAATTCCTGGACTCGAAGAAAGAGAAGAGAGCGGATTCAAAACACGTAGAGGTAAGAGGAGAACAGCAGAGGGGTAAGGAGTAAAATCAGACCTAATCAGAACTATCCAACCGATTTTTTTCAAAAATAGTTTTGACACGCTACTTTGGCCGTTAGCTAGGTTATCCTACAGGCTGGACTTGTGGGGTATCGCAACTGCGGAGCTCTGATACCACTCTGTAACACCCTCAGAATCGGACCTATGCAAGTTTTAGCGAAACCCGCCAAACCCGCAGAAAGAACGATTCAAAGGTGCCACCAGCACTTTCGTGCGGGTGGAAAACGGTAATAACATTACACAGTCCTCGATGGGTCCCACCAAGCAGATATATACAACAAATGACTCAAAGAGTCAAGAATACGATATAATATACAAAGATCCAAATCACCTTGAAAATGATAGAGCGTCCGACTACGGACAAGATGCAAATGAGGCTAAGAGCCTCAAGAATAACAATGGCGCCCATAACCTGTGCCAAGCCGGAAGGGTAACCCCGCTAACGACGCCGATCTCAAAACCTGCTTAAACAAAAGGGGTGCCGACAAAGGGCAAAGGAAAAGAGAGGCGTCAAGATCGAGGCCAAGACAGCGAGGCTAGAATTCGGTCCTCGCCACATAGGTATGGTGGGTCAGCGGCAGGCAAAGATGCGCTAAACAACCTATAGAGACTCGGTACAACTAGCGGTTATCGAGAGGGTAAGAAAGACCTATTCGAACCAACCGATGCTACCATCAAACAAACCCATCCTGGTGTTTCCCCCTCGAAACCAAACGAGGAAGTCAACCGAGGAACTCACACCGTTGGCAGTTTTATTTATTCAGTTATCGTTGCAGCAATTACTAGTCAAGTATAGATAATCATCCTGATAAAAATAAGCAGTGGGCACTTTTAGTTAACCATTCCGTTATAGTTACAACACTTACTAATCAGATACAGGTAGCATGAGATAACCCAAAACCCAGCAGTTGTTGGTACTTTTATTTAGCCATTCCGCTAGAAGTTGCAATACTTACTAGTCAGTCGGTGGTCAAGCGTTTACACTCCAAACAAGCAATTGTGGGCGTATTATTTAGCCATTCCATTATAGTGAAGCTGATTACTAGTCATTATAAAGTCAAATTTATAGCAATAAACTTTAGTTATGCTTGTCTATGATCGAGATACTGTGCTCCAAGTCGTCCATATCCGCGGACACGGCTTTCAGAAAGTTTTACCCGCCGGGTGCACCAATAGCAACACGCCGATCAACCTCGGAAAAACCAAATCAAAACCCAACGAGGCTTTCACGACTAAGCAATCACAGGATTCAGAATTATTTCAGGGGGCCACCCCATTGAGTAGACCCGCAACGAAATAAGCTAGCTTCGAGACGGACTCAAGGTTTGCGTCAATGGCTGTAGACGACTGGGAACCCGAAAGTGTGGCTGGGCTTGTCGATACCGCGAAAACACTCCGCTTACCTAAGCGATGCAGGTGCTCCTCGCACAATAAATACATAAGTAGCATGGCATAAGTACAGGATCGTAAATAAAACCTCAAACTAGTTTGTGGCCCCAAGAAATAAGACTGAATCAAGCTCGCTCGGGGTCCCATATACCTCCGGATGTGGATAGAGCGATAAAACAAGGAACATGTATCAAGTACTGGGGTCCCTGGGACACAAGTGGGCGCTCGAAACCAAATGTTATCTATCACCCACCGATGCCTCGCTTTCTTCAATTTTAGTTGTTAAACAGAATTAAAGTGGATAAGTAAAACTATGATCATATCCAACATCAACATGCGGCAATACATCAACAATCGTGGCACTTGACGACACGCAACAGCATTTGAGCAAGCGACGACGCATAAAGTCCAACTATCTACCAAACAACAGGTAATAGGATGTGTCCAAGGCAATATAGGGCTGCACGGTATATCACAGGTACGGAAACTAAAGCATCGCAACACAGATAGCAATAGATCAACAAGAGGGAATAAATACTATAAAAGTAAGATAGGTAGAAAGGGGGAGATGCTCGCCTGAAAACATTGCCGAAGGTTCAACCGAAGATCGGGGTGAAGCTCACATCAACTCAACGGCCTTATCCGCGAAGAAGCAAAACACTAGAAGAAACACCGGATGCAATATTTAATACTACGGCAAAAGATCGGCATGATGCATGTATGATGTATGGCATGGCAAGGTGCAATGCAATCAGGCAATATTAAGCGGAACCGGGGTCCCGACCAATGATTATATGGTTCAAGTTGTTTAGCTACCCCGCAATTAAATGTTGTCTTAACATGGCAGAAGATAGCACCGGGTTCGCTACACAAATTTAAATGAGGCCAATATAGGACTAGATTTGCCCGCATATGGGCCCCATATTTAATTATACGGTGAATCGGTATAATGCCCCCAGACCACATGAATGTATGCATGCAAGACAATTAATATGCGACAAGTTTATATATAGCATTTATAAAATAGGGCTCGGAAAAAGGTTCACACATTAGGGTTCGGCGAACTTGGGGTTCCGGGGTTCGGGGTCGGTCTCGGGGTCCGGATCTGGGGTTCAGGGTTCGACGGAAACGTTCTCGGATAGCGGAGGTAGGTCTTGACGTTCCGGAAGCAGGACTTGGTTCGGCGTCGGGGCGTAGCGGGTCCGCCCTGGTCGGTGCCGATCTTGTCGTTGCGCAGATCGTGTCGGGTCCTCAAGTCGGGTCGGTCTTGGCTTCGGGGCGCAGTGCTTGTCGTTCCATGGCGATCTTGGCGGCTCGGAGGGGTTCGAGGAATCGGAACGGTCTTCAAATTCCGTGAGGGAGATCATGGCGTCGGTGTGGTCGATCCTGTCGGTTCCACGGTTTCGGTCTTTGGGACCCAGGAAGGAGGCCTTCGGATCCTCGGGTCCGTGACGGAGTACTTGGCGTCCGCGAGGGAGTACTTGGTTCGGCGTTGGGGCGCATTGGGTCCGCCCTGGTCGATGTCATTCTTGTCGCATTCGCGGTCTTCGGGTCATGTCGACGGTCATGGCGTTCGGGGTGAAGTATTTGTCGCGTCGGTGTCTCTACCGTCCGGGTTCTCGAGCATCGCATCCGGGAAGGAGAACTTGTCACGCCACCGGTTCGGGATCTATCTTCGGCTTCGGGGAACGGTCTTGCGGTTCGGTTTCGCCGGGATCGATCTTCGGTTTTCCACGGGTTCGGGCTCGACAAACGGACTCCGGGAACGGGGCCTTTGGTCTGTGTTGCTCTTGTTGTTCCCGCTTCGAGAAGATTTTGTCGGAGCCGGTACGGGGTCTCCGCACCGAAGATCTTGGCGACCTTGGGGTGCCAACTCGTACACGCAGCGGAACAGCATGCACTCGCGGTGGCGGCCGGGCTCCCTGGCAGCGGACGGAGGCGGGGCCGGAGGCGGAGCCGGAGGCGAGGCGCGGAGCGGCGAGGCGAGCAGGCCGCGGAGGAGGCCGGCTCGCTGGCGGCGGGACTTCGCGGCGGAGGCGGAAGGAGGGCGTCGGGCTTGCGGCGGCGTCGGAGGGGGCCGTCGCGCGCGGAGGGGGAGGGGCATCGAGGGGCGGTCCGGCGACGCGAGGAGGGAAGGCGACGGGGTCAGGCGACGGGCGGCGCTTGCCGGAGGACGGGGCCTGGCGGCCGCTGGCGGAGGCGGGAGGCGCAGAGAGCGGACAGAGAGGGAGGAGAAGGCGGCTGGACGCCGCGAAGCCGGGCGAGGGACGGAGCGGTGGCGAGGCGGACGGCGGCCGCGACGGGAGAGGAGGTGGCTGGCCGGAGAAGGACGGCGGCGCGCGGAGAGGGAGGCGGGGAGGAGCGGCGTCGGGGCCGAGGTGGGGGACCCAGGCGGCAACGCGGGAACGACGGGAGCGGGAGAGGCTCGCCTGAGAGGGCGCCGGCGCGGAGCGACGGAGACGGGGCGCGGAGCGGTGCTTGTGAGCGGGAGGCGAGGGGTTGGCGGTGGAGCGAGCAGCCGGGAGGCGGAGGCAGCCGGAGGCCGGGCGCAGGCGAGGCTGGCGAGGAGGGAGCTGGGGAAAGGGAGCTTGAATGGCCGGGCGGGAGGAAGGAGATGGGCAGGGGACGCGGGGGACCGGGGGTGGGTCCCAGGACGCGGGTCCACGCTGGACAGGTGGTTGTCGGTTGGTGGGGCGGGAAAGGTGAGGGGGGGCCGGCTGGCCGCGGGGTAGGCGTGCGTGTGTGGGCCAGGGGGGACGGGGCCCACGGGCAGGGAGGGGGGTGAGTGTGTTGCCTGGGTGCATGCGTGTGCTGTGGGGGTGGGTTTAGAGAGAGAGGGAGTGGGGATGGGCTAGGTGGCAGAGTTTGATTGGTTGGGGGATAGGGAGAGGGTGAGGTGGCAGCAGGTTATTGGTGGGGGTGAGGTGGAGGGGGTGTGTGGGTAGATAGGTGGGTAGCTGTAGGATTTAGAGGGGCTGATTAGGTGGACCGAATAAATTTCTGGGGTGGTCGTTCGGGTCGATTGGGCCCGTTCGACTGCCCCACTAAAATAATTTGAAATTTTATTTGTTTGAACACAGCTTCTGCAAACCGATAGCAGACAAATAAAATAATCCGGAGACCCGGTTTTGATGTTTGAATAAAGATGGGGCGTTTTAGAAAACAAAACGGGCTTTGCGAAAATAGTTTTATGCAAACAATGCATGATGATGACGATGCAATGCACAAATTCAACGCGATTTTCTAGTAGTGGTTTTGCGGGATGCCACAGGTGACTTCCTTCTACTTGAGGACTCATGCAATAATCTTCATGAATTGGCTACGCTTTGAGTGTTGCTTCGCTTTTGTTGTGAGCTTTGTAGGCTTCAAGGAAGGTGAAGGAACATTGAAGTGTTGTCAAGTCAATCTTCCCGAGGACGACTATATGGTGAACCCCAGGATCATGGATGTCCTTCGACCTCTTCTACTTCGTGATGAACATGGAGAGTCGAGGACGACTCTTTTTGAAGGGGGGATATGATGCAGCCCGACCTACGGTCGTTACTACATCAAGGTATCCAACTTACGCCAAGTCGTCATGGACTCCAGAGGTGAATCCATTCCTCTATGCGAGCCCACTTCCTACCCTATTGAATGGTATGCTACTTCATACTCCGTCACATATGCATGATAGGTTCAGATCGACCAGTACGGAGGCAAGGGAGGAAGCCTGGAGCATCAAGCCCGACAAGATGGAAGCTTGGAAGAGGAGGAGGAAGAAGACAGATCACCAAATGCTCTCTATCTCCAGCGGTACTACCGGATCAGGCGACCGGTACTACCGGCAAGTGGTACTATCGCCCCCTACTACCGCTTCCTACAGACGACGCCAATAGAAGCCCCAGGACTGCAAGCGGTACTACCGGATCTGGAACCGGTACTACCGGTCAGCGGCACTATCGCCCCTGCTACCGCTCGCTACTGATGGCTCCAACTGACGCTCCAGGACCGCAAGCGGTACTACCGGGCCCGGAGCGGCACTACCAGTTGCGACCGGTACTACCGTTCCCAAGTCCGGTACTACCGGTCATGTATGTGCCTGCGCGCACCTGTTGGGCCACAACCCATGTATCCCCCTTTACTTACCTATTCGCCTAGTTTATCCCCAAACTACCCTTGTTTAGTGGCTGGCCTATAAATAGAGCCCCCACCCCTCATGTATCCCTTAGGCATAGATGATAGACTAAAGACAACCCCCATTGTGGAATCTCTAGTTTTGCCTCATCCCCTTATCCAAGGGGACCAACTATCGTCACCAACCTCGATTGGACTTTGCATCACGCATCCATCGTTGAACAAGGCCTTGGAGTTCGATGTCTCGTCTCCAAGTTGTCAAGACCCTCCCAAGGTGTTCTTCCCTCTCCGATGTGGATTTGAGGGAGCATGTTGACCGATCTTTCCTTGTGAGGATTCTATCGGACCGGTGGCCGCCGTTCGGGAGCAATCGGCCTTGTATCGTGTGAGTTTTATGTGTGTTCATTGTGTTCTTTGCGAGGTGTGTGTTCGCGTCCGCTACCTTCTCCCTTTCCCCTCGCTTTCCCATCGATTTGACCACGAGATCCGTGAAGATCGGGCACCCAAGAGGTTAACCCCTCCATCATTATATGAATCTTATTCTCCAGAACATTCTAGATCTCCTCATGATGTCCTGGATCTAATCTGAGACTCCAAACAACATTCTGTCTCCAACTCATATTCCATATCTACTTAAAACAACTTTGAACATTAATTGTGTTTCCCTACAGTTCGTGAACTATGTAGACATGATCGAGACACCTCTCCGATAAATAACCAATAGCGGGACCTGGAGATCCATAATGGCCCCCATATATTCAATGATGACTTTGTGATTGAATGAACCATTAACATACAAAACTGATTCCCTTTGTCGCGTGATACTTTACTTATCCGAGGTTCGATCATCGGTATCCATACCTAGTTCAACCTTGTTACCGATAAGTACTCTTTATTTGTTCCATTATATGACATCCCTTTTGACCTAGTCACATACTTGCAAACCAATTGGATGACATTCCACCGAGAGGGCCCAGATTATATCTATCTATCATTTGGATGGACAAATCCCACTTCTGATCCATGCGCTTAAACACATACTTTCATAATACCCAATGCCACCTTTATAACCACCTAGTTATGTAAGTGGCATTTGATGTCATCAAAGCATTCATCCAGTGATGGTGATTAACATGATATCATGGTCGAAGGATTAGGTTACTATGTATTTGAAAGCTTGTAGCAAAACGAACTTAATGACTTGATCTTATGATATGCTTACTATGTGTGTGTGTCCATCACATCATTATCCTAATGATATGACCTTGTTATTAATAACATCCAATGTCCATGGTCATCTATTAATCAACAAGCTAGTTTAACAAGAGGCTTACTAAGGACTCTTTTATGTTTACAAGACACACAAGTATTAATGTTTCCTATTAATACAATTATAGCATTGGATATAAACATTTATTATAAACACAAAGATATAATTTCCTCTTGGGCATATCTCCAATAGTCTTCCACTTGCACTAGATTCAATAATCTAGTTTGAAAAACTTTGTGCATTCAACACCTATGGCTTTCTTGAAGGGTTTCGCGGCATAGTAAATCAAAATTTTCTACGGATGCGAACAGAGGGAAAGCCAAGATCTAATCTAGGAGATGCAATCAACGAGAGAGATTGGATTAGATCTTCATACCCTTGAAGATTCAAGACAATGAACGCTCGTCGAACGTGGGTGATGTAGTCGTACTTGCTTCTCCTCCTCGCGATCCGATCCGATCTAGCACCACAAGTGGTGGTGCCTCCGTGAGATGCACACGTGCAGCACCTCGACGTCTCCTCCTTCCTCGGACCAGCAAGTATGGTGGAGAGATAGATTGGATCTACAACACGACGGCGTGGTGTATATGGTGGAGAATTTCTGCAGCAGGGCTTCGCCTACAAACAGTCGGGAGGGAGAGAGGAAGGGCAGCAGGGCAACTAGGGTTTGGAGGCAAGGTGTGGGGAAAGGGGGCGCCCCAGCCCTCTTTATATAGAGGGGGCCAGCCCTGCCCTCCTCCAAGCCTTGGGCGGCGCCAAGGGAGGGAGGAGTGGGGTGAGGACTCTCCCTTAGAAACCCTATCTCCGTTTAAACCCTCCTGGCGGCTGGGCCCTATGGGGCCTTGTGCCCTGGCCCAATGCGGAGGACACTCCCTCATAGGCCCATGCCCCTCCCGGAAGGTGGGGCCACGTTGGTCCCCTTCGGAAGGTTCTAGAAGCTTAGGTACAATACCGATTAACTTGAACAATTCGAACTCCAAAAACTGCCTTATATGAATCTTATTCTCGGACCACTCCGGAACCTCGTGATGTCCCGGATCCCATCCGAGACTCAACAAAAACTCATAAACCAATTATCCAATCTATCCTAGCGCCGAGACACGTTAAGTGTGTGACCTGCGGGTTCGAGAATATGCGCACATGATCTTCTATCAATAATCAACAGGGTGCTGGCACCCATATTGACTCCACACATTCATCGATGATCATATCGGATGAACCACGATGCCAGGATCCAATCAATCCCATATATATATTCCTTCGTCTCGCAATATTTTACTTGCCCGAGATTCGATCGCTTGCATCATACCTAGTTCAATCTCGTTCACAGCAAGTACTTTACTCGTTCCGTAATCCGATATCACTTTGTGATTAACTCCTTAACCACATGCTTGCAAGCGGTGTTGATATCGATTACCGAGTGGGCCCAAAGTATATCTCTCCGACTTGGGAGGGACAAATCCCATCTCGATACATACAACCCAACAAATACTTTCCGATCACCTGAGAGACACCTTTATGACCACCCTCTCATAGGATGCGCTTTGATGACCTCAAAGCTTTCTTCCGATACCAGGGAGTTGTATTATCTCATGGTCTAAGGAATACAATATTTGACATAAGAAAAGCTTCGCAAAGACGAACACGATGACACGATCTAATTTCTTCGCTTAGTTTGGGTCTGTCCACCATATCATTCTCCCAATGATATGATCTCATTATTAATTGACAACTCATGTCCATGGTTAGGAAACCTTAACCATCATTAATCAATGAGCTAGTCCATAGAGGCGTACTAGGGACACGGTGTTGTTCACAAACCACACAAGTATTAAAGTTTCCGCTTAATACAATTCTAGCATGGAATATAAACATTATCATGAACAAGAATTATAATAATAACATCTTTATTATTGCCTCTAGGGCATAATTCCAACAGTCTCCCACTTGCACTAGAGTCAATAATCTAGTTTACATTTGTCAACAATCTCACACCCATGGCACTGAGGTGTTGATCATGTTTTACACGTGGAACAGGTTTAGTCAATGGATCTGCGACATTCAGATCTGTATGTACTTTGCTAATCTTCAGATCTCCATCTGCTATATAATCTCGGATTATTTGAAACTTGCGGTTGATATGCTTGGTCTTTGGATGATATCTTGGTTCCTTAGCGAGTGCTATGGCGCCAGTGTTGTCACACAATATCTCCAGTGGGTCCAATGCACTTGGAACCACGCCAAGCTCAGTGATGAAGTTTCTGATCCAAACTCCTTCACTTGACGCTTCTGCAGCAGCCATGTATTCCGCTTCCACTGTAGATCCCGCGATCACGCTTTGCTTGCAGCTTCTCCAGCTCATAGCTCCTCCATTCAAAATATAAACGTATCCTGTCTGAGATTTGGAATCATCCTTGTTGGTGTCAAAACTAGCGTCGATGTAACCTTTTACGACAAGTTGTTCATCACCCCCATAGACTAAGAACATTTCTTTAGTCCTATTTAGGTACTTTATGATGTTCTTCACGGCTGTCCAGTGTTCCACTCCTGGATCACTTTGATATCTGCTCGTTAAACTAAGAGCATTGGACACATCCGGTCTAGTACAAAGCATGGCATACATGATGGAACCTATGGCCGAGGCATAAGGCACCTTGCTCATAGCTTCCCTATCATTTACAGTAGCTGGACACTGAGCCTTTCTCAATATCTTACCTGACAACATAGGCACTGAACCTTTCTTTGCCTTATCCATTCTGAACCTTTTCAGAACTTTTTCTAGGTATGTACTCTGGCTTAAAGCTATCAGGCGTCTTTGTCTATCTCTATAGATTTTGATGCCCAATATATAAGCAGCTTCACCTAGGTCTTTCATTGAAAAACATTTGTTCAAATAACTCTTCACATCGTTAAGCATGTTGATGTCATTTCCAACAATCAATATGTCATCCACATATAGTAACAGAAACGTCACCGAGCTCCCACTCACTTTCTTGTAGATGCAAGCTTCGTAGCAATTTGGAACAAATCCAAAGCTCTTGATCACATGATCAAAACGAAGGTTCCAACTCCGAGATGCTTGCTTCAGTCCATAAATGGAACGCTGAAGTTTGCACACTTTATCAGCATCCTTAGGATCGACAAAACCTTTGGGTTGCATCATATATAACTCTTCATCAATGTTGCCATTGAGGAACGCAGTCTTGACATCCATCTGCCATATTTCATAATCATGAAACGCAGCAATTGCTAATAAAATCCGAATGGACTTAAACATCGCTACGGGAGAGAAAGTCTCATCGTAGTCAACACCTTGAACTTGTCGAAAACCTTTTGCAACAAGCCGTGCTTTATAGATGGTAATATTACCATCCACGTTTGTTTTCTTCTTGAAGATCCATTTGCACTCAACGGCCTTTCGGTCGCAAGGAGGGTCCACCAAAGTCCATACTTGGTTTTCTCTCATGGATCCCAATTCGGATTTCATGGCTTCCAGCCATTTCTCAGAGTCTGGGCTCATCATCGCTTCCTCATATGTCGTAGGTTCACTGTCTTCTACTAACAAGACAGTCAAGACAGGGTTGCCGTACCACTCAGGAGGGGCCCGCGACCTTGTCGACCTGCGACGCTCAAGATGCGACATCGTCCGAAGCTTCATGATCCTTGTCATTAGCTTCCTCTATTGTTGGTGCAGGCGGCACTGGAACAAATTCAGGTGCTGCGCTACTCTCCAATTCAAGAGAAGGTTCAATAACCTCTCCAATCTCTACTTTCCTCCCACTCACTTCTTTCGAGAGAAACTACTTCTCAAGAAAGGAACCGTTCTTTGCGAGAAACACTTTGCCTTCGGTTCTGTGATAGAAGGTATACCCAATAGTTTCCTTAGGGTATCCTATGAAGACGCATTTCTCCGCTTTGGGTTCGAGCTTGTCTGGCATCAACTTCTTGACGTAAGCTTCGCATCCCCAAACTTTAAGAAACGACAACTTAGGTTTAGCACCAAACCACAGTTCATACGGTGTCGTCTCAACGGATTTAGATGGAGCCCTATTTAAAGTGAATGCAGCGGTTTCTAATGCATAACCCCAAAATGATAACAGCAAATCAGTAAGAGACATCATTGATCGGACCATATCTAATAGGGTTCGATTCCTGCTCGAGACACACCATTGCGCTTTGGTGTTGGGTGGTGAGTTGTGAAACGATTCCACTTGCTTTAAGATGCGTGAGAAAATCATAACTCAAATATTCACCTCCACGATCGGATCGTAGAAACTTAATCTTTCTGTTATGATGGTTCTCCACTTCATTCTGAAATTCCTTGAACTTTTCAAATGTTTCAGATTTATGTTTCATTAAATAGATATACCCATATCTACTTAAGTCATCGGTAAAAGTGAGGAAATAGCGATATCCACCGCGCGTCGAAACACTCATCGGTCCTCATACATCGGTATGTATGATTTCCAACAAGTCTGTTGCTCGCTCCATCATACCGGAGAACGGGGTTTTGATCATCTTGCCCATGAGGCATGGTTCGCATGTGTCAAATGATTCAAAATCAAGAGACTCCAAAAGTCCATCTGAATGGAGTTTCCTCATGCGCTTTACTCCAATATGACCTAGACGACAGTGCCACAAATAAGTAGTATTATCACTATCTACTTTGCATCTCTTAGCCTCAATGTTATGGATGTGTGTTTCATCCCTTTCGAGATTTAGAAGAAATAAACCATTCACAAGAGGTGCATGACCATAAAAGATGTTACTCATGTAAATAGAACAACCATTATTCTCCGATTTAAATGAATAACCGTCTTGCAATAAACACGATCCATAAATAATGGTCATGCTCAACGCAGGCACATAATAACATTTATTAAGGTTTAAAACTAATCCTGAAGGTAAAACTAAGGAGAGCGTGCCGACGACCATCACATCAACTCTTGATCCGTTGCCAACGCGCATTGTCACCTCATCCCTCGCAAGCCGCCGTCTATTCCGTAGCTCCTGTTTCGAGTTACAAATATTAGCAACTGAACCGGTATCAAATACCCAGGCACTACAATGAGGGCTAGTAAGGAAAACATCAATAACATGTATATCAAATATACCTTTGATGGTGCCAGACTTCTTGTCCGCTAAGTACTTCGGACAGTTGCGCTTCCAGTGACCCTTGTCCTTGCAATAGAAGCACTCAGTGTCCGGCTTAGGACCAGACTTGAGCTTCTTCTCAGCAGGGGCAGCGCGCTTGCCGCCGCCTTTCTTGAAGGGCTTCTTTGCACCCTTACCTTTCTTGAAGGTGGGGGGCTTGTTGACCATCAACACATGATTATTCTTTTTGATGTTCACCTCTGCTACTTTCATCTTAGCGAAGAGATCAGTGATCATATCAGTGGAACCAATCTGATTGTGATCTACTACAAAACTTTTGTAGCTAGGAGTGTCAATCTTGAGCTCCTCTGGAATCTTGCAGTCCAGTTGCTCAAGGCGTTGAGTGTAGCCCGACATCTTAATGGCGTGCTCACTAACGGAACTCCCTTCCTCCATCTTGTAGTTAAGGAATTTCTTAGAGATCTCATATCTCTCAGAACAGGCTTGAGTCTGAAACATGTTTTTCAGCTCCTCAAGAATATCAAAGGGCCCAGCGAACTCCTCAAAACGATTTTGAAGATCCGATTCCATAGCAAACAACATGGCGATCTTAATCAAGTCATAATCATCCTTGCGCGACTGATAAACAGCTTTTTCATCACCGCATCTATATAGGCGTCACCTAGCGCTTTCTCAAGGACATAGTCCTTTTGTCCGCCAGCGAGAATGATTCTCAGAATGCGGAACCATTTGGTGAAGTTAGACCCATTGTTTCTAAGCTTTTCTATCTCAGCAAAAACGTTGAAGTTGAAGTTGGACTTGGCCATGTGACCTACAGTATTTGCAAGTACAATTTAGACTATGTTCATGATAAATAGTTCAACTTAATCAAATTACTAGATGAACTCCCACTAAATTCAACATCCCTCAAGTTGTTTAGTGAACACGATCCAAATTCACCACACCTAATCCGATCATCACGAGAAGAGATGTGGTTTCAATGGTGGACAACAAAGTATCGATCATATCATTCATATGACTCATGCTTAACCTTTCGGTTCTTGTGTTCCGAGGCCATGTCTGTACATGCTAGGCTCGTCAAGCTAGACCCAAGTATTTCCGCGTGTGCAAAACTGGCTTGCACCCGTTGTATGTGAGCGTAGAGTCTATAGCACCCGATCATCACGTGATGCTTGGACACGACGAACTTTCGCATAAGTGCATACTTGGGAGAACAGTTTTATCTTGATCTTTAAGTGAGGAATCATCTTATAATGCTACCGTCATGATCTAAGCATAATAAGATACATAAAAGGATAAACATCGGATGCATATAATTTTATGTGACATGGTATAGCCAATCTTCGCAATGATCTCCATCTTGTGCGTTCGGCATGATATCCATCACTCCACCATGATTGCCTCCACCACGAATAGCAACTACAACTATTGCTAACTACTTAGCGATAAAGTAAAGCTATTACATGGCGTATAAGAAGTTGACTCGGTCATACACAATTATAAAGACAACCATATGGCTCCTGCGTTGTGTACTCATCGACATGCAAGTCGTGAAACATTACAAAACATGATCATCGCATACAATATACACATCACATCTTGGGCCATACCATATCACGAAAACACTCCTGCAAAAACAAGTTAGACGCCTCTACTTTGTTGTTGCATGTTTTACGTGGCTTATGGGAGTAGATGCTAAGAACGATTCTTACCTACGGAAAGCCACAGCGGTGATATTATGGTTGCCAAACTCGGTGTTAATCCCATGACAACTATAGTGAGAGAAACTGATATCCACCGCATGTGTGGAACAAGCCACACGTCAAGTGCGGAGCCGGTCTCGCGAACGACGTCGCGTAAGGTTGGCCTGGACCGCTTCAATCTCACTATCCCGCGTCATAAGAAGAACACAAACAAGAGGCTTGCAACAGAAAACATCAACGCCCGCAACAACCATGTTGTGTTCTACTCGTGAAACACATCTACGCATAGATCTAGCTCTGATACCATTGAAGGGTTTCCCAGCATAGTAAATCAAAAAATTTCTACGGATGCGAACGGGAAAGCCAAGATCTAATCTAGGAGATGCAATCAACGAGAGATTGGATTAGATCTTCATACCCTTGAATATTCATACAATGAACGTTCGTCGGAACGTGGGTGATGTAGTCGTACTCGCTTCTCCTCCTCGCGATCTGATCCGATCTAGCACCACAAGTGGCGGTGCCTCCGTGAGATGCACACGTGCAGCACCTCGACGTCTCCTCCTTCCTCGGACCAGCAAGTATGGTGGAGAGATAGATTGGATCTACAACACGACGGCGTGGTGTAAATGGTGGAGAATTTCTGCAGCAGGGCTTCGCCTACAAACAGTCGGGAGGGAGAGAGGAAGGGCAGCAGGGAAACTAGGGTTTGGAGGCAAGGTGTAGGGGGGAGGGGGCTCCCTAGCCCTCTTTATATAGAGGGGGGGCGGCCAGACCTTGCCCCTCCTCCAAGCCTTGGGCCGGCGGCCAAGGGAGGGAGGAGTGGGGGGTGAGGACTCTCCCCCTTCTAGAAACCCTATCTCCAGTTTAAACCCTCCTGGGGCGGCTGGGCCCTATGGGGCCTTGTGCCCCTGTCCCAATGCGGCCAGGACACTCCCTCATAGGCCCATGCCCCCTCCCGGAAGGTGGGGCCACGTTGGTCCCCTTCCGGAAGGTTCTAGAAGCTTCCGGTACAATACCGATTAACCCGGAACAATTCCGAACTCCAAAAACTGCACTACCTTATATGAATCTTATTCTCCGGACCACTCCGGAACCTCTCGTGATGTCCCGGATCCCATCCGAGACTCCGAACAAAAACTCATAAACCAATTATCCAATCTATCCTAGCGTCGAGACACGTTAAGTGTGTGACCCTGCGGGTTCGAGAATATGCAGACATGATCTTCTATCAATAATCAACAGCGGGGTCTGGGCACCCATATTTACTCCCACACATTCATCGATGATCATATCGGATGAACCACGATGCCAGGATTCAATCAATCCCATATATATATTCCCTTCATCTCGCGATATTTTACTTGCCCGAGATTCGATCGTCGGTACCGTCATACCTAGTTCAATCTCGTTCACAGCAAGTACTTTACTCGTTCCGTAATCCGATATCACTTTGTGATTAACTCCTTAACCACATGCTTGCAAGCGGTGTTGATATCGATTACCGAGTGGGCCCGAAGTATATCTCTCCGACTTGGGAGGGACAAATCCCATCTCGATACATACAACCCAACAGATACTTTCCGATCACCTGAGAGACACCTTTATGACCACCCTCTCATAGGATGACGTTTGATGACCTCAAAGCTTTCTTCCGATACCAGGGAGTTGTATTATCTCATGGTCTAAGGAATACAATATTTGACATAAGAAAAGCTTCGCAAAGACGAACACGATGACACGATCTAATTGCTTCGCTTAGTTTGGGTCTGTCCACCATATCATTCTCCCAATGATATGATCTCATTATTAATTGACAACTCATGTCCATGGTTAGGAAACCTTAACCATCATTAATCAATGAGCTAGTCCATAGAGGCGTACTAGGGACACGGTGTTGTTCACAAACCACACAAGTATTAAAGTTTCCGCTTAATACAATTCTAGCATGGAATATAAACATTATCATGAACAATAATTATAATAATAACATCTTTATTATTGCCTCTAGGGCATAATTCCAACATTTCTAGTGTTGTATTTACACTGTTTCTAGTGGTAAACATAATCTTTGGATCTGACACTTTTAGGTCAGTGTGTATTTGCATGTTTTTGCGTCTCTACGCATCTCTCATTCTTCAATGAGATGGCATTGTATAAATTTGGTCCTTTGGTGACACATTTAGTTCCTTGGGGTAAAATCAAGTCGATACTATTGTCGTACAATATATCTTCATAGTACTATCCCGTTGTTAACCACACCTAGTTTGATAACAAACTACTTGACACAAATGCCCTCTTTTGCTGCTACAATAACATTCATATACTTAGCCTTTTGTTGTAGTATCTGTCACAATGTCTTGAACTCATCCAAATTCGTTACGGAACTTCATTTCCATTACATTGTACCACCCATAGTTAAATTTGAGATAAACTTAATTTTGTATCTTGCGACAAAACTAGTATCAATGTAACACTTTACAATGAACTATCTATCTATTTGTAACCTCTAGATAAATAACATATTCCTAGTTCTTCCAAAGATCATAAGAATATCCTTACTATCGTCCAACGATTACCTTATGAATTATTCTGGTATATGCTCATAACATTTAGAGCATATGACATATCTGTATATGTACATGTCATAGTATGATTGATCAAAATATTCTTGTGATTTCACTCACCAAGTGTCAAAACACTTGAATCTTGTTTCACTTATCAAGTGTCAAAATACTTGAATTTTGATTCAGTTCTTTTCCATGGGACGAGAACCTTTCTTGTCATTTCTATATGGAACACTTTCAATATCTCATCTATGTACTTCCGGCACAATCATATTAGCGTCTCAATCTATCCATATAGACATTGATGCCTAATATTCGGGTTTTTCCCTAAGTCTTTCATCGAAATAAAATTCTTAATCTCTGCCAATAAAAGATACATCATTTCCAATCAACAATATGTATTTCACATAATGCATTAGAATTATGTCTTACCGCTCCCACTAAATTTCTTGCAAATGTAAGCATCTTCATCGTATTCGATGAAATTAAACTCTTTTAACAGTTTCATCACGGTGAAGTTCCAACTCCGTGATGCTTACTTCAACCATTGAAGTTTGCATGTGCTCTTAGCACCCCTTGAATAATAAAAACCATTTGGATCATGTCATGTACACATCCTAGGTAACCATTCTATTAGAAGAACTTTGTTTTGTTTGTTCAATTACCATATACCAAAATTATATGTAGTGGATGCTACATTAATCCGTAGAGACTAAATATCGCTATGAAAGATCAAATCTTGTCATAGTAAACTCCTTGAACATTGTCGTGAACTCTTTCCCGACATGTTGACTATTTTATAGATGTGAAACATCCATGTCTATTTCTTTATAGATACAAATACAACTGAAAGGTTTTACACCTTTCTAGAGGGTCTTCCAAGTTCAAAAACTTGATTTCTCGTGTATGGAACTATCATGGATTTTATGGCTTCAAGCCATTTGACGGATTCAGGGCCCATCATCACTTTTTTTATATAGTTGGTTCATCATTGTCAAACAACAATGATTTACTCTCAAATCTTAGTATTTGATTTTTTACCCGACCTACTTGGCTCAATAGGAACTTAGACCTCCGTGACCACAACCTTTGAGACACGTGAGCCATGAGCATTATTGCTGCCTCCGGGACACTTTTTGGCGCTGCGCAACGCAGCACATATAGCTAAGGTTCAAAAACCTTATCAATGTTCTATTGTCCTCCCACTTAACTTTTCACGAAAAATTCCTTCTCAAGAAACTTGATGTTCTAAGCGACAAACACCTTTTTTGTCTTTGGTGTTATAGAGAAATACCTGATACGCCCAATTTGCATCACCTTTCTATATCATAATTTGCCTCTATTCATTGATATATGTCTTATTATGAGGTATTACTTATGTCTTTTGCTTTGTTTATGCATGTTGGATGATTCTTGGAGGATGGACTGCCGGAGTCTGTATTCTGATGGAAAAGGAGGTGTTTTGATGCAATTTCGCGAAGATCAGAAAAATATTGGAAAATCATATTTTCCCAGAAGACGAAGGAAGCCAGAAGGGGAGGCGTAGCTGGGCCACAGGGGACCCACACCCCACCTAGGCACGGGTCCCCCTGGGTCGTGCCTAGGGCAGGTGTGGCCCACCTGGCCAGCTCCTGACTCCTCCCTCTCTCCTATATCATCCTCTTGGAACCCTAATACTAGGGGGGCGACCACAGATAGATTTCTGCCGCCTCTGCGGGGCAGAAAACATCGAGAGAGAAAGAGCCCTCCGGCAGATAGATTTATGCCGGGGAAACCCCTTCCCGAAGAGGGGAGATCGTCGCCATCAACACCGTCATCAAGATAGGATTCATCAGGATCATCATCATCATCCACACCATCATCTCCACCAGCACCATCATCATTACTCCATCCCGCTATAACAATTGTGTTGAATACTTTCTTAGTTCATTAGGGGAAACTTTCCCGGTTTTGATTACTATTGTAGTTGATGCTTGTGAGTGGAACCATTGGATTATTGTTTATGTTCAGATTGGTATCCATTAACATATCATCTTTGATCTTGATCCATATGATGTCTCGTGAGTAGTTCGTTTAGTTCTTGAGGACATGGGAGAAGTCATGATGTTAGTAGTGGATTTGTGTTGAGTTATTATTCAATGGTTTAGTATTTAAGTTGTGGTGTTATTCTTCTAGTGGTGTCATGTGAACGTCGATTACATGATACTTCACCATTTATGGGCCTAGGGGAATGCATTGTGTATTTGACTACTAATTGTGGGGTTGCCAGAGTGACAGAAATCTGAAACCCCGTTTGGACACCTTTGCACAAGGGAGAGTAGGATCTCAGAGTTTAAGGCTGTGTTAGATTTATATCTTAATTACTTTCCTGTAGTTGCGGATGCTTGCAGGGGGTTTAATCACAAGTATGTATTAGTCCAAGTAAGGTCGGTATGTTAGCACAGGTTTACCCACACAATACTTCCAACACCAAAGAAGGGTACTCAGCTATTTGAAGAGAAATCACTTGACAGAATTCCCATGTGTCCTCGAGAACGTTTGGTCCTTATAAGTATCTCAAACCTTAGTATTTGATTGTTTACCCGGCCTACTTGGCTCAATAGGAACTTAGACCTCCGTGACCACAACCTTTGAGACACGTGAGCCATGAGCATTATTTCTGCCTCCTGGACACTTTCTGGCGCTGCGCAACACATCACATATAGCTAAGGTTCAAAAACCTTATCAAAGTTCTATTGTCCTCCCACTTAACTTTTCACGAAAAATTCCTTCTCAAGAAACTTGATGTTCTAAGCGACAAACACCCTTTTTGTCTTCGGTGTTATAGAGAAATACCTGATACGTCCAATTTTCATCACCTTTCTATATCATAATTTTCCTCTATTCATTGATATATGTCTTATTATGAGGTATTACTTTGTCTTTTGCTCTGTTTATGCATGTTGGATGATTCTTGGAGGATGGACTGCCGGAGTCTGGATTCTGATGGAAAAGGAGGTGTTTTGATGCAATTTCACGAAGATCAGAAAAATATTGGAAAATCATATTTTCCCAGAAGACGAAGGAAGCCAGAAGGGGAGGCGTAGCTAGGCCACAGGGGACCCACACCCCACCTAGGCGCGGGTCCCCATGGGCCGTTCCTAGGGAAGGTGTGGCCCACCTAGCCAGCTCCCGACTCCGCCCTCTCGCCTATACCATCCTCTTGGAACCCAAATACTAGGGGGCAACCACATATAGATTCCCGCCGCCTCTGTGGGGCGGAAAACACTGAGAGAGAAAGAGCTCTCCGGCAGACAGATTTCTGCCGGGGAAATCTCTTCCCGGAGAGGGGAGATCGTCGACATCAAAACCGTCATCAAGCTAGGCTTCATCGAGATCATCATCATCATTATCCACACCATCATCTCCACCAGCCCCATCATCATTACTCCATCCCGCTGTAACAATTGTGTTGAATACTTGCTTAGTTCATTAGGGGAAACTTTCCCGGTGTTGATTACTATTTAGTTGATGCTTGTGAGTGGAACCATTGGATTATTGTTTATGTTCAGATTGTTATCCATTACCATATCATATTTTATCTTGATCCATATGATGTCTCGTGAGTAGTTCGTTTAGTTCTTTAGGACATGGGAGAAGTCATGTTGTTAGTAGTGGATTTGTGTTGAGTTATTATTCAATGGTTTAGTATTTAAGTCGTGGTGTTATTCTTCTAGTGGTGTCATGTGAACGTCGACTACATGATACTTCACCATTTATGGGCCTATGGGAATGCATTGTGTATTTGGCTACTAATTGTGGGGCTGCTGGAGTGACAGAAACCTGAACCCCCGTTAGGACACCTTTGCACAAGGGAGCGTAGGATCTCAGAGTTTAAGGTTGTGGTTAGATTTATATCTTAATTACTTTCCTATAGTTGCGGATGCTTGCAGGGGGTTTAATCACAAGTATGTATTATTCCAAGTAAGGTCGGTATGTTAGCACAGGTTCACCCACACAACACTTACAACACCAAAGAAGGGTACTCGGCTATTTGAAGCGAAATCACTTGACAGAATTCCCATGTGTCCTCGAGAACGTTTGGTCCTTATAAGTATCTCAAACCTTAGTATTTGATTGTTTACCCGACCTACTTGGCTCAATAGGAACTTAGACCTCCGTGACCACAACCTTTGAGACACGTGAGCCATGAGCATTATTGCTATCTCCTGGACACTTTCTGGCGCTGCGCAACGCATCACATATAGCTAAGGTTCAAAAATCTTATCAAAGTTCTATTGTCCTCCCACTTAACTTTTCACGAAAAATTCCTTCTCAAGAAACTTGATGTTCTAAGCGACAAACACATTTTTTGTCTTCAGTGTTATAGAGAAATTCCTGATATGTCCAATTTGCATCACCTTTCTATATCATAATTTGCCTCTATTCATTGATATATGTCTTATTATGGGGTATTACTTATGTATTTTCCTTGTTTATGCATGTTGGATGATTCTTGGAGGATGGATTGTCGGAGTCTGGATTCTGATGGAAAAGGAGGTGTTTTGATGCAATTTCGCGAAGATCACAAAAATACCAGAAAAATATTGGAAAATCATATTTTCCTAGAAGACGAAGGAAGCCAGAAGGGGAGGCGTAGCTGGGCCACAGGGGACCCACACCCCACCTAGGCGCGGGTCCCCCTTGGGCCGTGCCTAGGGCAGGTGTGGCCCACCTGGCGAGCTCCCGACTCCGCCCTCTCACCTATATCATCCTCTCGGAACCCTAATACTAGGGGGCGACCACAGATAGATTTTCGCCGCCTCTACGGGGCAGAAAATACCAAGAGAGAAAGAGCTCTCCAGCAGACAGATTTCTGCCGGGAAAATCCCTTCCCGAAGAGGGGAGATCATCGCCATCAACACCATTATCAAGCTAGGCTTCATCGGGATCATCATCATCATCCACACCATCATCTCCACCAGCACCAGCACCATCATCATTACTCCATCCCGCTGTAACAATTGTGTTGAATACTTGCTTAGTTCATTAGGGGAAACTTCCCCGGTGTTGATTACTATTGTAGTTGATGCTTGTGAGTGGAACCATTGGATTATTGTTTTTGTTCAGATTGTTATCCATTACCATATCATCTTTTATCTTGATCCATATGATGTCTCGTGAGTAGTTCGTTTAGTTCTTTAGGACATGGGAGAAGTCATGTTGTTAGTAGTGGATTTGTGTTGAGTTATTATTCAATGGTTTAGTATTTAAGTTGTGGTGTTATTCTTCTAGTGGTGTCATGTGAACGTCGACTACATGATACTTCACCATTTATGGGCCTAGGGGAATGCATTGTGTATTTGGATACTAATTGTGGGATTGCCGGAGTGACAGAAACATGAACCCCTGTTAGGACACCTTTGCACAAGGGAGCGTAGGATCTCAGAGTTTAAGGTTGTGGTTAGATTTATATCTTAATTACTTTCCTGTAGTTGTGGATGCTTGCAGGGGGTTTAATCACAAGTATGTATTAGTCCAAGTAAGGTCAGTATGTTAGCACAGGTTCACCAACACAACACTTACAACACCAAAGAAGGGTACTCAGTATTTGAAGCGAAATCACTTGACATAATTCCCATGTGTCCTCGAGAACGTTTGGTCCTTATAAGTATCTCAAACCTTAGTATTTGATTGTTTACCCGACCTACTTGGCTCAATAGGAACTTAGACCTCCGTGACCACAACCTTTGAGACACGTGAGCCATGAGAATTATTGCTGCCTCCGGGACACTTTCTGGCGCTGCGCCATGCATCACATATAGATAAGGTTCAACAACCTTATCAAAGTTCTATTGTCCTCCCACTTAACTTTTCACGAAAAATTCCTTCTCAACAAACTTGATGTTCCAAGCTACAAGCAGCTTTTTTGTCTTCGGTGTTATAGAGAAATACCTGATACGTGCAATTTGCATCACCTTTCTTTATCATAATTTTCCTCTATTCATTGATATATGTCTTATTATGAGGTATTAGTTATGTATTTTCCTCGTTTATGCATGTTGGATGATTCTTGGAGGATGGATTGTCGTTGTCTGGATTCTGGTGGAAAAGGAGGTGTTTTGATGCAATTTCGCGAAGATCACAAAAATACCAGAAATATTGGAAAATCATATTTTCCTAGAAGATGAAGGAAGCCAGAAGGGGAGGCGTAGCTAGGCCACAGGGGACCCACACCCCACCTAGGCGCGGGTCCCCCTTGGGCCGTGCCTAGGGAAGGTGTGGCACACCTGGCGAGCTCCCGACTCCGCCCTCTCACCTATATCATCCTCTCGGAACCCTAATACTAGGGGGCGACCATAGATAGATTTTCGCCGCCTCTACGGGGCAGAAAACACCGAGAGAGAAAGAGCTCTCCGGCAGACAGATTTCTGTCGGGGAAATCCCTTCCCGGAGAGGGGAGATCATCGCCATCAACACCGTCATCAAGCTAGGCTTCATCAGGATCATCATCATCATCCACACCATCATCTCCACCAGCACCATCATCATTACTCCATACATCTTACCATGTCAAACAAGGTTTCATTACATATCTCGAACACTCCATACTCATATGGTGTTTTGGGAAATGCACATCCATGAAACGATTCCTCAAATCTTAGGTGTTATGCTAAACTTGTAACTCAAATATCTTCCTTTATGATCCAATCATAAATTATTTATTTCCTTGTTACAATGATTTTCTACTTCATCTTGAAAGTCTTTGAACGAATTTTCAATTATCTCCAGGAAAGTCTCGCAAGTGTCATTTGATAAAAATCAAAAGACTCCAAAATTCCATCAACATGGAGTTTCTACATGTTTTATTTCCAATATAATTTAAACGGTGATGCACTTTTTAAGTGATCTTTCAATCATTTGCCTTTCGAAATTTTTAGCATTAGTTTATGGACGTGATTTATCCAACCAGATTTGTAATTCATCCATCTTATATGGAATATGGTAATTATTTGAACAACCTTTTGTTCTCATAATATCTGATCAAAATAACAATTATTGAAACAACTCTTGACGATAAGCTTTGATGTCAACGAGAAACACAACAACACTTTGTTTGTTTTTGATGAACATCATCACATATTCTATTGCTGGTTACTTAGGCCATTGTAGTTCATGAATTGTGTTGTCATGCATGACATATCACACCAACCAATTCGGTATCCAATACCCAAGAACCACATTGTTTAACAAGCAAAGGATATAACCATAACATGTATATCATCTATATACCTAAGCTGGACAATTCCTGTCTTTTTCTTTTTCTGCCAAATATTTCTGAGATTCTCTTTCAGCATTTCATTTCCCTTTTAAAAGAATCCATCAACATCAAAAGTGATGCCATACACATGACACATAGTCCAAAGCGTGTATAGTCAAATACTAATACATTTGGACTTGCACTTTGAAGTAGATCACCATCATCAAATGTTTGGCGTTCTTTAAAAATCCATTCTTTAGTAATCTTTTAGTGTAGTAAATATGTTACCGACATCTTCTATTCATCCTTATCATGACAACTTTCATGATCAAGCTACTATGGCTTATAAAGGCGAATCGCGATTATAATGTTACTTTCCAAAACCCTTTTGGAGGATTAGGACGTTTAGTGTCTCCAACCTTCACAAATTATCATCAAATATGAGAACATAAATTTTGCTAAATTATACTTTATCATCTTGCAACCAAAAATATTGTTTCCGATATCGCAATATCTTCCACACATGATGGTTTCTGAAACAATTCTTTTAGCTCCTAGATAACCTTGATATTAAAACAATCTTTTGAATATCAAGAATCATGGAGGCAAACATGATACTTTATATACTAACACTGGAATTGTTACTCTTGATTTAATACTAATTATTAAACTTCACGGAGTAAACGGAGTTTGCCGAAAGTTTGCAATAGGACTAATAAACTTTAGATTTAACACCCAAAACAATACGATACCAGTTCATAAAGTAACTATCCAGAATTCTATAGTTCTATTGTCTCAATTATAACTAAGCATAAGGTGGTGAATGGATGCCAATGACTACAACAGTTATGCAAATTCACTTAAATTTAATTTATAATAAATTGTTTTCAAATTTAATGATATTACTATTTGAACTCCCACTCAAAACAACATCCCTCATGTTGTCTTAGTGATTACACGAACCAAATCCACTACACCAAGTCCGATCATCACGAGAGAAGATGTAGCTTCAAAGGCGAACAATCATCATTTTCATCATATCATCCATATGACTCATGCTTTACCTTTTGGTATTCTGTATTCCGAAGCCATGTATGTATATGCTAGGCTCATCAAGGTTAACCTTAGTATCTGTATGTGCAAATCTGGCTTGCACCTGTTGTATGCACACGTAGAATCTATAACACCCGATCATCATGTGATGCTTCGAAACGACGAGTCTTAGCAACGGTGCCTACTAAGGGCTAATTTTTTTTAAATAATACATTTTTTTTATTTATTTTCACAAATAATACGCAAAACAGAAAATTTGCAAATCTGTCAGTCTGTCGTCCGTTGGGCGGACGAAACAGCCCCGTCGTCTGTTCACGAGACGACCAACATGTCTTCTTTTCTTGCAAAGACGACCAGGTTGTCTTCTTTTGTTCAAAAGATGACCAGTTTGTTTACGCTGTGGGTCGGCCGGTCGTTGGTTGAGCGGACGACGGGCGCTATTGACAGTCGCGTCGTCTGAGCAGAATTACTGCCCTTGAACGGACGACGAGCCCCGGCTATATTAGCTCGCCCGCCCGTGCCCATCGTCCCTCGCTCTCATTTCCAGCTCGCCCGTCTGCTAGCTCTTCTTCCTCTCTCGCTTGCTCTCATTTTCTCAGCCGTTGCACCGATTTCTAGCCTAGATTTCTATCTAAACTCGCTGCTCTAACACATTAGCAAGCTAGTAGAGTCCCGATCTACTAATGGGATAGCCTGGTGTGGTGATTTGAGGCGTTTTGGTGGAGGGATCTGGTGGTGTTCTTAGCTTCTTGTTGAGCAATGGCCATGGTGGAGGCTGGTGCTGGGACTTGAGAAAGGTGCATGGTGGAGGTGCTGATCCGTTGACCTGAGGCAGCTGCACGGCAGGACTTCGCACGCTTCAAGGGTAAACCCTAATTTCTTGCTTATTGCGTCATGTGTGTATGTTCATAGGTAGCGTTTGATGGGGTGCATAGATGCAAGATATTTGTAGAGTATTATGTGTCAATGTACCTGTTTTTGACTATTTTTGGTATTTTTAGGTCGGAAATCATGTCAAATAATGTAGTGTTTAGGTTCTTGTATGGTCCTGGTTCCGAGAATGAACCAAAGACGGAGTTGATTTGAGCGAGTTTAGATTTATGGATGAAGTGCTTGTAATCCTCAAACAAGGTGCCGTTACTCGGTTGAAGGATTGGTTATGTGTTCGCTTAGGGCTCCCTCCTACCCATACCGTCGGTGTGCATGCTTTATGGACTAAGTCAAGGCAAACCCTAATTTTTATTTAAGGCCAATAGAAGCACAATGTAAATGGGTCAAATTTGTGCAAGCTTGCGAAAAGAGAAGTTAACCCCGTCTCTTAGTGTTACTGTGGTGAAAGAGGCTGGGTATGATCATGACCATAGTAGTCGGACGTCATCTTTGGAGGTAGTTATGATCATGGCGGAGTAGTCGAACCGGTCATCTTGGAGGTAGTTATGATCATGGCGAGTAGTCGGACCGGTCATGCCGGAGGTAGTTATGATCATAGCCGAGTAGTCGGGGACAAGAGGGTGGCGCGGATATGAATCAGGTCACAGAGCTATGCACACACGGGGTGATGGTTATGTATCGAGGACGGTGGTGAAGGATTAGGGAAGACATATTCAAGGGCGAAGGCGATGAGGACGAGATATATGATGGTTTGTTGCAACATCAAATGGAAGCCAAGACTCAAGGCAACAGTGATACGGTGATGATTCCAAGTAGTCGATCAAGAAGAGATCGGCCAACCTATTCGGCATCATGGAATAATGACAACACAAAGAAGAATGATGTGAACGATGGGCATGATTCGTGGCATTATCACGTGAACAACATCTCTCTGGGTGCATTATATCCTAGCAAGAGACATCTGCAGGAAGCAATTGTTGAGTGGTCAATGTCCATGCAACGGGTCATGAAAACGAAGGTGTCATCACAACAATATTTGACATTGGTTTGCGAGGAAGCTGGATGTCCTGCAAGGGTGCATGCCCATGTCCCTAGGTATGACACAAACTGGAAGGTCACCGATGTTGTGATGCACACATGCACACTTGAAAGTGTCCTTCAGGACCATCGTAACCTCACGTCAACCCTCCTGGCTAGACTGTTGTACACAGAGATAGTGGAGGGCAAAGCCATGGGGGTGAATGCTATCATTCACAAAGTTTCTGTCAGATTCCGCTACAATATTTCATATGGGAAGGCTTGGAGGACTAAGCAAAGGGCACTGGAGGCAAGGTTTGGTTCGTTTCGAGACGGGTATGACTGTGTTGTTAGGATGCTCCAGAATCTGCAGTTAGGAATCCAGGCACCTACGTGGACATCCAACACTTTACATTGCCACACGAACCTAATTTGAGGGTACTTCATCGAGTGTTTTTCTCATTTGCTATATGCATAGAAGCTTTCACTCACTGTCGACCAGTCATCTGTGTGGATGGTACATTTCTCACTGGCAAGTATAGGGGTCAGATTGACTGCCATAGGCCAAGATGGAAACAATCAAGTGGTTCCACTTGCTTTTGCTTTCGTGGAGAGCGAGAACATAGAGAGTTGGGTATGGTTTTTCAGGCAGCTGAAGATAGCAATTGTGAGAGATACACCGAATGTATGCGTGCTTCATGATAGGCATCCAGGTATACTAAGCGCGATAAAGAAGCTCACACAGCCCACTCCTGATGAAGTAACTCCATGGCTGGACATGCAGAGTCGTTGGTGCATGCCGAATGTGTGGAACTATGTCTTAAATTTGTAATATGTGTGGAACTATGTCTTAAATTTGTAATATGTGTGGAACTATGTCTTAAATTTGTAATATGTGTGGAACTATGTCTTAAATTTGTAACATGTGTGGAACTATGTCTTAAATTTGTAATATGTGTGGAACTAATGTGCAGATGGCGGGATCTTTGCTGAATGCTGACATAGATAGAAAGCACCGATCAACGGTACTGGATGCTAACCCGGGGTCCTTGAAGCACCTAGTGACTCGCACTCCCATTTCGAACTGGTGCATACATCCTGATTGGCTTCAGAGGCATGTGACATTTATTTCTCTTGTTGTTGGGATATTTATGGGCCAATGTGACTAAACTGTTCTGCTTTCTTCTTATGTAGATTGAAGTGGGCTGGGCTCTTACCATTCGTTCGTTTGGTTGAGGCCACTCATATGGAGGTGATAGAAGGGCGACTACTTGGGTTCCAGACTAGTCGCTTACAGTACGACTCGTCTTTACTCACGTGCTTGGTGGATCGATGGAGGCCCGAGACTCACACTTTCCATTTTCGATGGGGAGAGATGGCTCCTACCCTTCAGGACGTCTCGTACTTGCTGGGACTTCCGTTGGCTGGCGTGCCCATAGGCCCAGTGGATCCACCGGCAAATTGGGCCCAAGAGATGGCCCAACGATTCTTTGGCATCCGCGATGGAGCTCTGGCCTTTGGCCATGACAATCATGGGCCAAAATTTGGATGGTTGGAGCGATTCGGTGTGTTTCATTTATTTGTTCTATTTTGTTGGAGAAGTATCATGTACTGAAAATTGTTCTATTTGCCAATGCAGATACAGAGGTTTGGGTTTCCGGCCACTCCGATGACTGCCCAACACTGCCCAACAGATTACACGCAGCCTGGAGGCATACCTTATGTGGCTGCTCGGGAAGGTGATGTTCACTGAGAACCACGTGTCGACCATTAGTGCGCGATACATCCATTTTGCTAGAGGGATCGCGGAGGCGACGTGCCAGGAAGAATGCACACAGTGGAGTTGGGGTTCAGCTGTCTTAGCAGCTACGTACCGAGGTATGTGCAATGCTTGCCAGTTAACCAAGGACAGTTCTGCCTTGCTAGGATGCCCATTGTTGCTGCAACTGTGGTCGTGGGAGAGGTTCCCTATCGGCCCAGATGTAAGTGTCAACCAAATAGTCGGCAACAGGAACATGAAACAATTGTCTACCAATCGACATTGTTCGACGAAGAGCAAATTGATTTGCCTACATTTGGCACTCCTTTGGACCCGTCGCAAGGTCGTGTAATGTCTTAATAAATTTCACTACGGTACTACAATATTAAAGTTACTAACAACTATTTTGTCATGCGGTGTCGCGGAGAGCAAGTCGTTAGATGCTATCCATCGCTCAATGACGATTCGACACTTTGAAAGAGGATGTCGTGATTTGGGAGCCGTACACCCCGCAGACACGACACGCACGATATCTGGAGGCATATCTATTATGTGCACTAGAGATCGAAATCTTGGTGACTACATCCAAGATCATCTTTGATTGCCAAGTTGAGGAGATGTCTCAACAGAGGGTCATGCGACAGTTTGGTCTTTGCGGATGGTAGATCCCAGCGTCCGGATGTTCCCCTTCCAGATGTCGTGCACGCGTAAGTAAATATATGTACATAAGGAACGCATCTTATACTTCATCTATGTTCTTTAATGATGGTCTAACAATTTCTAATGACAGGTACTCTCGGAGAAGTAGCAAGACCGCCACTCAATGGCTCCAACGGGTGGGGATTTACGTCAACGAGTGGCAGAATGCACCAACACAAGTGTGGCACGCTGGCCCGTTTGATATGGAGCTATTCCACGGATACCTACAGAGGTACATGTCGATGACACGGCTACGTCCCATTCCACACGCACATGACGATGAGATATACCCTAGCCGTCAACACCGGAGTCCGCATACCGGTAAGTACTTTATTTAGAGCACAATAAACATGAGTGCCTATGTAGTGCATACCTAACTATGAGAAAAATGCAGGCCGACATGACGTGGGAGATACAACCGAGGTGGCTCAAGACGGACGATCGCTTTCGTCCTCCTCTTGTGCCCCGCCAGGCTCGATCCTTTGCCGGAGGGTCGAGGAGAAGCTGCGCGTCTACGCGGCCATCACGTGCACCAGCGTCTCGCACGTCGTTCAACATCGAGAAGCACAACGCCCACCGCGTCACTCGGTGGAGCGCCCCACGCCGATCCACACAGCAGCGCCACCGTCACTCGGTGGAGGAGCGCCCACGTCGATCCATGGAGCAGCCACCTTCTCGACCATGCCGGAGGATCGACGGCACGAGGAGCATATTTCTCCACCACTCCGCGGGCCTCGTCCACGACTCTCACAAAGCGCCGCCGAGCACCACCTCCGGACAGGCCGAGGCTCGGGTGGCAGCAATCACGTTACTTTCGACCAGCCAGCAGAACCAGATTACTTTCGAACAATGGCAGCATCAGCAGCCGATCCCCTACATGGACTTTGCTTATCGACCACAATCTCATCCTCAGGGTAAGCGTGTCCCTTCCTACTATTATTAGATGCAATATGTCATTGTTCAGTACTTAATTTCTTGTACACTAGCAGGAGACTCCGTTACATGGGACGATCGAGGACCGTCATCGCCAGACTGAAAGACGAAAGGTAGACTGGTTTAGTCAAGATCAACAAGGTACTCCACCACCTATCCCCACACAAATACACAGGATCAAGGTGAAGGGTCAATGCACCTCGCCGTGATGTGATTCCACCCACGAGATATGGATGGAGTACCGAGGCCTCCGCCACCTCGTCGACACCGTGATATCTACTTATGTATCAGTCATTTACCTATCTATGTATGAGACATCGTTCTATTATTTCATGATTTTATTCGACAAACTACTCAACATAACTTGCAACATAGTTCAACATAACTTGCGGTACATAAATAAGAGTCCTATCTATCCCTAGAACGATGCCTTTCCCTTTCCCTTCGATGATGCCTCGCCTTTCCTTGACGATCCTCGCACTTGCTCTTCTTGGCCTGCGATTTCTTCTTCTCCGCCTCTTGTCCCACTCAGCTCTTGCCTTGCTTCCAACGGTGGCGGCATGAAGATATCATCCTCATCTTCGCTCTCTTCTATCCAGGCCTGCGTGCCAACCTGCTCCGTCATGTCGACTTGACTCTTCTTGGCTGCTCTTTCTTCTTCTCCATCTCTTGTCCCACTCAGCTCTTGCCTTGCTTCCAACCGGTGGCGGCATGAAGATATCATCCTCATCTTCGCTTTCTTCTATCCAGGACCAAGGTGTATTAGCCACCTCCATCATGCGAGCTTCACTCTTGAAGGTGAGCTTGTCCCACCTGCCTTGATCCCGAGAAGCTCTCGTACCTGATTTGGGGTCTTGGTTTCCACCCTCTTAGATAAAGTGACTTACCAAGTGTAACGAGAGCATCATGGTTCGATACCAACATATCCCGATCGGCTGGTTTATGGCCTATCTCAACAGCTATGAAGAAAAGCCCAATGGACATATCTACAGGCCGGGAGACGTCGGTCATAGTGGAGAGGAGTGGAGGAAAATGCGAGAGCAAAAGGAGAGAGGAAATGAGAGAGTAAGAGGAGGAAGAGATGAACTGGTTAAAGGATACATCCGTTGCTGGATTTATAGAGGCACCGAACCGAATAGGTGGGAAAAAGGGCGGAAGTCATGGCGGGAAAAAGAGGGCGAAGTCGTGGCGGAACAAAGGGCGGGATTCTTGGCGTGAAAAATTTGCCGAGTAACGGGGGAAAAAATGGCGGGAGTATGCGGAAAAAATCGGCGCGAAGGATTGCCGAGCGGACGATTATTTAGCGAAGATTATGCAGCGGCGGGAGCACTGGGTAGTCGTCTTGTCAAAGGACGACACGCCCTGTCGTCTGTTCAAGGGACGACCCACTCTGTCGTCCGTTCAAACAACGACTCACTCGCCGTCTGCTCAACGGACAGACGTATTGATTGGAATTTTTCAGTTTTGCGTATTATTTGTGAAAATGAATAAAAAAATGTATTATTTAAAAAAAATTAGCGCCTACTAAGTATGAACACTTTATTACTTGATATTTAGTGAGAGGGATCATCTTATAGTGCTATCGTCGCGATCTAATCAATATAAGATGCATAAAGAATTAACATCACATGCAATTCATAATATGTGATATGATATGGCCTTTATTCTTGTGCATTTGATCTTCATATCCAAAGCACAGACTCTTGGGGATATACTTTCCGGGTATACCCACAGGACTCGCTAACCAGGGTGGCCCACCGACGGGTTAGAGCTTTGATTCACGGGCGGCCCAGTCAGAGAAGGAGGAGGAGCTAGTTCCGGCTACGACAAGGCCCAGAAGAGTTACCGACTTGGACATGTAGAATCTAGTTGCTGACTCTGTAACATAGCCGGATAGGTATCTCCTGTAACCCTAGGCCCTGGTATCTATATAAACCGGCCCTATGGGAGCATTTAGGGCACAACCAATCTTACTACCACAATCACAACTCGCACAGGCGAACCTCTCTTGTAATCCGCTATAACATCTGGCTTACACCGATATATTACTGGGTTGCTAGCAGGAGTAGGATCTGATCACTGCAGTCGGATTTGAACCTGGGTAAACTTGTGCTCACCGCTCCTGGAACATCAACCGTCTCACACCCCATCTTTCCAACGCCACTAGGACCCCCTATGGCATACTTGTCGACAATCCAACGACAGTTGGCGCCCATCATGGGGCAGGTGACCTTTGGAGATTCGTTCCAGGCAGAATCTGCGCGTGCATGAATCGGTGAAACTATCGCCATGGGTCGCATGGTCTACGCCAGTGATTTCCCTCTCGTCCTTCTCGACGAGACCTGGATTCCGGCTTTAAAACCCGTGACGACCTACACGATCATGTCTATCGGCGAGATCGATATTTATCTCGGTTTCGCTGAACCCGCCCAATCCACCCTTGAGGTGATGACCATGGAGGAAGAAAAATCTGGAGCTACTTTGTCCACAGAGGCGGAAGAGTTCAATATCCTGCAAAAATCAAACCCACCCAGCCCACTCCCGTAGTGGAAGAAGAGGCGGAAGAAAAATCTGGATCTGATCTCTCTGACGAGATCGGATACGCGGACAAAGAATACATCCTCTATGGATCCGGCCCTACCGACATTATAGAAAAAGAACTCTTGAGGAGCAAGATAACGGAGATGACGAGATGCCCCTACATCGATTACGAAGCAATCGCCGACATTAAGGAGAACTTTGAGATGGCAGAGGCGGAAACCAAGTTTTACCACTACCTCAAGAACATAAACAAGAAGAAGCATTGTTTCGTGTACCACATAAGCTCTGGATCCAACTATGTCGATGCTGGAGCCGGCAGTGATTCAGTCCTAGATGCAATCAAAGAAAATGCTGACTTACCCGGCTCCCCTTAGGAGTTAATAATGTCGCGGGAACTTCGAGACTTCGACAAAGAGATGGAGGAGTACAAGCAAGACCATGCCTCCAAGCCAACGCAAGGTGATCCGGAAAATTATCCTCATCCATATGATAGCATGGATGAAAGCTACACCTCGCGGGACGATATGGATACCGAAGATTCCTCCGAGGTCCACAAGCCAACCACTACGGAAAGCACTGACGGAATTTTATCCCCCAGTACAGGACCAAAAGCCGTCTTTGCCACTGGTACACACGTTAAGGCTACTGGGCGGTCAAAGAAGAAGAATAAGAACAAGAATCTGACACCTGTAGAGCTGGACATCGAGGAAACCAACAAAGAAAAGGTTGATGAAGAGATCGAGATGGAGAATCAGGATGGAGATCCAATTAATACCACGCCGATCGACCCTCCTTTGGATGGACACGTCATCACCAAGGGTGCACGTGAAATTTACGGAGATGCTCTCATAATTCCAATCCCAACAGCTTTGGATCTTACACCAGAGGCGCTGGAGAAAAGCGCGCAGCACCTGGAAAAGCACCATCTGTAATTTTCTCGAGGAGGCCGCACGCATCATCGAGTTTAAACAACAGTTAGACAGTGCTCTTGTCAAATATCAGTCAGATTTCAAGCGACACTCAAACAAAACAAGGGGATGTCCGTTTCTTGCCAACAAGAACCCGAATATCCACAAAGATCTATTCGATGGAAAAACCGGAGAGAAGATCTGAATCTATAGCACTCCATTGGAAACGCTGCTGCAGCTCGAGCCATCCTTGCCAATAATCCGTCTCCACAGCAGGTCCAGCAGTGCGTCGTGTTGCTGGACAAAGGATTAAAGCACCAGAAAACGTTCGCGTCATTCAGTGGCAAGCTGGCCTCAAATTCAGAATTTTGCCACACTGGCGCTGACCAAAGCGCTGACGGAAGGCTCCGCAGGGATACGGATCAACGCTATCGTCCCCGTGGAGAAGAAGAGAACTCAATAACCGGCTCAAACGACCACTCTCGCCGGCCAGCACATGACTGGGCAAGAGTTATTCCGGCTGCGTCCAAGGACACCATCAGGGCAATGGTTCCTCATCGGGACTATCGTCGACAAAACAACCGTTACAGAGAAGACCCAGAAGCACGCCGCTAGTAAGAAGAGCAAGATCGGCTAAGGATGCCACCACCAAGACGTCCGGCTGGTAACGCTGTATGAAGAGATGATCCGGATCGTCCTGAATCAAGTAGGGATGGAGCCCGAAGAAACCGGCATTGGAGTCAGCATAATGAGGCTCCACCGCCACCACCACGTAACCCGGCTGGAAATAATCCACCAGGGCCACCGTCGCCGCCTGGCAGCGACCATGAAGGATCCCTACGTAGCCATGGAAGCCAAAGGCGGCAATGGTGAGAGAAGCAATCCGACCGCCGCGCTGAAGCGGAGCCTCCAAGGCATAGATCTCTCTCGCCAAACGACGCTCGCCATCGCATTGAATCAAACATAGAGGCGTGACGGTACGAGGAAGAAGATGGGTAAGTGGTACCCAAGTTCTTTGGCCCACGCATACGTTGGACCAAATTTCCAGTTGACTTTGGTATTGCCAAACACATTCATCCCTACGACGGCGCGTCTAGGACAGATACCTGGCTCAAGGATTTTTCCAGGCTTGCTGCATCGCCAAAGGAGGAAACATCCTGGTCACAGTCCGATATTTCACGCTTATGATGAGGAAGACGGCTCGATCGTGGCTCAATGAACTGCCGGAAAATTCAATTCATAACTGGTATGATATGCAAAGTGCGTTCTTTTTAAACTTCGAGGGAACATACAGGAGGCCCTGCACAGTCGAAGACTTGCAGCGTTGCACACAAAGACCCGGAGAAACCTGCCGGGATTACCTCGGACGCTGGATTGATAGGAATAATTCCTGCGAGAGAGTAAACGAGCAAACTGCGATAGAAGCTTTTATTGCAGGAATTCCAGTCGGACTTTTGCGTCACAGACTGAAGCGTGACCACGTCACAGATTTGGGAGAAATGATAGAGACGGGAAGCAAATATGCTAATGCCGATGATGATTCAGAAGGGCTACTAAATATTCTGGCCAATTCCAACGCGACCAAACAGCCAAAACAACAAGCTCAGAAGAGCAAGAACACCTCAGACGAAAAACCACCTCCGGACAACGCAGCTATCAATGCAACATTTAGATTTGGCGGATAAGGAGGGTGCGGAGGCGGCCAGGGTAGAGGCCGTGGAACTTCCCGAATCCAGGGCAGAGGAGACTAGCAACCCGAAAGAACATATACCTGGGCCGACATTGCCAATAATCCCTATGTCCACCACTTGATAGTAACGGAGGATCTACCCACACAAATGTCGAGTGTCGTTTCAATGAAGAAATTAAGAAAGATGAATCCGATGGCTACAGAGCCAAGCGATGAAAAGGAAAGAAAAATTTCGAGAAAGGCAAGGAGCCCAAGAAAGATTCCGACATGGAAGAAGCGGATGCCGTACAACCCAAGTCAGATGGAAAGAGGTAATTTCCGACTCAGAAAGACACATACGTCTGCTTCCTTGGATCTCAGCCAGCTAAGGACAAGAAGGCGGTTTTCCGTGAGCTCAATGCCATGGCTCCGGCTGTTTCACAGTTTCCGGATTGGTCGGATGTAACCATCACCTTTGATCGCTTAGATCACCCGAGGAAAACACATCGTCGGGGAAAGTACCCTCTGGTCGTCAATCCTCTTATTGATGGTTGTGAGTTCTCTAAAACACTCATGGACGGCGGGAGCAACATTAACATCATCTACATCGAGACGCTCCACCGCATGAAGCTACACGAGAGCTAGTTGAGTTACAACAGTGTAACTTTCCATGGCATTGTACCAAGGAGACAGGCAAATTCTCTATATGAGATTACTCTAGACGTGACATTCGGAACCCGAGACAGTTACCAGACCGAACCACTTTATTTTGAGGTGGTACCATTCAAAAGTGCTTACCACGCCATCTTCGGATATCCGGCTTACTGTGCATTCATGGATCGTCCCTGTTAGATCTACAATATGATCAAACTTCCAGGTCCAAAGGGTATCATCACCATCCGGGGAAATCTGAGGAAGGTGCGAGAGTGCGACGAAGGATCTGCTGCCTTTGCCGAAGTCGTGATGCACGCCCAAGAGTACCAGGAGATCAAGAAGACCATCAATCCGTCCGAGATGCCCGCTACGAAGAACGAGGTGCTGAAGCCAAGTTTGCAGTTCAAGGCATCGGAAGAGACAAAGAAAACGTCGCTGAAGGAAGATGATCCCTCCAAGAGGACAAATATAGGGGTAGGCTTAGACCTCGCATAGGAAAGCGCGCTTGTCGAGTTCCTCAAAGCTAATGATGATATATTCCCATGGAAGCCTTCTAACATGACTTGAGTACCTAGGGAACTTGCCGAGCACTCTCTTAATGTGTAGCTTGACGCTAAACCCGTCAAACAGTCTTTACGACAGTTTAGTGACGAAAAGCGCAAAGAGATAGCCAAGGAATTAGCCCGACTAGAGTTAGTCGGATTTATAACAGACGTCTTCCATACATATTGGGTGGAAAATCATGTACTCGTCCCTAAAAAGGATACCATTGATTTAAGGATGTGTGTTGATTATACCACTTTGAACAAGGCATGCCCAAAAGACCCATTCCCTTTGCCAAGAATCGATCAAGTTATCGACTCAACGGCAGGGTCAGAATTACTCTGTTTTCTCGACGCATATTCCGGATATCACCAAATACCAATGAAAGAATCAGATCAAATCAAGACGTCTTTCATGACTCCTTTCGGAACCTTCTGCTACAAAACTATGCATTTTGGCTTAAAGAATATAGGAGCAACATATCAACGTACTATGCAACGTTGCCTCAACGACCAAATCGTACACAACGTCCATGTATACGTAGATGACATAGCAGTTATGTCCAAAAAGAAGGGAACCTTAATTTCCGACTTAGAGGAAAAATTTGCTAGTCTACGAAAATTCAATATGATGCTAAATCCTAAGAAGTGATTCTCTGGAATTCCAGCCGGAAAATTGTTAGGTTTCATCGTCTCTGAGCGAAGCATAGAAGTGAACCGGAACAAAATCAAGGCTATACTCAACATTACCAGGCCGACTCGCCTGAAGGACATGCAACGTCTCACTGGTTGTATTGCAGCAGTGAGTCAGTTCGTTAGCCGGCTCGGTGAAAGAGTCGCATGATATGTCGGAAACGTATATATAATTTTTTGTGTTCCGTGCTTGTTTAGTATCTACTTTTCTTTGTCTACACTTTGAGGTGTTTCTATATATTTTCTGGAACTAACCTATTAACAAGTTGCCACAGTGCCAGTTGCCTGTTTTCTTCTGTTTTTGGTTCCAGAAAGGCAGAAAAACAATATTCTCGAAATTCGACGAGACAAAATCCAAAGTCAATATTTTACCGTGGGCGACACAAAGTCCAGAGGAGATACGGAGAGGCAAGACAGGGCGGCCAGACCCCCTAGGCGTGGCCAGGGTGGGACCGCGCTTGGGCAGGGTGTGGTCCCCCTGGTTGCCTCCCTACCTCGCCTATAATAAGCCCCCGATGCAGAAACCCTAGGCACCCGATCAAAACTCCACGAAATCGTCTGTAGTCGCCACCACCATCGTACCTAGATCAAGGGGGGTCTAGAGTTCTTCCCGGCACCCTACCGGAGGGGAGATCATCCCAGAGGCCTTCTTCTCAAGTATGATGTGTGAGTAGTTCAACCTTGGACTATGGGTCCATGTAGTAGCTAGATGGTTGTATCTCCTCATTGTGCTTTCATGTATAGATCTTGTGAGATCCGTTCATGATCAAGATCTAATCTATTTGTAATCATGCATGTTGTGTTTGCGGGGATCCGATGGATATTGAGATTACTATGTCAGATTGATTAATGGTTTTGTCTTTATGATTCTATCATGTCTGTGTTGTTTGTGATCTTGCATGACGTCCGTCATTAGTAGCTATCTTGTCCAAGTAGTTGCTAGTGACTCCAAGAGGGGGTATTTATGCTCGATAGTGGGTTCATGCCTCTATTTTCCAAGGGAAGTGACATAAATCTCTTCGGTTGTAGATGTGCTATTGCTACTAGGGAGAAAACAACGGTCTCTTGTTCATAGAACAAGTGGATTGTTTACCTTACACACTTTTCTTAAAACAGTTGTTTGTTGCTTGCAAATTAATACTGGAGGGGGTTCGGATGATAACCCAAAGGTGAACTTCTAGCCATAGATGTAATTGGATGGCAGTTTATGTTACAACAATATACATAGACCGCCATCCAAGGCACCGGATCCTGTAAGATAACCTCGGTTTCTTACTGAGGAAAGGCTTGCTGCTGTGCTGCTTCAACCTTACTCTTTGGGTTCCCAACAGGATCCACGTGTAGCCATCACCGCACCTTTATACAAACTCTTGAAGAAAACCAACAAGTTTGTCTGGACCCAGGAAGCCGAAACTTCCCTGCAAAGTTTGAAAGAACTACTTTCAAACCCACCAGTTCTCGCAGCGCTAGAACCTCAGGAGCCTAAGTTACTATACATTGCAGCAACCAACAAGGTCATAAGTGTAGTAACAGTAGTGGAGCGCGAGGAAGAAGGACATGAGCATAAGGTGCAACGACCAACTTATTACCTGAGTGAGGTCTTGACAGATTCGAAACAACGGTATCCACACCATCAAAAGGTATCCTATGGAGTGTTCTTTGCATCCATAAAGCTACGCCACTACTTTCAAGAGCATAAGATCACAGTGGTGAGCATCGCTCCCCTGCGAGATATAATAAATAACCGCGACACCACGGGACGTGTTGCAAAGTGGGGAATAGAGCTTGCAACTTTCGACATTGAGTACAAGCCGCGTACATCAATCAAATCCCAAATACTTGTCGACTTTGTTGTTGATTGGACAGAGACGACCGAAAACACAAGTCCTCCAGACTTGGAATTTTGGACCCTTCACTTTGACGGATCAAAAGCACGAGGAGTCTCGGGGGCTGGCGTGGTGCTCAAATCACCCCAAGGAGATAAGTTGTTCTATGTGTTGCAAATACACTTTATGGCAACCAACAATATTGCCGAGTATGAAGCATTGCTGCATGGAATATGCATGGCCAAAAACATTGGCATAACAAGACTCATGTGTTACGGAGACTCGGATTTAGTTGCTCAACAAGTATCTGATATCTGCAACGCAAACAAACATATGGCAGCATACAAAGTTGTTGTGGATGAACTATCTAAATCGTTCGAGGGTTTTGAAGTACAACACATCCCTCGAGCAGAAAATGAGGAAGCAGATGCTCTATCAATGATAGGCTTTGCGCGGAAACAAGTGTCGGATGGCGCTTTTTTAGAGCATTTAAGGGTCTCCTCCATAACCGGAGTTGATGAAGACTATCCGACGAAATCCGAATCACCTTTAATAGCAGTTATGGCTGTAATTCCCAACTGGACAAAACCCTATCTGAATTTCATGATAGACGGAAAATTACCCAAAGACGAAGTCCTGAGCCGGCAGATCATCCGACAAGCAAAAGCCTACACTATAATAAATGGTGAGCTCTATAAGTGGAGTGTTTCTAGCATTTAACGATGTATTTCTTTGGAAGAAGGAGTGGAAATCTTACGAGAAATCCACGAAGGCGAGTATGGTCACCATGTTGTAGCCAGATACTTAGTGGAAAAATCTTTTAGACATGGATTCTTTTGGCTTACAACTAAGGCGGATGCCGATAAATGGTCAAAACGTGCAAAGGTTGCTAAAAGTACGCCCAAGGCGCACGTTTTGGCTGAACAGCTGCGAACAATCCCTATTACATGGCCATTTGTGGTCTGGGGGCTTGATATGTGTAACATCCCTAAAATCATGTTTCAAAACCCATGCATATCATCCATGCATCCATGATCATTTAGGGTTCCATTTTCAAAATCATTTCAAAAACAGGAGCATATGTTGCTCATTATTTTATGTAAGTATGCTCTAGCCTTAGAGCTACTTTCTAATGAGAAGAGTACTTGTTTTGTTCAGTAATGTTTTGAATTCAAACTTAAGTACTTTACAAAGCTTGAGCAAAGTTTCAAAACAAAGTGAGAAAATAAAACCAATTTTTTGCCTATTGTTTATATCACATTAAGGCTTATTTTTATTTTTATTTTTCAAATGATCAAAGTGTTTTTGAGTAAACAGTAGTGTTTGACACACATTTGAGTGCAAAGTTTACTATATAAAAACCTAGAGAAGATTTGAATTCAAACTTATTTGAATTAGAGTTGAAAAATCATTTCTAGAAAATCAAACAGAAAAAGAAAAGGAGTAAAGAAAAAAATATAAGACAAACAGCCAAACTGGCCCAACCAGCCCAGTTCGACCCATCTAGCCCAACTACCCCTCCCGCGAAACATTTTCCTTTACCCGCAAACACACCCACAGAGTCGCTGACGCAGGGACCCCACCTCCTCTGTTTTTCTCTCACTGACAACGCGGCCCACGCAACGGTCATCGTCTCCACCCGGCGACGAGTTCTTCCCCAAATCACTCGGCCGTTTCCTGATTGATTTGCGGCTTCAATTCCCGTTCAATGCCCGAGTAATTCACGCCCACATCCTCTCCTACTTAAGCACCATGCCACCCTCCTCCTTTCCCCCAAACCCCACCCCACCGGAGCCACCAGGCTGCTCGTATTTCTCTCTGGACGCCCCTCTGCTCCGACGAGTTCGCCATCGAATTCCGGTAAGCCCCACGTCCCCCTCTGCCTCTAGTTCAGACTAGCTTATTCTATATCTCCGTGCGCATCTACTGACGCTCTCCGTTTGCTCGCGCATGCTCTGTAGCCTTGGCAACGTCGTCGACTGAGCTCCGCCACTCTCTGCTCGAACTTCGGCGACCGTTCACCGTAAGCCCCAGCTTCCCCTCTCCCTCTGTTTGATACGCGTGTGATCCCCAATGTCCTACGCATCTAACGGTACCCTTATCTCGTCTTAGCGTGGCCCAGAGCGTCGCCTTCGTCGCCAACCGAGAGCACCGTCGACAGGGACTTCTCCGAAGAGAAATCCACGACGACCCCGAGCTCCCCTTCGCCAACCGAGCACACGTCGAGCATCTCCTCGTAACGGCTATTCTGGTGAGCATCCTCACACCTCCCCGGGCGACCTAGCTCGCCGGCAAGCTTGCAGCCAGAGCGCGCGGCCGCCTGTCGCCGCCACCAGCGCCGCCACTTGTTGGTCAGTCGCTGAGAGTTGTGCGATGTAGATCGGACGAACGCGATAGAACATAGTCGAAGGGGTAAGTAGAGATCTGAGCCGCGCATTTTAGTTAGATCTAACGGTTCGGAAGCGTGATCCTGAGCGAAGCGGTACCCTCCAATCAGGAAGCGCCGCGTGGCATGAGTTTTGTTTTAAATTTCTGAATTAGATCTATTAGATGTTTAAACTTGTTTAATTCATAACTTTTGATTCCCACGTCCAAATTTGAAAAAAAAATATCAATGGAATCAAGAGAGAAAATCCTTTCCATTAATGCAATGTGTTTAAGGTTTTGCTTCTGTTAAAATGGTTGTTTTTGCAGAAACATTTGTAGGCATAAATTGGGTATAATAATTATTTGAAAAATGTATTAATTTTCAAATAAAGTTTATTTGGCAAGTTTTGAACTTGTTTATGATTCAGTACTGTGCACTTGTCTTGTTTGGTGTAGAAAATCATCACATGGCATTATGCATGCATCCATATATTTTTGCTTGTATTTATTTTGTATGTGATTTTGGTGCTATCATTTTATGTGTAGATTTTGGTGCAAATAGTGATTGTGATTGTGAGGATTGTAGCTACTCTCCAAAATACCAAGTCAAGTGGTGCTTCATGATTTTATTCCTATGTTTTTCAAATATGCATTAGAAATATTTTGCTAGTCTTGCATGGATATTTTGATCTATATGCTATGCTTGGGAAATCCTAGTAGTTGTAGAATTGCTAGAAATATTTCTAAGTCTTATCAATGCCATGCTTAGCCTAGATAGTAGCAACCAAGGGTTGTTATATTCATGCTATGAATAAATACTTCTAAGTCTTTGGACTATGTTTTTGCTTAATAAAACAACTAAGTGAATGAAACACCTGGATGGAATGGAAAGAATGGGTTATGTTTAGTGGTTACACAAGGCCCATTTCTATGGTTTACCTTGTGTATCTCACTTGTGGAAAGCCACCCAGGAACAAAGGGATTTGAGATGCCATATGTTAAGAAGCTTTTAGTGCAGCCACTTGGCAATATGGGCTCTGCCTGGATCATATGGGTTGCAATAACTTAGCCATTTGGGCAGTTGGTGGTAGTGGGGTGATAGGTTGGAGCGCGTCCATTTGGTCTAAGGGAAGGCTTCTGAAAGGTCCTGTCTTGGTGAAAATCAAGTCTTGTGGGGAAAGTGCACAACCTCTGCAGATGGAAGAATCTAAGTACTTAGCCATGTCCCTGGTATTGGACAACTTGAGCATCAAGACATGGAAGCTATCAAGAATCTCCTCATCCCAATTTCTAAGTAAAAACTTGTGGTTGAACAAGGGTGAAGGACCCCAATGTATATTGGTGGTTCCTTGGGAAAGATTTTGACAAAGAAAAACTTAGTGTTTTCAACTAATAGGTAAAACCTATTTTGAGCAAAGAAAGCCTAAGCTACACTTAGCCAAAATGCATATAGTATCTAGTCCACCAATATTCTACTAAGGTATCACTTGCCAATACTATTCCAATGTATTGACCCACTGTGGCTGTAACTTATGATGTTGCAGGTTATTCTGATGATGATTAGGAGTCATGAGTCTACACTCAACATGCTTGCCTGTGGCACATGAAGATGAAGACTTATTTATCTTATTACATATTTGAGCTCTTGTAATAGGCCTATGGCCATGGAGTTTGTAAAAGGTTATGTTTGTCTCTGGAATGACTTGTAATAATGACCTTTGTTTCTGTGTACTTCATCTTAAACTGTGGATGCTAGCATTGATCCAGGGACTAGCATTGCAATCACAGGGATCCTTTCCTTTACAAAGGAGGGATCTTACAGATGGTATCAGAGCATTGTGTTGCCTGTAGGATTATGACCCTAGGATTGGAAACCACTAAGAAAAAATTTAACAACTTCCACACTTGTCTTTTCTTCTCGTAAACTTTTCTAATCTTCTTCCTCATCAATATTTGTAGATGAACTCCATCAATGAAGCCGTGAGGAAGGGACCACACATGACTATGACTTTGGAGTGTGAGACAGAATTCCCCAAGGCTCTCAAGGACCTCATGGTTGCCATGGGAATACATGGTGCAGCTATGTACAAAGGTTTTCCTGTGATGGATGAAGGAGTTGAGTACTGGTGGGTGCAACTTCACTTGTATAAAAACAAGGAAGACAACCACAAGGAATCAGGATTCTGCATGGTCACCAACAAAGTGATGCACACCACATTCTTTGATTCAGCAAGGGATGCAGCTTGGAAGGCCATCAAAGAACTTGGTGATAGAATCAAGTGCAGAATGCTTAACACCCAGAATGACCTTAAGGAAGAAAAGAAGCATACCCAAGAGTTAGAGGCTACCAACCAAATCTTAAGGAAGGACATCATAGACTTAGCAATGGGGTCATGTGATCTAGATAAACAGATTGCCTCTAGGGATGCCCTGTTAGCCAACTTGGCAAGTGAGATGGGATTGTAATGTACCTCATTGGTTGGACCACCACACTTATCATTTTATTTTCCAAATGTTGTTTAAAATAAGTTGAACCTTGGTTGTTTGTAATGAATCCATGTATGCCATGACTTGTGTGTTTTGATTTCCAAAGTTATGCATGTGATGCCTTGTCTTGTGATTTGTCTTAAATTGTGTTGATTCTAACTTTTTCTATCTTATTAAATAGATGCCTAATGTTACTATCAGCACGGCTGAAGAGTTCAAGGGAACTCGCTTTGGCACTCGTATTATTGAGCTCACTAGTCTGCTCAATCTCCCTCTTCCTACTATCATGATGCTTCCCCTCACCAAATTTGAGAGGAAAGACCTTTGGGGCTTCAAGGTTAACCAGCCAGGACGCCAGACTGAGCCAGCCACTGAGGCCATCATCTTCAAGCTCATGCATGATGACAAGGAGAGAGGCCTAGAGGTAGTCATGCAGGATTTTCTTGGACGTTTACTAGGGAGACACTCTCGAGAGGTTAGAGGTACTCACTTCCACACCTTTGGTAGACGTGATGATGATGGTGAGGCCATTGACTTTGAGGATACTTCGAGAGAGGCGGCAGAGCCGATTCGCCTATACCTCCAGGACTTAGAGGTTCTTCTTAGGCACATAGACACTGATAGGACCAACGTCATGCTTAGCAATGACGAACTCCAGGTGCAGCTTCGTGAGAAGGACAAGCTCTTCGCGGAGCTAGATGAGATAGTCAAAGAGATGGAGGCCAAGTTTGAGAGTCAGGATAGAAAGTTCAAGAGTCAGGAGAAGCGAGTCCAAGATAGGAACAAGAGGATTCGAGACATGACTGCAGAACTAGAGGCCAAGGACTTCGAGCTCGAGCATCAGCAGACTGTGATTGAGAGGCTTCGTTCACAGAAGAGGGCTCTCAAAGCCAAAGTAGAGACCTTGACCACCAATGTCGAGGAATACAAGACCGCAATGGAGAATGCGGGTCTTACATTTGTTGATGAGGAGGTTGATGCAGAGGAGTAGTGATGACTACTCATTTACCTTTGTTTATCATGTCTTTGATTAATGAGTCGCAATGACCATCCAACATGTGTATGGCTTGCTATTGGTGTGATTACTTTTCCAAAACTTGTTGTCTATGTTGTTGAACCTTTACTACTATGATGCATGATTGTGATTTGTTATGTGATGTATTGTGCATGTTAGCATCTATGGGTATCTCATTCTTATCCTTATTGAAAACCACAGATGCCTCCCTGACGTGCCAATCCCAACCCCAACAACAACAACAACAACAACATCACCCCTGAGATGCAGCAAATGATGACAACTCAGACTCAGTTGATGCAAATGATGACCACGTTCATCTAGAATCAGAACAACAACAACAATCAGAACAACCCACCGGGTTTTGACATGCATACCAGGTTCTTAAGGCTAAGGCCAGCAAAGTTCTCAGGAACTACTGATCCTATGGTGGCCAATGATTGGCTACGCTCTGTGAACAAGGACTTGGTAACTGTTGGTTGTACTGATAAAGAGAAAGTCAGATTTGCAGCTCACTTGTTGGAAGGACCAGCAGCCACTTGGTGGGATAACTTCCAGATCACCACTCCCATTGAGGATGTGACATGGGCTATCTTTGAAGATGGTTTCCGTAGTGCTCACATCTCATCTGGAGTGATGAGTTTGAAGAAGAAAGAGTTCCATAACTTGAAGCAGTGCCATCGCAGCGTGGCTGAATATATTGAGGAGTTCAACAATCTGGCACGATATGCACCGGATGAAGTTGACACTGATGCTAAGAGGAAGGAAAAGTTCCTTGAAGGGTTGAATGATGAATTGAACCTGCAGTTAGCTGTGGCCTATGTTCCCACATACCAGTCTCTTTGTGACAAGGCTGCTATTTTGGAGAGCAAGATGAAACAAGTTGAAAGTAAGAAGAGAAAGCACTCTGACAAGCACAACTCGGGATCATCTCACAAGCGTTCCCACTATGATGATAGTGGGAGTTCTGGATCCCACAAGCATGGGAAGTTCAACAAGCACCACAACCACAATTGTTATCATGACAACAAGCACCACCGTAGTCATGACAACGATAAGTACAAGAATAACCAAGGGTGGATATAAGAGCCACCACAGTGGAAGTGGAAGTGGCAGTGGAAGCCATCCTGTCAAGAAGGATCTTAGTCAGGTTGAATGTTTCAAGTGCAAGAATATGGGGCATTATGCAAATGAATGCCCAGAAAAGAAAGTTGAAGGACCCAATAAGCCCAACCCTTTTCAAAAGGGGCAAGTGAACCACATTAATGTGGAGGATATCTATGAGGAATCTGATGCTGTGGCTGGTAAGTTCAAACTCAATTCTATTCCAGCACTTGTTCTTTTTGATACTGGTGCATCACATTTATTCATATCAAAAGCATTTGTTGATAGAAATGGGTTTCCAACTGAAAACATTGGGTGTCCAATAAAATTAAGTTCTCCAGGTGGATATATGATAGTAAGTCTTGGATGCCGGGATCTAATGATAGAGTTTGGAAAACATAAGTTTCCAGTGAGTCTGATAATCCTAGATTCCCAAGGACTGGATGTAATTTTGGGAATGGATTGGATGACCAAGTATGTCACATCCCAAATTTTAGATTTGGTACTGCATATCATTCATGGCATTGCATCATGATCATCCTTGCAAAATTTCAGTTTGAAAAGATTTTGGCAAAACACACCACCTGCATTTGCATTTTGACACCTACACTTGGACGCTTGGTTTTACCATGCCTCTGTCAAAAACTATATATTTTGAGTGTATGGATGGCTCAGGTGCATAGAGGGTTCCGCCACGAACCCGTAGCACTTTGATTCACCCAATTCGGAGCTTCGTAGCAAAAGTTATGCGAATCTGAATTTTGCCTAAAAATCTGGTCAGTTTCTGTCAAATTTCAGTTAAGAAATTCATCTGAGAAAAAGAAAAAGTAAAGGAATAAAAAAGAAAGCGGCGCCATCCCAGCCAAGGCCGCGTTAGCCCGTGCAGTGACAACCGCTGCTGGCTGAGCTCTGGCGTCACGCTGCCACTGACCACCGGGGCCCTTTGTCGGTGAGCCGGCCAGGGCATGGACGCCGAGACCGACTCGTCCGCGACCTCGCCCCCCCTCGCGACCTAGCGACCTCCCCCTTATACCCTAGCCGCCCCTCTACGCAACCCCTAAACCCTCGCCCTCTCTCGCGCCCTCAATCTCCGGCGATTTCTAGTGGTATGCCCGCCGCCGCCACGCCTCGCCCCCTCTTGCGACCCCACGACCTCGCCCCACCGCCGCTGACCCCCCTCCCCCCTCCTTTTTCTTTCCCCGCAGGAGCACGCCCACACCACACCGCCGCTTGTGCGCCACGCCGCCGCCGCCTGACGCCGTGCCGCCTACCACCGCCCGCCACGCCACGCCACCGACCTCAGACGCCCAGCGCCCGCTTCGACGCCACCCGACGCCGCCGGTGAGCCCTCCCCTCGCGTGCCTCCCCGGCCGCTTGATCTCGATCCAACGGTCCAGAGGGACCGTTGAAAAGTCAGCCCAGGGCGCTGACCCAGTCAGCGCCACGTCAGCCGCCACGTGGGCGGAGTCAACAGTCAAAGTTGACTGTTTACTTTTTAATTCGATTTAATTGGCAGAAAATAAATAAAACTTGTAAAATCCATATCTTTAGATCTACTGGGCCATAAATTGCAAATAAAATATGTGTAGAATCAGTGGGTCGTGTAGAATCTTGCTGTACCATTGTTTTACACTTTTACATCAATATTTTGTCCAGAATAATTAAATGATTTAATGCCCTTTTTAGAGTAATTAAATCATAGAATAAGTTCTATAACTCCAAAAATTGCAAATAAGATGTCCCTGGAATCAGTAGAACAAGGGGAATCTCAAAGTGAATTAAAAGGTTAGTCTTACAGTAATAATTTGTGCAGAATCTATTTAAAGGCTTACTGTAGTATTTTAATTACTCGGGGAGTTATATAAATCCTTTTTGAGAAATTCCAATTGATATTGTTCCTATTTAGAGTTGCCTACATAGTAGAATTTTTCCAAGATTTTACAAATAGTATGTCAACAGTGGTGAATTATTTAGTTTCTAGCTCTATTACTGAGCATTATAAATTGCATACTTGTTTTCTTTGCGCTAAAAATAATTCCCATGCATGCATACAGTAGCTATACTGAATAAGATTATGTGATGCTGTAGCATCAATCCACTTGTCATGCATGCATCTTGCATCATCCTTGTTTGCATATGATTGTGGATGGTTTGTTTATGATTGCAATTGTATCGTGTAGATTGTGACGAGTGCAACGCTTGCTCGTGTGTGGATTGTTCTTCCGACCGCTACAACCAAGGCAAGTAGATGCTACCTTGTTCATGATGTTATCCTATTATTTTCAATGCATTGTCGTGTATTTTGTAGATGCATGTGTAGGATAATACTATCGCTATGCTATGTCCTATTATGTGGTAGGATTTTCCCTGTAGATGAACCGCCGTTGGTAGATGTGCTTAGCCATGCTATGATGAACGGGGGCTGGGTTACATCACTGAAAGTTGTTTCTAAATGTGTTGTTTTGCGAAAACTAAATAAACTTAATCAATGAATCTCCTGGGTGTGATGGGATTGATAATTTTTGGTGGTATCATTGCGGAAAGGCACCCAGGTATCAAGAGAAAATGATTGGCTTCTTTATTTTGTAGCTTACGTGTACGACCATGTGCCAATAATGAAATGGGCGGTTGGTTGGACTTAGTAGGTTGTGGTAACTCGAACCCGCGTATCCAGAGATGTAGAATTTTGGTAGGTTGGACCGGTGCGCGTCGGGATTGGGGAGCTACTTCCCGAACGGTCTCTTCTTGGACTTATCCCTATCATCACCCAATATGAGAGTGATGGTACGAGCTGGGCTGGACAAGTCACATGGGTAAAGTGTACTAACCCCTGCAGGGTGTATAATCTAATCAATTAGCCGTGTCCCCGGTTATGGACATCTGAGTTGCTTGATATTAATTTCATGACATGTTTCTCGCTCATTCTAATTTCATAATTGCTTTAATGTTGTTGGGTTAATTTAATTGGGATCCTTTCAAAGAAAATCAAAAACTGTTTATGAAAGTAGGACAAAGGTATTTGCAAATGCAAGCTAGCCACAGCTCCACTTGCCAAATATGCATGTAGACGTTAGCACTATTGTCTCCTTTAATAGCTCTACTTGCCATACATTCCATGTATTGACCCTTCGGGGCTGCTACGTTTCATGTTGCAGGATATTCCGATTCTGAGTAATCGATTTAGGCCACGGTACTCCACTCGGCACTTGTTCACTTGTGGGTAATTTGAAGAATGGAGGATTTACTATATTTATGTTGCTATTTGAATAACATTGAGCTAGTCTTGAGGTAAGCTTTTATTGTAATAATGATACTCTGTATCTTCATTATTTATGATACACAGATATTTTCCTATGTCATTCATCTTATTCTATTGTGAGCCAATGAACCGATCCAGGGATTGGCATGTCACATAGAAGCTATGGTCTTTTCAGAACCGTGGTGTTACAAGATGGTATCAGAGCCCGTGTGTCGACTGTAGGATCGTGACCTAGCTAGGTTTGGATTAGGAAGCCATAGATTTATTAGAGCTTATATTAACTCTGTCTTTCATCTTATGCCTTTCACCCTCGTAAATTCTTACCATATGCTATTCTCACACTTTCCTATTTTAAATGATAGATGGGAGAAGTCAGGACTGAGTATGCAACCATGGAGTCACCAAGGCCCTTTGCAAGACAGTTAGCACAGCTCTCGCAGTCATTGGGATTGCCACTGCCCATGTTCAAGGGAAGAAGGCTGTACACCTATGGATATGGCGAGGATGCATGGGAGATCACCACCTTCATCTTCAGGGATTTTTTTAATGATACGGCGACCACCGAGATCTACACCAAGACATACTGCAACTGGGGACTTGGAATAAACTTGGCCTTGCATGAAGCCCTGTCACGCCAGTGCCATCTTGTCCGACACCTGCTGCCAGCAGATTCACCCTACCGTGACTACGGGAGGCGTGATGAAGATGGGAACATTATGGTTACCCCGGGCGATAGGAACAACATGCCGCCCCGTCGGAGGCACATAGAGGACATGGAAAGGGAGAATGGAGCTCTAGCTGAGAAAGTAATGATGGTAAAGGAAATTGCAGATTTTGCCAGCAATGGTATGGTGGTCCAAGGACAGGAGATAGACACTTTGAATGAAGTTGTGGATGTTCTAAAGAATGCCCTGATAGGCAGGGATGCAACCATAGCACAGCTTAATGGGACCGTGCATGAAAACAATCAGACCATACAACAGCTGCAAGGTACCGTCCAGGATAGGGATCAGACTATTAAAGATATGGCAGCCCAGATTGCCGCTCTCCAAGCACAGCTGAATCCACCCTCTGATGATGACAATGGAGATGATGGCAACAATGATGATGATGATGACAGTGGGAACGACGATGATGATAAGGACGAGGATGATGATGATGGAGACGATGATGGTGGAGGAGATGAAGTTGTTGCAGCTGCAGCAGAGAATGAAGAAGAAGAGGAGGATCCAGAAGAGGTGAAGTTTGAGATTTCAAGTGATGACACAGGAGAGGTGTATACTCCGCCGCCATGGTTGGATCGTGGACAGAAGTGCCAACGCATGAGTGCAAGGACCTACCGCAACCTCTTCAAGAAGTAGATAGAAGTCCACCAATTAGTCTTCGTTAGGAAAAATCGTTAGGATTAGTCTCGATTGATATAAAACTTAATTACTGTTAGTTTAAGAGTGTTTAGTTGCTCATATGTGTACTCCAATATCCCAGGATTATTTGTGCGAATTTTATGGAAGATTTATGGCAAGTTTGGTTAATATATGAGTTATTCCTGTTGCAGTTTTCTGCTGACATATCAATACTGTACCAATTTTCATATTTTACTGGTATCTGGGAAAAATCTGAACAAAATAGGGCTGGTTAGAAACTCTCTGTACTGTATGCACAAAAATCATCAAAAATTCCTGACGAGTTTAAGTCAAGTAGAAAAATTCGTGAACAATGCTGGACTGTTCTGGCAGATTCCTGTTTTTAATGCTTTGTTGATCTATTGTGTAGATAACTATTGCCAACTCTTCTAAAAACTATTTCAGTAGATATGTACTGCTAGGATAACCCCTGGGATGTTGCTGGATCATTTGTTTGTTGATGTGTTGCTTGCTTGAGATTGTATGTGATTGTTTTGTTGTTGTTTGGTCATAATGCATGGGTAGAATCCTGTTTTCGTAATCGTTTCTTTCTAAACTTACCTGTGCTGAACCGCAGATGCGTCCCCTCCGTCAACCCACTGAGTTGGAGCAGCTCATGGCAGCTCAGGCACAGCTGACCCAAGTCATTACCCAGTTCATGGAGGCTCAGAACCACAACAACAACAACAACAACAACAACAACAACAACAACAACAACAACAACAACAACAACAACAACAACAACAACAACAACAACAACAACAACAACAACAACAACAACAACAACAACAACAACAACAACAACAACAACAACAACAACAACAACAACAACAACAACAACAACAACAACAACAACAACAACAACAACAACAACAACAACAACAACAACAACAACAACAACAACAACAACAACAACAACAACAACAACAACAACAACAACAACAACAACAACAACAACAACAACAACAACAACAACAACAACAACAACAACAACAACAACAACAACAACAACAACAACAACAACAACAACAACAACAACAACAACAACAACAACAACAACAACAACAACAACAACAACAACAACAACAACAACAACAACAACAACAACAACAACAACAACAACAACAACAACAACAACAACAACAACAACAACAACAACAACAACAATGGGAACAACCAGCCTCAGGGAGATGCTCTCACTAGGTTTCTGAGGATAAGGCCATCTAAGTTCTCTACTGCAACAGAGCCGATGGTTGCTCTCTACTGGTTGCGTTTAGTCAACAAGGATCTGGTAACTGTTGGGTGCACTGATGCTGAGAAGGTGAGGTTTGTCGCTCACCTACTGGAGGGACCAGCCGCTTCGTGGTGGGACACTTTTCAGATCACCCACCCGCTGGACACTGTGACTTGGGCAATGTTTGAGGAAGGTTTCAGGACCAACCACGTATCTTCAGGAGTTCTGAGCCTGAAGAGGAAGGAATTTCGCAACTTGCGCCAAACCAACCGCACCGTGGCTGAGTATATTGAGGAGTTCAACAACCTGTCTCGTTATGCACCTGAGGATGTTGACACTGATGCAAAAAGGAGGGAGAGATTCCTGGATGGCCTCAGTGATGAGCTTTCGGTCAGCTTTGGTGGTTTATTGTCCCACTTTCCAGGAGCTTATGGACAAGGTCAGGATCTTGGAAGGGAAGCACAAGCAGGTGGAAAACCGCAAGAGAAAGAGCAGCAATCACCACTCTGGTTCTCACCACAAGTCTCGCACTTCTTATGATGGATACTCCAAGCATGGAGGGAGTGACCATGGTCACCCTTGAAGCCATGACCGCCACAACCATGGAGGCGATGGACATCGCTATGATAGCCACAAGAGCAACCGCCACAGCCACAAGGGAGGACACACTGACCATTCTGGAGGACACAGTGGACATGACCGCAACCGTGATCGCAGCTTTGTGAAGAAGGATCTGAGTGAGGTGACATGCTTCAAGTGTGGCCAGAAGGGACATTATGCAGACAACTGTCCGGAGAAGAAAGGACTGAAGCCAACCAACAACCAGAAGGCCACAGTGAACCACATGAATGTGGAGGAGATCCCAGATGAGCCTGATCTTGTGATTGGTAAGTTTCCAATCAACACTCACCCTGCACTTATACTTTTCGATACTGGTGCATCGCATTCATTCATATCAAGGGCATCTGTGGATAAGTATAAGTTACCTATGGAGTCTATGAAAGAGTATATTAGAGTAAGCTCACCTGGAGGAGATATGATAGCTAGTGTGGGATGCCGCGACTTAACTGTGAGGATTGGAGCACACAATTTTATTGCACATATGGTAGTTTTGGAATCACGAGATCTAGATGTAATACTGGGCATGGATTGGATGTCTATGCATGGGGACACATAGATTGTGCACAGCAAGCTGTTTCACTCAAAACCCCGGATGGTAAGAGAATTAGGTTCAAGTCGGCTGTGCGACCGGGAAGGTGTAAGCTGAATTCTCTTAAGGGGGTTAGCTTGGATACCATGCCTGTGATTAAGGATTACCCCGACGTGTTCCCGGAAGAGCTGCCAGGGATGCTACCTGACAGGGATGTGGAGTTTCTCATCGATCTGATGCCGGGAACAGGACCTATAGCAAAGAGACCGTACAAGATGGATGTGGATGAGCTAAAGGAATTGAAGAAACGACTAAAAGGGCAGTTGGACAAGGGATTCATTCAGCCTAGCTCGTCGTCATGGGGTGCACCTGTTTTGTTTGTGGAGAAGAAAGACAGCAGCAAGAGATTAGTGGTGGACTATCGCTCGCTGAATGAAGTGACCATCAAGAACAAATACCCCCTGCCGAACATAAATGATTTGTTTGATCAACTGGAAGGAGCAAAGGTGTTTAGCAAAATTGATCTGTGATCGGGTTATTTCCAATTGAAGATCCAGGAGGAGGACATACCAAAAACCGCTTTCACTACTAGGTATGGTTTATATGAGTATACAGTTATGTCTTTTGGACTAACGAATTCCCCGGCATATTTCATGACCATGATGAACAAGGTATTCATGGAGTACTTGGACAAGTTCGTGGTTGTGTTCATTGACGACATACTGATATATTCCAAGGATGATGCTGAGCATGAGAAACATCTGCGACTGATTATGGAGAAGCTGAGGGAACACAAGTTGTATGCCAAATTCAGCAAGTGTGAATTCTGGCTTAACACTGTTGGATTTCTTGGACACGTGGTATCAGGAGAAGTAGTCGTTGTTGATCCAAGCAAAGTGAATGCAGTGACTGAGTGGGAAGCGCCCAAGAATGTGGGTGATATTCGTAGCTTTTTGGGACTTGCTGTATATTACAGAAGGTTCATTGAAAACTTCTCCAAGATTGCTAAACCAATGATAGAACTTCTGAAGAAGGAGAGGAAGTTTGAGTGGACAGATGCGTGTGAAGCCAGCTTTCAGGAACTGAAGCGTCGACTAGTGACCGCACATGTTCTGTGTTTACCAGATCTTCAGAAGGATTTCCAAGTGTACTGTGATGCTTCTCGACAGGGACTTGGGAGTGTGTTGATGCAAGATGGGAGAGTGGTGTCATATGCCTCGCGGCAACTTAAACACCATGAGAGGAATTATCCCACACATGACTTGGAATTAGCATCAGTTGTGCATGCACTCAAGGTATGGAGGCACTACCTAATGGGAAAACACTGTGATGTGTACACCGACCACAAGAGCCTGAAGTACATATTTACACAGAAGGAACTGAACATGAGGCAGAGGAGATGGTTGGAACTTATCAAGGATTATGATATGAATCTGCAATACCACCCAGGAAAAGCCAATGTAGTGGCAGATGCTCTGAGACATAAGGTCTATGCCAATGGATTGACTGTTGGAGAATTGCCCGAGGATTTGTGCAAGCAATTCAAGGACCTTAGACTGGAGGTAGTGTCAGAAGGATATTTGGCAGTGATGGAAGTCCAACCAACGCTACAGGACAGGATCAGGAAGGCTCAAGTGGGAGACAAGGAGATAGATGAAATAAAAGAAAAGATGAAGGAGGATCGGGCAAAAGAATTCCGCGAGGATGAGCAAGGAACCTTGTGGTGTGGAGATCGTTTGTGCATTCCCAACGATCCGGAGATAAAGAAGTTGATTCTGCAGGAAGCCCATGACTCGTCGTACTCCATACATCCGGGCAATACGAAGATGTATATGGACCTAAAGGACAGATTCTGGTGGAACAACATGAAGGGAGACATCGCTGAGCATATCGCGTTATGTGATGTATGTAGCCGAGTGAAGGTGGAACACCGTGGCCAGACTATCAGAGCTGCCGTTGCCCGTGCCGGATTGGAAGTGGGATAGAGTGGGAATGGATTTTATCACAGGATTGCCCAGGACCAGGTCAGGGTATGACTCCATTTGGGTAGTGGTCGACCATTTGACCAAGGTATCCCACTTTATATCGGTGAAGACGACCTACACGAGTGCAAAGTTGGCCAAGATTTATATGGACAGGATTGTGTGCCTACATGGAGTTCCTAAGAGTATTGTATCTGATAGAGGCACCCAGTTTACCTCACACTTTTGGCGCCAACTGCACAAGTCATTGGGGACTAGATTAGAGTTTAGCACAGCATTCCACCCACAAACTGATGGACAGACCGAGAGGGTAAATCATATTTTGGAAGATATGCTGAGAGCTTGCGCTTTGGCTCATGGTTCTAGTTGGGATGAGAATTTGCCATATGCCGAGTTTTCCTACAACAACAGCTATCAGACCAGCATCAAGACGTCACTGTTCGATGTGCTGTACGGGAAACGGTGCCGGACACCATTGTTATGGGATGGAGTAGGAGAACGTCAGCTGTTTGGACCTGATTCGATCAAGGACGCTGAGGAGAAGGTCGCCTTGATTAGGGACAGGCTGAAGGTAGCACAATAAAGGCAGAAGAGCTACGCTGATGCCAAGCGCAAGGAAGTGGTGTATGAGGTAGGTGATAGAGCACATCTCAGAGTGTCGTCGTTGCGTGGAATTAAGAGATTTGGAATCAAGGGTAAGCTGGCACCTCGGTTTATTGGACCATATCGGGTCTTAGCACGCAAATGAGAGGTTGCTTATCAGTTGGAGTTGCCGGAGGCTCTGTCCGTTGTCCACAATGTGTTCCACGTGTCCTAGCTGAAGAAGTGCCATCCGGAGATGGTGGATACACCATTGAGAGACACTGTTCCACTAGAGGAGGTTCAGCTTGAGAATGACTTGACCTATGAGGAGAAGCCAGTCAAGATTCTGGAGACAGCGGAGAGGATTACCCGTACCAAGACGATCAGGTTTTTCAAGGTGCAATGGAGCCACCACACCGAAGAGGAAGCCACTTGGGAGCGTGAGGATGACATCCGAGAGGACCACCCGCACCTATTTGCTAGCCACGCCGAATCTCGGGGACGAGATTCATCTTAAGGGGGTTAGTCTTGTCACATCCCAAATTTTAGATTTGGTACTGCATATCATTCATGGCATTGCATCATGATCATCCTTGCAAAATTTCAAGTTTGAAAAGATTTTGGCAAAACACACCACCTGCATTTGCATTTTGACACCTACACTTGGACGCTTGGTTTTACCATGCCTCTGTCAAAAACTATATATTTTGAGTGTATGGATGGCTCAGGTGCATAGAGGGTTCGCCACGAACCCGTAGCACTTTGATTCACCCAATTCGAAGATCCGTAGCAAAAGTTATGCGAATCTGAATTTTGCCTAAAAATCTGGTTAGTTTCTGTCAAATTTTAGTTAAGAAATTCATCTGAGAAAAAGAAAAAGTAAAGGAATTAAAAGAGAGAAACGGCGCGCCAGCCTGCTGGGACGCCAGCCACGCCAAAGACGTGAAGCCTGCCACATGGCGCGCCACGCGCCGCCCACCGCCCGCCACCGGGCCCTTTGTCAGCTGAGCCAGGCACGGACGCCGAGGCCACGACCTCTCCCCCCCTCGCGACCCAGTGACCTCCCCCTTATACCCTAGCCGCCCCCCTCCGCAACTCCCAAACACTCGCCCTCTCTCCCGCCCTCAATCTCCGCGATTTCGCGGAGTTAACCACGCCGCCATGTAAGAGAGCTCACCGCGCCGCCTCTCACGAACCCGCGACCTCGCCCGCGCCGACCCCTCCTTTTTCTTCCGCAGAGCACGCCACACCGCCGCCGCCCACGCCACCGACGCCGCCGCCGCCGCCCACCTGACGCTGCAGTCACCACCGTGCCCGCCACCGACGCCGCCGCCACGGGAAGCTCCGCCGCCACGCCACCGACCCCGTACGCCGCCGCTGGGACTCGCCGGAACCGCCGCCCCCGACGCCACCCGACGCCGCCGGTGAGCCCTCCCCTCGTGTGCCTCCCCGGCCGCTTGATCTCGATCCAACGGTCCAGAGGGACCGTTGAAAAGTTAGCCCAGGGTGCTGACTGGTCAGCGCCACGTCAGCCGCCACGTGGGCGGAGTCAACAGTCAAAGTTGACTGTTTAGTTTTTAATTCGATTTAATTGGCAGAAAATAACTAAAACTTGTAAAATCCATATCTTTAGATCTACTGGGCCAAAAATTGCAAATAAAATATGTGTAGAATCAGTGGGTCGTGTAGAATCTTGCTGTACCATTGTTTTACACTTTTACAGCAATATTTTGTCCAGAATAATTAAATGAGTTAATGCCCTTTTTAGAGTAATTAAATCATAGAATAAGTTCTGTAACTCCAAAAATTGCAAATAAGATGTCCCTGGAATCAGTAGAACAAGGGGAATCTCAAAGTGAATTAAAAGGTTAGGCTTACAGTAATAATTTGTGTAGAATCTATTTAAAGGCTTACTGCAGTATTTTAATTACTCAGGGAGTTATATAAATCCTTTTTGAGAAATTCCAATTGATATTGTTCCTATTTAGAGTTGCCTACATAGTAGAATTTTTCCAAGATTTTACAAATAGTATGTCAACAGTGGTGAATTATTTAGTTTCTAGCTCTATTACTGAGCATTATAAATTGCATACTTGTTTTCTTTGCGCTAAAAATAATTTCCATGCATGCATACAGTAGCTATGCTGAATAAGATTATGTGATGCTGTTGTAGCATCAATCCACTTGTCATGCATGCATCTTGAATCATCCTTGTTTGCATATGATTGTGGATGGTTTGTTTATGATTGCAATTGTATCGTGTAGATTGTGACGAGTGCAACGCTTGCTCGTGTGTGGATTGTTCTTCCGACCGCTACAACCAAGGCAAGTAGATGCTACCTTGTTCATGATGTTATCCTACTATTTTCAATGCATTGTCGTGTATTTTGTAGATGCATGTGTAGGATAATACTATCGCTATGCTATGTCCTATTATGTGGTAGGATTTTCCCTGTAGATGAACCACCGTTGGTAGATGTGCTTAGCCATGCTATGATGAACGGGGGCTGGGTTACATCACTGAAAGTTATTTCTAAATGTGTTGTTTTGCGAAAACTAAAACAACTTAATCAATGAATCTCCTAGGTGTGATAGGATTGATAATTTTTGGTGGTATCATTGCGAAAAGGCACCCAGGTATCAAGAGAAAATGATTGGCTTCTTTATTTTGTAGCTTACGTGTACGACCATGTGCCAATAATGAAATGGGCGGTTGGTTGGACTTAGTAGGTTGTGGTAACTCGAACCCGCGTATCCAGAGATGTTGAATTTTGGTAGGTTGGACCGGTGCGCGTCGGGATTGGGGAGCTACTTCCCGAACGGTCTCTTCTTGGACTTCTCCCTATCATCACCCAATATGAGAGTGATGGTACGAGCTGGGCTGGCCAAGTCACATGGGTAAAGTGTACTAACCCCTGCAGGATGTATAATCTAATCGATTAGCCGTGTCCCCGGTTATGGACATCTGAGTTGCTTGATATTGATTTCATGACATGTTTCTCGCTCATTCTAATTTCATAATTGATTTAATGTTGTTGGGTTAATTTAATTGGGATCCTTTCAAAGAAAATCAAAAATTGTTAATGAAAGTAGGACAAAGGTATTTGCAAATGCAAGCTAGCCACAGCTCCACTTGCCAAATATGCATGTAGACGTTAGCACTATTGTCTCCTTTAATAGCTCTACTTGTCATACATTCCATGTATTGACCCTTCGGGGCTGCTACGTTTCATGTTGCAGGATATTCCGATTCTGAGTAATCGATTTAGGCCACGGTACTCCACTCAACACTTGTTCACTTGTGGGCAATTTGAAGAATGGAGGATTTACTATATTTATGTTATTATTTGAATAACATTGAGCTAGTCTTGAGCTAAGCTTTTATTGTAATAATGATACTCTGGATCTTCGTTATTTATGATACACGGATATTTTGCTATGTTATTCATCTTATTCTATTGTGATCCAATGAACCGATCTAGGGATTGGCATGTCACATAGAAGCTACGGTATTTTCAGAACCGTGGTGTTACAAAGTATGAAGGAGTACTAGATTGTGCCAATCGTACTGTTGCACTCACAACCCCGGAAAAGAAAAGGGTTATATTCAAGTCTAACTTTGAATCAAAAGAGAGTAAGCTAAATTCTCTTAAGGGGGTCAGCGTAGATATTGTGCCAATTGTGAGTGAATATCCGGATGTGTTTCCGGAAGAATCGCCAGGAATGCCACCAGATAGAGATGTGGAATTTCTTATTGATTTGCTACCAGGATCTGGACCAATAGCAAAGAGACCGTATAAGATGTCAGTGGATGAGTTGAAAGAACTCAAGAAGCAGCTTGGAGAACAGTTGCAGAAAGGTTTTATCCAACCAAGTTCTTCATCTTGGGGAGCACCAGTTTTGTTTGTGGAAAAGAAAGATAGAAGTCAAAGGTTATGCATTGATTACCGTTCACTCAATGAGGTGACTATCAAGAACAAATACCCTTTGCCTAGAATCAATGACTTGTTTGATCAGTTAGAAGGAGCTTGTGTGTTCTCAAAGATTGATCTCCGGTCAGGTTATTTATTTTCACAAGATAAGGGAACAAGACATACCTAAGACAGCTTTCACCACTAGATATGGATTGTACGAGTACACCGTGATGCCATTTGGTTTGACCAATGCACCAGCTTATTTCATGAATATGATGAACAAGGTGTTCATGGAATTTCTTGATAAGTTTGTTGTCATTTTCATTGATGACATTTTGATCTACTCCAAGAGCAATGAAGAGCATGAAGGACATTTACGTTTGATACTTGAGAAGCTTAGAGAGCATAAGCTGTATGCCAAATTCAGCAAGTGTGAATTTTGGTTAAATGAAGTTGGTTTTCTTGGACACGTTGTGTCAGGGGATGGTGTAGCGGTTGATCCTGCTAAAGTTTCAGCTGTAACTGAATGGGAATATCCCAAGTCAGTGAAAGAGATTCATAGTTTCCTTGGCTTAGCAGGTTACTACAGAAGGTTCATTAAGAATTTCTCCAAGGTAGCTAAGCCTATGACAGAATTGCTAAAGAAAGACAAGAAATTTGCTTGGTCTGAAGGATGTGAACTCAGTTTCCAGGAGTTGAAGAAGAGACTAGTGACAGCACCAGTCTTATGTTTGCCAGATTTGCAGAAAGATTTCCAAGTATATTGTGATGCATCTCATCATGGATTAGGTGCAGTACTTATGCAAGAAGGGAAAGTAGTGGCCTATGCCTCGAGACAACTCAAAACTCATGAGGTAAACTACCCTACTCATGATTTAGAGTTAGCCTCTGTTGTCCATGCACTCAAAACATGGAGACACTATCTTTTGGGAAAGCGATGTGAAGTGTTCACAGATCACAAGAGTTTGAAGTATATCTTCACCTAGAAAGAAATTAACATGAGACAAAGAAGATGGCTAGAACTCATCAAGGACTATGACTTGAGTTTGCAATACCACCCCGGTAAAGCAAATGTTGTAGCGGATGCTCTAAGCCGTAAGGTTTTTGTGAATGGCCTTACTAAAGGAAAATTGCCAGATGATCTGTGTGCCCAATTTATAGATCTCAGATTGGAGATTGTGCCTGAGGGACATCTCATGTCTTTGGACGTTCAACCCACTTTGTTGGACAAGATCAAAGAAGCCCAAAAGACAGATGTGGAAATTGAAGAGATTAAGGAAAAGATTGGCAAGGGAAAAGCCAAAGGATTCCATGAAGATGAACAGGGTACTTTATGGCATGGAAAACGTATCTGTGTTCCACAAGATCCGGAGCTTCGGAAACTGATTTTACAAGAAGCACACAACTCACCATATTCTATTCATCCGGGTAACACCAAAATGTACATGGATATGAAGGAAAGATTTTGGTGGAATAATCTCAAGAAGGACATCGCCGAACATATTGCTTTGTGTGATGTATGTAGTAGAGTGAAAGCGGAACACCAGAAACCAGCAGGATTGTTACAACCACTACATATTCCTGATTGGAAGTGGGACAAGATTGGTATGGATTTCGTCACCAGATTGCCAAGGACCCGGTCAGGGTATGATTCTATTTGGGTAGTAGTGGATCGCTTAACTAAAGTGGCTCATTTCATACCCGTGAAGACAACTTACACAAGTGCTAAGTTAGCCAAGATCTATATGAGTAGAATTGTATGTCTACATGGAGTACCCAAGAGTATTGTGTTTGATAGGGGAACTCAATTCACTTCTCATTTTTGGAGGCAGCTACATGAGTCATTGGGAACGAGGTTGGAATTCAGCACTGCTTTTCATCCTCAAACTGATGGACAAACAGAAAGGACCAATCAGATTCTTGAAGATATGTTGAGAGCATGTGCTCTAGACTATGGAGCCAGTTGGGATGAAAGTCTGCCGTACGCTGAATTCTCTTACAATAACATCTATCAAGCCAGTATTGAGATGGCACCATTTGAGTTTCTCTATGGGAGAAAGTGTACCACCCCATTGCTATGGAATGGTGTGGGAGAAAGAAGTTTGTTCGGACCAGAACTCATCAAAGAGGCTGAAGAGAAAGTCAAGTTGGTTAAGGACAGATTGAAGATAGCACAGTCCCGACAAAAGAGCTACGCAGATCCTAAGCGTAGAGAAGTCACCTATGAAGTAGGTGACAGAGCCTATCTTAGAGTGTCACCACTTCGTGGAGTGAAGAGGTTCGGTATCAAAGGTAAATTGGCCCCAAGATATGTTGGACCATTCAAGATTCTGAGTCGTAAAGGAGAAGTAGCTTATGAGATTGAATTGCCAGAGTCTTTGTCAGCTATTCAATGTGTTCCATGTGAGTCAGCTTAAGAAATGCCATCCAGAAATGGAAGAGACTTCTTTGAAGGATACTATACCTTTGGAAGAGGTTCAATTGGAGAGTGACCTCACTTATGAGGAGAAGCCTATCAAAATACTTGAGACTGCAGAAAGAGTTACTCGGACCAAGACTATCAAATTCTGCAAAGTTCAATGGAACCATCATTCCGAAGAAGAAGCAACATGGGAAAGAGAAGATGATCTTCGGAAAGACCACCCTCACCTATTTGCTAGCCAACCCGAATCTCGAGGGCGAGATTCACCTTAAGGGGGTTAGATTTGTAACATCCCTAAAATCATGTTTCAAAACCCATGCATATCATCCATGCATCCATGATCATTTAGGGTTCCATTTTCAAATCCATTTCAAAAACAGGAGCATATGTTGCTCATTATTTTATGTAAGTATGCTCTAGCCTTAGTGCTACTTTCTAATGAGAAGAGTACTTGTTTTGTTTAGTAATGTTTTGAATTCAAACTTAAGTACTTTCCAAAGCTTGAGCAAAGTTTCAAACAAAGTGTGAAAATAAAACCAATTTTATGCCTATTGTTTATATCACATTAAGGCTTGGTTTTATTTTTATTTTTCAAATGATCAAAGTATTTTTGAGTAAACAGTAGTGTTTGACACACATTTGAGTGCAAAGTTTACTGTATAAAAACCTAGAGAATATTTGAATTCAAACTTATTTGAATTAGAGTTGAAAAATCATTTATAGAAAATCAAACAGAAAAAGAAAAGGAGTAAAGAAAAAAATAAGACAAACAGCCAAACTGGCCCAACCAGCCCAGTTCGACCCATCTAGCCCAACTACTCCTCCCGCGAAACATTTTCCTTTACCCGCAAACACACCCACAGAGTCGCTGACGCAGGGACCCCACCTCCTCTCTTTTTCTCTCGTTGACAACGCGGCCCACGCAATGGTCATCGTCTCCACCCGACGACGAGTTCTTCCCCAAATCACTCGGCCGTTTCCTGATTGATTCGCGGCTTAAATTCCCGTTCAATGCCCGGGTAATTCACGCCCACGTCCTCGCCTACTTAAGCACCATGCCGCCCTCCTCCTTTTCCCCTAAACCCCACCCCACTGGAGCCACCAGGCTGCTCGTATTTCTCTCTGGACGCCCCTCTGCTCCGACGAGTTTGCCGTCGAATTCCGGTAAGCCCCGCGTCCCCCTATGCCTCTAGTTCAGACTAGCTTATTCTACATCTCCGTGTGCATCTACTGACGCTCTCTGTTTGCTCGTGCATGCTCTGTAGCCTTGGCAGCGTTGTCGACTGAGCTCCGCCACTCTCTGCTCGAACTCTGGCGACCGTTCACCGTAAACCCCAGCTTCCCCTCTCCCTCTGTTTGATACGCGTGTGATCCCCCAGTGTCCTACGCATCTAACGACACCCTTATCTCGTCTTAGCGTGGCCCAGAGCGTCGCCTTCGTCGCCAACCGAGAGCACCGTCGCCAGGGACTACTCCGACGAGCAATCCACGATGACCCCGAGCGCCCCTTCGCCAACCAAGCACACGTCGAGCATTCCTCGTCACGGCGATTCTGGTGAGCATCCTCACACCTCCCCGGGCGACCTAGATCGCCGGCAAGCTTGCAGCCAGAGCGCGCCGCTGCGTGTCGCCGCCGCCAGAGCCGCCACTTGTTGGTCAGTCGCTGAGAGCCGTGTGATGTAGATCGGACGAACGCGATAGAACATAGTCGAAGGGGTAAGTAGAGATCTGAGCCGCGCGTTTTAGTTAGATCTAACGGTTCGGAAGCGTGATCCTGAGCGAGGCGGTACCCTCCAATCAGAAAGTGCCGCGTGGCATGAGTTTTGTTTTAAATTTCCGAATTAGATCTATTAGATGTTTAAACTTGTTTAATTCATAACTTTTGATTCCCACGTCAAAAATTTGACAAATTTTATATCAATGGAATCAGGAGAGAAAATCCTTTCCATTAATGCAATGTGTTTAAGGTTTTGCTTTGGTTAAAATGGTTGTTTTTGTAGAAACATTTGTAGGCATAAATTGGGTATAATAATTATTTGAAAAATGTTTTAATGTTCAAATAAAGTTTATTTGGCAAGTTTTGAACTTGTTTATGATTCAGTACTGTGCACTTGTCTTGTTTGGTGTAGAAAATCACCACATGGCATTATGCATGCATCCATATATTTTTGCTTGTATTTATTTTGTATGTGATTTTGGTGCTATCATTTTATGTGTAGATTTTGGTGCAAATAGTGATTGTGATTGTGAGGATTGTAGCTACTCTCCAAACTACCAAGGCAAGTGGTGCTTCATGATTTTATTCCTATGTTTTTCAAATATGCATTAGAAATATTTTGCTAGTCTTGCATGGATATTTTGATCTATATGCTATGCTTGGGAAATCATAGTAGTTGTAGAATTGCTGGAAATATTTCTAAGTCTTATCAATGCCATGCTTAGCCTAGCTAGTAGCAACCAAGGATGGTTATATTCATGCTATGAATAAATACTTCTAAGTCTTTGGACTATGTTTTTGCTTAATAAAACAACTAAGTGAATGAAACACCTGGGTGGAATGGAAAGAATGGGTTATGTTGAGTGGTTACACAAGGCCCATTTCTATGGTTTACCTTGTGTATCTCACTTGTGGAAATCCACCCAGGAACAAAGGGATTTGAGATGCCATATGTTAAGAAGCTTTTAGTGCAGCCACTTGGCAATATGGGCTCTGTCTGGATCATATAGGTTGCAATAACTTAGCCATTTGGACAGTTGGTGGTAGTGGGATGATAGGTTGGAGCGCGTCCATTTGGTCTAAGGGAAGGCTTCTGAACGGTCCTGTCTTGGTGAAAATCAAGTCTTGTGGGTAAAGTGCACAACCTCTGCAGATGGAAGAATCTAAGTACTTAGCCATGTCCCTGGTATTGGACAACTTGAGCATCAAGACATGGAAGCTATCAAGAATCTCCTCATCCCAATTTCTAAGTAAAAACTTGTGGTTGAACAAGGGTGAAGGACCCCAATGTCTATTGGTGGTTCCTTGGGAAAGATTTTGACAAAGAAAAACTTAGTGTTTTCAACTAATAGGTAAAACCTATTTTGAGCAAAGAAAGCCTAAGCTACACTTAGCCAAAATGCATATAGTATCTAGTCCACCAATATTCTACTAAGGTATCACTTGCCAATACTATTCCAATGTATTGACCCACTGTGGCTGTAACTTATGATGTTGCGGGTTATTCTGATGATGATTAGGAGTCATGAGTCTACACTCAACATGCTTGCCTGTGGCACATGAAGATGAAGACTTATTTATCTTATTACATATTTGAGCTCTTGTAATAGGCCTATGGCCATGGAGTTTGTAAAAGGTTATGTTTGTCTCCGGAATGACTTGTAATAATGACCTTTGTTTCTGTGTACTTCATCTTAAACTATGGATGCTAGCATTGATCCAGGGACTAGCATTGCAATCACAGGGATCCCTTCCTTTACAAAGGAGTGATCTTACAATATGGTAGGGTTGTTGCGCACGACAAAATATGGATTTACTCACCTACTAGTGATGGTGGATAATTTTACAAAGTGGATTGAGGCTAAACCCGTAACTAGTTGCGATGGAGCCACAGCCATAAAGTTCGTCGAGGACGTGATCATCCGATTCGGATATCCGCATAGTATAATTACTGACAACGGGAGCAATTTTTCCATGGGGAACTTGCCGAATTCTGCGAAGAACAAGGGATCCGACTGTTGGAGATATGCCCTAGAGGCAATAATAAATATAGTTATTATTATATCTTTGTGTTTATGATAAATGTTTACATTCATGCTATAATAGTATTAACAAGGAAACCATTAATACTTGTGTGATTTGTAAACTTAATTTGAAGTCCCTAGTATAGCCTCTATACTTCACTAGCTTGTTGGTTGATTTATGATTGTGGTTTCCCTATCATGAACATTGAGATGTTATCAACAACAAGATCATATCGTTAGGAGAATGATATGGTGGACATACTCCTATAGATAAGCGTAGCATAAATATCAAGTCATTTCAATAGTTCAATTGCTATATGCTTTCTGATACATAGTAACCTAATTCCTTCGACCATGAGATCATGCATATCACCTTTACCGGATGGATGCATTGATGACATCAAACACCACACCGTGAATCGGGTGGCTATAAAGGTGGCATTAAGTGTTCGGAAAGTATTGGTTGAAACACATGGATCAAGAGTGGGATTTGTCCATCCACATGACGGATAGATATACTCTGGGCCCTCTCGGTGGAATGTCATCCAATTGGCTTGCAAGCATGTGACTTGGTCACAAGGGATCACATATCACGGAACGAAAAGAGTACTTATCAAGAACGAGGTTGAACTAGGTATGCGGAGATACCGACGATCATAACCTCGGATAAGTAACATATCGTGAGACAAAGGGAAATTGGTATCGTATGTAAGTGGTTCATTCGATCGCAAAGTAATCGTAGAAATATGTGAGCCATATGAATTTCCAGATTCCTCTATTGGTTATTGTTCGAGAAGTGTCTCGTTCATGTCCGCATAATTCACGAACCGTAGGGAGACACACTTAAGGATTGACGTTGTTTGAGTAGTTATGGTATTATGAGAAAGAGACCGAATGTTGTTCGAGTCTCGGATGGGATCCGGGATATCACGAGGTGATCCGGAATGGTCCGGAGAATAAGATTCATATAAGGAAAGTCCCGCTTCGAGTTCGGGAATGATTCCGTGTTTTCATCGGGAATGTTCTAGAAGGTTCGGATTGTCCGGCAAGACCGGGGAGGGTACATGAATGTGTCATTGTTTAATGGAATGATTGCATCATGTACTAAGTGTTCTTGCTGTCCCAAATAAAGGATTAAATTGAATCCTAAAACAGAAAAGTCAAATGTCCAGTTTGAAAGTCAAACTGCCAAAACAAGAAACTGTGGGAAACAAGAAAGAGGTGTTGGAATCCGACTTGAGGAGGAGTCTCCTCCCAAGTAGCGCCACCCAAGGCCGACTTGGGAGGGACTCCCTCCCTGGCCGCCTCCCACCTATAAAAGGAGGGCAGGGCCCTCCTAGACACATAAGTTTCACCTCTAGATTTCCGTGTTTAGAGCCGCTTTTGGTTTAGAGCTTCTAATTGCTTTAGCCAGGGTTTAGAGCCTTCTAATTGGTTTAGAGCCTTCTAATTGGTGTGTCTAATTACTAGACCACTAATAGCCTCTCTCATAAGCTCCACCATACTGCACCGGCTTAAGGCGAAGCCTCATGGGATCTCCCTCTACTTCCGGTACCATGCCGTTGTGCTGCCGGAATCGCGAGGAGAGTGCTACAACCTCCGCTGCCTTCTGGAACAAGGGAGAGGAAGGTCTTCGTCGAGTACCGAACGCGTGACCGACTGCGGGAGCTTTCGAACGTGGCGCGGAAGGATCGCTCACGCGATCTTGAGATCGGAAGTGTACGACTACATCACCCACGAGAATCTGCCTCGTTGACCGCTTTGGAATCTTCGAGGGTGAGTTCCTCTATCGACTCGTTGCTACAATCTAGTAGATAGATCTTGGCTTGTTTGTTTGTATGCGATAGAAATTTTTGTTTTCCATGCTACGAACCCCTACAAAGGGTATCGAGCCGTGTCTATATGTAGATCTCACACGAGTAGAACACAATGGTCATTGTGGGCGTTGATGCTTTTATTGTAGATTGCTTTTGTGTACTTTGCATCTTGCGGTATGTTGGGATGAAGGCCCGGCTAACCTTACATGACATCGTTCATGAGACTTGCTCCACGCTTGACATGCAACTTGTATTGCATAAGTGGCTTTGCGGGTGTCTGTTTCTCCTAGCATAGTTAAGATCCAATTTACAACGGGTGATCAACAATGCTAGTATCAATGTTGTGGTTCTTGTTCGTAAGTTAGAACGAAACTTATTGAAAGCCCAAAACCACGTAAAATATGCAAAGAAAGTAGAGGCGTCTAACTTTGTTTTGCAGGGGTGTGCAGTGATGTGATATGGCCATGATTGTGATTATATTTGATGTATGCAATGTTCCTTATTGTAAGTCGAACCCGTGGAGCCATATGGTTGTCTTTAATTTATGTTAAGACCCGCGTGTCTATTCAAAGTAGTTGTAATAGTTGAAGCCGTGGGCGACAACCATGGAGAAGCGCCATTGACCTTGATGCAATGCCGGTGATGATGGAGATCATGTTCGTGCTTGAAGATGGAGATCGGAGGCACTAAGAAGAAAGGCCATATCATATCACATATATATTGAATTGCATGTGATGTTAATCCTTTATGCATCTTGTATTGCTTAGTAGACGACGGTAGCATTATAAGATGATCCCTCATGCACATCAATTTCAAATCATAAAGTGTTCACCCTTAGTTAGCACCGCTAAAGCTTGTTGTTTCGAAGCACCACGTGATGATCGGGTGTGTTAGATTCTGCAAGTGTATACAACGTGAGCAAGCCAGATTTGCTCATGCAGAAACTAAGGTTTGATCTTGACGAGCCTAGCATGTACAGACATGGTCTCGAAACACGGATCACCGAAAGGTAAAGCATGAATCATATAGTAAGATATGATGAACATGACGATTGTTCGCCATTGAAACTATGTCAACTCTCGTGATGATCGGTGTTGATATGGTGGATTTGGTTCGTGTGATCACTAAAACAATGTGAGGGATATTGTTTTGAGTGGGAGTTCACCTAGTTTAATTTTATTATTAATTTGAACTCAATTTGTCATAAACCTAGTCTAAACTATTGCAAATATGTTGTAGATCAATGGCAGCCCCTACCATCAATTTTAATGCTCCTAGAGAAAGAAAAGTTGAAAACAATGGAAGCAACTTCATGGATTGGTTCCGCAATTTGAGGATTGTCCTCACGGTGGTAATTTGACCTATGTCTGGATGCACACTTGGGTGACCCACTGCCACCGCTTCCGATGAAGTAAAGAATGTTTACCTCGCCTAAGAATCAAGACTCCATAGTTCAGTGTGCTATCTTGTATGGTTTAGAATCGAGCTTGAAAAGGTTTGGAGAGTCAGACCCATATGATATTGTCGAGGATCTCAAATTGATTTTTGAGACTCATGCGGCAATTGAAAGCTATGAGGCTTCTGAAAAGTTCTTTAACTGCAAGATGGAAGAGGGCAGCTCCGTTAGTGAGCATGTGCTTAAGATGTCTGGGCACGCAAACAAACTTCAAAACTTGGGTATAGTGATTCCTAATGCTTTGGGGATTTACCGTGTCCTCCAATCACTACCACCAAGTTACAAGAACTTTGTGATGAACTACAACATGCGTAATACATGAACAAGACGTTGCGTAACTCTTTGCCATGTTGAAATCTGCAAGTGGAGATCAAGAAAGAGCACCAAGTGTTGTTGGTCAATAAGACCACCAAATTCAAGAAAGGCAAGTCTAAGCAAAAGGACACTTCAAGAAGGGTGGTAAGAAAGCTACCACGCCGAAGAAGACCAAGGCTGGACCTAAGCCCGACATCGAGTTTTTACCGCAAGGGAGAAGGTCACCGAAGGAATTGCCCAAAGTACTTGGCGGATCAAGAACGGCAACATCAAGAAGAAAGGTATATCCGATATACATGTTATTGATGTGTATCTCACTAGTACCGTAGTAGTGCTCGGTATTTCATCTTGGTTCGGTTGCTCATATTTGTAACTCAAACAGCCGCAGAATAAACGGAAGCTAGCGAAGAACGAGGTGACGATGCGCGTGGGAAACAGATCAAAGGTTGATGTGATCGCTCGGCACGCTACCCCTTCATCTACCATCGGGATTAGTTTTATACTTAAATAATTGTTATTTAGTGCTGCGTTGAGCATGAACATTATATCGGGATCTTGTTTATTGTAGACGGTTACTTGTTTAAGTCAGAGAATAATGGTTGTTCGATTTATATGAGTAATATGTTTTACGCACATGCACCTTTGATAGATGGTCTATTCTTATTGAATCTCGATAGTGGAAATACACATATCAACAACATTGAGGCTAAACGTTTAAAATCGAGCGATAATTCGACCTATGTGGCACTGTCGTCTTGGTCACATCGGAGTGAAACGTATGAAGAAACTCCATTCGATGGACTTCTTGAATCACTTGATTTTGAATCACTTGAAAGATGCGAAGCATGTCCGATGGGAAAATGACTAAGACTCCATTTTCGGTATGATGGAGCGAGCTACGGACTTATTGGAAATCATACATACCGATGTGTGTGGTCCAATGAGTGTAGCATCGTGATGGTTATCGTTATGTTCTTACCTTCATGGATGACTTGAGTAGATATGGGTATATCTATTTCATGAAACATAAGTCCGAAACTTTCGAGAAGTTTAAGGAGTTTCAAAGTGAGGTAGAGAATCAACGTAACAAGAAGATTAAATTTCTACGCTACGATCGTGGAGGTGAATATCTAAGTTACGAGTTTGGCGAGCATTTAAAGAAGTGCGAATACTTTCACAATTGACACCGCGGGAACACCACAGCGTAATGGTGTGTCCGAACGTCAGAATCGAACTCTCTTAGATATGGTTCGTTCTATGATGTCACTTACAGATTACCGCTATCATTTTGGGGTTATGCATTAGAAACAGCCGCATTCACTTTAAATAGGGCACCGTCTAAATCCGCTGAAACGACACCGTATGAATTATGGTTTGGGAAGAAACCTAAATTGTCGCTCCTTAAAGTTTGGGGATGCGAAGCCTATGTAAAGAAGTTACAACCGGACAAGCTTGAACCCAAAGCGGAAAAATGCGTCTTCATAGGATACCCGAAGGAAACTATTGGGTATACCTTCTATCATAGATCCGAAGGCAAAACATTCGTTGTTAAGAATGGATCCTTTCTAGAGAAGGAATTTCTCTCGAAAGAAGTGACTGGAAGGAAAGTAGAACTCGACGAGGTTGTCGAACCTTCTCTCGAATTTAGTAGCGCAAAGACCGAAGAAGTTCTGTGGTGCTCGCACCAATAAGAGAGGAAGCTAATGATGATGATCATGAAACTTGGTTGAAGTTGCTACAGAGCCTGAGGTCAACGAGAACTCGTACCACCCGCATTGGTATGATTCCGTTATGAATGTCATGGTGGTGGACAACACCGATGACCCCGAGACATATGAGGAAGCGATGATGAGCCCAGATTCCAATAAATGGCAAGAAGCCGTGAAATCCGAGATTGGATCCATGTACGAAAACCAAGTATGGACTTTGGTGGACTTACCGGATGGCCGGAAGGCTGTCGAGAACAAATGGATTTTCAAGAAGAAAACATATGCTGATGGTAATGTTACTGTCTATAAAGCTCGACTTGTCGCAAAAGGGTTTCGACAAATTCAAGGAGTTGACTACGATGAGACTTTCTCACCGGTAGCGAAGCTAAAGTCTGTGAGGATTATGTTAGCAATCGCTGCATATTATGATTATGAGATATGGCAGATGGATGTCAAAACAACATTCCTCAATGGAGACATTGATGAAGAGTTGTATATGATGCAACCCAAAGGTTTTGTCGATCCTAAAGATGCTAACAAGGTATGCAAACTTCAACGGTCCATCTATGGATTGAAGCAGCATCCCGGTTGGAATCAACGTTTGATAAGGTAATCAAAAGTTTTGGTTTTATACAAACTTATGGAGAAGCTTGTATTTACAAGAAAGTGAGTGGGAGCTCAGAGCATTCTTAATAATGTATGTGGATGACATATTGTTGATTGGGAATGATGTCGACCTTCTTAATAGTGTCAAGGAATATTTGAATAATAGTTTTTCAATGAAGGATCTTGGCGACAAATACATATTAGGCATAAAGATTTATAGAGATAGATCGAAACGCCAAATATCATTGTCACAGAGTACATATTTGGACAAAGTTCTAAAGAGATTTGGAATGGAAGAAAGCAAGAAAGGGTTCTTGCCCATGTTGCTCAATACGACCTTGAGTAAAACTCAAAGTCCGACATCGGCGTAAGATAGAGAAAGGATGAGTAAGACTCTATGCCTCAGCCATAGGATCTCTAATGTATGCCATGCTATGTACTAGACCCATTGCATATGTTGTTAGTTTAACTAGCAGATATCAAAGTGATCCAGAGTGGATCATTGGACAATGTCAAAAACATCCTTAAGTACTTGAGAAGAACTAAGGATATGGTTCTTTCTTATGGAGGTGATGAACAGCTCGTTGTTAATGGTTACACCGATGTTAGTTGGAACACAGATCCGATGATTCTAAATCACAATCCGGATACGTATTTATTTTGAATGGTGCAGCGATTAGTGGAGGAGTGCAAAGCAAAGCGTTGTGGCGAGATCTTCAACTGAATCGAATACATGGTCGCCGGAGGCTTCACAAGAAGCGATATGGATGAAAGAGTTCATTACAGTGGGTGTGGTTCCAAGTGCTTTGGACCCAATGTCTATCATCTACTGTGATAACATGGGCGCCATAGCCAATGCGCAAGAACCAAGGTCACACAAGAAGCTGAAGCATATCAAGCTGCGTTTTCACGCTATTCGAGAACATATCCAGGATGGGGATATAAAGATTTGCAAAGTACACACAGATTTGAATGTGGCGGATCCGTTGACTAAACCTCTCCCGAGGGCAAAACATGACCAACACCAAACTGCCATGGGTGTTCGGTATATTACCATGTAATCTAGATTAGATGACTCTAGTGCAAGTGGGAGACTGTTGGAGATATGCCCTAGAGGCAATAATAAATATAGTTATTATTATATCTTTGTGTTTATGATAAATGTTTACATTCATGCTATAATAGTATTAACAAGGAAACCATTAATACTTGTGTGATTTGTAAACTTAATTTGAAGTCCCTAGTATAGCCTCTATACTTCACTAGCTTGTTGGTTGATTTATGATTGTGGTTTCCCTATCATGAACATTGAGATGTTATCAACAACAAGATCATATCGTTAGGAGAATGATATGGTGGACATACTCCTATAGATAAGCGTAGCATAAAGATCAAGTCATTTCAATAGTTCAATTGCTATATGCTTTCTGATACATAGTAACCTAATTCCTTCGACCATGAGATCATGCATATCACCTTTACCGGATGGATGCTTTGATGACATCAAACACCACACCGTGAATCGGGTGGCTATAAAGGTGGCATTAAGTGTTCGGAAAGTATTGGTTGAAACACATGGATCAAGAGTGGATTTGTCCATCCACATGACGGATAGATATACTCGGGCCCTCTCGGTGGAATGTCATCCAATTGGCTTGCAAGCATGTGACTTGGTCACAAGGGATCACATATCACGGAACGAAAAGAGTACTTATCAGTAACGAGGTTGAACTAGGTATGCAGAGATACCGACGATCATAACCTCGGATAAGTAACATATCGTGAGACAAAGGGAAATTGGTATCGTATGTAAGTGGTTCATTCGATCGCAAAGTAAACGTAGAAATATGTGGGAGCCATATGAATTTCCAGATTCCTCTATTGGTTATTGTTCGGAGAAGTGTCTCGTTCATGTCCGCATAATTCACGAACCGTAGGGAGACACACTTAAGGATTCGACGTTGTTTGAGTAGTTATGGTATTATGAGAAAGAGACTGAATGTTGTTCGGAGTCTCGGATGGGATCCGGGATATCACGAGGTGATCCGGAATGGTCCGGAGAATAAGATTCATATAAGGAAAGTCCCGTTTCGGAGTTCGGGAATGATTCCGGTGTTTTCATCGGAATGTTCTAGAAGGTTCCGATTGTCCCAAGACCGGGGAGGGCTACATGAATGTGTCATTGTTTAATGGAATGATTGCATCATGTACTAAGTGTTCTTGCTGTCCCAAATAAAGGATTAAATTGAATCCTAAAACAGGAAAGTCAAATGTCCAGTTTGAAAGTCAAACTGCCAAAACAAGAAACTGTGGGAAACAAGAAAGAGGTGTTGAATCGACTTGAGGAGGAGTCTCCTCCCAAGCCGGGCGCCACCCAAGGCCGACTTGGGAGGGACTCCTCCCCGCGCCTCCCACCTATAAAAGGAGGGCAGGGCTCCTCCTAGACACATAAGTTTCACCTCTAGATTTCCGTGTTTAGAGCTTTTGGTTTAGAGCTTCTAATTGCTTTAGCCAGCGGTTTAGAGCCTTCTAATTGGTTTCGAGCCTTCTAATTGGTGTGTCTAATTACTAGCCCACTAACAGCCTCTCTCATAAGCTTCACCATACTCGACCGCTTAAGGCGAAGCTCATGATCTCCCTCTACTTCCGGTACCACGCCACAGTTTGCCGGAATCGCGAGGAGAGTGCTACAACCTCCGTTTCTTTGGAACAAGGAGAGGAAGGTCTTCGCCGAAAATCGAACGTGTGACCGATCATGAGCGCTTCGGAACGTGGCGCCGGAAGGATCGTCTACGCGATCTTGAGATCGGAAGTGTACGACTACATCACCCACGAGAATCTGCTCTCGTTAACCGCTTTGGAAGCTTCGAGGGTGAGTTCCTCTATCGACTCGTTGCTACAATCTAGTAGATAGATCTTGGCTTGTTTGTTTGTATGCGATAGAAAATTTTTGTTTTCCATGCTAGGAACCCCTACACCGACTTGTATTGCATCAGTCGCGCATCCACAAGCTAATGGACAAGTCGAAAGAACTAACGGTCTTATTTTGCAAGGACTCCGATATCGTCTCAAGGCACCGCTTCGTCGGGCCGCGGGGGCTTGGGTGGAAGAATTACCGTCTGCGATATGGAGCTTACGTACAACTCCTAACAGATCAACCGGATATACTCCTTTCTTCTTGGTCTATGGTGCAGAAGCAGTTCTTCCAAGCGATCTAATTCATCAGTCTCTACGAGTTAAAGCATATATCGAAGAAGATGCAGAAGTTTCTCGACAAGATGATCTCAATATAATCGAAGAACTACGCGTCATTGCTGAGCAGAGATCTATAACCTATCAGCAGAAGTTACGCAAGTATCATAGTTAGATAGTGCAAAACCGTTCTTTCAGAAAAGGCGATTTGGTTCTCCGACTTGTGAAAAAAAGAAAGAACAAACTTTCCCCAATTTGTGAAGGACCTTTTATGATTAGCAGAGTTCTTGTCGTGGGAATAGTCACGGCAGATGCTGCAATCGGCAGCGAGTAGTAGAACGAGGGGCAAGGGCGGCCAGCCATCTGCGGTGCGAGATGAGGGCAAAGACACAGGGTTTTACCCAGGTTCGGCCCCCCGGAGGGTAAATACCTACTCCTGCTAGATTGTATTATGGAGGTGTTACAATGGGCGAGCTCGGCGGCTAGGCGGCGAGTCGCTTGGGTGTATGAGGGAACGTATCTCTACTCGCCCTATAGGGAGGTTTATATAGGCTCACCTCCCCTAGGGTTTACATATCTCAACCGATTCAAAAAAGCTGGTAGTCGTTTAACCCAATCCACCGGGCCTATCGACTCGGCCTTCAGCCTTCTTCCGATCGCCGGTTCCTCTGGGCTCCAATCCACTCGCCGTTCTGCAGCCCACTCGCCGGTTCTTGGGCGGTCGGAACGTCTGCGGGTATACCCCAAGAGGCATATCCCCATCGATAGTCCCAGGGCCGTCGGCGATTAGGCGTGGTGGCTGGCGGTCGGAGTATACGGCTTGAGTTGGCATCCGGTCGAATCGTCGGGCTCTGTATAAAGGAGAAAACCGTGATCCAAGTCGCGGCTTTGGCGAGTCGAGTCGTAAACACTTGTCATAGTGATTGGGTCGTGAGCCGAGTGGCGAAGTTGGACCGTCGTGGTCAAACTAGCCGTTGGGGTAATCCAACGGTAACCTTTGGCGTAATCATCGGCGGTACGGCTCCCGATTTGGCGGGTAACACCCACTATATAAGGAATGGCAAAGATTGTAGAGCCAACTTCTCACCACTTCTTCCGACTGCGCACATTTTCCTTCCCTCACATCACGATCCAACCGACCCGAAATCCTCCGACCCCCAACCAACCTCTCGGCCATGGCCCTTTCCACCGAACCGTGGGGTAGATCCAATTGCACGAGGGCGCAGCTGGCCTCTTTCGAGGAGGCCGGGATCCTGTGAGCCGGCTGTTGGCGTATTCCCAATGAGAAACGACCCCAAACCCGCGAGAGGGAATTCATCTGTTTCACAGTCATCTCGGCGGGGCTAGGGTTTCCTCGTCCTTGTTCTTCCGGCGCTTACTGCGCCACGGATCCAGCCTTCGATCTGGGTCCCCACAAGATCGAGCAGCTCGCCATCTTTGTGGCGTTCTGCGAATACTTGGGCTGCCGCCCTACTTCCCCTTGTGGCAAGATCATTCCACGGACGGATCAGCCGCGAGGCTGGCCCAATGCTAGCCGGGCGGCTTGACGCGTTCACTCAAGTCCAAAGCGTCATTCTTGATTCGATGCTGCCCGCCAAGGCAGCGGCTGGAAGAAGTCGTGGTTCTACGTGGCGGCGAGCCCGAGAAGGCAGGTGGCGATCCCGCGGTATTCCGCCAATCGGTCAGCCGCGCGCCATCTCCAAGTCGGCAAGCTCCCAACGACCAGCGGATGGTCGTCGACGAGATGCTCGGACCATCTGCGGTGCGAAAAAGAAGGGCCTCCAGACGATAAATCTGTACAACTGCTGGCTCGGCGGCGGCTCGTCCTTGCTGCCAGCGACCACTACATGTACCGGTACGGGCGGGAGACTCGTGAAGGCTGCCTCGGCAGTGGAAGCCGGAGGACTACCTCCCAGCGAAGAAGATTACCCGGTGTACGGATGCACAGTGGTCGCCCCCTATACCGCGAAGCGTCCGGCTCCAACGGTAATCACTTTGCTTTGCTCGCAGTCGTAGTTTATGCAGTCGCGGTAATTCTGATTCCATTCTGTATTCGTCACAGCTATTCCAAGTGGTGGAAGGGTGGCTCCCACCTTCGAACGTCGAGAGCTCGGGCTCATCCGCCCAGGACGTAGGCGAGTCGCCGCCTGCCCAAGGCGACGAGGACGACGATGACGAGTCCAAGGAGGAGGTCGCCCCACTGGTCCAAAAGACCCGCGGACAACGACAACGCGAGATCGAGGCAAGCAGAAGCCTCGAGCGTCACGATGACGATGACGAGCTCCCAGAGACCACCTCGCGCCGTCAAGCCACTCCGTCTAAGAAGAAGAAGAAGGAAAGAGAGGCAAGGGCCCCCCCGAAGAAGAAGACGAAGCCATCAAAGCCGGCCTCGCCGCCGCACTCGGCGAGCAGCTCTGATGCTCCCAGCCCGGCAGTGAGGACGCCGCCCGATGGCGGCAGCTGGGCCAGCGGCGAAGTGCCGCTGGCTTCAATGCCTCCGCCATTCGCCCCAGTCTCTGGGCTGGGGGAGGCTCCAGCTACAGCGGCTTCGCCTCGCAAGGAGGCTCCTGTCGAAGATATCCCAGAGGCTCCAGCTGTGGCCTCAACGACGAAGAAGCCGTCCGTGTCTTGGGCGTGCGACGTCCTGGAGATGGGGCTCAGTCGCCGACTGGGCCCCGAACTGGAAAAACCATCCGGCCTCCGTACGGGGCTACGTTTTATCCCAGTCGCCAAGTGAGTGCACTCACCCATCCTTGTTTTTCATAGTTACTTCAATTGTTTTTGCTTATTCGATTGATGCACAGGACCGGAGTGAAAAGGATGGGCCATCCGACTGTGGCTAAGGTGCCATCCGCCGTTAGCGAGGAGGATCCTTCCCGCAAGAGGAAGGCGGACGAGGTCGTCGTCTCGGCGGATGGCAGCAAGAAGGCCAAGGGTGACAATACCGTCACTATCTCTGATGACACGGCGATTGCACCGGGCCGTGTGAGCGAGGCGTCTACAAAGGAGGGCGCTTCCTTTCTCGGAACGGCGGAGGCGACCTCTATTGAGCGGGTGCCTCTATCGCTACCTTCCCACGCTTCGTGACCAAGGCGGCCACGAAAGTGGGCTGCCCTCGAGCCACGCTCCGGGACCGCCGACGCTGAAGTCGACCAACGCCGTGGGCACACGCCAGCGCTACTCGCGTCCGTGGGCCGCGATAACCCATGGCATGCTTGGCGCAGCCATCCAGGTACATCTAGTCCCCGAGGATCAGGTTGGTGCTTTGCAGCGGCCTGATTCTTATAATTTCTCATATTTTTATTTTTCGCATCCAGTCCCCGAGTGCGCACGCGCTAAATTTTAGCGGGTGGGCACTTAGGAATTTCTTGATCGGCAGTCCCCGAGTGCGCACTCGTTGAATTTCAGCGGGTAGGCACTTAGGAATTTTGCTTTGACTAACTTTTTCGGTGATGTGCAGGGTCTGCAGCTTGAGTCGGCGGACCGATTGGCCGCGAAGCAGCGCGCGGAGAAAGAGCTGGCCATCGTCCAGGAAGCGAACACAAGGCTTCAGGCTGTTGCTGCGAAGTCAGAGGAAGCTCGCCAAGGGCTTGTCCCCGCTGGTGAATTGGTGGCGTTAACCGCTCGAAAGTGCCGCTGAACAACGGATCCCCAACCTCGAGCGCGAACTGCGGGAAGCAAAAGAAGAAGCAAGCTCGGCTGACGGGCGAGCTAAGGCCGCCATTGCGGCCGCTGAGGAGGATCGCAAGGTGTCGGAAGTCCTTATTGCTGGGCTTCAGGACGACCATACATCGCTTCAATGCTTCATCATGGAACTCGCCCGCCCGCTGCTTGGTGAGTACATCTTCCGTTTTCCAGTGGTTGTGTCTTTTGTGGTGTCCGTCGTACTCATTATTGTCTTCTACTCGCAGGTCGCATCATCGATAGCGAAGGAGAGGCGAGCTCGCTCGACGCGAGACAGTGCGTAAGCATGCTCGTCGATTCGGCGACGCTGTCGGCGACGTGCATCCGCGCCTATCTCCAAGAGATATCGCCCACGGAGGTGATTCCCAGCGACCTCGTTGAGGTATGGAAGTATTTGGAGAAGGCGCCCGCAGTCGTTGAGTTCATGACGCGATCGGCGTTTCGGCGCGGAGCATCGACGGCACTGAGCCTTGGACTCGCCCACTTCCCTGAAGACTTCGACATCGACGATGTGACGAGTGGATATCCATTGTCGACTGGCGCGGTGGAGCTGTCCGAGGTCCTCAAGTTGCAGGACCGTGTCGCCACGTACTCAGAACGTGTCTGGGCAATGGGCGACCTCCTTCCGTACCAGGAGATGGTCGTCGCGCCGAACGACCCCGAGCCGCTGCATCGTGACTTCAAGGTCGAGCAACCTTTTCGCGCGGCGATGGCGGGTGAACTGACGACTTATCCGTCAAACCCGTACACGGCGTTCATCCGCAATCGCCGGGATGTTGGCGAGTCGTCATCAAAGCCTGTAGAGTAGGATAGTTTGCCTTGTGGCGTTAGCAGCAGGTCTGCCACGCGGGCATATTTTGTAACGTGAAACAATGCAATATCCAATTGAATGAGACGTCGTGTCTATTTTGGTATTTGTTGTGTGTTAGTGATTGATTTTTGAACGAGTCCCCGAGCGCGTCCGCCCTTTTTGTGGGGTTTACCTCGTACATGATATATGTGTTGTTGTCATGTGTTTTGTTGTTTTGGTCGACTCGCCCGAGCTCGGAGAGCCAGTCGCTAGGCGACTCCCTTGAGTGCTCTGTACTTTACCGTTTTCCCTTGCGCGAACGGGGTTGGGTGGCCGAGTCCCCGAGCGTGGTACTTGGTTGTTCTAGGCGCGACTCGAGGGTGGTTGAGGACTTAGCACGTTGGTGTGAGCGCGTCACTCCTACCTGGCCCGTGGGGTCAGTCGCGTGGCGAGTCCTGGGCATGCTCTCTTACTTGGCGTTTTCCCTGACCGCTCGCGACGAACTGGTCTTCAGTCCCCGAGCGTGGTACTTAGCTGTTCGAGTCGCTATGCCGAGGATGCAGAGGACCAAGGTCTGTGAAGCGAGGCAGTTGTCTTGGCTCGTAGAACCGTCGAGCTAGGCGACTCAATGGGGCTCGGGTGGGCGTTTGTGGACGATGCAAGACCTGGTGATTCGTGCTCTTACACCGCACTACTTAGCCGTGCGATCGTTGTACCAAAGGTTGACTTCTGCAGTTAGAGTAACTGTTATTACGATGAGTGGCACAAGTCATGGAGAGTAGGCGCAATTTGCGTAACCGCTTCTTTTATTTCATAGCATCGGAGAGTACATGTGTGGGGTTCTAGGAGTAGAACTTCCGTGGAGGTTTACATTCCATGGTCGCTGACGTCGAGTTCGCCGTCCCCGGGACGTCGATGAGGTAGTAGGCGTCGTTGCGTCTGGCGCCCGATAGCGAATGGGCCTTCCCACGGAGGGGAGAGCTTGTGCGTGCCCTTCTTGTCCTGGATGAGGCGTAATACCAGGTCGCCTTCCTGGAAGGTACGAGCTTTCACCCGCCGGCTGTGGTAGCGGCGGAGTCCCTGCTGGTAGATAGCGGTGCGTGACCGCGCGAGGTCACGGGCTTCGTCGAGTTGGTCTATCCCGTCTTGGCGGGCAAGCTCGTTCGCAGCCTCCGTATGGTGGACGACCCGCGAGTCGTGTTTCGAGGTCGGTGGGCATGACGCCTCGGCGTAGACCATGAAGAAAGGGTAAACCCTGTCGATCTGTTGACTGAGGTGCGGATTCCCCATATGACGGAGGGCAACTCTTCGACCCAGCACCCGGCGGTGCGCTCGAGTGGCACTTGGAGTCGCGGCTTCAGGCCGTGAAGGATGCTTTGGTTGGCCCGTTCCGCCTGGCCGTTGGATTCCGGGTAGGCGACTGACGCGAGGTCGAGCCGGATGTGGTGCTCTTCGCAGAATTCGGCCAAGGCTCCCTTGGCGAAGTTGGTGCCGTTGTCCGTGATGATGCTGTTTGGGAACCCGTAGCGATATATGAGCTCGCGTAGGAATTTAGTGGCAGTCTTCCCATCGCATTTCCGGACTGGCTTGGCCTCCACCCACTTCATGAATTTGTCGACGGCGACTAGCAGGTGGGTGTAGCCGGAGGAGGCCTTCTTGAAGGGGCCTACCATGTCCATGCCCCACATAGCGAATGGCCAGGTGATGGGGATTGTTTTGAGCGCCGATGCGTGCGTCGATTGGCGTGCCGGCACCGGCGCACCGGGCGATATCGACAGCATCGTGTGCGGTGGGCGAGAAGCCATGTCGCATAGCCTTGGCGACCGAGGAAGCGGCGGCGGCGTGGTATGATCACGGAGTGAATGTCGTGGAGGATCTTGCGTCCTTCACTGGTTGGACGCAGCGTTGGAACACCGGTGACGCTGCGCTTCGCCGTCGATGACGGTGTAGGACTTGCATCGACGAGCGATCATCCGGCGTCATCTGCGTCTGGCCAGGTGCCGGCTTCCAGGTAGGCGATGTAGGGCTTGGTCCAGTCGTCTGGCTCGTTGACGAGTGCGGCCAAGGCTGCCTCTGGTTGGAGTGGGACCCCGATGTCGATCTCCCTTGGGGGAGAGACTGATGGCTTGGTGATAGTGTCGAGGAAAACGCCGGCGGGTGGGGCGAGTCGGGCCGACCCGATGCGAGAGAGTGCGTCGGCCTCCTCGTTCTTCCGTCTGTCGATCCACTCGACGGAGTAGCCGGTGAAGTGTCCGCCCAGCTTGTCCACTGCCTGGCGGTACGCCGCCATGGTAGGGGATACGGCGTCGCAGGTGCCAACGACTTGCCCCGCGACGAGGTCGGAATCTCCGTAGCAGCGGAGGCGATTGACGTTCATCTCCTTGGCGGCTCTCATGCCGTGGAGTAGGGCCTCGTATTCAGCCATGTTGTTGGTACAGGGCGTAAAGTCAAGGCAGAGGATGTAGCGGAGCTTGTCGCCCTTTGGTGAAGTCAGCACTATCCCTGCGCCTGCACCGTCCGCGTTCTTGGAGCCGTCGAAGTGAAGGTTCCAGTAATGGAGGTACGACAGCTTCTGCGGTTCTTGGGCCTCTTCGATCGGCGATGAAGTCCGCCCACTGCGACTTGATCGCTGTGGCTCGTATTTGATGTTGTGGACGCCGATCTCGACGGCCCACTTGGCGACCGCCTCGCCTCGCGATTCGCGGATGATGTCTTGCTGGTGCCGAGGAGACGACCGTGATCGGGTGCTCTGGAAGTAGTCGGCGGCGCTGAGCTCAAGACCACGATACTAGCTTTTGGTACTGGGTACCGCTGAGCGACTTCGGTGAGGAACTCGCTGATGTAGTACACCGCCATCGACTGGGCGCTCTTTCCTTCCTCGTCGCCGACGACCATCACGGGCGCCGACGACGCTCGAGCAGCGACATAAACCAGCATGGGTTCTTTGTCGGCGGGGGCAGCGAGTAGTGGTGCGGCGAGTAGCACCTTTTTGAGGTCGCGGAGCGCGTCGTCCGCCTCCTTATCCCACTGGAAGGTGGGGTTCTTGCGCATCAGGCGGTATAGGGGCATCGCCTTTTCGCCCAGGCGGGGGATGAAGCGACTGAGAGCCGCTACTCGCCCGGCCAGCTTCTGGACGTCGCGCAGGCACTCGGGTTTGCCGAGTCGGGCGATCGTTTCGATCTTCGTGGGATTCGCCTCGATCCCTCGTTTGGAGACGACATACCCCAGTAATTGTCCGGCAGGTACGCCGAAGGTGCATTTGCCTGGGTTGAGCTTTATCTTATATCTTCGCAGGTTGGCGAATGTTTCCGCCAGGTCGGCGAGTAGGTCGCCTTGGCGAGCGGATTTCACGACCACGTCGTCGATGTAGACGTGGATGTTGCGGCCAATTTGGCTCGCGAGGCATTCTTGCATGCACCGCTGGTAGGTTGCCCCGGCGTTCTTGAGGCCGAAGGTCATGGCGGTGTAGCAGAAGGCTCCGAATGGTGTGATGAACGCCGTCTTCTCCTCGTCTTCAACAGCCATCTTGATCTGGCTGTACCCAGAGTAGGCGTCGAGGAAACATAGCGACTCCGAGCCCGCGGTTGAATCGATTATCTGGTCGATCCGCGGGAGGACGAACTGCTCTTTTGGCAGGTATTGACCAGTTTGTGTAGTCGATACACATTCTCCAGGTCCCATTCTTCTTCTCGACCAGGACTGGGTTTGCCAGCCACTTGGAGTATTTGATTGGCCGGATGAAGCCGGCAGCGAGTAGGCGCTGCACCTCCTCGGCGATTGCTCGACGACGTTCTTCATTGAAGGGCGCGATCGCTGACAGTCGCACTTTGTCGGCGTTTAGCTTGTGCTCAGCTCCCTAGGGACACCGGGCATGTCGAGGGTTTCCATGCGAAGATGTCCTGTTCTCACGGAGGAACTCGATGAGCGCCTTCCTATGCCGGGCTCATGCCCGTCCGATCATCACCGTCCGGCTGGAGTCGCTGGGACCAGCTCGACGGTGCGGTGTCGTCGTGGCCTCAAAGGTTGAGGTGTTTGCGCCCTCAGTTGGGCTTCTTTAGTATGGTGGGGTCGTTGTTGACCCCTCGCGTTTTGGCGAGCTCGTCGGCGTGGTTGGTCTCGCGCGATGGCGGCGTCGGCTCGGCTCCTTTGGCCTCGCACTCGGCGGCCATGTCGGGTCGCCGTGGATGGTGATGACGCCGCACGCGGCGGGAGCTTCATCGCGTTACGCGAGCGTGGTGCTGCCATGAATTTGGCGACGCTGGCGCCCAGACGCAGTGGTAGGGGCTGTCGAAGGGCACCAGTTCGAAGACGATCCGCTCGGTGTGGAAGTTTGCCGGTGTGCCGAAGGTGACTGGCAGCGTGACCTTGCCGATCGGGTACGCCTTCCGACCGAGGACAATTCCGTGGAACGTGGTGTGGGTCGTCTCGATCATTGACTGCGGGAGCCGCAGCCGCCTGAAGGTGTCGAGGTACAGGATGTTGATGGAGCTGCCACCGTCCATCAATGTCTTGGGGAGCCAGTAGTCGCCGACCTTGGGCTTGACCACCAGGGCGACTCGTCCTGGGTACTCGATGCGTGGCGAGTGGTCTTGACGGCTCCAGGTGATGGGCTGTTCTGACCAGTTTAGAAACTGGGGAACGTCCACCCCTGCCACCGCGTTAACGGCGACAGCGCGAGCGATGACCTTCTTCTTGCGCTTCGTGTTGAAGCCTGTGAAGGTGTGGAGCGAGCCGGCCACTTTGCCGAATTTTCCGCCGTTTGGCGGGTCGTTGTCGGGGTCCTCCGCGCCGTGCCTTCTCGATTTCCACGAGCGTGTGGCGATCGGCGGTGGTGTGCGTTAGGGGCTTCTTCCTGCTATGAAATGCACATGGTTGGTTAAGGAGGGCGAGGTCGAACCTTGGCTTGTTCTTGTAGTTGTCGCCGCCGCGGAAGCTCTTGGGCTCGCTGCGCGTGCGGCGTTAGCGGCGAAGTCGCCACATCCTGCGGCGCTTGCGGTGAGGCGAAGTCTTCTTAACGTCGTCGGATCTGTGTCCGCCGTCGTTGCCGCTCGTGCGGCGTTGACCTCCTGACTCGTTGTCAGTTTCCTGGTTTGGATCTTCCTCGGCGTACCGTTTGGCGATCTCGAGGAGGTCGGGGATGTTGTCGACTGTGCGGGAGTGTCACTTGAGCTTGGCGACCAGGGGCTCGTAGCGGCACGAGGTCTTGAAGCAATGGATCGCGGTGTCCGGGTGGATGCCGACCGCGTTGTACCAAAGCTCTTGCCACCGTTGGACCCAGTTGCGGGTCGACTCGCGGGGTCCCTGTACGCATCGCTCCAAGTCCTCGATAGTGGTGGCGCGGGTGTAGGAGCACTCGAAGTGCCTGACGAAGGCGTCGCGCATCTCCTCCCAGGAGTCGATACTGTCCTGGGGAAGGGTGTTGATACACTGTCTGCACGTCCCTTCCATCATTAGGGGGAGGTAACGGGCGGCTAGCAGGTCGGTGTGGCCTGCAATCCCCATCGCCATGAGGTATGTGTCGAGCCAGACGGCGGAGTCGTACGAGGAGTCGTATTTTTCTCTTTCCTTCGGCACCTTGAAGTTTGGCGGGTACTTCTCGCCTCGGATCATTGGTCCGAAGCACTTGGGTCCGAGTCGACTGAGCGACCCCATGGGCTCGCCATCGCGGCGATTGGTTAGGGTATGTCGCAGGTCGTCGGGCTGGCGTGCGCGCCAACTTTGGTTGTTGATGATGTGGGTGCGGGCGTCGATGGGTTGCCCGTTGGCGGCGACAAGATTGGTTGCCGGCCTAGGGTCGTTGGTGGAGAGTGCCGCGTTCGCGGGTCGGTGTTAGAGCTGCAGCGGCTCTGGTGGCGGGCAATTGAGGGTGTTTGCCGCCGCGGGGCGGCCGCTGGAGGCCGCTCTGCTTCCCAAGGAACGCGAGTATACTCGTCATTGCGAGTCGGCGCCCACTCTTTGCTGCTCGACGGCCTTCGCGAGCAGGGCCTTGACGTATTCGATCTATAGGGCGCCGTTGCCGGTCGCCGTGATGCTGTCGACTGCTGCTCGGCCTGCCACGAGGTTGTCCATCGGGTGGAGAACAGTGGGAGGCCGTTTGCATCTCGCTCCCGTGAGGGGACTACTATCCGCGGCTGGTCCCTGGGAGGGGTGCGGTTGGGTGGAGGTGGGGCACCCATTGTCGTTGATCCTGGCGGGGGCCGGGCGCTTCCTCCTGGTGGCGCGTTCTCGCAGATCGCGCGCTCGGCCACGTGGGCCGGGTCGTTTTCGTCGTCGAAGTTCAAGGCACGCCCCTGAACGGTGGGGTTCAGGCGCGACCTGATCCGCTGCTGGTGGTAGCGCGATAGCTCCTGCGCCGTCACCTGCTCGAGGCGAAATTTTTCGCGCTCGGCTTGCTCCTTGCGCACCGCCTCCGCCCATTTCGGTGAGTTCCTCGACCTCCGTGGCCGTGGCGTTTGGAGGGATTGGGGTGGATAATGGATCCTCCGGCGGATCGGTGCCGGTCGCCATGTAGGTCGCGGCGTGGTGGCCGGTTCCGTCGCGGAGGTCGGCGGAGTTCTCCGACCCGGAGTCGAATTCGAAGATCCCGAGGATGGAGGGGTCCTCGAAGTCTTCAGCATTGGAGACCTGGGCGATGGAGCCCGCGGATGAAGCCGCGGTGATGGATCCGGCGAGTGACGCCGGAGTCGCCGAGTCGGCGTCATCGGTGAGGGCTGCGTCTTCTGTGGCCGCTGAGTTCTCGGCCATGTTGCTGTGGGCCGAGTTGTACTCGGAGGCGAGGCGATGGATCGTGCGGATCTGGCTCTCGGAGAGCCGATCGCGTGGCGGCGACTCGCGGATGCGAGACGAATCTTCCGAGACGATGACGTCGGTGAGACCGACGAAGAGGCTGATCGTGCCGATCGGCAGGGATCACTACCGCGTGACGGGTCGCGCCGCGGGACGTAGCTGCTCGGCAAGATTTGGAGCATCTCGCCGATCGCTATCATGCGGCGGCGACCGTCTCGTTGATGGGCAGATTGGATCTCGCCCAGAACACCGGACCGGCCAGGCCCACGGTGGGCGCCATCGCCGTGGGAATAGTCACGGCGAATCTTTGTCGGCGTGAGTAGTAGAACAAGGGGCAAGGCGGCCATCTGCGGTGCGAGATGAGGGCAAAGACACAGATTTTACCAGTTCGCCCCCGAGGGTAAAGACCTACTCCCGCTAGATTGTATTATGGAGGTGTTACAATGGGCGAGCTCGTGGTAGTCGCTTGGGTGTATGAGGAACGTATCTCTACTCGCCCTATAGGGAGGTTTATATAGGCTCACCTCCCTAGGGTTTACATATCTCAACCGATTGATTAAAGCTTGAGTCGTTTAACCCAATCCGACTGGGCTATCGACTCGCTGGGCCTTGACTTCGATCGCTCGGTTCCTCGCTGGTCTTCAATCCACTCGCCGTTCTGCAGGCCCACTCGCCGGTTCTTGGGCCAGTCGGAAACGTCCTGCTGGGTATACCCCAGTAGGCATATCCCCATCAGTTCTGCATAATGGGTCGTATTATTTAACTGATATGAGACCAGTCAAGAAAAGACCAGATACTCAGAAGAGAAAGAGAGATGGCGGTAGCACAGACCCGGATGAAATAGACCGTCCATGGAATATTGCAGAGCTACGTCCCTTCTATTCTTAGTTATATTTCCTTGTAATTATATATGTACGTGTTTAAAGTGAAATAAAGTATTGGTTTCCTCATATGTTATTTTTGAGAAGTTCTTTGCCATCTTATTTCCAAAAGAGCATGTCATTTTCAAAAATACCAGAAGGGTTGAAAGTACTTTATGCTCATGTTCGTTCTGGTTATGATTTTTGAATATCTAAAAACTATTACCTTAGGTTAAAAAAATCAATTTATTGTCTATACTTTGGTTTTTTATCTGATTGCTTAGACGCGAGTATTTCCGGAGTAATGAATTGTTGGTACTGGAAGCCAGCTTTGTTTTCGGATTTAAACTGGTTTAGCAATTGCGCTCCGTTGCTCTACAAAGTTTCCGTGCTAAAGTTTGGCCGGCTCATGAAAGGGATGAGGCAGAGAGCCATATAAAACGACAAGTATAGGCATAAACCAAGAGTGCTTCAGAAAACTTTTCAAGCACACGCATAAAATATATAAACATAAAAGTGCTATGATAGTAAGAGCATCAGTTTTTATAGACCAGCACAAATTAAAATATTGTTCCCATCATTACATTGCCGAAAGTTCAGAATAATACATAAAAACTGTTTATGCTGCAGATTCAGGTGGTGGTGATGAAGATGGTGGAGCGCTGGAGTCGACAATATTGTCGCCCTGGACCTCAGACTCGGAAGATGCTTCAGCAAGGCTATCTTCTGACTCTTGAGGTGAGGGAGGCACGACGATGGATTCGAAGAATGGCATCGTATAGTTGGTCATATCCGCCACACGGCAAGCATATCCTGCACAGGAATCTTGGATTGCCTTGATATCCTGCGGATTACCCTCATTATCCTCCTCGGCAATACCCTTGGTGACATGCCAGATTTCCATCTCGCTGTTGTGGCTCGTCACCATGGTAAGAGCAATCTGGGCAGCAATCCGAGCATAGGAGATCTTCCAGTCCTTGATAAGTTTCGGAATCTCCTTGGCCTTGTCCCTCATATCTTGCTCTGACATCTTGTGCAAGTTGGAAAGTTTGACCGACTCGCCAGCCTCTTCAAGAGTTTGGCGGAAGTCGAAAAACACATCTCCGACGAGCTTGATGCGCTTGAGTCAAGGTTCAGAGGTAGGAGATCCAGAAAGATTCAGGAGGGCTAGGAAAGAACGAAAAGTCAAAATTTGACTCAAAAAAAGTCGAAAAAACCAATCGAGCAAAGTAAGTCGGAATCTTACCTAGCACAGAGTAATCCCACTGGGCACGCTCCTCGCGGAGGCTATTCATCTCATTCTCTATGGCCTGGGCGAGATCCCTTTGGCTATCAAAGTCCTTATGAAGATCATCCAATTGTTTGTCTCGGAGGGCCAGCAGCTTTTTGAGCCTCACGGTCTCATGAATGCTTGACTCCAGGATAACAACTACGGATTTCTACGATTCAATAGCCAGCTTCTCAAGCTTGTCCTGGAGCTCAACATTTTCCAGTTCCAAGACCTTGTAGTTCTCAGATTGCTACACCATCTTGCTAGACTCGCACAACAGTTCTGCAAAGGAAAAATATTAGTCAGACAGAACAAGTTTGACTATGACAATAGCTAACTGACAAAGAGGAAGTCGGAAAAGTTTACCTTCTGCTTCATCTTTCTCAACTTTTAACTTTGAATTCTCAAGGCGCAAGGATTTGATCTCCTTGAGTTTATTACAAATGTTCTTGGGCAATTCCTGGTTGGAAGATGCAATTTTCTGTAAGTTTAGGGAAGGAATACCGTCAGACGGCTACTAAGACTCGGGCTGCAAATTTAACTAAGTAAAAATACAACACGAGCCTTGGGGGCTACACTAGAAGCATCAACTCGGATCCAACGATGTTTATCCGACTTTATGCTTGGGGGCTAGAGGATATGATAATAAAATAAATGCAAATAAGAATCATAAACTTACAATGTGTTCCAAGTGCAACTTCTCAAATCCGAGTTTAGTGTTGTGAAATACTTTCTCAGCAAGGGAGAGGGAGGGAACATCCGTCGTTGGGAGTTCGCCGGACTCTATCTAGCATCCCAGACCAAAATTTGGTACATGAGGCTAACCAGCTTGACGTCCTCCTGCTCCTGGCTTGCTGCCTCTGCGGTTAAGGTTTGCTTCTCAAGGCTGGACTGATCCATCTTGAGGATCTCTTCCTTCTTTTTCCTCTTTAGGCCAGAGACGGCTGAGTCGACCACTTTATCCAAATTTCATGTAGACATTACCATGGGATCATTACCCTTGACGGTTTCACCCTTGTTAGTTGCTTGATCACCAATGGTGACCAAGGCTTTCGAGACATTAGCAGCATCAGGAGAGGCAGAAGCCTCTGGTGCTGATGGAGTACTGGATGGAGTTTGTGGCGGCATGGCAGGGCAGATGACAAGCTTCTGCTATCGCAGTTGCTTGCCCGACTTGTTGTCCGTCTTGGTCTTACTCTTCAAAACTGCTTTAGCTCTAAAGCATGAAAATCCGAATATCAGGTGTGCTCTAGAGAGAAAGAAAGGTACAAGGTACTAAAAACAAAAGACAGGATGCTTACTTTTTAACTACTGGCAGCACTTGGCTACCAGCAGTGATAACAACTTCCTTTGCCTTACGCTTCTTGGAGGCAGAGGCGGTAACTTGTTGCACCTCATCATCCTCCGTTGCCTCTGGATCGTCTGAGAGATAGCCCTTTAGTGGGGCTAGCTCAGACTCGGGGAGATTATCGAGCTGACAAAGTCAACGATGAAAATAGAGTTGGAGAAAGAAAGAACAGAAAAGAACGACAAAACGCGAAAGTAGAGTCGAAATATTTACCGGAGTCAGAGGACTGTTGGACGTGAACATCTTCATGGAAACATCCGGAACTTTTCGTTCCACTCTTTCCTTGTAGTCCTTCGCCGGAATCCGGTGTGGGCTCACCCGCAGGCTTTCCTTCTTGTCGCTGGTGAAGGTATGCATGAGGCGATCTCCGTGATGCTGTAGAGGCTGGATCCGGCGATCTAGCTAGCAGTGGATCAAGTCGGATCCATGGAGGCCCTTGTGCATCATCAGAAACTCAATCCGCCTCTTGGCGAGGATCAAGATATCCGACAATTCCGGCGCTTCTGCATCCCATGACTTCTGGTGGGGGGCGACACTGTCGGCGGATGCCGGAAGACCTTCCGCCTTTCTAGGAGCCGAATATCCTTGTGATAAAAGAAGGTTCTGGCCCAACATTTGACGGATTCACTAGCGTTAATCCTAGGATAAACACGGTTTCTCCTAAGGACTAAGCTAAGGGTGTCGGTGGTATAAGGCACACTGACACTAATGGAGTTCTTCCGGGTACCATAGTAGTACCAGAAAAGGGTGAGACTTGGCCTAATACCAAGAAACCCCTCGCACAAAGCTGCGTGAGTGCTAAGCTCGAGCAGAGAGTTGGGAGGGAGGTGATGAATTTGCACACCGTAATGATTGAGGACCTTTACGAAGAAGTCCGATAGTGGCAGGTTGAGGCCGCGGTCGATGTGCATGCCAAACAGCACCCGCTCACCGTCACGAGGGGCGGGAACAGCATGCCCTGAGGCGCTTCTCCATGCGCCGGCGATGATGAATCCTTCGTCCTCCATGACCTGGAGTTCGGCGTCATCCATGACGCTGGGGACCCAGAGGCCCCGCATCTTCTTCTCATCCGCCGCCGATAAACCCGCCGCCACTCCTGAGCCCGAGGCAGATGCCATCGTTCTTGGAGAAGAAGGACTGGTGGGGGAGAGAGATTTTTCCTTGAGGCGTGTAGATGGGAATGGCTGCGGAGCGCTCGAGGAGTACGAGGAGACAATGAATGAATCGATGGAGAGATAAATCTGAGAGAAGGGTTTTTCCCTCTCTTTTATTTACCTCTGCGCCAAGATTCGTGCGTTGATACGTGTGATTTACGCCACACGTATAGGAGAGAGGTGGATAACTTCCTCGCGACTCCTCCGCCCCCTCGATTCTCGCGTGAGCATTGAAACGGTGATGTGTTCCGTAAGGAGCGGACCCACCAATGGTCGTGTCGATGGGACTCCTGTCAGTGACAGGACCTGGTCTGAAAAGCTGTCAGCCCGCACACCGTTGTAAAATATGGCTCATGTTTCAAACTGAGCAAGGAAAAGACTGAAGTCAGAACAAAACATATCTGACTCAACTGACTCGGAATCCTACACTACTAAATGAAGTTTTTGGGAACCATTCAAGATTCACAAGACGAAGAAACCATCAAGATAGACGATTTATCTGACTTTGGATCTTGGAGACTTCCGGGGGCTACTGTTGGGGATATACTTTCCCGGTATACCCACAAGACTCACTGACCAGGGTGGCCCACCGATGGGTTAGATCTTTGCTTCATGGGCGGCCCAGTTAGAGAAGGAGGAGGAGCCAGTTCCGGGTATGACAAGGCCCAGAAGAGTTACCGACTTAGGCATGTAGTATTACTTGTAGTCCAAGCTGTATCTAGTTACCGACTCTATAACGTAGCCGGATAGGTTTCTCCTGTAACCCTAGGCCCTGGTATCTATATAAACCAGCCCTATGGGAGCCTTTAGGGCACAACCAATCTTACTGCCACAATCACAACTCACACAGGCGAACCTCTCTTGTAATCCGCTGTAACATCCGGCTTACGCCGATATATTACTGGATTGCTAGCAGAAGTAGGATCCGATCACCGCAGTCGGATATGAACCTGGGTAAACTTGTGCTCACTGCTCCTGGAACATCCGATGCCTCACACCCCATATTTCCAACACCACTAGGACCCCTTATGGCATACTTGTCGACAATCCGACAACACGGACATGATCTCCATCATCACCAGCATTGCGTCAAGGTCCGTGGCGCCACTTCATGGTTGTCCATCACTAATAGCAACTACTAAAACTACTTGGAATAAAGCTATTACATGATGAATAGACACACAGGTCCTTAACAAATATAAAGACAACCATCAGGCTCCTGTCGGTTGCCATATTAAAATAAAGATCATCTCATACATCAAATACAATCACAATCTCATCATGGCCATATCAAATCACATGCCCCTGCAAAAATAAGTTAGACGCCTCTAATTTTTTTTGCATGTTTTACATGGCTTGGGGCTTTCAAATAAGAACCGTTCTTACCTACGAACAAGAACCACAACGCTGATACAAGTGTTGTCAAGTGCAGATTGTAAGTTGGATCTTAACTATGGTGGGAGAGACAGACACCCACAAATCCACTTGTGTAATGCAAGTGCACGTTGAGCATGTAGTAAGTGTCATATACGACAACATGTACGGTTAGACCGGGTCTCTTCGTCTCACCATCCCGCAAGATGCAAAGTACATGAAAAGAAAGCGACAACAAGAGCATCAATGGCCACAAAATCATCATGTTCTACTCGTGCAACATATCTACGCACAAATTTGGCTCTGATACCACTGTAGGGTTCATTGCATGGAAAACAAAAAAAATCTACCGCAAGAACACATAAATCCAAGATCCAATCTATGGAAAAGCCAAGATCTAATCTACGAGATAGGTGCAACGATATAGGAGAGAACTAACCCCCATAGATCCAAAGCGTTAACGAGACCAAATCTCGTGGTTGATTGATGTGGCTCGGATCACTGTAGAGCTTCTTTGGGAAACCCTAAGAGGAAGGTATGATGAGTACAACAATAAGTCTTCCCTCAGTATGAAACCAAGGTTATCGAACCAGTAGGAGGAAGGAAACGACTCAAAGGTGTTGCTAGCAACTTGGAATCCTAAACAACACAAACTCAAGAATTTGCCCCCAACAAACAGTGAGGTTGTCAATCTCACTGGTTTGCTGAAAATAAAGGATTAACTGTATGGTGTGGAAGGTAATGGTAGCCTGCAGAAAGTAAACAGGAACAATGGAAGATGTATCAATGGTAAAGATTGGACCAGGGTCCATAGTTCACTAGACGTGTTCTCCTTAAGATAAATAACAAAACATGTTGGGTAAAAAAATTACAGCGGGGCAATTGACAGGACCGAGCAAGGCAAAACAACGCAATACTAGACATTCATGATCCTATGAGATTCGATTGGGCATTAGAATAATATACATAGACCGCCATCCAAATGCATCTATGACTAGTAATCCACCTTCAAGTTATCATCTGAACCCCCTCCAGTATTAAGTTGCAAGCAACGGATAAATGCTTTAAGCAATGTGTGTAAAGTAAACAATACAATTGTTCCATGAACAAAATATTGTTGTTTTCTCCCTAGTAGCAACATCACATCTACAACCTTAGAGATTTCTGTCACTTACCCAGATTCAATAGAGGCATGAACCCACCATCGAGCATAAATACCCCCTCTTAGAGTCACTAGCATCTACTTGGCCAAGATAGCTACTAGAAACAAATAGCATGTAAGATCTCAAACAACACAGACATGATAGAATCAATAAGATAGAACCATTAATCAATCTGACATAGTAATCTCAATATCCGAGGGTTTCATGGAGATCTGATCGGATCTTTAGGGTTTAGGTATTGGGGGCTTCTTATAGGCGAAGGGGGGGACCGAGGAGGTGCCCGAGGCGGCCGCACCCCCCCGGCGCGGGCCAGGCCTGGCCACATGGCCAGGGGTGTGGGCCCCTCGTGGCCCTCCTCCGTCTCATCTTCTGGCTCCGCGTTCTCCTTGATGAAATATTGACTTTGGATTTTGTACCGTGTAATTCTGAGAATATTCATTTTTTGGCTTTTCTGGAACCAAAAACAACAGAAAACAGGCAACTGGCACTGTGGCATCTTGTTAATAGGTTAGTCCCAGAAAACATATAAAAATACCTCAAAGTGTAGACAAAGCAAAGCAAAGTGGATACTAAACAAGCATGAAACATCAAAAATTATAGATATGTTTACGACATATCAAGCATCCCCAAGCTTAACTCCTGCTCGTCCTCGAGTGGGTAAGTGATAAAACGAATAATTTTTAAGGTGACATGCACCATCACAATCAAGATCAAACCATTTGCAAGCATTGAAAGATGGGATCAAAGTACTCTAAACATGAGCATGAAAGATGAAGTTCTAACAATAAGACATAGCAAATATGCTACAACATGAAAGGATACAAACAAAGATTCATGAATAACAATGCATTGAAAGACATTTATTTGTTTCACATATAGAAAACATAGCATAGTGGCATTCAGCTTGTCCCTCATGGAGTAGCAAAACATAAATGCATATGACACCTTAAAAGTTCATAAGGGTGACTAGATACAAATAGTTCAAGAACAAGCAATATCAAATATATGAATCAATCAATAAGTTTTGGGACAATGCACATAGAACTAAGAATGGCAACTATGCTCTCTTAATTGCTGCCTAAGGATAGAAGGTGGAGACTTAATACAATAGTGGAAGAAAGGCCCTTCATAAAGGGAAGCATGGATTTCAAGTTTCATAAAGAGCTTCCAAAAATTATGGTACTTGTTAGCTTTCAGCTCTCATTGGCCCTATCATAAGCATCTTGAAGTGATTAAGGTTAAAGTGAACAAAATATGGAGTATATGCTTGACAAAGTACAAGTTGGCAATCTCATGTCCCTTGAGTACGAGGGCCGCTCCTCATGCTACTCAACTTTAGTTACCGGTAAGTTCTTGTCATAGTAATTACAATGTGTATCATAGAGAACTGCCAACGGGGTACCCCTTTCCCCATGATACAGGAGCCATCCCATATCAAAATGACAAGGCAAGCAGGCAATGAGCATCTCAGCAATCTTCTTATTTACCATGGGAAAATGGTGCTTTTTTCTCTCTTTCCTCTTTTCTCATCTGTGTTTTTTTATTTTTCTCAATATCTTTTTCTATCTATCTTTTTTTATAAGAAGAATGCTGCATAGATTGCTCACTATGGTGATGTTGCAAGTTTCCACCATGATTAGTCATGTCTTAGCCTAGCGGCCCAGGCGTTTCTCTAACACATATACATAAATCCATGGACTTACAAGCTCCCCTTTTATTTCACACCGACATCCATAAACAAAAGAGCATGTTATCAACTGGGTAGATATTTACAAGTGTTGAAAGCGTTCCCCGTGACAGCACGGTTCTGCTAATCCCAACTTATAAGTGCAAGCATATACAACATAGATGATACGATGGTTCAAGTTTATTAGGGGCAAGAAATGCCATCAAGTTTGTGAGAGCTTTAATCACTATTTTTCACATAACAAAGTGACTTTTTAATTGGAAGGTAGATAAAACTAGAATATACTTGGAATGGTGTAACACACCATGCATATGAATTTATAGTGGACACTTTGGAATAACTTATTTTTTGGGAGTTGGATGCATGAGTAGAGCTTACTCAATGCAATTGGAGGCTAGCAAAAGACTGGGAGCGACCAACTAAGAGAGTAATAATGGCCATAATAAAGTAGAGCGACAAAACATTACTAATCAAAGCATAAATTGGTACCACAAGTCAAAAACTAAATGATCATAGAGGCTAAGGTGATTGGTTCATAGTCATAACATGGTGTGAGCATGTGCCAAGTCAACCCAAACAAAACATGAAAGGAGAATACCATAATACTATGATTTTGTATGATAAAACAACGCATGATTCTTTCAAGGCACATTAAGCAATCCTAATTGTTTGGAACAAGTCATGCTACAGCAATAATCACTAAGCATAAGGTCAAAAAAACATCTATCATGACATGATAAAGTCTAATCCACAGTCAAAGCACGCACCTTCTTGTACTACTAAAGCAAGAACTTCCCACTCCTTTCCAACACCAATCAACTTATTTGAAACAACATAGCAAAAATGGGGGTCCAACTACTTTATTCAAGCAAACTAAGCAAATGAAAACCAAAAACGAAAAATAAGACGCTCCAAGAACAATACAACAGTGCATGAAACAATAAAAATGAAGTGTCTAGAAAGACCTGAGATTTTTATTGATGAAGAAGGGGATGCCTTGGGCACCCCCAAGCTTTGACGCTTGTACCTCTTGAATATTTCTTGGGGTGACATGAGGTGTCATCCCCAAGCTTGAGCTTTTGTCCATTCTTCATCTCATTACATCATTCTTTCCTAACACCTAAAATTTTTCCTTCATACAAAACTTCACACAATCTTCATTAGCAACATTAGTGCATTCAAAAGATAATAGACCTTTGGGTTTAGTTTCAAAAACAGAAAAAATTCCATTAAAGACACACGATATTGTAGCAATTCCTTCAAAAAGCTCAATTTCCCAAAGAGAGCCCAAAAAGGAATCAATAAAGAGGCAAATGCAAATAATGGCAGAAATATGTCAAAACAGACCAGGGGTGAAAACCGATTTTTTTGAAGACCTTCTGTTGCTCAAATAAAAAAGTGTTGAACTAACGAAAGTTAGCTAACAACCTGGGGGATTTATTCAGTGGATCACAAAAATCTGTTTCGGGACATCACTTTCCTAAATCTTACTTCCCTCTCATTAGAGGTTATTCTTGGCACAAAAATCAAACAAAAAGGATAAGGATAGGTTATTACAGAAGTAATAACTTCCAAGACTCAAGAAAACTATTGGGTTATCTCCCAAGAAGTACTTTTTTAACGCCTTTAAGTTAGGCATGAGAAGCACGAATCAAGTATTTTCAAATGGAGAATCATTAACATCAAATTTTGCTTTCAAAGGAGGAGCAAAGGGTAACTTCTCTCTCCTCATAGGGAAGTGTTCAATACCTTTCTTGAATGGAAATTGATATTTAATAGTTTCTTCTTTCATATCAATGATGGCACCAACAGTTCTAAGAAAAAGGTCTTCCCAAAGTAATAGGACAAGAAGCATTGTATTCAACATCCAAAACATAGAAATCAACAGGGACATAGGCATTGTTAACCACAATAAGAACATCATTAACACTCCCCATGAGTTTCTTTTTAGCATTATCATCAAGTGGGAAATTCAAATAGCAATCTTCCAAAGGTGGCAAATCAAGCATTTCATAAATCTTTCTAGGCATAATAGAGACACTAGAACCAAGGTCACATGAAGCTTTGAGATCAAAGTCATTCACTTGCATATTGATGATAGGTTCCCAACTATCTTCTACTTTCCTAGGAATAGAAGCTTTGTGTTTCAATTTTTCTTCCTTAATTTTAATGAGAGCATCTGTAATGTGTTTGGTGAAAGCCATATTCATATCACTAGCATTAGGACTTCTAGCAAGCTTTTGTAGGAACATAATCACTTCAGAGATATTGCAACCATCAAGATCAAAATCAAACTTAGCATCACAATTGTAGACTTATTGGGTTTAGGCATTGTTGTAGGAGTAATAGGTTGTAACACCCTCAGAATCGGCCCTATGCAAGTTTTAGCGAAACCCGCCAAACCCGCATAGAAACGATTCAAAGGTGCCCACCAGGCACTTTCGTGCGGGTGGAAAACGAAGTAATATCATTACACAATAGTCCACGATGGATCCCATGACAGAGATATACAAATGACTCAAAGAGTCAAGAATATGATTCTGAGACAAAGATCCGGATCACCTTGAAAACAATACAGTCGTCGAAATGACAAGATGCAAATTGAGCTAAGAGCCACGAAGAATAACCAATGGCGTCCATAACCCTACCGGCCAAGCGGAAGGGTAACCCCGCCAACGACGCCGATCTCAAAACCTGCTTAAACAAAAGGTGCCGACAAAGGGCAAAGGAAAAGAGAGCGGTCAAGATCGAGGCCGATACGCCGAGACTAGAATTGGCGGTCCTCGCCTACATAGGTATGGTGGATGGCGGCAGCGCATGCACTAAACAACCTATAGAGACTCGAGATAGCTGGCCATCGAGAGGGATAAGAAAGACCTATTCGAACCATCCTCGATACTACCACCAAACATACCCATCCCGGTATTTCCTCGAGACCAAACGAGGAAGTCAACCGAGGAACTCACACAGTTGGCAGTTTTATTCATTCCGTTATAGTGGCGGCAATTACTAGTCAAATATAGATAGCATGAGTCATCCTGATATAATAAGCAGTGGCCAGTTTTAGTTAACCATTCCGTTGTAGTTGCGACACTTACTAGTCAAATACAATTAGCATGAGATATCCCAAACCCAGCAGTTGTTGGTACTTTTATTTAGCCATTTCGTGGTAGTGAAGCTGATTACTAGTCATATCGGATACAAGTCAATTTATAACATTAAACTTTAGTTATAGTTGTCTATGATCGAGAACTGTGCTCCAAGTCGTCCATAACCGCGGACACGGCTTTTCGAAAAGATTTAACCCTGCAGGGGTGCACCAAAGTATCCACACGCATTTGACCCTTTTGCCGATCGTTAACATACACCCATCGGTATGTCGGGGCCTAAGTCATGACGTTTCCCAGACCCAAAGCAAGTACATGGGGGCCACCCCACTAAGCTACCCGCAACGAAGTCGGTCTCAGACGGACTCGGGGTTTGTGTAGACGGTATCAGAACGATCGGGAACCCGAAAGTGTGGGGCTTGTTGATACAAAACGTGTCATGGTCCTAAATAAGACAAGATTGCAGCACAATTTTAAATTAAGCAAGAAGCATGGCATAAGTACATGATAGTAATAAAGCCCCAAACTAATTGTGGCCCCGACAAGATTTTGAAATCAGGTACTAATCGATGGGGTGCCCATACACCCCACCTGTGGTTAGCGCGCTCGATCTCGGAACAGGTGTCAAGAACTCGGGGTCCTACGAGACACAAGTGGACGGTTAAAAACCAAATATTGTCTATTACCCACCGGTGCCTCTGCATTTACCTACTTTCAATTTTAGTTATTAAACGATAATTAAAGCCATGATCATCTCCAACATTAAACATGCGGCAATACTCCAACAACTGTGGTACTTGACGACACGCAACAACACTTAAGCAAGCGACTACGACACGCAAGTCCAACTATCTACCAAACAACAGGTAATAGGATGTGTCCAAGGCAATATAAGGCTGCAAGGGATACCACGGGTACGAAAACTAAAGCATCGCAACGCAGATAGCAATAGATCAACAGGAGGGAATAAATACTATAAAAGTAAGATAGGTAGAAAGGGGGAGAATGCTCGCCTGAAAACATTGCCGAAGGTTCATCCGAAGATCGGGTCGACACTCGCATCAACTCATCGGCCTAATCCGCGAAGAAGCAAAACACTAGAAGAAACACCGGATGCACTATTTAATACTACGACAGAAGATCAGACATGATGCATGTATGATGTATGACATGGCAAAGATGCGATGCAATTAGGCAATATTAAGCGGAACCGGGGTCCCGACAATTAATTATTAAGTTCATGTTGTTTAGATACCCCGCAATTTTAAATGTTGTCTTAACATGGCAAAACATAGTATCGGTTCGCTAGGCAAATTTAAATTAAGTCCGGAATAAGACAAAGATATCCCGCATATAGACTCCATATTTAATTATGAGATGAATTGGCATAATGCCCCCAAACCACAGACAAGTATGCATGCATGAACAATTTAATATGCAACAAGTTTGTATTTCATTTATAAAAATAGGGGCGCAGAAAGGGTCACACATAGAGGGTCTCGACGATCTTGGGGTCTCGAGGGAGCGAGTTTGGGCTCTCCGGGATCGGTCTTCGGATCTCAACAGGAACATTATTCAAATTCCGAGAAGGAGATCTTGAGGCTCCTGACATCTTCGGGTCGGGGGTCTCGGCATCGATAGATCTTGGTGTCAATGGTTCTAAGCGACGGAGCGCTTAGCATACGTCTTCGCTCGCCGGACTAGAAGTAGTCGAGGCATCATCCGAGCATCACCAACACGGGTTGTGGAAGTAACCAAGTGACACCATCATCTCTTCACCATTGCTCCTTCAGCTTCACTACTCGTTCTCTGCCACAGCAACAAAACCCCAAAACTGAATTTTCACTTCTGCCAACACAACAATACCACATCTCTGCACACAGATATATGAGCAGGGACCTGCGGAACTTTGAGGGCACCCGGAACTGTGCTGGGCGACGCACTCGATCTGGAGGGCGACGAGAGCAGAAGGCGCGGCTCGGGAAGGGCTTGCCGCAGCGGAACGCGCGACGCTTGGCAGAGGACGTGCGAGCCGGAACTCCGGTTGGCGTGCGCAGCGGCGATGGCGGACTCGGGCGAGCGCTCGCGGCGCTGCAGAGGCAGAGAGGTCACGCGGCCGAGGAGACAGAGGGCGCGACAGAGCGGAAGCCGGGGCGGCAGGACCATCGCCGGGGAGCCCCTGGTTCGTACGGGCGGCCGAAGGCGGATGAGGGCGGTGCCGAGCTGGGGCTCGAGCTTGTCAGCAAGGCGACGGTGGAGCTCCAAGGCGACAAGGGGCGAGGTGCAGAGGCGGGGCCGAGGCTCCGACGGAGGAGCTCGAGCGGTTGGAGATGTCGCAGGCCAGCAAACAGCGGCGAGGGGAGTGGCTCGATGGCGAGACCTGATGACAGAGGGCAGCAGCGGCGCTCTGGCGGCGGGGCCTCTTCCACGCGATCGAGGTGGCTCCGGCGAGGCGGAGAGAAAGCCGGCGGCGAGATGCAGAGTGAGGAGGCGGCGGCGGGAGGAGGTGCGGCTCGCGGGAGAGAGCGGTGGCGACGAGCTCTGTGACCAGAGGCGAGGCAAGACGAGCGGGCGTGGAGAGGAGCGTCGGGGTGGGGATCCGATGTGGGGAGGGAGATGAGTGGTGGGGTGGTTTCGGCCGCTGTGTGGTGTGCGTGCTATGTGTGTTGCGTGTGTGGGGCTGCTGGGTCGTGTCGGGTTGTGAGGAGAGTGGGGTGGCGGCGGGATGGCGGCTGAGTGGAGGGAGAGAGGGTCTGAGGTAGGTGGGGATTAGGGAGAGGTGAGGTGTCGACATGGGATTGGAGGGGGTGAGGTGGAGGGGGCTGGGTAGATTAGGTTGGGGTAGGAAAAGGGTTTAGGTAGGCTGGTTTTTGTACTGGGGGTGGCCGACTGGGTCGAATCGGCCCGGTACGGCTGCCCCCTAAAAATAATTAAACATTTTATTTATTTAAAACGGGGCTTTTGCAAACCGTGGGTAGACAAAACGAAATATTCCGGAGACCCGGGTTTTGTAGTTTGAATAAAAGATGAGGTGTTTAGAAAACAAAATATGTTTTTCGAAAATAGTTTCAGACAAACAAAATGCAAGATGACATGACGATGCTCAAATGCAATGTGGCATGATGACATGAGCATGCGGTCATGATGATGCAATGCACAAAAACAACACGATTTTCTAGTAGTGGTTTTTGCGGGATGCCACATAGGTGTACTCAAAAAATCATTGTTGTTTGTGCTAGTGAAGTCACACAGCTTGGTGTTCTCAGCAGAATTCATTTTTGCAAAGGAGGAGCAAGCCAACAACAGCAGCAACTAGAGTAGGAACTATTTTTTGTGTTTTTGAAAAGAAAAGGCAAACCAAATGAAACTAATTTTTTGTGATTTTTGAAAAAAAGAAGGAAATAAAACAAGGCAAAATAAACTAAGCAAAACAAAAACAAAGTAAAGAGAAAGGTTGTGAAGGACTCTCCTTGTGAAGCCGTCCTTATCCTCCTCGGCAACGGCGCTAGAAAACGTCTTGATGCGGCTCAGATCACTATAGAGTTTCGTTGGGAAACCCCAAGAGGAAGGTATGATGAGTACAACAATAATTCTTCCCTCGGTAAGAAACCAAGGTTATCGAACCAGTAGGAGGAAGGAAACGACTCAAAGGTGTTGCTGGCAACTTGGAATCCTACACAACACAAACTCAAGACTTTGCCCAACGAACAATGAGGTTGTCAATCTCACCGGTTTGCTAAAAACTAAAGATTAACCATATGGTGTGGAAGGTAATGGTAGCTTGCAGAAAGTAAACAGGAACAATGGAAGATGTACCAATGGTAAAGATTGGACCGGGGTCAACAGTTCACTAGAGGTGTTCTCCTTAAGATAAACAACAAAACATGTTGGGTAAACAAATTACATCAGGGCAATTGATAGGACAGATCAAGGCAAAACAATGCAATACTATAAATTCATGATCCTATGAGATTCGATTGGGCATTACAACAATATACATAGACCGCCATCCAACTGCATCTATGACTATTAACACCTTCAGGTTATCATCCGAACCCCCTCTAGTATTAAGTTGCAAGCAACGGATAACTGCTCTAAGCAATGTGTGTAAAGTAAATAATACAATTGTTCCATGAACAAAAGATCATTGTTTTCTCCCTAGTAGCAACAACACATCTACAACCTTAGATATTTCTATCACTTCCCTAGATTCAATAGAGGCATGAACCCACTATCGAGTATAAATACTCTCTCTTGGAGTCACTAGCATCTACTTGGCCAAGATAGCTACTAGAAATGGAGAGCATGCAAGATCTCAAACAACACAGACATGATAGAATCAATATGATAGAACCATTAATCAATCTGACATAGTAATCTCAATATCCATCGGATCCCCGCAAACACAACATGCATGATTACAAATAGATGATCTTGATCATGAACAGAGCTCAAAAGATCTAAAACATGGTATCACAAAGGAGGAGAAACAACCATCTAACTATTTTATGGACCTATAGTCCAAGTTGTAACTACTCACACATCATACCGGAGGCTGGCATGGTGATGAAGAAGGCCTCCGGGATGATCTCTCCCCTCCGACAGGGTGCCGGGAAGATCTTGAAATCCCCCTGATCTAGGGACGATGGTGGCGGCTACGAACTGTTTCATGGAGATCTGATCGGGTCTTTAGGGTTTAGGTATCGGGGGCTTCTTATAGGCGAAGGGGGAGTCCGATGAGGTGCCCAAGGCGGCCGCACCCCCCGGCGCGGACCAGGCCTGGCCACGCGGTCAAGGGGTGTGGGCCCCTCGTGGCCCTCCTCCGTCTCATCTTCTGGCTCTGTGTTCTCCTCGGTGAAATATTGACTTTGGCTTTTGTACCGTCCAATTCCGAGAATATTCATTTTCTGGCTTTTCTGGAACCAAAAACAACAGAAAACAGCCAACTGGCACTATGGCATCTTGTTAATAGATTAGTCCCAGAAAACGTATAAAAACACCTCAAATTGTAGACAAAGCAAAACAAAGTGGATACTAAACATGCATGGAACATAAAAAATTATAGATACGTTTACGACGTATCATTTATGTAGTTGATCACTTGTCAATCTCAAGATCGCGAAGTCGATCCTTCTAGCGCCGCGTTCCGGCAGCGCTTCTGCACTCGGTCACATGTACGGAGTCGATGAAGACCTTCCTCTCCCTGTTCCAGCGGGCATCGGATGTAGTAGATCCCCTCTATGTCCCAGTAGCACGACGGCGTGGTGGTGGTGGTGAAGGACAGAATCCTGCAGGGCTTCGCCTAAGCTGGAGCAGTAGGAAGGAGGAGGGTGGGAGGTGGCGGCTAGGGTTGGGAGAGAGGACAAGGTGGCACCCTGCCATCCCCTATTTATATAGAGGGGGTGCGGCCAAGGCTTCCCCTTGGTCCTCCCCTCCTAGGGCCGACGCACATAGGGAGAGGGGGAAACTTGACCCCCAAGTTTCCCCTTTCCAATTTAGGGTTTTGCCCTAAACCCTTTGGGCTAGACGGTTGGGACTCTAGGGCATGGTGCAACTGGCCCATGGGACCCCACAACATCCCTCCGACCCATGTGGCCCCTCCCGGGGTGGTGGGCCCACTGGTGGCCCCTTCTAGAACATTCTAGAAGCTCTGGTCAAAATACCGATAAATTTTCCGAACCCCGGAAAATGACTTTCACTATATGAATCTTATTCTCCGGACCATTCCGAATCTCCTCATGATTTCCTGGATCCAATCCAAGACTCTGAACAAAATTCGGTCTCCAACTCATATTCCATATCTACTTAAAACAACATCGAACCTTAAGTGTGTCACCCTACGGCTCATGAACTATGCAGACATGATCGAGACACCTCTCCGATCAATAACCAATAGCGGGACCTATAGATCCATAATGGCTCCCACATATTCAACGATGACTTCATGATCGAATGAACCATTAACATCCGAAATCGATTCCCTTTGTCACGCAATACTTTACTTATCCGAGGTTCGATCATCGCTATCTCCATACCTAGTTCAACCTCATTACCGATAATTACTCTTTACTCGTTTCGTGATATGACATCCCTTGTGACCTAGTCACATGCTTGCAAGCCAATTGGATGACATTCCACCGAGAGGGCCCAGAGTATATATATCTGTCATTTGGATGGACAAATCCCACTCTTGATCCATGCGTTTCAACACATACTTTCATAATACCCAATGCCACCTTTATAACCACTCATTTACGGAAGTGGCATTTGATGTCATCAAAGCACTCATTCGATGATGGTGATTAACATGATCTCATAGTCAAAGGATTAGATTGTATTTGAAAGCTTGTAGCAAAATGAACTTAATGACTTGATCTTATGCTATGTTTACTATGGGCGTGTGTCCATCACATCATTCTTCTAATGATATGACCTTGTTATTAATAACATCCAATATCCATGATCATCTATTAATCAACAAGCTAGTTTAACAAGAGGCTTACTAGGGACTCTTTTATGTTTGCAAAATAAACAAGTATTAATGTTTCCTATTAATACAATTATAGCATGGGATATAAACATTTATCATAAACACAAAGATATAATAATAACCACTTTATTATTGCCTCTTGGATATATCTCCAACAAATACATGGTGCCACGTATTTATTGGGGCAAGGTAGTGCCTAGGTTAGACAACTATAGGGGGAGGAAACCATGTACCTTTCCAATTCCACCTTTATCCGAATTGGGGAGGAGGTATGACTTCCCCTCTTGATTTCCAACTTTCGGCTAGCAGCACGCACCAACATTAAACGACATTGTGCATTGACCCACAAACATGATAGGTCAGGCATGCGCTCCCGTGCCTCAACACCCGTGGCCTCGCCCGCACGACCGATGTGTCGTCTTGCATGCCACTGCAGCGCCACCTCGCATGGCCACCCACAATGCCGCCATGCCCGCTTCTTGGTGCGTTGCCCACACGACACCATATTTTCCGCACTACGTGTCCTCTTCTCCCTCCGCCTTCGATGGCCGGACGTCGCCGCTGCGAGCAGGCGACAACTAAAGCATGGGAGTGGGGTCTTTTTTTGCAAGGGTTAGGAAGGCCTTCAAACAAACCGCTCATGCAAAGCGGCTAGGTAGGCAAAGTCGACAAGTGACAAGGTTAATCATAGAGATGTAAGTGAGATCCTATGAAAATCCCACTTCTAATTTATTTAGATTTCTAATACTCTCTTCTATAGATCTGAGAAAGTATATTTTGTAAAAATATTAAAATAAAATACGAGTAGAACTAAGAGCATCTCCACTCGTTGGGCGATCCCAGACCGAAATCCGGACCAAACTTTGGCCGGACGAAGCAAGTTTTCGGCCTAGGTACGCCCAGTTTCCCACTTGTGTACCCAGCCCGAGTTCCCGGGAGGCCCGTTTCCGCTAAAATTCGGCTCAAGTTCGTCCAGATTTTGGCATAGTTCGGCATACAATGAATACAGAACATTTTACGGCCAAAGTTCGGCGTAAATATAAACATAGTTCAGTCTAGTTCGGCTGGTTCATGTTCGGCATCTACAATGTGTTGCCCATGCGTATCCATAGGTGCTCAACAAGATCATCCTATAACTGTTGATGCACCGCCGGATCTTGGATCTCCTGATGCATGGCGATGAATGCAACCCAGGTTGGAGGCACCTGATGATCAGGCTCGGCAAGAGGACCCTGTCTATAGTATGGCTCGTCCTCCTTGAACAAACTCACTGGATCCTTGCTCTCATCCCCGATGATCATGTTGTGCAATACCACACAACAATTCATCACTTCCCGCATCTGATCTTTCGACCAGTTCATAGCAGGGAATCAGACGACTGCAAACCTCTGCTGGAGCACACCGAATGCCCTCTCCACGTCCTTCCTACAAGCTTCATGTTTCTTGGCAAAGTGAGAATGCTTGGGGAGCATTGAGTTTGAGATAGTCTTCACAAATGTTGGAACATCTTGGATAGACATCTGCTAGATAGTATCCCTTGTTGTAGTGGTGTCCCCTGATCTCAAATTCTACAGGGGGAGCATGACCCTCAACAAGCTTGGAAAAGACAGTTGATGAGTTGAGGACGTTGATGTCGTTGTTCGATCCTGCCATGCCAAAGAAGGAGTGCCAGATCCAAAGATCATGTGTAGCAACTGCCTCAAGTATCACAGTGCAACCTTCTTTATAGCCTTTGTACATTCCCTGCCATGCAAATGGACAGTTCTTCCACTCCCAATGCATGCAATCTATGATTCTAAGCATACCAGGAAATCCTCTACTTTCATTGACTGCGAGGATCAGAGCAGTGTCTTCAGCAGTGGGTGATCTCAAATCTTGTTTCCGAACATCGCAATCAACGCCTGAACACTGTACAAGCAATCAATGGTGGTGGACTCAGCGATGCGGAGATAGTCATCGACACTGTCAGCCGACGCTCCGTATGCAAGCAACCTCATCGCCACGTTGCACTTCTAAAGTGAGGAAAACCCAACCAAGCCGATGCAGTCCTTCTTGCAAATAAAATAGGGGTCGAACTCCCGGATGGCATGCATGATCTTGAGGAAGAGCTTCCGGCTCATCCTGAAACGGCGGCGAAACACGTTCTCTCCATGGAGTGTCTGGTCGGCGAAGTAGTTGGCGTACAACAAGCAGTAGCCCTCCATCCTTTGCTTCGCCTTGCACTTCCGGCGACCTAACGCCGAACCACCACGCTTCGGCTTCGCCATCTGCAGGTACAGCTGGGCGAGCGAGGCGAGGATCTCCAAGTGCTCTTCACCTTCGGCGACCTCGGCGCTCTCCTCCTCCAACAGTACGACGAGCATCTCCTCGTCGTCGGAGTCCATGGAGAGCATCTCATCATCGTCGGAGTCCATGGCCGAACCGGCCAAATGCCGAACACTTGGCGGGCGTGGTGGTGGGAGCACGCAGCGAAGCAGAGCTACGACGGAGACCGGTTGGCGAAAGCGGCGGCGGAATGGGCGGCGAAGTGGGCGACAACTACGGCGAGCGTATCCAGAGGCGTGAGCATGTCTCGGCGTGGAGGAGCTCCGCCGGCGAAGCCATGGCGACAGAGGCGCTGGGAGCTCTTCGACGCAGTCTGGGCGAGTGTAGTGAGTGGGAATGGGACTGTCTCGCCGACAAACTGCGTCCGGAGTCCCCAGGGCGTATCCGGGAACCTGGGTTCAGCCTGGAAAGCTCGGACCAAATTTCACCGAAATCCGGACAAAAACAGGTCCCTAAATACACGACTAGACCGATTTTCGACGTCCGGACCTAAATTAGACGTCCAAATCGGTATACTATGACTTTGATGGAGCCCACCTTGGTTTTCTTCCACGGGCAACTCTCGCCTCTCCGGGAGCCTGCAGGCAGCCCGGCTACAGCCTACAGGACGTGAACCAAACACACTCGCGACCCCACCAACGCAACAACCCGCGGTTTCCACGCTTCCCCACGGCCGCTGCCCGCCGCCCTTCTGGAAGCGCCCCGACTGACTGATTCCCGCCTCGCCACCACCGCCGGAGTTTTTCGCCGGCGGGGATGGCGGTGGAGCTGAGCATGGCCCTGGCGGCGTCGCCCGGGGCCGGGCTGCTGCTGGCCCCGCCCCCTCCCGCCCCGCCCGGCAAGGAGCAGCAGGTGGCAGGGGTGGGGATCCTGCTGCAGATCTCCATGCTCGTGCTCTCCTTCGTGCTCGGCCACGTTCTCCGCCGCCACCGCTTCTACTACCTCCCCGAGGCCAGCGCTTCGCTCCTCATCGGTATGTTCTTCCATAGCGCACACCTCCGGAGCCGACGTGAGACTCCCTGCCCGACCCTCGCGTCTGAACCCTAACCCTGGTGGCCGGTAGCTCGTACCTTTGACCATTTCGTAGATTATGGGAACTTATTTTTTAGTGCTGATAATATAATAGTACTTGCCCCACCCCATTTCTTCATTACTTGGCCTTGAGCTGCCACAACCGCACAAGGAGCAGAAGAACGGGATAATTAGTATTTCTGCCAACTTTTAGCCAGGCTAGTGGCATGGTCTAGTGTCTTGCTACCATACTGAGTACTAGGTCGATATCCATTTATATGATTTCATGTCACTGGGAATGCAAAAAAGTTTGTAGCTCAAATTTATTCAAGGCTCTCCCCTGACTTGTATATGACTGTAAATTCGTTGGAATTTTGAGATATCTCATGCGAAAATAGCAGTTAGTTTGAATTTTCTGTTTTTAGAGCAAACCCGTTAGAGATAATTGTTCAAAATGTGCCCTCAATTTGATGCAGTCCATTCACACGAGCAAGGTCCAGCTTTGCAAAGCATGTACTCCATCCGTCCCAAAATAGATGTGTTAGATTTTTTAAAAGTTGGATGAATCTATATACTAAATAGTGTCTAGATTCATCCAAATTTTGACAAATTTAAGACATCTGACGGAGGGAGTACAAAAATGAAAATAAAAAGACTGAAAGTTCTTATCCCCCTCGCTTGTTTGTGTCAAAACTAAAAATAGGAGCCTTGGAACTATTGGCGATAGCTCTTAGCATTTGATTAAGGAGAACCACTGCAAGTGGTGGTACGCTTGCATAAATGTGTGCTTCTGCGAAGTCTCTCCATCAGATGAGAAAATAGATGTTTAATCTAGAAAATAAATTGAGTTCTCTGATTGCTCTATTGTATAGCATAATGTTACGTTTATCATATGGTTCGCTGTACATCAATTTCACAATTCATGTTCTCATTTCACTCGTCATATGTGTGCGTTCTTTAACATATGGAACTTCAATGACTGCATTACAGGACTAGTTGTTGGTGGGCTTGCTAATATTTCAAACACAGAGACCAATACTAGGTTCGTGTTGATTGTGTAATTTGGTTCTCAATTAGACTTCTGTATCATTTGTGTTGTGTTCACTGTACTCTAGATCTTACACACAACGTTAGCATGTTCGATTAAATGATGCCGTGTTCCCTCTGATTTGCAGGACATGGTTCAACTTCCACGAAGAATTCTTCTTCTTGTTCCTGTTACCGCCTATAATATTATATCCTTTTTTTCACTTTTTTTCTTTTAACATCGTTATTAGTACCTTGGTGAGAATAAACATAGGCTTACTACCTCCTCCCTCCAACCCCCCAATACTTATCTAAGCCTCCTAACTGGGATAATTCTCTTTTCCAATTTGAAACTTGTATTCCTTGACTTCAGTGAACCCAATCAGGATTCAGCTTATCTCCAGTAAGTACTGTATGTTGACAAATACTTTTTCTTTATCTAGCTACTTCTCCTAAGAGCATCTTTTTACAGAAACCATTCTTTGCGAACTTTGGGGCTATTGTAACTTTTGCCATTCTTGGGACATTCATTGCTTCCGTTGTAACAGGGATGCTTGTGTAAGCATCATGAACTTTTTTTTCCTAGTTTTTTTTAATCTTTCATCTTCTAAACATATATCTGCTACAACTGCAGCTATCTTGGTGGGCTTACATTTCTAATGTATAAACTTCCACTGGTTGAATGTCTTATGTTTGGCGCTCTTATATCTGCGACTGATCCTGTCACAGTATTATCAATATTCCAGGTGCCTAGTTTTTCTTTTCTCCATCTCATTCTTGAGCCTCTATTGTTCGCTATATCTGTTCTGAGTCAGTTTTATTCTATAGCGATTTAATTGCTATGGTGGGCCTTTGTGCCTTTGTTCCTAAGGACTTAGGAATGCTGTAGCGATTTAACTGATGTTGAATGCAAATATTAGTCAGAAACATATCAGTAAGCAAGACACTGCAGTTGTCTCTATCGTTAAAAGAAATATCAAGGATCTTATTTCCTCATGCCTGAAAAGTGAAGCATCATTGCTTTACTAATGTAGGTAGTGCTTAATAGGCATGCTCCATGGGCTAGTTTGAAGGTTTTAATTTCTTCACATGGTCTTGCCTGCAAGATGAAGCAGCATAGCATACATATCAATGTCAGTGGTGCTTTTTAATTACGGTGGGCTTAGCTATATTGCCACTACCTGTAAGCCATATCATATGCACTGTGTAACATGTAAAATGTTTCGTGGCTTTGACATGAATGGTTGTATATAAAATTGCAAATTTACAATTCAGGGGCAACCTGAGTTGCAGTGCCCAATGAACGTGAACAGCCCACAAGATTGCAAACCTTAGCTGGAAAATTAAAAATTGTCCATGAAGGACATTATTTAGCATAGTAAATTGGTGCTACGGTGTTAGGCATATTTTTTTCTGGTTAAATGTGCTGGTAAGGCCCCTGGCCTTTCATTAAGAAAAGGTTCAGATGTTAAATTGATGGCCAGTTTAACTTTAACGGCACATTTATTGAAGGAGGTAACTCAAGTGTGTCACCCTGAGTATGCCTAGTCCTCGAGCTAATTACATGAAACTTGTGATATCATTTCTGTGCAGGAACTGGGAAGTGATGTTAACTTGTATGCTCTGGTGTTTGGCGAATCTGTTCTAAACGATGCGGTGTGTTTTTACTTGTTTCCAGTGCATGCAAGAATAGTCAGTACTTCCTTGTGGTTATGACTAACTTATATGTCTTCCTATTTGGAGAGTGCAGATGGCAATTTCTCTTTACAGGTTTGCTTCTGTCAATGAGCCTGATGCTTCTTCCAAGATTTGCTTCTGTCAATGAGCCTGATGCTTCTTCCAAGACACACATTTCTTGCTTATCAGCTTATGTCGATTATTTTCTTCAGGACAATGTCATCAGTCAGAAGTAATGCAGCAGGCGGTGAGAACATTTTCATGATGATTCTCCAGTTCCTTGAGATCTTTGTTGGTTCGATGTCATCAGGTTTGCACCACTGCTGAAGATACACTTTTCAATGTGCATGTCATTACATGTATCCAAAATGAATGAAACTGTGCCATGACCATACGTACTCAGTTACACATTTTGGCACTTAGTAAATTCATCATTTTGGTAATTACCCATCGGAACTCTAGCACTAACATTTTCAATGTACAAAATTCATTATTCATTCATTTCCTTGTGTGTGTGGTGGTGGTGGTGGGGGCAGTCACATGTCCCTTTAGGGACTACTCAGTTACTCAACTAGCTGCATACAACAGAAGCATTATTTCGAGCCTCGACTATTAAACAAAGTCCACTCCTAATAATCAAGACTATCCGTATCTTCTTACCCTTGCTAACTATAGACTCATTCTTTATTGCATAGTCACTACTCACTAGGCTCACTGAGAAAATAGCCTGCCCTGATCTGATAGATCAAGCAAAAAGGCATCTGTTATACAATGCCACCTTTCGCCAGCTCCAGAACTTCCCTGTCCTCCAAGCTAGTCCTATCATGCTGCTTCTTGCTGCTTGTTCCCCACTATGCCATCTACCTTGCATCTCCCTACTCGCAGCCATACCTGCTAGTGATGAAGGACGACACCAATGGCGATATAGCAGTTATAGAGATTGTACTTTAATGGCATTGCACCAGGATGATAAAGCGGGAAAGGAAGCAACATCTCGGGCAGTGAGAGTAGCAGCACGGTCGAATGGCATGGGTCGACGCAGGTCGCAAATCAGGCAGCGAACTGAGCGAATCGAAGCAAATTTGAACCCCGATGTAGATTGACGTTTGTAAGTTCATAAATTACATTCCCCATTTGTGAATGAGATCTACACCCCTCATAAGACTCGATTAATAGAAAGCGATGAATTGCGAACCCAAATCAAGAACCGAGCGAACTGCAAGTCTGGTAACATGCTGAATATGCTTCCCAAGCACATGAAGTAATGCTGGGGCTATACTGCTATGCCCCACTGGTGCTGATCTACTGCTGCTCTTGTGTCGCTTTAACGACAGATCTGATCCAGAAGAGACTACAATCATATCTTTGATGAAATTGGGAGAGCATAGATTAATTCCTTGTTGATATACAATTCATGCCGTTTGTAGGGATGACTCAGTGACTCGACTCATACATTGGAACAAGTACTTCAAGTTTTGAGTAGCAAACAAACTCTATTCCTACTTTCGGGAGTTAATTCTTGTATTGATATTCCTTCTACCTATGTACCCATCTTGTATTTCTCCTGGACGTCTTGTGGACGTGGACTTAACATGCAGTCTTCCCTCATACAAATGAGTGACACTGCATATAGTTCTACTGCTTGGATTGCTGCTCCTCTTTGTTGTTCCTTCTTGTGCAGTGCAGTCCTTGTTAAAAATACATTTGACCCCAAAGGAGATGGCAATATCTTAATTTAGGGACAACTTACTGGTTGACAATATATTCCTATATGATTTGTTCTCACTGATTCAGTAGCTTTTCACCAATTGGCTTATGTAACCATTCCATTTCTGTAATTTGCAGGTGTTGGAGTTGGATTTATCTCTTCACTTATATCCTTTCCCCATGTCTTGCATGCAAAACTCTGTTTGCAACTCTGCGTCATATGAAGGCTATAATTCATATGTTGATATGCTCTAATAAATTTCACAGTTATCTCTAGATAACTGTTACTAGAGAAATGCTGTTCCTACATAGCTACATCATGATCCTATACCCCTTTTTCTCTAATGTAATATGCATTAGTTGGTATTCTTATCGGTAGTGAGTGGTAGTAAGGCTGGTGTAAATTTGAAGCATTTAGGCATTATCCCCATTCCCCATCACTTGATTTACTGTTTTGTCATTGTGAAGCCTTGACCACCTGGTACCTATTTAAATATGCGGGATTGGATATTGACAAGTAAGTCATATCATGTTACCTATTCTCAGTCCCCACTTAAAAAATTATATCTATGTTGCCAGTTCTAAAGTTGCGGTATCTCTACTATTTCAGTCTTCAGAACTTGGAGAGCTGCCTTTTTGTTCTCTTTCCATACTTCTCGTAAGTCACTTGGGACTTCAGTCTTTCCATTTTGCGGTATCTTTTCATTGAAATGTGTGACTTTTGTTTGTAGGTATATGTTAGCAGAAGGACTTGGTTTGTCAGGAATTGTTTCTATACTATTCACAGGAATGGTAGGAACAATATGGAATTGATTATGTGATATCTAGTCATGCTTCTACTATGGCTTTGTCTCCTGGCATCATATTTGCTTTATTTTCTCAGGTTATGAAGCACTATACGTACTCTAATCTGTCAGATAATTCGCAGCGCTTTGTTTCCTCCTTTTTTCACTTGCTGTCATCTTTGGCTGAAACATTTGTGTAAGCCTCAGGAGCACTCATAATCGAGTAATTGGAATATAATAGTGCTATTTTATCCTGATCGTCTGTTCCTACTTTTCAGCTTCATTTATATGGGCTTTGATATTGCCATGGAAGAACATAGCTGGTCACATGTTGGGTTCATCTTCTTCTCAATTGTATCCTTTCTTTTCCACTTATAAATTTCACCAGTTGGTACCATTCAATTGTTTGCTTTTAGTTTGGTTCCTTGACTTAACAACAGATATTCATAATTGTTGCAAGGTACTCCTATGGCCATGCCCTCGTTTCACTTATATGTACTTTACTGAGTTTCTGGACACTACACAGCACAAACCAGATTTTGTGTAGATTTGGACAATTGTGTCCTCCACTGTTTGAGCATTTAGCAATGATCATATTTTGATGTGCATAAAGGACTCATGCCTTATCACTGTTATTATCCACATACTTAAACTATAATCAGACTGGGCCCGCATATCCTGACTACTCTCTCTCTCCCAAAAATGTAAGGCACCCTTGATTTTCGCTGGCCAACAACTTCAAAAGATTTGTACTTATAATATGTCCACAGAATTATTATATAGAATTTTGCAAGACAAATGCAACGGTACCATTTATACATTCTCAATCAATATAATTGTAGTATATTAGATTATTAATAGTCAAAGTCATGCATCAAAGACTGTAATATAAAGTGTGCCTTACATTTTGGGACGGAGGCAGTATCAAATTTGTCATATCCAAGTAAGCTCAGTGGTGGAACAACTACTCTTACTCGCTCTTGTATTCTTTCTTGCTATTTTGTTTCCTCTGCAGGGCAGCAAATGTGTTTTCTTGTGCATACTTGGTTAATGTATCGCGGCCAGAACATCGGCGCATTCCTCTAAAGCATCAGAAAGCACTTTGTTTTAGTGGTGAGTTCCATTATAGTTGGCAATTTATGACATATATGACCGAGACTTCTCTAAAGACAGTTTCTCATTATTTGGACAAATAGGGCTTAGAGGGGCCATGGCTTTTGCGCTTGCTCTCCAATCTGTGCATGAACTTCCTGAAGGACATGGAAAGACGATACTAACAACTACTACAGCGATTGTCGTTTTAACGGTATTTTTCGCATTTTTCACATTTTTTTATCTTGTACACAACACAAGAAATGATGAAGCTACACATTGGAATGGCATTCTTGCATGCATATTGCATTTATTCGGATGGCATGGTGTGCTGCTTATAGTGTTTGGTACTTAATTGAACTTCTCATTTGCTCTGATGCGAAATACAAATATTGTTCCACAGAAAAATAATTTTGAGAAATAATTCGGTAAATTAAAGGAACACATAATTAAGTTGCTTCATGCTTTCTGTGCAGTAAAAGTTATTTTCCTCTGTAAATGTTGCTGACATGGCATTCCTGAACTGCTGTATTCTGGGATAGTTACCATATGATACCATATTGCCATCATATACTCTTAAAGTGCATTGCACAGCTGCCCTTAATTACTTGAAATCATGCAGGTACTTCTTATTGGAGGGTCAACAGGCACCATGTTGGAAGCTTTGGATGTAATTGGTGATGAAAACACTTCAATCGAGGTAAGCGTTGCTTTGATTTTCTGTTCTCATAGTTCATCTATTTTCTGTGTTATTCTAAGAAACTCATTTTTATATGCTAACTTTTATGCTACTCCCTCCCGTCCATATTAATGGCCTCAACTTTGTCTAGATACGAATCTAGACAAAGTTGAGGCCATTAATATGGACCGGAGGGAGTATTAATTTGATTCTGGGAATATTAACTGGATTTCATTTTTTTTGGGATAATAGCTACTTGGGGTCATATTTTTCTATGGGTCCATAAACAATTGCCCTTTAACTGAATGGATCATGATTTCTGGGTTGTTTTTTATCTTGTATTATCATGCTGCCTGGCACAGTTTGCTTGCTTTTGATATTTCTGAGGATAATTTGGGTTTATGACTAATTTATGTATGCCACCATTTCTCAGATTTATGAGGATAATAACAATGGGTATATTCCCCCAACTTATGAGGAAGGTTCATCGTCTGGAGGAGGATTGAGAATGAAGCTCAAAGAGTTCCACAAAAGGTACTTGTCGTCACAGTCACGTGTTTCCATTTGCTTGCAGATCATAACTCCACAAACAACTACTGACTGTTCAATGGACACAGCACAACATCGTTCACCGCCCTTGACAAGAACTATCTGACTCCATTTTTCACCAGTCAGACTGATGATGACGACGCTGAGGATTTCGGTGAGTAAATTATTTCATCATCTGGTTGCCAGTACAGGAGTTACCCACATTATTACTACGGAATGGATTCTTAATTTGACACGTTTTGTGTTGCATCGTCAGTTTAGTTATTCTATCTGGATAATTTATCCACTTCCCTCGGTCTCTGAAATTGTTTGTTTCTTTCTGGTTGGTTTGCGACAGGTGATCAACCCCAAAACCAGAGACGAGGATTCTATGATCAGTAGCAGAGTCTGAGCTGCTGATTGACACGTTATACACTGTGCCAGGTGCTAACTGGAACCGTCAAAACATATAACCATTTGCCTTGCCTTAGCTGAGTAGCATATGGCAGAGCACACTGTAGGATAGAAATCATAAGCCTGATCAAGATAGCTGCCTCCTGTATATATTTACAAGGCTCAAAGGCTCAAGTGGTACATGGTGGACCTTCAGGTGAAAAAGCGAGGTGTTGTGATGAACTTTGTCGACCCAAGTCCTTATCTCACATCAGATTATATACGGAAATGCCCGTCCTGAAGTGACAACGTATCAAACCAAACAACAGTGGGTCCATGGGGCTATACGTGTGTATGTTTACTGGCATGTTTGCCGGTAGTTGCAAATCATTAGATCATCTTACCACTGCCTTGTATGTTTGCCGTTGTCTGTTGTGCTCACTGAAGTCTGCTGCGTCGCCATCATGAACCTGGAGCCATCGACTCCAGTGGCTGCAGTCAGGCAAACGGAAGGGAAATGGGTTGTCTTGTTTCCAAAAAATAAACAGAATCATGATTGATAGCTTTTGATGCGCTTCAATATTTGTAGGGAGGCCACTAGCATGCCCAGAGATGAACACGACCTAGTTGATATCCTTGACCTCCTCAGAGTTTGTTAAAATGTCACATCTTCTCATATAAGGAGATTGGAGGTGTGGCAAATCTTCTTTGAGATTTCCTCTCGGACCAGAGTTGCAAGATGCAGTGTAAGGGGTAAAAAAGACAATGATGGGCATCATTGGGGATAGCAGATCATTTCTTAAGAACTAGTGCACGCTTCGCAAACCAAACCAAACAAAAGAAGTGGCTCTCATGTCGATCCCTAGGTGCTTCTTTGTTAGCTCCCTTCTTCGGTCTCCCTTGTCATTGGTGCTGTTAGCCTGAACTGTAGTGCTGGTAGTCTCCCTTGCAACCGTTAGCTTGAGCTGTGGTGGCGGTGGGCCCACTCTAGTTAGTGGTGGGGCAGAGTGGCTTGTTGACAGAAATCGCGTGTGGGGCGATGGTGGTTGGGGATGCAGAACTCGGACGCCGGCCTCAGGACCTCATCGGTGAGCATGGAGGTCAATGAGGTGGAGGGGAAGGCGACCGACTTGGTTGGTCGTGGACGAGGTGAACATGGGCGTGGCGGTCGACCAGATCTGTTGCCTCTCGTGGCAGTGGTGCTGGCCAGCCCGGTGTTTTAGCGCACTATAGTTGGCTTTGATGTGTGCGGCTAACAACGCGGTTGGCGGTGTCCGGTGACCCAACGTCAGCGATGAATCTGGATCATGGCCTCCTTGGCCTAGATCTACCTGGTGGTTGTTGGAGGTGGTCCTCTCCCTCCTCTCACTCGCCAAGTCAAGGGTTGGCTTCTCTATGGTGGTGCATCTTGTAAATTGCTATGGTCTATCTCTGTTCCAGTGGGCCTTGAAGGCGGCATTAGGGTTGGGAGAAATCCCGACATAGACGACAAAAGGGCGACGCTTGTGGGTGTCATCACCTTCCTGAGGTGTCGTCAAGGACCTTCACTTGGCCTCTCCTAAGCATCGGGAAAACCCTAGATCTAGCTTGGCTTTGTTTGAGTTGCTTGCGGAGTCTCGAACGGTAGTTGGAGTTGTCATTGGCCGCTACTCAGAGTGTGGCCCTGTAGGGCACAATTTACATTGTCGTTGTCGGGTCTTGCTGTCCACTCATCCATTTCTTCTAGGTGTTATGTGTGGGCCGTACGTGTGCCTCCTAGAGCACGGTCTTGCTTTCGAGATGTTCTGCTTTAGAGGTTATACATACTTTTGAGGCTCTGTCTAGACCATGTGCCATTCTTGAGTGTGCTTGTAGTGTACTTATGTGTGGGTGTGCGTTGTAAGTAGACATGTACCATGTGTATGATTTTTGGTCCTTTTTTTCCTCGTAAATTAATTAATGTACAACAAATCATTGATTAAGCATTCTCCCACTAACAATCTAAAAAAAAAAACTAGGCACTTCTATGCATTGTGAGCCTACCATTTAGCAACACTCTAGAGAACGGTGAAGGGCGTGTTTGATTACTTAGGTCAATATTTCTCTTTTTTCTACTCGGCCCACTGGATGTTGCATGAGATTTGATTTGTACCAAATTCGGCACTTTGTTTGGTTGCACATATTTAGTTTTGGTGCAATTTTGGTTGGTTGGTTTGTTGACGACAAAACCGGTTATGGCTGGTTGGATGCAAAAATATCTTCTTTGGTTGCACATGTGGTAGTGTTGTGGTCACCACTTCTCACATGTATGTTATCACACACTTTGTAAGAGGAATATGAAACAAATAGGCAGCAAATTAAACTATCAACAAAATATTAAAACCCTAGATACTAGCAAATAGCAGTTCATCACGATGTTACCTACCTACTAGCAAATGACTGTTCATCACAATATTACCTAGCTATTATGAATGGAAGTTTTACACTCATATTGGGGTTGTTCATAGTTCTTCTTCACTACTTCTTCTTCTTCTTCTTCTTCTTATTATTATTATTATTATTATTATTCACTTCTTCCGCTTTAGATCCCGGTGCGGCCTCTGGCCACCCATGTGTCGTCAGCCCACTGCAGCCTCTTGTTTTTTCAAACACGACAATCATTTAATGAGACACCATGTACACCATCATCATTGTTGTTAGGAACTACATCTTCATCTGTCGGGAAGAATACATCTGCGCTAAATTGCAAAATCGAGTTATTCATAATGCAACATGCGAAAACAAGCTTAACTTGGGTCGGGAAAGAATGGAATAGCTTCTGATCAAGGATCTTAAATATGTTCTTCAACGAAAACCCTCTCAACCTTGACCCAAAGGCTAGAGTGTCTGAGATTGAAAAGTTCCTCCGAAGTGTTAGGATATAATCTTGCATAGAACTCATTGAGATGGTACCTTGTTGCCCTGAAGGGTGAAAGAATTCCAGGCCGACAAGCATATCCGGCATCTTCTAGGTAGAACTTACCTTCAGGGTTGTTTGAGCCATCATATCTCTCAAGGCTATCATTCAGAATTGTGGCATGATGGGTTAATCCTTCTCACCCAGTAAGCACATATGTGAACTTCATGTCAAAATCAACAGTGGCAAGCACATTCTGGATGGGGGTAGTGCTTTCTCCCCTTGCATGTGGTTGCTTCGACTTTCGACACTCTAGCAGTCACATGAGTACCATCAATTTCTCTAATACAATCCTGACATGGAATAAATGTTAGGCCCAATTGATGGAAATATGCCCTAGAGGTAATAATAAATGTGTTGCTATTTCTATTTCTATTTCATAATTAAGTTTATCGTTTTGTGCTATAATTGTATTAGTTCTGAATAATGTGAATTTGTAGGAAAACCCTAATACATGTCTAGGATGATACCATATAAATATATCCATGGTCATGCCTCTATGACTAGTATGTATGTTAACGATAGTTTTGGTTTCCTAACTATGGGAAGATGACAATGTGATTATGGTGTTGCTGGTGACATATGTGATCAGAGTTGTTGGAGAACAACGACGATGGGTAGACCCAAACATGATATACCGTGAAACACATCGTCAATATAATTATCGGTTTAATCTCATAAGACATTGTATTTCCTTTACTAGAAATCGTTTGACCACGAGACACATGTGAACTTGGGAACAATATGGACGTGGCAAGATTCTCCAAATGTGGCTCTTAATGGAGTGATTATAAAATTGATGCTTGTTTGTACCGGATGGTTCACCAATCATTCCAATGGTGTGCTTGTGGGAATTGATACTCCTGGCGATGGAGAGATACACTCTAGGCCCGCTCATGTACTATAGTGTTCGTTATCGTTTGGCCAGACAAGTGATCAAGTTATTGATGTTGGAGATATGCCCAAGAGGCAATAATAAAGTGGTTATTATCATATCTTCATGCTTATGATAAATGTTTACATACCATGCTATAATTGTATTAAACGGAAACATTAATACTTGTGTGATTTGTAAACATAAAAGAGTCCCTAGTAAAGCCTCTTGTTAAACTAGCTTGTTGGTTAATATATGATCATGGTTTCCTGATCATGAACATAGAGATGTTATTAACAACAGGGTCATATCAATAGATGAATGATATGATGGACATACTCCTATAGTTAAGCGTAGCATAAAGATCAAGTCATTTAATATAGTTAATTTGCTATAAGCTTTCTGATACATAGTAACCTAATTCCTCCGACCATGAGATCATGCTAATCACCATCATCGGAAGGATGCTTTGATGACATCAAACACCACACCGTAACTGGGTGGCTATAAATGTGGCATTGAGTGTTCGGAAAGTATGTGTTGAGTCACATGGATCAAGAGTGGGATTTGTCCATCCATATGATGGATAGATATACTCTGGGCCCTCTCGGTGAAATGTCATCCAATTAGCTTGCAAGCGTGTGAATGTCTCACAAGGTATCACATATCACGGGAATGAGAAAAGACTACTTATCGGTAACGAGGTTGAACTAGGTATGCAGAGATACCAACGATCAAAACCTCAGATAAGTAAACTATCGTGAGACAAAGGGAAATTGGTATCGTATGTAAGTGGTTCATTCGATCGCAAAGTAATTGTAGAAATATGTGGGAGCCATATGAATTTCCAGATTCCTCTATTGGTTATTGATCGGAGAAGTGTCTCGGTCATGTCCGCATAATTCACAAACCGTAGGGAGACACACTTAAGGATTCGATGTTGTTGAGTAGTTATGGAATGATGAGTAAGAGACTGAATGTTGTTCGGAGTCTCGGATGGGATCCGAGATATCACGAGGAGATCCGGAATGGTCTGGAGAATAAGATTCATATAAGGAAAGTCCTGTTTAGGAGTTCGGAAATGATTTCGGTGTTTTCACCGGGAATGTTCTAGAAGGGTCTGGAAGGTCCGGCACCCCGGAAGGGGAAGGGGAAGGGTACATGGATGTGTCATGACAATGTGGAATGGTTGCATCATGTACTAGGTCACTTGGTTGGGCAATATGAAGAGAGAAATCAAATCCAAGTTTGAAAGTCAAACGCCAATTTGAAAAGTCAAATCCGAACATTGCTTGGTGGAGGGAGAGTAGGAAACCTACCTAGGGTAGGAGTCCAACTCCCTCCACCCGCCGGCCATGAAGAGGAGTTGGGGGAGGACTCCCTCCTCCCCAAACCGCCTCTCCCCACATATATAAGGAGGGGTAGGGCGCCCCCTACCCCTCACACACCCAAACCCTAGCTCCTAGGCGCCACCACCCTTCAAGTGCTGCCGCCAACTAGAGCTCCTCCAAGTCGCCGAGTTAGGGCTTCTCTAAGCCCTAGCCGCTGGCTACACCACCCCCCTTGGTTCCTCTAATCCGTAGATCACCAAGGCCCTCTCTTACTCCACCATACTCGCTCCGGCTTAAGCGAAGCCCTGCGACATCTTTACTCTACTTCCGACACCACGCCGTCGTGCTGCCGGAATCACGAGGAGAGTGCTAAAACCTCCGCTGCCTGCTGGAACAAGGGAGAGGAAGGTCTTCATCGAGTACCAAACGTGTGACCGACTGCGGAAGCGCTGCCGGAACGCAGCGCCAGAAGGATCGTCTACGCGATCTTGAGATCGGCAAGTGTACGACTACATCACCCACGAGAATCTGCTCTCGTTAACCGCTTTGGAATCTTCGAGGGTGAGTGCTTATATCGACTCGTTGCTACAATCTAGTAGATAGATCTTGGCTTGTTTGTGTGCATGCGGTAGAATTTTTTTGTTTTCCATGCTACGAACCCCTACAGTGGTATCAGAGTCGTGTCTATATGTAGATCTGTTGCACGAGTAGAACACAATGGTCATTGTGGGCGGTGGTGATTTTATTATCAATTGCTTTTTGTGTACTTTGCATCTTGCGGTATGATGGGATGAAGCGGCCCGGGCTAACCTTACATGACATCGTTCATGAGACTTGCTCCACGCTCAACATGCAACTTGTATTGCATAAGTGGCTTTGCGGGTGTCTGTCTCTCCCATCATAGTATAGATTCAATTTACAACGGGCACTTGATAGTTCAAACATCAACGTTGTGGTTCTTGTTCGTAAGTTAGAACGACACTTATTGAAAGCCTCAAACCACATAAAACATGCAAAGAAAATTAGAGGCGTCTAACTTTGTTTTGCAGGGGTGTGCTGTGATGTGATATGGCCATGATTGTATATGATGTATGCAATATTCCTTATTGTAAGTCGGCAACCGGCAGGAGCCATATGGTTGTCTTTTGATTCCGTTAAGACCTGCGTGTCTATTATTCAAAGTAGTTGTAATAGTTGATGCTGGTGGAAGACAAACATGAAGCGGCGCCATTGACCTTGACGCCACACCGGTGATGATGGAGATCATGTTCGTGCTTGAAGATGGAGATCGGAAGCACAAGAAGAAAGGCCATATCATATCACATATTATGAATTGCATGAGATGTTAATCCTTTTATGCATCTTGTATTGCTTAGTTCACGACGGTAGCATTATAAGATGATCCCTCAAGCACACAATTTCAATTTTTAAAGTGTTCATCCTTAGTAAGCACCGTTTCTAAAGCTCGTTGTTTCGAAGCATCACGTGATGATCGGGTGTGTTAGATTCTGCGAGTGTATACAATGTGAGCAAGCTAGATTTGCTCATGCGGAAGCTAAGGTTTTATCTTGAAGAGCCTAGCATGTACACACATGGTCTCGGAACACGGATCACCGAAAGGTAAAGCATGAGTCATATAGTAGATATAATGAACATGTTGATTGTTCGCCATTGAAGCTACATCAACTCTCGTGATGATCGGTTTTGATGTGGTGGATTTGGTTCGTGTGATCACTAAAACAATTTAAGGGATATTTTTTTGAGTGGGAGTTCAACAGCAATATGATTAAGAGTTGAACACTATTTATCATAAATTAAATCAAAGTGAATTTGCATAGTTGTTGTAGTCATTGGCATCCGTTTACCACCTTGCGCTTAGTTTTAATTGAGATGATAGAACTATAGAATTCTGGTTAGTTACTTTACGAACTGGTATCGTATTGTTTTGAAGTGTTAATCTAAAGTTTAAAAGTCCCATTGCAAACTTTCAGTAAGTTTTTATTACTCCGTGAAGTTTAATAGTTGGTATTAAATCAAGAGTAACAATTCCAGTGTTAGTATATAAGTATCATGTTTATCTTCATGATTCTTGATATTCAAAAGATAGTTTCAATATCGAGGTAATCTAGGAGTTGGAAGAGTTGTTTCAGAAACCATCATGTATTGAAGATATTGTGATATCTGAAATGATGTTTTGGTTACAACATGATAGAGTATAATATGGCAAAGTTTATGTTCTCATATTTGATGAGAATTTACAAAAGGTTGGAGACACTAGTTGTCGTAATCCTCCAAAAAGTATTGGAGAGCAACATTATACTCGCGATTCACCGTTATAAGCTAAAGTAGCTTGATCATGAATAATTCCATGAGAAGGGTGAATATTTGATGTAGGTAAAATGTTTACTACACCAAGAGATTACTAAAGAATGGAATTTGAAAGAACACCAAACATTTGATGATGGTGATCTACTTCAAAGTGCAAGTCCAAAGACATTGGTATTTTACTATACATGCTTTGGACTATGTGTCATGTATATGGCTCCACTATTGATGTTGATAGATTATTTCAAATAGAAAAAGAAATACTGAAAGAGAATCTCATAAATATATGACAGAAAAGAAAAGACTAGAATTGTTCAGTTTAGGTATATATAAAGGGTATACGTGTTATGGCTGTATTCTTTGCTTGTTAAATAATGTGGTTCTTAAGTATTGGATACTGAATTTGTTGGTATGAATCGTCATACGAAAAAACAGAATTCATGAAATACAATGGCGTAAGTAACTAGCAAAAGAATATGTGATGATGTTCATCGAGAACAAATAAAGGGTTATTGTGTTGCTCGTTAAACATCAAAGCTTGCCTTCAATATTTGTTTTATCAGGTATTATGAGAACAAAAGGGTTGTTCAAATAATTGCCGTAATCCATAAAATATGGATGATTTACAAATCTCATTGGAGAAATCACATCCATAAAACTAGTGCTAAAAATGTCGAAAGACAAATTGATTGAAATATCACTTAGGAAGTGACATCGCCATTTAAATTATATTGGAAAGAAAACATTAAGAAACTCCATGTGGATGGAATTTTGGAGTCTTTTGATTTTTGATCAAATGACGCTTGTGAAACTTTCCTAGAGATAATTAAAACTTCGTTCATAGGCCAAAAGGGAACGAATGACTAGCTTATTGGAACTTGTACATATTGTTGTATGAAGTCCATTATGTGTACTCAAGAGCGATGGATTTCAACTTCATCTGCTTTCTCCAAAAATTTGAGTGAATATATGAATATTTACTTAATAAGGATGAAGTATGAAACATTTGAAAAGTTCAAAACTTTCAAGATGAAGTGCAAAATCATTGTAACAAGAATATAAATAGTTTATGATAAGATCATAAAGGAAGATATTTGAGTTACAAGTTTAGCATAATACCTAAGATTTAAGGAATCGTTCCGTGGATTTGCATTTCCCGAAACACCATAAGAGTATGGAGCGTTCGAGATATGTAATTAAACCTTGTTTGACATGGTAAGATCAAAGGTGTAATTCATAAAACTGCCATTATATTTTAAAGATTAAAAGCTTTAGAGACTACTGTTTTCCACTGAAAAGAGCTCCATCATAATCCGTTGAAATGACACCATATAAAGTTATGGTTTGGGATAAAACCCAAGTTGTCCTTTCTTAAACATTGGTATGCTATGCATAAGAAATATGTTTGCAACCAAAGTCGGATGAACCTGTCTTTGTATGTTATTTTGAATAACTGTTAAGTATTCCTCCATAACATCGGAGACAAAAGTGTTTGTCGCTTAGAACGTCAAGTTTCTTTGAGAAGGAATTTTTCGTGAAAAGATAAGTGGGAGGACAATAGAACTTTGATAAGGTTAAAAGAACCTTAAGCTATATGTGCAAAGTTGCGCAGCGCCAAAAAGTGTTCCGGAGGCAGCAACAATGCTCATGGCTCACGTGCCTCAAAGGTTGTGGTCATGAAGGTCTAAGTTTCTATTGAACCTATTAGGTCGGGTAAACATTCAAATACCAAGATTTGAGGGTTGAATAATTATTTGACAATAATGAACTGACTACATGCAAAGAAGCGATGATGGGCCCTGACTCCATCAAATGTCTTAAAGCCATAAAATTCGTGATAGTTCCATACACGAGAAATCAAGCTTGGAACTTGAAGAACCCACGAGAAAGGTGTAAGACCTTACAGTTGTGTTTGGATCTATAAAGAAATAGACATGGATGTTTCACATCTATGAAATAGTCAACATGTTGGGAAAGAGTTCACAACAATGTTCAAAGGTTGTATATGACAAGATTTGATCTTTCATAGCGATATATAGTCTAGACGGATTAATGTAGCAACCACTACATATAATTTTGTTATGTGGTAGTTGAATAAACAAAACAACGTTCTTCTAATAGAATTTTTACCTAGGACGTGTGCATAACACGGTCCAAAGGGTTTTGTTAATTCAAAGGATGCTAAAAGCATATGCAAACTTCAATGGTTGAAGTAAGCATCACGGAGTTGGAATCTTCACTATGATGAAACTGTTAAAAGAGTTTAATTTCATCAGAGACAATGAAGGTGCTTGCATTTGCAAAAAATTAAGTGGGAGCACTAAGACATATTTCTAATACATTATGTGGAGGACATATTGTTGATTGGAAATGATGTATCTTTTATTAACACATATTAAGAATTTCATCCCGATGAAAGACTTAGGCAAAACCCAAATATTTGACATCAATAGACGCTAATATGGTTGTGCCAAAAGTACATAGATGATGTATTGAATGAGTTCAATATAGAAACTACAAGAGAGGTTCTTGTCGCACATAAAGGATTGAATGAGTTCAATATTGATGATATATTCAAGTGTATTAACACTTGGTAAGTGAAACAAAGATTCAAGTATAGATTGATACTTGATGTATGAAATCACAAAGAGTATTCATATCAATCATACTGTGATATGTACAAATCCAGATATGTCCTATGCTCTAAATGTTGTGAGCATATACCAAAATGATTCATAAGATGATCATTGGACGATAGTAAGGATCTTCTTATGATCTTTTGGAAGAACTAAGAATATATTATTTCGTAGAAGTGACAAATAGATGGTTAGTTCATTGTAAAAGTACTACATTGATACTAGTTTTGTCACAAAGTACAAAATAAGTTTATCTCAATCTAAACTAAGGGTGGCACGATATAATGGAAAATAAGTTCCATAATGGATTTGGATGAGTTCCAAAGTTAATACATTGTGACAGATACTACAACAAAAGGCTAAGTATATGACTGCTATAATAGCAGCAAAAGAGGGCATTTGTGTCAAGTTGTTTGTTATCAAACTAGGTGTGGTTCATAGTGGGATAGTACAATGAAGATATATTGTACGACAATATTATCAACATGTTTTAACCCCAAAGAACTAAAGGTATCACCAAAGGACCAAATTTATACAAAGCCATCTCATTAGAGAATGAGTGATGCATAGAGACGTAAAGACATGCAATTACACATGGACCTGGAAGTGTCAGATCCGGAGCTCAGTTGACCACTAGCAATCGTGTAAATACAGCACCGGAAAGCCATAGGTGTTGAATGCACAAAGGTTTGAAACTAGATTATTGACTCTAGTGCAAGTGGGAGACTGTTGGAGATATGCCCAAGATGCAATAATAAAGTGGTTATTATCATATCTTCATGCTTATGATAAATGTTTACATACCATGCTATAATTGTATTAAACGGAAACATTAATACTTGTGTGATTTGTAAACATAAAAGAGTCCCTAGTAAAGCCTCTTGTTAAACTAGCTTGTTGGTTAATATATGATCATGGTTTCCTGATCATGAACATAGAGATGTTATTAACAACAGGGTCATATCAATAGATGAATGATATGATGGACATACTCCTATAGTTAAGCGTAGCATAAAGATCAAGTCATTTAATATAGTTCATTTGCTATAAGCTTCCTGATACATAGTAACATAATTCCTTCGACCATGAGATCATGCTAATCACCATCACCGAAAGGATGCTTTGATGACATCAAACACCACACCGTAACTGGGTGGCTATAAAGGTGTCATTGAGTGTTCGGAAAGTATGTGTTGAGGCACATGGATCAAGAGTGGGATTTGTCCATCCATATGATGGATAGATATACTCTAGGCCCTCTCGGTGAAATGTCATCCAATTAGCTTGCAAGCGTGTGACTGGCTCACAAGATATCACATATCACGGGAATGAGAAAAGAGTACTTATCGGTAACGAGGTTGAACTAGGTATGCAGAGATACCAACGATCAAAACCTCGGATAAGTAAACTATCGCGAGACAAAGGGAAATTGGTATCGTATGTAAGTGGTTCATTCGATCGCAAAGTAATTGTAGAAATATGTCGGAGCCATATGAATTTCTAGATTCCTCTATTGGTTATTGATCGGAGAAGTGTCTCGGTCATGTCCGCATAATTCACGAACCGTAGGGAGACACACTTAAGGATTCGATGTTGTTGAGTAGTTATGGAATGATGAGTAAGAGACTGAATGTTGTTCGGAGTCTCGGATGGGATCCGAGATATCACGAGGAGATCCAGAATGGTCCGAAGAATAAGATTCATATAAGGAAAGTCCTGTTTAGGAGTTCGGAAATGATTTCGGTGTTTTCACCGGGAATGTTCTAGAAGGGTCTAGAAGGTCCGACACTCCGGAAGGGGAAGGGGAAGGGTACATGGATGTGTCATGACAATGTGGAATGGTTGCATCATGTACTAGGTCACTTGGCTGGGCAATATGAAGAGAGAAATCAAATCCAAGTTTGAAAGTCAAACGCCAATTTGAAAAGTCAAATCCGAACATTGCTTGGTGGAGGGAGAGTAGGAAACCTACCTAGGGTAGGAGTCCAACTCCCTCCACCCGCCGGCCATGAAGAGGAGTTGGGGGAGGACTCCCTCCTCCCCAAACCGCCTCTCCCCACCTATATAAGGAGGGGTAGGGCGCCCCCTACCCCTCACACACCCAAACCCTAGCTCCTAGGCGCCACCACCCTCCAAGTGCTGCCGCCAACTAGAGCTCCTCCAAGTCGCCGAGTTAGGGCTTCTACAAGCCCTAGCCGCCGGCTACACCCCCCCCCTTGGTGCCTCTAATCCGTAGATCGCCAAGGCCCTCTCTTACTCCACCATACTCGCTCCGGCTTAGGCGAAGCCCTGCGGGATCTTTCCTCTACTTCCGACACCACGCCGTCGTGCTGCCGGAATCACGAGGAGAGTGCTACAACCTCCGCTGCCTGCTAGAACAAGGGAGAGGAAGGCCTTCATCAGTCAACGCGTGTGACCGATCAGCGGCGCTGCCGAAATGCAGCGCCGGAAGGATCGTCTACGCGATCTTGAGATCGGCAAGTGTACGACTACATCACCCATGATAATCTGCTCTCGTTAACCACTTTGGAATCTTCGAGGGTGAGTGCTTCTATCGACTCGTTGCTACAATCTAGTAGATAGATCTTGGCTTGTTTGTGTGCATGCGGTAGATTTTTTTTTGTTTTCCATGCTACGAACCCCTACAGTTGAACACATGAACATCAATAGTACGGGATGAGTAAAGAGTATATGCCAGGAAACGAGAATAACCTAGTGTTTCATCTCGGCAATGTAAAGTATCGATGAATCAATACGATATGTATCGTTCTCAATAATACGATTCACACGATAAAGAACTTCGTGTTATTTGCGGGGGTTACTACTTGTATCAAGACACTGATAGTAATCATCGTCATTGAAATGAGTTCTAGACATGTCCAAAAATATCCGAACCTACTGGGTCACACACTTAAGACGTTTACAGCATTTTAGAATGTGAGTGTGGATGAGATAGTTGGATTAAGTATTTCCGAAAGGATGTTTCAAAGTGTGTCATAATATTTTGGAGGAGTCCGGGATATAACCGAGAGTGAACAGAATGGATTCGGACATTAAAGATGATGCTGGGAATATTTTAGGAAGGTTTCAAATTAATTCGGAGGTGTCCGGAAGTTAATTCGGAAAGCTTCGGAACAAACATTTATATTAATAATAAATAATAAATTATTTGTTAATATCCCAGTGGGTCCCATGGGCCAAAGGGGCGCATGGGCCCACTGGGCCACACGCGTGCCGGTGGGGGGAGAGAACTCTGGCCAAATCGGCCACGGCCTCCTCGATGGCCGGTGGATGGAGGAGGTGGGGAGGGGCGAGGTCATGTGGGGAAGGAGTCCTTCGTGGTCTCAAACTTGCCCCACAAGTTGGTTTTGGGGAGAAATCCGAATTTTATGAAGACTCCGTATTGGATACAGACTTCCTCTCTCTCATATTGGTGGAAGAAATGAAAAGGAAGAGTCCTTGTTGAAAGTACAAAGGAAGTCGCCTAGAGGGGGGGTGAATAGGCTTTTAAAAATATTATGGTTTAGGCTCAAGTAAATGCGGAATAAAACTAACATTTAATTTATTAAGCACAAAACCTAGCCACTAAGTTCACCTAAGTGCACCAACAACCTATGCTAAGCAATACAAGCAACAAGGTGATAGCAAGATATAAAAACTTCAAGCACGATGGCTATCACAATGTAAAGGCATAAGTAAAGGGCTCGGTTGAGAGATAGCCGATGGTCACGGAGACGAAGATTTTTTTCCCTAAGTTCACTTCCAAAGAAGCTACGTCTCCGTTGGAGAGGTGCGATGTCGCAATGCTCTCCGAACGCCACAAATGGCTCACCTCGAGGTGTGGTGGCTTGATGCTCACCCAACGCCACACAAAGCCTCACCCCGGATGCGGAAGCACGCAACTCACCGATGCCACAAAAGTCTCACCCTATTCTCCCGAGTGCGCACCACAAAAGTCGGGCACTCGCCCTACTATGGGACGCTTGAGGGCGGTCACCGAACCAGTACAAGATTGGGGCTTACTCCACAACTCAATTGGAGGATCCCAACATCAAAGCCACAAAAGGCTACAATGCCACAAAAGGCCAACAAAACCACAAGAGGATACAAGACCGCAAAAGGTCAACAAGACCTCAAAAGGTCAACAATCCAACCACACAACCGTCTAGGGTTCCAAGAACCCAAGAGTAACAAGTGTTGGGGATATGCTATATGGGTATCCTCATAGCATGTCTCCTATCCGGATAACCCGGGTGGCCCACAGTTGGTAGCATGGCCCATGGCCTGCTGGGCGGCCCAGTTAGATGGATCCAGAAGGGAGGCCCATTCCGGATAAATGAAGGCTACGGTTGGAGTCACCGACGTACTCGGAGCCTTGGAGTGCAAGATACACAAGACTAGTAATAGACGGTGTAGGACTCTGTAACCTGTCCGGCTAGGACTTTTCCCTCTAACCCTAGGACCTGGCGCCTATATAATTCGGGCCTATGGGAGCCTTTAGGGCACAATCTCAAACGATAACTTACAACTTCAGACAACCTCGCACAGCGAACCTATCTCTGTAACTCGGCGTATTGCCCTTATAGTGATTTATAGCAGGAGTAGGATTCCGCCACCGTTGTGGGATCTGAACCTGGGTAAGCTGTGTTACCTCGTACCCGTCAACCGTCCGCCTTACCCCACGTCTCTAAACACGCACTGTGAGGACCCGTCCATGGCGTACTCGTCGGCAATACCACAACAGTTGGCGCCCACCGTGGGGGCAAGAGGCGCTTCAGGCTCTTTAGCGGGCGAGGACCAAGATCTTCGCGGGAATCGGTGAAACCGTAGCCATCGGTTATGTTCTCTTCTCCGGCAACATTCCAATCGTCCCCCCTGACAAGTTCTGGATCCCGGCGAAGACGAACCCCACGCGGTGTTTGATCGTTCCTATCGGAGACATCCACCTCTTCATCGGCGAAACCGACTCGGGCACTAGTTCCCTGGGAGTCGGAGGAGCATCAAGGCCCGCACGGACCGCCTACGGGCAGGATACATTCGCGGAAGGATCGATGTCAGATCTCTCTTCGGAGTTTTCCGGCAAAGATCGGAAAAATTCAAGGCCTACCCAAACCGCCCCTGTGCAGGATATAAAGGTGGAAGATCACTGCAAGTCCACCGGCTTCGCCTGTGCGTCTGGACAGCAGAGATCCAAGTTCGTCGGCATGGTTACCATATTTGATCTGGCGTATTGCGTTCAAAGAGAGGGCGAAAACCCCCGTGATTACCTTGCCAGGTGGCTCTATATACGAGCCGATCTGGCCCACTACCCCGATGATAATGCTATATATCACTTCATGGAAGAACTGGATTGGGGCACGCTTCTCCGACATTCTTTAAGACGGCAGCAGGCGTCAGGACGCCTTACCCTTGAAGGCATGGTGAGCACCGTCAACAACTACGAGCGGAGGCTGACGCGACAGCTCAGACAGCGCTTGCTCCCATTGACGGAGATCCTCCGATTCAGCCACCGCCACCACCGCCTCCGGCCGCCATCGTCGCAGCTGCGCCGCCACCTCCAGTCACCGTCGCTGCTGTTGCACCTCCACCCCCTGTCATCGAGGAAGTCTTGGCACCCTCCGACTCTGTTATTGACGCGCTTTATGCTGACTTCAGTGTAGATTCAGAGGAGATAGATTTCAGTCCAGGGGAACTAGACTCCGCCATGCAGGAGATGGAGGAAGAATACATGCGCGACGAGCAAGCCAACAATGCCGTCACGTCTCGAGGGGTGTTCGTCACCATTGGGACGGTGATGGATGAAGATCAACCCGGACGAGATCTGCCTACCGCACTGGATAAGGGGAAGGGGCCACTTATTGCTGCTGACGATGATCGCGCAAAGATCATGCCTCCTCCGCCTAACCCAGTGCAGCAGCTGCAGGAACTCGGCACCGGACCGAGCAACAACAACACCGCAAACTTGCCGCCTCCGGCATCTACAACTGCAGCATCCCAAGTTACTCCAGTTGATAGAGTGATGTACGACAATCTCCTCGTTGAACCACTGACCGTAGCTCATATCTGGAACGTGACTCAGCTTGACGAGAAGCGCCAGCAGCTGCTAGAGGAAGCGCAAGCCATCGCGGAGCAAGGCGCTAAGCTAGATCGAGATTTGGTCAACGCGCAGAAGTCCATAGAGAAAGCTAGAGCAATGGAGGCCGATTACAAAACTTTGCTGCAGCAGCAGAAGGCCAAGAAAGCTCCGGCTCGTGTCATCAATGATCCTGGTGTAAGGCGAAACCTAGGATGGGCTCCCTCGAAGCCGGCACAAGCCAAGCCATACATTGACAGTGAAGGCAAGCAGGTGATGCCCACCCCACTCCTTAACCTCGCTGTCGCCAAGACCCTTCTGGAGCAGGATAGATCGCCCAAGGCAGTGGAATAGGTCTATGACCTAGTGGCCAAGGAGGTGAAGCAGCAGGAAAAGGCCACCTCTTAGAGGCTTGAGTCCGACCCAGCGCTTTGCCAGTCTAGCTAGTATAAGCCGCCAAGGGACAGATCTCCTCTTGATGTCAGGTCCCAGACGGGTTCATCAGAACGAAGACGGAGGGATGCGCGCAACAGGAAGGATGCCATCCCCATATCCTCTGACCACGGAGAAAAGGCCTGACCTCGTCGCCCATCGCCACCGCCCCGGTCCCCCCGACATCGCGAAGATCACAAGGCTCACCATCGTACGGATATGCCCCCACCAAAGCAGTGCGACATCGTCATCCGCGACAATGCGGAGCAGACCCGTCATGACGGAGAGCGCAACCAAGGGCACAAGAGCAGGTCACGCCATGACCCTCCGCGTCCGACAAACAACCGTGACAGGCGTGAGGCGTCGCAGGAGGGTAACAGCAAGAAGGCTAGCCCACCGCCACCTCCGCCTCCGTCACCACCAAGCAGTCACCATGGTGGAGGAGGCCCGCGTCGTTCACACATCCCATCCCCTGTTGACAAGAAGAAGAGGAACCTGGAGCCGTACGACGCACGTTCACGGATTGATAAGATCCACGAGGCCCGGGAAGGACCATACCTAGGACCACGTTGCTTTGGACCTGCAATACGGTCCGCAACTTACCCTAAAGGTTTCTGGATTGATAAGACCATCAAGCCCTATGATGGCACCGCCAAGCCAGCCACATGGTTGTAGGACTACGGCAACGCGGTGGAGATTGCCGGAGGCAACCCCAACGTCGCCGTCAAGTACCTCCCGTTAATGTTGGCGGGCATGGCCCATCAATGGATCGACGACTTGCCGGAGAAATCCATCTACAATTGGTTGGACATGCAAGAAGCATTCACCAAGAACTTTGAGGGTACATACAAGCGTCCCTGCACTGTTGGCGACCTACAGCGGTGCGTGCAAGAGAAAGACAAGACATCTCGCGCCTACCTCTCCCGCTGGCTGGACATGAAGAATTCCTGCGCAGGAGTGCACGCTCAGACCACCATGGCCGCCTTCATCGATGGGTTGGAAAGGGGCACGTTTCTCTGACATAAGCTGAAGCGCTTGCATGACAATCACCAGCTTGACTTGAATCAGATGATCCAGTTGGCCAGTGAGTTCGCAGCTGCTGATGACGATGCTCGCGGCTCTTTGCCGACGACAGCCGTTCCAACTCAAGCTCGGAGGAATAGCAGTACAAAGCGGAAAACTGCTCCAGAAGAAAAGCAATCTACCGACATGGTTGCTATGACTTTTTCAGGACGAGGTGATGGCGGACAACGTGGCCGAGGAAGGGGAGCTGGTCATGGGCAGCAACGAGGAAGTGAAACTACCTCGGCGCCGCTCCGCGTTCCCCAAACCTACGAGGAGTACAACGATATGTCGTGCCTCGTACACCTCGACGTCAATGGCAAGGCCACCCATACCAATCGACACTACAAGTTCGTCACAACCTCAAGGAACACCCGGAGTCCGGCTAAAAGGAAGTCGAAAGAACATATCACGAGGCAAGGGCAAGGGGAAGAAGAAGGAGGAGGAGTCCAAGGATTCAAGTGACATGGATGAGGACGTTGACCCCAAGCACGCTGCCAAGAGCGACGACAAGGGCAAGAACCCCTTCGCTAAGAAGGGCCAGTCTACCACACTTTCCTTGGCACCCCCACCGTCCGACAACAGAAGACCTCCCTGAGGATCCTGATGGCTATTCTCCCCCCGGTTCCCCAGTACCTGCGCTGGTCGGAGGTTCCAATAACTTGGGACAGGACGGACCACCCAGACCTTATCCCTATAGAGAACCAGTACGCCATGGTCATCAACCCCCTGATTGACGGCGTGGAGTTCACCAAGTGTATGGTGGATAGTGGAAGCAACATCAACATCATGTACCTGGATACACTACAGAAGATGAACTTGACGGAGGCAAACCTAAGGCGGACCAACACCATCTTCCACGGCGTAGTTCCTGGTCGGGAGGCTCGCTCCCTTGGGTGCATTACACTTCAGGTTGCCTTTGGCGATGTTAATAATTACCGCCAAGAGCGCATGACCTTCGAGGTGGTCCCCTTCAAGAGCGTGTACCACGTCATATTCGGCCGCGACATATTCCGCTTGTTCATGGCCAAGCCATGCTTCGTCTACAACAAACTCAAGATACCCGAACCAAACGGTGTCATCACCGTATCCAGAAGCTTTACCAAGGCAAGGGACTGCGAGATCAATGAAGCAGCCGTTGCGGAAGCTGTCCTCTACAGCAAAGAATTCAAAGAGATCCAGAGCAAGGTCGATGACTCAGAGATGCCCGCATCGAAGAAGCAGATCTCCGACTCCGCTCCTGCGTTCAAGGTCGCCAGCGAGACCAAGCCGGTGGAACTTGTGGTAGGCGATGCCTCCAAGGTCACCGCCATTGGGATGAACCTGGATCCCAAATAGGAAAGCGTGCTTGTCGAGTTCCTCCGTGAGAATAGGGACATCTTCGCCTGGAAACCTGCCGACATGAAGGGTGTACCTAGGGAACTTGCTGAGCACAGCTTAAACATTGATCCAAAATCCAAACCAGTGAAACAACCTCTACGATGCTTTGGAGATGAGAAGAGACGCGCCATTGGCAAAGAGATAGCTAGGTTACTTAAGGCTAGATTTATCCGAGAAGTCCTTCACACCCAATGGGTGGCCAATCCTGTACTTGTCCCCAAAAAGGGAACCAATGAATTAAGAATGTGCGTTGATTACACCAGCTTGAACAAAGCATGTCCCAAAGATCCGTTTGCTTTGCCTCGCATTGACCAAGTCATTGACTCGACGACTGGCTCGGAACTTTTTTGTTTTCTCGATGCATACTCAGGATACCACCAGATCAAGATGAGGAAGTCGGACCAATTGGCCACTTCGTTCACTACCCCATACGACACGTTTTGCTATATAACGATGCCCTTTAGGCTGAAAAATGCAGGTGCTACGTACCAGCGGACAATGCAATGTTGCCTTCATGACCAAATTGGTCAGAAAGTTCACGCCTATGTGGACGATATCGCGGTGATGTCTAAAAAGTCAAACAACTTAATCTTCGACTTAAAAGAAACCTTTGATAATCTCCGGAAATACAACATGATGCTTAAACCTAAGAAGTGCATCTTCGGGGTTCCAGCCGGCAAATTGTTGGGTTTCATCGTTTCCTAGCGTGGAATCGAGGTCAACCCGGAGAAAAACAAGGCCATCTTGAACATAAACCGTCTGACATGCCTAAAGGACATTCAACGACTAACAGGTTGTGTTGCAGCAGTTAGTCGGTTCGTCAGCCGACTTGGAGAGAAGGCTCTGCCGCTGTACAAGTTGCTGAAGAAGGCGGACAAATTCACATGGACGGACGAAGCAGATGCATCATTGAAGCAACTCAAGGAGATTCTTTCCTCAGCGCCTATCCTTGTAGCACCCGAGCCTGGCGAGCCCCTATTAATCTACATGGCATCAACCAACCGGGTAATCAGCATCGTCGTCGTGGTAGAGCGGAAGAAACCAGGCTATGAGCACGGAGTTCATTGACCAGTTTACTATGTGAGCGAGGTCTTGACGGAGTCCAAGCAGCATTACCCGCACTACCAAAAGATAGCTTATGGAGTATTCCTTGCTTCTCGGAAGCTGAGGCACTACTTTCAGGAGCACCCAATCACAGTGGTGAGCAAGACTCCACTGTCCGACATAATCAACAACAACGATGCTACAGGAAGGGTCGCGAAGTGGGGCATTGAACTTGCCGCCTTCGAGATCACTTACAAGAGATGCGACGCTATAAAGTCACAAGCCTTGGCGGATTTTGTTGCAGATTGGACGGAGATGCCAGATGCTACTCCGTTGCCGGAACCAGAGTACTGGGTGATGCACTTTGACGGATCAAAGATGGTCAACGGCTCGGGGGCTGGTGTACAGCTACAGTCACCAACAGGAGACAAGCTACACTATGTTCTACAGATCCACTTCGAGGCTACAAACAACATGGCGGAGTATGAAGCACTCATTCACGGACTACGTGTAGCCAAGGATATTAGCATCAAGCGCGTAGTTTGCTGTGGAGATTCTGACTTGGTTGCCCAGCAGGTGGCTGGCACCTGGAATGCGCGAAACCCTATGATGGTGGCATATCGAGACAAAGTGGACGAGATAGCCAAGAGCTTCTTGGGCTACGAAGTCAAGTATGTACCTAGGGAGCAAAATGAGGCGGCTGATCTATTGTCTAAGCCTGGATCAGGGCACAAGCAAATTCCGCCAGTAGTTTTCCTAGAGCATCTGCGTACACCATCCATGAAGGGAGCTGACATCGACAACCCGGATAGAGCTGACTCTTTCGTCAACATGGTGACCAAGGTCCCTCCGACTTGTACAAAACCGTTCATGGAATATCTCGAACACGAAACTTTGCCCGACGACGAGGTCAAAAGATGGCAAATAGTACGATGAGCAAAGGGTTATACCATAATCAATGGACAACTCTACAAAAGGATCACTAATGGTGTATACCTAAAGTGTGTTTCCCAGCTAGAAGGTATGGAAATCCTGCGCGAAATCCATCTCGGATATTGCGGGCATCACGCCGCTCCTCGATCGTTGGTCACGAAAGCCTTACGGCAAGGATTATACTGGCTGGACGTGAAGTCGGACGCCGACAAGCTGGTTGAGACATGCGTGGGATGCCAGTATTATGCCCGACAACCACATGTTCCTGCTAAGGAATTGCGAACAATACGGATAACTTGTCCGTTCGCAGTCTGGGGGCTAGACATGGTGGGACCGTTATAGATGGCACCTTGTGGGTTTATGCATCTGCTTGTAGCAGTTGATAAATTCACTAAATGGATAGAAGCTAAACCCATTAGAAAGCTTGATGGGGCAACTGCCCTCTGGTTTGTCCGGGATCTAGTGGTGAGATTTGGTCTCCCACATAGCATTATCACTGACAACAGCAACAATTTGTCACTCGGAGAAGTGGAGGCTTATTGTTGGGAGAAAGGCATCCGACTTGACCTTGCATCTGTGGTACACCCACAATCCAACGGTCAGGTTGAGCGAGCCAATGGATTAATTCTGCAGGGAATCAAGCCACGTCTTGAGGCACCACTACATAGAGCAGCTGGAGCCTGGGCGGAAGAATTGCCATCATCTTTGTGGAGTTCTGAACTACATCCAACATATCCACAGGCTACACCCCTTACTTCATGGTATATGGAGCAGAAGCCATCCTGCCTTCCGACATACTTCACAATGCACCAAGGGTTGCCGCCTACGACGAAGATGATGCTGAAGAATCCAGACGCCTAGATGTGGACCTTCTCGAGGAGGAGCGCGTTTTGGCATGCCAAAGATCCACCATCTACGAGCAGAAGCTACGCATCTATCATAGTCGCCGCGTTCGACATCGCTCGTTTAAAGAGGGGGATTTGGTGCTCCGACTTAAGTAGAAGAAGTCACACAAATTATCCCCGCCATGGGAAGGACCGTTCATCATAAGCAAGGCGCTACTCAATGGGTCTTACTACCTTGTTGACAATCATGAACTGAAGGATAGACCCAACGAGGATCATAAGCGTAAGCGACGTGACCCGGATGATGACTACCCGGAGCTTGATCGGCCATGGAACATAGCACAACTACGTCCTTTTTACACTTAGCATTTTTATCTAATTGTGTACCTCTTATATGATCAATGAAATAAAGCTCTCTGGTTCACTCATATTTCTGAGTCTTTTACCTCCTTTAGTGTTCATTTCTGGATCATGTAAAACCTTTATGCACAATTTTTGCGATTGCACTTGTGAAAATTCCGCCTACGGGCGTTAGCTTAAGTTTTCTGGTCTACACGTTCTTTGTCATTTTTATGCGGATTCTGGAGTAGTGACTTTCGGCAGTTATTGTCGGCGATTTTGTGCTTAGGTTATTGACGGTGCCATTGGGCATCATCACCTGAGCGCATGGTTCCGACAACGAGTCTTCTGACTCATGAAAAGTCAAGCATAAGAACCAAAGTAATGGATAAGCCAGCATTTGCTTAAAAAATATATATACATGCTGGAAACTAGTTCTTGAGTAGCAGGAAATAACAACCATTGTTTTCCGCCTTAAGTTACATCAATAAGTTTTTTCCGCACATGCACCAAAGGTGAAACAAATATTACAAAGTTGTTCTTCATTCCTTTGGCGCATGAGACTTAGAAGCAGCGTCATCACCAGCAGGAGAGCCACCCTCGAAGTCAGCGGTGTGAAGAGACTCGGAGGAGCTTTGGTTGCCGCCATAGATGGTGTTCATCGGCACGAAGACGTTGATATCGACTAAGTCGTCAACTCTGGTGTCATAACCCACGAGCGACGACAAGATGGATTCATGGTTAATCTCTTTGCCATCGTCGTCTACGTCGGGAATGCCAGAAGTCACTCTGTCGATGTCGGCATCTTCATAGTGTGCCTTCACCATTGACAGCGCCATCCTTGCGCCAGCCCGTGCACATGAAGCCTTCCAGCTTGTGATACGCTCGGGGGCTCGGCGCAGAATCTCCGAGTACTTCGCCACGGAGTCCGATGACTTGATGTTTATCTGGAGGGGCTTAGCAATCTCCTTAGCTTGTGTGATGGCGGTGTTGATGAAGTTGCCGGCTAGAACCATGCATTCCTTGGTTGGAGGAGGCGATCGGGTTAAACCCATAGGAGCTGCAAATTCCGACAAGGAACAGATGAGTTCAACAATTCAAAGTACCCATACCACAGAAATCCAAGACGGAGAAAACTTACTGAAGATGCTGGCCTCGGCTTGTCAGAGGGTGTCCACCAAGGATTCTTACTCTTGTTGGAGGAGCTTATACGCCTCACTATGGCGTTGATTCTTCTCATCGGCAGCTTTCTTCTAATCTCTTAAGATAGAGATCTCCTCCTTCAAGCGATTGATTTCCTCGGTGGCGGAGTCCTGCAGGGCCTTCATTGATTCTTCATGCATTTTCAGCATGTCCTTCCTCTCCAGCTTAAGAATTTTGTTCTCGCTATCCAGCTCTTGAATGTGCTTGGATTGCTCGACAATATTCTTGGCCTTGGCAATGGTTTCTGCAAGTCAGAGAAAGCAAAGTACACAGTGAGTACTCGGAGAATATGGGCACAAAACCAAGTCGGAATGCGAAAAAGAAAACAGACGCTTGCTCTTGGTGATCTGTTCCTTCAAGAAGGCAGTTTTACCCGTTTCAGCTTCCAAATCTGCACGCATCTTCTGGTACTTGTCATTGGCCATGCCCCTCCGAGCACTCTCGTTCTGTGGAAAAAAGGTCAAAGTTAAAATGTTGTTTGGTCTGCTTGGAGCATCTAGCCGAAAATTTTCCACCTAGACGCTCGGGGGCTACATCGAGAGTTTTTGACTTAGTAATATGCGTAGCTTTCCTTTAAGCATCTAGTCGGAACTAATTCAGTTCACGTTAGAAGCTTGGGCTACAGTATAAAGTTTTTTAACTCGGATATATGCTTAGCTTTTCTTTAAGCATCTAGTCGGAACTAATTCAGTTACAACTAGAGGCTTGGGGGCTACAGTATTGAAATTTATAAACACTGCATATGCTACTCTTAAAAGCATCTAGCCGGAATAATTCATTCCACCTACATGCTTGGGGGCTATAGTGAGAGGTTTTCTAACTTAGTCACTCTTAGAGCATATAGATACAAAACCTATGGTTTTCCGTCTACATCCTCGGGGGCTACAGTGGGATACTCATATGAAATGCAAAAGGCAAATAAAACTTACAGGTGCAATGATCTTGAGGTTTGTAGCACTCTCTGTCAGCAGCTTGCCAAAGGATTCGCTGTTTCCTTGCAAGATTTCTACTTGTCGGCGGAGCTCCTCTAGACCGCACGTCGAAGATGTTGGTGCCGCACCAGGGACCAGAGCAGTTCTACCCAGTGTAAGTACCAGATAGACTATCTTTGGATAAGCTATGGTTTTCTTGGGTGCGGGGGCGCCGCCAACGACAGAAGTACCTGCTTCCACCACCGCCCTACCGCCACCGATGGCAGACTTAGCCGGAGCTTCAGCCATTTGTTGGGCGGCACTCTCTTGCGTCGCCTGCTCACCGATGATAGCAACCTCGGTAGAGGCACCTGAGTCCACTTCCATGGCGGAAGGGCCAGATGCCTCCTTAGCTTGTGAGCTTGTCGGGGCAGACGTGGTCTTGACGGAGGGAGTGGCAGGGGCGATGGCGGGAGATGCATCGCGATGTAGCATGTCCTTGATGGTTCTAGAAGCCCCCAATTTGGAGGTCTTCTTCAGGTTGGTCGTGGCTTTCTTACTGAAACAAGCAAAATGCATAAGTACAGGAGCAAGACAGATAATTAGACAATGTCGGAAAGAAAGAAGCTTACACATGTGGGGGTGCTTTGTCAAAGGGGATCCTAGTAAATTTTCTCTTTTCCGCCTCCAGGGCAGCGGTAGTCTTCTTGGAGGCTCCACCCTCCGTCTTCTTCTTCTTGCCTCCATCGGCAGCGTTAGAGGTGGAGCTCTTCCGCTTTCGTGCCAACGGAGCATCATCGTCGGACACGACGGTGACTTCCTTCATATTTGGATCATAGATTTGAGGAGCCATGTTGTCCTCATCTATGTTGCTAAGCTGTTAAGTGAGAAGTCACCGTGTTAGATGAGATGACATTTGCAAGACGGAAGAACTGGAGTATATGTCATACATGGAAAATAAATAACTACCTTTGGGCACTTGCCGTCTACGAACATGTCGTAGGTGATGGTGAAGCCACGCTTCTTGTCCTTCACCTTGACGATGTCCGTAAGGCGGATCTTGACGGAGTCACTCGAGAAGTTGTCCACGGAGATGCTGAAAGAATATTTCTTAATCCCTAGTGTTTTGTGTGTTAGATAACAATACCAAGGATCATTTAATGTGTGTTGAAGTGTTGCAGCTCTATTTGAGAATAAAGGGAAAAGAACTCTGCCTTTGGGGGCGGATAATCCGGCCCCACCAGGGGCGGATAATCCGCCCCTCCCTTTGCCCAAGCAGGCGCAAGCCCCAGAAGGGGGGCGGAATTTTGGCCGGATTTTCCGGCCCCGCCGGATAATCCGCCCCTCAGGGGGCCGGATAATCCGCCCCCCTGCTCATCGCCAAGGCGCAAGCCCCAGAGAGGGGGCGGAGTTTTGGCCGGACTTTCCGGCCTGGCCGGATAATCCGCCCCTCAGGGGGGCCGGATTATCCGCCCCCCAAGATCTTCACCAAGCTTCACCAAGGCGCAAGCCCCAGAGAGGGGGCGGAGTTTCCCCCGGAGAATCCGCCCTTGGGGCGGAGTTTTCCCAGGGGGCGGATAATCCGCCCCAAGTGGGGGGCGGATAATCCGCCCCCAAAGTTGTCTGTGACGGATCCGGGAGGGTATTTAAGCCAGCCATCCCCTCCTGCGAGAACTCTTGATTCATCTCGAAAAGACGGATCAGATCTGAAAGCTTCATCCAAGAGTGCTCCACCTAGATCCACCCAAAGGCCTCATCCCTTGGGGAATCGAAGGAGGAGAACTCGATCTTCATCATCAGCAATCAAGCGCTTCATCTCCTCTCCATTCATTTGGAGAACCTCCGATCTAGTATTTCTTGCAAATATCTAGATCCTTGTTTTTGTTTATATTGATAAACCTTGTTCTTGTGGCAGCTTGTTGTCATCTCGGGAGCCCCCAATTCGGTTGTGGGTGTGTGCCCTGATAGTGTTGTAAAAGGCACCGGTTCCCGCCTCGAAGGGATCCAATAGTGGAGAAGGTGGAACAGGCCTCTCGTGGCGAGATCCATCGGAGAATAGGGCGAGGCCTATTGTGGCGTGGTGGTCTTAGAACCGCCCACCCCTCCAACACAGATGTACTTCCCTTAACAAGGAAGGAACTGCGGTAAAACAAATCCCTGTGTCTCCGCGTGCTGCACTACGGTTTCCTCGCTCCTCTTTTATGTGCTTAGTAGTTAGGGTTACATATAGGGAAATTCTCGTAGTTGCATATCTAGAGAATTTACTTTGTGTCAAGCCTAAAATTGAAAAGTCTTAAAAATTGGTTAGCACCTATTCACCCCCCCTCTAGGTGCCCATATGATCCATTTCAATTGGTATCAGAGCCTCGGCTCTTATTTCGGGCTTAACCGCCTAAGAGAAGTATGGGTTCCAAGGGAGATGGGAGTGATGCTCCGGAGGTAGTCACCATGAACGATCTCAAGACATTGGAAACAACCTTGGTGAGTTCAATGGAGGCTAAGATGGAAGAGATGCGTCAATTTATAATGCGTCTCTCCACATCCACAGCATCACCTCCATGTAACTCTGAGGATACCACTCCGCAATCCAAGGAAACAGGTAAAACTGTTTCCAAAGATAACGAAGTGGTAGGTGATGATACTAGTAAGAGCTCCTCCTCGAAAAAGGATAGCGGTAAGGATGGATACAATGAGATTTCTCATGTGTATTCCCCTGATCCGCCTATTCCTCGCCCACTTATACATAATAGGGGTGATCCACCCAAACTTTCAGCATCTACTTTCTCCCAATGGCAATTTTTGATGAAATCTCATGTGTGCAGTTCCTCCATAGAGTTGTGGAAGATCATCAAAAATGGTCTTCACGTTGGAAATCCTAACAATCTCACAAGGAGAAAAGTGGTCGATAGCCAACTCAATGCTACAACTCTACACATGATACAACTTGGTGTGGGTGACAAAGACATGCCACACATTCAGCATCTTAGCACAGCTAAAGAAGCTTGGGATGCTCTCACCAAGCTCTTCATCGGAAATGAAAGTATGAGAAGGAATAGATATTATGCCTTGAGCAATGAAGCTGAAGGATTTTATATGCTGGATGGAGAAGACCACGAGGACATGTATAGGAGGCTCAAGGCAATAGCCACAACCTTCAGAAACCACGGTGCAGCTCATGTTGATGATGCTTGGATCAAGCGCAAGTATGTCAGTGCTCTTATGCCATTTGAGCCCACAGATTTGAAAAGTCTCCAAGGTAGGCATAACTATCACCTCATGTCATCCAATGAGGTAATGCAAGAAATGGCCTTCAAAGTGGCTGCCAAGAATGCCGAAGATGCTCGTGCTCGAGCTATGGGGATGCAAAAGGGGGTCAACATGGCCTTGAAGACTAGTGTGATTGATCATGATGAATATGCGGTAGAAGGTCTGGACTGTCCCGAAGATATAAAAAGGATACATGGACAATACTTGGCTCTTTATGCAAGAAACTTTTGGAAAGATCCAGCCAAGGCTAAAGCTGAACTAGATCGCAAGAGTGGAGCCTATGGAAGAAAAGAAAATGGTCCCAAGCTGAGAACATGCTTTAATTGTGGTGACCGCTGCGCACGTAGCTGAGTGTCCATATCAAAGTAGAGAGGATAATGGAGGAAGACTCATTTTCAAGGACAAATCAAAAGCTCCACGTAAGAAACAGTTTGTAAAGAAGAATGCTCCTTTCAAGAAGCAACCAAAGATTGTTCTAGTGGCTCAAGAAGAATATTCATCGGGGAGTGAAGATGAGGACGAGGACGATAGCTCTCAAGAGGTGGCTGCTATAGCCACCACATCTACATCAACATCTCTCTTCGACTCTCGAAACAAAAACATCATCAACAAGAATGCTACTTGCCTCATGGCAAGAAGCTCCGAGGTAACTTCTTCTAACTCTTCTTTTCCCAAGGCTATGATAGACATGGATGATCCTGCTAGTCTTAAGGTTAAAGAAGAGATTATTGCTTTGGATTATTTCTATACTAACCTGCAAGGTGAGCACAAAGTTCGTTTTGAGGCTCTTATGGATCAGCTGGCCCAAAACGAAGCACTCCTCGAAGAAAAGGGCAGAATTGAAAGGGAGGATGCAATGGAAATTGTATCCCTAAAAAATGCTCTTGAAGAAGAAGAAGAAGCTCGGGTCTCTCTTGAAGAGAGGCTTGAGCCTATGGAAGAGTCACATGAAGAAATTGTGACTAAACTCGTTAAGGAACGTGACAATGCTGTCACCAAGGCAAATAAGTTAAAGAAGGAAAGGATTGACTTTGGGGCTGCTCATGATAGACTCTCCGAGGAATTGGAGAAACTTGACAATGCTCACAAGGCGTTGAAAAACGAGTTATCTATTCTCAACGAGTCACATGATCAGCTTCAAAGTCGATTGGCCGAATATGATACTCCTAGCTCATCCAACTCAACATATAGTAACAAGAAAAATGCTAGTGTGGAAAAAGGAGTAATCAAGGACATCACTACAAAGGACAAAGGTGTGCTTGATGAAGTCCTTGGCAAGCAAAGGTCAAATCATGGTAAAGAGTGACTTGGGTATGTCACCAAGTCCAAGAAGAAGAAAACAAAGAAGAACAAGACCAAGAATGTGCAATTAAAGACAAGCACTGCTGAAAAGGTTGTCACAAAAGACAAGACTAATAATATTGGTTTTGCAGGGTCTCACAATTCGAATTATGAACTCTTTTGTGATGACTATGGTGATGTTTATGCTTATTATGTTGGTCCTTTTGATGAATATATTGCTTGGTCTATTTGGGTCCCAAAGACCATTGTTACTAACATGAAAGGACCCATTGAAAAATGGGTACCTAAAACCAAGAAGTAATTTTCTTGCAGGGCTATGCTTCCGGTGGGTCAAGATGGGTGCTGGATAGTGGCTGCACTAGTCATATGACCGGAAGCAAGGAGATCATCACGGAGATGCGTCCAAATCTTGATAATATCACAGTCTCCTATGGTGATAAGTCTAAATCTCAGGTATTGGGTCTTGGCAAGGTTGTGGTTGCCCACGATATCTCTCTCGTGGACGTCATGCTTGTTGAGACCCTTGGCTACAATCTTCTTTCTGTTCGTGCCCTTGGCAAGATGGGTTTTGCTGTTTTTATCGATGATGACTTGGTGGTACTCTTATGGAGCAAGTCTCTAAAGGTCGCTTTCGTTGGATACGTCGAAAATGACCTGTATGTGGTGGACTTCTCGGGAAAACCACTTCAGGTCCGATGTGTCTATTCGGAAAGGCCGACGTGGGCTGGCTATGGCATCGCCGTTTAGCCCATGTCAACATGAGAACTTTGCAAAGTCTCCAAAAGGGTGGCCACATCCTTGGACTAAAAGACAATGTCTCTTTTGCCAAAGATCGTGTTTGCAGGGCTTGTGTTGAAGGAAAAATGCATGATTCTCCCCACAAGAGGAAGACTATTGTGTCATCAAAGAGGATCATGGAATTACTTCATGTGGATTTATTTGGTCCTCCTTCTCATGCAAGTCTTGGTGCGAAGAAATATTGCTTGGTCATCGTCGATGATTACTCAAGATACACATGGGTATATTTTTTCAAGCTGAAAAGTGAGACCCAACAAACTGTCATCGACTTTGCCAATGAAGTTCAACGTCAACACAATGTTCCCATCTTGGAAATTAGAAGTGACAATGGCTCAGAATTCAAGAACTACACTTTAAACGAGTTTCTTAGCGAAGAGGGGATTAGACACCAATATTCCGCTGCGTACACCCCCTCAACAAAATGGTGTAGCCGAGAGGAAGAACCGGACTTTGATGGATATGGCAAGATCTATGCTAGCTGAATTCAAGTCTCCTTATAATTTTTGGGCTGAAGCCATATCCACTGCTTGTCACTCATCAAACCGGATCTACCTTCAGAAGATCTTGGACAAGACCCCATATGAAATACTTACCGGTAACAAACCCAACATCTCATACTTCAGGGTATTCGGGTGTAAGTGTTTCTTTCTTATTAAAGGTGTCCGTTTGTCAAAATTTGAATCCAAGGCTTTAGAAGGTTTTTTTTGTTACGGTGCCGAATCCCACACTTATAGAGTCTACAACAAGCTCACTGGGATTGTTGTAGAATCTTGTAGTGTGGAGTTCGATGAAAATAACGGCTCCTTTGTAGGGCAAGTTGATGTTTGTGATGCAGATGTTGAAATACCCCAAGATGCCATAAGAAGAATGGGCGTGGGATTTTTCCGCCCCATTGAGGAACCCCTTGTAGCGGATCGGGAAGGACAATGCTCCACACATGTGGAGCCCTAACCTACTCAAGTTCAACAAGCTCCTACTATTGGAGACAATCCTGCACCAACACCACAATCTGCTGAAGACCATCTGTCCACTGGACAAGCTGGTAGTCCCAGGCCGGACTATCCGCCCCCTCCAAGGGGCGGACAATCCGCCCCTGGCACTCCAACTCGTTCCAGGGGATCCGAAGGAGAAATCAACATCTCTGAAGCTCCCAGGCCGGATTCTCCGGCCCCCAGGGGCGGAGTATCCGGCCCTGGGTCTCCAACTCCAGTCAGGCTTTCTCAGGAAGATGGTTCTGGTACTTCACCTCCCAGGCCGGATAGTCCGGCCCCTCCAAGGGGCGGATTATCCGGGCCTGAAGAAAATGTTCAGCAACAATCTTCTGGCAGTAACGGTGACCAAGATCAAGGGCAGGGCAGTAATCAAGACAAGGATACAACTATTGAATCCACTCCTCCTAGAAACAATAAGGACATTGAGGCTCGTCGCAAGGCTCGTGCTGATCGGAACCTTGAACTAAGAGGTCACACTCTTGACAAGGTTGTTGGTGATCTACGACGAAGGGTATCCACTAGAAGAGAGCTTGCAAGCTTATATGATCATCAAGCTCACATTTCCATGGTTGAACCGAAGAAGGTTTTTGATGCTCTTGAAGACCCCGATTGGGTTGTTGCAATGCATGAAGAATTAAACAACTTCGAACGCAACAAAGTTTGGAAGCTCGTAGAAAAGCCAAAGGATTGCCGCAATGTTATCGGCACCAAGTGGATCTTCAAGAACAAACAGGATGAAAATGGCATTGTTGTGAGGAATAAAGCACGACTCGTGGCTCAAGGATTCTCTCAAGTAGAAGGAATTGATTTTGGCGAGACCTACGCTCATGTGGCTCGCCTTGAGTCCATCCGTATCCTTCTTGCATATGCAACCCATCATAATTTTAAATTACAACAAATGGATGTTAAGAGCGCTTTCCTTAATGGTCCTCAACAGGAGTTAGTATACGTCAAGCATCCCCCGGGGTTTGAGGACCCCAAATTTCCGAACCATGTCTATAAACTCGATAAGGCTCTCTATGGCCTTAAACAAGCCCCATGTGCGTGGTATGAGCACCTTAAAGAGCTTTTGCTAGACCGTGGATTCGAAGTTGGGAAAATCGATCCCACTCTTTTTACTAAGAAGGTTAATGGGGAGCTTTTTGTATGCCAACTTTATGTAGATGACATTATTTTTGGCTCTACTAACCAAGCTTTTAACGATGAATTTTCGAAGCTTATGACCCATGTGTTTGAGATGTCCATGATGGGTGAGCTCAGGTTCTTTCTTGGATTTGAGATCAAACAACTTAGAGAGGGAGCCTTTATTAATCAAGATAAGTACATCCAAGACATGCTTAAAAGGTTCAAGATGACGGATCTCAATGGCGTTGCTACCCCAATGCAAACAAAGTGTCATCTTGAGCTCAATCCCAAGGGTAAAGACGTGGATCAAAAGGTATACTGATCCATGATCGGCTCTCTCCTTTACCTTTGCGCATCTAGTCCCGATATCGTGTTAAGTGTAGGAGTGTGTGCAAGGTACCAAGACACTCCTAAAGAAAGCCACTTAGTGGCAGTCAAGCGAATCTTCCGATATTTGGTTCATTCCCCAAATTTTGGGTTATGGTATCCCAAGGGTTCAAGTTTCTCTCTATGTGGTTACACTGATTCAGATTGGGCTGGTGACAAAGATGATAGGAAATCAACCTCTGGTGCATGCCAATTCTTGGGCAGGTCTCTAGTGTGTTGGTCATCAAAGAAACAGAATTGTATTTCACTCAACCGAAGTTTGAATATGTTGCTTCGCAAGTGCTTGTACTCAATTGTTATGGATGAGGCAAACTTTAAAGGAATATGGTGTAAATTGTGACAAAGTGCCTCTTTTATGCGACAATGAAAGTGCTATCAAAATTGCTTACAATCCTGCAAAGATACAAGAACAAAACATATAGAGATTCGCAACCACTTTATTCGGGATCATGTTGCTCGTGGAGATATTGCTCTATCCTTTGTGAGCACGAAGAACCAACTTGCTGATATTTTCATGAAACCTCTTGATGAAGCAAGATTTTGTTATTTGAGGAATGAGCTAAATATCATAGATTCAAGGAGCTTGGCTTGACTACCCTTGCACACTCACTTGCGCTTATTCATGTATTTGCTTTAGATGCGGGCATAGACATAGGGGGAGTGTGGTCCTAATTGATTGGGCCAACCCTCCCCCCATAATGCCGAAAGCGAGTAAAATCATTTCCCTTAATATCATTTTTTGATATGTGGGTCATCGATGAGCATTGGTTTTGAACTCAAGATACATCTTCGCGGTGTCATGCCATGCGCTCCAACATGGTGGCTTCGGCCACCGCCCTCTTCCTCGAGAAGAGTTGGTTTTTCATGGGTCTCGTTGGATTTTCTTGCATATCTCATGTTCTTATGGAAAACACACTCAAATTTGGCTTTTGATTGATTTGATTCTTGCAAATTTGGGTGTGAATTCTGGGTGTCCAGGGGCGTTAGCATTGCTCTTCTTCCTTTTTGGCGTTTTGATGCCAAAGGGGGAGAAGTAGTTCTATTAGGTCTCGTGGATTTGCAAGGGTCGGGCACAAGCTTTTCTCTTTTAGTCGTTTTTATTTGCTTGCTTGTGCCTTTTCTAGCGTGAACTCAGTTGCTATTTGTGGTTGTGTGTGTAATACTATGTCGTACTCCACAGTTTGGTACTATGTTTGGCATATGGATTCATGGGATTATCTATGTATGCCTGGCTATATTCTCATTCCGGTGGTATGACATTATTTCCCAAACCTTAAAGTAGTGTTCTCCCTAGTGTGTGTATTTGTATTCAAATGCAAATCTTAAATATGCACACATCTAGGGGGAGCGTATTTCATTATTTAAGGTGGCATTTGCCGGTTTTATTGCAAATCCTAGTATTGTCATCTAACACCAAAAAGGGGGAGATTGAAAGAACATTTCTTAATCCCTAGTGTTTTGTGTGTTAGATAACAATACCAAGGATCATTTAATGTGTGTTGAAGTGTTGCAGCTCTATTTGAGAATAAAGGGAAAAGAACTCTGCCTTTGGGGCGGATAATCCGGCCCCACCAGGGGCGGATAATCCGCCCCTCCCTTTGCCCAAGCAGGCGCAAGCCCCAGAAGGGGGGCGGAATTTTGGCCGGATTTTCCGGCCCCGCCGGATAATCCGCCCCTCAGGGGGGCCGGATAATCCGACCCTGCCATCGCCAAGGCGCAAGCCCCAGAGAGGGTGTGGAGTTTTGGCCGGACTTTCCGGCCTGGCCGGATAATCCGCCCCTCAGGGGGGCTGGATTATCCGCCCCCAAGATCTTCACCAAGCTTCACCAAGGCGCAAGCCCCAAAGAGGGGGCGGAGTTTCCCCCGGAGAATCCGCCCTTGGGGCGGAGTTTCCCAGGGGCGGATAATCCGCCCCAAGTGGGGGGTGGATAATCCGCCCCCAAAGTTGTGCAACGGCCAGATCTGGGGAGGGGGTATTTAAGCCATCCCCTCCCGCCAGAACTCTTGATTCATCTCGAAAAGACCAGATCGATCTGAAAGCTTCATCCAAGAGTGCTCCACCTAGATCCACCCAAAGGCCTCATCCCTTGGGGAATCAAGGAGGAGAACTCGATCTTCATCATCGCAATCAAGCGCTTCATCTCCTCTCCATTCATTTGGAGAACCTCCGATCTAGTATTTCTTGCAAATATCTAGATCCTCGTTTTGTTTATATTGATAAACCTTGTTCTTGTGGCAGCTTGTTGTCATCTCGGAGCCCCAATTGCCAGGTGTGTGCCCCGATAGTGTTGTAAAAGGCACCGGTTCCCGCCTCGAAGGGATCCAATAGTGGAGAAGGTGGATCAGGCCTCTCGTGGCGAGATCCATCGGAGAATAGGGTGAGGCCTATTGTGGCGTGGTGGTCTTAGAACCACCCACCCCTCCAACGCAGATGTACTTCCCTTAACAAGGAAGGAACTGCGGTAAAACAAATCCCTGTGTCTCTGCGTGCTCCACTACGGTTTCCTCGCTCCTCTTTTACGTGCTTAGTAGTTAGGGTTACATATAGGGAAATTCTCGTAGTTGCATATCTAGAGAATTTACTTTGTGTCAATCCTAAAATTGAAAAGTCTTAAAAATTGGTTAGCACCTATTCACCCCCCCTCTAGGTGCCCATACGATCCATTTCAGATGCGGAGGCTATCCCTTCTATCGTTGGTATACTCGTGCATGAGCTTCGCGCGGTGCTGCAGAGGTTGGATTTGCCTGATGAACTAGCACATGGCTAGGTCCAAGCCGGACAAACCCGTCTCCACGAACCATTCTATCCGCCTTATGGCACGGGAAGCATCGAGGTCAGAGGGAAGGGGGCCTGTGATCTCCATGACGAGGCTTCAGCGGCGGTTCCGTCAACGAAGTCCGGGTACGTTACTTGTCGGCCGGCCAGAGGGATATTTAGGCCGTAGAAGTAAGTACACTGCCAGTTTTTGCAGGAATCATGACCGACGATGTCGGGGAACCGCCGGCCAGGACGGATCTTGAAGCTTATGGTGCCGCAATTCCTAAGTTCTTCCTTACTAGCTCCGGCTTCACGCTTGACGGTGAAGAAGTACACAAAGAGATCTAGCCTAGGCTTTATCCCTAAGTAACCCTCGCAAAGCGCCGCGTAGTTGCTAAGCGCTAAGATACTGTTGGGAGAAAGGTTCTAGGGCTGGACTCTATAGTGATTCAAGACGGAGAGGAAGAAGTTGGAGATGGGCAGGGAGACACCGCGTACCAGTTGGGCTTTGAGGTACAATTTTTCTCCGGCTTGGGGAGAAGGCGTCACCTTGCTGGCTGGCACCGCCTGCCAGGCGAGCCCCTCCGTCGCAGGGAGGTAGCCCTCGGCGATCAGCTCCTGGATATCATGGTTGGTGATGTCTGAGCCGCGCCAGTCGCCCTTGTGTGAATCCAGTTCCTCCTCCAACGGCTCCAGCGCCGCCAGATTGTGGTCGCCGCCGGTGGACTCGGTCACCTCCGAGGCAGGGATGACCAAGCCCTCTGGGGGAACGACGATAGAGCTCGCCGTCTTCGCTCGACGCTGCCATGGAAGGAGAGGTACTGCTGCTGGCCATGGAGAGAGGTTGGAGGTGACTGGTGCGGATTGAGGCTAGGGTTTTCACGAGTTTTGCACAGAGAGCTCGAGGAGGCACGCGCTGGAGGAAGAAGACGATGCGAGGAGAGAATGAGGTAAACGGTAGAAATTCCACCACGGTTACTATTTATCATATCCAGCATCAAGATTCGTGCAGCTTAATCGGGCGGTTGCCGCGTAGACAACGTGTTTGCGAACGTGCGCGGAAATTTCGCCATGTCTCCAACCGTCGCCGCCAACGGTTTGTATCGCTCGCGCGGGAAAATCAGACATGATTGCGTTCTCTGCGTGTGTGAGTTACGAGGCGTCGCTGACCTAAGCCTACGTCGCCCTAGCTGACATAGGCAGATTAGCCGTCACATCAGAAGATTCCGGCATGGACGGATCCATTATGGCTACGGAAGAGTACGATGGAAGATTCAGCATTTCTCCGACTTACGTGTTGAAGATGGAGAAAACCTTGCAGGGTTCTTTGGGAGGACTACAAGATGTTGCTTGACGATTTGCCGACATTCATCTAGATGGAGCATTCCACACGAAGAGGCAATACGGCACAAGATCTCAGAGTTCTCCGGGGGATACTGTTGGGGATATGCTATATGGGTATCCTCATAGCATGTCTCCTATCCGGATAACCCGGGTGGCCCACAATTGGTAGCATGGCCCATGGCCTGCTGGGCGGCCCAGTTATATGGATCCAGAAGGGAGGCCCATGCCGGATAAAGGAAGGCTATGGTTGGAGTCACCGACGTACTCGAAGCCTTGGAGTGCAAGATACACAAGACTAGTAATAGACGGTGTAGGACTCTGTAACCTGTCCGGCTAGGAATTTTCCCTGTAACCCTAGGAACTGGCGCCTATATAAGTCGGGCCTATGGGAGCCTTTAGGGAACAATCTTAGACAATAACTTACAACTTCAGACAACCTCGCACAACAAACTTATCTCTATAACTCGGCGTATTGCCCTTATAGTGATTTATATCAGGAGTAGGATTCTTTCACCGTTGTGGGATTTGAACCTGGGTAAGCTGTGTTACCTCGTACCCGTCAACCGTCCACCTTACCCCACGTCTTTAAACACGCACTGTGAGGACCCCTCCATGGCGTACTCGTCGGCAATACCACGACAACAATGCCACAAGCTTGTACTCGCCGAATCTCCGAGGAGAACTCAAACCTATGCAACAAATGCAAGGGCAAGTCCTTCACTCCCAAATTCCAACAAAGCTACAAAATCTATTGGGGGAATAAGGGAGGAATAACACAAGAGCAGAACACAAAACTCTCCAAGATCTAGATCCCAATAACTCCTTTACAAAGAAGGGATTTATCTTGGGGGGATTGTAGATCTAGATCACCTCTCTCAAATCCCTCAAAAATATGCAAGAATCATAGGAAGGGAAAGGTAGAGGGAAAGATTCTTCAAGGTCAACAATGGAGGAGAGAGAGAAAGCCAAGAACCAAGAAGAAAAGCTGGTGCCCACGAAGGGGAAGAGGAGCCCCTTTTAAAGGGCTCCCAGATCTGCCCGTTATGGGCATTCGTGACCCTGGCCAGAACTTCCGGTGGGAGGCCAGAAGTTCCGGTGGCACACATCCAACGGTCAAAAAAGGCGAAGCGAGAAACTGAAAACGCGAGTCCTGGTCGGAACTTCCGCCGGTACGCCGGAACTTACGGTGGTCCGACTGAAGTTTCGTCAAAAAGACACATCCAAAACATAAGGTTACTGAACGTGAGCGAAACAAGATCCAGATTTTCAATCGGTACTTCTGGCGGCAACTAGGCCCGAGCGTAACTTCCGGTCCCTGGCTGGAACTTCCGGTGGGGGCGGTATTACCGCTATAACTTCCGGCCCAAATTCCGTCAAAACAACAAACCAAATAGAGAGGATACAGTACGTGAGCAGAAGAAGAACCGGAACTTCCGGCGGCAAAATGCCCTAGCGGAACTTCCGATGAGAAGCCGGAACTTCCGGTCAGGGAAATTCCAGAAATGCAATAGCTTTTGCATCCAAACTCCAAACGAGATGAAACCAATTTTGTTGGAAAGATAATGACGAATCGAAATATTGGGTATCACCTTGGGATAAAATACCATGAATATATATGTGAAGTATCCCCCAAGGTGTGGAGCCAGAAAACTCGCAAGATCAAAAACCGCAATAAGATATGCAAGTGAAATCCTTATTTTATGAACTAGAGCTTGTTATGATGATGACCACAAGCTCTAGATCCTCTCATGGACAAGAACCAAATAACAACTAAGAAAGATGATGCTATGAATGCAAAGGTTTGAGCTCTCTCCGAACGATGCAAACGAGACACCCGCTTGAGAGCCCCTCTTGATAGTACGGCTATCTATCCTAAACCTGGTCTCCCAACTGACAACACGAGACCGGAAAAAGAGAATCCCTATCAAGAACATACCTTTGCCTTGATCATCCCACTTGAACTTGATGTAGACCGTCTTGTTCTTCTATAGTGGGAACACCTTTCTTGTTTGCTCTTGCTCGCTCTTGCTTGATGAAGACTTTCAAATTGCTCCCCCATACTCCATGGGGAAACCTCTTATTTAACTTGTCTTCATCACTCCATGAACACGAGGATGGCAAGCTTCAAGCATGAGATCTTCTAGAGATGGCGCATCTTGAGCTCGCTCTTTTTCATCCCTTCTTGAGGTTGATCCAACTTGATGCAACTCTTTGTACTTGTCTTGATCAACCTTCAAGCTCCTTATTTCTTCATGATTCCAATGGGCACAAAGCCCTTGGACATTTCTTCAACTTTCAACCTTGAGACCAACACATGGTCCAAGCGATGCCAATGGACAAACCTACAAGTGAAACTCAATTTACACATTAGTCCATAGAGATCGTCATTAATTACCAAAACCACACATCGGGGCATACATGCCCTTTCACTTGTAGAATACGAATTGTAGTCCTACTCTCCTCTATGGAGGAGGGAATCCGCTTATAATGAGGGTAGAGGGCCAAGGGCAAGACACAAAAATCCAAGACCTATCCCAAGCCACCGCCACTACCGTCGTGCTACTGCCGCCGCCGACCACCACCACCGCCTCGGCTTGGTCCTCTTTCTCTTTCTCGCGTCGTTGTTTTCGTTGCCTGGAGGAGATCTTCACCAACGTCTGCACCAGCTCCTTCTTCTACCCCTTCTAGATCAAATCTTGATGGACGATGGAGTCCTGTCGGATCTTCATCGACATGTTCCCGCTTCGTCCGCAAGTTTTTGATCTTGCCTCGACGCGGTGTTGTTCTCATTGTATGTGTGGATACCGGTGGAGGCGAAACACTTGTAGCACTAGTTCTTCGGAGCCGTCCGTGGGATAATACATCTCCTCGCGACTCGCTAAGGCATGTTGCGGGGCTCGGCGCATGATCAACCTCGTCATCAAAAAACTTCTGCTAGATCGATCAACGGGGGTATGTTACATTACCTCACCCTTGCATTGGATCTTGCTTTTGCCTTAGAATTTTTTTGTTTCCCATAGCGTGTTCCCCAATAGTGATATCAGAGTGGTCTATGCATAGGAACAGGTACGGATAGAGAATTGTAGAATTACAGCATTGTTAATCTCGTTCTTGCTACCCAATTGTTGCAATTTGGATCTTGGTGGCATTGTGTGATTAGCGGCCCGAGCCGATTTTACGATCTTCGGATCGAGACTGGTTTTTGAAGTGTATTTTGGGTACACAAAGCAACTTTGTCGGGTGCTTGTTTTTATTCAATAGTCAAGAGAAATTTTGCACACCGGGCTTTTGTGAATTTTGTGAATTTTATACGGGGGTCACATGTATTGACGAAGTCTACTGAAGCTATTATACTATTTATAGTGCAATGGGGACACACCCCGAACAAGTCAAAAATCAAATCGATCGAAAATGATGTTTACTTACGACATAGGTAATAAATGGATCTCTACGTAACCATAGAGCCTCGTAAGTTAGAAAAGCGTGTTAGAGGCATCTAACTTATTTTGCAGGAAAGTGATGTGGTATAGTAATGTGATGTTTGCAATGTGATGGATTACATGACACCAAAAGATGTTGATGATGGAGATCGTTGACGCAAAGTGCTATACCATATCACTATATGAATTGCATGTGATGTTAATTTATTTATGCACTCTATTTGTTGTGTGGTAGTCGTAATAAATAGGGTGATCTCTCACTTAAAATTATCAAGTAATGAGGTGTTTTCCTTTGGTTAGGCACCACATAACATGGGCTTCGAACTGGTGTGGGTCATGTAAAATGGGTGCACCTAGTGACATTCATAATGTGGGTGTGAAACTGTTGCACTACTGGTAAACTAAGATTCACTTGACATACTACCTAGAACGTATAGAGTATGGAACACAAGAATCGAAAGATTAATAAGAGTCATATGGAGATATGATTGGTATGAGTAACTACCGGTCTTATTCCCGGTGTGCAATGTAACATTGGTGCCCAGAAAATAAGTTCGTGGATCTTGAATCACTAAGTATCAATCATGAGAGATATTGATTTTAGTGAGAGCTACACTCTGGATTAAAGTTGTCAATCTTATGTAGTTTATTAATTATGGAACAATGTCTAAATGAATTTGCAATTGGTTGTAGATCAATGGCACGCAACAATGTCAACGCCCGGATTTTTAATCCCAGATGCCTGTTATGCCATGCATCGCAATCCCAGGATTACCATTTTTGCGAGACATAACAGATTTGGATACCATAGTACATCATCCATTACAAACCATACATAAGGTCTTACATAAATAAGGATCTCATGATCCAGTTCTTAATACAATTCAAGTAGCGGAAATACGTAATAATAACGGTAGCGTAGGCGAAGCTCCATCTTCGGGGTCACAGGCAATGCTGACGATGGGAGATGATCCTAGTTGTCGTAACCTTCCTGGGGTCCATCCTCCTGATACTCCTCTTCATAGTCTGGCCATGGGAATAGCCAGGGACAAAGCCATAAGTACTCTTTAAGTACTTGCAAACTAATACTAACAAGGGAAAGGGTTTTTGTAGTAGGACAATAAGATCTAGGGTTGTTTTGCAAAAAGCCAGATTTTCCTCTACCAAGTTCAGAAATGAAGAAAGCTAGTTGAAGTTTTATAACACCTAAGTGGGAACTTGTATTTCATATCACAACTCTGTTGTGGTCAAGTCAAAATCTCAATTCATTTCACAAGTCATTTTGAAAACATCTGACGGGGGAACAGTATGGCCACTCCAACTGTCCATAACCGCGGACGCGGCTATTCGAATAGTTTGACACTCTGCAGAGATTGTACACTTTCACCACAACATTCGATACATCCGTTAGGAACAAATCCTGAATTCACCATACTCAGTATGCGGATAATCAATCCTAACCTTTCAATTACATGCCCTAGTATAAGCACCTCTCCTGTGAGTTTGGCCTCCCAACCATGACCAACTGTCATCTTGGGTACTGCACAGGTGGACAATCTTCACAAGGTAGCCTCATCTCATACCTTGGCCGTGAGGGAACTAATACTAAGGTATATAAGTTTCCAGTCAAGCCCTACCCAATTTTCGGGTATTGTGGTTGTACGGGAAAAATTGGAATGGTATCGCATCCACACAACCATCAGTTTTATAAAGGGCTAAGGCTCATGCCTCAACATTTTCATCACCAAAATCATCTGGTGTTTGGAAACACATGTCAAAACATCTCAATAGAATGATCCATCATTGCAAGGTTTTCATAACCATTTTTCCACCAAGTATTCCCATCTAAAGTTGATCAAGTTTTATGCTTAGCACTAGCATCTACACGTGGGGGTAAGTACTAATGAGGGGTGGTAAACTAGTGGAGTTTTACTAAGTTCAATCTCATGCCTTAGGAGGACATAAAGATTATCTAGCTTAGGCCAAGTTTTATGCTCTTTATGCTCTTTATGCAACCTTCAATTATCCTTCTAGAATCTACAAATCACTTAAGTAAACTCTAAGTAATAGCTTTGATAAAGAAATAAAGTATAAAGCTTGTAAGTAAAACTAGGATTGGGTATCTTCAAATGTATCTAACCAAGCATGCTTAGTGCATTGCATAGGTTATTTAGCTCTCATAATTTCAAGGGTTAGCTTGCACATTCAACTAGTAGTATTGGGCTTGCTAAGTTAATAGCTTGCAAGTATTGGCTTGCATAGGTAAAGTATCTTGCAAGTGTTAGCTTGCACATTCAACTAGTAGTATTGGGCTTGCTAAGTTAATAGCTTGCAAGTATTGGCTTGCATAGGTAAAGTATCTTGCAAGTGTTAGCTTGCACATTCAACTAGTAGTATTGGGCTTGCCTTGTGCAGAGCAGTGGTTGAAGTTCTCCTCGGCTTCTTCTTCGTAGTATCCTCCTTCTTCCTCGTATCCTTGGTCGGTACTAGCGTCGGGTCTCAGGCGAGGGTCAGTGATGCGGGCGAACGACGAAGTCGACGACGGCGAACCTCCTGGTACTGGCAGCTTCTCCTGGGGCGGCTCCAATCGCTGGCTCCCTTCTTCTCCAGCAGCGGCGGGCTCCGGCCAAATTCCGGCGATGCGCTGCTCGCCTTGCTTCGGGACTGAGGCGGGGTGGTTCTGGGTGAGAGGGAAGTGGAATGGTGTGATGAATTCGAGTGGGGGAGGCCTCTATTTATAGTCTCGACGGTGAGACTGAACGGAATGGGCAGGTGACGGTGGCGACATGGCTACGGGCTGCTAGAGGCATGGCCGAGGGTGGCGATCGATCGGTGGTCTCCTGGCGATTCTATATGGCTTTAATGCGTGTAGGGGCAGTGGCAAACGGTCTGGAACGCTCGACGTTCTGCGCGGCAGAGGCGGCGTCTTCGACGGCGAGCGGTGGCTACGGGGCACGGGCCGTGAAATGGGCATGTCTGGCGTGTTCCTGGGACGATGGGGAGCATGTTGGCGGGAGGCGAGGGCTCGAGGTGGTCGGGTTGCGTGGGAACGGTGCGTGCTCTGCGGCGCACGTCGGCATGGTCGACAGCGGCACGGGCGCGGCGTTCCTGGCGGTTATGGGCATTGTCTGCGAGGCAGGACTGGTCAAGAGGGGGCGGTGAGGCATGGTTGGCACGACTAGTTCTTCCTCTAGCCTTCTGTCGACATGTGGGTGGCATGGGTGCTCTCGGTTGTTCACCATTGATGGCATTGGCGAGCTCACAGTGGTGCTAGTGATTAGTTAACTTCGTCAGATGATCTACTAAGGCTAGTGGTGTCCAGAGAGGGAACAAGTTTGGCCGAAAACACTACACACTATAGTGTTTGTGATTTTGTTGATTTGAATCTGCAAGGTGTTTGATGAAATGGCCGCATGAATTTAAGTTTTAAATTTTGAAAAGATTTTTGGTGGGTGTGCTAGGCATGTGCTGGTGAGTCTGTAGATGCTTGGGTTTTGAAAGTTGAGCTTGTTTGAGTGGTTTTTGAAAAAGTGGGATCTTCCCATATGAAATAGATTCAATTTTAAACTTCCATTTAAACTATGCATTTGAATGTTTCTGGATGATCACAAGATGGGCCTTGATACTTTGTTATGAGTACTATCAAGGGGTGCAAATATCCAAATAAGTTTCTGTTAAGTTCTAAAAGTTAGAGATAGCCAAAGTAGGCATGGGAGTTAATTTGGCAAAAGTGACCATTCACTTAATTTGTTTGTTTTGATTTATTTGTCTTTGGGAAAAGTTTGGGAATTGTTTATATGATGTTTATTTCACCTAAGAATCATTTTCCAAGAAAAGAAACACACAATCATGGCAATTCAAAAGAATTCAAATTGGAGTGCATACACACATGCATGCTTTCATATTTTTATTTAGAAAAGTTTTTGTTAACTCTAATTTTGATGATTAGAGTTTGATGATTCTAGTTCAATATTTTTGGGATGTTACAAACAACAACTTCCCTTTAGCTGGTATATTAGAGAAAGAGAAACTACATGAATCTGGTACAAATTTTTGTGGATTGGTTCTACAACATAAGGATAGTACTAAAAGGTACTAAGAAAGACTATGTCTTGGAAGCAACTCTTGGTGATGCTCCTGGTGATAATGCAATTCAGGACGCAGAAGATGTCTTTTAGCAACGTAGTGATGACCACATCGTTGTCCAATGTGCTATACTTGCATTTATGGAACCAGATCTTCAAAGCAGGTTTGAAGACTGGGATCCATATGAAACGATCATGGAATTAAGGGGCATGTTTGAGAAGTAAGCCCGAGCAGAAAGATATGAGAATATCTCAAGATCTTATGGATTGCAAGATGGCGTAAGGAGGCTCGGTTAGTTCCCAATAATCAAGTTGCATGAGTATGTTCAAAGGTTGGAAGCGTTGGGCGTTCACTTTCCTTTCGAACTAGGAACCGACATAAACCTGAAATCACTCCCACCTAGCTTTATTGGGTTTGTCATGAACTTCAACATGCATGGGATGAACAAAACATTGGCCGAACTATTCACGATGTTGAAGGTCGCTGAAAAGGACATACAAAAGAACACCAATCATGTGGTGATGGTGAAGAAAACCACTCGCTTCGAGAAGAAGAAGTCTGGGGGAAACAAGAAGAAGGTGGATGTGCACCGCGCCTCTAACAAAGGCAAATCATCTAAGCTAGGTCCTGCCCTGGATGCTGATTGTTTCTTCTGCAAGGAGAAGGGTCACTGGAAGAGGAACTGTCCAAAGTACTTAGCGAAGAAAAAGAAGACTAGATCGTCCAGTTCAGGTATATCCGATATACATGTCATTGATGTTTACTTGCAAGGTCCTAAGAGTAACTCTTGGGTATTTGATACCGGATCGGTTGCTAATATTTGCAATTTGATACAGGAGCTACAGAATCCTAGGAAGCTTGGCAAGAACGAGGTGACAATGCGCGTCAAGAATGGAGCAAGCATTGCGGTGATTGCCATTGGCACAAGACATCTACATCTACCATCAGGATTAATATTAGAACTTAGTAATTATTATTTTGTGCCTGCATTGGGTAAGAATATAATATTAGGATATTGTATCTTACAATATGGTTATTCGTTTAAATCAGAGAATAATGGTTATACGATTTATATGAATAATGTATTCTATGCACACGCTCACGTGAAGAGCGGGTTGTTTATGATTGATCTTGACTATGATACACACATCCATAACACTGATGCTAAAAGTCAAAAGAAAAATGAATTGAATACCACATATCTGTGGCACTGTAGATTGGGTCACATTGGACATAAACACATGAAGAAGCTCCATAGTGATGTACTTTTGAGTTTATTAGATTTTGAATCTTTTGATACATGTGAAGCATGTTTGATGGGAAAGATGGCCAAATCACCATTTAACAGACATGTTGAATGGGCAAGTGACTTAATGGAAATAATACGTACTGATACATGTGGTCCAATGAGTATACCTGCACGCGGTGGATTCCTCTACTTTATAACCTTTACCGATGACTTGAGTCGCTATGGTTATATTTATTTTATAAAGCATAAGTATGAAATATTTGAAAAGTTCAAGGAATTTTAGAATGAAGTAGAGAATCAACGTGGCAAGAAAATAAAGTTTATGCGGTCGGATCGTGGAGGCGAATATTTGAGTCATGAGTTTAGCGAACATCTTAGAGCTCATGGAATCGTTTCACAGCTTACGTCTATGGGAACACCCCAGCGCAATAGAATGTCAGAACGGTGTAATTAAACTTTGTTGGACATGGTGAGATCTATGATGTCTTTAACTGGTCTCCCTTTGTCATTTTGGGGCTATGATTTAGAGACTACAACTTTTACACTTAATAGAGCGCCATCAAAGTCCGTTGACACGATATCATATGAGTTGTGGTTTGGCAAGAAACCAAACTTATAGTTTCTTAAAAATTGGGGTTGCGAAGCTTATGTAAAACGTTTGCAGCCAAATAAGCTTGACCCCAAGTTAGACAAACTGTTGGGTATTCCTTCTACCACAAAACTGAAGGCAAGATATTTGTCGCGCGAGGAGGAACATTTCTGAAGAAGGAATTTCTCGCTAAAATTTTGAGTGGGAGGACAACAGAGCTTAATGAGGTTATTGAGCCAGAGCAAGACTAGCAGAGTAGTGCAGAACCAGAAGTCGTTCTGGAAACGCCTATGGTGCCATCAGATGCTGCCGCGCCTACAAGTGTTGTAGTCCCGGGGATTAATGCTCCTATTAAACCACGTAGATCTGGTAGAGTTCGTCTTTAGGTCATAAGATTTGAATACAAAGTATTGTTGTTAGACAGCTATGAAGCATCTACATACAAATAAGTTGTGATGGTCCCTGACTCCGTCAAATGGAAAGAAGCCATGAAATCCAAGATAGAATCCATGTATGAGAATCAAGTTTGGAACTTGATGGATGAAAGGGTAATTGCCCCTATGTGTAGTTTTGGTGATTAATGACAATCACTATGGACTAATGTTTTCCTTGAGGTTTATATGAAGGAATATTCCATAGGTCATGCTTGTAGTCCATGTGTTGGATTTAAGTATGGATTCCATGAAGATAAATATATATCTTGAGTACTGGCATCAATATCATCGAGTTGAAGAGAATAATATGGTGTTGATATGGAGCATGAGAAGATACACGGTTGACCTATACAAAGAGTGAAGAATGATTTCAATTTGGTCAACACATGAAGCATAAAGAATGTATCACATGGATCTTGTGGTATGGTAAGCCTTGTCAATTATGCATCATGAACCAACCCATTATATATGTGCCTTTGCATTTTCTATATGGGATAGGTATATTTCACGGGCATGCTTCAAAAGTAAAAATCTCATATAGCCCATCATCAAGGTTGAGAAGGCCAAGTTCAAGATAAGCATCTCGAGAATATCATTTGCTTGAAGCTTGCCATCCATATTAGTGATAATGTTTTTGTGAATACGTGTCATAATGAATCTATCCCATAGTGGTGTATGGGGAGCAAATATGAGTTTTCACGAAGCAACAATGATCAAGTGATGCATTCCGGCTTGGATGGAGCTTGAAGAATTGTCATCAAGATCAAGCGGTATGTGCAAGGCAAGGTATGGCCTTGCTAGGTTTTCCTTTTACCGGTCTCAAGGTGGTTCTTGGGATACCGAGTTATAGGATAGATAGCCGCACTATAAAGAGGGGCTTTCGATTGGGTAACTTGATCACATAGTCATAGGCAGCTCAATCATTTGCATACTTTGCATATTCCTATTTTGTTGCTTATTGGTGTTTCTCCATGTTAGGTTCTTGAGCTTGTTGCTATCTCTTCAACAAGCCCAAGTTCATCGAAAACGGAATTCGTATGCATCTTCTATGGCATTTTCGAGTTTGAAGGTTTTATCGGTTCTTCTTTAGTAAGGATTCTTACCTTTCTTCATTTGGTTCTATACTAATTTGTTGGGCTATAATGTTTCTCTGCACCATCTTGTAGAACTTTTTGTCCTCTTCAAAACAATCCCAAGATCATCAAAATTGGAGTCCGGATGCAAAAGTTTTGCGTTTTTCGTGAAGATTGTTTCATCTCGGTTATGGATCTGGTCCAACCGGCTCCCAGACCGGGTGGTCTGGGGCCAACATTGGAAAACCGGATCTTAAACCAGGATTTTTTGTTTTTATACCGAGTCTATCCGAGACTGCGGACAGTACCTAATTCCGGTTGAAATCTGGTTTTCCGGTCTGAGAACTGGGTCGTCTGGTGTGAGGGTTGGTCCAACCGAACTTTCAATCGAGTTTGCACAGATTTCTCCCAACGGTCATATTTGCTTTACCCTATAAAAGGGGGTTCTTCCCCCAACGTTTTAGTGTGTTCTTGACCACGAAATTGACCTCCATTGTTGAACCTCTTGAGCTTGTTTCCTCCCCCTTCCCTCCTATGATTCTTGCATCTTTTTGAGGGATTTGGAAGAGGAGATCTAGATCTAAAATCCCCACCAATAAATTCCTACTCTAAGTGAGGGGAACCCATTGGATCTAGATCTTGGAGTCAATTTCTGATTTCCACCATTGTTCTTCCTCTCTAATTCCTCCCTAGCACTTGTTTCTTTGGTGGGATTTGAGAGTGAAGGATTTGAGCACCTTGGTGTTCTTGCTTTGTATTATTGCATAATTTTTGGGTTCTCCATTACGATTTGTTCGAGTGAGAGACCATGAGCTTGTTACTCTTGGAGGGTGACCTCCTAATTGGCTTGGCGGCTGGTGCCGCGGTGTCCTCTTCGTGGAAGATTGTGAAGAGACCCGGGCTTCTCCTTCGTGGAGCTTGTGAAGTGGTTGTGGATCTTGCCATCTCCGGAGTGGAGGAAAATCTAGTCATAAGGAAAGGGCATATTCCTTCATGTGATAGACTTGGAGAAGAAGGTGAGCCTTCGTGGTGTTGGGAATTCCTTCATGGAATCCCACACCTCTCCACATGACGTACCTTACTTGTAAGGGAACATGGGGATACATCTTCGTCTCTGCGTGCCTCGGTTATCTCTATACCCGAGCTTACTTTCCTTGTGATATCCATCGAGCTTGAAGTACCTATATCTTGCCTATCACTTGCGGTATATTTATCTTGTGATATATTGATTTTCTTAACTTATTGTTGGTGCACTTAGTTGAGCCTAGTGAATATAGGCTTTGTGTATTCTATCAAGCCAAAACCGTAATAGTTTTGAAATTGCTATTCATCCTCCCTCTAGGCGACATCTCTATCCTTTTAATAGATCCTCCTGACGGCGTAAAGCCTATAAAATGTAAATGGATCTATAAGAAGAAAACAGACGCGGACGGTAATGTTACCGTTCATAAAGCTCGACTTGTCGCAAAAAGGTTTCAAAAAATTCAAGGAGTTGACTACGATGAGACTTTCTCTCTCGTAGCGATGTTTAAGTCTGTTTAGATTCTTCTAGCAATAGCTGCATATTACAATTATGAAATATGGCAGATGGATGTCAAAACAACGTTCCTGGATGAGAATCTAACCGAGGATGTGTACATGGTACAACCCGAGGGTTTTGTCGATCCTAAAGATGCCGTAAAGGTGTACATGGTACAACCCGTGTGTATTTGCAAGAAATTAAGTGGGAGCGCTAAGACATATTTCTAGTGCATTATGTGGAAGACATATTTTTGATTGGAAATGATGTATATTTTATTGACACAAGTTAAGAATTTCATTTCGATGAAAGACTTAGGAAAAACCTGACTATGAGGCATCAATGTCTATATGGATAGATTGAGACGCTAATATGGTTGTGCCAAGAGTACATATATGAGATATTGAAATAGTTCTGATGACGGGAAAATGGGTCGACTAAATTACCCGCGTCCGCGTCATAGAGACAGACAGAATATAAATTTTAAATTGCGCAAATATAAATTGTGAATATCAAATATTGCAGTTCATACTTCCGAAACTCATACATTTATATAGAAATTTCGTTAATTACATCTCCGTAGAGAAAACCCCTGATTAAGAATTCCGACAATATCTATTACATAGCATCACAACATATGAATACTACAAAATGTAGAAATAAAACAAGACTACAAAATGTAGGAAACTAAAGTCCTCCTTGATGCCATCATCGTCGTCGCACTCGGGAGAGTATTTGTTATCATTTATTTTATCAGGTATATGATATTTGGCGCTTGTACTAGTACGGGTAGTGCAAGCAGAATATTTGCTACTTACACTAGTTTTGTAAGTACAAGCAGAACACATACATGAGATATATATCATTTGTTTAATCGGCATATAGTTTGATTATTTGTAAAGTCGTTTCATTAGCCGACTAAGGAGTATCCAAAATGGTGCATGCAGTTTTGAACATGGGACATGCATAGTATTTTTCTACATATATATATGGCTTTTGTATTTAGTATAGTACTAGGGCATGTGGCACTAGTTTTTCTTACAACATATTGTATTTTTTACTTTTGGTCTTGCGTGCATGATAAAGTAGCAAGGAGATATTATCAGAACGGTTTCTAATCCATTTTTATGAGGTTTTATGACAGCCATTTAGAGGATTTTGTTCCTTTTAAAACATGGCGGATCATATAACAATTTCTTTAATTTGCTTGCTAGACTAGGTTCATCTATTTCAGAGATTCGACTAGTTAGACATTCTTATATATTTTAATTGTACCATGATATAATATGTGGTAATTTAATATTTGGCCATTATATAACGCACATTATATACGTATGCGATGCGACGCGTTTCCACCTAACTTATCAAATATGAGTTGATTTCGGTTAGGCATGATTTTATAGCTCTTTGGATTGTGTCAATGTGACCAAACCAAAGGCGTAAGTTAACTGACATATGAACTCAGAGCAACTTGACTTGTGTCAATGTGACCAAACCAAGAGCATGATTTTAGTGATATATATAAATTTAGAGCACGTTGGTTTGTGTCAATGTGACCAAGCAAAGAACCAAATTTCATTAACATGTGAATATGGAGCGACTTGGCTTGTGTCAATGTGACCAAACCAAGAGCATGATTTTAATATATGATTTTAGAGCAACTTGACTTGTGTCAATGTGACCAAGCCAAGAGACAGATTTTTGGTAATATATATGAGTTTATAGAATCTTAATTTGTGTCAATGTGACCAAACCAAGAGCATGATTTTAATAATACATATAAATTTAGAGCACCTTGATTTGTGTCAATGTGACCAAACCAACAGCATGAGTTTAGTGGCATATAAATTTAGAGCAAACTTGGCTTGTGTCGATGTGACCAAACCAAGAGCATGATTTTAGTGATATATATAAATTTAGAGCACCTTGATTTGTGTCAATGTGACCAAGCCAAGAGCCAAATTTTAGTAATATATATTGATTTTATAACACCTTGGTTTGTGTCAATGTGACCAAAACAAGGGGCCAAATTTCATTAACTTGTGAATATGGAGCAATTTGGCTTGTCTCAACTCTCAGCGTGCCCAAACCAAAAGCATAATTTTACTAATATGTGATTTTATAGCCACTCATTTTGTGTCAATGTGACCAAAACAAGGGCCAATTACTTTTATGATGTGTAATTTTAGAGCAACTTGTCTTGTGTCAATGTGACCAAGCCAAGAGCCAAAGTTTATTATGATCATGAGATAAAAAAAAGGCAAAAGATACATGTATCAATTTAGAAGGAAAAATCCCCTAGTTTGTGTCAATATGACCAAACTAGCGGATGAAAAAGAGGAATTCCATGATTAACGAGAACAAAATATCTGGTGCTCTTAACCTCTTACTGATTTCCTCAAACGATTGGCAGCAATTAGCAGCGATTTGTGTATGGTGTATGGCGTATGGCGGAACGGCCGGTGCGTGTGGCCGGACAGCCGATGTGTATGATCGTAGGATGACGCGCGGCCGGAGTACAGCAACTAAGTAGAGATGGCTACTAGCACTAGCAGCAGCGGATGAACGAGCAGAGGAAGAACCGAGTACCAATGATCAAGGGAGGAAACAGAGGATGATTTTGGCTCATTTTCTCACCTTGCAATAGCGACGAATGGAAACTGCCTGCGAAGTAGCGACGCCTAAACTGGCACTTGTCCACGGCAACCAAACAACAACGCGTATATGGCGTGTATGTCGGGCGGCCGGAGACGAGCAACACAGATGGCGAGCGGACGACGGCGAGCGTCCAGCTATGGCGAACGGACGACGGCGAGCGGCCAGCTATGGCGAACGGCCGGCGACGTCAAGCGGCTGCCGGCGGTGGCGCTAGCTCGTGTATGTGGGCGAGCGCACGGTCGAGGAGCGATGGGTGGTTTTCTTGCGACCGATTTCTGATGATTACCCGGGCTCGTTCGGCTGCTGATCTTTATATAGGAAGAGAGTCGCGGAACGCACACACGAACTGAGATCGTGGTTTCGTGGGCACGATCGTAGACGTCGTGGTTAGCCGTAGACTGGAGCGTCAAGTTTCCTCGTGGACTTGGTAAGCGCACGTCCGATTTGTTGAGCTACGGAAGAAGGCCAAGGCATGATACTAGTTGTTGGGCTTTAACAATTTTAATTAGTAAATATAGGCTAAGCACGCTGCAGGCCGCAGCACTTTCCGCACATGGGCTTAATACATTGTCCAATCATTTAATGGGCTATTAATTAAGTAATGATGTGCTTAATCCATGCATGTGTATTTTTTTTTAACAATAATCCATGCATGTATAATTAGTGATTGTGTATGTATGTAGCCTTTTTTCGGCTATGGCACACGAGCCGTCTTGGCTCGCAAATTATTTTTATCTAGTAGCAATCGTATTTTATAAGGTTGCCGGAACAAAACCCGATTTTATAGTACAATGAAATATTTTCAAAATTTAGCGTCGGCATTATGAATTTATGTCAATAGTTCATTAACACCGTCAGTAGCAGCATATGTGTGAATAAATTTGTATTAGTCAAACTTCCCCTTTTTCTAGAATTTATTTAATCATTTAATTATCTTTTTATATTTTATAATCATAATTTAGGCTTTACAAGTTAGGAGAAAATCAGTGTCAACAGATGCCCCTCGAGGTGTGGATGTGAATGAATTATTTACTTATTTCAGATCCAGAGCTCGAAAAATATAACTGCATATGTTAAAAGGACCGAATATTTTCCAGCTATCATATTTGAAAGTTTGTTGAGGTCTTGGATTGGATAGCAACCGAGTCCTGGAAACTCGTTCAGCTAGCTGATATTGTTGTTAGTAGTACCCTCACGGCGTATCAACTAATATATTTTATCGGCTTCTTTTCTCTATTTCTCTAGTTCTACTTTTGGATGAGATTATCTACAAACGAGTTCTGATCCATTTCCGAGCGGTCGCCGATGACCATCTAGCATGTCCGGCTGCTAATCAGGTACTTTCTCTCACTTAGCAGGTTGGTGACTCCTTTTGTTTAGAGGTATTCCCGATCTTTGGAGGGGCGTCTTTCTGATTTGTCCCCTTTCTTTTATCAGGCGTAGTCTCCATTAGTAGAGATCGGATCTCAGTATTGTATGCAGGTGAGCTCGCATGGTTGCGACTGTGTTTATATGCATCATGCGCATAGACTGTACTCTGATTAGATGATTGATTTTTTTAAATGCGCATGGAGGCCGAATCAAGATCTGTTGTATCATACGATCTTGACCTTAGTACGTATGTCTATTCTTTGCCAATCATGCGCATCGCCTGTACTCTAATTAGATGATTGATTTTTTTTAATACGCAGGGAAGTCGAATCAAGATCTGCTGTATCATACGATCTTGACCCTAGTACGCACGTCTATTCTTTGTCGAGGTATAGCTTCATCTCTTCTATTTTCCGTACATCATTATCTTAGACAATTTCCCATTTAAACGCGAGGGCAGTATCTTTTGCTAAGGTAGTACAAGTTAAGCAACATGTTCTCTTTCAATCTTTTGACTTCATGGTTAGCGTGCGGGCAAGTATAACTTGGTCCGTCGTACAATCATGGGGATAGATATACGCTGCAGTCTCGCGCTAGAGATTTTTTCAATTTTTCTTTTACGTACATACAACCAGAATTTGTATTATAATATTTTAATTATAGGAAGATGTTATAAGTCTTTTCACAGAAGGTGTTTGTCGAGTTCTTATAATAGATTGGTTGGTCGATCGGCCGGAAATGTGTCAGCATATACCATTTTCTTTTAGCACGTAATTTTAATCTACTTTGCTGTTGGCGTTCCAGCAAACTCATATACGAGTTTGGTATGTCGCACAACTACAGAGAAACTAAATAAAGTTATTATAATTTTTTTTTCTTTTTAGATCTTAGACATTTAAAAAAAAAGATCTCAGACATTTATCCATGTGTATTTGACAGGAGGTTCACCCTTTTCTTTGGCGGTAGTTTCTCAAGTCTTAGGTAATATACTCCAGATACCTCTTGTATATTTTATATTTCCCCTTTTTTATTACGTTACAATTTAATTTTATTTTTGTGCATAGATGGCGCTTGGTCAACCAACCCATTCCTCGTATCATTTGAAGTTGTCAGAACTTGCCAAGGAGCAATTGTATGAACCTGAGACGAGTGCCTTAGCCAATCTTATCCTTGTGTTGTCCACAAAAAATGGGGGGACGATTGGTTCATGGGGAACGTGGGTGGCATTCTGAACGTAATTTCGATGCTCTAAGTTATCATCCACTCGCGCTAGGGCCTTATGCTGAGTTACGTTGCACCTTAGGGAGTAGGATAGTCTCAAAACATTTAGGTTGGGAGAATCATAAAATCCCATATGTCGAACGCCCCACTGGTTATACTCAATGTGGCACTGAAATCCTTGCCCATCATTCTTTTAACTTGAGAGGAGGTGAAGAACATACAGATTATATCTGTAGAGCAATATACTGCTCTCTTTGTGACTATATTGCTTCTCCTCTTTTATTGCAATCTCTGCTAGAAAAATGGAGTCCTCAAACAAACACCTTCCTATTCTCACATGGCGGGCACACGATCACTTTACTCGACATGCTCCTTATGGCAGGGCTTCCTATCGACGGTGATCCTTATGAAGAATATATTCCTCCACTCAAAGAGCTAAATGCTTCTTCACTACTATTCCCAAACTTTTATTTCACTCCTGGAAATATGGGAACAGCTTTCATCTAAACATGAAGACGGATTGGTACCGTTCCAGGATTGGTGTGATTATTTTCACAACAATCGTCCAGAGCCTCTGACTTTCGATAGCCTTCGTGATGGTCGTCTATATCTTGCAGCGTTTATCACGGTTTGGCTTTGCAATTTTGTCGTTGTCGGTACAGGGCCCTATATTCGTCCCGGTGTACTTGTCATGGCATCTTGGATTGCCATAGGCAGAAAAATTTCACTTGCTCTGTCGGCACTTTCTTCCTTGTATTTTTTACTCCGGCGCATTAGTATGCATCCTGTAGGGCCTACATATCCCAAAGCACCTTGGCCGGTCCATTATGTCATAGGATGGATGCATCTATATTTGAAGAGAACTTTTGGTGCCAAAGGCAGAGGAGACCGTCTTCCTACTCCAAAGATCTTACGTATGCAGACCATCCATGATAAGTACAATGTTCGGGCCTCCCAACGAATTTTCTTCTGAAGCAGCATATGATTTCTTTGAGAATCAGAAAAACATTGCTTGGTGCCCTTATTCTTCACGTAACTTGAATGGATTGGATCAGCTACCAAGGGCTTTCATGCTTTCTGTTCGCCGAGGTATTCTTCCTTGGAGGTTCTTATTTTCGGATATTGACCTATGTGTAGCTGAGCCATATCACCCGGATCACGTGGCTCGCCAATTTAGGTTGGACCAGATGATACTGTATGATCCTTTGAAGTCTTTGCTTACGGAAGACGATGTTGGTATTGCATACACCTATTGGTCTCATTTGTTTTGCGTCCAATTCAGGAGAATATCCAGCATCCTCTTGATAGCACTTATGAAGGCAAGTCTTCTTTGGCTTGGGCTAATTGGTGGAACAAATTTTTGAAACCGTTCAATACTGTTTCACATAGCCTCAGGGCAGGTAGTGCGTATGAACAAGTCCCATACGATGAGAGGAAGACTACGTATAAACAAAGTAGAAAGTCAGTTATGCCCTCACGCAAGCTCACAGAGTTAGATCACGTTATAGTAAAAGAAGTATCTGCTAGACGTCGAGATGAGTACATTGCCGCTATTGAGGCAGGAAAAATATTTTGACCATTTTCCTCTCAGATAATAAACCTCCTAAAAGCTCTCGACATATGAGTTAACAATCTTTATCTTATTTAATTTATTTTTGCCTTGCCATAATTTCCTTATATAATCTGCCATATACATATATTTACAGAAGAGGAAGAATAAGGAGAGTGTCATCGCTTCTTCTGCTGATTGTTTGCCTCCACCAAGTATGAATGTTGATGCCAATCTTATAATTGATAAGCTAAGAGAAACGTGTACAGATGGAGCCATTTCTTCGGACGAGGAAACGAGGCCTACGGCTAAAAGAAAAATTGATTTTGCTGGTGATGAGAGTACTTCTGATCCCATAGAACTGAACATTCCTTTGTACATACACGATCATCTCAGCTGTACAGTTTTAGACGACGTGCTTAACGGCAGTACAGCTCATGGTTTAGAAGATTTTGACACATTATATATGGACGATTATGGCGCATCAGACCTAGCTATTAATCCTTCAAATTTTTTGCCACATATAACTTCAAATATGTTCCAAACGACTGAAGTTTCCAGCCATGGTAGTTCTATAGAATTATTTTATTTTATTTTATTTTATTTACCGCATCACTCATTTACCAGGATATTTATTTGGGGTTCTTTGTTGTTGTATTATTTTTAGGTGTTGAAGACGCTCTTGTTAGCAACGAGGAAGCGCCAGCTTAGATTACAATGCCATCCATCAGTGTTCCCTTTATTACTGAAGCTTTCATGAAGTTTATTGATTCGACGTTGGATGCGGCTTTTGAGGGCTTGAACGGCTCCACGGTAGCAGATCCCCAACGTCAGGAAGTTCTCAAGATGGTTTACTCGCTACTTCCGGCTGGGGATGATATTGCTCGAGTTGTCGATATCCGTATTGCCTTGCAAAGGCTCATTTCTATTTTAAGTGAGACGCAGCAAGCTCGTAAAACGGTGGAATCACAGTCCCAGAGACAAGAGGAAGCTCTGGCTATAGCAGATAAAGAGCATGAGTCCCTCTCTAAAGCTTTGAAGCTCACAAATGAAGAGCTATCATCGATGGAGGAGCAACGTGATGAGAAAGCGAAACATTTGGAAGCTCTCAATGCACATGTCGAGAAAGCTAGAAACGCTTTGCATGATATTGAGGAGGGCGTCATGCAACTCAAGATGAAACATTCTGGTCAGCAGGCCGAAGCGAAGAAGCTACATGATACACTTTCTGATTTTAATTCAACTGTTACTCAGGAGCTGGAGGTACTCCGGCGGAAGATATCCACTATGAGTGATGAAGATGGATCTATTCTTGATAGCATGATGAAGTTACGCCCTCCTTCTAGCTGATTTCTTTTTACAGATATTTTAAATAATTTGGTCTAGCTTTCTTTCTACGTGGTCAATCATGTCTCAACCATTTTGTTTGCTTGTTTAATAAGCGTTTTTATTTATTGTTATGTATCACTGGACTGTCGAATTTGTAATCTCAGTTTATTTGTGTACGATAGTAGTACTATACCCTAATATTTCTTTATTTATTCATAGCTGCATCATATTTTTATGTGTTGGTGAGCCCTTATGCCACTATTCTGGACGTGGTTACAATTTATTTACATATCCATGATTTTGTCTCTTATTAGTTTTTTTTTAGTTTACACTCATGGGATACAAAGCGCTTTATTTATTTTCTACGCTCATATCTATGAGGGCATAAAGTTATATTTTTTTATGTGCCCTAATTTATACTCTTGAGGGTTGGCGTATTTTTTGGCGATAGCTCAGTTTATATATGAGGGCATAGAATTTTTTTTTTTGTTTCCTGCGCTCTAGTTTATACTCATAAAGCGATAGAATCTATATTTTTATTTACGCTCCAGTTTATACTCATGAAGTGATAGAGTGCTTTTTTGTTTGCCCCAGTTTATACTCTTGAGGGTATGGAGTCGTTTTTTTATTTGGTTGCCCCAGTTTATACTCACGAAGGTATGGAGTTTCTTCTCTTTTTTTTTACTCAAGCATAGTAACGCTTAAGAAATTTTCCATTTACTGGCGACGGCAAGTATTTTCCATCCGACGAGATAATCCGGTACGCGCCGCTAGAATAAACTTCTTTGATGACGAAGGGACCCTCCCATTTAGGTTCAAATTTTCCTTTCATTCGCCGCGTGATATTCATGGGACGGATGACAGCGAGCACTAAATCTCCTTGTTTAAATGACCTTCTTTTAACACGTTTGTCGAAGGCTCGAGACATCCTAGCTTGATATGCCTCTAGGTTTTGTAAAGCTTGCATTCGTTTACCTTCGAGTCTTTCTAACTCATCGAGGCGTAACTGCGTTGATTTTTCTTCAGATAGTCTTTCGTGCGTAGCAACTCTCAACGAAGCTATTTGTACTTCCAAAGGTAGAACGGCTTCTCCCCCGAATACCAAGGCATAAGGCGTCATTCCTGTCGGCGTTCGCGTTGTGGTTCTGTAAGCCCACAAGGCTTCAAGGAGTTTTTCATGCCACTCTCGTTTATTTTGTGATACCACTTTCTTTAATAATTTGCAAAGAGTTTTATTAAAAGCCTTCGCTTGTCCATTTGCGGCTGGATTATAGGTCGTAGAGTAGAAATGATTTATCTTAAACTTTGAACATAATTTGTCTACATGTTAAATTTTGAAAGGGGTTCCATTATCAGACATGATCTGAGAAGGAAAACCAAAGCGATATATGAGATGTGTTCTTATAAAGTGCTCCACATTCTCCGCTTTGTCCTCTTTTATTGGTATAAGTTCAGCCCACTTAGAGAAATAATCGGTCGCGGCCAAAATAAACTTGTGACCTTTGGACGATGGTGGATGAATTGGCCCCACTATATCCATTCCCCACATTTCGAATGGCCAAGCTATATTTGTTGCATGGAGTGGTTCATGTGGCTGATGTATAAAGTCAGCATGTATTTGACACTCATGGCATTTCTTTGCGAATTTAGTGGCATCGCCAAACATTGTTCACCAATAATAACCTAAGCGCCTAAGTTGATACTGTGGTTTAGGGCCGGATTGGTGCGAGTCGCATACTCCAGCATGAACCTCATTCAATGCCTCCATAATTTCATTTCCAGCTAGGTAACGCAGTAGAATACCATCATGTGAACGCCTATAGAGCGTGTCATTGATGCATGTATAATTAATTGATCTCTTAGAATCCAAAGGTAAATATCCGTGAAGTAAATATTCTAAGAATGGCTCTCGCCAATCGCCTACCTCAGTTTCGCATATGTCGGCTGTCATTGACAAACTATTATCGTTTCTTCTTCTTCAGCAAGTATTGGCAAGATTCTTCTTTCCTCGACATGAACATCCATCGATTGATGAGAAGTTAGTGACATGCTAGCAGCTAAACTTGCTAAAGCATCGGCCTTGTCATTTTGGCTTCTAATAATTTGTTGAATGTTTAAGTCGGCAAACCTAGACATGAGCATTTTGTCTTGTCTAAAGTATGGCTTTAATTCTTCTTTCTTAACCATGTAGATTCCTAGCAATTGGTTAATCACCAATTGTGAATCACCATACACGGTGAGTGAATCTAATCCCATATTCAAAGCGAGTTCAAGCCCGATTATCAAAGCCTCATACTCAGCGGAATTATTTGACACCGCCGAAGTTAAGGTAAACGAGTACGGAATTATATCTTTGCTTGATGTAACAAATATGACCCCGGCACCTGCCCCTGATTTTCGACAAGCGCCATCAAAATACATTTTCCATGTTGGACTTGAGACCCATGTAGTGAACACTTCTTGATTGGCAAGTCATCGTTGACTAGAAAATCATCAGGGATCGGATGCGCGGCTAAAAAATTAGCCAAGGCCTGGCCCTTTATGGCTTTTTGCGGCACATATTTAATATCAAATTGTGACAATAACATTTCCCATTTTGCCAATATTCCTGAAAGCACCATTTTGTTGAGAATGTATCATAGAGGATCTGCTCTCGACACAAGGTGTACAGTGTGTTCTAACATGTAGTGGCGTAATTTTTGTGCCGCAAATACTAATGCTAAACATATTTTTTTCATATCAGGATAATTACATTTGGCACCTACAAGGGTGCGACTAAGGTAATACAAAGAGATTTCTTTCCCTACATCATTATTTTGTGCCAAGAGAGCACCTAACGATGTCGGCATGGCCGCCGTATATAGGATTAATGGTCGATCTTTGACTGGCACACCTAAAATAGGAGGATTTATTAAATATTTTTTAATTTCTAAGAATGCATTTTGGCATGCTTGATCCCATTCAAAGGGGACACCCTTTTTCATAAGGTGTGAGAAAGGCTTGCATCTCCCAGATAAATTAGAGATGAACCTTCTGATATATGCTAAATGGCCTTGGAAGCTTTTTAATTTGTGTAAATTTGTGGGTGGTGGCATTTTGTTGATCGCTTGTATTTTACTTGGATCGACTTGAATACCATTTTTTGTGACTACAAACCCGAGAAACTTCCCGGAAGAAACTCCGAATGCACACTTCATCGGGTTCATCTTCAGATTATGTTGCCTAAGACGCTCAAAAACCACTTCAAGGTGTTGTAAGTGATCTCGTTCTCGCTTTGATTTCACAACTATGTCGTCTATATAGCATTCAACGATATCATACAACAACCCGTCCAATATAATTGCCATGGCTCGCTGATAAGTTGCCTCGGCATTCTTTAACCCGAAAGGTATAACTTTATAACAAAATATACCTTTAGGTGTGCGGAAAGTTGTTAACTTTTCGTCTTCCGGTGCCATTTTTATTTGATTGTAACCGGAATAACCATCCATAAAGGAAAATATTTCATGCCCCATTGTGGCATCAACTAATATTTCTGAAATAGGTATCGGGAAATCATCCTTGGGACATGCTTTATTCAAATCCCTGAAATCTACACATACTCGAGTTTGACCATTTTTCTTTTTAACAGGTACAATGCTAGAGATCCATCTAGGGAATTTGACTTCTCTAATAAAACCTGCAGCTATGAGTTTATCCACCTCAGCTTCTATTTTTGGAAGTACTTCAGGCTGATACTTTCTTTGTCCTTGTTTCACCGGCACGACATCCTTTTGTACAGCGAGTCGATGGATGGCTACCTCCGGGTTTAATCCGGGCATTTCTTCATAAGTCCATGCGAATGCATCTCTGTTTGCACACAGAAAATCATGATATTTTACTTTATTTTCTTTAGACAAACGTTTACTGATAAAAATTGGACGAGGATCGTCGGTCGTACCAACATTTATTTCTTCTAAGTCATCGACTGTGGGCTGGTTGCCATCTTCCATTTGTGGAGATGCTTCACCCATGTCCATATATTCAGTCGATGTCATACAAACTTCATACCCTAGTACATACTTCTTTTCTTTTAAAACTTGGTCTTCATGTAGAGCTTCAAGTTGCTCTGGAGACAACGCCTTTTGAAATGGCGCAAGTTGCCCCCGACCGTTGCACAAAGATGCAACTCTTCAAAAGTAACAGGCCGCACGCCTTGCAAATAAACAGCCATATCAGGCAGCAGATTGTTCATGCACATACGCACCGCTTCTGTTTCCGTGATCGGTTGCGGACAGTGAAGGCTTAAGTTTCTCCATCTGTTAATAAAGTCTGCAGCCTTCTCATTCACCCCTTGCTCAGTTTGAGTTAGCTCGGTGATGCCGACAGTCCTCTGAGTGCTGTAAAAGCGCTCGAGAAAAGCATCTTGCATTTGTTACCATGTCTTCATTGAACTTGGTGGCAACTTGCTGTACCAAGTGAAAGTCAGACCCGATAAATTTTGCACGAATTGGCGGAGAAGAAGTGCACCATTTTGGTATCTTGACAAGCCGCCAAAAAGTGAGCTATGTGTTCATGTGGAGATCCGCCCCCATTGAATTTGCTAAACTGCGGCTGCCGGTAATTTGTCGGGAATGGAACAAGGTCAACATCCGGCGGGTACGGCTTGACATACCCTGGCCGCATGGAGTAATGAGTCTGCATGTATTGGGCCTTGACTCCCTCAGCGATCATCTTTTGAATAGCTTCAAGGTTAATTCCCGGGCCTCCTTGATCATTGTTTTGGCTACTCGAAGCATTCCTCTCAGCTTCAACATTTGTATTACTTGCCACACGATTGCGCAAAGCAAACAACTCATCTTCTTTCTGTTGGAGTGCGGCTGTGAGCTGTGCTAGCCGTTCTTCAACAGAACGACCCGTATTTGCCGTGAGGACCTGCTCCACACGGGTCGTATCGACATCATACTGTTGTCCTTCATGAGATTTTAGCTCATTTCCAGACACGGATTGTGAACCTTCACACAAAGGATTATGAGACTCTGCATGGTTTGAATCATTCTCCTCATTACTCGAATCTATTTGACTGCGAGTCACGGGACGATGACCAGGTACAACATTTTTCTTGGCCTTTTTCCTCTTGAAGTGAATAGACGTCGATGACGTTTCACTATTGCTTTCTGCGGCCTCCATGATGCCGATCGGTAATGAGTTGAAGACTTCAAATGAGTTCTTGGAAGTTCTCTTGCGATATGGCCATGGAGTAAGAACCGTGGGAGCCTTTTTTAGTGTATTTTCTAATTCCTTGCTCATACAGATTCCACCATCTTGATTTGCCGATGGACGATTTCTACCCTCTACCCTGCTGTATCCAGAGTCAGTAGGTATGGCCATCTCTCTTCTCTTAAGAGCAGCACGTCTTGCACTTGCACGTCCTGCTTGGGTGACATACTCTCTTCTCTTGGGTTCTTCATTTACAAACTCTCCATACTCCGGCCATTTGGTAAGAGCATGTGCTCGGCGCATGATGTCGCCACCAACATCATCGGCGGACATGGAGTGGCCGGGTAACATATCCTTCAAGGTTTGACATATATTTCGTGTCATCATTGTGTAAAAGTCAGTATGAGGCCTTCCGCGGATTCTTGCATTTGCATTCCCATCCCTTTTTCGGATGGGGTAGGCAAGTTCCTTTCGCTGACGCCTTGCTTGATTGGACTCGATCGGTGCCGGAAGATCGACCCATGCTTGACGAGCCCTCTGTCGGCGGCGACGGTGATGGACCGGGTCAAATGAACCCTCACGTGATGTCCGTGGCATTGGTACTGATGATGACAAAGGGTCTGAAATTGTGGCTGTTGGATCAACATGACCCGTTCTAATATCATCTGGACTGAGACAAACTCCCCGCCACATGAGCGAGCGTTTGTTACTCGGCTCAGTGTACGTGGGGAAGAACTCGGGTGTAACACCCCCAGAATCGGACCTATGCAAGTTTTAGCGAAACCCACCAAACGCGCATAGAAACGATTCAAAGGTGCCCACCAGGCACTTTCGTGCGGGTGGAAAACGAAGTAATAACATTACACAACAGTCCTCGATGGGACCCACAGAACAGATATATATACAACACTACTCCATGAGTCAAGAATACAGATATACGGTACAAAGACCCAAATCACCTTGAAAAGATGGATCGTCCGACTACGGACAAGATGCAAATGGGGCTAAGAGCCCTGAAGAATAACCAATGGCGTCCATAACCCTGCCCAGGCCAAGCCGGAAGGGTAACCCTGCTAACGGCGTCGATCTCAAACCTGCTTAAACAAAAGGGGTGCCGACAAAGGGCAAAGGAAAAAGAGGAGCGTCAGTACTGAGGCCAGTACACGGCGAGGCTTGAATTCAGCGGTCCTCGCCTACATAGGTATGGTGGATCGAGGCGGCGGCAAAGATGCACTAAACAACCTATAGAGACTCGATACAACTGGCGACTATCAGATAGGGATAAGAAAGAGCTATTCGGATCCAACCTGATTCTAACACCAAACAAACCCATCCTGGTGTTTCTCCCTCGAGACCAAACGAGGAAGTCAACCGAGGAACGCACACAGTTGGCAGTTTTATCTATTCAGTTATCGTTGCAGCAATTACTAGTCAATTATAGATAGTCATCCTGATAAAATAAGCAGTGGGCAGTTTTAGTTAACCATTCCGTTATAGTTGCAACAACTACTAATCAGTTACAGATAGCATGAGATAAACCCAAAACCTAACAGTTGTTGGTACTTTTATTTAGCCATTCCGTTGTAGTTGCAATACTTACTAGTCAGATACAATCGTCGCAAGCGACAAACCAAACAAGCAATTGTGGGCAGTTTCATGTAGTCATTCCATTATAGTGAAGCTAATTACTAGTCATTATAAAGGCAAATTGATAGCACTACTTTAGTTATGCTTGTCTATGATCGAGATACTGTGCTCCAAGTCGTCCATAACCGCGGACACGGCTTTCAGAAAGTTTTACCCGGCCGGGGTGCACCAATAGCAACACACACTCGATCAACCTCGGAAAAACCAAATCAAAACCCAACGAGGCTTTCACGACAAAGCAATCACAGGATTCAGAAATATTTCAGGGGGCCACCCCTTAAAGTAGACCCGCAACGAAGCCGGCCGGCTCCGAGACGGACTCAAGGTTGTGGGGACGGCTGTGAACGACTGGGAACCCAAAACTGGGCTTGTCGACACCGCGGAATCGTGCCACGATCCTAAACAGTACAGTGTGCTCCTCGCACAATCGTAAATAAAGCAGTAAAGCATGGCATAAGTACAGTATCGTAAATAAAACCTCAAACTAGTTTGTGGCCCCAAGAAATAAGACTGAATCAAGCTCTGGCTCAGGGGGGTCCCATAATCCTCCCGGATGTGGATAGCGCGATAAATCAAGGAACAGGTATCAAGTACTCGGGGTCCTACGGGACACAAGTGGGCGGTCGGAAACCAAATATTATCTATCACCCACCGATGCCTCTGCTTACTTACTTCAATTTTAGTTGTTAAACATGAATTAAAGTGAACGGTAAGTAAAGCCATGATCATCTCCAACATCAAACATGCGGCAAGGCTCCAACAACTGTGGCACTGGACGACACGCAACAGCACTTGAGCAAGCGACTACGACGCGCAAGTCCAACTATCTACCAAACAACAGGTAATAGGATGTGTCCACGGCAATATAAGGCTGAGAGGGATATCTCGGGTACGAAAAACTAGAGCATCGCAACACAGATAGCAATAGATCAACAGGAGGGAATGAATGTTATAAAAGTAAGATAGGTAGAAAGGGGAAGATGCTCGCCTGAAAAACATTGTCGAAGGTTCATCCGAAGATCGGGTCGACACTCGCATCAACTCAACGGCCTTATCCGCGAGGAAGCAAAACACTAGAAGAAACACCGGATGCACTATTTAATACAACGGCAGAAGATCGTCATGATGCATGTATGATGTATGACATGGAAAAGGTGCGATGCAATTAAGCCAGATTAAGCGGAACCGGGGTCCCGACAAATATTCAGATGGTTCAAGTTATTTAGCTACCCTGCAATTTAAAGGTTGTCTTAACATGGCAAAAGATAGCACCGGGTTCGCTACACAAATTTAAATGAGGCCAATATACGACTGGCTTTGCCCGCATATGGGCCCCATATTTAATTATGAGGTGAATCGGCATAAGGCCCCCAAACCAATGATATGCATGCGAGTATGACAATTTAATATGCAACAAGTATATATCATTTAATAAAATAAGGTCTCGGGTTTGGGTTCACACATTAGGGGGTCTTGTCAAACTTGGGGTTTCGGGGGGTTCGGGGTTCGACAGGGGATCAGGGTTCGACGGAAGCGGTGTCGGCAGGAACATTCTCGAACAACGGGCAGATCTTGTCGCATCCGGGGAGAAGGACTTGGTTGCGGCGTCGGGGCACATCGGATCCGTCCTGGTCGGTGCCGGGCTTGTCGTCACGAAGATCTTGTCTGGTCCTCGTATCGGGTCGGACTTGGCGTTCAGGATGAAGTACTTGTCGTTCTCGTGGCGATCTTGGCGGTCATCGGGTCCGGACTTCGCCTCCAGGAACGGCTCTTCAGGGTCTCGACGAACTTGGTGTTCCGGCATCTCCGAGTCGTGGATCTTGGCATCCGGGTTCTCGGTCATCGGATTCGGGGGATCTTGCTGTCCTAGTAGCAGATCTTGTCGATGGTTCTTCTAGCTATCTTCGGGTTTGTCGGTGTTGGGCTCGGGTTCCGCGCCGGTGGTTCAAGGCAGCACCAACATCTAACATCAAGCACACACCACGGTCCTGGAGGTTCTGGCCTTCGACGTGTAGCAGCACTCTTGGCCGCAGAACATGGACGCAGGGGTCATCAGAGATTCCCGACGAGGTGCTAGCGACAGCGGCGGCCCGGAGCTCGGAGGATCCTAGGCAGCCGGGAGCGGCTGCAGAGGAGGGGGTCGCCGCACGTCGTCGGCCTGGGGGAGGAGGGCGCCGCGGAGCAGAGAGGGGCGGCCAGGCGACGGCCGGCGCCAGGAGGTGGCTCGGGTGCGGCCCGAGGCGGGGAAGAAGACGAGGGGCAGGGGGTAGCGGCCGCGGCAGTGGAGCGGTCTCCGAGCGGCGGGGCGGCGATGGGACCCTGCGGCTCATGGCCTTGCAGCGGCGGCGGAGGAGGAAGGGAGGTGCGGGGTCGCACGCTGCAGCGATGGGCGGTGGTAGAGGAGGCCGAGGCGGTGGGTGGCGAGGAATGCGCGGCTCGGGGAGGCGAGGCGGCGGCGGTGGATGCGGGGGAGGTGGGTCGGCGGCGAGCGGAGGTGAGGTGGAGGAGGCGGTGGCGCGGGAGGCGGCCGGTGGCGTGGCGGCGCCGGGCGCCAGGGGGGAGCGGGGGGGGGAGCCAGCGAGAGGAGGGAGATGGAAGGGCGGGAGGTCGCATGGCCGGTGGTGTGGTCGGCGGGAGGAAAAGGAGGGAGGAGGCGGAGGCAAGGAGGAGGAGAGGAGCGGTGAGGGAGAGGAAACCGAGGGAGGAGGAGGGAGGTGGTAGACGGGGCCAGTGGGTGGGCCGCGCGGGGTGGGGCGCGTGGTCCAGGCGGGTGGGGCCCGGGGGGGAGAGAGAGAGAGGGTCTGGGGAGTGGGTGTAACACCCTCAGAATCGGACCTATGCAAGTTTGAGCAAAATTCGCCAAACCCGCATAGAAACGATTCAAAGGTGCCCACCAGGCACTTTCGTGCGGGTGGAAAACGAAGTAATAACATTACACAACAGTCCTCGATGGGACCCACAGAGATATATATATGACTCAAAGAGTCAAGAATACGATATATTATACAAAGATCCAAATCACCTTGAAAGCGGTAGAGCGTCCGACTACGGACAAGAAGCAAATGGGGCTAAGAGCCCCAAGAATAACCAATGGTCCATAACCACCGCCGAGCCAAGCCGGAAGGGTAACCCTGCTAACGGCGTCGATCTCAAAACCTGCTTAAACAAAAGGGGTGCCGACAAAGGGCAAAGGAAAAAGAAGGAGCGTCAGTACTGAGGCCAGTACACGGCGAGGCTAGAATTCGGCGGTCCTCGCCTACATAGGTATGGTGGACTGAAGCGGCAGCGGCAGCATGCACTAAACAACCTATAGAGACTCGATACAACTGGCGGCAATCAGAGAGGGATAAGAATGACCTAACCGGATCCAACCTGAAGCTATCACCAAACAAACCCATCCTGGTGTTTCCCCCTCGAGACCAAACGAGGAAGTCAACCGAGGAACTCACACGGTTGGCAGTTTTACTTATTCAGTTATAGTTGCGGCACTTTACTAGTCAGGTTTAGATAATCATCCTGATAAAGTAAGCAGTGGGCACTTTTAGTTAATCAATCCGTTATAGTGGCAACACTTACTAGTCATATACAAGTAGCATGAGATGACCCATAAACCCGGCAGTTGTTGATACTTTTAATCAGCCATTCCGTTGTAGTTGCAATACTTACTAGTCAGATACAATTGTCGCAAGCGACAACCAAACAAGCAATTGTGGGCAGTATTAATTAGCCATTCCATTATAGTGAAGCTGATTACTAGTCATTATGAGTCAAATTTATAGCAGTAAACTTTAGTTATGCTTGTCTATGATCGAGATACTGTGCTCCAAGTCGTCCATATCCGCGAACACGGCTTTGAAAGTTTTACCCGCCGGGTGCACCAATAGCAACACACGCCGATCAACCTCGGAAAAACCAAATCAAAACCCAACGAGGCTTTCACGGTGAACAATCACAGATTCGAAATATTTCAAGGCCACCCTTAAGTAGATTCCGCAACGGTTAATGACTCGAGACGGCCTCAAGGTTTGGGTGGATGGCGAAACGATCGGGAACCCGAAGTGTGGCTGGGCTTGTCGATACAGCGTAACGTGTCCCGATCCTAACAAGACAAAGGTGCTCCTCGCACAAATTAAATACAGAAAGTAGCATGGCATAAGTACAGGATCGTAAATAAAACCTCAAACTAGTTTGTGGCCCCAAGAAATAAGAATGAATCAAGCTCTGGCTCAGGGGGGTCCCATATACCTCCCGGATGTGGATAGCGCGATAAATCAAGGAACAGGTATCAAGTACTCGGGGTCTTACGGGACACAAGTGGGCGTTCGGAATCCAAATATTATCTATCACCCACCGATGCCTCTGCTTATTTCAATTTTAGTTGTTAAACAGAATTTAAAGTGACGATAAGTAAACTAGGATCATCTCCATCATCAACATGCGGCAACACATCGAATCGTGGCATATGACGACACACAACAGCACTTGAGCAAGCGACTACGACGCGCAAGTCCAACTAGCTACCAAACAACGGGTAATAGGGTGTGTCCAAGGCAATATAGGGCTGCACGGTGTATCACAGGTACGGAAACTAAAGCATCGCAACACAGATAGCAATAGATCAACAGGAGGGAATAAATACTATAAAAATAAGATAGGTAGAAAGGGGGAGATGCTCGCCTGAAAACATTGTCGAAGGTTCAACCGAAGATCGGGGCGAAGCTCACATCAACTCAACGGCCCAATTCGCGAAGAAGCAAAACACTAGAAGAAACACCGGATGCACTATTTAATACAACGGCAGAAGATCGGCATGATGCATGTATGATGGAGGACATGGCATAGGTGCGATGCGATTAGGTCATATTAAGCGGAACCGTGGTTCCGACAATTAATTAGATGGTTTGAGTTGTTTAGCTACCCCGCAAATTTAAATGTTGTTTAAAAAAGACAAAAGATAGCACCGGTTCGTTACACAAGTTTAAATGAGGCCAATATGAGACTAGATTTGCCCGCATATGGGCCCCATATTTAATTATTAGGTGAATCGGCATAAGGCCCCCAAACCAAAAGCGATGCATGCGAGATGTCAATTAAGTATGCAACAATTCATATAGTTGCTCATTTATAAAATAGGGCTCTCGGAGAGGGGTTCACACATCGAGGGGTCGGCAGATCTTGGGGTTCCGAGGTTCGGGGTCGGTCTCAGGGTCCAGGGTTCGACGGGTCGGCGAGGTTCGGATCTGGGGTTCGACGGGATCGTTCTCGGCCTCCGGGGTCGTTCTCGGTTTACTGGGGTAGTAGATCTTGTCGCTTTGTATCCGTGAAGCAGAACTTGTAGTTCGGTGCCGGGGCGCATCGGGTCCGTCCTGGTCGGTGTTGATCTTGCCGGGCCCGCGAAGATCTTGTCAGTTCCGCGCTTCGGATTCCGTGAGGCAACCTTGACGTTCCGCGAAGGAGTACTTGTCGCACCGGGGTCTCGTCCTCGCACCGAGAGGAAGAACTATGCGTGCCGGGTGCGGTCTTCGGGGTCCGGGGGAAAAGTTCATGTCGCATCCGCGGCCTTCGGTTACGGGTTCTCCGGGCTTCCATGTAGGAGATCTTGTCGTCGCGTCGAAGAACTCGGGTTCGGGGTCGGGTGTCGGTGTACTACTTGATGATTCTTTTTAGAAGATCTTCGGGTTGCCGGTGCCGGGCTCGGGTTCCACGCCGGGCTCGGTTTTCGAACGTTCATGAAGGAGATCTTGTGTAACCAACCACCTCACCGGGGCAGAACTTGTGGAGCCATGTCCATCACCGATACAACGTCCCATCCACAAGATGATACGGGGTCGGGGACGGTAGAGAACGGGGCTGCTCGGGGAGGGGAACGCATGGCCGGAAGGGGAGCTCGGGCGCTGCGCTGCAGGGCTCGCAAGAGAAGGCAGAGCGGCCCAGGGTGAGGAGGCGACGGACGACCCCGGGGCGGGGAAGAGGAGCTCTGGCGCCGTCCGCGGGGAAGGCGGCGCTCGGGCAGAGGGGAGCTTGACGGTGGCTGCAGAGGGGCGCCGGCGGCCCGGGCGGAGAAGACGGGGCGGCTGGCTCGCAGAGGCAACCGAGACGACGGCCGGTCGACGGGGGCCACGCGGGGAAGAAGGCCAGAGAGGAGGCGGTGGCGGGCGCGAGGCAGCCGTCGACTGGGAAGGGTAGGCCGGCGGGCGAGGCTCACAAGGCGGCGGCATGAGGCGGCGCCACGGGCGGAGCGGCGGAGGCGGGAGGCGGGCGGCGAGGCGGGGGCGGAGGCGGCGGGCGGGGCGGAGGCGGAGTGGAGGTGGAGGAGGCTCATGAGCGGGCGTGCTCGGGAGGAAGGGCACGGGAGGCGGTGTGGTCGCGGCGAGGCAGAGAGGAGAGAGAGAGGAGGCGCAGCAGTGGGGAGAGAGTTGGGAAGAGGATGTGGGAGGGGTGGGCGGACGTGGGGCCGAGGCGGGGTCCCACAGGCAGGGCTGCAGGCGCGTGGGGGTGGGCTTGTGTGTGGTGCGGATGTGTGTGCTAGAGGGGCAGGTTGAGAGGGAGAGAGAGGTGGGGGCTGCTGAGGTGGCAAAGGGTGATTGGGTGAGGGAGAGGGGGAATATGAGGTGGCGAGGTCTGATTGGCCAGAGTGATGTGGAGGGGGTGGGCTGGGTAGGTAATTGGGTAGGAATAGGATTAGAAGGGCGGGTTCAGCTGGACCGTTTTAAAAACAGGGGTGGTCGTTCGGGTCGGGTTGGCTCGTTCGACTGCCCCTACTAAAATAATTATAAATTTTATTTGTTTAAATAACACCATTTGCAAACCGATAGCGGGCAAAACAAATTAATCCGGTGACCCGAGTTTCCGGTGTTTGAATGAGATGGGCGTTTAGAAAACAAAGACGGGTTTTGCAAACATAGTTTTATGCAAACAATGCATGATGATGACGATGCAATGCACAAATTCAACGCGATTTTCTAGTAGTGGTTTTGCGGGATGCCACAATTCGACACCACTAACAAGGGATCTCGCCCTCGAGATCCGCCTCATGGTACCGGAGGGAGGGTCGGCGATCTGCGTCTTCTCGCTTCGTGTAGGTCCTCGCGACACCACTAACAAGAGGCCGTTGTCCGTGATCGTCGAGAGAACACTCCGGAACAAAAGGTCGAAGTTAGGGGTATCCACAAATAAAGCCACCCCTAACTTCCGCGGACGGAGTAAAACTGCCAGATCCACTGATTCGATGTGCAAGAGCGAATGATAAGAGTAGTCGGATGGTGATCAGTCCATCGCGCACCCAAACCATTACTCTGCACACGAATAGGCGGATTATGCAACCAACTCTCGGAATTAGACTGAAGATCTCGACAAGCGAGGTTTGGAAACAAAGGAGTGATGCAGACTCTGCATCGGATCTGGCGTAGAGGATGTCGTCGCGTCGGAAAACACCGGAAGGCACAAACAAGGAACAAAGAATGGGAACACCGTAGGCGGATTCCTCCGGCAGCTTGAACACCGGATGGTAGAACACCGTTATCAAAGGAGGAAGCGAAACCCTAAAGGTGCAACGGAAACCCAACCACGAGAATTCCTGGACTCAAAGAAATAGACGAGAGCGGATTCAAAACACGTAGAGGTAAGAGGAGAACAGCAGAGGGGTAAGGAGTAAAATCAGACCTAACCAGAACTATCCAACCGTTTTTGCAAAATAGTTTTGACACTCTACTGCGGCCGTTAGCTAGGTTATCCTGATTTGGACTTAGGGTATCGCAACCGCCGAGCTCGATACCACTCAGAACACCCTCGAGAATCGGACCTATGCAAGTTTGAGCAAAATTTGCCAAACCCGCATAGAAACGATTCAAAGGTGCCCACCAGCACTTTCGCGGGTGGAAAAGCAAGTAATAACATTACACAACAGTCCTCGATGGGACCCATAGAACAGATATATATAAATGACTCAAAGAGTCAAGAATACGATATATTATACAAAGATCCAAATCACCTTGAAAGCGGTAGAGCGTCCGACTACGGACAAGAAGCAAATGGGGCTAAGAGCTCAAGAATAACCAATGGCGCCCATAACCACCCGAGGCCAAGCGGAAGGGTAACCCCGCTAAGCGCCGATCTCAAAACCTGCTTAAACAAAGGGTGCCACAAAGGGCAAAGGAAAAGAAGGAGCGTCGATCGAGGCCAAGACAGCGAGTCTAGAATTGACGGTCCTCGCCTACATAGGTATGGTGGATCAAGCGGCGGCAGATGCACTAAACAACCTATAGAGACTCGATACAATGGCGGCAATCGAGAGGGATAAGAATGACCTAACCGGATCCAACTGAAGCTATCACCAAACAAACCCATACCGTGTTTCCCCTCGAGACCAACGAGGAAGTCAACCGAGGAACTCACACGGTTGGCGCTTTTATTCAGTTATAGTTGCGGCACTTTACTAGTCAGGTTTAGATAATCATCCTGATAAAGTAAGCAGTGGGCACTTTTAGTTAATCAATCCGTTATAGTGGCAACACTTACTAGTCAGATACAAGTAGCATGAGATGACCCATAAACCCGGCAGTTGTTGATACTTTTAATCAGCCATTCCGTTGTAGTTGCAATACTTACTAGTCAGATACAATTGTCATGGCGACAACCAAACAAGCAATTGTGGGCAGTATTAATTAGCCATTCCATTATAGTGAAGCTGATTACTAGTCATTATGAGTCAAATTTATATAAACTTTAGTTATGCTTGTCTATGATCGAGAATCATGCTCCAAGTCGTCCATATCCGCGGACACGGCTTTGAGAAAGTTTACCCGGCGGGGTGCACCAATAGCAACACACGCCGATCAACCTCGGAAAAACCAAAACAAAACCCAACGAGGCTTTCACGTGAACAATCACGGATTCAGAAATATTTCAAGGGCCACCCTTAAGTAGATTCCATAACGAAGCTAGCCGACCGAGACGGCCTCAAGGTTTGGGTGGACGGCGTAAACGGGAACCCGAAAGTGTGGCTGGGCTTGTCGATACCGTAAAGTGTCCCGATCCTAACGATGCGTGTGCTCCTCGCACAAATTAAATACGTAAAGTAGCATGGCATAAGTACAGGATCGTAAATAAAACCTCAAACTAGTTTGTGGCCCCAAGAAATAAGAATGAATCAAGCTCTCGGGGGGTCCCATATACCTCCGGATGTGGATAGCGCGATAAATCAAGGAACAGTATCAAGTACTCGGGGTCTTACGGACACAAGTGGGCTCGAATCCAAATATTATCTATCACCCACCGATGCCTCTGCTTATTTCAATTTTAGTTGTTAAACAGAATTTAAAGTGACGATAAGTAAACTAGGATCATCTCCATCATCAACATGCGGCAACACATCAGCAACTGTGGCATATGACGACACACAACAGCACTTGAGCAAGCGACTACGACGCGCAAGTCCAACTAGCTACCAAACAACGGGTAATAGGGTGTGTCCAAGGCAATATAGGGCTGCACGGTGTATCACAGGTACGGAAACTAAAGCATCGCAACACAGATAGCAATAGATCAACAGGAGGGAATAAATACTATAAAAATAAGATAGGTAGAAAGGGGGAGATGCTCGCCTGAAAACATTGTCGAAGGTTCAACCGAAGATCGGGGCGAAGCTCACATCAACTCAACGGCCCAATCCGCGAAGAAGCAAAACACTAGAAGAAACACCGGATGCACTATTTAATACAACGGCAGAAGATCGGCATGATGCATGTATGATGGAGGACATGGCATAGGTGCGATGCGATTAGGTCATATTAAGCGGAACCGGGGTTCCGACAATTAATTAGATGGTTCGAGTTGTTTAGCTACCCCGCAAATTTAAATGTTGTTTAAACAAGATAAAAGATAGCACCGGTTCGTTACACAAGTTTAAATGAGGCCAATATGAGACTAGATTTGCCCGCATATGGGCCCCATATTTAATTATTAGGTGAATCGGCATAAGGCCCCCAAACCAAAAGCGATGCATGCGAGATGTCAATTAAGTATGCAACAATTCATATAGTTGCTCATTTATAAAATAGGGCTCTCGGAGAGGGGTTCACACATCGAGGGGTCGGCAGATCTTGGGGTTCCGAGGTTCGGGGTCGGTCTCAGGGTCCAGGGTTCAACGGGTCGGCGAGGTTCGGATCTGGGGTTCGACGGGATCGTTCTCGGCCTCCGGGGTCGTTCTCGGTTTACTGGGGTAGTAGATCTTGTCGCTTGGTATCCGTGAAGCAGAACTTGTAGTTCGGTGCCGGGGCGCATCGGGTCCGTCCTGGTCGGTGTTGATCTTGCCGGGCCCGCGAAGATCTTGTCAGTTCCGCGCTTCGGATTCCGTGAGGCGACCTTGACGTTCCGCGAAGGAGTACTTGTCGCACCGGGGTCTCGGCGTCCTCGGACCCGAGAGGAAGAACTATGCGTGCCGGGTGCGGTCTTCGGGGTCCGGGGGAAAAGTTCATGTCGCATCCGCGGCCTTCGGTTACGGGTTCTCCGGGCTTCCATGTAGGAGATCTTGTCGTCGCGTCGAAGAACTCGGGTTCGGGGTCGGGTGTCGATGTACTACTTGATGATTCTTTTTAGAAGATCTTCGGGTTGCCGGTGCCGGGCTCGGTTTTCGAACGTTCATGAAGGAGATCTTGTGTAACCAACCACCTCACCGGGGCAGAACTTGTGGAGCCATGTCCATCACCGATACAACGTCCCATCCACAAGATGATACGGGGTCGGGGACAGAGAGAACGGGCTGCTCGGGAGGGGAACGATGGCGGAAGGGAGCTCGGCGGCTGCGCAGGCTCGCGAGAAGGCAGAGCGCCCAGTGAGGAGGCGACGGACGACCCCGGGCGGGCAGAGGAGCTCGCGCCGTCTGCGGGAAGGCGGCGCCCAGGCGAGGGAGCTTGACGGTGGCAGAGGCGCGCGTCAGGCGGAGAAGACGGGGCGGCTGGCTCGCAGAGGCAACCGAGACGACGGCCGGTCGACGGGGGCCACGCGGGGAAGAAGGCCAGAGAGGAGGCGGTGGCGAGGCAGCCGTCGACACAGGAAGGGTAGGCCGGCAGGCGAGGCTTTCACATGGGCGAGGCCAGCGCCGCGGGCAAGTGAGGCGGACTGGAGGCGGGGCGGCGGAGTGCGGGGGTGGAGGAGGAGGCTCGCGAGCCGGCGGGGCGGTGCTCGGGAGGAAGGGCACGGGGACGGGGCGGTGTGGTCGCGAGCGAGACGCGCCAGAGGGAGAGGAGAGGGGAGGGCGCCGCGCGGTGGGGAGAGAGTTGGGGAAGAGGAGCAGTGACAGGGGAGGGGTGGGCCGGACGTGGGGCCAGGGGCAGGCGGGTCCCACAGGTGGGAAGGGGCCGCGGCGCGTGGGGTGGGCTTGTGTGGTGCGGTGTGTGCTAGAGAGGAGAGAGAGGTGGGGGCTGCTGAGGTGGCAAAGGGTGATTGGGTGAGGGAGAGGGGGAATATGAGGTGGCGAGGTCTGATTGGGCAGAGTGATGTGGAGGGGGTGGGCTGGGTAGGTAATTGGGTAGGAATAGGATTAGAAGGGCGGGTTTCACCGACTGCTTTAAAACAGGGTGGTCGTTCGGGTCGGGTTGGCCTGCTCGATCGCCCTACTAAAATAAATATAAATTTTATTTGTTTAAATAACACCATTTGCAAACCGATAGCGGCAAAACAAATTAATCCGTGACCCGAAGTTTCGGTGTTTGAATGAGATGGGCGTTTAGAAAACAAAGACGGGTTTTGCAAACATAGTTTTATGCAAACAATGCATGATGATGACGATGCAATGCACAAATTCAACGCGATTTTCTAGTAGTGGTTTTGCGGGATGCCACAGTGGGGGCTGGCAAGTGGGGCCAGGGGGATGTGGGACCGCGGGTGGGGTCGGGCTGGCAGTGAGGAAGAGAGAGAGTGGGTAGGATGGGCTAGGGTGAGAGAAGGAGAGAGGGGGGCTGGTGGATCGGTGAGGTGGCAGGTGGGTAGGAATTGGGTGAGAGGGTGAGGTGGCGCGCTGTGAGTGGTGGGTAGGATAGGATTTGGTGGGACTAGGATTTAGAGTTTAGGTTTTATAAATGTGTGTTTGTTTGGTTTTGTTCATTCTAAAACAAGGCTACTTTGCAAATAGTTTTTAGGTAAATAAAATATCCGATACGATCGGGGTTTTGGCATTTGAAACAAAGAGGGGTATTTGTACAAAACAAAACTAGGTTTTTTCAAAATAGTGCAGACAAACAATGCATGATGATGACGATGCAATGCACAAAAACAACGCGATTTTCTAGTAGTGGTTTTGCGGGATGCCACAATTCGACACCACTAACAATGGATCTCGCCCTCGAGATCCGCCTCATGGTACCGAAAAGAAGGGCGGAGATCTGAATCTTCTCGCATCGTGTAAATCCTCGCGACACCACTAACAAGAGGTCGTTGTTCCTGATCGTCGAGAGAACACTCCGGAGGAACAAAGGACGAAGGTGGAGGTATCAAACAATAAGGCCACCTCTAACTTCCATTAGAAGAGGAAGAGTTACATTGATCCACCAGTTCGATGTACAAAGCGAACAGTAAGAGTCGGGTAGGGTGATCAGTCCATCCCGTACCCAAACTATCAACTCTATAAATGAATAGGAAAATCAGGCAACTCAACTCTCGAAATTTTAGAATGAAGACCTTCATAAGCGGTATCCGGAACAAAGGAATGATGCCAGCTCTGCATTGGATCTGATGTAGATGAGGTCATCACATCGGGAAACACCGGAAGATACAACAGAAATCGTATGAAAGACACAATGATTAGGTTCCGCGATGGTTCCATTGGCATGAACAACACATTCTCAAGGTATACTCCAACTTCACCAATGCTCGTCCTTCTCATATGTTTTTCAACGACACGGATATCCAGCAAGGAACACATATAGATAAAGAGCTCAAGAACAAAAGATTGGATGAAGGGTACAACAGACAAGTTGCAGATTGATGATCGTAGCACCTCCGTTACAAAAGGGAGAAAGGGAAACCTCGAAGGTACGACGAAACCCAACCACGAGAAATCCTGGACTCAAGAGAGAGAGAAGCGGATTCAAACACGTAGAGGTAAGAGAGGAATAGCAAAGGGTAAGGAGTAAAATCAGACCTAATCGTAACTATCCAACCGATTTTGCAAAATAGTTTTGACACTCTACTTGACCGTTAGCTAGGTTATCCCAAATTTGGACTTGGGTATCGCAACCTGAGCTCTGATACCACTCTGTAACACCCCCAGAATCGGACCTATGCAAGTTTTAGCGAAACCCGCCAAACCCGCATAGAAACGATTCAAAGGTGCCCACCAGGCACTTTCGTGCGGATGGAAAACGAAGTAATAACATTACACAACAGTCCTCGATGGGACCCACAGAACAGATATATATACAACACTACTCCATGAGTCAAGAATACAGATATACGGTACAAAGACCCAAATCACCTTGAAAAGATGGAGCGTCCGACTACGGACAAGATGCAAATGGGGCTAAGAGCCCTGAAGAATAACCAATGGCGTCCATAACCCCGCCAAGCCGGAAGGGTAACCACTAACGTCGTCGATCTCAAACCTGCTTAAACAAAGGGGTGCCGACAAAGGGCAAAGGAAAAGAGGAGCGTCAAGATCGAGGCCAAGACAGCGAGGCTAGAATTCAGCGGTCCTCGCCTACATAGGTATGGTGGACTGAGCGGCAGCATGCACTAAACAACCTATAGAGACTCGATACAACTGGCGACTATCAGATAGGGATAAGAAAGAGCTATTCGGATCCAACCTGATTCTAACACCAAACAAACCCATCCTGGTGTTTCCCCCTCGAGACCAAACGAGGAAGTCAACCGAGGAACGCACACAGTTGGCGGTTTTATCTATTCAGTTATCGTTGCAGCAATTACTAGTCAATTATAGATAGTCATCCTGATAAAATAAGTAGTGGGCAGTTTTAGTTAACCATTCCGTTATAGTTGCAACCACTACTAATCAGTTACAGATAGCATGAGATAAACCCAAAACCCAACAGTTGTTGGTACTTTTATTTAGCCATTCCGTTGTAGTTGCAATACTTACTAGTCAGATACAATCGTCGCAAGCGACAAACCAAACAAGCAATTGTGGGCAGTTTTATGTAGTCATTCCATTATAGTGAAGCTGATTACTAGTCATTATAAAGGTAAATTGATAGCACTACTTTAGTTATGCTTGTCTATGATCGAGATACTGTGCTCCAAGTCGTCCATAACCGCGGACACGGCTTTCAGAAAGTTTTACCCGGCCGGGGTGCACCAATAGCAACACACACTCGATCAACCTCGGAAAAACCAAATCAAAACCCAACGAGGCTTTCACGACAAAGCAATCACAGGATTCAGAAATATTTCAGGGCCACCCTTAAGTAGAACCATAGAACGGCCCGGCTCGAGACGGACTCAAGGTTGCGGGGGCGGTGAACGACCGGGAACCCAAACTGGGCTTGTCGACACCGCGGAATCGTGCCACGATCCTAACAGACAGTGTGCTCCTCGCACAATCGTAAATAAAGCGATAAAGCATGGCATAAGTACAAGATCGTAAATAAAACCTCAAACTAGTTTGTGGCCCCAAGAAATAAGATGAATCAAGATCGGCTCTGGGGTCCCATAATCCTCCCGGATGTGGATAGCGCGATAAATCAAGGAATAGGTATCAAGTACTCGGGGTCCTACGGGACACAAGTGGGCGGTCGGAAACCAAATATTATCTATCACCCACCGATGCCTCTGCTTACTTACTTCAATTTTAGTTGTTAAACAGGAATTAAAGTGAACGGTAAGTAAAGCCATGATCATCTCCAACATCAAACATGCGGCAAGGCTCCAACAACTGTGGAACTGGACGACACGCAACAGCACTTGAGCAAGCGACTACGACGCGCAAGTCCAACTATCTACCAAACAACAGGTAATAGGATGTGTCCACGGCAATATAAGGCTGAGAGGGATATCTCGGGTACGAAAAACTAGAGCATCGCAACACAGATAGCAATAGATCAACAGGAGGGAATGAATGCTATAAAAGTAAGATAGGTAGAAAGGGGAAGATGCTCGCCTGAAAAACATTGTCGAAGGTTCATCCGAAGATCGGGTCGACACTCGCATCAACTCAACGGCCTTATCCGCGAGGAAGCAAAACACTAGAAGAAACACCGGATGCACTATTTAATACAACGGCAGAAGATCGTCATGATGCATGTATGATGTATGACATGGCAAAGGTGCGATGCAATTAAGCCAGATTAAGCGGAACCGGGGTCCCGACAAATATTCAGATGGTTCAAGTTATTTAGCTACCCTGCAATTTAAAGGTTGTCTTAACATGGCAAAAGATAGCACCGGGTTCGCTACACAAATTTAAATGAGGCCAATATACGACTGGCTTTGCCCGCATATGGGCCCCATATTTAATTATGAGGTGAATCGGCATAAGGCCCCCAAACCAATGATATGCATGCGAGTATGACAATTTAATATGCAACAAGTATATATCATTTAATAAAATAAGGTCTCGGGTTTGGGTTCACACATTAGGGGGTCTTGTCGAACTTGGGGTTCCGGGGGGTTCGGGGTTCGACAGGGGCTCAGGGTTCGACGGAAGCGGTGTCGGCAGGAACATTCTCGAACAACGGGCAGATCTTGTCGCATCCGGGGAGAAGGACTTGGTTGCGGCGTCGGGGCACATCGGATCCGTCCTGGTCGGTGCCGGGCTTGTCATCACGAAGATCTTGTCTGGTCCTCGTATCGGGTCGGACTTGGCGTTCAGGATGAAGTACTTGTCGTTCTCGTGGCGATCTTGGCGGTCATCGGGTCCGGACTTCGCCTCCGGGAACGGCTCTTCAGGGTCTCGACGAACTTGGTGTTCCGGCATCTCCGAGTCGTGGATCTTGGCATCCGGGTTCTCGGTCATCGGATTCGGGGGATCTTGCTGTCCTAGTAGCAGATCTTGTCGATGGTTCTTCTAGCTATCTTCGGGTTTGTCGGTGTTGGGCTCGGGTTCCGCGCCGGTGGTTTAAGGCAGCACCAACATCTAACATCAAGCACACACCACGGTCCTGGAGGTTCTGGCCTTCGACGTGTAGGAGCACTCTTGGCCGCAGAACATGGACGCAGGGGTCATCAGAGATTCCCGACGAGGTGCTAGCGGCAATGCCCGAGCTGAGGATCCTAGGCCGGGAGCTGCAGGAGGGGTCGCCGCACGCCGCCTACTGGGAGGAGGCGCCATGAGCAGAGGGGCGCGGCGACGGCCGCGGGAGGTGGTTTCGGCGGCCCGAGGCGGGGAAGAAGACGAGGGGCAGGGGGTAGCGGCCGCGGCAGTGGAGCGGTCTCCGGCGAGCGGCGGGCGGCGATGGGACCCTGCGTCCTGGGCGGCTGCGCTGGCGGCCGGAGGAGGAAGGAGGCGGGGTCAGGCGGCTGCAATGGCGGTGGTAGAGGAGGCCGAGGCGCGGTGGTGGCTGAGGAGGCGGCGGCTCGGGGAGGCGAGGCCGGTGGGATACGGAGGAGGTGGGTCGTGGCGAGTGAGGTGAGGTGGAGGAGGCGGCTGGAGGCGGCCGTGGCATGGCGCGGCCTGGGGAGCGGGAGGAGCCAGCGAGAGGAGGGAGATGGAAGGGCGGAGGAGCCGGGCCGGTGGTGAGCGGTCCCAGGGAGGGAAAAGGAGGGAGGAGGCGGAGGCACGGAGGAGAGAGGGAGCGGGCGGTGAGGGAGAGGGAACCGAGGGAGGAGGAGGGAGGTGGTAGACGGGGCTGGGCAGGCTGCCAAGGGGCGTGGTCCAAAGGGGGCCGTGGGAGAGAGAGAGAGGGTCTGGGGAGTGGGGGGGCTGGCAAGTGGGGCCAGGGGGATGTGGGACCGCGGGTGGGGTCGGGCTGGCAGTGAGGAAGAGAGAGAGTGGGTAGGATGGGCTAGGGTGAGAGAAAGAGAGAGGGGGGCTGGTGGATCGGTGAGGTGGCAGGTGGGTAGGAATTGGGTGAGAGGGTGAGGTGGCGCGCTGTGAGTGGTGGGTAGGATAGGATTTGGTGGGACTAGGATTTAGAGTTTAGGTTTTATAAATGTGTGTTTGTTTGGTTTTGTTCATTCTAAAACAAGGCTACTTTGCAAATAGTTTTTAGGTAAATAAAATATCCGATACGATCGGGGTTTTGGCATTTGAAACAAAGAGGGGTATTTGTACAAAACAAAACTAGGTTTTTTCGAAATAGTGCAGACAAACAATGCATGATGATGACGATGCAATGCACAAAAACAACGCGATTTTCTAGTAGTGGTTTTGCGGGATGCCACATCGGGTGCATCAATACGAAGTTGACCAAGTGGTCGAGGGGATTTAGCCTCTTCCACCATCACCGCTTTCCCTTTCTCTGTCGCGGAAGCTTTACGAGCTGCTCCCAGCAGGTTTGAAGTAGGTTTGTATGAGCATTCTTCAGATGCTTCATGGCGAATCTTGCTCGGTGTGCCTACCTTCAGTTTGGAAGGAGTGAGCGGCATGGCGATCTTGGTCGACGTGGTCGATGAAGGTGGTTCACGTCTTGTTGGAGTGGTCGGCGCCGAAGCAGGCCGCGCCGGTGAAGCTATCTTTAGTGGAGCTGCTCTTTTTGCAACAACAGGCCACTCACGTGTGTCTTGGAACCACATCGGTGCCTCTTGGCTTGCAAGCTTGGCATATGCTGTCTTTTCAAAGCAAGGAGGAACCGAGTTGGATGAAGTGTCCTTGTGCACACTCAGGTTTGGCTCACGTGCGGCAGCTCTTAATGCTCTTGCTGCAGCATGCATCCTTCTCTTGGCAGACTTGGACATCACATGCACAAATCCATCTTTATGTGCCGATGATACTTCTTTTTCTTTCTTTGATTCAGCTCGTGATGCAGATGTAGTCTTCCAGCTCTCACTTGCCGCAGTCACAAGATGACCGTATGACACATCCAGCCACAGGTCACCGAAACGGAGAGTCACGAACTGCTGAACTTGTCCCTCCATACCTTCATATAAAATCAAGAAACCCACATATTAGTTTTCTTGCTTTTTTTTACCAATTTATAATGCCAAGTATGATATATGAAATTCATGAAGTCATATATGCAATCCTATGTTAGAATTCAAAGATGAGGGGAGAAATATGTCCCACCGGGCGTGGCAGAATCTGATGACGGGAAAATGGGGCGACTAAAGTACTCGCGTCCGCGTCATAGAGACAGATAGAATATAAATTTTAAATTGCGCAAATATAAATGACGAATATCAAATATTGCAGTTCATACTTCCGGAACTCATACATTTATATAGAAATTCCGTTAATTACATCTCCGTAGAGAAAACCCCTGATTAAGAATTCTGAGAATATCTATTACATAGCATCACAACATATGAATACTATAAAATGTAGAAATAAAACAAGACTACAAAATGTAGGAAACTAAAGTCCTCCTTGATGCCATCATCATCGTCGCACTCGGGAGAGTATTTGTTATCATTTATTTTATCATATATATGATATTTGGCGCTTGTACTAGTACGGGTAGTGCAAGCAGAATATTTGCTACTTGCACTAGTTTTGTAAGTACAAGCAGAACGCATACATGAGATATATATCATTTGTTTAATCGGCATATAGTTTAATTATTTGTGAAGTCGTTTCATTAGCCGACTAAGGAGTATCCAAAATGGTGCATGCAGTTTTAAACATGGGACATACATAGTATTTTTCTACATATATATATATATATATATATATATATATATATATATATATATATATATATATATATATATATGGCTTTTGTATTTAGTATAGTACTAGGGCATGTGGTACTAGTTTGTCTTACAACATATTGCATTTTTTACTTTTGGTCTTGCGTGCATGATAAAGCAGCAAGGAGATATTATCAGAACGGTTGCTAATCCATTTTTATGAGGTTTTATGACAGCCATTTAGAGGATTTTGTTCCTTTTAAAACATGGTGGATCATATAACAATTTCTTTAATTTGCTTGCTAGACTAGGTTCATCTATTTCAGAGATTCGACTAGTTAGACCTTCTTGTATATTTTAATTATACCATGATATAATATGTGGTAATTTAATATTTGGCCATTATATAACACACATTATATACGTACATGCGCTGCGACGCGTTTCCACCTAATTTATCAAATATGAGTTGATTTCGGTTAGACATGATTTTATAGCTCTTTGGATTGTGTCAATGTGACCAAACCAAAGGCGTAAGTTAACTGACATATGAACTCAGAGCAACTTGACTTGTGTCAATGTGACCAAATCAAGAACATGATTTTAGTGATATATAGAAATTTAGAGCATCTTAGTTTGTGTCAATGTGACCACCAACGGTATGAGTTTAGTGACATATGAATTTAGAGCAACTTGGCTTGTGTCGATGTGACCAAATCAAGAGCATGATTTTAGTGATATATATAAATTTAGAGCACGTTGGTTTGTGTCAATGTGACCAAGCAAAGAACCAAATTTCATGAACATGTAAATATGGAGCGACTTGGCTTGTGTCAATGTGACCAAACCAAGAGCATGATTTTAATATATGATTTTAGAGCAACTTGACTTGTGTCAATGTGACCAAGCCAAGAGACAGATTTTTGGTAATATATATGAGTTTATAGAATCTTAATTTGTGTCAATGTGACCAAACCAAGAGCATGATTTTAATAATACATATAAATTTAGAGCACCTTGATTTGTGTCAATGTGACCAAACCAACGACATGAGTTTAGTGGCATATAAATTTAGAGCAAACTTGGCTTGTGTCGATGTGACCAAACCAAGAGCATGATTTTAGTGATATATATAAATTTAGAGCACCTTGATTTGTGTCAATGTGACCAAGTCAAGAGCCGGATTTTAGTAATATATATGACTAGACGGATATGCGAGCTTCGCCTCGCCACCCGCATAGTGTTATCACATGGTGTGTCTAGAGCGATGCATTTGGTGGCGGTTTATTCTGGGTTGATGCCTATGGTTATTTGGATTAGCTATGCTGAGCGGGTCATAATGAGATTATAAAGAAGAAACCTAGCTCAGCTATAAACAATTCTTTGCCAAACAATCAGTCAACAAATGAGCAAGGTAGCCTCTAATACTTATTTTTGCACAAAATCACTTGTACAGATATAATTGATTTACATAGAAGAGTACACTTTTAGCTTATGTTCTTACCAAGGGAAGCCCATTGCCGGCGAGAACTATCGATCCCAACTTATTTCTTTACATACAAAGGCGAAAACAGGCCAAATTTCGTGCAAGATTCACCTACTTTGTGGCATGCGTATTTCAGAGGACCTCTTAATGCTTGTTTTCCAGACATTCTAAAAAAACCAGAGCGTCTCATAGTTTAGCTGATCGATCTATAAATAAGAGACATCAAACTGTTAGCAGACTACACGTGACCTGCGTATTTCAGTGGTGCAAATTCAGTATAAGCACGGTTAGATTACTGCTACCAACTAAAAAAACCTAGTTGGCATATCAGTGTACGTCTCAGTTTAATATAGAAACACTATAGATAGTCGAACAACTCTTATTTATTTTCTCAATGCTAGCTGTAGACTGCAAGATTCACCAAATTGTGACCTGCATAGTTCAGAGGTGCAAATTCAGTTTGTAAGCACAGTTAGATTACTGCTACGAACTAAATCTAGCTGGCATAGTATACGTCTCAGTTTAATATAGACAGTAGAACTCTATAGATAGTTGAACAACTCTTATTTACTTTCTTGATGCTAGCTGTATTTGAATCTCGAAGGAACCAACATACCTCTTAATGCTTGCTCGCCAGAAATTCTACAATACCTGAAACGTCTCATAGTTTAGCTGATTGATATGCAAATAAGAGGCACCAAACTTCTATACATTGGAAGACAAAGCTACCAAAAATTCATGATACAAAACTGTGCTCTACTACAGCAGTGACCAGGGTGAGGCGACGGCCTCCACAAGCACCGTTCAACAAAACGCAATACGCATAATTAGTTAAAGCTGATAGTTGAAGTAAAGAAGCAATAAGCAAGGAAATATCATTTGGCATGTTGGCTTTCTAAAATATTAATTGCGAAACCTACTTAAGGATGTTCATAAATCTAGCTACATGATTTCTATTGGCCACACTTTCAAACGACCTTAATGGAGTTGGATTCTACTCTCAGTTAGGTTGATGAACATAGCCACGTGGTAATACAAATAAGGCCACGTCATCTAGACTGGGGAACATAGACGACTGCGAAAGATAGATGTGGAAGGCCAGGTACGGCAGTTGTAAGTATTAAAGGCTACCTTGTACTTTTTGGTCCATGCAGCCTTCTCAGTGCAGCTGTTGCTCCCCGCTAGATGCGCCAATCGCCTACAGCTCTGCTTCTCGTTTTTCCACCTCAGTTGAGCTGCTCCATCTGACCAAATCGATGCTACATGTGCTCGCCTGCAGGGGAAAGAGATATTCTATTGCAGCATTAGTTACTTAGAATTTATAGTTAGAATTTGTAGCATATGCATCAGATCCAATGAAAATAGTCAAATGTATTGTGTTAAAATGAGGTGAGCATTGGCAACGACGTCATACTGAGAGGAATATGACAACTTAGTCAGAATAATATGGCATGGATGGCAAAAGATTTGTTTCTAGTAGCCACTATGGTGATCCAATTCAAAAGTAAACAAACATATTTACCAAGGACAGTTCAAATATGAAATAAACAAAAAATGCTGACATGATAACAGTAGAACTTGCCTAAAGATCATGTAGTCAAGGGATTCAGCTTACCAAGTCTGAAGTTTCGAGCGGCAATGTCTATTGGTTTCTTCAAGCCAAAAAATTTATTTATGCACTCAAAGGTAGCTCAACATTAGCTTTATTTAAAGCTGAATGTTGCTTGTAGATTGAAGGTTCGGTCTGTACACTGATGCGTCTGCAAACAAACACACATGCCGGACCTCTTAGTTGACTGGTTAGTAGCAAATCAAAGATGTAAAATAAGGGAAAGAGCAATGCAGGCGATTGGGGAGGAAGGATGCCAGGCATAGGGCAGACGTGCTCTTCCTCTCGATTTTTTCCTCGACATGATCTTCCTCCAGTGGCGCAGGCGCGAGCTCGTGGAGCCTACAGCACACAGATGTACAGGGCAGTGCAGGAGACCATGCCAGCAGCGACAGAACACAACTCACGACAGGCTCTGGCTCATGCGAAAGAGACATGCCGGCGTTAGGAGGCCACATCGTCGCTGGCTACGATCTGCTCCCATCCGTGGAAAATAAAGAGATCAAAGAGTTAAGAAGACAAAATTATTCAAGAACAGATCGTGTACTTTCTAGATATGGTTCAGATTAAATAGGAAAGACAGAAATCGCACCCGAAACGTCGGGTCGTGACTGACATCGCCGATGCACGAGCAGATGCTGGCGTTGTTAAGACGCGATCCTCGCCACAGCCTACAAACCACCAAAATCAGCGGACAAAAAAGAAGCAAAAGTACGTGGAGGAGAAGATGACTCGGGAGTGGGAACAAACCTTTGTTCCACCGGAAGTGTGGTTGGACACTTCTGCTCTCCGTGCCCACGAACCCCGCACTTGTCCTCCAGCTTCCTGTGTCGCTGCTCACCAGGACTTGTATACCTGCGTAGCGCAATAGTGCTCGAGATGGTGAGGTCGAGCGACGCGAGCTTCTGAAAATGCATCTGGAATACACGCGTTAAGAAAACTTGAGCGGTCGCCGTCGCCGTCACCTCCCCGCAAGGGAGGAAGAGGGCAGCGCGGGTGAGCGTCTGGAGGAGTGGCGGGTGAGCGCCGGAGGAGCGGGGCTGAGACAGCGGCGGCGGAGCACTAACTCTCCCGAGCACCACGAGAGCAAGAGGTGGTGGAGAAAATCATATTAAGTTGGAGCCGGAGACTCGGAGAAGACCCACGCTGACTAACAGAATGCACTCAGGCCCACATGCAGCGATGGTAGCGAGGGAGGCCCACAACCAGCGACGCAAGAACGGGAAAACGCCCCCCCCCCCCCAAGTGCCTCAGGTTGCTCCCTGTCCACCACGCTTAAGTTTATACAAGAGCAAGGCTACGGCTATCTGGACACAGGAGAGATAAAGCGTGTCCATGGGTACTTTCTCCATGGTTGTATGTTCTTCTTGGTTAATGGAACTCCATGGTATGCATGATATACCAAGCCTTAGAGTATTGTCTTGTGGCTGATCAAAGTGGAGGAGGAGATTGTTTAATTAGTTTAATGATTGTATGACGGTAAGCTCCTGCATGCAGTCAGTGTGTGAGAGGAGATCGGTGGTCATGGGAGGGCGACATATGGAGTTGTATGCTTGGTGGTTAGCTTTGATTAGATAATATAGACAATTTTCTAATTACCTAGTTGTTCAGTTATCACCGCTCATAGAATTTAGAATGATCTTTTGAAACAGATGAACTCTGTTGTTTGTGAGAAGTATTAATAGCAAGAGCCAAGCTAAGATTGAATATAGAAGTGTCAAGACAAGTCAACCGTCTTCTTTTCTATCTAGATAAAAAAGTTACAAGTGGCAGTAGAAAATGCAGTGAATCCCACCAACATAAAATCCAGGCGTACGCCTCAACCATGCCTTCCCTAAATAAAAGTATCAGAAAATCTGTAGAGAGCAGCCGACACCATTACTTTAGATTACTTAACATTGGCAGCTTCCTATGACTATCTATTTTTCCGTCCTAGACTGTTTGCATAATGCAGAGTTCGTTGATACTCTAAAGGAACTTGACAATGGTGTAGGGCAATAAATACGGAACACAGAATAAATTTTGATCTGAAGAAAGTTCGATTATATTCAGGGGGCGAACACCCAATACCGTCTGCGAGGACCAGAAGAGGAACAAATATAGGGGAAGAAGGAGACGACCTTGCTATCTCGAAGCTGATGGAGCCGATGGCTCCGCTGGAGACGATGCCATCGAGCGGGCTGGCGAGGTGGCTGGTAGCGATAACCTGGAAGAACTATCCCCCACAAACCCAGCGCCCGCTTCCAGCTCCCCCGTTCCCTCCTCCTCCTGCTCCCCCGCCGATGTGGATCCTCCGCCCCCTCCCCGCTGATATCCTCCTCCGCGCGAGGTAGCAGAGGCCGTCGTGGCGGCGGCTGCTCAAGTAAATTAGTTTTTTTCCCTTGCAATCCAGATGAGGAGATCAAAGGATTACAAAATCTGGAAGGTACGCAATGGGAAAGTAATCTTACCTTCTTCCAGCTCATCTTCTGCTGAACCTTGTCGCCGCCCTGCTCCTCCTACCCACAGACATAGCCGGACGGATGTCGTTCCCCATGGACCTCGCCGAACGCAGGCTGCTCCCATAGATCTCGGCGGACACCAGTTTGTCGAGGACAGGCGAAGACGGCCCTAGAATAGGAGAGTAGGGCTAGGAAGACGACGGTGGGGCAGTTTCTGGGAGGGGAGGGGGGGCGCCCGCCTCCATCGCCATGGAGGGGATCCCTTGAGGCGGCGCGGTGGCGGTGGTACGATGGGATTAGAGAGGAGGCGATTGGCACGGGATTGCTTGGGGAAGTAGGAGGAACGACCACGCCAACCAAATATTTCTCAATACCTCTAGTTGCCGGTTCGCAAAAAAAAAATGGCCGATTCGCTGGTTTTTTTTGGACTCTTTGTTGTAGTTAAGCGCGTGAGTACTGTAGCTAAGCGCGAGCCGGTGCTCGGCACGCTGTGTTTCCCTCACGCGTAAGCTATAGGATAATTTTATAACACCTTGGTTTGTGTCAATGTGACCAAAACAAGGGGCGAATTTTCATTAACTTGTGAATATGGAGCAATTTGGCTTGTCTCAATGTGCCCAAACCAAAAGCATAATTTTACTAATATGTAATTTTATAGCCACTTATTTTGTTGCAATGTGACCAAAACAAGGGCCAATTACTTTTATGATGTGTAATTTTAGAGCAACTTGTCTTGTGTCAATGTGACCAAGCCAAGAGCCAAAGTTTATTATGATCATGAGATAAAAAAAGGCAAAAGATACATGTATCAATTTAGAAGGGAAAATCCCCTAATTTGTGTCAATATGACCAAACCAGCAGATGAAAAAGAGGAATTCCATGATTAACGAGAACAAAATATCTGGTGCTCTTAACCTCTTACTGATTTTCTCAAACGATTGGCAGCAATTAGCAGCGATTTGTGTATGGTGTATGGCGTATGGCGGAACGGCCGGTGCGTGTGGCCGGACAGCCGGTGTGTAGGAGTACGATCGTAGGATGACGCGCGGCCGGAGTACAGCAACTAAGCAGAGATGGCTACTAGCACTAGCAGCAGCGGATGAACGAGCAGAGGAAGAACCGAGTACCAATGATCAAGGGAGGAAACAGAGGATGATTTTGGCTCATTTTCTCACCTTGCAATAGCGACGAATGGAAACTGCCTGCGAAGTAGCGACGCCTAAACTGGCACTTAGTCCACGGCAACCAAACAACAACGCGTATATGGCGTGTATGTCGGGCGGCCGGAGACGAGCAACACAGATGGCGAGCGGACGACGGCGAGCGGCCAGCTATGGCGAACGGACGACGGCGAGCGGCCAGCTATAGCAAACGGCCGGCAACGTCGAGCGCAGGCCGCAGCACTTTTCGCACATGGTCTTAATACATTGTCCAATCATTTAATGGGCTGTTAATTAAGTAATGATGTGCTTAATCCATGCATGTGTATTTTTTTGAACAATAATCCACGCATGTATAATTAGTGACTGCGTATGTATGTAGCCTTTTTTCGGCTATGGCACACGAGCCGTCTTGGCTCGCCAATTATTTTTATCTAGTAGCGACCGTATTTTATAAGGTTGCCACAACAAAACCCGATTTTATAGTACAATCAAATATTTTCGAAATTTAGCGTCACTTGCGGCATTATGAATTTATGTCAATAGTGCATTAACACCGTCAGTAGCAGCATATGTGTGAATAAATTTGTATTAGTCAAACTTTCCCTTTTTCTAAAATTTATTTAATCATTTAATTATCTTTTCATATTTTATAATCATAATTTAGGCTTTACAAGTTAGGAGAAAATCAGTGTCAACAGATGCCACTCGAGGTCTGGATGTGAATGAATTATTTACTTATTTCAGATCCAGAGCTCGAAAAATATAACTGCATATGTTAAAAGGACCGAATATTTTCCAGCTATCATATTTGAAAGTTTGTTGAGGTCTTAGATTGGATAGCAACCGAGTCCTGGAAACTCGTTCAGCTAGCTGATATTGTTGTTAGTAGTACCCTCACGGCGTATCAACCTAATATATTTTATCGGCTTCTTTTCTCTATTTCTCTAGTTCTACTTTTGGATGAGACCATCTGCAAACGAGTTCTGATCCATTTCCGGGCGGTCGCCGACGACCATCTAGCATGTCCTGCTGCTAATCAGGTACTTTCTCTCACTTAGCAGGTTGGTGACTGCTTTTGTTTAGAGGTATTCCCGATCTTTGGAGGGGCGTCTTTCTGATTTGTCCTCTTTCTTTTATCAGGCGTAGTCTCCATTAGTAGAGATCGGGTCTCAGTATTCTATGCAGGTGAGCTAGCATGGTTGCGACTGTGTTTATATGCATCATGCGCAGGTGAGCTCGCAAGGTTGCAAACATCCGTAACTACAGGAAAATAATTAAGATATAAATCTAACCACAGCCTTAAACTCTGAGATCCTACACTCCCTTGTGCAAAGGTGTCCTAACGGGGGTTCATGTTTCTGTCACTCCGGCAACCCCACAATTAGTAGCCAAATACACAATTCATCTCCTTAGGCCCATAAATGGTGAAGTGTCAAGTAGTCTACGTTCACATGACACCACTAGAAGAATAGCACCATAACTTAAATACTAAACCATTGAATAATAACTTATCACAGATTCACTACTAACAACATGACTTCTCCTATGTCCTCAAGAACTAGACGAACTACTCACAATACATCATATGGATCAAGATCAAAGATGATATGGTAATGAATAACAATCTGAACATAAACAATAATCCAATGGTTCCACTCACAAGCATCAACTACAATAGTAATCAACACCGGGAAAGTTTCCCCTAAGAACTAAAGCAATATCCAACACAATTGTTACAGCGGGACAGAGTGGTGATTATGATGCTGGTGGAGATGATGGTGTGGATGATGATGATGATCCGATGAAGCCTAGCTTGATGACGGTGTTGATGGCGATGGTCTCCCCTCTCCGGGAAGGAATTCCCCCAGCAGAATCTATCTGCCGGAGAGATCTTTCTCTCTCGGTGTTTTCCGCCCCCCAGAGGCGGCGGAAATATATTTGTGGTCGCCCCCTCAGGATTAGGGTTCCGTAGGGAAGATATAGGCGAAGGGGCGGAGTCGGAGGCCGGGCAGGTGGGCCACACCTACCCTAGGCGCGGGGTCAGGTGGGCCCACGCCTAGGGGGTGTGGGCCCCCTGAGGCCCATCTCCGTCCCTCCTTCTGGCTTCCTTCGTCTTCTGGTAAAATAATACGTTTTCATATTTTTTGGTATTTTTCCGATCTTCGCGAAATTGCACTGAAAAGCCTTCTTCTCCATCAGAATTCAGACTTCGGCAGTCCATCCTCCAGGATTCATCCAACATGCATAAACAGATGAAAAACCATAAGTAATACCTCATAATAAGACAAATATCAATGAATAGAGGTAAATTATGATATAGAATGGTGATACAAATTGGGCGTATCAACTCCCCAAGCTTAGACTTTGCTTGTCCCCAAGCGAATACTGAGCTCAGTAAACATGTCCACAGGTTTATGAAGTGAAGTGTCGATAAAATAATACGAACAAGAAGCATCACACTTACCATTGCACAATTCATAGAAGAAAGCAACTCACCATTATATAACTTAACTTGCAACCAAGTACAATAGTCACAATAGAGATGCATAAAGATAAATCATAATTGGAATTGGCAAACTTGTTCTTGGTCAGAGAACACCTGGCAAACAGTTTCACAAAAGATTTTTGTAGAAGTTTCAGAACAGGAGCACTCTTTGCTCAAAAGGTTTTTTCACAAGTGAAGGCTTTCAAAGTAATACTCAATAGATAAGAGTTTTGTGCAAACAAGGAAGATAAATAACATGATTGAATAAATCACCATATGAATGCTTGAAACACAACAACTCAAATGCTTGCTGGAGATAGAGAGGAAGTAGGTTTACTGACTCAACTGGTAACTAGGAGAAAGGTCCCTTCATAGAGGGTAGCAGGGATTACAAGTCATAAAGAGCTTCCAAAAGATTATGGTACTTACTAGCTTCGAGCCCTCATTTCCCCTATCATAAGCATCTTGAGATGATTAAGGTTAAAGTGAACAAAGATGGAGTATATGCTTGACGAAATATAAGTTGGCAATCTCATGTCCCTTGAATACGAGGGCCACACCTCATGCATACTCAACTTTGGGCCCAGGTAAGTTCTTGTCATTGTAAGTATTTGCATATCATTGAGAACCACCAATGGGGTACCCCTTGCACATGGTACATGAGCTTTCCCATAACCAAAATGACAAGGCAAGCAGACAATGAGCATCTCAGCAATCTTTTTATTTACCATATGTATAGCTTTTTATTTAGGATGCTTCATAGATAGCTCACTATGGTGATGCTGCAAGTTTCCACCATGATTAAGCATGGCTTAGGCTAGCGGCCTAGGCGTTTCTCTAACACAGGATACAAACACCATGGACTCACAAGTTCCCTCTTTATTTCACACTGTTGACATCCATAGACAAAAGAGCACGATATCAACTGTGTACAGAGTACAAGTGCAATGTTAAAAACGTTCCCCGTGACAGCACAGTTCTGCTAATTCCAGCGTATAGATGCAAGCATATACAACTTCGATGTTCACAATGGTTCAAGTCTATTAGGGGCAAGTAAATAAAGTGTGCCATCAAGTTCGTGAGAGCTTTACTAACTAGTTTTCACATAACAAAATACTTTTTAATTTGAAAGGTAGATGAAGCTTGACAATTTGCTTGGAATAGCAACAATGCTACTAGGTAGATATGGTGGACACAAATGGCAAGAGTTTTGGTTTTGAGGGATTTTGGAAACATGAGAAGTATGCCTTCTCAAAACGGGTTTTTGGCTAGCAAGGCTGGATAGCAAGCAAGAGAGTTGAAAGAAACAAGCAAACTCACAAGTAATAAAGCCAAACATGCAATCTTCCTTGAAGACACAAAAAGATCTTAAATAAAGAATACTAAGCTTATGAGCCAACAAGAAAGAAAACAAATGATACAAAATACCTGTAAGCTTTTTCTTTCTTTTTTTCTTTCATAGTAATGCTACTGACCAGAACTCGGTTTGCCAAAACCAATTTAGATCCACTTGATGATCCCAAAGTGGTGCCAATACCGATCAACAAGATCCATCATATAATAGAGATTGCAAACTAAAATAAGAAGTGCAAACAAGTAAAAGATGAGACTTCTCATTAATATTCCAATAAAGGCACTCACACCAAGGGATACAAAGATAATCAACTAAAGGAGAGATACTTCCACATGCAAACCAAACTATAAGATAACCCCTCTACCATAGATATGAATCCACTAAAAAGGTAAAAGATAAAAGATAATGGTGGTGATACCGCGACACTCCCCCAAGCTTGGAACAAGCCAAGGGGATGCCAAACCTGATGATGAATTACTCCCTTGGTGGTGGTGGTGGTGTTCGCTTATCATGGGTCAGAAAATCTTCCAGCATCTTACGAAGCCTGTTATTCTCCTCTTGAAGCATATCCACCTTCGTCCTTAAAGCACGGTACTTATCACAAAACTCGTTGGTGGTTCGAAGGGCTCCCGCTGCTTCAGGGCAGTATATGAGTTCTGGACCGAAGGCTATGATTCCCTGCATGTGACGAGAAAAAGCATCTGTAGTGTTAATTGCTCCTACAAAAGTAGGTTTCCTTCCCCTTGTTCCTGCGGCGGTTTGTTCTTCCAACTTTATCTCCACGGGCTTCTTGCCTTTGTCGTTGGCGGAGGCCATGGTGCTCTAAACTTGAGAAGATTTCCTGATAGAAACAGATTGAAACGAAAACACGACGAGCACACGATGCGCGAACCTCGTGGGATTCGGGGGATTATATATTACGAAGTTTCAATGCATAAGGAAGGTTTTGACACGAAAGCGAGGCGGAGACAGAGTTCAAGGGTGGCACACCCCTCCAGGCTTGCCCGCGCCTGGGGTGATTTTGTCCACCCCGGACTCTGTTTCCTCTTCAGTTTTGTCTTGTAGTGTTCCTTATGTATTAAAATCATCAAAAATGTAAAAATATCGGGGTTTCACGAACCTTCTGTTTTCACCACTTTTACTTATTTAAAGACGAACTCTGCAGACTCCTTTTCTCTTTCTTCTGAGAATTTCCTTCATATAAAACCCTTGCACAAACTCAATGACAACATTAGTGTAAGAAAAAACAATAAACCTTTGGTACACACTTCAACTGAAAACCCATCAATACAAAAGCTTCTATAAGAGGCAAATGCAAATGAATGGCAAAAATCTGTCAAAACAGACCAACATGTAAAGATTGATTTTTTCGAAGACCTTTTGTTGCTCAAATCAAAAAGTGCAGAACTGATGAAAGTTGGGTAATAACTTGGAGAGCAAGCTCAGAAAAATTCAGCTACATCCGAAGTACTGAGATTCCTCACGAATTTTTACAATGCAGCACAAAAATCTGTCGCAGGACAGCCACTTTTCACAACTCCTCTACTTCACAAAAGTAGTTGAACTTGACACAAAAACCAAAAAAAAAAGGATAAGGAGCGGTTATTACAGAGGTAATAAATTCCAAGACTCGACAAAACTCTTGGGTTATCTCCCAACAAGTACTTTTCTTTAATGCCTTTAAGTTAGGCTTGAAACTTCCAAAGATGCTCACAAAGGTGATATATATTTGAAGTGAAAGAGAGCATCAAGAAGCAAATAACCAACACACTTAAGTCTAACCCACTTCCTATGCATGGGGCTATCATGGGAAAATGAATTGTTGAAACAAAAAGGCACTAGCATAGGAAGACAAAACAGATGCAACTTTAAAGCTTTCAACATAAAACGGGGAAACTTAACATCATTGGGATGCATAAAACCATGTTTCCCTCTCTCAAAATAACTTTCACTAGAACTTTGAATAAATTTGACAATATAACTGTCACTGGCAACAACTTTATTATCTGAGTAAGCATACCTACAGTCATCAAAGAGAGGTCCAAGGTCATAAACAGGATCAATAGGAGCAAGTTGTCAAAGCTTTCTTCAAGGTTTCAAAAGCTTCCTTACAATCATCATCAAAAACAAAAGTCACGTCTTTTTGAAGAATATTGGTAAGAGGCTTTGAAATTTTGGAGAAATTTTTAATAAACCTCCTATAGAAACCAGCATGACCAAGAATACTACGAATACCTTTGATATCTCTAGGACAAGGCATCTTCTCAATTGCTTCAATTTTGGCTCTATCAACTTCAATGCCTCTTTCAGAGATCTTATGTCCAAGAACAATCCCTTCATTAACCATGAAATGGCATTTATCACTGTTAAGAACAAGGTTGGTTTCTTCACATCTCTGCAAAACTTTATCAAGGTTGTGCAAACAGTTATCAAAAGAAGTTCCATAGATGGAAAAATCGTCCATAAAAACCTCCACAATTTCTTCACAAAAACCATGAAAGATAGCAGACATACATCTCTGAAAGGTAGCAGGAGCATTACATAAACCAAAAGGCATACGCCTATAAGCATAAGTACCATAAGGACAAGTGAAAGTGGTTTTCTCTTGGTCATGTGCTCTCACAGCAATTTGAGAAAACCCAGAATAACCATCAATAAAGCAAAAATGAGTCTTTTTGGACAACCTCTCAAGCATTTGATCAATAAAGGGCAAAGGATAATGATCTTTCTTAGTAACTTTATTAATCTTTCTAAAATCAATGCACATTCTATACCAACCACTACTCTTTGGGGTATAAGCTCATTATCCTCATTAGGCACAACATTTATTCCCCCTTTCTTAGGAACACAATGAACATGGCTAACCCATTGACTATCAGCAATAGGATAAATTATACCAGCATCAAGGAGTTTTAATACCTCATTTCTTACCACATCCTTCATCTTAGGATTTATACGGCGTTGGTGCTCAACAACTGGTTTTGCATCAGGCTCAATATTAATAGCATGCTGACATATAGTAGGATAAATTCCTTTTAAATCATCAAGAGTATAACCCATAGCTCCTCGGTGCTTCTTCAATACTTCCAATAACCTTTCGTCTTCCTTCCCTGAAAGTTTAGAACTAATAATAACAGGATATATTTTCTTATCATCAAGATAAGCATATTTAGGATCATCAGGTAAAGGTTTTAATTCGAAAACAGGATCCCCTTTAGGTGGTAGTGTGGTACCCAAATCTTCCACATGTAGATTATGCTTAAGCTGTTCCGGCTGACGAAGGAAAACTTTGTAAATCTCATTTCTTTCCTTCATGAAGTCATCACTTTCATGGTCTTCCATGAACTGCTGCAAAGCATTGTTAGGAGCAAGAGAAATAGCAGACAGTTGTTCAACCCTGAAATCCTCATCAGGTAGTTCATTTTCATAAGGAGTTTTGGCAATTTTGGAAAAATTAAACTCATAAGATTCTCCAGCAAACTTAGTCAAAATGTTTTCCTTCCTATAATCTATTATAACCCCACAAGTATTAAGGAAGGGTCTACCAAAGACAATAGGATAGGTTTTGCTAGCTTCTTTACCAAATACTAGAAAATCAGCATGATATTTAATCTTACCACAAAGGACCTCCACATCTCTTACAATACCAATGGGGCAAACTTGCTCTCTATTAGCAAGATGAATAACCACATCAATGTCCTCAAGCTCACAAGGACCAATCTCATGCATAATTTCCCTGTAAATCTCATAAGGAATAGCACTAGAACTAGCACCAATATCACATAAACCATAGTAGCAATGACTACCAATTTTAACAGAAAGCATAGGGACACTAGCTTTTCTAAATTTCATAGGATGAGAAACAATATTAGTAGCGTCTTCAAAGAAGACAATATGCTCATCCTCTATATTTCTAGTGACAAGATCTTTCACAATAGCTACCACGGGCTCAATATCAATAAGCTCAACGGACCCTACAGTTTTCTTTGCGCTTTTTCTAACCACATTAGCCATAATAGAATGCTCCCTTACCTTGGACGTAAAAGGAGTTTTCTCAATATAAGGTTCAGGCAAAATAGAATCAACAGTACAAACCTCTGTACTAGCAGGAACATGGGTGGCAGTGTCTTTATAAGGAGCGTGGTACTTGTCCCACTCTTTCTTGGGAAGTTCAATATAAGAGGCAAAGGCCTTAAAACATTTTGCAAGAACTTGGGGATCAAGGCCAAACTCATTGCTAATATCACGAAAGTTATCAGTTCTCCCATAAAAGATTTAATGCATTCATAATCATAGTTTATACCTGACTTCCTTCCTTTGTCATTCTTCCAAGCTTCAGTGTTATCTTGAATACGGTCTAAGAGATCCCATTTAGCTTCTTCCTTCATACGTGTAAATGATCCAGCACAAGAAGCATCTAATAAACCTTTATCATGAAGAGAAAGCCTTGCATAAAAGTTATTGAGAATAATATTATTAAGGAGTTCATGAATAGGACATTTAAGCATTAGTAACTTCAATATCCCCCAAGCTTGAGCTGTACTCTCTCCATCAAGAGACCAAAAGTTATATATAAGATTTATATCCTTATGAATTTCACTGGGAGAATAAAATTTAGATTAAAAGAGAGATGCCATCTCCTCCCATTCCATGGATTGTCCATTCTTCAGCAACTTATACCATTCTTCAGCTCTCCCTTTCAAGGATATGGAGAGTAACTTCTTCTTCACATGTTCAGTTGTGATACTAGCACACTTAAACAACCCGCATAATTCATGGATAAAAAGCAAGTGATCACCAGGATTATCCATAACACGATTAACAATATTTGTAGGTATCTTAAAAGGATCTATCTCAACAGGTGGTGGTTCATCTACTATCCTAGCAGTGGTAGTAGTTTTCCCAAACATAAAACCAAGTGGGTTATCCATAATGGAAACAAAGTAATAAGTAGTAACAAGAGAAATACTCACAGTAAAAGTTTCCCTTAGCAGTTCCACTCTTCAATAGCGCTTCACTCCCCGGCAACGGCGCCAGAAAATAGTCTTGATGACCCACAAGTATAGAGGGTGTATCATAGTACTTTTGATAAATAGGAGTGTCGATCCCAACGAGGAGCAGAAGGTGCTGAACAGTGGTATGGAGCAGGAAATCCCTGTGAATACTTAGCAAACAAATTTTTAATGGTTTTCTGACAAGGCAACAAAACAAGGAGCAAGTAACAAAAGTAATGAACAAACGGAGCAAGTGGCCCAATCCTTTCTTAGCAAAGGACAAGCTAGTGGAAATACTGATAAGGACCAAACGTTCTCGAGGACACATGGGAATTCTGTCAAGTGCTTTCGCTTCAAATAGCTGAGTACTCTTCTTTGGTATTGTAAGTGTTGTGTGGGTGAACCTGTGCTAACATACCGCCCTTCCTAGGACTAATACATACTTGTGATTAAAACCCCTTGCAAACATCCGTAACTACAGAAAAGTAATTAAGATATAAATATAACCACAGCCTTAAACTCTGAGGTCCTACGCTCCCTTGTGCAAAGGTGTCCTAATGGGGGTTCAGGTTTCTGTCACTCCAGCAACCCCACAATTAGTAGCCAAATACACAATTCATCCCCCTAGGCCCATAAATGGTGAAGTGTCATGTAGTCGATGTTCACATGACACCACTAGAAGAATAGCACCACAACTTAAATACTAAACCATTGAATAATAACTCATCACAGATTCACTACTAACAACATGACTTCTCCCATGTCCTCAAGAACTAGAAGAACTACTCACAAGACATCATATGGATCAAGATCAAATATGATATGGTAATAGATAACAATCTGAACATAAACAATAATCCAATGGTTCCACTCACAAGCATCAATTACAATAGTAATCAACACCGGGAAAGTTTACCCTAAGAACTAAAGCAATATCCAACACAATTTTTACAGCAGGATGGAGTGGTGATGATGGTGCTGGTGGAGATGATGGTGTGGATGATGATGATCCTGATGATGGTGTTGATGGTGACAGTCTCCCCTCTCTGGGAAGGAATTCCCCCGGCAGAAATATGTCTGCCGAAGAGATCTTTCTCTCTCGGTGTTTTCCGCCCCTAGAGGCAGCGTAAATATATCTATGGTCGCCCCCTCAGGATTAGGGTTTCGTAGGGAAGATACGGGCGAAGGGGCGGAGTCGGAGGTCGGGCAGGTGGGCCACACCTGTCCTAGGCGCGGGGTCAGGTGAGCCCGCGCCTAGGGGGTGTGGGCCCCCTAAGGCCCATCTCCATCCCTCCTTCTGGCTGCCTTCGTCTTCTAGTAAAATAATACGTTTCCATATTTTTCTGGTATTTTTCTGATCTTCACGAAATTTCACCGAAACGCCTTCTTTTCCATCAGAATACACACTCAGGCAGTCCATACTCCAGGAATCATCCAACATGCATAAACAGATGAAAACCATAAGTAATACCTCATAATAAGACAAATATCAATGAATAGAGGTAAATTATGATATAGAATGGTGATGCAAATTGGGCGTACCAAATAACAAGAATATTTTGATTAATCATATCATGATATGTACACATCCATATATATCCTATGCTCTAAATATTATGAGCATATACCAGAATGATTCATAAGATGATCATTGGACGATAGTAAGGATATGCTTATGATCTTTGGAAGAAGTAAGAATATGTTATTTATGTAGAGGTGACAAATAGATAGATAGTTCATTATAAAGCGTTACATTGATATTAGTTCTGTCACAAGATACAAATTAAGTTTATCTCAACTTAAACTATGGGTGGCACAACCGCACAATGTAATGGAAATAAAGTTCCATAATGGATTTGGATGAGTTCCAAAGTTAAGACATTGTGACAGATACTACAACAAAAGGCTAAGTATATGATTGATGTTGTAGCAGCTAAAGAGGTCATTTTTGTCAAGAAGTTTATTATCAAACTAGGTGTATCTCACAACAGGCTAGTACTATGAAGATACATTGTACGACAATTGTATCTACATGGTTTAACCCTAAGGAACTAAAGGTCTCACCAAAGGACCAAATTTATACAATGCCATCTCATTGGAGAATGAGTGATGCGTAGAGACGCAAAGGCATGCAAATACACACTAACCTGGAAGTGCCAGATCCGAAGATTATATTTACCACTAGCAAGTGTATATACAACACCATAAAGCCATTGGTGTTGAATGCACAAGTTTTTTTCTAAACTAGATTATTGACTCTAGTGCAAGTGGGAGACTGTTGGAGATATGCCCAAGAGGCAATAATAAAATGGTTATTATTATATCTTTGTTTTTATGATAAATGTTTGCATAACATGCTATAATTGTATTAACCAGGAACATTAATACGTGTGTGTTTTGTAAACATAAAAGAGTCCATAGTAAGCCTCTTGTTAAACTAGCTTGTTGATTAATAGATTATCATGGTTTCATGATCATGGACATTGGATGTTATTAATAACAAGATCATGTCATTAGGAGAATGATATTGACACACTCCTATAGTTAGCATAGCATAAGATCAATTCATTTAGAGTTTGTTTGCTATAAGCTTTCAAATACATAGTAACCTAATCCTTCGACCATTGGATCATGTTAATCACCATCACCAGATGGATACTTTGATGACATCAAACACCACTTTTGTAACTGGTGGTTATAAAGGTGGCATTAGGTATTCTAAAAGTATGTGTTGAAGCACATGGATCAAGAGTGCTATTTGTCCATCCATATGACAGGTAGATATACTCTGGACCCTCTCGGTGGAATGTCATCCAATTGGCTTGCAAGCATGTGACTAGGTCATAAGGGATGTCATATCATGGAACGAGTAAAGAGAACTTGTCGGTAACGAGGTTGAACTAGGTATAGAGATATTGACGATCAAACCTCGAATAAGTAAAGTATCACACGACAAAGAGAATCGGTATCGTATATAAATGGTTCATTCGATCACGAAGTCATCATAGAAATATGTGGGAGCCATTATGGATTTCTAGATCCCACTATTGGTTATTGATCGGAGAGGTGTCTCGATCATGTCTACATAGTTCACGAACGGTAGGGAGACACACTTAAGGATTCGATGTTGTTTGAGTAGTGTGAGTTGGAGACTGAATGTTGTTAGGAGTCTCGGATTGGATCCAAGACATCACGAGGAGATCCAAAATGGTCCGAAGAATAAGATTCATATAAGGAAAGTCAATTTTCGGGGTTCGGAAATGTTTTCAGTGTTTTGACCAGAAGCTTATAGAATGTTCTGGAAGGTCCACCACCCCGGGAGGGGGCACTTAGAATGCACCATGCCCTAAGGGTCTGGCCACACCAAACCCTAGGCCAACTCGGCCAAGCACTAGAAAGGTAGGGTCAAACCCTAGTTTGAAAAGTCAAATCCTAGTTTGGGAAGGAAAGGGAAAACTTGAAAGGCAAGTTACAACTCCCATTCTTCCTAGCCGAGTTGGGGAAGGAGTCTCCCCTTCCTAGCCGATTTGGGGAGCAACTCAGCCAGGGAAAGGGGGCCTTGGACGCCGCCCCCTCTCCCATATAAGGAAGGGTAGGGCACCCCCCATGGACCCTTGTGTGTGGCGCCTATAACCCTAGCAGCCGCAGCCCATCTCTCCTCCACCGCACTGCTCCGGCTTAGGCGAATCCCTACAGAAATCTCTCCTCCTCCACCACCACCACACCGTCGTGTTGTTGGGATTCCCAGAAGATCTACAACCTCCGCTACCCTGCTGGAACAAGGGAGAGGAAGGTCTTCATCGACTACCATACGTGTAATCGACTGAGGAAGCGCTGCCAGAACATGGCGCCAGAAGGATCGTCTACACGATCTTGAGATGCAAGTGATCGACTACATCAACCACGAGAATCTGATCTCGTTAAACGCTTTGGAGCTATGAGGGCTAGTTCTCTACAATCTCGTTGCACCGATCTCATATATTAGATCTTGGCTTTGCCATAGATTTGATCTTGGTTTTGTGTGTTCATGAGATAGATTTTTTTGTTTTCCATGCTACTTACGCTACAATTTTCTCCATAGATCTCCATGTGTTGTGAATCACTCGAAATATCTTGTTATGTCCTCAAACAAGAAGGAAAACATTTCCACTTTCTCTTTGATACATGTGTGGATGTTGTCCTTAAGAAAACCCTAATCCTTAATGTATGCACAAGTAGGTTAAATGGGGCCCTTCATATCCGGAGCATGGCGATAACCTCTACATCGTTGTTGTTGTAGATGTAGTTCAAATTTGCTATCCTTTCTCTATCACAATGTAACATCGAAACATATTTCATCGGCTGCCTATTACTTCTAACAACCACTCTTTTGTGGATCAAAAGCATCCATGCCTGAATCACAACCACTAGGGCAGCAGCTTGGATGATAACCTTCAATAGTTGGTCCTAATCAAATCGATGTTACATAAGTACTTAACAAAACGGTAGTGATGCCAACTAAACTACGTATGTAGCTAACTTTGGGGAGGAGGGGGCATGGAGGCGGTGCTTACATCCATGGTTGAATACGACGACAACCTGTCATAGCCGGAGAAGATGCTGACGGACACGAAGAGGACAAGCCGATGCCACAGATTTGAGAGACTGTAGAAGCCAGTGCTGGAGAAGAAGGAGTAAAGGACCAGGTGTCGGTGTGGGGATCTAAATTGTCGCTGCCATCGCCAAAGCTATCGCTCAAGAGGAAAACACAGATGAATTTGTCTTCCCGTGGGTGGTGACGTCATAAGAGGGAGGTGAACCTACATTTCACGCCATATCGTGCAACAATGTTTTCTCCTCCCGCCATCTCCGTGCTGCTCCCCGCGCAAGACATTCCTCTCCTTGCGCTCGCCAGGGCATGTCCCCGTGAAAACGCTCGATTTTGGCATTCCCATGGTGCCAGGATTTGGGGTGCTTTAAGACCCATGCCAGCCAAGTCCGTGGAACGCATCAACACACCAAACACACTTATTTCTTCGGCTGGGTGCGGAAATACCTTCACGGAAAGCAAACACACCCAAAATGAGCCAAGAGATCAGATCCAATCCATGAAAATGTTGTCTAAACCCAAGCCAATGAATGACCTCTAGTAGGTAATCCCGATTGACATAATTAGAAGCCCAACTTCAGAGAGTCTGCTATGTTTGGTCGATATAGATCTTAGTTAGTATGATGTTTTTGGAAGAGAACGCTATAAATATAGCTTGTGTTGAGCGTCTCCCAGGGAATTTTTCGTGGAACCTCCCCTTTGTTGACTCAAATCCAAGAATTTTCCTACGGAATCTCCCCTTTTCTAACACGTATCCTATTGGGTCGTAATTCCGCATTTGTTGTAGTGTAGCAAAAATATCCTCCGCTTGTGCTGCATGGAGCAAAAGACGGTTCGCCCACAAATAAAATAAAATGACTGCTTTCGTAGCATATCTCGCCAGAGACCTCGTAGTGAAAAGGTTGCGCTATTGTAGCAGAAAACGACCTCATAGGAGACATCACTGGAGACATCATTGGAGACCTCGCAGCAAAAAGTTTGTGCTATTGTAGCAAAAACTAACCTCTCCGGAGATGTTTAAGCAAAAAAATTCCCTATTGTAGCACAACCAACATCACCGGAGACTCTCGATGAAGATCTCGTAGCAAAACTTTGTACTATTGTAGCAAAACCACATAAATATTGTGGAAAAACATCTTCCGATGATTGTTATGATTCGAAATTCTAGAACGTCTGTAGCAAAAAATATACATACCATGAAAATCCACAGAATGTATAGTGCAAAAATTGCAGAATGGTTGTAGCATAGAATTCTTCCTACAATGCAATTTCACATAGCGGTGTTAGCAAAAATTTGCCGGGGAATCGCGCTAGGGAGAAATCCGTTTGCAGCAAACCAAATGTCTGCCCTTGCAACACCACTAGAAGGTGGTCCGGTGGTGCAGCCGCACCGGTGAGCAGTTGTCTAGCCATCTAGGGCGCGCTCTCGCTGATAGGGAGAGGTGGGAAGGGGGATTGGGGGCGATGTTGCGTGGATGCCTTTGCTTCATTGAGGAAAGAGAGGGCACGAGGCCGCGAGCTGACGAACATGGAGGGTGGCGGTGGTCCGGCGTATGGGCCCTAGAAAGCTCGACATATGAGAAATAGAAGAGAGAACTTCCGTTGGACATAGAGAGAGAAAGGGCGAACTTGATGAACAAGTGGTGGAGACGATAACATGCCAGAGGATGCGATAGATTGTTTCCACCGTGGCGGTGGTCTCGCCGGGCCAAGAAAGGGACAACACCAAGTTAATTCGACGACCATGCGCCCAGAAATTGCGAGCGCACGATCTCCTTAAGGGATTGAACCATTTTCCTATAATATTGGACAATAGTGAGCCAATGCTCGACACCTGATTGGCTAGGAGCTTTGAAGAACCTCTCCGACCAAGGTCGCCACCCTAGAGCCCAAAGTCCCCAGCGCGGGCCGGGGTGACAAAATCCTTGCCAACGCCTTTATCGATGACCACACGAGGGAGGACGGGGGCCACCTCGAGCGACGGCGAGGGGAGGGGAAGGTCTGGCGGTGTTCAAACCCTAGTCACCCTCTAAAGGACAAGCGGGTATCGTTTGGTCTCTCTTGTTCCAGACCATCATCATCGCTATAAATCTTGAGACTAGCGAGCTAGGCATCACACCTGCTTGGCTAGGAGCTTCAAAGAACTTTTAAAATATGAATATTTCTTATGTAAAATACCAGGAATCTATTAATAATCATCAACAGTAGTAAAAAGATTTAGAAGTAATAGAAATTAAAAATAGATCATTGGACCATTTATCGAAGACTATAAACATTAGCGCGTCAAAGACGCACCAACGGCAATTCCAAATCATTTGGCAAGTATAGTAGCAACTTGTTTTGGGTGGATACTTATCCAAGTGTGTTTTAATGTACTTATTGTTGGAAAATGATATGGATCCCCCGGACGATGGGGGGTTCCCATCGTCCTCCTCCCCCAAAATCGCCCAAATTTTCATTTTTGCTGCAAAACGGCTCTTTTTTACTATATATGTCTCCGCTTTTGCTTTCGAAGCAAAAAAAACGGTTCGTTTTAAAAATAGAACGTCTCGCCGGAGATCATGCAGCAAAAAAATTGTGCTAATGCAGCAAAACCAACTTCGCCGGAAACTTTTTTTGCTGCATGGTCTCCGGCGAGGGTCATCAACGAGTTGTTTCCGACGATATCTCCGGCGAAGACGGTTTTGCTGCATTAGCACAATTTTTTCTTTGGGTCCCATGAGGTCTCCGGTGAGGTCTCCGGCGAGACGTTCTATTTCTAAAACGAACCGTTTTTTTTTCTTCAGAAGCAAAAGCGAAAACATATACAGCAAACGCGAAATATTTTGCAGCAAATGGACACGTGTCAGCACGGGCCAGTCGTCATCCATTCATCACCATGGTGTAGACTAGAAACGACGGCCACGGCAAAAGACAAATCTGGCGGACCCACGTGGAAGTGAAAACAAACCTGCCTCCTCCGCCGCACCGTTAACCCCCTTTCTCGCCGGTCGTATTAAACCCCGTTCCCCCCTTTTCGAACTAGCCGTTACGCTCTCACACCTCTCCTCTCATGAGTCTCATCTTCCCCTAAAAATCCATCTCATTACGACTCAACGGCTACTTCCCCTCGACCTCTGCTCCGATCCGATCCCCGCCGCCCATGGCCGCCGCCGCCGCCTCTACCTCCGCGTCGGCGCATCCGGCGGCCGCCTCCGACTTCCCCCCGCCCCCTCCGCCGCTCCACACCACCGCGCCTCGCCCGCGCCGTCGCGCGCGGGAGGTCAGCTCCAGATACCTCTCCACCCCCGCGCCCCTCCCCTCCTCCTCCCCGCGCCTCTCCACCTCCTCCTCGCGCGCCTCCTCCCCGACCCCGTCCCCGCGCGCTCACACCCGCGTCGCCACCCCCTTCGCCAACGAGAACCAGCCCCCGATTCCCCCGCCCACCCTCTCCCGCAGGCGCGCCGTACAGAAGCTGTTCGGCGAAATCGGTGCGGGCGCCAACCCTCGAGCCTCCGTCTCCTCCTCCACCGCTGCCGGCACCGCGACTCCCAGGTTCCTGCCCCGCTCCACCAGCGGGCCGATCCCGGCCACGGCTCGGAGGGGCTACCCGCGCCCCCCGACGCCCGCGCGCGCCTCCTCCTGCCCTTCCGCCACGGACGACGCCGCGTCCTGCTGCTCCACCGACTCGTCCTCCACCCTGACCGACTTCTCCGAGCCTGATGGGATCCCGGTGTCAGCCGCGCCCTGCGAGAGCCCGCCGCTGCTCGGTCCAGCGTCCTGCCGCGGCGGCGGCCGCCTCTCGTCGGAGCTCCGGTCGTCGGTACCGGAGCCGGGCGGGTCCACACGGGGGGCGATCCCGCTCTGCCACCGGTCTCTTAATTCAGCCCTGACGGGTTGCCAGGCTCCGCCGGTGAAGTTGCTGGCGCCACCAAGGCCGCCGCAGCCACATGGGGCGAAAGTACCAGAGCTGAAGAAGGCAGTGCTCGTTGGGGGCAGAAAGGTTGCCGGGAAGCAGGAGGACGTGCACCAGCTGCGGATGCTGGACAACCGCCACGTTCAGTACAGGTTCCTGAACGCCCGGGCTGAAGCGGTGGTCAAGGCCAAGGCTGCGGTGGCAGAGGTGAGTGATTTGTTATTGTGATAGGCGGCAAACTCATTGGTTGTAGTTTGGTCTCCAGAATGTGAAATTGAGATGCTGATGTTATCATTGTTTTGCATGTGAAGAGCTCCCTGTTGGGACTGGCGGAGAGGATTACCGGGCTGCGAGAATCAGTTGCTGATAAGAGGGCAGAGGCGGAGAAGATCAAGAGAGACCAGAGATTGTTCTCCATTGTTGGTAGTCAGGTACGAAAAAATGGATGCATTTTTGCTTTCTGAAATTTTTGAACCGTGGTGTGCGTATGGCTTCATAAGTGATTCTCAGATAAATGTGTGACTATCAATTTTGAGCCATGGAAGTGCTCGAATTGGGTATGGTCACGTGAATGAATTTATTTACTCACTCACGTGAGATGGAGCCATCAAGGGGCATGGCTCAGCATCACAAGCTTTCTGTTGTCTCATTTCAACTTGTCCAACTATGAGTACGCCACTGGATCGATATGTTAGCTATAATCAACTGTAATTTGGCTCAGCATCACAAGCTTTCAGTGTTCTCATTTCAACCTGTCCAACTATGAACCAGTTGAAGTATGCCACTGGATCGATATGTTACCTATAATCAACTGTTGAGTCTACCTTTTACATTAAGTGTGTGCCCAATGGATATTACATGTGCACTAGCATCGGCACACTTAGGATGATTTATGCGAGTAGGTGGTTCAAATTAAAAATTAAAGACTTTGGTGCAGCTTAATTGATTAATGTATTTGTGTACTTGCAAAAATATCAGGTTCCATATCTGGATCTATGGAGTGACGTCGAGGAGGATTATTCCAGCTGTCTGACAGGGGCAACATCAGCGCTGCATAACGCCTCACTAAGGCTACCAATTGTTGGGGGTGTTAGGGTAAGCCTTTGATGTAATTTCACATTATGGGCATAAATTCCACCAAATTGTTCATGATGCAGATCAAATATTACAGTATATAAGACTGCTTCTAATAATGTTTGCAGGTAAATTGTGAGGAAATCTCAGAAATTCTTAACTCTGCTGTGCAACTACTGGAACCAGCATCCCCTTGTGTTCAAAATTTATTACCGAAGGTGAGAAAACTGTTGCCTAGAAATGTTATCTTTTTAAGACGATTATTTTAAATTGTGTTTACGAAATGTTCACATAGAGGTTGATTGTTTTTAAAGTAGCGGGAATATAGAACACAGACCCTATCAAATAACCTACTAAGTGATCATAATTTGTTTTCAAATATTGGTCGATGTAGGTTGTTAAGTCCTTTATCATTCAAAAATTCAATTCTAACTCTAAGCACAGTATGAAGCTTTATTTGAGAATACGCAGGACAGTAAATTGGTAAAGCCTAAAATCCATGCTAATTTGATTGCCAATAGAAAGTTCACACTAAGATATGTTCATACTCCATAGTGTGGCATTTATAAGAAATACCAAGGGCTGGACCAGGCTTGTCTCTGTTTTTGATAAGTCTGTATTTGCAAGAAATATCATAACAGTCTCGTATGTTTGGAACCTTGTTTGCTGGTAGTTATCTAGTTTATGCACTATAACAGTACTTCATGATATATTGACCTAATGTTTTGGATGCAAGTTATTGTTATGTATTTATAGATTTATAGATGGTCAAACTTAAAAATGTATGACTGGTACAAATTCCACGTCTTACATTCTGGATCAGGGGTAATTACTAGTACTTTGCATGATCTTAGTTGGTATACTGATACAATCAGATTTTGCCTTGTATAGGTTGCAGAAGTTGATTGTGTAGCCTCCAACCTTGCCCAAGTAATTGCTAGTGAAAGAGCCTTGATAGAAGAGTGCGGGAATCTACTAAATCAAGCTCACCATATGCAGGTATGATTTGAAATCAATAATTTATCTGCACTTTGGTTGGGACATACATTATATTCCTATGAGACCCCTATATTTACCACGAAAATATTTGGCTGATGCCTTGATGATTTTTCATTGCATAGATGAGGGAGTACAGCTTGAGAAGCCACCTAATGCAATTGAAAAGCTGAAGCAAAAAATGAAGGGAGTGCAGAAAACAAACACGACACCAAGTCATTCTTCTGACAGTGGAGCTAATTGTGCTCACTGTTGGAGACATTTTCCAGCAGGATGGAAAAAAAAAAAACAGGCGGCCTGATGATCAAGAATTCCTGATTCTTTGTGGTATATACGGTGTTTTGTCCTTGGGTAGGCCTTTGTTTCTGTTATCCTTGTGCAGCCATGGAAAGAACAACTGATAGAAGCAATTGTCCTTTACATAATCAAAATGCGTTGATTCTTTGTACTTGTACCATATTTATGCATTGCTCAGATAGTGCTGTTATTTTCTTTTGCTTCCGGGACACATTCTTGAAGGATGATAGTTTCTCCTGAACATGTAGCGTTGTTGTTGCCTCTTTCAGCCCTCTTTTGGCTCTTGCCAGTGAAGTGGCCATTCAGTTACTATTTGCAACAGAGTGCGGGCGGGTGTTATGTGAAATGAATTGAACATATGTTTTATTGTTTCATGACTGATAACCGGTAGCTACAGTTCCTTGGTTTTGATATATATGTAAAATACCGGGAAAAGAAGATGAATGCTTATGCTGTGTATGCTTTATTTGAATCCTTCAGAAAAATGTCAAGAACTTGTACTACAGTATGTAAGTGAATGAAAATATTGCAGAGTCACTCACGGGTGGAAATTGAAAGGAATGTAGGATAAGAATGCTCTACCTTCTAGTTAACACTTGGCAGGTTAGGATTCAACCAACAAAAATTGGAGCCAGAGCGGTGTATTCAACAAAAATAAGTTACACACAGTTTATGATGAGTTCCTTTATTGTTGTAACTTGTAAGTGTAAACACAGTAGCGCGTGGCGCGGTAGTCTGAATTAGCAACCGGACCAGTAGATGAGGGTACTAACTGATGACACGCAAAGCATGCAACAGCATAAGTAAACCTGAAATGTTCGGTTCATGGACATAGCTAGCATGTGAATGACGATATACCACACATCCGGTCACTTGTTTAGTCGATTACGGTGACAAATGAATACAAGTTAGCCTGACCATGGAGATAAATAACGAAGGATTTATAAGTTCTTCACAGGCGAAGCATATGCAGTTTTACACCATGAAGTCGTCCCCATCTTGGCCAGCGCTAGCCTCAGCATAAATCGAGCGAACTCGCATACACAGGTTACAATTAGACATCACTCAACAAAAAGTTACAATTAGACAAGAACATTGCGTGAGCCCCCCAATAGTTGATAACAAAATTTTGAGGGAGAAATGCTTCAGAGTTGAAAATGGAACAAACTGATGTGATGAATCGCAAACCTGTATGATACTACTACTATATTTGTTCTACAGCCATATCACATACTAGTAAATAACCCTAAATAGGACTGTCATATGGGCCTAGCAGAAGGGGACATGAAATATTTTTGTTTTGTTTGAACCATGTGGTGCTGCAAATTGGTTCATAGCATAAAATGGGCACCCGTAGCCCGTAGGGTATGGACCTACACAACAAAGATGAAAAGATAATATTCATCACCGCAGAAAAAGGTGACCATGCAAATAGCAAATGAGATTGATACTTCCAGATACACAAAAACAGGGTGACATCGATATTCATTTCAATGTCAATGGATAGCAACTTGCATACAGAAGATGCAGACAAATGCGTTCTCTCACATTTACACCACGAGGAACTAATAACAAGTGACCATAAACAGTACTGTAGATCAGTACATTTAAGTGGATACATGAGACACTAGGTATGTTAATATAACATGATCCGATGGTAGTTTTTCAAGTTCTCTGCAGCTAAACAACACTGTTCGATGCCAGAAAAAGGACATGCTCCTGAACACCAGCAAATAAGAAAGCCAGACTGGAGTAGGCAGAAGAGGTATCCAAGCTACTGTCCTGAAACTAGAAAGATCGGGCTCATTCCATAAAACAAGGGATATATAAGGTAGAAAAGGTTCGGAGAAGTATCCTTCAGTAGTGCAGATAACTTGCACTTTCTGGTTATCCATACCACACGAGACAAGTGTCTTTTGCAGACAATCAGTAAGGAAAATCAGGTGACATTCTGGATGCATTTGCAACCAACCTAAAGAAAAGCATGGTATGACTGAGAAAACCCTCCCCATAACACTAGAAGTATGATGCAGGGTTCGCTTTCCACAGTTATAATCCCCTAAACCCAAACGGAGAGAGTGCAACCAGTATGATGATGATCAAAAGGAAAAAGTCCGAAACAAAGCTTACACTTGTAGAAGAAAGATAAATCGAACCCTAAACATTGAATCCCGGAAGTTGGCACCCCGAACTAACCGACCCCGGTGTATCCCGGACCTTCAACCTAATTCTCAAATAAGAAATAAAAAAAATCCTAAACTGAATAATGTGTTGCTCTGATTGACAAAGTTGGCCCACCTGCCATGTCTTTCTTCCACTTTCCATCTTTTTCCCATGCCAATCTCTCTGTCCATTCCTTTTATTTCTAGCGAGTACGAGGGGCGCATTTTGTATCATGTGTTAGAGATGCTCTATGGATGAGCAACTTGCGGGCATGGAGGTGCAACATCACGCCCGGGCCGTGGCTCTTTTTGGATGTGTCCCGCCTAAATCTCACTCGTAGTTATTCTGTCATTCTGTTGCAAATTTTGATCTCAGAATTTGAACTATAAGTGGAGTTTAGGTGGGATCCCACTTATATCTCTAGCCTCTTCGCCATGCGAGGACATGTCACCGTGCTGCTGGCGTGGGAGTGTACAGTGTCCTCGACATGCCATGCACTTCGGTTCCACCAGCGGCCTGACTAGAAAAGGCAGCACACGGTAGGTGCATCACCGTGCTGAACATGGCTCGCTGGAGCTGGGAAATGTGCGGCCCGTGATGACTGGCAGGGCCAAGCCACGAGAGATCATGATGCATATGGTCCACGACATGTGACAACGGGTGGTAAATTTGAGAGTGACCGAGGAAGAGGATGAATATGACACTTGGGTTCCGCTGTCGGTGAGAGTAGGATGTAATCCCGACCGGGGTCGTTGTTTTCCTGACACAAAATAGGTCTATGGCTAAGATTGGTCAGAATTCACAAGTTTAGAGTGTCAATTTTCGGGATTCAAAGTTCAGGGTTTGATTTATCTTTCGTCTACAAATTCAATGTTTCTTCTGGAATTTTTCTTTCTTAGCGCTCTATCCTAAGTACTTTATTTATGTAGCACTATATGAAATGAGAAAAGGGATTTGCATTGTATTCTACCAAAAGATATAACTCTTCCATGAGTTCATAGGCAAAGAAGTTTCTAGCACAATCGCATGCATGAACCCAAGATCATTAAATACAAGCTTATTAGATACGATCCTTAAAAGATAATGTATTGGAGGATAAAAAGGGCCACCAAGGCACCAAAGACGGGAAATTAATTACTAGACATGCCTTATTCACCTCTAATTCAGAACAAACTGATTTTGGAATTGAGCCCAACACACCGGAATGGAGGGAGTAGTCTTTTGAGTTTTAATATCTCCTAGAATAACGTGCTAAAAATACAATGCATTGTGAAAGACCCGACATGGTGAGCACAAATATATCAAAGGGAGGAGGAGGATGGCGGGATCGAAACCCAAACAGATGAAGCAACCATTCAATGTGCCCAGTTTTCTGTACTAGGCAATTGTCCACTTCGCGGTTTGTCCTCTCTTGTCTTAGTGAGCTCTTAAATGCCTATAAGTTAGAAAAACATGGTGTGCTAAATATATGTGCTAATGTTTCTAGAGAAAATCGTTTTTACCACGAGAAACATAGAAATACAAATATTACATTACTCATTTATCTACATATAAAAAAACTAGGCACACATGAATAAAAATAGTGAAGAACTAAGGAAGACACACAAAAAACGGTTTCAAATATAAAAATATTGTGCAGCTCAAACTATCTACCCAGTTCGCAATAAGTTTTTGCCATTGGCTTCTTATTTACGTGAGCTTCAAAAGTAGATTTTACATAGCAGTGTAGTAGTAAAATATAAGTAATCAACCATTTTCTAACAAATTATCACATCGTAACTTCATCCAAAACCATGACAACTTCATTAATCTTCGAGCGGTGTCTTTGAAGCCTGAAAATTCATCCAAACATGCCAACATGTGATCTAGTTTCGAGGATCTTGTCGAGACATAACCAGGACCGGCACCCATAGCCACCATGGGCTACGCCCAGTGACGGAGCTAGCTCTCCATGCAAGCCTGGGCAAAGGTGAAAAGATAATATTTATCACTGCAGAAAAGGTGACCATGCAAATAACAAGTGAGATTGATACTTCCAGACACAAAAACAGGGTGACATCAATATTCATCTCAATTTCAATGGATAGCAACCTGCATAGAGAAGATGCAGATAATGCGTTCTCTCACATTTACATCACGAGGAACTCATAACAAGTGACCATAAACAGTACAGTAGTTCAGTATGGATACATGAGAGACTAGGTATGTTTATATAACAAGACACGAGGGTAGTTTTTCAAGTTCTCTGCAGCTAAACAAAACTGTCCAATGCCAGAAAAAGGGCATGCTCCTGAACACCAGCAAATAAGAAAGTCAAACTGGAGTAGGCAGAAGAGGTATTCAAGCTACTGCCCTGAAACTAGAAGATCGAGCTCATATTCAACACCTGATCTATGAAGCTGCTGGTACCATGCCAACTTAGAAGACATGAAGCTGCTAACTTTTATGAAGCTGCTGGTACGAAAATGCAAGTCTACATATATTCCATAAAACAAGGGATATAATGTAGAAAAGGTTCGGAGAAGTATCCTTCAGTACTGCAGATAACTTGCACTTTCTGGTTATCCATATCACACGAGACAAGTGTCTTTCACAGACAATCAGTAAGGAAAATCAGGTGACATTCTGGATGGATTTGCACCCAACCTAAAGAAAAGCACGGTATGACTAAAAAAAACTACCCATAACACTAGAAGTATGGTGCAGGGTTCACTTTCCACTGTTATACACCCCTAAACCCAAACGGAGAGAGTGCAACCAGTATGATGATGATCAAAAGGAAAAAGTCCGAAACAAACATTACACTTGTAGAAGAAAGATAAACCAAACCCTAAACTTTGAATCCCGGAAGTTGGCACCCCGAACTAACTGACCCTGGGGTATCCCGGACCCTCAACCTATTCTGCAAATAAGAAATAAAAAAAAATCCTAAACTGAATAATGTGTTGGTCTGATTGACAAAGTTGGCCCACCTGTCATGTCTTTCTTCCACTTTCCATCTTTTTCCCACGCCAATCTCTCCGTCCATTCCTTTTATTTCTAGCGACTACGAGGGGTGCACTTTGTATCATGTGTTAGACATGCTCTAAGGATGAGCAACTTGCGGGCATGAAGGTGCAACATCACGCCCGGGCCGTGGCTCTTCTCGGATGTGTCCCGCCTAAATCTCACTCGTAGTTATTCTGTTATTTTTGGTGCAAATTTTGATCTCAGAATTTGAACTGTAAGTGGAGTTTAGGCAGGATCCCACTTATATCTCTAGCCCCTTCGTCATGCGAGGACATGTCACCGTGGTGCTGGCGTGGGTGTGTACAGTGTCCTCGACATGCCATGCACTTCGGTTCCACCAGTGGCCTTACTAGAAAAGGCAGCACTCGGTAGGTGCATCACCGCACTGAACATGGCTCGTTAGAGCTGGGCAATGCGCGGCCCGCGAGGACTGGCAGGGCCGAGCCACGAGAGATCATGATGCAGATGGTCCACGGCATGCGACAACGGTGGTAAATTTGAGAGTGATCGAGGAAGAGGATGAATATGACACTTGGGTTCCGCTATCAGTGAGAGTAGGATTGAATCCCGACCGGGTCGTTGTTTTCCCGTCGCACCAAATAGGTCTATGGTTAAGATTGGTCAGAAAAAACAAGTTTAGAGTGTCAATTCTCGGGATTCAAAGTTCAGGGTTTGATTTATCTTTAGTCTACAAATTCAAGGTTTCTTTTGGAATTTCTCTCTCTTAGTGCTCTATCCTAAGTACTTTATTTATGTAGCACTATATTAAATGAGAAAAGAGATTTGCATTGTATTCTACCTAAAGATATAACTCTTCCATGGGTTCATAGGCAAAGAAGTTTCTAGCACAATGGCATGCATAAACCTAAAATCATTAAATACAAGCTTATTAGATACGATCCTTAAAAGATAATGCATTGGAGGATAAAAAGGGCCACCGAGGCACTAAAGACGGGGAATTAATTATGAGACATGCCTTATTCACCTCTAATTTGAAACAAACTGATTTTGGAATTGAGCCCAACACACCGGAACAGAGAGAGTAGTCTTTTGAGTTTTAATATCTCCTACAATAACGTGCTAAAAAGACAATGCATTGTGAAAGACCCGATACGGTGAGCACAAATACGTCAAAGGGAGGGGGGGGGGGAGGATGGCGGGATCAAAACCCAAACAGATGAAGCGACCATTCAATGTGCCCACTTTTCTGTACTAGGCAATTGTCCACTTCTCGGTTTGTCCTCTCTCGTCTTAGTGAGCTCTTACATGCCTATAAGTTCGAAAAACATGGTGTGCTAATATATGTGCTAATGTTTCTAGAGAAAATTGTTTTTACCACGAGAAACATAGAAATATAAATATTACATTACTCATTTATTTACATATAAAACCAAAAAAAACTAGGCACACATCAGTAAAAATAGTGAAGAACTAAAGGAAGACACACACAAAAAAAAAACGGTTTCAAAGAAGTTTTTGCCATTGGCTTCTTATCTATGCGAGGTTCAAAACTAGATTTTACATAGTAGTGTAGTAAGATATAAGTAATCAATCATTTTCTAACAAATTATGACATTATAACTTCATCCAATACCATGACAACTTCATTAATCTTCTAGCGGTGACTTTAAAGCCTGAAAACTCATCCAAACATGTCAACATGTGGTCTAGTTTCGAGGATCTCGTCGAGACATAACCAGAGCCGGTTCTGACCCATGGCCACCATGGGCAATACCTTATGGCCAATGCTTTGGGGGCATGATTCCCAACTCCCTTTAACACATGTACTCCCTCCGTTCCAAAATATAAGATGTTTTAGCTTTTGTGAAACGAATGTATCTAGACGTATTTTAGCGTATAAGTTTAAACATATCATATTTTGAAACGGAGGAAATATATATTTATGTTGGGCTATGAAAATATGCAGCATCCTAGCAGGCCAACATAGGTTCAACATCCGGGAACAGGAAAAGCTAGCCCTAGGAAACATGAGCAATCGAGTTAGTTTGTTCGTCAGCCACTATTCTGCTCATGATCTATGCCTCGTCAGTTGCCTGCTAGTAGAATGGAATTCAACGATTACCACGTCGCTGGCTCGTCTCCTGAAATGAACCAGACGAAGGCAACAACTCTGCCCCGTCCCCTGTAGTCCTCTTTCGTCTTGCAGCTCACTGCCCTCGCCCCTTTCACAAAAAACCACTCGCTGGCTCCGCCATTCAATTGTAAGGGCCATCGTTCGATCCATCTATAGTTCTATACTCAATTCGTCCATAGTTTTTAGGATTTGATGATTTATCAGTTAAAATGTCTTGATTTTTTTTGGTTTGTTGCAAGTTAAAATATTTGTTGGGTCTCTGGTCACATGGTGAATTATCCCTCAAATAGTAATACCGTCCATGGAAACTTTTAAGTAAGAATAATTTCATAAATAGGATCACGTGGTATGCATTTTAGTACTACAGATTTTCTTGCCAATTTTGCAGGTTATAAAGATATTATGGATCTCTTCGTAAATAAATTTTAAAATAAAATCACTCCCGACTAAATCCTGTGATCCTTATTCAGGTGAAGGCCCATGGAACATTATATGGACCAATACTACTCGTCCATCTCGAGGAGAGGTATATTTTAGATGAGCTTCAATATATGTCATAGACCGTTTTTTGAAAAATAAAATATTGGAGAGGCCAAGAAAAATAGAGGTGATTATTTTGTAATCTTTATTTGATTTATTATGATAAATTGCCAATTATCACTTCTAATTAGGCCAGTTTCTACAATATGCATTATACGATATTGAAGACACCCTCAAAGATCACTTCACAAGCAGATTTGGCGTGCCAGCTTCTAGAGGGATTTGGGTCTCGACTGGGACTTCCTAAATATGGAACAACACGATCTGCATCACCTCAAAACAGATTTTTCAGAGGTTGAGATTTGGGAAGCAATAAAAGGATATGGCTAATGAAAAGGCTCCAGGGCCGGACGGATTCACCACTGCTTTTTACAAAAATATTGGAGTATAATAAAATCAGTTATGGTCAATGCATTCAGTGCCTTTCACAGCCTGAATAGTCGGGACTTGGATCAGGTGAACACTGCCTATAAAATCCTACTCCCCAGAAAAATAGGAGCTTGTGAACCTGCCGATTTTCGTCCCGTCAGCAAGCCTAGTTCATAGTCCGTTAGAAAATATTTACAAAGGTACTGGCGAGAAGACGAAGCACAGAACTTCCAAACCTTGTTGGAAGTAACCAGGGAGCTTTATTAAAAAAAGAGTGAATTCCACTTTCTATCCTCTATTTGTGCATTTGTGACATTAATTACCCTATGTAGTGAAAAATAATCTAAATTACCATGTTCGGAAACTTTAAACCCTCATTTTCCGATGCATATCTATTAGGTAAGGTGTGAGGTGACGATTGAACCTCGAATTTATCGAGATGGCAACAAAGAATAGAACATTTGGTGCAGAGAAGGGTAGATATGATCGACGACAACGTCCTCTGATCTTGACATATTTTGTGGCGACACATCGTCCTAACCTGTCGGTCTTATCCAAGAACACATGTTGCATGCTAAAACAGAGCAAAATCATGCTTAGATTTTTCTTAAATAGGACATTCAGGTACAATTTCTACTAAATGGAGTAATTAGTGTCTTAAATGCACAAATAGAGGATAAAAAGTGGAATTCACTCTTAAAAAAATAGTTCAATTCACGGTAATTTCAGGCTAGTCAGGGAGTCGGCCAAATTTCTTAAGAGAAAGAAGTGCCCAAGTCTGCTTCTGAAAATTGAAATTGCAAAGGCTTTCGATATGGTAGCGTGGCAATTTTGCTTGGAGTTCTTCAGCAAAAGGGTTTTGGTAGTCATTGGAGAGCTTGGATTTCAATGATCTTGGCCTCGTCGTCGTCTTGCATCCTCTTGAATGGAATTCCAGGCTAAAAGATTTGGCACGCTAGAGGTTTAAGGCAAGTGGACGCTTTGTCACCAATGTAATGTATGTCAGTGTATGCAGATGATGTCATTGTGTTTTTTAAGGCATATCACAAGGAAAAGAAGTGGTCAAGCTCATTCTTGATATCTTGGGAAATGCTTCAGGTTTGAGATGCAACATGAGCAAGAACTCGGTCTCTCCTTTGGTGTGTGAGGATGAAATATTGCAGGACATTAGCAACACCCTAAATTGCCAGATTGTTAAACTGCCAATTATCTACCTTGGACTCCCTTCGCACCTCAAAAAACCCCGGAAAGAAGAAATCGGTTTGCTTCTTGGAAGATTCACATGTTAATGCAAGGTGGAAGACTCATTCTAGTTCAATCAATTCTGAGTGCAATCCAAAAGCCTTGGGAGATCTCAGCATCGTAAATCTAGAGATGATGAACACGGGATTCAACGTGCGTTGGGCCTAGAACCTACGTGCATAAGAAGAAGAAAAACCGTGGTACTATCTAGCTTATACCGCTGATGATAAAGCCAAACAAATCATCGTTGTTTCTTTTAGACAAATAAGTGGGTGAATGGGAGAAAATTGAGGAATTTGCCCCTGATATTTTCCACACCATCACCCCCATTGTGAAGGCTAGTAGAATGGTCGCACTGACACTTCAAAATGGAGCATGGATTCACGACATTAGGAAACCAATCACGATTAACGCTTTCGTGCAAGCCATCCATACATGGAAAGAAACAAATGCCATACAGATCAATCCTAAAGAAGAGGATAGGTGGACCTGGTTGTGGGATGCCAAGGGTGTGTTCTCCACCGAATCAGCATATATGGCACATTTTAAGACCAAGATTGTTTGTGATACTACAAAGGTGATCTAGAGCGGGGGTCTCCTCTCCGATGCAAGATTGCTGCTTGGCTATTTATCCGGGGAAGAATCTGGACCGACAATAGGCTAGCAAAGCTTGGCCTTCCACATGATGAAAAATGCGTGCTTTGCAATGCCACTGAAGAAAATGCTCACCATCTCATCACTGGATGTGCAATCGCCAACATCATTTGGAGCACCATTCTCAACTGGGCAAACATGCACCACGTCGTCCCAAATTGAACCAACCACTGCAGGAATGGTGGCGACTCAGCAGGGCCAACCTGTACAAGACTGGTGGTGCAAGATTCAATTCAATCGCGATATTAATCTTCTGGTCAATTTGGCGGAAGAGAAATGCAAGGATGTTCGAGAATGCTTATAAGCCGATCAACGAGCTAATAAAACAGATAAATGCCGAGGCGAAGCAGTGGTCGCTAGCTAGTACATGTCTAACAAATGTTTAATTTTCAATTTCTTTCCTTTTTCATGTGTAGTCCCATGCTTGTTTTGTTTCCAGTGTGTGTGCCTCTAGCATGCTTTGTATCTTATCCGTAAGACTTGATCCACTTCGGTGGTTTTCCCTCTTCTATATTAATACATGCAAGGCTCTTGCATGGCTCAAAAAAATTTAAGTGGGCAAAATATAGCAATTATGTCACATGTTTTCCTTTACCCGTGCGTGTCACGACATGGTGATATAATTGTAATGTTCGCGCCATATTTATGTTCCATAGCTAAAATCTTGAAATATAAGATTTTATGGATAAATGAAGTTGAGAGGTAACCCTTAAACACTCCATACACTCGAATTATCTTCTGAAAACTACTACGGAGTATATCAATTCAAACGTCTCGACAACTAGTTTATTACAATATAAATGAAGGTTTTGCTTATAAAGTTCAAAAAAGAGGAATATATTTCAACACGAGAAAAACGAAATGCTAAATAAACACTTCACACAAATAGATAACGAAACAATACGATTTTTTTTTGCATAGAAACAATACGATTTTTTTGACAACAAAATTATAAAGTTGCCTGCGATTATATGAGTACAAATACAGACGGTACACATACCGATACACTACTCTTTCCGTACGTACGCCGAGACCATCGGGGTCGAGCCCAACCTCCTTCCCTTCCCCCGCGACGTCCCTTCCTTCTTCCTCCTCTCCTTCCCTCCCTTTCACCTCCTTTCAAACCCTAGAAACCAGTTCCCCCAACCAAAACCCTAACCCTAGCTCCTTCCACCGTCTCCCCCTCCCCACCGCCCCTCGCGGCTCCGCCCGCCGCGCCCCTCCGCGCCCTGTGCCGCCACCTCTCGGCCCTCGCGGACCTAGGGTTTGCGCGTCCGCGAGGCGGAGCCCGAACCCGAGCCCCGGCGAGGGTGTGTGTGGTTTGCGACTAGGAGGTAGGAGGAGGAGATGAGATAAGGGCACGCGGTGGTGGTGGTGGCGGCCATGAGTAGGCTCTCGTTCAGGCCGCGGCCGCTCGACATCCACAAGAAGCTCCCAATCCTCAAGTCAGCGCGGGACTTCGAGGACGATGACCCCACGGCGGCAGCGGTCGCCGCGGCAAGGGTAGGGGTCCTCCTGCGGCACTCCGGTTCGGAGCACACTGCCACTGCCACCGAAGGCGAGGTAATTCAATGAACTGTCACTAACTGATAACATTTCAGTCGATGGTGTAATTCTATGAACTATCACTGTGTGGTAGCTCGCAGAGTTTGCTTTTAGCAGGTTGAATTCAACCGAATTGCGTAACTGCGCCTATTTTTGTCTGAATATTTAATTTCCCTTTTCGCCGAATTTAAGCCCAAAAACGTTTATACATATTAGTTTGTTGGCGGGGTTGTGATGTTCGATGGAATTGATTTGCAGGGAAATCAAGCTCCCAGTAAGAAGAATGCTCAAGAAATACCAACGCCACAGTTTGATGATGTGGAAACCTATGAAAGGGATTACACTCGTACCTTTGCACAACCATCATGTTACATACGAGGCAGAGGAGGTTTATTTCTCACTGCCCCTCTGGAATTGCCCTTCTAGCATTGACAATGTTTTGTTTATGGACTGTTTCTAAGAATGATTACCCGTTGCAGCAAGAGCTGATATTGGTGAATTCGTTGAGTATGACCTCGACAATGAAGATGAAGAATGGCTTGAAGACTTCAACAATGAGCGGAAAAATCTCAACCCTGAAAAGTAAGAAAATGTTAAATGCTACATATTTACGTCTTGGTTACGGTTAAACACATACATTTTGGAATCTAGAATGAAAGACCAAGAGTTCATAATCCTGTTCAGACTCATATTCTCCTTACCTAGAATTTGCCTTGTCCCAGTGACATATTAACTTGTAAAGATGTAGACAACAATATTGACCATTTTATTATTTTGCCCTTATGGAGCGGTATATTTTTCTACATTTATTAAAGTGTTTTTTTTTTTGGCAAAGCTACATTTTAATAGAAATCGTATATTACAGGTTGGAGGTCCTCTTATTCAAGTTGGAAATTTTGGACCACAAAGCTCGAGAAAGAGCAGGAGCCATAACACCAACTTTCATAGGACCTGTTCCAGTCCTCTTGCAGCTTGATGTTGCTATGGAGGTAAAGCAGCTTGCTGAATGGAAACCTTACACAATGGTCATAGGATGTTATGCAAAAAGGGGAGCAAGGGACTCATATAGTTGATGCACTAACCTATGTCATCACATTTCACAATGGAGATTGTTTGGGTTATAACATAGTGTAACTGCATAGCTTTATCAATCTACTCAAAACCTTCCCTATCTGTTACCGTCATTATCATCTCTGAAATCACGCATATTCATTTTTATCGTATTTTATGGCACAAATGCCATCAGGTCATGCCAGTTGAAATTAGACATTTTATCTAAGGACCGCTTTTGCTATCTTTAGCACATGTCGAATCCTTTTGTTTAATATAAAATATGACTTGAATTAAGGAAGTTGCTGCGATACATATTAGACACACCTTCAGAGCCCTAGTAATTTCCATCTGTTCTGCATGTTGCGGACCCCTGTAGGCCATCTTGCTGGTGGCAGCAGGGTACTTGGTGGGGGGTAATCCACATTTGTTTTGGGTTCTCTGTCACGTTCTCTTAAAAAACATGACATTTGTAATCACTTCAATTTTCTCTATATTAACTGCCATATTTATTGTCCTTGGTTGGCAAAAGTAGATAATACCTCTGATCCAAGTTAGTTGTTGCAGGTTCATTGAACCTAGACAAATTTAGGCAACATTGTTACCTAAATCTGCGACAATTAATTTTGATTGGAGGGAGTATTATAATTTCAGTATTCATACATGTCCATCTCTGTTGTCTTACTGTTGGCACTGGTGATAAATGTTATGCGGCATGTCTGCATCTCTTAGTTGGCATGAACTTGGCCTAAGAGGCTAGGATATCATATGGCGCATAGCTAAGGTTGTAAGCAATGTCTATTTGCATAATAAATATTGATATTTGATAACTTCTTAAGGGGGTTGGAGTGAATTAACGCATTACTTTTGTTGTGAGAGGGTGATCGTAATTTACTAGTGCAGTTTACTTAAGACTCACATTCCATAGTTCACAGGTCCGATGGGCCAGAGAGACCAAGGTTATACTGCCATGCTATTGTATGATTGTCAATGGTGTTAGGAAATTTTATATGTGTTTTCTGTGTCTTGCTCCATATCAATTAATATATTCTTCAGAATTGACTCGTGATTGCTCAAACCTGCTTGTGTGCAGATCGCACATGTTATTTGTTTGGAAGGATTTTAAGCTTTGCCATTAAATATCGATCAAATTATTAATGGGGGATATTCACGTGAACTTTTGTAATTTTTTGTTATTAATTGTAGACTATATGGTTAGCCTTTTGTCTTTTGAAGATGCCTGGAGCGGAACTGATTTTCCTTTTCATTAGTTTTGCAGTCTTGTAGTACATTTGTTTCCTACCTAGTATTTCCTTACCAAGTTCTTCTCTGTACAGGCTTTGCAATATTTATCTGTTCGGTATGCCGTCTTCCAAGCTGTATATAACTTTTGGAAAGCAAAGGTATTCTCCACCGGTAGAATACAGTACATTGTCTTCTTTAGTACACAACTACAACCTCTTCCAAAATATAAGACGTTTTGTAGCCTACCAAAACATCTTATATTTTGAAATGGCGGTAGTACAAGCATAGTCCTACGTTCTTACCTTTTAAATGCTGTAACATAGCCTGATCTCATTGGCTGTCACCTAGCTTGGGAATTTCTTGTTCTACTTTATTTAGATTTCCCAATCTTGCAGAAAATGATATTGTGACTTAGTTATGTCTGCTGCATTTCTTATGTTTACTGCTTTGTTCTTTTATCAGAGGGAACGCTGGCAAAAGCCTATTCTGCGGCGTTTGCAGGTTAGCTTACTTTATTTATGTCTTTGACTGTGATGCTTCAGTATTGTTTTAAAATCCTCTGGGTGTCGGTAGATGTTCTTTTGTACATGCATGCTGTTTCTGCTGACTGATATGATATATCTGAGGCTCTAGAAATGAAATATTCTTTTTTTCTGTGTGTGGGCTATCACAGAAAGTTCTGACTGCTTTGTAAATCATGTCACCTGACAAGGCAGTAATCATGTTAGAACTATTTCAATGACTATGTATGGATGGTTTCTAAAAGAGTTAACACAAGTTAAATTAGATACTTCACTGGAAACCAGCTGGAGATCCTTAAATATTGGTTCTTCTCGGTGCAGTAGCATGTGCCTATTGTTTAAAGTAAGATAAGTTTTGCTAAGATGTCAGGACCCAACAGCATTACAGTTCCATCTGAGGAGCTATATGTACTACATCCATATACTTCAAAGTGAAGCTCTCCATCGAACTTGGGGAAATTAAGGCTATAAAACTTTCTTAATGAATTTACAACTTGTAACTCTGTAGCGCCAATGCAGACGTATGACTGGAATTTAAGTGATGTGATGGAACCAGGGTGAATAAGGAAGGCTAGATATGGGTCTTTGCACACCAAAGCTAAAGAGCCTGGTGTTTTCCTCATGTATAGTCTAGTGGGATTTGCCCAAACTAGCTTTAAAGGCTCATATAATAGGTGCCAACTAGGTATCATAAATAAATGGATCCCGTTTGATGATTAGACTTCTAAGCTTCCGGACAACAAGTGTGCTTATCGCTAAAGTTTTTGTCAAAGCTAGTTTCATTGGGAGAACTGTTAAGCTGTCATAATAGGGTTCTGTTGCATTACCATTGACTAATTTACTTTTGGTTTTCTGAAGCCTCCTCCACCGGTGAACGATACAAACCCATACAATGTATTCAGACCAAGAGAAAAGGCCCATCGTCTTCATACAAGAAGGGTGAGTGGCTTTAGGCCAGAGTTTGTTTGAACCACCTACCTTCAATTACTGGAGAAACTTTTTATTGGATAACACCTACCTGCAATCATGTTTCTCTTGCGTATACATAATGTTTGCTTCATTCTCCAGATGCAAAGACGGGAAAATAATATCCAGTCGTTTGAAAAACTTCGCCTGGTAAGTTTAATTTAGTTTTTTTGTTCATATTTGTTCCTTATTCCTGTACATCTTGTAGCTGATATAAATGTGTTGGAATTTTGGTTATATAACTGAAAGCTCTACTACTCTAATGATCAACTGGTTATTCTTTTGCATGATAAGGGTCTGCATGAGTATGCCAAAGAAACTGCTAATTCTACTTTAACTATGGAGGAAGTTTGTATGTGTTAAATGTTTTCTCTTCAGTAGAAGCATTGCAGACCATGTCCTATCTAATTACACTATCCAAACTATGATAATATCAAATGACATCATGTGATTCACTTTCATGAACCAAAGTACTAATTATCTCTTTCATCATTTCTCGTCCAAAGTACAAATTTAATAGTTCTGCTCTAATAATTTTTGCAATTTTTTTGTTGGTACTATGTCAATATTTGTCATTAATGATTGTGGGAATCTTGCACCAAACTGTTTAAAGGAAACAGAAAAAAGAAATCTATGTTTCTCTGTAAACAATCAGTTAATGCAAACATTACTGTGATTTTGTGCCTGGTTTTGGGAGAAATACTCTTAGCTTGCTTTAAATAATGGGATGGTTGGTTAACCATTTTCTTTTGCATGTTCTGTAGTTTTCTTTGGATTTGGGCAGCTGCAGTACTTCCCATGGTCTTATATGATTCTCCCTCCATTCTCTTTATATAAGGCGTATTTTAATCAAGCAGGGGAATTAAGAAGGGCATTGATGTATATAACCAAAGAACAATAGAAAGAAATGATCTGGTACATAGTTAGTATGCATGTTTACCCTTAAATGTTCTGCATACATGCCGTTTATTTTGAACAAGAGATCCAGAACTAATATGCCTTATATTTGAAATGGGGGGAGTAAAATAGTTCCAGAGTCTAGCAACACATACCAATATAACATTGTGCAAAACATAAGCTGAAATGTGAAATTGCATTTCTTTTGTCGCCTCAGTCCACTGAAATATAATTTGCTCTGTAGCTTTCTGAAATATTGGATTACAATTTTTTGCCATGTGCCTTTTCATTGTTTGTTTTGCTGCTTACCACTCTAGCTTGGATTTATTAGGTACGACGCAACTTGGACCAAGCAAAGGCACTAATGGGGGCTCTGATTAAGGTAGTTTCATGCATGAACTGATCTTACAGCGGATCTTCAGCATTACAAAATTCAACTTCTGATTGATAATATATATGCTTCAGAGGGAAGAGACAAAGCGGGAGTTCATGGAATGTGAGGTCAACCTTCAGCGCATTCAGATGCAATATAAGGTACACACATATACTACATTTAATTTGTATACGAACCAAATACTACTTGCACGGTTGCACCTATGTACCTGCTTTATGTTATTCTGCGCATTATGTAGCAGATAATATTGGCCAAATTGAATAGATGTTTATCATTAACTGATGTTATGACACAGTTTGTTTGATGCTTCGGTCTGTTACCTTGCTTGCTCCAGATTCGTTTGATTCTTATAGCCTCCTAATTTACTTTTGTTTCCTTTTTCTCTCCTTCAGCATGAGGCCCAGCTTGTTGATGATGGGACTACATTGTCAGGGTTCCAGCAAGCCTCTAGCAGATATGGGTCAAGTGATGATGATTATGCGGATTCGGATGACACCACAACTGAACAGCCATATTATCGGCCACCTGTTGTCCATCCCCGGTACACTGATAACAAGCTGTCAGTCATCCCTACATTGCGTATAAAGCGTGAGCGGGAACTAAAAAGGAGACCTCAGCATAATGGCTGGTTATTTAAAAGGGTATTCTATCTTCCTATCACTGCCTTTTTTTTCTTCTTCTTATCAGCCACGAGTTTAGAAAACTGGTAGTTACTGGCACTCCAAAGCAACAGTATAGTTTTAAGCCAGATATTTAGAGTTGTCAAGTTCTCTTTGGATGCTATGAGAAGCTAGGATGACAACTTGGAATGATTCTTGTTCATCGAGTAACCAGTGAGAATCATTTTCTTAATCTTCTATAGTAGGTTTCAGCTTTTATAATTTGTTGGCCAATAAGTTTGAGTGATCTTTTATGTTTAGTCTCTTTCTAGAGTTCTATGTTGAATTATTTATGAACTTGAGTCACTTACAAGTATGAATCTTTAAAGGGACTAATTGTGCTGATCATATATTTGTCTAGTCTATTTAACAGCTTCCCTTTTACAGGATCCTGAGGAGCCAGTATTGTTATTCACAAGACCACTGGATCCTGGGAAGTTGGTGGCAGCGGGTATCAAGTTGCCACCAGATCCTCCCATTGAAAATGGTGACACCATGCCACCATTTCGGTGCCGAGGTAGAATCGGACGAGGTGGGCGCATCATCTTTGATAGATGGAACCCTTTTGTCCGAACACCAACATCAATTGGCCAGGAAACCTCCAATTATGTACCTTATGGTCGTAGGCCACCCTCGCCGGAAGGTTGAAGCAACTATTTGTCTGCACTTCCGACTTATTTGACCGATGCAGCTAGTGTGAAGCACTCGAGCAAATGTTTCTGCCTAGGTGCCAAATTGGCCCTTGGACTACATTCTCGTGGCTGAGTTATGAGCTGTGTGGAACTGATGGAAAGGTCAGAAAGCTCATGGAAAAGCTGCACACTCAGTGGAAACTGGGGAGGTTTGAGCTATCTTGCGGCTTACATTTTATCTTCAGATCCATCTCGGTCATCTTTCGCAGCTGTTGTAAAATTGTTACAGTCTAGGTGAAGGGGTAGGGCATTTTTGTCTAATCTTGGCATGTAGGGTCAGTATGTAGCGCGTTGCTCTCTTATTGATTATTCATTTGGAGAAGCGGCGATCCTTCTCATTGCTAAATTAACCTTTTGCATAATCTTTTGACACTTCGGTGCATTGTATTAACCAACGTGCACTTGTGTGTGTATATACTGAAATCCTATGTCCATGGGCATGTGATGGCAAATGTCAGTAGGTTAGGTAGAATTAGGAACATGGATATAGGTGAAAAGACATTGTTGCTGGATCTGTCATTAAAGTGTTTGTATCTGCTCTACTTCTCTAATAACTGTTCCAAATTTTCTTCCGCCTACATAGGCTGAAATGTTACAAGCCAACCTCTTCTTCAGAAAAGGCATGTTTGTTTCTGTTTCACCTGGATTGTGTGGGACGCTGCTTCAGATAATATTCTTCAGCATAGACACAGATCTGAGGAAGAACAGCAAAAAGGACATTTCATACACCATGTAACTGAAAGTCTGTTTCATGTTGCAAGAGCAAATTTGACCTAGAAGTTATTGTTTTGATAGTCCATGGTACTGGAAGTGGGTGTATACATGCCTGGTGAGTAGTCTTTGTGCTGACAAACTGTGCAACTCTTGTCCAGTCCTGACCGAACCTGCACATAATATCATATCATTACCCCGCAACTCAAAGGATAGCACACTTAAAATATATGCTTCACCTTTATAAAGTGCACTGCGCAGTTTTGTAATTTAGAAAAGTAAAAGTGCATCTAAATCTCTCTGAATTGCTGGCTATGTGCATTTGAGCATTTGTATCATATTTGTTACATACCTGCCTATGGCGATCTTGAAGTTGACACTTTCCCTAATGCTCCAGCGTTCTTGTGGAGGCCGTGCAGTGATGCACAGCAATTCCATGCCATGCTTCTTCTGCACTTTCTTTCTTAGCGACGAGTGTTGTTTCCTCATTGTTGCACCTTGACTATTACGACCACAACCACAATATTAGTTTCAGGGGCAGGGATAGATCCCTAGTTCATATAGTGGTCGCGGTGGAGAGAGCAGAAATGAATGAGCCGTGTCACACAAAAGCTTCGGTTACCAAGGAAAAAAAACAAAGCATCAGAACTTGCATGAGAAGATAGATAGCTGCATTTTGCATGCTGGAGTCATCTGTTAATGTCATACCGAACTGATTAGTGTTTACCGTTTTAGTGGTTGGATAAAAAAGGCAAATGCTTCATACCAATATAGTGACCTAACTAAATCAATTCTCATATTTCACCCTCACCTATGAATTTACTTGATGTGGAAATACTCCTAGCTAGTTGAAGGCTTGAAGCACCTTCTTTTTGCGGCGCTAGGGGAACCTCTAGCAGCTAGTCGATAGGCAAAGTAGACTAAGAGGCAGATCTGGTGAGAAGGGTAACATGGCATATATGACAAGGGGAGGGTTGTGCTGCCACCGTGCCTAGGATTAGCAAAAAATATCCATCTTGCTATTGTACAGCTGCCACTAATGTCAAGAAACCTATTACTGACATTTTAAACATGCGCAAAAATGATAATAAGGATGGAGAGTAATAAAAATGGCAAAGAATTAACCTAATGAACTAATTACCAACCCGTGCCAGAAGTACGGCGCAGACATTATTTGGTTCAAAATAGCCACAGTAGCATGTATGACATCTCTCTATGATTAATTGTGTGACAATCAGGCTTAGAACCACCATGATGTTGAACATCCACCTCTTCTTCCTCCTTGTATGACTAAATGCTAGAAGAATGAGTCCCTATTTGCGACGAGGATGACAATGACGATGAATTGATAAACATCTCCCAAGCGAAGTCGCTATCACTCGTTGCGGTTGTGGGAGAGGATACAAAGACATTCAGCAGAGAGAGATGAGGGGAGACAAAACCTGGAATGTTAGGGAAGGTTGGAGGAGAGCAATATATATAGAATAGAAAATATAGCCGTTGGAAAAATAGCCGTTGAAAAGGTTGCCATTTTATTGTTCGGAATAATAGCCGTTGCAAATGGCAGTTATGATATATTTATTAAAATATAAGAGAGAATATTGAGAATGAAATTTAGACTATCCGCCGAAGATGGGAAGGTATAGATGATGAGATCTTTTTAGACCATAGTCTCTAGGGATATATACTATATGCCAGAGATGCCCTTATGCAGTAGTTCTTAGTTCTATATTCTCATAGATTTTCAACATAACAACATACAATTAACAAAATACAGTAGTGTACAAAATGTAAAAATGTGTAAGTATACATAGATAGAATTATCATAATTTATTTACTGTTGGTTCCTCCTTTTGATACAATTTATACCTTCACCTAAATACCATCTAATCTGCAATCTCAATAACCAAATCCATTGATTAGTTAAAATTCAAAGACATATGCTTCATACAAATATAGTGACTGAACTAAATCAATTCTCACATTTCACCCTCACTGTTGAATTTAGTTGATGTGGAAGTACTCCTAGCTAGTTGAAGGCTTGAAGCACTTTTTTTTTGCGGTGCTAGGGGAACCTCTAGCAGCTAGTCGATAGGCAAAGTAGACTAAAGAGTCATATATCCGGTGAGAAGGGTAGACATGGCATATATGAGGAGGGAAGGGGTTGTGCCGCCACCGTATTATTTTATTTTGGAAGTGATCTTCTCGTAAGGAGATAATAGAAGAGTTCCAACACAATTTATTTTATTCTGGAAGTATCTATCCTGCTATTGTACAACTGTCACTATGCGAAGAAAGCTATTACACGACATTTTAAACATGTGCAAAAATGATAATAAGGAAGGAGAGTAATAAAAATGGCAAATAATTAACCTAATGAACTAATTACCAACCTGTGCCAGAAGTAAGTATGGCGTAGACATTATTTGGTTCGAAACAGCCTCGCCATAGTAGCATGTGTGACATATCTGTCGTGATTAATTGTATGACAATCAGGCCGAGAACCTCCATGGCGTTGAACATTCACCTCTTCTTCCTCCTTGTGTGACTAAATGCTAGAAGAATGAGTTCCTATTTGTGCCGAGGATGACGATGACAACGAACTGATAAACATCTCCCAAGCAAAGTTGTTATCACTCATTGCGGTGTGGGAGAGGAGACAAAGATATTCAGCAGAGATATGAGAGGAGACACAACCTAGAATGTTAGGGAAGTGGGGTTGTAGAAGAGCAATATATATAGAATAGAAAAATAGCCGTTGAAAAGGTAGCCATTTTGTCGTTCAGAATTATAGCCGTTGCAAATGTCTATGAGATATTTATTAAAATATAAGAGAGAATATTGAGAATGAATTTAGACTATCCGCTGAAGATGGGAAGATATAGATGATGATATCCTTTTAGACCATAGTTTATAGGGATATAACGGATGGTACATATACTATATGCTAGAGATGCCCTTATGCAATAGTTCTTAGTTCTATATTCTCATAGATTTTCAACATAACAACATACAATTAACAAAATATAGTAGTGTCCAAAATGTAAAAAAAATGAAGTATACACAGACAAAAGTTATCATAATTTATTTACTGTTGGTCCCTCCTTTTGATACATTTTATATATCTTCACCTAAATACTATCTAATCTGCAATCTCAATAACGAAATCTATTTATCAGTTAAAATCCAAAGGCTTTTAAGTGATGTGACTGTCATATTATTCAAAGCCATCTCACCCGAGAAAAATCTTTGACGTGTGACATGAAACAAAAGAGAGAAATAGTTGCCATGAAGTGTGGAAAAAAAGTGAGGATGTGAAACGTTTTGTTAAAACTATATCTAGGCAACATTACTTTACCAAGTGGAGTATTCTTCGACGGGATGTACTCAGGGCCCCTGGATGTACTATGGACAACTATGTCACTAAAGCACAAATAGAACTTGTATAGCAAAAAATTGACTTGAACAATCTAATAAATGATGATGTAAACTTAACCTTTCTAAATTAAAGTGTTCGTTACAATGGATTCTAGGCGCGAGCAGATAACCCAGACCACTCAAACCCTTAAACCCTTCTTGGACGACAAGTCGATCGCATCAACTGGCCTTCTACAATGACACAAACACCCCTGTCAATCTGAACCGCGTCCGGCAATGCCTCTATGGGTACACTGGTCATTTGCCTCCCCCAAAAAAGCCCTCCCCTGCCCTGCCTCCCCAGGGTTTCCCTTCCAGACGTTTCGATCCCTCTCTGGCTCTCTCCCCCTCTCCCTCCCCTGTTCGCCTCGCACATCCGAAATCCCATCGCCGCTCCCGATTCTAGCGCAGCGTAGAGATGGTAGCCGCCCGCCTCCTCGCGCGGGCGTCCAGGCAAGGCGCCTCCGCGGCGGCGGCGTCCGCGTCCGCTGCGAGGCGGCAGCTCTGCGGTGTGGCGGCGGCGGCCGCTAAGCAGCCGTTTGCATCTTCCCGCTGCTCGGCCAGGGTGAGATTTTCTCGGCCTTTTCTACGGAGGGTCTGAATCCTAATGTCGTTTTAGTACTATTTTGGGTTATAGCTGGTCAAAATTTCTAATTGGTAGGCTACTCATGGTGCGATGGTTTTTTTTCTCAAGACTTCTTGTTGGACTATGTGGCATGCGTATAATTTATCGATCTACTGGACTGTCCGTAGACACATGCTGTCTTCATTTGATCTAGTTCGTTTAGGATAGGCCTGGATTTTCAATAATAGTCTTCTATGTATTTGGGCTGTTTCTGCTTCTGCTATCGTTTTGCTTATACGATTATGTACGCTTATCTTATAAGCAGGTTCCATATACGTTGGATCAGCCTTTGAGATACTCGACAAACATCTTCCAAAGGTTTGGCTTCTCATCTTCTACCCCTCAAGAGAATGACAAGGAGGTAAACCAACCGAAAGGGGAACCGAACGGGGAACCGAACGGTGAAGCTCCAAAGGAAGCTGGAGGTAGGTTTGGAAGACTTCAATCCCAGTTTGCCCTATCAGGAGGTGGTGCACTAAATGACCTGTGTTTTCTGAATCAGGCGCGGAAGACGTTGATCTATCAAAGGAGGAACTGGTGAAGCTAGTTCTTGAGAAGGATGAATTGCTGACCTCGAAAGATGAAGAAATCAAAGATATGAAGGACAAGGTTTTGCGCAGCTATGCAGAAATGGAGAATGTCATCGCACGGACAAAGCGTGAATCTGAGAACTCGAAAAAATTTGCAGTACAGGTTTGTTGTTAAATCTGATTTCTGGTTTAGAATTTCAATGATGCAAACGTTGCTTTTTAATCATTTTTGATCAATTATGTTAAATTTCTTTCTTATAGTGTCCTAATTGTGTATGCAGAACTTCTCTAAGAGTTTGTTAGATGTTGCTGACAATTTGGCCAGAGCATCATCTGCTGTGAAGGAGAGCTTCTCAAAATTAGATACATCTGAAGATTCTAGTGGAGCTGTACCACTACTAAAAACCCTACTGGAGGGTGTAGACATGACAGATAAGCAACTCGGAGAGGTGCTTTTTCTATATAGTACATACTATCCGATTTTTTTTTGTTTTTGTTCCTTTGTATTATTGTTTTCTGTATCTGATTTTTTCTCTAGTTCTCATGAGCGTGTCTCCTAAACATTTCTTACCCCTTTTACACATCGCTTTTTGGGTGATAGTATTGCCTAAAGAGTGAATTTCCTCAATTTTGAACAGGTTTTTAAGAAGTTTGGAGTCGAAAAGTTTGATCCATTGAACGAGAAATTCGATCCTGAGAGGCATTATGCAATTTTCCAAATGCCCGATGATTCAAAACCAGCAGGAACTGTTGCTGCCGTTGTGAAGGTACATATCATCATTTAGATTCTGATGTGTACTCACTCCGTTTCGAAATATAAGATGTTTTAGCTTTTGTGAAACGAATGTATCTACTATCTAGACCCCTTTTAGTGTGTAGGTTGACTCCGAACCTACACTAAAAGGCGTCTAGATACATTAGTTCCACAAAAGCTAAAACATCTTATATTTTGAAACAGAGGGGGTATGTTTTTGTGTATTCCAATAAATTTTAAAATGTTCTGATTTAGAATTTCTGAGCTTGATCTATGGTTGCATTCATCTATAAATCGTGTGTATTCAAAGTAATCTTGATATTCGTGCTTATAGGAACTTTGACAAAATGTGTATACAAATAAAAACGAATAGCAAAACAGAATATACTTTGAACCCCTGGCCCAGTTACCCACTGGCTTTTGCTTTATAAAATTTATTAAAATCCAGTTCTGCTGTACTTGGCTGAGAACGCGTATACTTCCCATGTGACATATTTTGGCTAGACATTAGAATTCTTGTGTTCTATCTCCATGTGTATATATTATATGACATGTGGTTTCTGCTGTGATCTTTCGGTAGTCAAAAGAAGAAAATGTGCCTGAACCATGAGCATAATTCCCATTTGTTGTGCGAATGCAATTCACAATAATTTAGCTGTGAGAAATGAACTTGGTATTATTAGGCCAATCTTTGTTTCAATCATCTAGTTATTATGGATAAGCTCACAATAATAATTATTTTGATATTTTTGTGGCATCTTGCAAGAGCTATGAGCACTTGCAACCTCAAATTATGTGGCGTTCTTGAACCTGTATCTCTTGATAAGTTTCGGGTTGTGACTGATTGAAATGCCTATGTATCAGTAAAACAAAATTTGCATACCCTAAATGGTGTTTTAGATAAGCTGCCTGATGATATATGAAACCTCTCTTCGACAACCGGTAAAATGTTTTTTCCTCACGTGCATTGGTAGTATTCCTTACACATTTGTGGTTTCAGGTGGGCTACATGTTACATGACCGTGTCCTCCGTCCTGCGGAAGTTGGTGTTACAGAGGGAGGTCCCTCTGAGGAGGAGCCCGAGGAGAAATCAAGTGGAGATTAGATTAAACTAGTTTAGTTATATATACCAGAAGCATGAAGAGGTAGCTGTTCCTCATCAGCGAAGGAGCAATTCGGATGTTCGTCTTATAATGGTACTAAAAAACAAGGTTGTCTTGTTGGAATGCTGTTTGTATGGTTATACGTTATGCCATTCCTTAGCAGCGCAACGTTTTTGAGAATTTTGTAATGGCATCTTCGAAACTTCAAAAACACAGTTTGCTTTTCACATGATGTGTGGTCACCTGGAAAAACCAGTCATCTGTCTCGCGCGCTTGGCAGTTTTTTTTAGGGAAACAGCCGGATTCTGTCCTGCTGAGATGTTTTATTGATTAGCAACCAGAATTACATTGTTTCTTTATTGATTAGCAACCAGAATTACATTGTTTCGTTTACAAGATTCTTACGTGAAACAAACAAACGTTTTCCAATGCATGTTATTCATGATCTTTGTTTGTAGTCTTTCATGTTGTATGCATAGTTACTATATGTTCTAATGTTAGAATTCCACCTTTCATGCACATGTTTAGAGTGTAGGGGTAGGGGTTCGTAGTATAAAAAACAAAAAAAATTTACCGCATACACACAAACAAGCCAAGATCTATCTACTAGATTGTAGCAATGAGTCTGTCGTATCCCAAAATTTTCCAAATTTTGAAATGTGAAAAATAAATAAACAAAATAAATAATGGTTGAAATTTAGGATGAAAAGAAACTTTTTTGCTTCAAAATGGAAACATCAAAACCCTTCTTGAACAAATGTGAATGAAAAAGGAATCCAATAAAATTTCAATCAAGTGAAATGCATTCATCAATGAATGTATCTTGAAATTTAAACGTTTGAAAAAGTTAAACCAAAACCCCAAATCTTAATGAAAGAAATCACTTCCAAAGATCAAATGCATTTTATGCATGGAAAGAACCTTGAATATAAACACTTGGGAAAATAAACCAAAACCCTAAAACCCTAATGGAACAAAATCATTTCCAAGATCTCTCTAAGACTATGGATTTGTTCCATATAAAAATTTAGCAACAAACATTTATAAATGATAAACAAAAATATTATAAAACCATAGAAATTGGTTTCATTTAATTTGGAGCCATGGATAAAAACTTATGAAATTAATAAGGTTAAAGGAAATAATTTTCAAAGCTAATAAAGCTCCTAACTAAAATCAATACCAAATTTGTGAGAAAAATTAATCCTAAAGGGATTTAAAAAGATAAACAAATATTAAATAAAATTACACAAATTGGAATCACCAATTTTGGAACTATAAATAAAAATATATGGATTTTATAAGGCAAAGAAATAAATAAATAAATAAATAAATAAGGAATATTTAAAAGACAAATTAAATCTTGGCCAAGTCCATAAACAAATGAAAGTTATTGAATAATAAAAAGGAGAAAAGATTATTTAAATAAAATCATAAGGATTGAACAATATCCAATTTTATTTAAATAAAGACAAATTGCCTAAACTAAATAATAAATCCCAAGAAAATTATTTAGAAGACAATTTAATTCTTGAATTAAATCCATAAGAAAATGGAATAAAGATAATACAAATAAAATAAAGGAATAAAGATTATTGGAATAAAAAACTTATATGGACTTGAACCATATTTGATTTAAAAGAAGGCAAAATTCCTAATATAAATGATTAATTAAATCATGAGAAAATAAATAATTGAAATTTCCCAAGTGGATTAAAGTTATACAATTAACCTAAAAAGAATAAATGATTAATTAAATAAAATTATATGGATTGAAACCATATTTAAAATATTATTCAAATAAAGACAAGTGTCTAAATTAATTAAATAATAAACCATAAAAGAATAAAAGAAATTATTCTAAAATGGACTTTAAAACACATTAATAAAAGTATAAAAACCTACTAAAACTTTGGATAGTTTTAAAATCAAATAAGGGTTTGAAACATTTGAATTAAGTCAAAACAGAAAATAGAAAAAGAAAAAGAAATCGGAGAGGAAAAAATTAAGAAAACAAACAGCCCAACTAAACCTACCCAACCCCAGCCCAACAGCAGGCCCAGCAGCCCATCCAGGAAACACACCCTCTCTCCCTGGCCGATCTTTTCTCACCCGCGGACGTACCCCCTTACCTCACTGAACGCGTGGACCCACGCCACCTCAGCATCGTCGTTCTCACCCACCCCGCGACCAATTCTTCCCCTCACCGCGCTGCCGTTTCTGCCCGTGATTAATCCGCGTGAATTCGCGTTGATGGCTCAGTGAATATTTCCCGCAACCTTGTCCTCTTAAGCGCCTCCTCCCCCTCTCTCTTTCCCCTCGCTCGCCACTCCCTCTCTGCCCCCAGGCTGCTCCAATTCTTCGTCGCTCCGCCACTACTCCGACGAGTTCCCCTGCCAAATTCCGGCCAGTCCTCACCTCCCCTTGCCCCCTAGATTCCACGCGTGTGCTCGCCTGAACCTTGCGCATCTTCCAGTAACCTTAGCTTGCCCGCGCGTGCCCCACAGCCTCGGCAACGACGACGACTGAGCGTCGCCGTTGTCTGCTGCAACTCCGGCAACCTCCCCCGGTAAACCCTGACCGCCCCCTCACTCTTACTGATGCTCACGTGCTTGCCTCTCTCACTCACGCCTAACGGCACCATTGGTTTGTCTTAGCGTGCCATGTATCGTCGCCTCCGTCGATGACCATGCTCACCCAACGCTGACACAAACTCCAGCGAACAATCGCCAGCCACTCTCTACGCCCCTTCGTCTACAACAAGCACGTCGAGCATCCCCACGCCACTGCGAACCCGGTGAGCTTCTTCTCCCTCTTCCTCTCTTCCTGTAGTCGCTGGAGTGTTGCCGCCTCGCGCCTTCGAGCCAACGCCGCCAGTCAATGGCCAGTAACCGTAGGCCGTTAGATGTGAATCTAGTGGTTAGGATTAGATCTAGTCGAAACGGTATGAGCTGATCTGATCCATGCGATCTCAATTAAATCCAATGCACCGCGTAGCTCAATCTGTGTGAACCGATACCAGCGAATGAAAACATGACGCGTGGCACAGACTTTGTTTTAAAAACAGAAACATTTCTATTAGTTGTTAGATTTTGTAAAATTCATAACTTTTGATATACACATCCAAAATTTACAAATTTTATATAACTGGATTCAGAAAAATGTAATCTTTGCAACCATGCCCTTATTTTAGTATTTTGCTTCTGTAAAATTAGGTGTTTTTGTAGAAACATTTCTAGGCCTATTTTGAGTATAAAATTTATTCTAAAAATGATTTTTGGGTAAAATCTTTTGCGAATGATTTATTTTGAACCTACTGACCAGAAACACAAACTTTTGGGTTTAGAAATATATTTTCTTAACACAAGGAATTATTCTTTTAATAAAATCATTTCTAGCAAAACTAACTTGATTTAAATGGCCTATTTCCACTAACTTGATTTTAAATGGTTTTCCACTTTTAGAAATGACCAATAGGTGTTTTAAAATGTTTATAGCCTATTAGAAACCACTTTCCAAATAATACAATCTTTTGCATGCTTGCATGCATTTCCTTGTTTTTATTATTTTATGTGGTGAATTGTTTGAATGCTAGTTTGAATTTGTGTCTTGATTGAATTGTAGTGAACTTTGAAGATTGTGACATTTGCAAGACCAAGGAGTGAACTTAGTTTCTCTACTAAAAAGGCCAGTGGTGATTCATACATTTTGTCCTATTATTTTCACTATGCATTAGTGATATTTTGAGTAGGACTTGCATGGAATTTTACTAAGTATGCTATGCCTTGGGAAATCCTAATAAATGATGCCTTAGTAGAATTTTCCCTAAGTTAAGATTCTTGCTACTAGTATGCTTAGCTTAGCTAGTAGAAAACAAGGGTGGATTATATTCATGCTATGAAATACTTCTAAGTCTATGACTTGTGTTTTGTTTAATAAAACAACTATGTGAATGAATCACCTGGGTGGAATGGTGTGAATGGATTTATGTTGAGTGGTTACACAGGGCCAGTAAATTGGCGAAAACTTGTGTATCTCACTTGTGGAAAGCTACCCAGGAACAAAGAGATTTGAGATGTCAAATGTTGATAAGCTTCTAGAGTAGCCACATGGCATATGGGCTCTGTCTTGATCATATAGGTTGCAATAACTTAGCCAGATGGATGGAAGGTGGTAGGGGTGATAGGATGGAATGCGTCCATTTGGTCTAAGGGAAGGCTTCTGAAAGATCTCATCTCGATGCATGTCGAGTCTTATGGAGAAAGTGCACCACCTCTCGAGAGAATAAAATCTAAGTACTTAGCCGTGTCCCCGGCAATGGACCATTTGAGCATCAAGACATGGAAGTTATCAAGGATCTCCTCATCCCAATTTCTAAGTTAAAAGCTTGTGGTTGAACAAGGGTTAAAGGATCTTCAATTTTTAATTGGTAGATGCCTTGGGTGATTTTGACAAAAAAAACTTAGAGTTTTCAACTTATAAGGAAAACCTTATTTTGAGCAAAGCAAGCCTAAGCTCCACTTATCCAAATGCATATAGATGTTAGATACCACTACTCTACCATAGTATCACTTGCCAATACAATTCAAATGTATTGACCCTTGTGGTTGTAACTTATTATGTTGCAGGTTTGTTTGATGTTAGTGAAGTGTGTTGAATAGGATTACAAGTCTACAACCAACATGATTGCTTGTGGCATATGAAGATGAAGGACTCCATGCTATATAGATATTTCTGCTGCATTGTAATGAGATAGCCAAATGATCTATGCAAGATGTAATGTAATATTTTATTCCTGGTTATAAGTTGTAATATGACCTTTGTTCCCTTATATTACGTCTTAAACTGTGGATGCTAGCTATTGATCCAGGGACTAGCATTGCAATCATAGGGACCTTTACCTTTATAAAGGTGGGGTCCTACAGATGGTATCAGAGCACTATGTTGCATGTAGGATTGTAACCCTAGGATTGGACAAAACCCCTTAGAAAAATAGGAGTTGTATTTGTTCAAACTTATTTACAAACAATCTTGTAAACTCTTTCCTCAATCTTTTTGGTTTTGATTCTACATATCTTACTTTTCAACTTGTTGGGCAAAACTTCAACATGAGCAAAGGACTTCACCATCACCAATGACTTCAACTTCAGTTTCACCAAAGACTTCAACTTGGACATCACTGAGGACTACAAGTGAGACAGGAAATATTATTCAAGACTTGAAGACTAAGGAAACACAACTTAGAAGAAACCATTATCACCTTTGAGTTTGTGACCAAGATGCAAGAATTTTTCCAAGGAAACCATGATCTTGTTCATGAAGAAACAACTAATAAGAATGGAAGGATATCAAGTGAACTCTCTAGTTGGACCACCATACTAGTGTTTAGTTTAGATCATATATTGATCACACCAACTTATGTGGTATAGCAAAAATATTTTCTTGCCTAAAATATGTTTGAACTTCGTTGTTTGAGTGGAATGTTTGATTGTGATTGCTTGCACATTGCTTGTGTGAAATTGTTGTGTGTGAGTAGAATTCTTCCTCTAGAAATCTTTTGCCTATTCTAATCCCAATCCAACCTAAACAGATGACTTCTCCAAGAGACCACACCTCCAACATCAAGGATGGTGACAATAACAACAACCAAGAGATGCACATGAGAGAACAATTACTAGTAACTCAAGCCCAGTTGAATCAAGTGACAACTCAATTTTTAGCCAACAACAATGAGTTATACCCAACCATACAAAAGTTCTTGGAAACCCAATCCCAATTGTTGCAAAGGAGGACCAATCAAATGATCAACATGAGAGGCAACCTTTCCCAAGGAGATTGTGACAACAATGATATCAAGGATGATATTATAAAAGGAACTCAAGCTTGCAATATGTGGCATCCCGCAAAACCACTACTAGAAAATCGCGTTGAATTTGTGCATTGCATCGTCATCATCATGCATTGTTGCTTAAAACTATTTTTCGCAAAGTCTGTTTTGTTTTCTAAAACGCCCCGTCTTGTTTTCAAATTCAAACCCGGGTCGCCGGAATATTTTGTTGTCTACTATCGGATTGCAAACGGTGCATTTAAAGTAAATAAAAGATTATATTATTTTAGTGGGGCAGTCGAACGGGCCGAATGACCCGAACAACCACCCCAGAAAATACAAACGGCCCACCCCATTAATACTACAGCTACCAACTAACCTACCCAACACCCCCTCCACCTCACCCCAACCAGTAGCAGCTCGCCACCTCAGTTCCCCTCTCTCCCCTAACCAATCCCAGCCCTCCACCTCACCAAACTCTCTCTCTCTCTCTCTCTCTCTCTCTCTCTCTCTATCTCACCTGCCACCCCACACCAACCCACACACACACAGCAGCACAGCCCACACCCACCCCACACGCCACCGCCCTGGCCCGTTCCTTCCCCCCCCGTGGCCCCACCTGTCGGCCCTATCCACCTACCGCGCCCCCGGCCCCACCACTCCTCTCTCCACCCCCACGCTACTGCCTCTCTCCTCCATGGCCCCCCTCCGGGCCCCCACCGCCCTCCTCCTGGCCTCCTCCCGCCCCAGCCTGCCTCACTCTCGCCTCTGACGCCTCCTCCGCCCTTCCTCCGCTGCCTTCCGCCAGGCCGCCGCCTGCCTCCGCCGCGACTGCTTCAGACGCTGGCCGCGGCCACCTTCCGCCGCACTTCGCCCGCCTCCGCCGCCCGACTCCGCGATCGCCTTCGCCGCTGCTCGGCTCTTTCTAGCCGTGGTTCGCTGGCCCCGTCTGCGCATGTTGAAGCGGTGAAAGCAGCAGAACCTGTGGCGAATATGTTGAATACTCGCGCATCCGCAGAGCCAAGTGAACATGACGTCGATGCAGGAAGATGAACCCGAGGGACACCAAGACGATACTTGACGACTATGTGGCGACTATCCAAGACCATCATCGACAACCGAAGCCAAAACCCGAGGCCTTCGCGGTGGGACCGACAAGATCTATATCACGGATGCCAAGGTCCCCTTCATGGACGCCAAGACCCGGATCCAAGACCCGATCCTGTCGAAAAGAACAGCAACATGGAAGTATGTCGCCAAGTACTCCTTTCCCGGATGCGAAGTCGAGGACCCGAACGCCAAGATCGACGATGCGAATACGCCAAGTTCATCTTCCCCGGACCCGTGCGACAAAATCTACTTCCCGGATTCGACGCCCCGAGACCATCACGATGAGGCAAAACGCCAAGGCCTTCGACACGGAACACTGAACCCCGACGAACCCCCCCGGACGCCAAGACCGACCCGACACGAGGACACGACAAGATCTTCGCGACGACAAGATCGGCACCGACCCGGAAGAAGCCGATGCGCCCCGACACCGACCCAAGTCCTTCTTCCCGGAACGCCAAGATCTACCCCGTTATCTGAGAACGCTTCCGCCGAGACCGAACCCCAGATCCGAACCCTGAGACCGACCCCGAACCCTCGGACCAAGTTCGCCGAGACCCCTCAATGTGTGAACCCTTTTCTCGAGCCCTATTTTATAAACGTAATAACAACTTGTTGCATATTAATTGCCATACTTGCATGCATACATTGTGTGGTTTGGGGGCATTATGCCGATTCACCTAATAATTAAATATGGGGCCCATATGCGGGCAAATCTAGCCTTATATTGGCCTCATTTAAATTTGTGTAGCGAACCGGTAACTCATCTTGCCTTGTTAAAACAACATTTAATTTGCGGGGTATCTAAATAACTTGAACCATTTAATTAATTGTCGGGACCCCGGTTCCGCTTAATATGACCTAATTGCATCGCATCTTTACCATGCCATACATCATACATGCATCATGCCGATCTTCTGCCGTTATATTAAATAGTGCATCCGGTGTTTATTCTAGTGTTTTGCTTCTTCGCGGATAAGGCCGTTGAGTTGATGCGAGTGTCGACCCGATCTTCGGATGAACCTTCTACAATGTTTTCAGGCGAGCATCTCCCCCTTTCTACCTATCTTACTTTTATGGTATTTATTCCCTCCTGTTGATCTATTGCTATCTGTGTTGCGATGCTTTAGTTTCCGTACCTGTGATATCCCCTGCAGCCTTATATTGCCTTGGACACATCCTATTGCCTGATGTTTGGTAGATAGTTGGACTTGCGCGCCGTAGTCGCTTGCTCAGGTGCTGTTGCGTGTTGTCAAGTGCCACAGTTGTTGGAGAATTGCCGCCTGTTTGATGCTAGAGATGATCATGGTTTTACTTATCGTTCACTTTAATTTCTGTTTAACAACTAAAATTGGAATAAGCAGAGGCATCGGTGGGTGATAGATAATATTTGGTTTCCGAACGCCCACTTGTGTCCCGTAGGACCCCGAGTACTTGATACCTGTTCCTTGATTTATCGCTCTATCCACATATGGGGAGTATGGCCCCCCCTTAGCCAGAGCTTGATTACGTCTTATTTCTTGGGGCCACAAACTAGTTTGAGGTTTTATTTACGATCCTGTACTTATGCCATGCTACTTTTGTATTTAAATTGTCATGCGAGCACTTTGTACTTGTTTAGGAATTGTGACCCGTTTTGCGGTATCGACAAGCCCACCACACTTTCGGGTTCCCAAATGCATACCCCACAAACCTTAAGGCCATCTCGAAGTCAGCTAACTTCATTGCGGGTCTACTTTAAGGGGTGGCCCCCTGAAATATTTCTGAATCTTGTGATTGCTCTGTCGTGAAGACCTCGTTGGGTTTTGATTTGGTTTTTCCGAGGTTGATCGTGTGTGTGTTGCTATTTGTGCACCCCGGCCGGGTTAAAACTTTCTGAAAGCCGTGTCCACGGTTATGGACGACTTGGAGCACAGTATCTCGATCATAGACAACTATAACTAAAGTTTACTGTTATAAATAGACTTGTATCCGATATGACTAGTAATCAGCTTCACTACAACGGAATGGCTAAGTAAAAGTACCAACAACTGCTGGGTTTTGGGTTATCTCATGCTAATTGTATCTGACTAGTAAGTGTTGCCACTATAACGGAATGGTTAACTAAAAGTGCCCACTGCTTACTTTATCAGGATGATTATCTAAACCTGACTAGTAAAGTGCCGCAACTATAATTGAATAAATAAAACTGCCAACGGTGTGAGTTCCTCGGTTGACTTCCTCGTTTGGTCTCGAGGGGGAATACCAGGATGGGATTGTTTGGTGTTAGTATTAGGTTGGATCTGAACAGGTCTCTCTTACCCCTCTCTGATAGCCGCCAGTTGTATCGAGTCTCTATAGGTTGTTTAGTGCATGCTGCCGCTGCCGCTTCAGTCCACCATACATGTGTAGGCGAGGACCGCCGAATTCTAGCCTCGCTGCAATCGGCCTCAAGATCGACGCTCCTCTTTTTCCTTTGCCCTTTTGTTTTAGCAGGGTTTTGAGATCGACGTCGTTAGGTGGTTACCCTTCCGCTTTGGCAGGTGGTTATGGACGCCATTGGTTATTCTTCAGGGCTCTTAGCCCCATTTGCATCTTGTCCGTAGCTGGACGCACTATCGTTTCAAGGTGATTTGGATCTTTGTATATAATATCTGTATTCTTGACTCATGGAGTCGCTGTTGTATATATATCTGTTCTGTGGGTCCCATCGAGGACTGTTGTGTAATGTTATTACTTCGTTCTCCACCCGCACGAAAGTGCCTGGTGGGAACCTTTGAATCGTTTCTATGCGGGTTTGGCGGTTTTCGCTAAAACTTGCATAGGGCCGATTCTGAGGGTGTTACACAATATTTGTGGATACATGGGACACACTTATAAAGAGCACATGGACCAATGCCCTAATTGTGAAGAGAAACATCCAACTAAACAATGCCCCACATCTCAAGTTACTTGTTTCCTATGTGAAGGAAATGATCATGTCCCTATCCAATGCCCCATCTATCCTATAGTTCAACAAATGAAACAAGATGGAATGCATCAAATGTTTGGAAACCTCCATAAGGGAACACCTTCTACCAAGAAGGATGAAGACAAAGGCAAATCTCAGTATGCACCTCCATACATTGTAACTCACCATGGTGGACAAAAGAGGAAACATGGACGTTATCTTAGAAATCGTTCAAGGAACCGAGGAAGTTTTCCCACCTTTGAAGTGAGATATGAAGAACATGAACTAGAAGAACTCCTAACTTTGGAGAAACCCAAGAATAAGAAGGATAATAGACAAGTGTAATGTTTCAATTGCAAAGAGATGGGACAATATGCCAATAAATGTCTAGAAAAGAAGAAGGGCCAAGAAAACAAACAAGAATTAGTGATTCCAAAGATGAAAGAGGATATCAGCCAAGTGATGTGCCACAAATGCAAAGAGCTAGGCCATTATGCAAACAACTGTCTAGAGAAGATACATGAAGATCTCAACCTTGTCACATGTTTCTAGTGTGGAAACAAAAGACACTATGCAAACAACTGTCTATAGAAGTTACATCAAGACCCCAAGTAAGCCAAGAAGTAATCTAGTTGAAAACCTTTTTAAGGGTGGTAGTATCCTAGTTCTCTTTAAGCCAACTTGTAACCTCTAGCCTTCCCAAATCTCGGGACGAGATTTCTTTTAAGGGTGGTAGCCTGTCACATCCCAAAATTTTCCAAATTTTGAAATGTGAAAAATAAATAAACAAAATAAATAATGGTTGAAATTTAGGGTGAAAAGAAACTTTTTGCTTCTAAATGGAAACATCAAAACCCTTCTTGGACAAATGTGAATGAAAAGGGAATCCAAAAAAAATTCAATCAAGTGAAATGCATTCAACAATGAATGTATCTTGAACTTTAAACATTTGGAAAAGTTAAACCAAAACCCCAAATCTTAATGAAAGAAATCACTTCCAAAGATCAAATGCATTTTATGCATGAAAGAATCTTGAATATAAACACTTGGGAAAATAAACCAAAACCCTAAAACCCTAATGGAAGAAAATCATTTCCAAGATCTCTCTAAGACTATGGATTTGATCCATATAAAAATTTAGAAACAAACATTTATAAATGATCAAAAATGATAAACAAAAATATTATAAAACCATAGAAATTGGTTTCATTTAATTTGGAGCCATGGATAAAAACTTATGAAATTAATAACGTTAAAGGAAATAATTTTCAAAGCTAATAAAGCTCCTAACTAAAATCAATACCAAATTTGTGACCAAAATTAATCCTAAAGGGATTTAAAAAGATAAACAAATATTAAATAAAATTACACAAATTGGAATCACCAATTTTGGAACTATAAATAACAAGATATAGATTTTATAAGGCAAATAAATAAATAAGGAATATTTAAAAGCCAAATTAAATCTTGGCCAAGTCCATAAACAAATGAAAGTTATTGAATAGTAAAAAGGAGTAAAATATTATTTAAATAAAATCATAAGGATTGAACAATATTCAATTTTATTTAAATAAAGACAAATTGCCTAAACTAAATAATAAATCCCAAGAAAATTATTTAGAAGACAATTTAAATCTTGAATTAAATCCATAAGCAAATGTAATAAAGACAATACAAATAAAATAAAGGAATAAAGATTATTGGAATAAAAAAACTTATATGGACTTGAACCATATTTGATTTAAAAGAAGACAAAATCCCTAATATAAATGATTAATTAAATCATGAGAAAATAAATAATTGAAATTGCCCAAGTGGATTAAAGTTATCCAATTAACCAAAAAATAATAAAGGATTAATTAAAGAAAATAATATGGATTGGAACCATATTTAAAATCTTATTCAAATAAAGACAGGTGTCTAAATTAATTAAATAATAAACCATAAAAGAATAAAAGATATTATTCTAAAATGGACTTTAGAACACATTAATAAACGGTATAAAAACCTACTGAAACTTTGGAAAAGTTTTGAAATCAAATGAGGGTTTAAAACATTTGAATTAAGTCAAAACAGAAAATAGAAAAGGAAAAGGAAAAAGAAAAAGGAATCAGAGAGGAAAAAATAAGAAAACAAACAGCCGAAGTAAACCTACCCAACCCCAGCCCAACAGCAGGCCCAGCAGCCCATCCGAGAAACACACCCTCTCTCCCTGGCCGATATTTTCTCAACGGCGGACGTACCCCGTCACCTCACTGACCGCATGGACCCAGGCCACCTCAGCATCGTTGTTCTCACCCACCCCGCGACCAATTCTTCCCCTCACCGCGCTGCCGTTTCTGCCCGTGATTAATCCGCGTGAATTCGCATTGATGGCTCAATGAATCTTGCCTGCAACCTTGTCCTATTAAGCGCCTCCTCCCCCTCTCTCTTTCCCCCTGCTCTCCACTCCCTCTATGCCCCCAGGCTGCTCCAATTCTTCCTCGCTATGCCACTGCTTCGACGAGTTCCCCAGCCAAATTCCGGCAAGTCCTCACCTCCCCTTGCCCCGTGGATTCCACGCGCGTGCTCGCCTGAACCTTGCGCATCTTCCAGTAACCTTAGCTCGCCCGCGCATGTCCCACAACCTCGGCAATGACAACGACTAAGCGTCGCCGATGTCTGCTGCAACTCCGGCAACCTCCCCCGGTAAACCCTGACCGCCCCCTCACTCTTGATGGCGCTCACGTGCTCGCCTCTCTCACCCGCGTCTAACGTCACCATTGGTTTGTCTTAGCGTGCCCTATATCGTCGCCTCCGTCGACGACCGTGCTCACCCGACACTGACACAAACTCCGGCGAACAATCGCTAGCCACTATGTGTGCCCCTTCGTCTACAACAAGCACGTCGAGCATCCCCACGCCACTGCGAACCCGATGAGCTTCTTACCCCTCTTCCTCCCTTCCTGTAGTCACCGAAGCGCCGTCGAGCCAGCGCCGCGAGTCAATGGCCAGTAGTTGTAGGCCATTAGATGTGAATCTAGTGGTTAGGATTAGATCTAGTCGAAACGGTATGAGTTGATCTGATCCGTGTGATCTCAATTAAATCCAACGCACCGCGTAGCTCGATCTGTGCGAACCGGTACCAGCGAATGAAAACATGACGCGTGGCATGGACTTTGTTTTAAAAAAGAAACATTTCTATTAGTTGTTAGATTTTGTAAAATTCATAACTTTTGATCTACAATTCCAAAGTTTACAAATTTTATATCACTGGATTCAGAAAAATGTAATCTTTGCAACCATGCCCTTAGTTTAGTATTTTTCTTCTGTAAAATTAGGTGTTTTTGCACAAACATTTCTAGGCCTATTTTGAGTATAAAATTTATTCTAAAAATGATTTTGGGTAAAATCTTTTGCAAATGATTTGTTTTGAACCTACTGACCAGAAACACAAACGTTTGGGTTTAGAAATATATTTTCTTAACACAAGGAATTAGTATTTGAATAAAATCATTTCTAGCAAAACAAAAGTGATTTAAATGGCCTATTTCCACTAACTTGATTTTAAATGGTTTTTCCACTTTTATAAATGACCAATAGGTGTTTTAAAATGTTTATAGCCTATTAGAAACCACTTTACAAATAAAACAATCTTTTTCATGCTTGCGTGCATTTCCTTTTTTTATTATTTTATGTGGTGAATTGTTTGAATGCTAGTTTGAATTTGTGCCTTGATTGAATTGTAGTGAACTTTGAAGAGTGTGACATTTGCAAGACCAAGGAGTGAACTTAGATTCTCTGCTAAAAAGGCAAGTGGTGCTTCATACATTTTGTCCTATTATTTTCACTATGCATTAGTAATATTTTGAGTAGGACTTGCATGAAATTTTACTAAGTATGCTATGCCTTGGGAAATCCTAGTAGATGATGCCTTAGTAGAATTTTCCCTAAGTTAAGATTCTTGCTACTGGTATGCTTAGCTTATCTAGTAGAAAACAAGGGTGGATTATATTCATGCAATTAAATATTTCTAAGTCTGTGTTTTGTTTAATAAAAAAACTATGTGAATGAATCACCTGGGTGGAATGGTGTGAATGGATTTATGTTGAGTGGTTACACAGGGCCAGTAAACTAGCAAAAACTTGTGTATCTCACTTGTGGAAATCCACCCAGGAACAAAGAGATTTGAGATGTCAAATGTTGAGAAGCTTCTAGTGCATCCACATGGCATATGGGCTCTGCCTTGATCATATAGGTTGCAATAACTTAGCTAGATGGACAGAAGGTGGTAGGGGGTGATAGTATGGAACGCGTACATTTGGTCTAAGGGAAGGCTTATGAAAGATCTCGTCTCGATGCATGTCGAGTCTTGTGGGGAAAGTGCACCACCTCTCGAGAGAGTAAAATCTAAGTACTTAGCCATGTCCCCGGCAATGGACAATTTGTGCATCAATACATGGAAGCTATCAAGGATCTCCTCATCCCAATTTCTAAGTTAAAATCTTGTGGTTGAACAAGGGTTAAAGGATCTTCAATTTTTAATTGGTAGATGCCTTGGGTGATTTTGACAAAAAACACTTAGAGTTTTCAACTTATAAGGAAAACCTTATTTTGAGAAAAGCAATCCTAAGATACACTTAGCCAAATGCATATAGATGTTAGATACCACTACTCTACCATAGTATCACTTGCCAATACAATTCAAATGTATTGACCCTTGTGGCTGTAACTTATTATGTTGTAGGTTTATTTGATGTTAGTGAAGTGTGTTGAATAGGATTACAAGTCTACAACCAACATGATTGCCTGGGGCATATGAAGAGGAAGGACTCCATGCTATATAGATATTTTTGTTGTGTTGTAATGAGATAGCCAAATGAGCTATGTAAGATGTAATGTAATATTTTATTCCTGGTTATAAGTTGTGATATGACCTTTGTTCCTTGATATTACATCTTAAACTGTGGATGCTAGCTATTGATCCAGGGACTAGCATTGTAAACATAGGGATCTCTACCTTATTAGGTTGGGACCTGTACAAAGTCGATTAGAGTACTCACCCTCGAAGATTCCAAAGCGGTTAACTAGAGTAGATTCTCGTGCGTGATGTAGTCGTACACTTGCCGATCTCAAGATCGCGTAGACGATCCTTCCGGTGCTGCGTTCCAGCAGCTCTTCCGCAGTCGGTCACACGTTCGGTACTCGATGAAGACCTTCCTCGCCCTTGTTCCAGCAGGCAGCGGTCACACATTTGGTACTCGATGAAGACCTCCCTCTCCCTAAGACGGAGCATGTTATGGTGGATCTAGTGTTTCCAGCAATATAGGTTTAGATGGCCGGAGAGGAGGAGGTGGAGTCGGAAGCGGCTAGGGTGACGGCGACGATCCGACGGCGGTGCGAGGTGGCGGCGACGCGGCTTGGTGGGAGGGCTGGTTGTACTGTCTTGGGGCAGCCCCTCCCCTCTATTTATGAGAGGGAGGGTAGCTTGGGAGAGGGGAGTTTGAATCCTTCAACAAATTCCTCTCCAAGTTGGAGAGAAAGAAAGACTCTTTCCTTCTTCCACTAGGAAACCATTGTTCCAATTTGACTTTTCAAATCTGCCTTTTGACTTGCAATTTGGAGCTTAATTCCTCTCTTGCAAATGCCCAACCAAGTGACCTAGGACATGATCCAATCATTCCACTTTACCATGACACATTCATGAACCATTCTCCTTCCGGTCTGGTGAACCTTCTAGAACCTCTCGGATGAAATCATCGGAATCATTCCTGAACTCCAGAATTGGACTTTCCTTATATGAATCTTATTTTCTGGACCATTCCGGATCTCCTCGTGATATCCCGGATCCCATCTGAGACTCCGAACAACATTCTGTATCCCTACTTACATTCTGTATCTATTAAACAACATCGAATCCTGAAGTGTGTCTCCCTACGGTTCGTGAATTATGCGGACATGACCGAGACACTTCTCCAATCAATAACCAATAGAGGAATCTGGAAATTCACATGGATCCCACATATTTCTACGATTACTTTGCGATTGAATGAACCACTTACATACGATACCAATTTCCCTTTGTCTCGCAATAGTTTACTTATCCGAGGTTTGATCGTCGGTATCTCTACATACCTAGTTCAACCTCGTTACTGATAAGTACTCTTTTCTAGTTCCCGTGATATGTGATCGCTTGTGAGCCAGTCACATGCTTGCAATCTAATTGGATGACATTCCACTGAGAGGGCCCAGAGTATATCTATTTGTCATATGTATGGACAAATCCCACTCTTGATCCATGTGCCTCAACACATACTTTTCGAAGACTCAATGCCACCTTTATAGCCATCCAGTTACGGTGTGGTGTTTGATGTCATCAAAGCATCCTTCCGGTGATGGTGATTAGCATGATCTCATGGTCGAAGGAATTAGGTTACTATGTATCAGAAAGCTTATAGCAAACGAACTATTGAAATGACTTGATCTTTATGATACGCTTATCTATAGTAGTATGTCCATCATACCATTCTCCTAATGATATGATCTTGTTGTTAATAACATCTCAATGTTCATGATCAGGAAACCACGATCATCTATTAATCAACAAGCTAGTATTACAAAGAGGCTTTACCAGGGACTCTAATTTAGTGTACAAATCACACAAGTATTAATGTTTCCGGTTAATACTATTTTAGCATGAATGTAAACATTTATCATAAACACAAAGATATAATAATAACTACTTTTATTATTGCCTCTAGGGCATATCTCCAACAGTCTCTCACTTGCACTAGAGTCAACTAATCTCGATTACATGGTAATATACCGAACACCCATGGTGGTCTGGTGTTGGTCATGTTTTGCCCTCGGGAGAGGTTTAGTCAACGGATCCGCCACATTCAGATTTGTGTGTACTTTGCAAATCTTTATGTCACCATCTTGGACATGCTCTCGAGTAGCGTGAGAACGTAGCTTGATATGCTTCAGCTTCTTGTGTGACCTAGGTTCTTGCGCATTGGCTATGGCGCCCATGTTATCACAATAGATAGACATTGGGTCCAGCGCACTGGGAACCACACCGAGCTCTGTAATGAACTCCTTCATCCATATCGCCTCTTGTGAAGCCTCCGAATCAACTATGTATTCTGATTCAGAAGATCTCGCCACAACGCTTTGCTTTGCACTCCTCCAGCTAACTGCTGCACCATTAAAAGTAAATACGTATATATATTGAGATTTAGAATCATCCGGATCGGTGTTTCAACTAGCATCGGTGTAACCATTAACAACGAGTTGTTCATCACCTCCATAAGAAAGAACCATACCCTTAGTTCTTCTCAAGTTCTTAAGGATGTTTTTGACCGCTGTCCAATGATCCACTCCTGGATCACTTTGATATCTGCTAGTCAAACTAACATCATATGCAATGTCGGGTCTAGTACATAGCATGGCATACATGAGAGATCCTATGGCTGAGGCATAGGGAGTCTTACTCATCCTTTCTCTATCTTCCGCCGTTGCAGGACATTGAGTTTTACTCAAGTTCGTATTGGGCAACATGGGCAAGAACCCTTTCTTGCTATCTTCTATTCCAAACCTCTTTAGAACTTTGTCCAAATATGTACTCTATGATATTGATATTAGGCATCTTTATCTATCTCTATAAATCTTTATGCCTAATATGTAAGATGCTTCGCCAAGATCTTTCATTGAAAAACTATTTTTCAAATAATCCTTGACACTATTACGAAGGTCTACATCATTCCCAATCAACAATATGTCGTCTACGTATAGTATTAGGAATGCTACAGAGCTCACACTCGCTTTCTTGTAAATACAAGCTTCTCCATAAGTTTGTATAAAACCAAAACTTTTGATTACCTTATCAAAACATTGATTCCAACTCCGGGATGCTTGCTTCAATCCATAAATGGACCGTTGAAGTTTTCATACCTTGTTAGCATCTTTAGGATCGACAAAACCTTTGGGTTGTAGCATATACAACTCTTCAACAATGTCTCCATTGAGGAATTCTGTTTTGACATCCATCTGCCATATCTCATAATCATAATATGCAGCGATTGCTAATAAAATCCTCATAGACTTTCGCTTCGCTACCGGTGAGAAAGTCTCATCGTAGTCAACTCCTTGAATTTTTTGAAACACTTTTGCGACAAGTCTAGCTTTATAGACAGTAACATTACCATTACCATCAGCATCTGTTTTCTTCTTGAAAATCCATTTGTTCTCGACAGCCTTACGACCATCCGGTAAGTCCACCAAAGTCCATACTTGGTTTTCGTACATGGATCCAACCTCGGATTTCATGGCTTCTTGCCATTTATTGGAATCTGGGCTCATCATCGCTTCCTCATATGTGGCAGGGTCATCGATGTTGTCTACCAACATGACACTCATAACGGGATCATACTAATCAGGAGTGGTATGAGTTCTAGTTGACCTGCGAGGTTCCGTAGTTACTTCAACCGAATTTTCATGATCAACATCATTATCTTCCTCTCTTATTGGTGTAAGCGCCACAGGAACTACTTCCGGTGCTGCGCTACTCTCAAGTATGAGAGAAGGTTCAACAACCTCGTCGATTTCTACTTTCCTTCTAGTCACTTCTTTCGAGAGAAACTCCTTCTCTACAAAGGATCCATTCTTGGCAACAAAGATTTTGCCCTCGGATCTATGATAGAAGGTATACCCAATAGTTTCCTTCAGGTATCCTATGAAGACCCATTTTTCCGCTTTGGGTTCAAGTTTGTCGAGCTGTAAATTCTTTACATAAGCTTCGCAACGCCAAACTTTAAGGAACCATAATTTAGGTTTCTTCCCAAACCACAATTCATACTGTGTCATTTCAACATATTTAGATGGTGCCCTATTTAAAGTGAATATGGTTGTTTCTAATGCATAACCCCAAAACAACAACGGTAAATCTGTAAGTGACATCATAGAACGAACCATATCTAAGAGAGTTCGATTACGACATTTGGACACATCATTATGTTGTGGTGTTCCCGACGGTGTCAATTGTGAAAGTATTGTGCATTTCTTCAAATGCTCGCCAAACTCGTAACTTAGATATTCACCTCCACGATCAGATTGTAGAAACTTAATCTTCTTGTTACGTTAATTCTCTACTTCACTTTGAAATTCCTTAAACTTCTCGAAAGTTTCGGACTTATGTTTCATGAAATAGATATACCCATATCTAATCAAGTCATCCGTGAAGGTAAGAACATAACGATAACCACTACGCGATGCTACACTCATTGGGCCACACACATTGGTATGTATGATTTCCAATAAGTCCGTAGCTCGCTCCATCATACCAGAAACTGGAATCTTAGTCATTTTACCCATCAGACATGCTTCACATCTTTCAAGTGATTCGAAATCAAGTGATTCAATAAGTTCATCGGAATGCAATTTCTTCATACGCTTCACTCCAATGAGACAAAGACGATAGTGCCACATATAGGTCGAGTTATCGCTCAATTTCAAACATTTAGCTTCAATGTTATTAATATGTGTATTACTACAATCGAGATTCAACAAGAATAGACCATCTATCAAAGGTGCATGTGCATAAAACATATTACTCATATAAATCGAACAACCATTATTCTAGGACTTAAACAAGTAACCATCTCGCAATAAACGTGATCTAGATATAATTTTCATGCTCAACGCAAGCACCAAATAACAATTATTTAAGTATAAAACTAATCCTGATGGTGGATGAAGAGGTAACGTGCCGACCGCGATCACATCAACCTTTGATCCATTTCCAACGCGCATCGTCACCTTGTTCTTCGCTAGTTTCCGTCTATTCTACATCATCTGTTTTGAGTTACAAATATGAGCAACTGAACCAGTATCAAATACCCAAGCGCTACTACGACAACTAGTGAGATACACATCAATAACATGTATATCGGATATACCTTTCTTCTTGATGTTGCCGTTCTTCAAATACGCCAAGTACTTAGGGAAATTCCGCTTCCAGTGACCTCCCTTGCAGTAAAAGTACTCAGTATCAGGCTTAGGCCTAGCCTGGTCTTCTTCGCCGACGCGGTAACTTTCTTACCGCCCTTCTTAAAGTTTCCTTTTTTCTTAGACTTGCCTTGCTTCTTGAATTTGGTGGTCTTATTGACCATCAACACTTGGTGCTCTTTCTTGATCTCCACTTCCGCAGAATTTAACATGGAGAAGAGTTCGGGCAACGACTTGTCCATGTTTTGCATATTGTAGTTCATCACAAAGTTCTTGTAACTTGGTGGCAGTGATTGGAGGACACGGTGAATCCCCAAAGCATTAGGAATCACTATACCCAAGCTTTGAAGCTTGCTGTGTGCCCAGACATCTTAAGCACGTGCTCACTAACGGAGCTGCCCTCTTCCATCTTGCAGTTAAAGAACTTTTCAGAAGCCTCATAACTCTCAACTGCTGCGTGAGCCTCAAATATCATTTTGAGTTCACGGATAATATCATGTGGGTAATGGTTCTCAAACCTTTTATGAAGCTGCGATTCCAAACCGTACAAGATAGCACACTGAACTGTGGAGTAATGATTCTTCCGAGTGAGGAAAACATTCTTCACCTCATCGGTAGCATCAGCTGCAGGTGGGTCACCCAGTGGTGCATCCAGCACATAGGTCAAATTACCAGCATTAAGGACAATCCTCAAGTTGCGTACCCAATCCGCGAAGTTGCTTCCATTGTTTTTCAACTTTTCTTTCTCTAGGAACGCATTAAAATTGATGGTAGGGGCCGCCATTGATCTACAACATATTTGCAATAGTTTAGACTAAGTTTATGACAAATTGAGTTCTAATTAATAGTTAAATTAATCTAGGTGAACTCCATTCAAAACAATATCCCTCACATTGTTTTAGTGATCACACGAACCAAATCCACCACATCAAAACCGATCACCACGAGAGATGATGTGGCTTCAATGGCAAACAATCAACATGTTCATCATATATACTATATGAATCATGCTTTACCTTTCGGTGATCCGTGTTCCGAGACAATGTCTGTACATGCTAGGCTCGTCAAGATCAAACCTTAGCTTCTGCATGAGCAAATATGGCTTGCTCCTGTTGTATACACTCGCAGAATCTAACACACCCGATCATCACGTGGTGCTTCGAAACAACGAGCTTTAGCAACGGTGCTTACTAAGGATGAACACTTTATAACTTGATATTTTTGTGAGAGGGATCATCTTATAATGCTACTGTCGCGAATCAATACAAGATGCATAAAAGGATTAACATCACATGCAATTCATAATATGTTATATGATATGGCCTTTCTTCTTGTGCTTCCGATCTCCATATTCAAGCACGAACATGATCTCCATCATCACCGGTATGGCATCAAGGTCAATGGTGTCGCTTCATGGTTGTCGTCCACCAGCATCAACTATTACAACTACTTTGAATAATAGACACACAGGTCTTAACGAAATTAAAAAGACAACCATATGGCTACTGCCGGTTGCCGACTTACAATAAGGAACATTGCATACATCACATATAATCACAATCATGGCCATATCACATCACAACACACCCCTGCAAAACAAAGTTAGACGCCTCTAATTTTCTTTGCATATTTTACATGGTTTGGGGCTTTCAATAAGTGTCGTTCTAACTTACGAACAATAAACACAACGTTGATGCTTGAACTATAAGTGCCCGTTGTAAATTGAATCTATACTATGATGGGAGAGACAGGCACCCGCAAAGCCACTTATGCAATACAAGTTGCATGTTAAGCGTGGAGCAAGTCTCATGAACGATGTGATGTAAGGTTAGCCCGGGCCGCTTCATCCCATCATACCGCCAGATGCAAAGTACACAAAAAGCAATTGATAATAAAAGCACCACCGCCCACAATGACCATTATCTTCTACTCGTGCAACAGATATACATATAGACACGACTCTGATACCACTATAGGGGTTCGTAGCATGGAAAACAAAAAAATTCTACCGCATGCACACAAACAAGCCAAGATCTATCTACTAGATTGTAGCAACGATTCAATTAGAGTAATCACCCTCGAAGATTCCAAAGCGGTTAACGAGAGCAGATTCTCATGGGTGATGTATTCGTACACTTGCCGATCTCAAGATCGCGTAGACGATCCTTCCGGCGCTCGACAGCGCCGCGATCGGCCACACGTTCGGTACTCGATGAAGACCTTCCTCTCCCTTGTTCCAGCAGGCAGCGGAGGTTGTAGTTCTCCCCTCGCGATTCCGGCAGCACGACGACGTGGTGTCGGAAGTAGAGGGAAAACCTGCAGGGCTTCGCCTAAGCCGGAGCAGGTTATGGTGGATCTAGGGTTTCTGGCGATCTAGGTTTAGAGGGCCAGAGAGGAGGAGGTGGAGTCGGCGGTGGCTAGGGCGATGGCGACGATCCGGCGGCGGCGGGGTGGCAGCGCAAGTCGGCGGCGACGACACTGGGGGCGGCAGTGGCGGCGCGGCTTGGTGGGAGGGCTGGTTATACTGTCTTGGGGCAGCCCCTCCCCTCTATTTATAAGAGGGAGGGCAGCTTGGGAGAGGGGAGTTTGAATCCTTCCTCAAATCCCTCTCCAAGTTGGAGAGAATGAAGGAATCTTTCCTTCTTCCACTAGGAAACCATTTTTCCAGTTTGACTTTTCAAACGTGCCTTTTGACTTGCAATTTGGAGCTTAATTCCTCTCTTGCAAATGCCCAACTAAGTGACCTAGGACATGATCCAATCATTCCACTTTACCATTACACATTCATGAACCATTACCCTTTAGGTCCGGTGAACCTTCTAGACCCTTCTAGAACCTCTCCGATGAAATCATTAGAATCATTCCTGAACTCCGGAATTGGACTTTCCTTATATGAATCCTATTCTCTAGACCATTCCAGGTCTCCTCGTGATACCCTGGATCCCATCCGAGACTCCGAACAACATTTGGTCTCCCTACTTACATTCCATATGTACTAAACAACATCGAATCCTTAAGTGTGTCTCCCTACGGTTCATGAATTATGCGGACATGACTGAGACACTTCTCCGATCAATAACCAATAGTGGAATCTGGAAATTCATATGGCTCCCACATATTTCTATGATTACTTTGCAATCGAATGAACCACTTACATAGGATACCAATCTCCCTTTGTCTCGCGATAGTTTACTTATCCGAGGTTTGATCGTCGGTATCTCTGCATACCTAGTTCAACCTCGTTACCGATAAGTACTCTTTTCTCATTCCCATGATATGTGATCCCTTGTGAGCCAGTCACATGCTTGCAAGATAATTGGATGACATTCCACCAAGAGGGCCCAGAGTATATCTATCCATCATATGGATGGACAAATCCCACTCTTGATCCATGTGCCTCAACACATACTTTCTGAACACTCAATGCCACCTTTATAGCCACCCAGTTATGGTCTGGTGTTTGATGTCATCAAAGCATCCTTCTGGTGATGATGATTAGCATGATCTCATGGTCGAAGGAATTAGGTTACTATGTATCAGAAAGCTTATATCAAACGAACTATTGAAATGACTTGATCTTTATGCTACGCTTATCTATAGGAGTATGTCCATCATACCATTCTCCTAATGATATGATCTTGTTTTTAATAACATCTCAATATTCATGATCAGGAAACCACGATCATCTATTAACCAACAAGATAGTATTACAAAGAGGCTTTACTAGGGACTCTAATTTAGTTTACAAATCACACAAGTATTAATGTTTCCGGTTAATAGTATTTTAGCATGAATGTAAACATTTATCATAAACACAAAGATAATAATAACTACTTTTATTATTGCCTCTAGGGCATATCTCCAACATAGAGTTCTTTGATCCCAGCTTTCAATGCTTGCAAATGGTTTGATCTTGGTTTTGATGGTGCATGTCACCTCAAAAATTATTCTTTTTATCACTTACCTACTCGAGGACGAGCAGGAGTTAAGCTTGGCTATGCTTGATACGTCAGAAACGTATCTATATTTTTTGTTGCTTTGCCTTGTATCTACTTTGCTTTGATTTGTCTACACTTTGATACGTCAGAAACGTATCTATAATTTTTGATGCTTTGCTTTGTATCTACTTTGCTTTGCGGTTGTCTACACTTTGTCTACACTTTGTATCTATAGTTTTTTATAGATTAGAAGAGGAAGCAGAGAGGCCGACGATCACACGGCGGCACGGGGAGCACCAAAGAGGCGCTGCAACCCGCACCGAGCCGAGACGGCAGACACAATAACGTCTGAAGATGAGCGACACCACCATCGCAACCAAAGCACCACTGGGGGCAGTGGCGAAGGCGTCACCGACACCACCCCAAACCCTAGGGTTTGGGACGGGGCTAGACTGGTCGCAGGAGGGCTCCAAATCCAAATCAGATTGGACTAAACAATGGATCGTGGTCGACATCTACACCCTGCACCACGATGGCAGCCATGACGGATCACGGTGGCAGGAATCGCATGGCGGCGGAGTCAGCGACCATGGGGTCGAGGAGGAGAAGGGGTGAGGTCGAGAGATGGTGATGCAGAGGACTGGGCCAATAGGGCTAGTACCCCTTTGGGGAGACCCTTTGACCAGGCCAATTGGGTCAAGATGGGCCCAACAATCCCAATGGGTTGGCCCAAAACCCTAACATGAATTCTAAGAATTAAGTAAAAGACTAAAATACCCCTAAAACTCAATAAATTCTAGTAAATAAAATAAAAGTCTAAAAAATACAAACGATATATTTTTAGACTCATAATGAAATAACCTATTAAATAAAATTAAGAAACCATTTTTAATAAATGGATTTTATGGTTAAGGATTTTATAATATATTCCTTATGGAATTTTATAAAAATCAAGAAAATACATAAAAAATCAATAAAAATAACTTTTATTAAATTTTGTTATTTTAGTATTTTAGAAAAATATTAAATAAATATTTAGAGTTACCAAAATAAAATCTCTTTTATTTAAAGGCTAATTATTAAAAATAATTATTAAATAAATAAATATAAGAGTTAAAATTAAATAAAAATTAGTTTTTAACTCTATTAAAAATATATTACATTATAAAATAGTGAAACAATATTTATCAAATATTAAGGTTATTTCTTAAAAATGAATTTCTTAAGTTCGTAAAGATATTCCAGAAAACTAAAATATTGGGTAAAGCACATAAAGAAAGTAAATCACAAGTAATGCATTACATTACTATGCATATTCATTTTTGCTTCTTTAAATATTGTCCTTACCGGGCAATAATGATGTTTTGTAGACATAGAAGCTCAAGGTCTAGTGCAAGCATCCGACTTCACTACCTTGCAATCACAAGGCAAGTTCATCGCTTGCTCATGTCCTTTGAAGACTCTTTATCAAAGTATTTGTAAATTGTGTGTTATCATTTATGTTTAGAGAAAAGAAAAGTGTTAGTTTCTCAAATAAATAAATTGTTGATATCATCCTAAGTGATGATATAGTGGAGCAATAGAACTTAGGTTTCTATTTGAAATAATGATAATCACCTAGGAATTTAACAACCCATGACATCAGTGATTCTAGCGCCATATATAACGCGTTAACCATGAGATTTGGAATGGGACGGATAAGTCAGTTGTATCCTTTTCCTTTCATATGGAGGCAAGATGACCTTAACGTGACGTTGTGACTCCTTGTGCGAATCCAACATATGGGTGTGCATCCTTAGGCCCCACGTTTTTGGTGTCTAGATTATCTATGAGTGTCTATCGAAGGTATAGCCGGACCTATATGGTACTTGATAGGGGCATCACCAGCTCATAGAGTCTTCATGAACTTATCAGGGTTTTAGCCTGCCCGAAAGGGGGCTTAACGGAGGTGAGCCAACCCAGAAGGATCGTGCAGACATATGGGGTCGCGGAAAGGGCAGTGATTGGCTTGGATCACCTATTGGGCCCCACATCATGGAATTGTGGACGGGAAAGTACGCCCGGTTGTGCAACAAGGAGTTGATCTCTCATGGGTAAAGTAACGCACCTCTGCAGAGTGTAATAATTATAACTTGTTACTCCCTGTTCCGGAAAGGAGCTACGAACGCGGCAGTAAAGGAACTCTATGAAAGTTCTGGTAAACCTATGAAGGCTGATGGGCATAGTTTTTAACAAGTAAAATAAATCTTTGAAGAAAGATTTACGAAAACCGCATAGTACAAGGGACTTATATTCCGAGTGGTAAAGGGGTTAACCTCTTGGGTGGCCCGATCTTCACGGATCTCGTGGTCAAATCAATAGGAAAGCAAGGGGAAAGGGAGAAGGTAGAGGAAGCGAACACACACCTCGCGAAGAACACGATGAACACATGCACAACTCACACGATACAAGGCCGATTGCTCCCGAACGGCGGCCACCGGTCCGATAGAATCCTCGCAAGGAAAGATCGGTCAACGTGCTCCCTCAAATCCACATCGGAGAGAGAAGAACACCTTGGGGAGGGTCTTGACAACTTGGATACGAGACACCAAACTCCAAGGCCTTGTTCAACGATGGATGCGTGATGCAAAGTCCAATCGAGGTTGGTGACGATAGTCGGTCCCCTTGGTAAAGGGGATGAGGCAAAACTAGAGATTCCACACAAGGGGGTTGTCTTTAGTCTATCATCTATGCCTAAGGGATACATGAGGGGTGGGGGCTCTATTTATAGGCCAACCACTAAACAAGGGGGTAGTTTTGGAATAAACTAGGCAAAGGGGTAAGTAAAGGGAATATTCCAGGGCATCAAACCCAGATCCGCGTGCAGGTAGGGGATTCCGACAGTGAGTCCGGCGGCGCCGGATCTGGTGCCGGGATTTCCGGTCGTCACCGGATGTTCCGGTCGCGCAATGGAACCGCTCTCTGTAAGCGCTTTCAGCGGAGGTTCCGGTCGACCGGTCCTGGCGCCGGGGATTCCGACGGGGAGCCCGGTTCGCCGGTGCTGTCGCTGGGGATTCCGGCGGTGGAACCGGTTCGCGGTGCTGACGCCGATTCCAGCTGGAGCTTTCTTCCGTCTCCTCTTCCAAGCCTCCGTCTTGTCGGGCGTGAGTCCTCAGGCTTCCTCCCTCGTCTCCGTACTCATTAGTGTGAACCTATCATGTGTTGTAATTATGCCCTAGAGGCAATAATAAAGATGTTATTATTATAATTCTTGTTCATGATAAAGTTTATATTCCATGCTAGAATTGTATTAAGCGGAAACTTTAATACTTGTGTGGTTTGTGAACAACACCGTGTCCCTAGTATGCCTCTATGGACTAGCTCATTGATCAATGATGGTTAAGGTTTCCTAACCATATACATGAGTTGTCAATTGATAATGAGATCATATCATTGGAGAATGATATGATGGACAGACCCAAACTAAGCAAAGCAATTAGATCGTGTCATCGTGTTCGTCTTTTTTGCTTTTCCTATGTCAAATATTGTATTCCTTAGACCATGAGATAATACAACTCCCGGTATCGGAAGAAAGCTTTGAGGTCATCAAACGTCATCCTATGAGAGGGTGATCATAAAGGTGTCTCTCGGTGATCGGAAAGTATCTCATGGGTTGTATGTATCGAGATGGGATTTGTCCTCCCAAGTCGGAGAGATATACTGGGCCCACCGGTAATCGATATCAACACCTCTTGCAAGCATGTGGTTAAGGAGTTAATCACAAAGTGATATCGGATTACGGAACGAGTAAAGTACTTGCTGTGAACGGGATTGAACTAGGTATGACGGTACCGACGATCGAGTCTCGGGCAAGTAAAATATCGCGAGACGAAGGGAATATATATATGGGATTGATTGAATCCTAGCATCGTGGTTCATCCGATATGATCATCGATGAATGTGTGGGAGTCAATATGGGTGCCTGCACCATTGTTGATTATTGATAGAAGATCATGTCTGCATATTCTCGAACCCGCAGGGTCACACACTTAACGTGTCTTGACGCTAGGATAGATTGGATAATTGGTTTATGAATTTTTGTTTGGAGTCTCGGATGGGATCCGGGACATCACGAGAGGTTCTGGAATGGTCCGGAGAATAAGATTCATATAAGGCAGTTTTGGAGTTCGAATTGTTCCGTTAATCGGTATTGTCTGGAAGCTTCTAGAACCTTCCGGAAGGGGACCAACGTGGCCCCACCTTCCGGGAGGGGGCATGGGCCTATGAGGGAGTGTCCTGGACGCATTGGGCCAGGGGCACAAGGCCCCATAGGGCCCAGCCGATCCTAGAGAGTTTAAATCGTTTAAACTAGAGATAGGGTTTCTAGAAGAGGGGAGAGTCCATGCCCCCCACTCCTTATCCTTTGGGCTTGGGGAAGGGCTAGGGCTGCGCCCCCCTCTATATAAAGAGGGGTGGGGGCGCACCAACCCCCCACACCTTCCCCTCCAACCCTAGCCGCCCTGTTGCCCTTCCTCTCTCCTCCGACGCTTGTGGCGAAGCCGCCGCAGAAATTCTCCACCATATACACCACGCCGTCGTGTTGTAGATCCAATCCATCTCTCCACCATACTTGCTGGTCCGAGGAAGGAGGAGATGTCGAGGTGCTGCACGTGTGCATCTCACGGAGGCACCGCCACTTGTGGTGCTAGATCGGATCGGATCGCGAGGAGGAGAAGCAAGTACGACTACATCACCCACGTTCTGACGAACGTTCCGTTGTGCGAATCTTCAAGGGTATGAAGATCTAATCCAATCTCTCTCATTGATTGCATATCCTAGATTAGATCTTGGCTTTCCCTCTGTTCGCATCCGTAGAAAATTTTGATTTACTATGTGGCGAAACCCTTCATCATGGTCATAGGGCGGAGAATGAAGTAGTATACCATTCAATAGGGTAGGAAGTGGGATCTCAAAGAGGATAGGGTTCACCTTTGGAGTCCATGACGACTTGGCATAAGTTGGAGACCTTGATGTGGCAACGACCATAGGTCGGGCTGCATCATCTCCCCCCTTCAAAAAGAGTCGTCCTCGACTCTACATGCTCATCACAAAGTAGAAGAGGTCGAGAGACCTTCTTGATCCTGGGGTTCACCATATAGTCGTCCTCGGGAAGATTGACTTGACAACACTTCAATGTTCCTTCACCTTCCATGAAGCCTACAAAGCTCACAACAAAAGCGAAGCAACACCCAAAGCATAGCCAATTCATGAACATTATCGCATGAGTCCTCAAGTAGAAGGAAGTCACCTTAGCTTGTAGAGATAGCTCGATGAAGGATAGCCATAGGTAACTCTCTTCGGTTCTTCTTGTCAACACATGGTTGGTAGAGGTTGACGTGCATGCATTTGTGCCTACACACAACAAAGACCAAGCAAAATATTTTCGTGCGTGATAGAGGATCATGTCAAATGTGGCATGTCCATTCTTGTTCACAACACTATTAGCACAATACATGTATAGCAAATGGAATGCATATGCAAGGTCAATGTGCATGGAAATCGTTTGAACATCATACAAATGTGGGAACTCAAGAACTCCATACAATGTCTTAGTGTGGCACTCAAAGCATTGGACCAAAGTATCGATCAACATCTTCGAGGCAAGAATAGGAGAATTCAGCAAAAACACATGAGGAAAAATATCCAAAGCGACATCATTATGTGTGCAAACCAACCATTGGTAAGAGAAATTGTTCGACATGTTGGATGTCACACACAAATCATCAACAACAAATTTCATGGGAATATGAGTATCCCAAGCGGAAGCAAAAACAACATGTTTGCAAATAAACCAAATGAAAGAGCAAGTGGTACTTATGTTTGTTTCAACAACACGACGGGATACTTGGAAGCTCTCATGAAAATACATGCTATTAATGGAATTATGGTTGCACACAAAACATCGGAAAGAGAAAATGTTCAACATTTTTGTTGCAACACACAAAGCATCATTATCCAAAAGCGAAGAAACATGAATGTCACAAGGTGAGATAATACCATCAACATGCTTGCAATCAAACCATAGGAAAGCACAATTGTTCAACATGAAAGATGCAAAGCATGCAAAAGGTATCAGAGCTGGGTTCGATCTTGAACTCACTTGTGGGATGCTCTCAAGAGCTCTTTTTGTCAATTCGTTCTCAACCGATGTTGACATGATAGTGCGGGTACCTACACACATCAAACACAAAAGGAAGAACGTGTGTGCATGGTAGAGATACACATCATCCATCATGACGTATCTCTTCTTGTGCACATCACCATTAAGGTCAATCAAGTATGAAATAGATGCATGGTGAGTATGCAAGTGTGGAACATGCTTATCATGGCAATCATCAAAATCTCCAAAAATTGAGAAAGCTATGGGGGCCATCTCATTATAACGCAAATGATCAATATTGTTGCAAGCAAAACAAGTGAAATAGCAAGCATTCATCTTATCGCAAGCAACGAGAGAAATTTAATGACTAGCATGACAAAGCATGTACGAGGCAATTGGAGGATACACACAAGATGCATAGCATGGCATGTTTATGGCAATGATATCGCAATCAAACAATTCCACATGATCAATATTATGTAAAGGAAAATCATCACATGGGAATATGAGTGAAGCATATGTAATGTCACAAGTATCATCGATAACATGCATATCCTCATAATTCATCATGTCCACTAGTGGGATCATGGCATCATCAACACCCTTATTGTTACCTTGGTCATACCTCTCATATGAAGTGGGTGTTGTGGAAGTAGTGGCCTCCTTGTGGACGACTTCGTCTTCTTGATGTAGCCATGGCGTAGCATCATCATCGTGCACCATGTACATATTATCCAATTGAGGCATAATTGCTTCATGGCTTGGTGCGTCATCATTCATGGAACCTACCACAACATAAGAGAACACACTAGCGGTAGAGGGTAAGTCATTAAAAACGAAATGGTCTCACTTGACCTATCAACTACCACTCTTAACTCACTAGGAGTATCACTCATTCCCTCCAAGTGGAAGCACTCAATATCACATAAGGTGGAGTCACTCATCTCACTCTTGTTCTCACTCAAGTGGGCTAAGTGGCTCTCATACTCACATGGGATTGGTACCACATTATCACTCAAGCATATAGGGGTAGGCTCGGTTTCCTCAACTCCATGCGCCTCCTTTGGTGAAGGCAAAATCCCATGCTCACCATTCTTGACCTTATCGCCTTCAAGGTTGGATGCCATAAGATGGGCATCATCGTTCTCCTCCATAGTCGAAGGGAAAATCCCATGCTTAACTGTCTTGTGGCCATCTCGTAGTAGTGGTGGAAGTAGGCTCATGGTGTTGTCGAGAGCGGTGCTCGGATCGACTTCATCACATGTGTGGCCTTGGATTCCTCCATCATGGAGTGTAGACATCTTCTTGCCGAACTCAGCCAACTTGGCGAAGTAGAGGTCTTCATTTTCCTCATTCGCAAGGTCGCAGAAGTCAAGCGTAGGCATTGAAGCTTGATGGCGTGGGGGAAGGCTTGCTCTTGGTGCCATTGTGGTGGTGGCACGAGTAGTTGAAGGTGCGCTAGGATGGTGCGACGGGGTTCATTGGCGTTCCTTGCTCATGGTTGATGTAGGTGGCGCACTTGGTCGTCCACATGACACTCGCGACGATGATCACTTGCCTTGGCACTCTTGTTGTGCTTGTGGTGCCTTCTTGATCTTGATTGAGCATTATGGATGGTACTCATCACGAATTCTTCGTCTTGGTGGCGAAGATGCCTTTGATGATGTCTTGTATCCTCTTTATGGTGGCGATGCTCATGAGAGGATGTTTGTCGATGAAGATTCTTGTTTCTTGGCGCCTCTTAATGTATATGATGTTTGGACGCCACTCTTGTTTGGATAGGATGTAGAGCTTGACGCCTTGGAGGTGATGGAGCTTGGCGCCTTGGAGATGGTGGAGCTTGACGCCATCTAGGTGGTGGCACTTGATGCCTTGTCGATGGTGGCGCTTGACGCCTTGGACGTGGTGGCGCTTGTCGCCTTGGAGGTGGATCATCTAAGTAGGTGGTTCCCTTTGGTGTGGCACGCTTGGCCTTGAAGGTCATGGAATCTTGATGATGCGCCTACTCTTGCGTGGCGTAGTAGGCTTCCATCTCCACGCGGTGGAGGAATTCTTCATGGCTCATGGAGGAGCCATCAAAGTCGATGAAGTTCTCCGTGTCCTCCATGCTCGGCGAGGCATCGTCGATGTCGCACTCGAAGTAGTCCATGCTTGGGGAGTAATTGTTGGTGTAGTACTCCATATCACCCAAGCATGTGGAGCCATTGTCGGTGTAGTGTTCCATATCCTCAAAACATGCGGAGCCATTGTCGGTGTTTTGCTCCGTCATGTCCACTATACTTGTGGAGTCGTAGTCATGGTGTCTCATCATGGATTCTTCATAGATATCATCCTCGGTTCCGGAGTCCCTAGACATGATGCACAAGACCAAGCAGTGTATATGGAAGTGGTAGTGGGAGTTAGGGATACAACGCCAAACCTTACTTTACCTTGGAAGATCGTATCGTGCAAGTGGCCACACTTGAGAGCAATAAACAGGGCAAAGTGAAGTTCACGCGGAACACCAAAACCAACTACTAACCAAAAAAAAAACACAAGGCCTATGGTGAATAGGTATGGAAAGTGGCATGTCAAGAAACAATCCGAAATCAAGATATTGTAATGGCAAGTAAAGAACCACAATGATCACAAAGCAAACAAGTCAATCCACAAGATAGGAAATATGTACAAGGAAACACACACGGTGGGATAAATGGGACTTGTGCGACGGAGAAAGTGAGCTAAGAACCAAATGATTACCTAGCAAAGACTATAAGCTCGTGTCACACAAGTACAAGGAGAGACGCTAGTTCGATTGCACAAAATTGGTGGGCTACAATATATGCACAATAAGTACCACTGATGTTCATCGAGCTTGCGCTTCCTATTCTATGAGGCACATGTATATATCTTTCTTTTCTTTTTATTTTTCTTTTTATTTTTCTATATATTTCTTTCTTTCTTTCTTTTTTACTTACTTCTTCCTTGTGCCAACAACTATACAAGATAACTATATGAGATAGCGCTCACACGTTTTTTCGGAATCTAAGGGGTATCAAATGTGCATAGCGCAAGCAATCATAAGAGGAACTAGTCTCAATAGTTGTTTGTTGCTCGCAAAGATAGTGGGGTTCACAACGGAATGCAAGTGGGGAGAAGTCGCGGAATGTTTATACCTTTCATCGACGATCTTCACCCTTTATTGTTGGATTCCGCCTTTCTCACGGAATTTGGATGAAGTAGATAGCATGAACAACGTGGATGATGATGTAGAGCTCCTTCTCCTCTTCTAAACGAGCTAAAGAACACCAAAATCCGAGTTCGAATGCAAAAGTTATGCTCAAAACCGTATGGAGCTGAATCTGTTGGCGACCAGGTCGGCGGACCGGAAATCTCGCCAGAATTTCTGGCGGTGGGTCCGATTTGACCAGAATTTTGACCGAAAATTCCAGCAGGAGCTCCGGTTCGCCAGATCTGGCGTCGGAACGAGTTCAGGAACGCGAAAACTCGATTTTCTGCGGAAAAACTTGATGGAAAACTTCAGATCGGAGGGTCAAATGATGGAATTAGGCCATGGGAACGCAGAGGAAGGTAGATCAACAAGTTTAGCAAGTAATCCACAGATCAAAACCTACCAAAACACACTCAAATCATATATCGGTCCAAAACACGAATTGGGGCTATTTTTGGTGGAATTTTTGAATTTATGGGGAAACGACCAAATCGAAGAGAAATCCGTGGCAACCAAAATCTGCTGATACCAGATGGTAAAGGGGTTAACCTCTTGGGTGGACCGATCTTCACGGATCTCGTGGTCAAATCGATGGGAAAGCGAGGGGAAAGGGAGAAGGTAGCGGAAGCGAACACACACCTCGCGAAGAACACGATGAACACACGCAAAACTCACATGATACAAGGCCGATTGCTCCCGAACGTCGGCCACTGGTCCGATAGAATACTCACAAAGAAAGATCGGTCAATGTGCTCCCTCAAATCCACATCGGAGAGGGAAGAACACCTTGGGGAGGGTCTTGACAACTTGGAGACGAGACACCGAACTCCAAGGCCTTGTTCAACGATGGATGCGTGATGCAAAGTCCAATAGAGGTTGGTGACGATAGTCGGTCCCCTTGGTAAAGGGGATGAGGCAAAACTAGAGATTCCACACAAGGGGGTTGTCTTTAGTCTATCATCTATGCCTAAGGGATACATGAGGGGTGGGGGCTCTATTTATAGGCCAAACACTAAACAAGGGGGTAGTTTGGGAATAAACTAGGCAAAGGGGTAAGTAAAGGGATATTCCAGGGCATCAAACCCAGATCCGCACGCAGGCAAGGGATTCCAGATCCGCGTGCAGGTAGGGGATTTCGACAGTGAGTCCGGCGGCGCCGGATCTGGTGCCGGGATTTCCGGTCGTGCATCGGAACTACTCTCTGTAAGCGCTTTCGGCGGTGGTTCTGGTCGACCGGTCCTGGCGCCGGGGATTTCGGCGGCGAGCCCGGTTCGCCGGTGCTGTCGCCGGGGATTTAGGCGGTGAAACCGGTTTGCCGGTGCTGACGCCGATTCCAGCTGGAGCTTTCTTCCGTCTCCTCTTCCAAGCCTCCGTCTTGTCGGGCGTGAGTCCTCGGGATTCCTCCCTCGTCTCCGTACTCGTCGGTGTGAACCTATCATGGTCATAGGGCGGATAATGAAGTAGTATACCATTCAATAGGGTAGGAAGTGGGATCTCAAAGAGGATAGGATTCACCTTTGGAGTCCATGACGACTTGGCATAAGTTGGAGACCTTGATGTGGCAAAGACCATAGGTCGGGCTGCATCACCGAGGTGGTAGATAGATCATCAAACTTCCCACCTTGCATATATTGAATTTTCTGGGTAACGCTGTTACTCACCTTTTCCTTTGATCCCTTGCTTATACTCTGAGGATCCAGAAGATACCCCAATGTATGCAGCTGAAAGCCAAGAGGAGGTCTTTTATGAAGAGCCTGATCTGTACGGTGTTGTAGAAGGGGTGGACTACGACGTCGTCTATGGAAGAGAGCACAATGAGTCAGAATAAATATCTTAGTATAAGTAAACCAATTGAGCCGAGCAACACGAACCTTATATAATAATATGTTGCTGAGCTCAATTCGGAGATGAAGTTGTACTTTAAAACTTCCGCTGAAACACTTTATATTCGGTTTGTAAGTTGAATCTTTTAAAGTCTTGAACTTCTGGTATTGTAATAACAATAATGTATGTATGTTTGTAATATGGACCCGCAATGTTTCTGTTGTACCACTTTGAGGGATGTGATATTTACGGAACGGTGTTCTGTGAATGTCATGCCAACGACTATAGTGTACTACACATGCAGTGGTATGCTGGGTCACTGCAGAGACCTAGCCTCCCTATATAAAGGCCAGGAGGGAGCAGCGACAAGGACACCCAAAAACCTAATATACACACCCGCTAGATCTCATATGCACGTCCCTGTAATCCACGGTTTCGCTGATCATCAAGAACAAACAAGCATGAGTCCCCGTGTTTTCTCTCAGGGGGCCTGAATCTGCGTAAACCTCATGTCTCCGTGTTGCTTGTTTGTTAGCCGAACAAGATCTCCATTGCACCTCTCTTTCTTTAACCCAAGTCCATCAAGTATGGACATTGACGTGATCACCCAACGTCACTAATGTTGGGAAGGATGCAAGGCCGTGGTTCTTACCTTCATGGTTGCCGACGTCGAGAACCTGCCACACGCAGATAAGAAGGTGAGGGAGAAGCCGGTGTCGTAGATCTACGAGACAACAGACGCCGGAGTCGAAGAAGATGTGCCAGCCGGTGCCGGTGTGGATGTAGCAGCTGCTGCCGGAGATCTAAGACGTCGCCGTTGCCGCCGCAAAATATGCCACACAAGAGGAAAATGGGGAGGGGTTTGTCTCCCAGTGGGAGGTCATAGCATAAGAGGGAGGTGATGTAGGGTTCGTAGCATAGAAAACAAAAAATTTCCTATGATGGGAACAACTATGTACCAAGATCTATCTACTAGATACAAACAACGGGCGGATGTATATCCGTAGAGAACATACCCTTGAAGACTGACAAATCTTAACGAGTCCAAACTCGTGGTTGATGTAGACGATCTCTTGCCAATCTCAAGATCGAGAGGAAGTCCTAGTGCCGCAAAACAGCAGCGCATCCGTGCTCGCACACACGTTCGAGGCACCGAGCAACCTTCGCCTCCTTGCTCCAGTGATGCAGCGAAAGCACAACTCTTTCTTGCCGAAAAGCCACCGGGAACATGTATCTCGCTAGTCCGAGACCATGGGGGATAAATACTAGAGGGGGAGAGAGATCCTTCACGAGGAGGTGTGAGTGAGAGAGAGGGGGGCACCCAAGGGGCCATGCGCCCAGCCATGGGGCTGCCCCCACCTCTTCCACATTCATGTGGGTGGACACTCCACTCACTCAAATGCCTTTAAATTCCCTCCACTCAAAAACCCACTCAAATTCCCATTAAATTTCCACCAAATTTAATGCAAACTCTCATTAAATAAAACTCTTTTATTTCATTCAGAATTTTGTTAATTACTTTAATGACAAACATTCACAAATAACCCCTTGCTACTATTTCATTTCACATGCAGAAACACTTTCTGCAATTTCACCCGAAAACCCGTTTCGGTATCTAGTGAAATAAATTCCTGCGCTTGTTATTCTTTCCGGCATGAAACTTTTGCTCCAAATGGATGTCGGTGTCTCTTAAGTGTGTCACCCTACGGTTCGCGAATAATGCGTACATGATCGAGACCCTCTCGATCAATAATCAAGCGGATCCGAGACCCATACTGACTCCCACACATTCAACGATGACTTTCTTGTGATCGTCGGAACCATTTACGCTAGTATCTTAATCCCTTTGTTTCACGATATATTACATGTCCGAGATTCGATCATCGGTATCTCCATACCTAGTTTGATCTCGCATCGACATGCACTCTTTTCTCGTTCCCGTGATATAACATTCTAGTGATCAAATCACTTGCTTGCAAGCTAATCAATGTGATATCACCGAGAGGGCCCAGAGCATATCTATCCGTCATCGGGATAAACAAATTCCACTCTCGATCCATGGGCCTCAACATAACACTTTATTAGTTCTGAATCCATCTTTATAATCACCCTGTTACGGTGTGACGTTTGATGTTATCAATAAACTCTTCCGGTGTTAGTGATTGACATGATCTTATGGTCTAAGGATTAGGATCACTTCGTAAGTTGTTATAGCAATATAAACTCAATGACTTTGATCGTAATGCTATACTTCGGATGAATGTTCATCACACCATTACACTAATATTGTGATCCCGTTATTAACAACATCCAATTTCCATGATCAGGAAACCTTGATCATCTTGTTAATCAACGAGCTAGTTTATAAGAGAGGCATAACTAGGAACTTTCTGTTTGTTTATTAAACACACATGTATTAACGTTTCCGTATTAATACAATTATAGCATGCAAAATAAACATTTATCATAAACAAGGAATACGATAATAACCACTTTATTATTGCCTCTGGACATATTCCTTCAGCCTCCCACTTGCACTAGAGACAATAATCTAGTTTGAGAACTTTGCGTATTGAACACTTATGGCTTTCGGTGTTCCATATACGCAATCGCAAGTGGTTAACATAATCTATGGATCCGACGCTCAGTCCGTGTATTTGCATGTCTTTGCGTCTTCACGCATCACTCATTCCCCAATGAGATGGCATTGTATAAATTTGGTCTTTCGGTGAGACATTTAGTTCCTTGGGGTTAAATCATGTCGATACTATTGTCATACAATATATCTTTAGTGTTAGCCCATTGCGAACCACACCTTAGTTTGATAACAAACTTCTTGACACAAATTCCCTCCTTTGCTGCTACTATAGCAGTCATATACTTAGCCTTTTGTTGTAGTATCCGTCACAATGTCTTAACTTTGGAATTCATCCAAATCCATCATGGAAACTTTCTTTCCATTTCATTGTGCCACCCATAGTTTAAATTGAGAAAAACTTAATTTGTATCTTGTGACAAACCTAGTATCAATGTAACGCTTTACAATGAACTATTTGTAATTGCTTGTCACCTCTACACAAATATATTCTTAGTTCTTTCAAAAAGATCATAAGAATATCCTCACTATCGTCCAATGATTATTTTATGATTCATTCTGGTATATGCTCATAACACTTAGAGCATAGGACATATCTGGATGTGTACATATCATGGTATGACCGATCAAAACATTCTCGTGATTTCACTCATCAAGTGTCAAAGCACTTGAATCTCGTTTCACTTATCAAGTGTCGATACACTTGAATCTTGATTCTATTCCTTTCCATGCGACAAGACCCGTTTCTTATCGTTTCTATATTGAACTCCTTCAATATCTCATATATGTACGTTTGGCATAACCATATTAGTGTCACGGTCTATCCACTATAGACTTTCATGCTAAATATTCGGGTTTTGCCTAAGTCTTTCATCGAAATGAAATTCTTAACCTTTGTCAATAAAAGATACATCATTTCTAATCAACAAGATGTCCTCCACATAATGTATTAGAAATATGTCTCAGCGCTCCCACTTAATTTCTTGCAAATGCAAGCATCTTCATCGTCTCCTGATGAAAAACTCATTTTTCATCATGGTAAAGATTCCAACTCCGCGATGCTTACTTCAACCATTGAAGTTTGCATGCCCTTTTAGCATCCTTTGAATTTAACAAAACCCTTTGGACCGTGTCATGTACACGTCCTAGGCAACCATTCTATTAGAAGAACTTTGTTTTGTTTATTCATCTACCATATAACAAATTATATGTAGTGGTTGCTACTTTAATACGTTCAGACTAAATATCGCTATGAAAGATCAAATCTTGTCATAGTCAACTCCTTGAATATTGTCGTAAAATACTTTACGACATGTCGACTATTTCATAGATGTGAAACATCCATGTCTGTTTCTTTATAGATCCAAATACGACCGATAGGTTTTTACACCTTTCTAGAGGGTCTTTGTGGCATCCCGCTAAAACCACTACTAGAAAATCGCGTTGATTTTGTGCATTGCATCGTCATCATCATTCATTGTTTGTCTGAAACTATTTCGAAACGCCTAGATTTGTTTTCTTAATAGCCCCCGTATTTATTTCAAATTAAAACGTCGGTCTATTTAGGTCTTTTATTTGTCTAAAACTATTTCAAAAATTTATTTTAAAATAAAAGAAAACCCTAGTCTAAATTCCTAGTCCTAAATTCACCCAATCCTAGCCTACCCACCAACCCCAGCTTGCCACCTCCCTTTCCCTCCACCTCATCTCACCCACTGCCACCTCACCAATCCCCCACTCCCTTCCCTCTCTCTCTCTCTCCTGGACACACACACACACACACACACAGCGCACACACGCACGCCAACCCCACCGCCCCTGGGTCCCACCTGCAGGCCCGCAGCCCCCACTCCCTCCCTGCCCACCAGCACACACGCCACTCACGCGGGCCCCACGTGCCGACCCCGCCTGGACCCACCACTCCCACCTCTCTCGTCCACGCCCCCGACACCCTCCTCTCGCCCCGCGCCTCCCTCCTCCCTAGTTTCTCCCAGGCGCCGCCGCTCCCGCCTTCTTCCTCTCCGGCGCCGGCCACCGCCACCGCCCGCGCCCTCGCCTTCCTCCCCGGTGCCGCTCCCCACCGCCCACTCGCTTAGCCCTGCCCCCACCCCGAAGCCTCCTCGCCGTCCTCCCTCCTCGGCTGCCGCCGCTGAAGGCCGCGCCTGACCCTCCCACTGCCTCCTCCCGCGAGATCCGCCACCTCCTCCTCTCGCCACGGCAGCCTGCCGCCACCCCAGAGGCGCCCGCCGCTGCCGGCCCGGCCGACCCGACGTTCGCCGGCCGCTCCATCGTCCGCCAAGGCTCTCTTCTCCACCTCCGCCATGGACTCGCCCTGCAGCCCGGTGCCCGCCCTCCCGCCGTCTGCTCAGGTCCGTGGAGCGACGCCGCGCCAGCGTGGACTCCCGCCGAGCCGTGCCCTGCGTCTGCCGCACGGCGGCCACACCTCCGCCACCTTGACCTCCTTCAAGGCATCACGGCCACGCGGGGCCTCCCCATCCTCAACCTCCTCGCGAGCACCCTCTCCGGCGACCCCCACCCCGCGTGTTGCAATCTCCCGGCCCCCGTATGTTTTGTTCATGTCCGTGTGAGATCACTTGATGCCACCCGGATGACCTCGACGAGAACCGTCCCCATGCAGAGATCTTCCGAAGGCCGATCCCCGAAACCCGCGGAACCCTGATGCCGTCGACACGGAGCCCCGAGTTCGCCATCACGGGCATGTGGCGCCACACCCCAAGATCTCCAATAAGGAACAGCAAGACCCTCGGAAACCAAGATCTCCCAGTGCCGGGACCCGAGTCCGACACCGACAATCGAAACCGCGGGACCGACGAGTTCGCCTAACCGGACACCGTGCGACAAGATCTTCTCGGACCCGAGGACCATCAAGACTTCCGCTCGGCAACGCCAAGTACTCCTTCCTGGCTTCGAAGCCGACCCCGTGGACCGACATGGTCTCCTTCACGGATATGTCAAGTACTCCCTCGAGGACGCCGAGTACTTCACCCGGACACCGAGACCCTGGACGACAAGTTCTCCTTCCCGGAAGCATTGACACTCGCGCGACAAGAAACTACTTCCCAGATCCGAAGACCCTAAATCCCGGAGTCCGAGAACGATCCCGTTGAACCCTGAGACCGAACCCCGAACCCCCGAAACCAGGATCTTCCGAACCCAGATGTGTGACCTCTTTGCCGAGACCCTATTTTATAAATGATATATCTGGTTGCATATTAAATTGTTCATGCATGCATATTGTCATGTGGTTTGGGGGCATTATGCCGACTCACATCATAATTAAATATGGGGCCCATATGCGGGCAAATCCAGTCTTATATTGGCCTCATTTAAATTGGTGTAGCGAACCGGTGCTATCTTTTGCCATGTTAAGACAACATTTAAATTGCGGGGGTTCTAAATAACTTGAACAGTTTAATTAATTGTCGGGACCCCCGGTTCCGTTAATCTTGCCTAATTGCATTGCACCTTTGCCATGTCATACATCATTTATGCATCATGCCCGATCTTTTGTCATAGTATTAAATAGTGCATCCGGTGTTTCTTCTAGCGTTTTGCTTCTTCGCGGATAAGGCTGTTGAGTTGATGCGAGTGTCGACCCGATCTTCGGTTGAACCTTCGGCGATGTTTTTCAGGCGAGCATCTCCCCCTTTCTACCTATCTTACTTTTATAGTATTTATTCCCTCCTGTTGATCTATTGTTATCTGTGTTGCGATGCTCTAGTTTTCGTACCCGTGTTATCCCTTGCAGCCTTATATTGCCTTGGACACATCCTATTACCTGTTGTTTGGTAGATAGTTGGACTTGCGCGTCGTAGTCGCTTGCTCAAGTGTTGTTGCGTGTCGTCCAGTACCACAGCTGTTGGAGTGTTGCCGCATGTTTGAGGTTGGAGATGATCATGGCTTTCGTTATCGTTTACTTTAATTACTGTTTAACAACTAAAAATTGAAGTAAGTAAGCAGAGGCACATGTGGGCAATAGATGTTATTTGGTTGTTAACCGTCCACTTGTGTCCCGTAGGACCCCGAGTACTTGATACCTGTTACTTGAATATTCGCGCTATCCACATCCGGGAGGATTATGGGACCCCCCTGAGCCAGAGCTTGATTCATTCTTATTTCTTGGGGCCACAAACTAGTTTGAGGTTTTATTTACGATCCTGTACTTATGCCATGCTTTACTGCTTTATTTACGATTGTGAGAGGAGCACCTGTACTGTTTAGGTAAGCGGAGTGTTTTCGCGGTATCGACAAGCCCAGTCACATTTTCGGGTTCCCGGTCGTTTACAACCATTGACGCAAACCTTGAGTCCGTCTCGGAGTCAGCTAACTTCGTTGCGGGTCTACTCAATGGGGTGGCCCCCTGAAATATTTCTGAATCTTGTGATTGCTTTGTCGTGAAAGCCTCGTTAGGTTTTGATTTGGTTTTTCCGAGGTTGATCGAGTGTGTGTTGCTATTTGTGCACCCTTGCAGGGTAAAACTTTCTGAAAGCCGTGTCCGCGGTTATGGACGACTTGGAGCACAGTATCTCGATCATAGACAACTATAACTAAAGTAGTGTTATAAATTTGACTTTATAATGACTAGTAATCAGCTTCACTATAATGGAATGGCTAAATAAAACTGCCCACAATTGCTTGTTTGGGTTGTCGCTTGCGACCATTATATTTGACTAGTAAGTATTGCAACTACAACGGAATGGCTAAATAAAAGCACCAACAACTGCTGGGTTTTGGGAGATCTCATGCTAATTGTATCTGACTAGTAAGTGTTGCAACTACAACGGAATGGATAACTAAAACGGCCCACTGCTTATTTTATCAGGATGATTATCTACACCTGACTAGTAATTGCTGCAACGATAACTGAATAAGTAAAACTGCCAACTGTGTGAGTTCCTCGGTTGACTTCCTCGTTTGTTCTCGAGGGGGAAATACCAGGATGGGTATGTTCGGTGGTAGTAACAGGTTGGTTCCGAATAGGTCTTTCTTACCCCTCTCTGATAGTCGCCAGTTGTATCGAGTCTCTATAGGTTGTTTAGTGCAAGCTGCGCTGCCGCTTCAGTCCACCATACCTATGTAGGCGAGGACCGCCGAATTCTAGCCTCGCTGCATCGGCCTCAAGATCTTGACGCTCCTCTTTTTCCTTTGCCCTTTGTCGGCACCCCTTTTGTTTAAGCAGGTTTTGGGATCGACGTCGTTAGCAGGGTTACCCTTCCGGCTTGGCCTAGGCAGGGTTATGGACGCCATTGGTTATTCTTCAGGGCTCTTAGCCCCATTTGCATCTTGTCCGTAGTCGGACGCTGTATCGTTTTACATGTGATTTGGATCTTTGTATTGTATATCTGTATTCTTGACTCTTTGAGTCGCTGATGTATATATATATCTGTTCTATGGGTCCCATCGAGGAGTGTTGTGTAATGTTATTACTTCGTTTTCCACCCGCACGAAAGTGCCTGGTGGGCACCTTTGAATCGTTTCTATGCGAGTTTGGCGAGGATCGCTGAAACTTGCATAGGGTCGATTCTGAGGGTGTTACAGAGTGGTATCAGAGCTCAGCAGTTGCGATACCCCACAAGTCCAGCCTGTAGGATAACCTAGCTAACGGCCGAAGTAGAGTGCCAAAACTATTTTGCAAAATCGGTTGGATAGTTCTGATTAGGTCTGATTTTACTCCTTACCCCTCTGCTATTCTCTCCTTACCTCTGCGCGTTTTTAATCCGCTCTCTTCTCTTTCTTCGAGTCCAGGAATTCTCGTGGTTGGGTTCCGTCGTACCTTCATGGTTTCGCTTCATCCTTTGATAACGGTGTTCTACCATCCGGTGTTCATGCTGTCTGAGAAATCCGTCTACTGTGGTACCATTCTTTGTTCCTTGTTTGTGCCTTCTGGTGTTCTCCGACGCGACGAAATCATCTACGCTAGATCCGATGTAGAGTCTGCATCACTCCTTTGTTCCTGAACCTTGTTTGTCGAGATCTTCAGTCTAAATTCTAAGGGTTGGTTGCATAATCTATCTGTTCGTGTATAGAGTAATGCTTTGAGTGTGGGATGGAGTCGCGACCATACCACTACTCTTATCATTTGCTTTGTATATTTAATGGTGGATCGATGCAATTCTACTCCTTCCATGGAAGTTAGAGGTGGCCTTACCTTTAACTTCGTCCGTTGTTTATCCGGAGTGTTCTCTTGACGAACATGGACAACGACCCTTCGTTGGTGGTGTCGCCATTTTTTCAAGCTGAATAAAGAACCCTTGTTAGCGGTGTCGCGAGGATCTACACAAAGTGAGAAGACGCAGATCGCCGACCTTCCTTCCGGTACCATGAGGCGGATCTCGAGGGCGAGATCCATTGTTAGTGGTGTCGAATTGTGGCATCCCGCTAAAACCACTACTAGAAAATCGCGTTGATTTTGTGCATTGCATCGTCATCATCATGCATTGTTTGTCTGAAACTATTTCGAAACGCCTAGATTTGTTTTCTTAATAGCCCCCGTCTTTATTTCAAATTAAAACGTTGGTCTGCTCAGGTCTTTTATTTGTCTAAAACTATTTACAAAATTTATTTTAAAATAAAAGAAAACCCTCGTCTAAATTCCTAGTCCTAAATTCACCCAATCCTAGCCTACCCACCAACCCCAGCTTGCCACCTCCCTTTCCCTCCACCTCATCTCACCCACTGACACCTCACAAATCCCCCACTCCCCTCCCTCTCTCTCTCCTGGACACACACACACACACACACACACAGCCCACACACGCACGCCAACCCCACCGCCCCTGGGTCCCACCTGCAGGCCCGCAGCCCCCACTCCCTCCCTGCCCACCAGCACACACGCCACTCACGCGGGCCCCATGCGCCGACCCCGCCTGGCCCCACCACTCCCACCTCTCTCCCCCACGCCCCCGACACCCTCCTCTCTCCCCGCGCCTCCCTCCTCCCTAGTTTCTCCCAGGCGCCGCCCCGCTTCCTCTCCGGCTGTCCACTGCCACCGCGCCGCCTCCCCTGCTGCCTCCCCACCGCCCACTCGGCTAGCCCCGCCCCCACCCCAGCGCCTCTCTCGCTGTCCTCCTCCTCTGGCGCCTCGAAGCGCCGCCCGACCCTCCCGCCGCCTCCTCCCGTGAGCTCCGGCCGCCTCCTCCTCACCACGGCAGCCGTCACTCACCCTGTAGGCGCCCGCCGCGCCGCTGCCCCGCTCGACCACGTCCGCCGCCGCTCCATCGTCAAGGCCGCTTTCTTTCTCCACCTCCGCGGACTCCGCCCTGCAGCCCGCCCCTCCCGGTGGTCTGCGTTCGTGAGCCGACGCCGCGCCCGCATGGACTCCTGCCGAGCCCGTCTCTGCGCCTGCGCCGACGTCGGCGGCCACACCTCCGGCCACCTTGACCTCCTTCTGGGCAGACCTCCGGCGCCACGCGGGGCCTCCCCATGCTCAACCTCCTCGCGAGCACCCTCTCCGGCGACCCCCACCTCGCGTGATGCAATCTCCCGGCCCCCGTATGTTTTGTTCATGTCCGTGTGAGATCACTTGATGCCACCCGGATGACCTCGACGAGAACCGTCCCCATGCCGAGATATTCCGAAGGCCGATCCCCGAAACCCGCGGAACCCTGATGCCGTCGACATGGAGCCCCGAGTTTGCCATCACGGGCATGTGGCGCCACACCCCAAGATCTCCAATAAGGAACAACAAGACCCTCGGAAACCAAGATCTCCCAGTGCCGGGACCCGAGTCCGACACCGACAATCGAAACCGCGGGACCGACGAGTTCGCCTAACCGGACACCGTGCGACAACATCTTCTCGGACCCGAGGACCATCAAGACTTCCGCTCGGCAACGCCAAGTACTCCTTCCTGGCTTCGAAGCCGACCCTGTGGACCGACATGGTCTCCTTCACGGATACGTCAAGTACTCCCTCGAGGACGCCGAGTACTTCACCCGGACACCGAGACCCTGGACGACAAGTTCTCCTTCCCGGAAGCATTGACACTCGCGCGACAGGAAACTACTTCCTAGATCCGGAGACCCTAAATCCCGGAGTCCGAGAACGATCCCGTCGAACCCTGAGACGGAACCCCGAACCCCCGAAACCAGGATCTTCCGAACCCAGATGTGTGACCTCTTTGCCGAGACCCTATTTTATAAATGATATATCTGGTTGCATATTAAATTGTTCATGCATGCATATTGTCATGTGGTTTGGGGGCATTATGCCGACTCACATCATAATTAAATATGGGGCCCATATGCGGGCAAATCCAGTCTTATATTGGCCTCATTTAAATTGGTATAGCGAACCGGTGCTATCTTTTGCCATGTTAAGACAACATTTAAATTGCGGGGGTTCTAAATAACTTGAACCGTTTAATTAATTGTCGAGACCCCCGGTTCCGTTAATCTTGCCTAATTGCATTGCACCTTTGCCATGTCATACATCATTTATGCATCATGCCCGATCTTTTGCCGTAGTATTAAATAGTGCATTCGGTGTTTCTTCTAGCGTTTTGCTTCTTCGCGGATAAGGCCGTTGAGTTGATGCGAGTGTCGACCCGATCTTCGGTTGAACCTTCGGCAATGTTTTTCAAAGTAGCATCTCCCTTTCTACCTATCTTACTTTTATAGTATTTATTCCTCCTGTTGATCTATTGCTATCGTGTTGCGATGCTCTAGTTTTCGCACTGTGTTATCCCTTGCAGCCTTATATTGCCTTGGACACATCCTATTACTGTTGTTTGGTAGATAGTTGGACTTATGCGTCGTAGTCGCTTGCTCAAGTGCTTTGCGTCGTCCAAAGACCACAATTGTTGGAGTGTTGCCGCATGTTTGAGGTTGGAGATGATCATGGCTTTCGTTATCATTTACTTTAATTACTGTTTAACAACTAAAAATTGAAGTAAGTAAGCAGAGGCACATGTGGGCAATAGATGTTATTTGGTTGTTAACCGTCCACTTGTGTCCCGTAGGACCCCGAGTACTTGATACCTGTTACTTGAATATTCGCGCTATCCACATCCGGGAGGATTATGGGACCCCCAGCGAGCTTGATTCATTCTTATTTCTTGGGGCCACAAACTAGTTTGAGGTTTTATTTACGATCTGTACTTATGCCATGCTTTTTGCTTTATTTACGATTGAGAGGAGCACCATCTGCTTAGGTAAGCGGAGTGTTTTCATGTATCGACAAGCCCAAATCACATTTTCGGGTTCCCATCGTTATGACCATTGACGCAAACCTTGAGTCCGTCTCGAGTCACTAACTTCGCTATGGTCTACTCAATGGGGTGGCCCCCTGAAATATTTCTGAATCTTGTGATTGCTTTGTCATGAAAGCCTCGTTGGGTTTTGCTTTGGTTTTTCCGAGGTTGATCGAGTGTGTGTTGCTATTTGTGCACCCATGCAGGGTAAAACTTTCTGAAAGCCGTGTCCGGTTATGGACGACTTGGAGCACAAGATTCTCGATCATAGACAACTATAACTAAAGTAGTGCTATAAATTTGACTTTATAATGACTAGTAATCAGCTTCACTATAATGGAATGGCTAAATAAAACTGCCCACAATTGCTTGTTTGGGTTGTCGCTTGCGACCATTGTATCTGACTAGTAAGTATTGCAACTACAACGGAATGGCTAAATAAAAGCACCAACAACTGCTGGGTTTTGGGATATCTCATGCTAATTGTATCTGACTAGTAAGTGTTGCAACTACAACGGAATGGATAACTAAAACGGCCCACTGCTTATTTTATCAGGATGATTATCTACACCTGACTAGTAATTGCTGCAACGATAACTGAATAAGTAAAACTGCCAACTGTGTGAGTTCCTCGGTTGACTTCCTCGTTTGTTCTCGAGGGGGAAATACCAGGATGGGTATGTTCGGTGGTAGTAACAGGTTGGTTCCGAATAGGTCTTTCTTACCCCTCTCTGATAGTCGCCAGTTGTATCGAGTCTCTATAGGTTGTTTAGTGCAAGCTGCGCTGCCGCTTCAGTCCACCATACCTATGTAGGCGACCGCGAATTCTAGCCTCGCTGCAATCGCCTCGATCGACGCCCTCTTTTTCCTTTGCCCTTGTCGGCACCCCTTTGTTTAAGCAGTTTTGGGATCGACGTCGTTAGGTGGTTACCCTTCCGGCTTGGCCTGGGCAGGGTTATGGACGCCATTGGTTATTCTTCAGGGCTCTTAGCCCCATTTGCATCTTGTCCGTAGTCGGACGCTGTATCGTTTTACAGGTGATTTGGATCTTTGTATTGTAGATCTGTATTCTTGACTCTTTGAGTCGCTGTTGTATATATATCTGTTCTGTGGGTCCCATCGAGGACTGTTGTGTAATGTTATTACTTCGTTTTCCACCCGCACGAAAGTGCCTGGTGGGCACCTTTGAATCGTTTCTATGTGAGTTTGGCGGGGATCGCTGAAACTTGCATAGGGTCGATTCTGAGGGTGTTACAGTCTTCCAAGTTCAAAACTTGATTTATCGTGTATGGAACTATCACGGATTTTATGGCTTTAAGCATTTGACAGAGTCAGGGCCCATCATCGCTTCTTTGCATGTAGTCGGTTCATCATTGTCAAACAATAATGATTTACTCTCAAATCTTAGCATTTTATTGTTTATCCGACCTACCTGGTTCAATAGGAACTTTAGATCTCCGCGACCAGAACCTTTGAGGCACATAAGCTATGAGCATTATGGCAGCCTCCGGAACGATTTCTGGCGCTGCGCAACTCAGCACATTTAGCTAAGTTTCGTTAACCTTATCGAAGTTCTATTGTCCTCCCACTTAACTTTTATGAATAATTCCTTCTTCAATAAACTTCATGTTTCAAGCGACAAACCCTTTTGTCCTTGGTGTTATGGAGGAATAACCAATTGTTATTCGAAATAACCTACAAAGATATGCTCATCCGACTTCGGTTGTAAACATCTTACTTATGTTTAGCATACCAAATTTAAGAAATGACAACTTGGGTTTTACCCCAAACCATAACTTCCATGGTGTCATTTAAACGGATCAAGATGGAGCTCTTTTCAGTGTAAAAGAAGAAGTCTCTAAAGCTTTAATCTTTTAAAACATAATGGTAGTTTTATAAATAACACCTTTGATCCAACCATGTTAAACAAGGTTTCATTACAAATCTCAAACACTCCATACTCTTATGGTGTTTCGGGAGATGTAAATCTAGGTGTTTTGCTAAACTTGCAACTCAGATAAATCCCTTTATGATAAAATCATAATTCATTTATTTTCTTGTTACACTTGTAACTCAAATAAATCCCTTATGATAAAATCATAAACTATTTATTTTCTTGTCACAATGATTTTCACTTCTTCTTGAAAGTCTTTGAACGTTTTCAAATATTTCACACTTCTTTCTCATTAAGTGAACATTGACTCAAATTTCTGGAGAAAGCATATGAAGTTGAATCCCATCGCTTACGACTACACATAATGGACTACATACATCGATATGTATTAATTCCAATAATTTAGTCGTTCGTTCTTCTTTGGCCTTTGAAAGAAGTTTTAATTATCACGTGGAAAGTCTCACAAGCGTCACTTGATCAAATCAAAGACTCCAAAAATCCATCAATATGGAGATTCTTCATGTTTTCTTTCCAATATAATTTAAACAGCGATGTCACTTCGTAAGTGATCTTTCAATCATTTGTATTGCGACATTTTAGCATTAGGTTTTATGGATGTGATTTCTCCAACTAGATTTGTAAATCATCCATCTTATATGGAATACGGTAATTATTTGAACAACCTTTGTTCTCATAATACCTGATTTAAATAACAATTATTAAAACAAATCTTGAAGTCAAGCTTTGATGTCAACGAGAAATACAAACAACAATTTGTTTGTTTTCGATGAACATCATCACATATTCTCTTGCTAGTTACTTAGGCCATTGTGGTTTATGAATTGCGTCGTTCCGTATGAAATTTCATACCAACCAATTTGGTATCCAATACCCAAGAACCACATTGTTTAACAAGCAAAGAATACAACCATAACATGTATATGATCCATATACCTAAATTGGATATTTCCAATCTTTTCTTTTCTGCCAAATATATTTTATAGATTCTCTTTTAGCATTTCCTTTTCCTTTCTAAAAGAATTTATCAACATCAAAAGTGGCGCCATATACATGACACATAGTCCAAAGCGTGTATATTCAAATAATAATACCTTTGGACTTGCACTTTGAAGTAGATCACCATCATCAAAATGATCGGTATTCTTTCAAAATCCATTCTTTATTAATCTTTCAGTGCAGTAAACACTTTACATACATCTTATATTCATCCTTATCATGACGACTTTCACGATCAAGCTACTGTAGCTTATAAAGGTGAATCGTGAGTATAACATTACTTTCCAAAAACCCTTTTGGATGATTAGGATGTCTAGCATCTCCAACCTTCGTAAATGCTCATCCAATATGAGAACATATATTATACTCTATCATATTGCAACCAAAACATTGTTTCAGATATCGTTATATCTGCCACACATGATGATTTCTGAAATAATTCTTTCAGCTCCTCGATAAACTTGATATTAAAACAATCAAGAATCATGGAGGAAAACATGATACTTAAGATACTAACACTGGAATTGTTACTCTCGATTTAATACCAATTATTAAATTTCACGGAGTAAACAGAGTTAGCTAAAATTTTGCAATAGGACTTTAAACTTTAGATTGACACTCAACACAATACGATACCAGTTCGTAAAGTATATATTTAGAATTCTATAGTTCTATTATCTCAACTATAACTAAGCATAAGGTGGTGAACGAATGCCAATGACTACAACAAATTATGAAAATTCACTTTGATTTAATTTATGATAAATTGAGTTCTATTAATCCAAATTAGCAATGAACTCCCACTCAAAAACGACATCCCTCGTGTCTTTTTGGTGATTACATGAACCAAATCCACTACACCAAGTCCGATCATCACGTGAGTCGGTGTAGCTTCAAAGGTGAGCATCCATATGGTCATCATATCAAAACATATGACTCATGCTTAACCTTTCGGTCCGTGTTCCGAGGCCATGTCTGTACATGCTAGGCTCGTCAAGTAAGAACCTTAGTATTCACGTGTGTAACTGTCTTACACCCGAGATATGCTCGTGGATTCAAGTACACCTGATCATCACGTGATGTCTTGAAGCGACGAAACATTGTGGGTGCATACTTAAGGAAGAACACATTCTTATCTTGATATCTAAATGAGGGATCATCTTATTATGCTAATAAAACGCCAAACAAGCAATATAAGATGCAATCAAACATCACATGTTTATAAGTGAAATGATATGGTTCCCGCATATGATCTCTATCATGTGCACCGTGGTATGATCACTATCATACCTATATGTGTAAGTCCAAGGTCTATGGAGATTACACGCTATGTGTGTTGTAAGAGTATCATCTCATACTTCTACTTACAACATCACCATATCATATCACTAGCCCAGCAACAATCTAAACTAGATGCCTCTAATTTATCCATTGCAAATTTTACGTGGCTTAGGGCTTTCGAAGATAGAACCGTTCTTACCTACGAACATGAAACACAACGAGGATAACCAAATTGTTGACAACTCATTGCAAATTAGATATTGACTATAGTAGGAGAGACAGACACCCGCTAGCCACTTATGCAAACTAGTTGCATGTCAAGCGTGGAACATGTCTCATATGCGAGGACATGTAAAGTTTGTCCGGGCCGCTTCATCCCACTATGCCACCAATATCCAAAGTACAACTAAGAAGCAATAAAATGATCATCATCGCCCACATACTCATATGTGTACTACCCGTGCAAAGCATCTACGCATAGATCCGGCTCTGATACCACTGTAGGGTTCGCAACATAGAAAACAAAAAAATTCCTACGATGGGAACAACTATGTACCAAGATCTATTTACTAGATACAAACAACAGGCGAATGTATATCCGTAGAGAACATACCCTTGAAGACCGACAAAGCTTAACGAGTCCAAACTCGTGGTTGATGTAGACGATCTCTTGCCAATCTCAAGATCGAGAGGAAGTCCTAGCGCCGCCAAACAACAGCGCATCCGTGCTCGCACACACGTTCGAGGCACCGAGCAACCTCCGCCTCCTCGCTCCAGCGATGCAGCGGAAGCACAACTCTTTCTTGCCGAATAGCCACCGGGAACATGTATCTCGCTAGTCCGAGACCATGGGGAATAAATACTGGAGGGGGAGAGAGATCCTTCACGAGGAGGTGTGAGTGAGAGAGAGGGAGGGGGGCTCCTTTTATAGGGAGAGGGGGGGTACCCAAGGGGCCATGCGCCCAGCCATGGGGCTGCCCCCACCTCTTCCACATTCATGTGGGTGGACACTCCACTCACTCAAATGCCTTTCAATTCCCTCCACTCAAAAACCACTCAAATTCCCATTAAATTTCCACCAAATTTAATGCAAACTCTCATTAAATAAAACTCTTTTATTTTATTCAGAATTTTGTCAATTACTTTAATGACAAACATTCACAAATAACCCCTTGCTAGTATTTCATTTCACATGCAGAAACACTTTCTGCAATTTCACCCGAAAACCCGTTTCGGTATCTAGTGAAATAAATTCCTGCGCTTGTTATTCTTTCCGGCATGAAACTTTTGCTCCAAATGGATGTCAGTGTCTCTTAAGTGTGTCACCCTACGGTTCGCGAATAATGCGGACATGATCGAGACCCCTCTCAGATCAATAATCAAAAGCGGGATCTGGAGACCCATACTGACTCCCACACATTCAACGATGACTTTCTTGTGACCGTCGGAACCTTTTACGCTAGTATCTTAATTCCTTTGTTTCATGATATATTACATGTCCGAGATTCGATCATCGGTATTTCCATACCTAGTTTGATCTCGTTACTGACATGCACTCTTTTCTCGTTCCCGTGATATAACATTCTAGTGATCAAATCACTTGCTTGCAAGCTAATCAATGTGATATCACCGAGAGGGACCAGAGCATATATATCCGTAATCGGGATAAACAAATTCCACTCTCGATCCATGGGCCTCAACATAACACTTTATTAGTTCTGAATCCATCTTTATAATCACCCTGTTACGGTGTGACGTTTGATGTTATCAATAAACTCTTCCGGTGTTAGTGATTGACATGATCTCATGGTCTAAGGATTAGGATCACTTTGTAAGTTGTTATAGCAATATAAACTCAATGACTTTGATCGTAATGCTATACTTCGGATGAATGTTCATCACACAATTACACTAATATTGTGATCCCGTTATTAACAACATCCAATGTCCATGATCAGGAAACCTTGATCATCTTGTTAATCAACGAGCTAGTTTATAAGAGAGGCATAACTAGGAACTTTCTGTTTGTTTATTAAACACACATGTATTAACATTTCCGTATTAATACAATTATAGCATGCAAAATAAACATTTATCATAAACAAGGAATACGATAATAACCACTTTATTATTGCCTCTCGGGCATATTCCCTTCAGGTGAGCCTAGATTTCGCGCCATAGAGTGTTGCAATTTTTTTGGCTCCCGCCATCTCCACACCGCATCCCCGCACACGTCGTTCCTCCCATTGCGCTTGCCAGGGCCTGTTCTGGTGGAAACGCTCGATTTTGGCGTTCCTGGAGAGCTAGGATGAGGCCCGCTTTAAGATCCATGCGAGCCAAATCCCCGGTACACCGAGACACTCCAAATGGGCTTATTTCTTCCGTCCCGGTGCGAGAAACGAAAATTGGGCCAACCAAACATGCCCTTATTGTTTGGTAGCTCAGGTCGGGCCACCTCGGCAGGGCTGGTCTCATGCGGAAAAGGCCTATCATCCATGCCGGGTTGGGAAGCTCGAATCGAGCTTCGCAGATTGCCCATGTTGTCCTCATCCCGCAAGACATTGTTCGTGTGCCCACCAATGCACGCGGCCTCCTACCCCAGACTTAGCACTGTTCACCCCCCTCTTGTGTGATCCCCTAGCTCTCGAGTCAAACCCCACGCTCTCGAACGCCGTACTTTCTCAGCGCGACCTTCGGCCACCTCTAATTGCTGCCATCCTCTAGTCCGGCCCCGTCACCCTCCTCCCACCGCCCCCATCGCAGAGGGCCGCCTCCGCCGAGCGGGAAGCTCCCCAGGTCGGCCCTCCTCCCGCACCAACCCCTCCTCTCCCCGTTGTTTGCTATCCCCTCCGGCCCACCACCGACGAAAAAAGCTCCTGGACCGCGCAACACCCGTCGGCACGTCTCTAAGCGACCACCCGTGGCACCCCGCGTCCTCCTGACGACGAGGATCCTTTCCCAGCGCGACGGTGTAGATACAAGGGCCGGATTTCTTTTTTAGATATTTGTTTAGGGACCTTTGTGCAAGAATTTGGATCTCTTTATTAATTAGTTTTTGGGCTAATCTCAACCCATACGAGGCTACCAAACAAAACAAAGTATCAGTTCAGCTTCTTCCAACGTATACGGGCTAACAAATAATCCCTCCGTCCCATAGCATAAGGAGTACTCCCTCTGTCCGTAAATAAGTGTACTTCTAGGCTTGTCCTAAGTCAAACGTAGTAAAGTTTAACTAACTTTTTAGGACAACGTTCCAACATTTATGACATTGAATTGTTACCATTAGATTTATTTTTAAATCTAGTTTCATAATATGTCAATTTGATATAATATATGTTTCTATATTTCTCTATAAAGTTGGTCAAATTTGGTTATGTTTGACTTAGACAAAAGCTGATGTACACTTATCTACGAAGCGGAGGGAGTATACCACAAAATCTCAGGTCAAGCTCAGATATGTGAGTGGAAGGTGAATTCAAAGTGACACATCGCGCGAACCGTTTTTTTTTTCGTCCAGCTCCTGTACTTGCCTAGCGTTATGGAATCGGCCCACCGTACTCCAGCCCAACGAGGCCCAAAAACTACCGCAAGACACTAGGGTTTTGGCTTCGGCCCCCTCCAGACTATAACCCTCCGCAGCAACTTCATCCCCTCCCTGTCGCCGCCGCCAGCGTATCATCTCCCCTGCCGCCGCCGCTGCCTCTTCGCCGCCAATCGTTGCCATGGGTAAGCCTCTTCCGTCAATCCACCGTTAACGGAGCGCTATGCTCTGCCCGTTCACCGCTCTTCTCTAGCAGCAGATCTAACCTTGTAACCCTTTTCTGCTGCGCGCGCTAATGGCAGCACGGATCAAGGTGCACGAGCTTCGCGGGAAGAACAAGGCGGAGCTCCAGGCGCAGCTCAAGGACCTCAAGGCGGAGCTATCCCTCCTCCGCGTCGCCAAGGTCACCGGCGGAGCGCCCAACAAGCTCTCCAAGATGTAATAGCCCCGTCTCTCTGCTGTAGCCTCGCATTCTCATTCTCTTTCTCGACGTCTGTCCCTCTGGCGAATCCATTGGAAGAGGACTCAACTTTTGGATTGCTTTGGTTGCAGCAAGGTGGTGCGCACATCCGTGGCGCGCGTCCTGACGGTGATCTCGCAGAAACAGAAGGCTGCGCTGCGGGAGGCGTACAAGAACAAGCGGCTCCCGCTCGACCTCCGTACCAAGAAGACCCGCGCCATCCGCCGCCGCCTTACCAAACACCAGGTATAGCCACATACTCCTTGTCACAGCTACAATAGCAGACACGTTTTCATCATTCGGTAACATTTCTTCTGTATCAAGTGCTTGGATTGGAATACTAGCATGGTTTGAGGAATGTCAATCGCTTTGTTCCATTCAGTACGAGTATGCGATTAGGCATGATCATTATTAACAGTACAACATTGTAGTGAATCAATCTATCTGACTATGCTTGCTCCTAGTTTATTAGCCTAACTAGTTGCTCCTTTACATGTATAACATGAAGTTTTTCTTACAGCAATTCAATGGTCTCATGATAAGAAGAAGCTAAGTCAGCTTGAGTACTACTATCAGATTTTGCTTGCTCCCCTGTTTTAACCTAAATAGTTATCCCAGTGTATGTATAACATGGAGATGTTGTGCTTACTGGAATTCAAAGGTCTCTTGACAAAAGAAGCAGATTGTTGTATTGCCCATGCTAGCTAGCTAAAAAGTACTGCTCATACTCATTTTCAGTATGAAGTAGGTACATTCTCATCCTGGTTATATATGCACGGTGATGCTAAGATACAATGCACTCATATTTGCCTTTCTCATCACTGTATGTATGCGGTTTATTTGGTCCTTTGTTCTTACATTTTTGTTTGCTGTTTTACAGCTTTCTCTCAAGACGGAGAGGGAAAAGAAGCGCGAGAAGTATTTCCCCATCAGGAAGTATGCCATCAAGGCTTAGTTAAGCAACTTGAGATGTGTTTAGCACAGTTTTGGAGAATTTGTTCGCCTTGGAGTTCGTTGAACCTTGATATTATCGTGTATGGACGCCCCCTGTGGTTTAAGTTCGATATGATGACCTACTTTGTTAAATGCGTTTGGTTTAAGTACTTATTTCATGTTGCCATGGTTATATGAAGTTGATATCTTCTCTTCTATTTGGAAGTCTCATTTTATTTGATGCGAGCACACATGCCTGTGCCTTGACATGGTGCCTTGACATGGTTTCGGTGATCTGCGTAGGTGTGCCATGATTTTTAATACTAAGATGATACCAATTACATCTAGCATCTGCAAATACAAAAATCTATACTATGTTTACATCAACGATGCACATAGTAGCAAAAGAACAAAAGAAGGGGGGTGACGACTCTTCCAAGAAGGTAATATTGCACAAACATTATCATTGTCCGGTCTAAGCGTGCCGGCCAGAGAGGAGCGTGCCATTGGCAAAAGCCAAAACCGCCATCGAACGAGAGAAAGACATTGAGGTCATCCTGCCCTTTAGGCCGAGGCCAACACCAAGCCGTCGCCCAGGCCGTTTTCATGATGAAGCAAGTGGTGCTCACCACCGACCTAGCCCAGGCCTAGTGCCTCTTCAAAAAGCTCGCTATCGTCCGTGAGCGTTCGATAACCTCTTCGCCCCTGGTCACCGGCTACATCGGTGGAGGGGCCATGTGCTCCCTTTCCGCACGTCGTCGCGCGCTCCTGGCTCGGTGGCTCCAGTTCCACATCATAGGAGATCTTGTCCATGCCAGTAATATCGTCCCTCGACCTCAACCACACTCATGGGTCAACGATGTGACGCTGACGCCAGAGACCAGAAAGAGGCCATGGTTGATCCTGGCCGCGAGCATGCATGTGCCTTGTAGTCTGGTGGACCGAATGACCAACCCGGCGTCGGCCAACCCAGTATGCTTGCAGCTTCTCTTCTTTATGACCATTCACATGTGAAGCTGACTTGTAATTTCCAATTACACGCACGGATACTATGCAACAATGACGGCGCCATCATACACGACATGATCAATGGGGCCAGCCATATGGACGACGAGTCTTAGCAAGAGAATCAACAATATGTTGTTGTAGGGGTTCGTAGCATGGAAAACAAAAAAATTCTACCGCATGCAAACAAACAAGTCAAGATCTATCTACTAGATTGTAGCAACGAGTCGATAGAGGAACTCACCCTCGAAGATTCCAAAGTGTTTAACGAAAGCAGATTCTCGTGGGTGATGTAGTCGTACTCTTGCCGATCTCAAGATCGTGTAGACGATCCTTCCGTACTGCGTTTGAAGGCTCAGCGATCGGTCACACATTCTTGACTTCGATGAAGACCTTCCTCTCCCTTGTTCCAAAGAAAATGCGGAGGTTGTATCACTCTCCTCAAGAAGACGACGGCGTGGTACCGGAAGTAGAGGGGAGATCTCACAGGGCTTCGCCTTAAGCCGGAGCGAGTATGGTGGACTATGAGAGAGGCCTTGGTGATCTAGGGTTTAGAGGCACCAAGGGAGGAGGCTTGGCCGGCGGCTAGGGCTTGGGGAGAGCCCCAACTCGGCGGCTAGGAGGAAACCCTAGGGCGGCGGGCGTGCAGTGAGGCTAGGGTTAGGGTTGGGGGTGTGAGAGGTGTAGGCTGAGGGGCACCCTGCCCCTTCTTTATAGGTGGGAGGGCCAGGGAGGATTCTCCCCAAGTCGGCCTCCTTGGCCGGCGGGTGGAGGGAGAGGAACTCCTCCCCAAGTAGGTTTCCTACTCTCCCTCCACCAAGCAAAACTGCCGTTTGACTTTTCAAATTGGCGTTTTACTTTTCAAACTAGGATTTGATTTATCCCTTTATTTTGCTCAGTCATGATACCTAGTACATGATGCAACCATTCCACATTGTCATGACACATTCATGTACCCTTCCCCTCCGGAGTGTCGGACCTTTCGGAACCTTCTAGAACATTCCCGATGAAAACACCGGAATCATTCCCCAACTCCGAAACATGACTTTCCTTATACGAATCTTATTCTCCGGACCATTCCGGATCTCCTCGTGATATCCCGGATCCCATCCGAGACTCCGAACAACATTCAGTCTCTTACTCATCATTCCATAACTACTCAACACCATCGAATCCTTAAGTGTGTCTCCCTACGGTTCGTGAATTATGCGGACATGATCGAGACACTTCTCCGAACAATAACCAATAGAGGAATCTGGAAATTCATATGGCTCCCATATATTTCTACGATTACTTTGCGATTGAATGAACCACTTACATACGATACCAATTTCCCTTTGTCTCACGATAGTTTACTTATCCGAGGTTTTGATCGTCGGTATCTTTGCATACCTAGTTCAACCTCGTTACTAGTAAGTACTCTTTTCTCGTTCCCGTGGTATGTGATCCCTTGTGAGACAGTCACATGCTTGCAAGCTAATTGGATGACATTCCACCGAGAGGCCCAGAGTATATCTATCCGTCATATGAATGGACAAATCCCACTCTTGATCCATGTGTCTCAACCCACACTTTCCAAACACTCAATGCCACCTTTATAGCCACCCAGTTACGGTGTGGTATTTGATGTCATCAAAGCATCCTTCCGATGATGGTGATAAGCATGATCTCATGGTCGAAGGAATTAGGTTACTATGTATCAGAAAGCTTATAGCAATTGAACTACTAAAATAACTTGATCTTTATGCTACGCTTATCTATAGGAGTATGTCCACCATACCATTCTCCTAATGATATGATCTTGTTATTAACATCTCAAATGTTCATGATCAAGAAACCATGATCATCTATTAATCAACAAGCTAGTATTAAGAAGAGGCTTTACTAGGGACTCTAATTTAGTTTACCAATCACACAAGTATTAATGTTTCTTGTTAATACTATTATAGCATGAATGTAAACATTTATCATAAACACAAAGATATAATAATAACTACATTTATTATTGCCTCTAGGGCATATCTCCAATAGTTGTTACCATTGAAGGAGAGCCATTGTTTGGGCAATGATGCCGACCCTATGGATGCCACCACAAAAGAATAACAACCAAATGACGGGGGATGCACGGTCAATGAGGAAAAGGTGGTTTGTGAGGCTTGGATAACAACCATACAATATCTAGTTTGCGGTGCTGAGCAAAAAGAAGGGACATATTTGCAGAGGGTTAGCAAGTACTTCCATAAACATAGGAAATTCAAGTCCTACATCTTCCATAGTGATCAAATGACCTCTCTCTCTTTAAAAGACATGGTCATTCATCCAAGCGGAGTGCAATAAATTTTGCGGTGCATACGAGCATGTGGTAAAGGGCACCGTGGCATCAACGTCAAGAATATGGTAATACCACGTCCATTTTACACATGTCAATGTACCGTGCATATGTGACGTCCTATAATGGATTCTCATCCATAGGTGTAGGTGATCCAAGCTATTGAGTACTTCAGGATATATGATAACAAACCGTTCACACTAACCCATTGTAAGAACAAGATCAATAAATGTCCCAAGTGGAAACCAACTTTGTCGTATACCAAAAAGAGTCTAGAAGTCTCGAAGAAGCATGGTAATGAATCATCGTTCATCGATCTTGAAGAGGATGGACCAAGCACGGGTGGTCCAAGCAATGCTGACCGTGGCGTTCGGCCAAGGGGCCACAAGGCCACCAAGTACGATCTCAAGCATGGAGTATCATCACTTGAATTCCATGAGACATTGAAGGGGTTGATCGCCGAGAAAGAGGAGACATATGCCAAGAGGGATGAGAGGCGACACCGGGAGAAACATGATGCAATGGTAAGCTTTCTTTACCTCCAAAAGAGAGCTCCTGAGGTTGAAGAGAGCAATGCCTGTTCTAGAGCCATAGAAGTAGAGGCCAATGTGATGGCCGAGGGGAACCGGATCATGGTGATAGATTTGAGCATCATGAACCTCCCTCCAAAGCCTTGGCTTGAGAAGAAGCAAACAGAAATCCGAGAATGACATGCGTGATCCCTTTAGCCTATTTATCTTTGTGTATTCCCTATGAAACTTGTTTTATTTTGCTGATTGGGTACTATGTGTTGTGAACTCCATGTTTTTGTAATTCGTGGTAATTTATTGCTAGTAAATTTATCTTTTGCTTCTAGTTCATTTCATATTTGTAGTCAAATTGGTTGAAATGTGAAAAATTGAACCAAACATCCAGCGCGCAGAGAAAATGCCTAAACAAACCATGAAAGCACACATCACTATTTTCTACCAGTGGGCCATCCAAAACAGATATATTTGATGTTCGAAATGGGTTAGCTAGAGATGGCCTAAGCTACGAATCCTACCATAAAGCGAAGAAACCCCAAGTTCCCAACAAGTAGAGAAATGTCTAGCGAGTTCGGATCTGACCCCAATGACATGCCTCCACGATCAATCTGCGATTTGACCATGAATGACCCTGTTGTGGCATCCTCGGTGTGTGCCATCGTCAAGAGTTGGTTCAAGGACCAGGAGAGCTTCTTCCAGCTGCTAGAGCAAAGGGATCAAGTTGTTCTCTCGCTCGAGCATGCCGGACTTGTACCCATCAACGCGCCTTGCGATGATCGACAACTGGAGGCCGCACCAGGTGAAGCAACTAAGATCATCGACACTTGAGTTCATGGACATAATCATCTAGGAGCATCAGGCGCACAAAGTCGACACTGAGGAGGAATATGACATGTTCGACGTGCTCTTGAGAGTCTAGAGAGAAGGCCACATACATTTCACACCCTCGATATCAAAGCAGTCATCAATGTAATCAGTGGCCCTAAATGCATACATTAGCATTTCCAAATAAACTATAAGTGGGAAATTGGGGGGATTCCACTTGACACTGCACCTTGGGTGTGGCCAAATGACATAGTTTCATCCTGAAAGGATCGTGGTTCGCCGTCCTGTCTGTAGGTGTTGACAACAAAAGTCGGGTTTGTGCCACCTTTGGTGGCGGCATGAGCTACCGGGCGGCATCATCGATGAGAGAGAGCTTGCAAAGGAGCAACATCAGTGTTTGGGGAGGAGAGACAGGAACCAAACGGAGTAGACGAGGTAGGGCTTCCAACCGAGAGAGCATCGATATGGAGCCCGTTTTTTCTTTTGAAATGTTCAAAATTAAAGTTTCAGAAAATTTTGGAAAAAATATAGACATAGATAATAATACACGAATACGAAGAATCATATAAAACAAATTTGTATTTTGTCCTCGGTAAAAAAAAATCCAGATCTACAAGTAAACAGTGTAATTTTGAATGGGCCTCCGTTTTCTCAACTTTTCTCGTATTTGTCTTTTGTGCTGCACTCGAAATACAATGTATTTTTCGTTAAAAATTTGCATACATGTATTTCACTTTAGTGGCTACGCGTAAGTATTTTTTTTTTCAAAAATATTTAACAATTTTTGAAAAATCAAAAAACAGGCGCCAGGAGCTCGGCCTCCAAAGCGTTTCCGCTCCAACCGACCAGTTTGTTCAAGCGAACCATTTTTTAACTTAAGCGGTAGTAGTCCTTTTAATTATGATTAATAAATACGGGTAAAAACATGCTAAACATTGGCAAGAAGCCTTAATCCACTTAATATTAGGCATAGATAGAAGATATAGATATATATATACAAATATTGATATAGATATACTAGCAAATATACCCACGATTGATTATTATTGAATATTGATGCATATCTTTGTAATGATTTTGGGATACAAAAATGTACGAAAATCCTATAGATTTTTTCTCTTCTTCTTCTTGACGTGGACATTTACTATAACCACATGGTTCGATAAATCTATTGCATTAGCAACTCTTTCGTATCTTTATTTTATGTTTATTAATAAAATATATATTATCAATAAATGGACAATGATTTTACTGATATAGAATAGAAAAAATATAGATATAGATACAGATGTGGATATAGATATAGATTTCCTTGGTAGGGCGGATCCACTTTGTCATAACTTCTATATACATGCATCCCCGGATGCATTGACCAAAAGGACATGGCGCTCTTCCCAGTGTTCCTTGCTCTTCTGGTCATCATCCTCTTGTGCTACCTCAAGCGCCGCTTGGCGCGCGGTGCAGCCAATCTAAGGCTGCCGCCGGGACCGTGGGCGCTGCCGGTGATCGGCCACGTCCACCACTTGTTGGGCAAGCTCCCGCAGCACAAGCTCCGGGACCTTGCTCGACGGCACGGTCCGGTGATGCTACTCCGGGTCGGCGAGCTGCCGGTGGTGGTGGCTTCTTCGGCGGAGGCGGCCCGCGAGATCATGAAGACGCAGGACCTCGCCTTCGCGACCCGTCACATCACCCGGACAATGAGGCTCGTCCTCGTCAAGGGCTCCGAGGGCTTTCTTCTGGCCCCCTACGGCGAAGACTGGAGGCAGCTCCGCAAGATCATCACCGTGGAGCTACTCAGCGCCCGCCGCGTCCAGTCGTTCCGAGCCTTCCGCGAGCAGGAGGTCCGGCGGCTCCTCCTGGCGGTGCAGTCGGGTGGTGGCCGCGCCGTGAACCTAAGCGGGCTTATATCGTCGTACATCGCCGACTCCATGGCGCGGGCCATCATCGGCAGCCGGTTCAAGGACCGGGAGACCTTCTTCCGGCTCCTGGAGCAGGGGCTCAAGCTCTTCTCCCGGCCGAGCTTGCCGGACCTGTTCCCGTCGTCGCGCCTGGCGATGCTCGTCAGCCGGAGGCCGCGCCGGGTGAAGCAGCTGAGCTCGTCGACGATCGCGTTCATGGAGAGGATCATCCAGGAGCATCAGGCCCACAAGGTCGCCGCGGGGGAGGAGGAAGACATGGTCGACGTGCTCCTGAGAGTCCAGAGAGATGGCCGCCTGCACTTCACCGTGAACATCAAAGCAGTCATCGCTGTAACTATTGGCCCTCCCCTGGATGCACTGCATGCAGTTTCATGCTTTCAGCAGTCCAGCAGTCCAACTGAAATTTCGTTTATATTCCTTTTTATTTATTGCAGGAGTTGTTCATGGCGGGCAGCGACACATCATCGACGACGCTGCAGTGGGCCATGTCCGAGCTGGTGAAGAACCAGAGAGTGATGCAGAAGGCGCAGCAGGAGGTCCGGCGAGTGCTGGAGGGGCAGGAGAGCGTCACGGAGGACCGATCCAGCAAACCGCACTACCTGCACCTGGTCATCAAGGAGACGCTCCGGCTGCACCCGCCGGCGCCGCTGCTGATGCCGAGGGAATGTCGCGGCGGGCCACGCCGCGTGCTAGGATTCGACGTGCCGGAGGGGGCTATGGTGCTGATCAACACGTGGGCCATTGGGAGGGACCCGAGCGTGTGGGACGACGCCGAGGAGTTCGTGCCGGAGAGGTTCGAGGGGAACACGGTAGACTTCAAGGGGACGGACTACGAGTACACGCCGTTCGGGGCAGGGAGGAGGATGTGTCCGGGCATGGTGTTCGGGCTTGCCAACATCGAGCTGGCTCTGGCTAGCCTTCTGTACCACTTCGACTGGGAATGCCCCGCCGGCATGGAGGCGACGGACCTAGACATGGCGGAGGCTCGCATTGCGCGCCGCCGATCTGACCTTGTGCTTGTTCCGGTGGTCCGCGTATGTGTGCCACCGATGTGATCATCATTTTCATTATCCTTTGCAGCATCTAGTAGTATATGTTTCTTTCAAAATTCAAACAGCTGGGAGTATAGTTAACTGGCAATCTACTTCATGCTTGAACCCCCTGGCATGCATTATGAAATGTTAGCTTTCAACTTCGAATTATATTCTATAATACCTCAATACATATTCAATGACAACAGTAGGCCTAACGCAGATTCTTCAAATTCTCAAATGGATCAGTATGTTAAGCAGATCACACTGACCAAACAACAGGTGCCATAAACATCATAGATTCGAAAGGAAAATATATATATATAACAGCAAAGAGATGGTCCTGAAGAAATCGTTGTTTTACAGGTAAAAGAGCTAAACAGTTACTCGAGTCTCAAGTCTTCGCATCGTCGCCTTTGATGTGATTCTGAGAAAAAATGGCAGCATTTGAACTTGAAGCACCAACCTGAAGCATGAGTAAGAATCAAATATACAGGATAATGGTACTCTCATCACAGGTCAGTGCAAGTCTAGAATAATTGTAGCTAATTGTGAATTCAAAGCCCCAATAGAAGATTCAAAATTTGCAATGGATGGCATTGGTGACGTTTACCAGTCAAACATGCTTCCTACTTTGGATGTTCTTTGTTATAGAACTCTTCTTGTGTTACTTTGTCTGCTATACTGTCACGAGCTAAGCTCCTGAGAGCATAGTCATGTGGTGGAGGTTGCGCCGTGGCACAGTGGTAGGACAAGTAGGGCTTGGTGGAGGTAAAGCCTCCTTTTCCAGTTTCTTGATTAATTGAATGACGCCCCCCTAGGCTTGCATGGATTGCCTTATATAGGCTATTTAGCTTATCTACAAGTCAGATCAAACCCTTTACTAACTCAGGACACTTTTCTATCTCTCATCAAACTATACCTTTGAATACAAACTTCGATAAATAAGGAAACTAAGAGATAAGAGGTTAAGCCTCGGCTGCTGCTGGACCTATATGGCATCACACACGCCATATCTAAAGGTGTTTGATGTATACGTGCAAGTCTGAAAATACAAGTTAAGAAAGGAATCAACATCAGCCCATTGTACAACTCGTTGTACGAATTCCCTCTGCTAATACATCGAATGCCAGCATTTGCTGGATCTTTAAAAAAAAGGAATCAACACATAATTGTTTTGCAACCAAGCCCAGTTCACACTTCATGACCTTGATAAAAATGATTTCTCATTGATGTAAAATATGTCAACTGTGGGCTACGTATGCAACAGCACATTGAGCACAGTAACTAGACAACTTGCACCGATAGCAAAAAGAAGTACAATACATATGAAGGAGATAGCACAATTACATTGCTTATATTTCAAAAGAAGACAATTTCTTATTTTTTGCGGAAGAGATTATAACAGATATAGGAATTCAGAACTAGCGAGCTATAGTAGAGAGGAAAAACATGAATAAATTAGACCAAATGTCTTTACCTGGGCTTCAACAGCACTACTCATCATACTCATGATAATACCCGCTGCCTGCCTCGTAGCCTGGACAAGTTAACTTTATTAATTTGGCATTTCACAAAGAATAGTCAGAAATGATCTGACTTGTAAAATTAAAACACTATACCTTAGTAATACTATTCCAATTCTTCATATGAGCAAGTAAATTTTCTCTATCCCGCTTCAGTGCCACACAATTAAGCCGCCGAAGGGGCCTTGACTGCTGTACTTTCATGGAAGACATGTGTTAAACCACTCATAAGGGTGCACATAAACCTCATTCTGTGTTCTGCTTTTCAAATGACTATCAACTATTCAAACTTAAATATGAAAATAAAATTTATGGTAACTTCCATTTAGACAAAACTTACCTGATCTGGAAAGTTTGGAAATATTTGACTGATTTTCATGCCAATTTCCTGTCGAATCTCACCATCCAATATACGCGGCAGTAGAGCATTGATTGCTATGCCATTGCGGTGTGCACATGCCTATCAAATAGCAACTCAACAATTGTTAAAATTTCCAGAATAATGAATTCCCATCAATGTAAATTTGAATTAAGCACATACAGTTCCATCATGCTCATCTTGATAAGTGTCACTCCACATTTTTTCAGTCTTAGAGAGCTCTTGTTTCCACACGAGTTAAATTCATCGTTAGTCATTGAACTCGTCTGGCAAAATCAATACAATCATCGTACACCGGGAATACGAGTTTACGGTCACTGAAGACGCGTTTGAGCTTCACTCGCGGTCACCGCTCACTTCGTAGACATGTATTTGGTGACGTGGCGAGCCGGGACCCACTGTCAGTCTCTTGTTATGTTTCATTTACAAAAAAGACCCTAAAAATCTACCGTAGTACTGTAACAGTACAGGGGATTCCAAATTCATACTGAACCTGGCTACGACACAAGATCAGCTCTCAAAAATAAGATGAGATTAGGACTGCACTATTTCGATAATGTTTGGCTTGGACTGTTGCTCAACGCCATCTACTGCAGACACTGCATACGCAACGATGGAAATCAGATGGGATTTTGATGCTCCATGTAAACAGCCAACAAAAAAATTGGAAATAGTAGCAGATTCATGCAGCGTGGGGACAGATCTCGCTGAATTAGTTGGTACAAATCATCGGAGCCTACAGTGGAGTGGAACACCAGGGTGAGATTCGAAACCTTGTTAGCCGGCGTGTCAGGACTCAGGAGCCACTGACGTCCAATTTATGCCGAGGCGGCCACCCTCCTGGAGCACACCGAGCACTGGCGCGCCTTGCGCCGCCGCGGCGCCGCACTCACCTCGCATCTCCCCTACCGCCTTCACCACCTCTGCACGGAGGCGCCTCTGGTTCCGCCATAGATCGCCGCCAGGACGCCTATGGCGCAGTCCCCACTGCCCGCTTGAGCACCGGCGCCGCCAGGGCCTCCCTCGTTACCGCCGCCGTGCACAGCAGCTATAGGGCGCACTCCGCCATAGAGCCCGACGGACCGGACGCTGCCACAGCTTCCACGGCGCCGACGCCGCGCCCGCCTCCACGGCCTCTGGTTCCCCTCCAAAGATGCACGACGATAAGCACCTTCGCCGCCAGACTGGGGAGACAGGGAGGAGGGAATATCGTGCTGGCGTGGAGACGAGGGGGATCGCGCACCGGCGTGCGCCGGCGTGCTCCATTGGCGGAGGCGACGGCAGAATTTTTCCTGGCCAGGACATGTCGCTGGGTAGGAATAGAGCAGAGACACGGATGGCGGTTTTGCAAAAAAGCCCTCATTACTTCATTATTCCATTGTTATTTTTCACCTATGTGTTAACATACATGACAGTGGGTCCCGACTCGCCACGTCACCAAATACATCTCTACGAAGTAAGCGGTGACCGGGAGTGAAGCTCCAACGCGTCTTCCATGACCGTAAACTCGTATTCCCGATGTACGATGATTGTATTGATTTTGCCAGACGAGTTCAATGACAAATGTTCATATTTTAAAAACACACCTTCCACTTCTTCAATTCCCAGCCTTCCCGCTGTTTTGACCTACGCACAATGCCAGCCTTCTTGTATACATCTAAACGTACGAGTGACTTCACACAGATATAGGATTGCATGTTGCCAGGCTTGCGGGGGCAGAAATCTAACAACGTTGCCATCTTGTCCCCGAGCAACTCACGGGAATATAGGTTATAATTACAACTTTGCAATATGATCTTATCCCCGTGAACCAAATTTGGGCCCGGAATGTAATCTGGTGAGTACTGAATACTGTACTTTTGGCTCCACCTTTGCTCCGCTTTGTTGTCAAGTGTCCAGATCTGCAGCTTACCAAAAATCTCTCTGGGCCGATCACGACGGGTTTGAGCAGTTGCTATGCATAGCTTCCTATCTATCTCTCTGACCCAGTATTGACGAGGACCACCATCAGCACAATCTTCAGGTATGGATGCTGGAAGTTCTATCCTTGCAAAACTCTCTTCATTGAGATCAAAGGTCATAACTGCATGCTGCCAGCTAGCTAAAATGTCTTCAGTGAGCCAATACATTATTCCATCAACATTGATTGCTCCAGAGGTTTTCAGACAGTTCAAGCTTAGGGCTTCTGGAGTTCTGATCTCTCTCCATTTCTCATCACCAAGCGTGTAAACTTGAATGACACTGAATCTTGTGTTCTTATGGGCACGAGGGAGACCCTCGACACAATCACCAAGGAAGTGTGTAATCTTGTATTGTTTGCTCAAGGGGTGACATCCAAGTGATCACCGCTCACATTCTTTACAGGTTTCTCAAGATGCAGATATTCACCGGTTGCAAGGTTGGCTATCTTGATAGTTGATGTCTTTGTGTATAGGCAAAGAAGCCCATTACAAGAACCACAAAGGAAATCATCAGGGCCAATCACTGGCACTGCACATGACGACTGTGCCCAGGATTCATCAATCATGATAGCATCAGCAGGGTAGGGCTTTCCTGAAATCGACTCTTGCGGGAAGAATAGTAAGGCACAGTTGGGTGCATCCTGGAGGTGAGAGGAAACAAACTGCGGATCTCGGATGATTTTGTGCCATTGCTTGCAAACACCAACACACCTCAACAAATTGCTCACTGGAAGCCTCAAAAATATCTGCTCAATGAGGTCTCCTGGGAGACAGTTTATAATGCATTCTTCATTTCTTTGGCTCTTCGGTTTGGTTTCCTCAGAAACCATAGTAAGAAAAATCTAGACTCCCGAGGTAGCCTACGGAGGGACGAAATGACGCCATGAAACCAATGGATGCATAAACGACGAAGACTAGCTAAACATGTTCTCCTCAGATGGAAAGCTTTTTTTCTACCTCCGCTCAGCAATGCGAGGGTAAGAAAAGGGGGGCGGAGCTTTACCGCCACCGCGTCGACAGGCACCAAGACCCAAGCCGGAAGTCCACCGCCTGCCCTTCCTCCGAGCACCCCGGGGCCTCGCTTCGTTGGCGGAGGCTCCCCTCCCGCCGCAACAAGGCTGCCGCGCGGGGGTTGTCCCTAGCCCCTAGGGTTGAGGCGCGGAAATGGAAATTGGGGATTTTGGTGGGTCACGCACGATTTGCGCGTATTTATCGCGGCAACGCGCGTTAACTCCGCTCGCGCGCGCCTTGGGCCGGCCCATTTGGTGTATTTTTTTTCTGCCTCTTTTTCTGTTCTTTTTCTGTCTTTCTTTTCTCTTTTTGTTTTTTGGTTTCCTTTTCTTTTCTGGTTTTCAGATTTGAAAAATGTTTAGATTTAAATTTTTTTTATAGATTATAAAAATGTTCACTGTTGAAAACGTTTAGATTTTAAAAAATCAAAAATCAAAATATTCAAAAAAAATGAAAATGTTTAAATTTTACAAGTGTTTAAATTTAAAAAGTTTAAATTTGAAAATGTTCATATTTTAAAAACACAAATTAAGAAAAAAATGTGCCTACATATTTCCACACTAAACACATCCAAGAGTATTCGCCCTTGAGACACGCGGATACTCCAACCATCAAGCGATAAATAGGACCACCAAGATGGGTCGTGTTTAGTGCGGCCTGTATATGCAGGTACTTATTTTTCTTTTCTGTTATTCTCTTTAATTTATGTTTTCAAAATTTGAATGTATTTTTAAAAAGTATTAATTTTATCAAATCTAAACATTTTAGAAACTTTATTTTTTAAAAAAAAAATCAAATCTAAACATTTTAAAAATCAGCATATTCAAAAATATCAATTTTATAAATTTTGAACATTTTTCAATTCTAAGTGTTTTTCAATAATAAACATTTTCAAATCTAAACATTTTGATTTTTTTTCAAATCTGCAAACTAGAAATTAAAAGAAACCTAGAAAAAAGAAATAAAAAAGAGAAAAACATAAAAAAACACTACATGAGTCGGCCCAACACGCATGCCCGCATGAGCAGAGCCTATTAACATACACGGTGGACGACAATGGGATTTGTAGCATCCACTAAGCCTTCCCCTATGGTGTGTGAGAGACCCTCTGAAATTCAGCTTATGGTTTTTTTGTTTGTTTTAGGTTGGAACTCGCACCCAAACTTAAGGTGGCCAAAACTTCCATCGCAATTTCTGGCCCTAGACTTTTGCACGTATATTTTCAGTTGCATCGAGTGGTGCACCTCTGTGTATAGGGGCCTAAAGTTGTAGTATAAGTTGGTTCGAAACTTCTGGCCTTCAAAAGTGTTGTCCGAAAGTTGGACTAGAGGTTGTATTATAGGTGGTTTAGAACTTCCGGCCACGTTAGAACTTCTAGCCACTCCAAAACTTTTGATCTATGAATCCTATCTAATGATCGAATTTTAGAGCCCACATATAAAATAATCTCTTCTTCCAAGTGGGGGAGGGGTGTCCTTCTAGTCTCTCTCGTCCATTGTTGCCAAAGCTCCAAATCCCTAGGTCACTCATTCTGGCCAACCAAACTTGTTGAAAATCTAGGGTTTGAATGAGATGACCTAGATCTACACTTACACCAAAGGAATTTTGATTCCCCATTCACTCCCTTGTGGAACTTTGTTACTCTTGGGTGTTTGGGCACCCTAGACAAATAATGTCACCGAAATCTTGGTGGTGTAAAGCTTCGAGGTGGTGTTTGGCAGTCTCAATTGAGTGGCGGATATTTCCCCAACCTTGTTTTTAAATGTATCATAGGCGCCTTCAAGGGCACCACTTAGAATATCATGGCACATTGCACTATGCGAGGCACGTGAGGAGAATAATGTGAACCTTTCTGGATTTTTGTGAGAATGATGCCACCACATCTCTCCAACAAAGACATACCTCCCCAAGAGGAGGGATCTCTGTAATACACCATCTTCTTCACCTTGCGAAAATCTCTATAATTTACTTACTTGTTATACCGTGTTTATTGTTATCATGTATGTTTGTTGTATGTTTGCCATATAGATTGTCCTCTTGGTTGCATCTAGAATAGATACTTTATTGTTTCCCTCGTAAAATTGAAAAGAAGCTACAAATTGTTGGCCCCTATTCACCCCCGCCCCCTCTAGTGGACCATACTAATCCTTTCACCCGATAACCTCGGGACAATTCCCTAGCCTCACAAACTAGTGGAGCAACCCGGTCAACTACAACCAACCCACGTCAATGATCCTGACTCGTGGATGCCCACAATTTCCACTTCTTGCACTAGTCGTTTGAAAATATGCTACTATGGACCGTCGGGCGCCACGGTGGGAGTTTTCGACGATGGGAGTAGTCAGTTTAGGAGAATGGAGGGAGGTCACCGGTGCTGGTGGTTAATGTGGTGGCGGGACATTTTTCGTTTCGAAAGAGAGGAGCTTACAATAGAGGTTCACCCAAAATTTATAAAAGTTGTCTAGATTATAGAACTTATTTAGTGTATGTGCCCCTTGACCGTTTCCTCCCTGCCACGTAAACCTTACATTGGGACCCACTAGTCAGAAACACACTTAGAGCACGTAAATTGAACAATCGGTACTTTTTGTTACACTGGCGATGATTTTTGCCAAAAAAATGTAAAGTGGTGCCTTTTTAACTATAGGCATAATTGTGGTGGCTAATTGTAATTTTTGTCAAGCAAGTTATAGCATCTCCATCGGCGCCTTCCAAACCATGTCTAGCAGCAGGCCATTTGTGGGGCCCTCCCCACACTGGCGATGCCCCCAAAAAAATTATCCCAACTAAAATGCAAACTATAGAAATTCATATAGAACAATCAAATATACACTTTAAATAAAGAAACATTTATTACAGTAATCTAAACATAATTAATAAAATAGTTTGTAAAAAATTAAAGAAAATTAAAATTCAAGCATTGTGTCCTTTGAGCACCCACAAATGCTCTACTAGATCATATGGTAGTCGTTGATAAACACTTTCATCACAAAATTTCCTAATGCATGGCAAGAAAAGCACCAAGTCCAATGAAACCTCGTGATCAATAGTGTCAAGAGATCCCTAGTGCTCACACAATTGATCATCAAACACCGGAGCATTGCTCTCACTCTTGGTGATCATATTGTGCATGATCACATATGCATTCATCACCTCCCACATGTTTGATGTTAACCAAGTAAGAGAGCAGGACACCTGATGATAGCAAAATGAGCTTGGAGCACATCAAATGTCCGCTCGACATCCTTCTTTCAAGCCTCCTAACATGTCTTAAACCAATCAGTTGCATCAGTACGAGGGTCGGAGATTATCTTCACAAATGTTGCCCGTCTAGGATAAATGCCATCGGCAAGATAGTAGTCTTTGGTGTATGGGTGGCCGTTGATCTCAAAGTTGACCGTCGAAGCTTGGCATTTAGCAAGTCTGCCAAACACTAGAGAGAACTTCAAAACATTAATGTCATTGTGAGATCCAGCCATGGAAAAGAGGCTTACCAAATTCACAAGTCATAGTCTGTCGCAGATTCAAGTATCACACTTCACTCTTCAATGTGGCCATTGGACATCCTTTGCCAAGCGAACGGACATGTCTTCCATCCCTAGTGCATGCAGTAAGTGGTAACAAGCATCCTAGAAAATCCCCTCCCTATATTTTGTGCCAGGATCCGAGCCATTTATTCCTCATTTAGTGCACTCAGGTTGGTTGGCCCGAACACTGCAACAACGGCTCGGTAAACCTGTACACACACACTAAAAGACCGTAGACTCAGCCATCCGCAGGTATTCATCTTGTCTTGATGAGCACCATATACAAGACACCTCAATATGGCCATGCATTTGTAGACGGGAAACCTACCAAGCCATTACAATCCTTATTTCATCAAACTCTCTCACGCTGTGCATAATATTCTTGAACAATTCCTTGTTCATCCTAAAGAGGCGCCTAAAGATGTGCGGCGGATGTGTTGGGTCATCCATGAAGTAGTCGGCCTCAAGCATTAAAGCGTCGGCCATTTATTGCCTGTCCTTCGCCTTCTTTCCAGGACTCGAACCTCCACGGTGAGGAGCCTTAAGTTTTTTCCATAAACAAAGGAGCCAAGTGGTGATCATCACGCACTCTTCATCATCGACATGAGACAGCATGAGCATCATCATTTCCGTTGTTGTCCATCTTGTACACATCACAAAATAATGCAGTCAATGGGTCAAACACTCACTAGCTAATTCATGGGCGGAGTAAACAAATTAAACTCACCTTAGAAAATGGGAGAACACCTTCTGTGCAAGTCGACTTCGAGGTGGTCTCAACGAGAGCTATGGAGATGAAATGATGGCGAGACTAGGGCGAGAAGACGACGATGCGACGAAAATATGACATAGAGAGATTTGGTTGCTAGGATCTTGGCGAGAGGCAACGAAACAAGGAGACAGTAGTGATTCAGGAGTGCAGGCGGCAAGGGAAAGAAGAGAAGGGGCGAGTGGCTTGGTCTTGAGGAGGGGGCCCATGCGCCAAGTCCAACACGACTGCATTTTTCGGCGCCCCCGGTTTACTCCATGTGGGTAGGTGCCGTTAGGGATAAAAAGGGAGCAGAAACAGACGGAATTGAGTGGTCCAAATTTATTTTCATATTTTTTTGTGGAAATAGGAAGGAATACAGTATTCCTGAAAACAGAAACGGAAGCTTGTTTGAAACAGATACATACCGAATACGATACAGACAGGAAGTGGTGCAGATGTTACCTGGAACCAAAAGAACCCTTGAATCATTCTAAAAATCTCAATCATTCAAGAAACTAACAGAAGTGTTCCAAATTCTAGCATGGTGCTAGGTTTACAAGGGAGTAAGGAAAATGTCAAAATGGAAGCTTCCTTGAATGTATGAAGGGTTTACGTGGTCGACGGTTTCAGGATGAGAGGTTTTAAAAGTTTGGCTTGATAAGGTTATGTAATGAGTCTATTAGATTTGGTTGTACACATTAACCTTAAAATTGAACTACCATATTAGTCGAAAATGAAATTCCTGTTTCCACGTCTGTTTGGAGGAAAACGTTGTTCCTTTTTTGTTTCCACCAAAATAATTCTACTTTCGTTTTCGTTTTGTAAAATTATATTTCCATTTATGTATTCTCATTCCTTTTCCATTTTTTCTAAGAAAGGTCAAAAACTTTTTGCACCATTTTTATTCCTAGGGGCCAGCATGGGAGTGCCGACAAAGAAGTGAGCCGCACAAGCCGTTGGCACCTGTTTGTGAGAGCCAGTGCGGGGCCGTTTTGCCCAGCACCCCGAAAAGCCATTTGGGGCGCCTGATGGAGACACTCTTACATGTGTCACAAGCTGAAATTACAAATGGTGGAGAAGGTGAAGTGGCTACTTAGAGCACCTCCACTCATTGTGCGTTCCCAGGCCAAAATCCGGCGCTATTTATCGCGAGACGGATGTAGTTTTCGGCCTAGGAACGCTAGTTTCCCACTCGTGTTCCCAGACTGAGTTCCCAGGCAACACAAATTCGGCGTGTTTTCACCCAAATTTGGCTCAAATTTGACATGTTTTCGACATAGTTTGACATAATATGAATACAAAGCAATATTCGACATAGTTATACGTGAATTTAAACAGGGTTCAACAAAAACTAAAAATACAATATATTTAGGCCTAGTTCGGTCGGTTCATGCTCGACATCTACATGTTGCCCCTGCGTATCCATATGTGCTCAACCAGATCATCCTGCAGTTGTTGATGCACTACCAGGTCTCAGATCTCCTGACGCATGGCGATGCTGGCAATCCAGGTTGGTGGCACCTGGTGATCAGGCTCTGCAAGAGGTTCATGTCTGTAGTATTCTCGTTTTGTTCGACCAAATTCACTGGGTCCTTCCTCTCATTGATGCGGCTTAGATCATTGTAGAGCTTCGTTGAGATACCCAAAGAGGAAGGTGTGAAGAGCACAGCTGTAAGTTTTCCCTCAGTTATGAAACCAAGGTTATCGAACCAGTAGAATAAAGGAAACAACTCCAAGGTGTTGCTAACAACTTGGAACCTGCACAACACAAACTCAAGACTTTGCCCCAACATACAGTGAGGTTCTCAATCTCACCGGTTTGCTGAAAACAAAGGATTAAACGTATAGTATGAAAGATAGTAGTTGTTTGTAGAAAATAAACGATAACAGTAGATGACGTATCAATGATAAAGATTAGACGAGGGTCCACGGTTCACTAGAGGTGTTCTCCTTAAGATAGACACCATGCTGGATGAACAAATTACAGCGGGACAATTGATAGATTGAGAAAACATAACAATGTAAATACTAAACATCTTGACTCCTATGAGATTTAATTGGGCATTGCAACAATATACACAGACTGTAATCTAATTGCATCTATGACTAATAATCCATCTTGAGGTTATCATATGAACCCCTTCCAGTATTAAGTTACAGACAACGGATAATTGTATTAAGCAATGTGTGTAAAGTAAACAATACAATTGTTTTATGAACAACAGATTGTTGTTTTCTTCCTAGTAGCAACAACACATCTACAACGTTAGAGATTTCTGTCACTTGCCCAAATTACTAGAGGCATGAACCTACAATTGAGTATAAATACTCCCTCTTAAAGTCACAAGCATCTACTTGGCCAAGATAGCTACTAGCAACTAAGAGCATGCAAAATCACAAATAACACAGACATGATAGAATCAATAATCAATCTAACATAGTATCTCAATATCCATCGGATCCCCACAAACATAACATGTATGATTACAAATAGATGATCTTGATCATGAACAGAGATCACAAGATCTGAACATGATAGCACAAACAAGGAGAAACAACCATCTAGCTACTGTTTGAACCCATAGTCCAAGGGTGAACTACTCAAGCATCATACCGGAGGTTGGCATGGTGATAAAGAAGGCCTTCAGGATGAGCTCTCTCCTCCGGCAGGGTGCCAGAAAGAGCTTCAGATCCCCCCGATCTAGGGACGATGGTGGTGGAGGCTACAGACGTAGAGATCTGATCGGGTCCTTAGAGTTTATGCATCGGGGTGAATTTATAGGCGAAGAGGCGAGGCATGGGCGCTCGAGGGGCCCACACCATAGGGAGGCGCGCCCCCTAAGCTGCGCGGCCCTAGGGTGTGGGCACCTCGTGGCCCCCTTCGGCTGCCCTTGGGACTCTGTCTTTTCTCCGGTAAAATATTGGCTTTTGTCCCGTCTAATTTCAAGAATATTTTCTTACTAGATTTTATGAAACAAAAACAGCAGAAAATAGGCAACTGACACTACGACATCTTGTTAATAGGTTAGTTCCAGAAAATATATAAAAATACCTCAAAGTGTAGACAAAACATAGCAAAGTTGATACTAAACAAGCATGGAACATAAAAAATTATAGATACGTATACGACGTATCACTCATCCTCAATGATTGCAAGGATTCAAGCAGTGTCTTCAGCAGTGAGTGTTCTCAAGTACTGTGGCCCAAACATTGCAATCACTGCCCTGCAGAACATGTACAAGCAATCGATGGTGGTGGACTTGGCCATGCGGAGATAGTCATCGAAACTGTCACCCGGAGCTCCATATGCAAGCAACCTCATCGCCACTGTGCATTTCTGTAGTGATGAAAACCCAACCACGCCGCTGCAGTCCTTCTTGCACACGGCATAAGGGTCGAACACCCGGATGGCATGCACGATCTCGAGGAAGAGCTTCCGGCTCATCCTGAAACGCCGCTGAAACATGGCCTCTTCGTGTAGTGGTTCGTCAACAAAGTAGTTGGCGTACAACATGGAGTAGCTCTTCAACCGCTGCCTTGATTTGCCCTTCCGGCGACCCTTCGCCGAGCCTCCACACTTCGGCGATGCGGCCTGCTTGTACAACCGGGCCAGAGAGACGAGGATCTGCATGTGCCCTGCATCTTCGGTGGTTGCGGCAGTCTCTTCCTCCAGCAACAGGGTGAACATCTCCTCGTCGTCGAAATCCATGGCCGAACGGGCAAATCGCCGAACACTTGGCGAGCGAGGTGGCGGTAGCTCGGAGCAAAGCCGATCTGCGACGAAGGAGGGACGGCGAAAGGAGGCCTAGGTCGAGGGGAAAGGATGCAGCCACATCGGCAGACCTATCTATAGGCGTGGCTTCGGCTTGGCGTGGTGGAGCTTCGCCGGCGAAGGCATGGCGACAGGGGCAGCTAGGGAAAGCTCTCCGCCGCGGGAGAGACGAGTGGTAGTGGGAAATGGGGTTGTCTCGCCGACAGGGTTGGCCCACCCTGTTTTCGCTTCATCCGGCGTTTTCAAGCGGTTCCCAACGCCTCGAGTTCGGCATGGAAACGTTGGATAAAAGTTAGGTCAAATCTGGCGTTATTCGGCATCCTAGGAACACAACTCGACGAAAAATCGCCGTCTGGATTAAAAAAAACGCCCCGGAAACGCCGTGCTAGGATGCGGGTGGAGATGCTCTTTGATTCTAATCCTGGGACTGGGACGGGTAATATGTTACGTTCATAACAAGGAAAACTGAAACCGATGTTTTGTGAGAAGAAAACAAAGATGTGAGTAGCATCGTGAACTGTTTTTGTGTGGAAATGAATCAAACTATTAACTGAATCCTCTCTCAGTTACTGTGACACAATATATCTACTTAAGAGACAAACGCAAACGAGTTTCAACCAATAGGAGCATTATGTATGAGATTGGAAAGCTGAAACCTTCATGTGTCAACACGGCTTACTCAGCTATATCACTATCAGTTTCCCACGCCAAAGCCAAATCAATTCAAAACAGCTTGAATTGTTGAGTTCATTTACTGTACTCCCTCCGGCCCATATTAATTGACTTTGATTTGTCAAATTTTGGATGAACCTATATACTAAATAGTGTCTAGATTCATCGAAATTTTGACAAATCGAAGTCAATTAATATGGGCCGGAGGGAGTACTAGTATTATTTTTGGTTTGATATTTTAAATAAACATCAGCTTTCATCAGACAGTGTAGCAATCCTTGGCCTTATGCTTATCCTGAAATTGAAACTAGATTCAACAGGGCAGCTATTCGATGGCAAAATCTCGCCAAGACACAAATACTTCCGGACAGCTTCGAGTGGATCCACTAGCTCTGAACTATAGCGAACCTGAATCTCAACATCACTGACAACCGGCCACTGGAGAAGGCAACAGAGGAGTAAAGCGAGAAGAAAACAAACTTCTCATAATCAAGCCTCTGTTTTTTTTTTCTTCCAAACGGTCAAGCCTCTGTCTGTTTTACATCCGCGTGTGGGTGTCCAATTTGCTTGTTGTAGTATAGCTAAGATTGGATCTTTGAAGCAGTGCAGATTTCACTGCGCGAGTGCTGGCAACTAGCTAAGCACTGGCAATCATTTCAGATAGAAAGTTTGATTCTGCTTCTGGCAAAGTGGTACTTTGTGCTTCGGCATGGGTGATGATCCAGTTCGATTCAATTTGATTCGTACCAAGCAATTCATAGAGAACTCCCAAGATTTCCAGACGATCACTGGATGAATGCACTACCAGAGTAACTCACTGTTGCAGGAACTAGCTAGCATCTGAATTCTGAAACCCGATATCTGGAACTAACTGAAGAGCAGATGGCATGGAGTCAGGAGCAGATGGGGCAGAGGACGAGCCCGTTCTCGTTGCACTCGCCGCACCGCATCACCACGCCCCTCTGCCGCCCCTTCCCGGCCACTCCGACCACGACCTTGCGGCTTCCGGAGCAGTCGAAGCAGGGCAAGAACCTCATGCCGCCGCAGCCGTCGCAGCACCTTGTTCCTGGCCGCGCGCGGGGGAGGCCGTCGAGCAGCGGGCCCAGCGCGCCCTCCTCGTCCAGCCGCAGCACCTCCTCCGCGCCGCCCACGTGCCTGCCCCGCACGAACAGCCGCGGCAGGAGGAGGGGGAGGGACGGGGAGGGGAGGAGGGCGCGGAGCTCGTCCCGGAAGCCGCGGTCCATGGAGACGTCGCGCTCCCGGAAGGCGACTCCGTGGGAGTGCAGGGCCTCGCGCGCGGCGTTGCAGGCCTCGAAGGTGTCGCGGAGGGCGCGGAGCGTCGTCGTGTAGAGCACCACGCTGCCCGGTGGGCAGCGGTGTTGGGGTGGAGCGGGGATGGGAGGAGGGAGGCGGGCGGCGATGTTGCCGTCGATGGGGCGCAGCGGGAGGCGGGTGGAGCGGGGCGGGCGGGGCTTGCCGCCGTCGGTGTCCCTGGGGCGTGGGGGTTTGGCGGGGGTGGAGGGGTCGTGGAGGCCCGCCATGAGCTCCCACGTGTTGATGACCTCAGCCTCGGTCTCCGGCTGCTCGTCGGTTGCGCGCGACCTGGAGGGGAGCGAGAGCGGAGGGGGAGGCGGCGGCGTTGGAGGAGGTGTGGGTTTGATGTCATCGCGGGCGTAGGTGAGGATGCCGTAGGTGGAGGAGGTGAGGGAGACGATGTGGGAGGAGGCGGAGACGCCGATGATGCGGCGGTCGTCGTCCTCCAGGAACGTCGACGACGCGCACCCCATCGAATTGAGCTCGGGAGGGTCCGGGGTTTGTCGGGGAAGAGGCTTCGTGGCTGCAAGATTCAAATTTGAGTTTCAATTCCGAGGCAGCCGCTCCCTCGGTCGTGGTCTGGTGGAGGTGGAGCAATAATCAAGACGGCGCGGCGGGACAGGACGAGATGTGGGTCGCTGCTGCACCTGCAGAGAGTTAAAGCGGCAGCAACCTCGATGCTAGGCCGAACCATGGTCGATTCTCCACTGTTGGGATTGGTTGTAATTTCCTGGTTAGTTTTGAAATTATTTGAGCTATTCCCTCTAACTAATATGAATCGTACTATGTTTTTTGCGTTTGTTCAATTTTTACTGTTTGAATTTAAGTTTTTCCTAATTCTCCGGCTTTGTGAATTTTCTCATTGATCGGAAAATCAGAACCCATTTGCACCTCGAAATACACAATTCAAGAGGCTATAAGCTAATCTAAGTACTAGTAAGCAAAGTCCTATGTGGAGGGGAGAGAAACAAGTGGGTTCTTCAGTTATATCCGGCTCATGCACAAGAAATAAGATGTTAACAGGTGGCACGAACCTATTCACTAATGGTAAGCTCACGGTAAGCATTAAATGTATGTCTTTTGAGTCTTGCATGCATGCACAATAGTCCAAGTAGTAATTTAAATGTTAACTATTCAATAAAACCAATTTAATAATCACCTTAGTATTATTGTTCTTGCTCTAAGGCTGGTCCTAGTGCTAGTATCATAAGGTGTATCATGCATGCCAACTTGGCAAAAATCTGATGTGGCGCTATAATTAATGAAGAGAGAGGTGGTTAGTGTATCATAGGTAGATACCGTATCATAGCACGTAAAACTAGAAAATATAATGGCAAGTAAATCTTGTACACACATTTTACATAGAGATTCTACAAATCAATAAATATACCACTACTATGATACTACTATATGATACAATGCACTACAGGCATAGTATCATATACTAGTATCATATGCATGATACTAGTAGTATGATACTACCACTACGACCAGCCTTAGGATTAATAATGTGTGAGGCTACCACTAGAAGTGGGATGGGCACGGCCGGTAAGAATAATGTGTGAGGCTAAAATGATTATGTATTGGCTCTAAGACTTGTTAGTGCCTTAGTGGGACCTATTTTTTTTGAAAAGAAGGTTATAATTATGGCTTTTGAATAGAATGATGCACCCAAACATTTTTATTATATTATTGAATAAAGATTGACAAAAAAATGTATTGATCCACATGAAACCACCTTCCTGGCAACAAATGTTGCTACGCCTAGAAGGTTGATGATGGGGTGGGCTTGAGCGGTGCAATGTGCCCTAACCTCATGTCAATGTCCACAACTTGATGGACAAACCTTACAGATGGTATCAGAGCATTGTGTTGCCTGTAGGATTTGTAAACCTAGGATTAGACAAAAACCCTGAGAAAAATAGGAGTTGTATTTGTTCCAAAACTTATTTACAAACAATCTTGTAAACTCTTTCCTCAACCATTTTGGTTTCAACTCTACATCTCTTCTACTTCAACTTGATGGACAAACCTACCCCATGGCCAAAGACTTTACCATGTACAAAGGACTTCATCAACTCTAATGACTTCAACATCTTCAACTCTAATGACTTCAACATCTTCGGCATTTTCACCAAGGACTTCAACCTTGGATATCACTAAGGACAAGTGAGACAAGAAGTCTTGCTCAAGGATTTGGAGTCTAAGGAAACACAACTTAGAAGGAGCCCTCATCACCTTTGAAGTTTTTGTGACCAAGAGTTTTTCCAAGGAAACCATGATCTCATGCAAGAAGAATCAACCAAGAAAGATGGAAAGATCGCAAGTGAACCATATAGATGGACCACCATATTTAGTTAAGTTAAACCCACCAACTTATGTGGTGTAACAAAAATATTTTTGTTTGCCTAAAAATATGCTTGAAACTTGTTGTTTGAGTGGAATGTTTGTTTGTGATTGCTTGCACATTGCTTGAGTGAATTGTGATGTGTGTGATTAGAATTATTCCCTTAGAAATATTTTTGCCTATTCTAATCCCTACCCAACCCAAACAGATGACTTCTCCAAGAGACTCCAACATCAAGGATGGTGACACCAACAACAACCAAGAGGACAACATGAGAGAACTTATAGCAACCCAAAACCAGTTGAGCCAAATGACAACTCGGCTTTTAGCCAACAACAATGGACTAGACCCAGCCATACAAAGGATTTTGAAACTTCAATCCCAATTGTTGCAAGGATTGGTTACTCAAATGATCAACATGGGAGAAAACTTTTCCCAGAGAGCTAATGACAATAAGGATGACAAAGATGTTATTCTAGAAGGAACCCAAGAATGAAATATTTGTAGAGACAAGGATCATACATGCAAGTAGCATGAAGATCAATGCCCTAATTGTGAAGAAGAAAGTCATATCTCTAGTAACTGCCCCAAGAAGAGAGAAAGATTTCCCACCTTTGAGGTGAGATATGAAAAGCATGAACTAGAAGAACTCCTAGCTTTGGAGAAACCCAAGAAGAAGAAGAAATGCCCCAACCCTAGCAAGAAGGATATTACTCAAGAACAATGTTACACTTGCAAAGAGATGGGACACTATGCAAATGAATGCCCAGAAGATAAGAAGAACCAAAGAAACAAACAAGAGGCAATGATATCAAAGGAAAAGAAAGATATTAGCCAAGTGATGTGTTTCAAATGCAAGGAGCTAGGCCACTATGCAAACCACTGTCCAGAAAAGATGAAGCACAAGATAAACCAACCTATGAAGGATCTCAGCCTTGTCACATGTTTCAAGTGTGAAAACAAAGGACACTATGCAGATGTTTGCCCAGAGAAGTTTCCCCAGGATCCCAAGAAGGCCAATATGTAATTTAGATGGAAAATTTTTAAGGGTGGTAGTACCCTAGATGCTTTTGAGCCAACTTGTAACCCCTAGCCTCCCCAAATCTCGGGTCGAGATTTATTTTAAGGGTGGTAGCCTGTCACATCCCAAGATTTTCCAAATCTTGTTATGTGAAAAATAAATGAATAAAATAAAACTTTGTTGAATTTCAGGGTGAGAACAAACTTTTTGAATCCAATTGGAAACTTTCAAAACTTATTTGGATCAAATAAAATCCTAAAGGGATTTAAAAAGTTAAATAAACAATAAAGTTAAAAATATTTGGAATTACTATTTTGGATCTTTTAATAAAAAAATTTGGTTTACAAATGAAAAGGTAGAATTATAAATAAGGACTATTATTTATAGAGCCAAATTAAAACTTGGCCAAGCCTTTGAAATAAAATATTTCTATTTGACAAAATTAGTAAAGGTTTATTTAAATAAAATAATGGGAATTTATTAATACCCAATTTTGTTAAAGTAAAGGCTTTTCCATTTTAATAAAACTTATTAATTTATTTTAAACAAGTTTTCCAAGTATTTTATATTTTCAAATAAAACCTACTGATTTGGTTTTGATAATATTTAGATTTCAAATGAAGATTTTATTAAATAAATCAAAACCTATTTGAATTAATAATTAAGGTCTATTTTATTTAATTATTAAATAGATCCTAAAAAGAATAAAATTATTATTTTATTTTTGGACTCTGGTTTTGTGTTGTTAAACAGAACCAAAACTCAATGCAAAGTTTGAGGAGTTTTGATTGATTTGAATGTTTGAATTGGTTGATTGAATTTCAAAACAAAAAAAGAAATGGAAAAAGAAAAAGATTCAGAACAGAAAAAAAATAGAGCAAGGACGGCCCAACCCAACCTGGCCCACTAAGCCCAGCAACCCAGCTCCTCCCTCTCCCGCAGAAAACGATTCACACCCGCATTTGAACCCACGAGGCCGCTGACAGATGGACCCCATCGCACCCCTCCTCTCTCTCATTGCCGACCCCACGCCCCATCGGTGTCTTCAATCCGGACCCGTTCCTCCCTCACACCTTGCCCGTTTCTGCATGGATTCTCGGCGTCAATTCGTGTTCTGCGCCCATAATTCTCCCTATGACTATACTTAATCGCCATGCTCCCCTCTTCCTTTTCCCCCAACCAACACCACCAGAGAGCCACCAGGCTGCTCGGAATCATCTCCGAACTGCCCCTGTCTCCGACGAACTCCCTGACAAATTCCGGCCACCACCACCAGCCCCACTGCTTCTAGAGCACACTAGCTTGCTCGCCATCATCTCCTGCACCTACCAGTGCCTTCCCTCGCTCGCGCATGCTCTGCAGCGTCGACTTCGTCTTCGACTGAATGCCGCCGCCGTCCACTCCAACTCCGACGAGCTCCATAGGTAGTTTTTGACCGCGCCTCTCCTTCTCCTTCACGCACGCATCTTCGCCTTGACCTTGTGCATCTAACCGTGCTCTCCGTTTGCTCTCTTGTGACCCGTAGCGCCGCCCTCGACGATGACAGAACATGGACGTTGTCAGACGCAACTCCGACGATCCATTGTCCTCACCCCCGTGCGCCCCTGACCTTGTGAAGACTACGTTGAGCATCAGCACGAACTACCGAACCCGGTGAGCTTATTCCCCATCCACCTTGCATTTTGTATCGCCGGCAACCTCGCCCAGGCCGCCGCCTGATCGCCTGGTACCGCTATTTGGTCAAAGCGATAGGAACCGTTAGATCTGCATCTGATGGCTTGGATAGATTAACTAATCGAAGGGGTAAGAATGAATCTGCGCCGTGCGATGTCAGTTAGATCCAACGGCCTACAGAGCGAGATCCGGCCGAAGCGGTACCGACAAATAGGAAAGTGCCGCGTGGCACTAGTTTGGTTTAAATAGAATTTTGAATCTGATTTTGAAAAAATCCATAACTTTAGTTCTGCATGTCCAAAATTTGCAAATTTTATATCAATGGAATCAGCAAGACAAGACCTAGCCAACCATGCACTTTGTTTAGTAAAAAGCTTCTGGTAAAATATTTGTTTTTGCAGAAACATTTGTATGCTTGTTTAGGTTATAAAAATTATTCCAAAATGATTTTGGGGATAAAATCTTTGGCAAATGGTGTCTTTTGAACCTACTGACCATAGGAAACACTTTGTGGTTTCAAAAATATATTTGGTGAAGAAATAGAATGATTATTTGATTTAAAACCAATTCTAGTCAAATAGAAATATGGTTTATTTATTAAAAATGGTTTTGAAAGAAAACCTTTGGGAAATGTTTTATTTTAAACTCTCTGACCCCAAACACCAAGTTTTATGGTTTGAAAACATATTTTGTGAACCCTATAGATTAATGCCTTAGTAAAAACATTTCTACACCACATAAAATGATACTTTGTTTTGAAAATGGTTTAGGAAGTGAAATCCCTTGCAAATGACTTTTGCCAATTTATAGAATGACCATTAGGTGTTTTCAAATGTTTGTGAACCTTTAGAAACCACTTTTCCAAATAAAACAACCCTTTTGCATGCTTGCATGTATTGTTTTGTTTTATTATTTCATGTGATGTTTTGCTTGAATGGTAGATTGAAATATTGTTTGCTTGATTGATTTGTAGTGACTTGAAGTGTGTGAACATTGCAAAGATCAAGGAGTGAACTTATACTCTCTACCAAAAAGGCAAGTGATGCTTCATACTTTTGTCCCATTACTTTCACTATGCATTAGTGATTTTTCTAAGTAAAACTTGCATGCAATTTTTGCTAAGTATAAGCCATGCTATGGGAAATCCTAGTAGATGAAACCTTAGTAGAAATTTCCTAAGTTAAGATCCCTACTACTATCATGCTTAGCTTAGCTAGTAGAAAACAAGGGTGGAATATATATTCACACTATGGAAAAATTTCTAAGTCTGAGGACTTGTGTTTTGTTTAATAAAACAACTAAGTGAATGAATCACCTGGGTGGAATGGAAGGAAAGGTTTGTGTTGAGTGGTTAACAAGGCCCATTTTTATGGTTTACCTTGTGTATCTCACTTGTGGATGGCCACCCGGGAACAAAGAGATTTGAGATGTCAAATGTTGAGAAGCTTCAAGTGCAGCCACTTGACATTATGGGCTCTGCCTGGATCATATAGGTTGCAATAACTTAGCCAAATGGACAGTTGGTGTTAGGGGAATGATAGGTTGGAACGCGTCCATTTTGGTCTAAGGGAAGGCTTCTGAAAGATCTTGTCTTGGTGAAACCAAGTCTTGTGGGGAAAGTGCACCACCTCTGCAGAGTGTAAAATCTAAGTACTTAGCCATGTACCTGGTAAAGGACAATTTGAGCATCAAGACATGGAATCTATCAAGAATCTCATCATCCAAATTTCTAAGTTAAAAACTTGTGGTTGAACAAGGGTTAGAGGATCTTAAATCTTTGATTGGGAGATGCCTTGGGAAATATTATTTTGTCAAGCAAAAACTTAGTGATTTCAAATGACATGGAAATCCTATTTTGAGCAAAGCAAGCCTAAGCTCCACTTAGCCAAATGCATATATATGATAGACTCCACTATACTACCATAGTATCACTTGCCAATACAATTCAAATGTATTGACCCTTGTGGCTGTAACTTGTATGTTGCAGGTTTGATTGATATTAGTGAAGTTGATTGATTAGGATTACAAGTCTACAACCAACATGTTTGCCTGTGGCACTTTGAAGATGAAGGACCCCATGCTTATAGATATTCTGCTGCAATGTAATGTAATAGCCAAATGAGCTATGTAAGATGTAATAAAATTGTGTTATTCCTGGTTATAAAGTTGTATTATTACCTTTGTTTCTTTATATTACATCTTAACTGTGGTTGCTAGCTATTGATCCAGGGACTAGAATTGTAAACACAGGGATCTCTACCTTATTAAAGGTTGGGAACCTTACATGAAGAAGGCCTCCGGGATGATCTCTACCCTCCGGAAGGGTGCCGGGAAGAGCTTAAGACCCCCTCCCAATCTAGGGACGATGGTGGTGGCAGCTACAGACTGTTTCATGGAGATCTGATCGGGTCTTTAGGGTTTCTACATCGGGGTGAATTTATAGGCGAAGAGGCAAGGCAGGAGGCTGCCTGAGGGGCCCACACCGTAGGGCGACGCGCCCCTGGGCTGCGCGGCCCTAGGGTGTGGCCACCTCGTGGCCCCCTTCGGCTGCCCTTCGGTCTCCGTGTTCTCTCCGGTAAAATATTGACTTTGGCTTTTGTCCCGTACAATTCCGAGAATATTTACTTACTAGCTTTTCTGAAACCAAAAGCAACAGAAAACAGGCAACTGGCACTGCGGCATCTTGTTAATAGGTTAGTCCCAGAAAATGTATAAAAATACCTCAGAGTGTAGACAAAGCATAACAAAGTTGATACTAAACAAGCATGGAACATCAAAAATTATAGATACGTTTATGACGTATCAAGCATCCCCAAGCTTAACTCTTGCTCGTCCTCGAGTAGGTAAGTGATAAAAAGAATAAGTTTTGAGGTGTCATGTACCATCACAATCTTGATCAAACCATTGCAAAGCATTAAAAGCTGGGATCAAAGTACTCTAAACATGAGCATGAAAGATGTAGTTCTAACAATAAGACATAGCAACTATGTTGCAACATGAAAAGATACAAACAAAGATCATGAATAACAATGCATTGGAAGACGTTTGTTTGTTTGTTTCGCATACAGAAAACATAGCATAGTGGTATTCAGCTTGTCCCTCATGGAGTAGCAAAACATAAATGCATAGGACACTTTGAAATTTCATAAGGGTGACTAGATACAAATAGTTCAAGAACAAGCAATATCAACATTATGAATCAATAAATAAGTTTTGGGACAATGCACATAGAACTAAGAATGACAACTATGCTCTCTTAATTGGTGCATAAAGATAGAAGGTGGAGACTCAATATAAAAGTAGGAAGAAAGGCCCTTCATTGGGAAGCGGGGATTTCAAGTTTCATAAAGAGCTTCCAAAAATTATGGTACTTATTAGCTTTCAGCTCTCATTGCCCTATCATAACAATCTTGAAGTGATTAAGGTTAAAGTGAACAAAGTATGGAGTATATCCTTGTAAGATCCCTCCTTTGTAAAGGAAGAGGATCCCTGTGATTGCAATGCTAGTCCCTGGATCAATAGCTAGCATCCACAGTTAAAATGTAATATCAAGAAACAAAGGTCATAATATAACTTTATAACCAGGAATAACATAATTTTATTACATCTTACATAGCTCTTTTGGATATTACATTACATTGCAGCAGAATAACTATAAGCATGGGGTCCTTCATCTTCAAAGTGCCACATGCAGACATGTTGGTTGTAGACTTTGTAATCCTAATCAACACACTTCACTAAATCAAACAAACCTACAACATAACAAGTTACAGCCACAAGGGTCAATACATTTGAATTGTATTGGAAAGTGATACTATGGTAGTATAGTGGAGTTTATCATCTATATGCATTTGGATAAGTGGAGCTTAGGCTTGCTTTGCTCAAAATAGATTTTCCCTTATCATTTGAAAACACTAAGTTTTTGATTTGACCACAAGAATTGGTTCCACCAAGACAAGATCTTTCAGAAGCCTTTCCTTAGACCAAATGGACGCGCTCCAACCTATCATTCCCACTACCTCCAACTGTCCAAATGGCTAAGTTCTAGCAACCTATATGATCCAGGCAGAGCCCATAATGCCAAGTGGTTGCACTTGAAGCTTCTCAACATTTGACATCTCAAATCTCTTTGTTCCTGGGTGGCAATCCACAAGTGTGATATACAAGGTAAACCATAGCCATGGGCCTTGTGTAACCACTCAACCAAAAACCACCAAGCAATTACCATTCCACCCAGGTGATTCATTAACTTAGTTGTTTTATTAAACAAAAACACAAGTCCTCAGACTTAGAAATTTTTCCATAGTATGAATGTATATTCCACCCTTGTTTTCTATTAGCTAAGCTAAGCTTGATAGTAGTAGGAATCTTAACTTAGGAAATTTTCTACTAAGGTTTCATCTACTAGGATTTCCCATAGCATGGTTTATACTTAGCAAAAATTCCATGCAAGTTTTACTTAGAAAAATCACTAATGCATAGTGAAAGTAATGGGACAAAAGTATGAAGCATCACTTGCCTTTTTGGTAGAGGGTATAAGTTCACTCCTTGTACTTGCAACAATCACACTCTTCAAATCACTACAATTCAATCAAGCAAGCAATATTTCAATCTACCATTCAAGCAATTCATCACATGAAATGATAAACTCAAAGTAATGCATGCAAGCATGCCAAGCTTTGTTTTATTTGAAAGAGTGGTTCCTAATGGGTCACAAACATTTGAAAACATCTAATGGTCATTTTAGAAAGTGGCAAAGTCATTTGCAAAAGATTTCACTTTAAAAACCATTTTTAAAACAAGGTATCATTTTATGTGGTGTAAAATTTTTTTTTAGTAAGGCATTAATCTATAGGGTTCACAAAATACATTTTCAAATCATAAAACTTTGTGTTTAGGGTCAGAGAGTTTAAAACAAAACATTTCCCAAAGGTTTTCCTTCAAAACCATTTTTAATAAATAAACCATATTTTTATTTGACTAGAATTGGTTTTAAATCAAAGAATCATTCTTTTTCTTCACCAAATACATTTTTGAAACCACAATTTGTTTCCTAGGGTCAGTAGGTTCAAAACAAACCATTTGCCAAAGATTTCAACCTCAAAATCATTTTGGACTAATTTTTATAATCTAAACTAGCATACAAAAGTTTCTGCATAAAGAACCATTTTACCAGAAGCTTTTTACTAAACAAATTGCATGGTTGGATAGGGCTTGTCTTGCTGAATCCATTGATATAAAATTAGCAAATTTTGGACGTGTGGAACTAAAGTTATGCAATTTACAAAATTGGAAAACTAAAAGATCAAATTCTGTTTAAATCAAACAGACTGGCCACGTGGCTGTTCCTCATTGGATGATAACGGTTTGTGCGGATCAAGCGTTGCGAGGAGTAGGTGGCGGTGGTTGGCGATGGCGCGCTCAGACGATGCGGTCGTCGGTGATTTAGGAAGCAAGGGGAACAGAGGGGTAGCTCACTAGAATTGCCGAAGCTTGCTGATGCTCAACGTGGTTGTCGCAGGGCAGTGGGCGCACGGACGGGTCGGCAATCTCTCGCCGGAGTTGATCTGCGCACGCACGGCCGCGTGGTCGGCGGCGTCCCGGGCATAGCGATAAAGTAAACGTGTCAGGAGGGTGCGCAAGGTTGCCTAGGGTGTGAAAGAACTCACCAGAGGGAAAGGGGCGCGCTGGTTTGTCGGCTATTGCTCGCTGGAGTTGAAGCAGACCGTGGCGGCACTCAGTCGAGGTGGTTGCCGACGCTCTGGGTCACCAGAGGAAGTGTGGCTGGGGTCAGTGGATGCGCAAAGTGATGGAGATCCAGTGAGCGTGAACTAGAGAGGAGGGGACAGCGTGTACTCACCGTATTTGTCGCCGGAGTGCATCGGAGCCGCGGCGGTGCAAAAGGGAATTAGAGAAGCCTGGCGGCTCTCGAGGCGTGGTGTTTGGGGGGGGGGGAAGTAAGAGGAGGGGGAGGTGGTTAAACGAGCGTGATCGCGGGGAATTTTAATTCGCAGTATAACTCGTATTGATTCAAATTAAGACGCGGAAGAAACAGTCAGAGGCGAGTTCGTCGCGGGGTGAAGACGACGATGACCTGGCTATGGGGCCCGACGTCAGTGAGAAAAGGAGAGGGAGAGCAGGGTCCATCTGTCATTGACTCAGTGGGTTCAATCGCGAGTAAAAACGGTTCGCTGTGGGTGGGGTGGGGATTGGGCTTGCTGGGCCTTATTGGGCTGGCCGGCTGGGCTGGCTCCTTTTCATTTTTTTTCTGTTCTGATTGTTTTTCTTTTTCTCTTTTGATTTTCTGTTTTGAAATTCAATCAAACAATTCAAACAAAAAATCAAATAAAAAATCCTCCAAACTTTGCATTAAGTTTTGGTTCTGTTTAACAACACAAAACCAAAGTCCAAAAATAAAATAATAATTTTATTCTTTTTTAGGATCTATTTAATAATTAAATAAAATAGACCTCAATTATTAATTCAAATATGTTTTGATTTATTTAATAAAATCTCCATTTGAAAGCTAAATAATATCAAAAACAATTCAGTAGGTTTTATTTGAAAATATAAAATACTTGGAAAACTTGTTTAAAATAATTTAACAAGTTTTGGTGTTTTAATTAAAATGGTAAAACCTTTATTTCTAATAAAAATTGGATATTAAAACCTTATTATTTTATTTAAATAAACCTTTACTATTTTTTTATCAAATAGAAATATTTTATTTCAAAGGCTTGGACAATGTTTAATTTGGCTCTATAAAATAATCCTTATTTATATTTTCTACCTTTTATTTGAAACCAAATCTTTTATTAAAATATCCAAAATAGTAATTCCAAATATTTTTAACTTTTTAAATCCCTTTAGGATTTTATTTGATCCAAATAGGTTTTGAAAGTTTCCAATTGGATTCAAAAAGTTTCTTCTCACCCTGAAAATCAACAAAGTTTTTTTTTATTCATTTATTTTTCACATTACAAGATTTGGAAAATCTTGGGATGTGACAATGCTTGGCAAATCATAAGTTGACAATCTCATGTTCCTTGAGTACGAGGGTCGTTCCTCATGCTACTCAACTTTAGTCACCAACAAGTTCTTGTCATTGTAAGTATATGTGTATCATAGAGAACCGCCAACGGGATACACCTTGCCCCATGACACAGGAGCTATCCCATATCAAAATGACAAGGCAACAGACAATGATCATCTCAGCGATCCTCTTATTTACCATGAGCATGGTGCATTTTTTCTTTTCTTTTTCTCTCTTTTTTCTATATTTTTTCAGAGGATGCTTCATGGATTTCTCACTACGGTGATGCTGCAAGTTTCCACCATGATTAGGCATGGCTTAGGCTAGCAGCCCAGGCATTTCTCTAACACATATATAATACTCCATGAACTTACATGCTCCCCTTTTATTTCACACCACCGACATACATAAACAAAAGATCATGATATCAACTAGGTAATATGTACAAGTGTTGAAAGTGTTCCCCATGACAGCATGATTCTGCTAATTCCCAACTTATAAGTGCAAGCATATATAACATATATAACACAATGGTTCAATTTTATTAGGGGCAAGAAAAATAAAGTGTGCCATCAAGTTTGTGAGAGCTTTAATCAGTAATTTTCTCATAACAATTTTAATTTGGAAGATAGATAAAAACATGAATTTACTTGGAATGGTGTAACACACAATACATAGGAATTTATAGTGCACTCTTCGGAATAACTTGGTTTCTTGGGAGCGACCAACTAAGAGAGCAATAATGGCAATAATCATGCAGAGCGACAAAACTTTATCAATCAAAGCATAAAGTGGTATCACAAGTAAAAAACTAAATGATCATAGAGGCTAAGGTGACTGGTTCATATTCATAACATGGTGTGAGCATGTGCCAAGTCAACCCAAACAAAGCATCAAATGAGAATACCACAATATTATGCTTTTGTATGCTAAAACAACGCATGATTCTTTCAAGGCACATTAAGCAATCTCAATTGTTTGGAACAAGTCATGCTACAACAATAATCACTAATCATAAGGTCAAAACAACATCTAGCATGGCACGATAAAGTCTAAGCCACAGTCAAAACAAGCTCCCTTTTATATCACTATAAGCATGAAACTTTTTACTCTTTTCCAACACCAATCAACTTATTTGAAATAAAAAGAGCGAATGCGGGGGTCTAACTACTTTATTCGAGAAAACTAAGAAAACGAAAACCAAAAATGAAAACTAAGACGCTCCAAGAACAACACAACATTGTATGAAACAATAAAAATGAAGTGTCTAGAAAGACACCTGAGATTTTTATTGATGAAGAAGGGGATGCCTTGGGCATCACCAAGCTTTGACGCTTGTACCTCTTGAATATTTCTTGGGTTTACATGGGATGGCATCCCCAAGCTTGAGATTTTGTCCATTCTTCATCTCATCATATGATTCTTCCCTACACTTGAAAATTTTCTTCATAGAAAACTTCACACAATCTTCATTAGCAACATTAGTGTATTCAAGATAATAGGCCTTTGGTTTAGTTTAAACACAAGTAAAACCTTCATTAAAACACAAGCTACTTTAGCAATTCCTTTAAAAATCTCAAGTGATCAATAAGAACTCAAAAAGAAACCGATAAAGAGGCAAATGCAAATAATGGTAGAAATCTATCAAAACAGACCAGCAGGTAAAAACCGATTTTTTCGAAGACCTTCTATTGCTCAAATCGAAAAGTGCTGAACTAATGAAAGTTAGATAACAAACTAGGGCATGTACTCAGAAAATTAAAGCTCAATCCGACATACAGAGAGTTTTCACGATTTTTTATAGTGAAGCACAAAAATATGTTTCAGGACAGCAACTTCCCCAAATCTTACTTCTCTCTCATTAGAGGTTATTCTTGACACAAAAATCACACAGAAAGGATAAGGAGAGGTTATTATCGAATTAATAACTTCCAAGAGTCAATAAAACTATTCGATTATCTCCCAAGAAGTACTTTTCTTTTACGTCTTTAAGTTAGGCACAAGAAACAAGAATCAAGTATTTTCAAATGAAGAAGCATTAAGATCAATACTCAAAATTTCTTCAACCAGGCAAAGTATCTCATCCAAATGAGTTCTATAGGATTCTCTCTAAACACTCTTGGGTTCATGCTTTCATCAAATAGGTTTTTAGGAACAATCCAATCAAAATTCTTTTCTAAGGCTTCATGCATTCCTACGAGTTTAAAAGGTATGGGTATTTTAATTTCCTCTCCATTGGGTTGGGTTTTGTCCAACTTTTATAATGTACCCATAACATCTACACATGAGCCTAGCATATTAAAATGATCAAAGACCTTTTTAGCTTCTTTATCAACATCATTGAACTCCTTTAGCAAAGTTTTTAGAATAAAATCTCTCTTTTTACTGTCCTCTATATCTTTAAGTTTAAGGAACATTATTTGCATCATGGGGTTAACATTAACAAACCTAGCCTCCAACATGTGAACTTAAAAAGCTGCAACAATTTCATAATTAGGAGCAAGTTCTGCTAAGGATCTATCCTCAATATCCTCATATTTGCTAATATGATTAAAGAATTCTTCAATATTTTCTTTCCCAATTATAGAGCCACTACCTATTGAAAGGTCTTTAAAGGTGAACTTAGGGATCAACATGGTGAGCTAGAACAAGGTGACAACCATAGAAAGAACTATTTTTGTGTGTGTTTGATAAGAAAAGGCAAACCAAACGAAACTATTTTTTTATTTTTGAAAGAAAGAAACAAGCAAAACGAAGCAAAAAAACTAAGCAAAACAAAAACAAAGTAAAGATAGTGGTTGTGAAATACTCCCTTGTGAAGCTGTCGTTAACTCCCCGGCAACGGCACCAGAAAATCTTGATGCGGCTCAGTTGACTGTAGACCTCGTTGGGAAACCCCAAGAGCAAGGTGTGATGAACACATCAACAAGTTTTCTCTTAGTTATGAAACCAAGGTTATCGAACCAGTAGGAGCAAGGAAACAACTCCAAGGTGTTGCTAACAACTTGGAATCCTGCACAACAAAAACTCAAGACTTTGCCCCAACTTACAGTGAGGTTGTCAATATCACCGGTTTGCTGAAAATAAAGGATTAAACGTATAGTGTGGAAGATAGTAATTGATTGTAGAAAGTAAACGGTAACAGTAGGTGATGTATCAATGATAAAGATTAGACTGGGGTCCACAATTCACTAGAGGTGTTCTCCTTAAGATAGATAACATGCTGGGTGAACAAATTACAGCGGGGCAATTGACAGATTGAGCAAGCATAATAATGCATATACTAGACATCATGATTCCTGTGAGATTTGTTTGGGCATTACAACAATATACATAGACCGTAATCCAACTGCATCTATGACTAATAAATCACCTTCAGGTTATCATCCGAACCCCTTCCAGTATTAAGTTGCAACCAACGGATAATTGCATTAAGCAATGTGTGTAAAGTAAACAATACAATTGTTCCATGAACAAAAGATTGTTGTTTTCTCCCTAATAGCAACATCACATCTACAACCTTAGAGATTCATGTCAGTTCCCCAGATTACTAGAGGCATGAACCTACTATTGAGCATAAATACTCCCTCTTGGAGTCACAAGCATCTACTTGGCCAAGATAGGTACTAGTAACGGAGAGCATGCAAGATCACAAACAACACAAACATGATAGAATCAATAATCAATCTGACATAGTATGTCAATATCCATCGGATCCCCGCAAACACAACATGCATGATTACAAATAGATGATCTTGATCATGAACGGAGTTCACAAGATCTAAACATGATATCACAAAGGAGGAGAAACAACCATCTAGCTACTGTATGGACCCATAGTCCAAGGGTGAACTACTCACGCATCATACCAGAGGCTGGCATGGTGTTGAACAAGGCCTCTGGGATGATCTCTCCCCTCCGACAGGGTGCCGGGAAGAGCTTCAGATCCCCCCGATCTAGGGACGATGGTGGCGGTGGCTATGGACTGTTTCGTGGAGATCTGATCGGGTCTTTAGGGTTTCTGCATCGAGGTGACTTTATAGGCGAAGAGGCAAGGCAGGAGGGCGCCCGAGGGCCCCACACCATAGGGCAGCCCCCTGGGCCACGCGGCCCTAGGGTGTGGCCACCTCGTGGACCCCCTATAGCTACCCTTCGGTCTCTGTGTTCTCTCCGGTAAAATATTGGCTTTGGCTTTTGTCCTGTCCAATTCCGAGAATATTTCCTTACTAGCTTTTCTGAAACCAAAAACAACAGAAAATAGGCAAATGGCACTGTGGCATCTTGTTAATAGGTTAGTCCCAGAAAATGTATAAAAATACCTCAAAGTGTAGATAAAGCATAGCAAAGTTGATACTAAACAAGCATGGAACATAAAAAATTGTAGATATTTTTACGACTTATCATCGCCCACCGCTAAAACTACCCTGAGCTAACCCTTACGGCTTCGTTAAGTAACCACCATAGTAAGTTAGTCTCAATAAGGCATCATTCGAAGACCTAAATTCAAGTGTCCCACCAATGCTGCAAGATAAAGGATCTACCCTAGCCTCGACGACACGCTTTAAGGTGGAAAGACTGCGTCTTTCCACTCAAATCTAGAAGAACGCCTACTAGGAGATAACTCGTGAAGATCTCTAATCAAAGCCATGCCCCAACCACCACCTTGATGGTCGTTTGAGGAACAGAAGATAGACATCATCAACAATTGGCGAACGTCTACTCGACCCTCTAAGTACTCGCAAGGCTCAGGATTAAGACGACAAGAGTACTCGACGCCTCTAATCCTACTTTCCAAAGAGTATAAAGCTACCCAAGGATGGCGACACGATTCATGAAGAACCCTGAATAAGACGTCTGTAACATCCCAAAAATGTTGAACAATGATTATCAAATTCTAATCACTAAAATTAGGGTTAACAAAAACTTTGATTAAATAAAAACCAAATGAATGCATGTGTGTATGGGATGATTGTATGAATGCAAGAATGGACTTGTGTGATTAACCTAAATAGCAAGGAATGGTTTAAATATGAAAATAACATCATATAAAACATTTCCAAGTAGAAACAAATCAAGAGAAAATCCAATAAAAAATAAATAAAGCAAATGGTCATTTTTGCCAATCTTGCTCACTAGTTCACTTTGAGTGTTTCTAGTCCAAGATTTCAAACAGAAACTTTTCAATTTATTTTCACCCCTTGCAAGACCAAGTAAAAGTGAATCAAAGCCCACCTTTCAAACTTACATAAACATTTGGCAACCTGATTCAAATCACAATTCAAAATTGAATCTATAACATATGTGAAGATCACACATTTTCAAAACCCAACCAAACCAGTGCCCCTTGACCAATCCAACTAACCCAAGACTCCCTAGTATGTAACTAGAAAACCCACCAAGTTTGAATCCAAAATTCAAATTTGAATTTCTTATGGCCATTTCATCGAACACCTTATCAGCAGCAAACAAACAAACATCAAATACTATTAGTAGCAGTAATTTTGGCCAACCTTGTCCCCTCTCTAGATCACTCTACACTCTCAGTAGATGATCAAACTAAACTAACTAGCTTTAGCATCACTGTGAGCAAGCATAGCCATTAGTGATGACCATGCCGAGAGCACCATTGCCACCCCCATGTCGCCAGCGAGCTAGGAGAAGCTCTAGATTCGCCAACCTTGTCTGGGACACATAACACCATCCACCGCCACCCCCTGTCCAACGCTCGAGCCTTGATAGCCACTGGACCACACGACAAGCTCGTGCCCAGTTGCTCTGCATGTGTGCCGAGAGCGCGCCAGTGTGCCATCAGCGACACAAGCCCATAGACCGTGCGCCGCCCTCACGGCTTGCGTACGTGATCTCCATCACCCCAACACCTCGCCAGACAACCCCGTTCACCTTCCCATGGACCATGGACGCTGTGCGCCATTAAACTTGTTGTCGGACCCACCCAAAGCTCCGCGACCTCCTGACCGTTCTTCACCGCCCCACGCCGCGCCATCAAGCCATTGAGCTTCGCCAGGAGGCAACGCACCGCTCCCTATCGTCGCCCATGCCATTAGCACGCTGTGCCGACGACCACGATGAGCTCCACCCGCGCCCGTTGGTCCCCTTTAGGCACTATAAAAGGAGGCCACCCCCGTTTGATTTGAGCACACCATATCACTCCCCACCTCTCACTGATCACACCCACTCACTCCCAGAGCAAGGCGAGCACCAGGTGGCCGGAATTTCACCGGAATTCGCTGCTGTAGAGGAGGAGAGGCGCCATCGATTGGAGCCGCCCCAGGAGGAGCTTCCGGTACCAGGAGGATCGCCGTCATCGACTTCGTCATTCACCCCCATCACCGACCATCGCCGGAGCCCCAGTGAGCCCCCGTCGACCCCCACTGGTTGCGCTAGGGTTCAACCTCGCCGCGTCCTGTTCAGGCGTGGACGATGAACCACAACCGTAGGATTAGAACTAGATCGCACGACCCTAATCGCCCTGTACCGCTTTGCCACTCACTGTCTCACTGACGAGTGGGGACAACCACTTAACCAGCCCCCGCGCGCGCTGTGCGTAATGGGCCGGCCCAGTTAAACCTCCCGCGCGACCCAGCAATTCAAACTTAGGTTTATTCATTTAGTTTTCAAATCATTTCTGTACCTAGATTAAAAAATCAACCCAACTCGATTCACTAAACCAAAATGCATGAAACCAATTTTGTTAGAAATGTACTAGAATGCTTCATCCAAGCCCGTTGGATTCAAACAAATTGGAATTATAGATCACCCATGGTAAAAATAACAAGTCAGAATCGTTTCTGCATTCAAACATTTTTCAAAATTCAACCATAAAAGCTTTTGAGTTGATTCCAACTCTCAAAAATCACATTTGACTATACCTTTCAGAATATATAAAAATATATAGGTTTACTTGCAGAAATAATGATCAAGTGATAAAATAATTCCTCATAGGCATTTCTAGTCACTTTTATTTAATTAAAATAAAAAGGTTAAACCTTATTAAATTATGACACCACTTTAAATCACATTCCCAAGTACTAAAATATGTGGTGATGACATGTGTCAACATAATCCCATGTTTTAGTTGAAGAATATTAAATCTTAAGTAGTTTTTCAATGAGTATAAATTACTTTTCTAAAATAAAGGAAATAAAACTATTTGCCTTAATGATTGTAATGTTTGTCATGATCCTATATCATCTAGTGAAAACCTTGGTGTGATAAATAGAAATAGTTAAGCATTGTTTGGTGATTGTGTACCTTGTATTGATTTATAGATGCTAGTACCGACCAAGGATACGACGAGGAAGGAGGATACTACGAGGAAGAAGCCGAGGAGAACTTCAACCACTGCTCTGCACAAGGAAAGCTATTGACTTTGCAAGCTTATACTTGCAATTTATGCAAGCCTAATACTGCTAGATGACCTGGCAATCTAACACTTGCAACTTAGCAAACTTACACCACTTGATACCCCATCCTAGTTTTACTTGCAAGCTTAGTATTTTATTTATTTATCAAAGCTTTCTACTAGAGTACTTGGTGATTTGTAGATATTAGAAAGATATATGAAGGTAGCATAAAGAGCATAAAACTTAGCCTAAGTTAGATAAATCTTGATGTCATCCTGAGGCATGAGATTAGACTTAGCTAATTCACACTTGTTTACCACCCCTCATTAGTGTTTACCCCCACTTGTAGATGCTAGTGCTAAGCATAAAACTTGATCAACTTTAGATGGGAATACTTGGTGAAAATGGTTATGAAAACCTTAGAATGATGAGTCATTCAACCAAAATGTTTTTACATGTGTTCTTGGAACTCCAGATGATTTTGATAATGAAAATGTTAAGGCATGAGCCTTACCCCTTTATAAAATTGATGGTAGTCTGGATGCGATACCATTCCAATTTTACCGTACAACCATAATACCCGAAATTTGGGTAGGGCTTGACTGAAAATTTATATACCTTAGTATGGGTTCCCTTGCGGCCAAGGTTTGAGCTGAGGCTACCTTGTGAAGATTGTCCACCTGTGTAGTACCCAAGATGACAATTGGTCATGGTTGGGAGGCCAAACTCACAGGAGAGGTGTCTATACTAGGGCGTGTAATTGAAAGGTTAGGATTGATTATCCGCATACTGAGTATGGTGAATTCAGGATTATTCCTGACGGATGTATCGAATGTTGTGGTGAAAGTGTACCACCTCTGCAGAGTGTCAAACTATTCGAATGGCCGTGTGCGCGGTTATGGACAGTTGGAGTGGCTATACTGTTCCGTCGTCAGATGTTTTCAAAATGACTTGTGAAATGAATTATGATTTTACTTGGCCACAACAGAGTTGTGACAAGAAATTCAAGATCCCACTTAGGTGTTATAAAACTTTCAACTAGCTTTCTTTGCTTCTGAACTTAGTTAAGGTAAATTTGGCTTTTTGCAAAACAACCGAGAGCTTGGTACTTCCTATTCCAAAACCACTTCACTTGTTAGTATTAGTTTTCAAGTACTTAAAGAGTACTCATGGCTATGTCCCTGGCTATTCCCGTGGCCAGACTATGAAGAGGAGTATCAGGAATACGAACAGCAAGAAGGTTACGAAAACTAGGATCATCTCCCATCGTCAGCATTTCCTGTGACCATGAAGATGGAGCCTCGCCTACGTTATCGTTATTATTATTACGTTATTCCGCTACTTGAATTGTATTAAGACTAGATCATCAAATACTTATTTGTGTAAGACCTCATGTATGGTTTGTAATGGATGATGTACTATGATATCCAATCTATTATGTCTCGCAAAAATGGTAATCCTGGGATTGCGATGTATGGCATAACAGGCATCTGTGATTAAAAATCCGGGTGTTGACAAGTTGGTATCAGAGCCATCCTGACCATAGGAGACCCTAGTTTAGAATGGACATTTGAATCAAAAACTTAGTTTCAAAACCAAGGAAGTGAGTATTTATGAAAACTTATTCTCCTTCTTACCACTTAGACTCTTTCATGAAAATTCATGTTCCTCAAAAATTCTTGCAAACTTACATAAAATTTGACACACTTGATCACTCTACTAACTTACTCATCCTATATTCTTATAGATGGACATGAAGTACAACAAGTTTTATCAGTTGGGAAATGGAGGAGACCTCATCTTTGAGCGTGACTTGGACCAGCTGGCAGAGATGCTAGAGCGTCTGCACCCCGAGTTCTTCAGAGCTCAGCTCAATGATAAGGAAGGAGAGGATTTGTTGTGGCTAGTTGTTGCAAGTCTCCGGGGAAAGATTGAAGCCCCCACCGCAGAGGGAATTCAGTTCACCTTGAGAGAGAACAACTAGCTCAATGGACTTGCTAGGGCCATGCAGGAAGCTCTTGACCGTCTGTGTGGGCAGAGTATCAATCAGATCAAGGGTACCCGCTTTGACTTCTACCCAAGGCGTGATGTTATGTGACAGCCACTGGAGGCCCCATACCACCACGAGCTAAAGAGTCAATTGGACCACCTCAGCTTCATGATGTATGACCGTCAGAAAGAGTTGGACAATGCCCGCTCCTACGCCAACCACAAGTACGCCATCGCCACCAAGAAGGATCAGACCATTGCCATGCTAGTGAAGGATCGCCAGTCTCGTCGCCGTCAGCTCGACAAGAAGGAGCGCATCATTGCCCGTCTTCTCCACCGGATCATGAGTTTGGAGGAGACCATCCACGAGAGAGATATGCAGTTGGAGGAGAGGGAAATGCAGGGGAAGACCTTCGTGGAGACCCCTACTCCTATCTCAGCGATGATGGTGACTTTTTGGAGGATCAGGCCATGGACTTCTTCACCGATGAGGATGACTTCGCCTTCATCGATGATGATGAGGAGGATGATGAGGACACTAACTCCGAGGAGTAGTATCACTTGAGGACTAGCATTAGTGAGTTGTATTCGGTCCCACTGTATCGTAGTTTCCCAGAATGGTTCTTAAAACCATCTGTTTTCCTTTGTTGTGGTGTGTGTTTGTATCGTGTGCTATGAATGAATGAATGAAAATCACGTTGCTAGAAAAATCTGAGTCAAACTTTGAAAACTTTTCAAACACAAAACCCCGAACCTTAGAAATTTCCCTCTTTTCTCATCATCTATCTCAATCTTTAGATGCCTAGAGGAGGAAGCAACTCATCCCTAGACCCGATGCTACAAATCTTGCAAATGTTGGTTTCAGACCGTGAAGCCGAAAGATCTGAACGTCAAGCCAACTTAGCCACCCTTTAGCACATAGCTCAGATGGCCAACAACAACCACTACTAGAAAAACGCCTGTTCGTGGCGCACCTGTAAACAGCATCTGTGGCGTACTAGGGGTGCGCCACGAGCCTCGCGCTACTGCTATCTCCTATCGAGATAGGCGTGGCGCACTACCAGGTGCGCCACGGGTAGGTGTACAGGGTGCGCCACAGATGTGTTTTTCAAAAAACAAAAAAAATGCAAAAAACACCCTCGTTTTGAATTGCAAAAGCAATCGGGTCCGTGCATCGCCGCCGCAGTCGTGTCACCTCGCCGGAGCATGGCCGTGGCAGGGAGGTGCGGGAGGGGTCGTGGCCACTCTAGTCCTCGTCGGCATCGAGGTGGTAGGAAGGGTGTGGTTGGAGAAAGGAAGGTAGGAAGAGAGGGAGGAAGGAAGAGATGGAGGAAGAGAGGGAGGAAGGAAGAGAGGGAGGAAGGAAGAGATGGAGGAAGAGAGGGAGGAAGAGAGGTCGGACGCCTCCGTCACTGCAAGGAGAGGAGGAGGCCGCCGTTGCGCCGTCGCGCCACCGTCATTGCAAGGAGATGAGAAAGGGAAGGAGGAGAAGGAAGAAGGAAGAAGGAAGAAGGAGAAGGAAGAAGGAGAAGGGAGAAGGAAGAAGGAGAAGGGAAAGGAAAAGGAAGAGGGAAAAGGGGGAAGGGAAAGGTAGGTGGGCGGGGTGAGGATTCGAAATTTGAATCCCGCCCAAGCTTATCCGTGACGCACTAGGTGGTGGTGCGCTACGGGTAAGTCGCCCTCTATTTTTTTTCTGCAGGAAAAAACGGTCTTTTGACCGTAACTTTTTACTCTTTTCGAATTTTGATATATTATATGATTTTGGTATATTACTCATTGCGAGCAGATGCGAAATCTCGTTCTCGTCATTTTGGTATATTATACGATTTTTTTCGATATCGTATGCAAAAGTTACGGCTTTTTTACCGTGGCATGACTTTTTTTTGCAAATAAAGTCGAAACTCATGTTTGTTAATTTTACTGGAAGCTATACCATATTACCTACCTAAATATGAAAGGATTTAATTTTTTGAAGTGTTTATCATTTTCTTTTATTTTTTGCAAAGCCTAAAAAGGCGATCCACGGGGGGGTGGAGTTGGTGCAGGATAGTTAGGGGTAGGGCACTAGGGCAAGGTGCCCTACTACTGAGTTATACATCCGTGGCGCACATGGCATAGTGCGCCACAGAACTTGCCACAACCGTAGCGCACCTACCCCATGTGCGCTACGGGTACGTGGCATGCGGCTGGCAAGCCCCTGGCCCGTACATATCTGTGGCACACATACCCCATGTGCGCCATGGTTGTTCTAGTTACTAGTAGGGCACTACCCACAGGTGAGCCACGCCTATTTTACCCGTGTGGCACTTTGTTATCGCCATATTTTGGCCAAAGGAGGAGTTGGGCCGTGATCAAGATGGGCTTAGAAGATACGTGTATACAACGTGTTGTTGAATCGGCCTCGCGTGTTGATTTGGGCTAAATTGCCCGTGTATCTTTATATTGTAATAGGTTCCGTTTAGAGTTAGGTAAGAGATAGAGTTGTAGAGTTATTCCAAAGACAGAAAGTCTCCGGACTATAAATATGTACCTAAGGTTATCGAGAAAAGGAGGACAATCACGTTCACAACAAACACAATCTCGGCGCATCGCCACCCCTTGTTTCTAGGGTTTTTCTCGGGTAAGTGCCATGCTGCCTAGATCGCATCTTGCGATCTAGGCGATTCACTATGCGTTATCCGGTGTTACTATCTGAAGCCTGTTGATGGCGAGTAACACCATTATCATAGATTTGTTTGGGTTAGCATCAATACTTTTCGCTACGATTGTTTAGTTATGCTGCCTATAGCTATATCGCCGCCTTTGCACCTTTTCCCGGATGTGAGGGTGGCATCTTGCTTGATCTTTATTTAAGTCGATTTGATCTGTTATAGTTGTGCCTTGTTCTCCAAGGTTTAGTTTAATATCCACATGATTAGGCCTTGCAAACGGGTTGAACGATCCAGTAGTATGTAAGATATGGTTTATCAATCCAAGAGGGGATGTTCCGGGAATTGACGTTACGTTGGTTTTTAGGCCTTCTCTAGGATTAGTTTTCTATTGTCTTTTGTATCTACCAGGCTCAATTACGTGTAGGATGTTCCAGTCATGTAGTGAAAACGTTAAACTGTCGTAGATCGATTTAGCTTGTATTGATGAAGCAAAAACCCCATGTTATAATGGATCTAATGCAGAACCATGGGATAATCGGCTCTAGGAGCCGATTCACGAGAAACACAGGAGCGATTCGCTCGAATTTTACATGTGTTTGTTTGCCATGCGAAACCAATCAAGCAATCTTTCACCTTCCGATCGGTATAGGTCGTGTACGCCCTCGAACCAAGCCAGGACGCGTGCCGGAGCTTTGCGGGCCGTTGCCCGAGGGACCAGGGCCCACCAGCAGTTCTGGGAGCCTCCCGGCTCTTCGTGTTGCCCGTCGCTACTCGCCGGTGGGTTTTGGTAGGAAACACATTCTGGCACGCCCGGTGGGACATTTAAACAACGTCTACATCAACATCCGACGCTGCGATGGACAACAGACCGGTCACGTACGATGAGCTGCCTGAGGAGCACAAGGCGAAGTATGATGACGTCAAAGCTCTCTTCGAAGCCGATCTCATCGGCTCTTTTGAGAGGACTCGTAAGCATGGGATCAGGTGGAAAGGGTTCTCACCCGAGGGTGCTCTTGATGAGGTAGATCTGTCTGTTCCTTCAGAGGACCGCACCAGAGCTCTGCGCCAGGAAGTCAACTACATGGTGGCTCATTCTCTTCACCGCCATTCTGAGAGCTTGGTAAACGCTTTCGAGCGGGTAGCAGTTCGCGTGGTTCAGGAGATCATGAAACATCAGTACTCTCCGTCGGGGCCCACTCTAGGAACTCACCAGGGAGAAAGACCGCTCCAGGCCAGGCCACCGCTGCCATTCACACTTGCAGCTCCAGAGCCACCAGGGGCACCGGCGTACGTCGTCTACAAGGTTGGAGGCGACCCTGGCGATTGCCAATTCCTGTGTGAACCACCTAAAGAAATCCCACATGGATACGTGTGCACCTACGTGCCAGACTCCAACAGTTTGACGCGCACAAACCAGATTGCAACAGCGAGATTCTTTGAGGCGGGCTTCGAGCGGTGTTCCCGGAGCAGGAAGCTCTGGGATGGACGCCGATAAACAGGCGTGGCTAGCCAAGTATGCCACTGGGACGAGCCATGAGAATCTAGCCCCTGCAACCCAAACAACGGAACAAATCCGTACCATCCTGAGAGACCAGTTCGGCTTCGTGCCGAAGAGAAGGACAATCGGCTATTCAAAGCCGTACCCCAACGAGTTTGACCTGATCCCGCTGCCGCCCAAGTATCGGCTCCCCGAGTTTTCGAGATTTAGCGGATCAGAAGGGTCAAGCTCGATCGAGCACGTGAGTCGATACCTAGCACAGTTAGGCATGATATCAGCATCAGATCAGTTACGCGTAAAGTTCTTTGCGCAATCTTTGACAGGACCAGCTTTTGGGTGGTACACCGCCGCCACCGATTCGATCGGACACGGAAGCAACTGGAAGAGCAGTTCCACATTCAGTACCATTCAGAAGCTACCGAGGCTGGCATTGCAGACCTGGCACAGGTGCGGCAAAAGCGAGGAGAAACGGTAGCCGAGTACATCCAACGCTTCAGGACTGTCAAGAACCGATGTTACTCAGCTCGTTTAACTGAGAAGGAAGCAGTCGAGCTGGCAGCGTTGGGTCTCGCAGCGCCCATCAAAGATATGGCTTTCCAAGTAGAGTATAACTCGTTGGCGCACATGGCCCAGAAGCTGACGATGTATGAGCAGCGCCACCCCGAGTTGTATCAGGACAAGTTCAAACGTCCGATAGGCCTGGTCGATACAGAAGAAGAAGACCCAACGCAAGACCCGGAGGTGGCCGTGGCTGAATGGGCTCGGGGCGCAGATCCCGTATCCTGCAAATGGGAACAGCAAGGGCCTGCAAAAGGGTTCGACTTCGATGTGACCAAAGCTGAGCAAATATTCGATTTACTACTGAAAGAAAAGCAGCTGAAGTTACCCGAAGGCCACAAGATCCCTACGGCTCAAGAGATGAACGAAAGACCATACTGCAAGTGGCATCACTCGTTCACCCACACCACCAATGACTGCAAAGAGCTACGCCGCCAGATCCAAGCGGCGATAGAGCAGGGCCGTCTCATCCTGGGACAATTCGCCATGAAAGTAGACACCAACCCATTCCCCGGCGTCAACATGGTAGAACATAGCCACTCCACGAGGCGCCAGTTGGATTTCTCGTTCGATGTCAACATGGCAGGACCAGGGTACCACCATGCGACGTACAAGGCGGGAGGCGGTCGCTATCGCAGGGTAAGAGAGGAGGCTGGTCCACGCGACCGGCCCAGCTACGACGACAGGCGGTACTTAACTGAAGAACAAGTAAAAAGTGTGCGATATCAGAAACCACATTCCAAGCATCTCCTTAACAAGTATGAGCGGCAGTATGACCAACGTCGCCGGCGCGACGGAGAAGATGAAGGATATGAGCACCTCGCTAGGGGACCGCCAAAAGGAAAGGAAGGCGCAGACAAACATTGGGATTGCCCGTTCTTCAAGTATTGCTGGGACGCGGGAATGAGCCGATTGCCTACGATCGATAACTGCCCGGAATGCGGACAACGGCAGGAGGACACCGAGCCAGTGTCAGTATTCAAGCGCCTAGGGCCTCTCCCACCACAGAGCCGACGCAGGGGGGCGTCCCGAGCACAAGGTCTCAAGGAGCCAGTGGGTGACGAAGAGAAAGATAGGTATCACCGTCCAAGGTGGTGTCCCGACGGACTCAGGCACACCCAAAAGCGTAGAGTGCAGCGGCTGCGTAACTTGGAGGAAGCCGAAGCACAGTATCTCCACGCTCTAAAGAAAGCACGGCCCGATCTGGCCGTTAAGGTTAGGCAGACCTTGGAAACGGAAGATCACCCGAAAAAGAAAGAGTGGCGCCCCAAACCGGTAAAAGCCGATGCAAAGACATCGGCTGGCACAAACATGGTATTCATACTCCCGTCAGAGTTCTGCGCGCCAAGAACCAACGAGCTACCGATGTACGATTCATTGCGGCCCACGGCCAGTTATCTTTGAGAAGCCACGTGAGAAGGGTTACAAACATCTGAAAGCCCTGTATCTACGAGGGTACATCAATGGGCAACCTGTGAGCAAGATGTTGGTAGACACCGGAGCGGCAGTCAACATAATGCCATACTCCATGCTACGGCGTTTGGGACGCTCCACTGCAGATCTGATCAAAACCAACGTCACTTTGAGCGACTTCAACGGCCAGACTTCAGAAACACAAGGTGTACTGAACGTGGATCTGACCGTGGGCAGAAAAACCATCCCTACGTCATTCTTCGTCGTGGACAGCAAAAGCACCTACGCTGTCCTGTTAGGGAGAGATTGGATTCATGCTAACTGCTGCATCCCATCCATGATGCACCAGTGCCTGATACAGTTGGATGGAGATGAGGTAGAAGTCATTCACGCAGACGATTATGTCGAGGTCTCCATTGCTGGCATGAACGTCTGGGAAGCAGAAGACCAAGAGCCGATCTCTGGAATCAGTCTAGATGGCTGTGAACGCATCGAGGCTACAAAAAAAGGGGTGAGGCTGGTCTTATCCACCGGCCTGACAGAGTAGCAAAGTCCACGACGGTGCGTGGTATGGCCGATCCCTGCGATCGGCCACAAAAAGCAAAAAGCAGCAATCTTACGACGAGCAGATCGTGCAGTTGTAGCAGGGAGATTCCCAGCCATGTTAAAACCATAAGGTGTAAACCATCCTCGACTAATGCAATAAAAAAGGGGGCCGATTCAGGCAATCGGCCCAAATTATTTTTGTTAACCTCACCTACTGTTTGCCCTGTGCTTAGCATCGATTTGACAGGTGATGGAAAGCTAGGGTATGGATTTACATCTGCTGATGAACTAGAAGAAATCGACATTGGTCCTGGGGATAAGCCACGACCAACTTTTATCAGCAAAAGGTTGGATCCGAGCCTGCGGGGTCCGATGATAGCCCTGTTAAAACAATATCCAGACTGCTTCGCCTGGGACTATACAGAGATGCCCGGGTTAGACAGGAGCATCATTGAGCATCGACTCCCGCTTAAAAAGTTTCGCCATTCCGGTAGCGACAGATGAAGGCCTAAATTCTGGAAGAGGTCAAGAAGGAGGTCGAGAAAATGTTGGCAGCTGATTTAATCAGGCCATGCAGGTATGCTGAATGGATTTCTAGTATCGTACCTGTGGAGAAAAAGGATGGCCGTTGGCGTGTCGCCATAGATTTTCGGGACCTCAATAGAGCTACCCCAAAGGATGAGTATCCAATGCCGGTGGCAGAAACGTTAATCAACGCAGCGGCTGGCCATAAGATCTTGAGTTTTATGGACGGAAATGCCGGTTACAACCAAATTTTTATGGCTCCAGAAGACATACACAAGACTGCGTTCAGAGTACCAGGCTCGGTGGGGTTATTTGAATACGTTGTCATGACGTTTGGACTGAAAAATGCCGCCACGTGCATCAAAGAGCCATGAACTACATTTTCCATGATCGATCGGCAAGCGGTGGAAATTTATATCGATGACGTAGTGGTCAAGTCTGCCTCAGTAGAAGGACACTTGGGCGATCTGCAACGCGTCCTGGACCGAACGAGAAAATTCGGACTACGGATGAATCCAAAGAAGTGCGCCTTCGGGGTAACGGCCGGTCAGTTCTTGGGTTTCTTGGTCCACGAACGCGGGATTGAGATCGGCCTAAAAAGTCAAGAGGCCGTGCGAACAATGAAGCCACCTACCACGAAGAAAGAGCTACAGTCTCTCATCGGCAAGATCAACTTCGTCAGAAGGTTCATCTCCAATCTGTCAGGAAGGATAGAGCCGTTCATGGGACTGGTAAAGATTAAATCTGACGAGGAGTTCCGCTGGGGAACAGAACAGCAACGGGCCTTCGACGAAATCAAAGAATATTTAATGAAGCCGCCGGTTTTAGTCCCGCCCCAGCCGGACAGGCCGTTCTATATTTACTTGTCAGTAGCGGACACGTCCATCGCCTCAGTGGTGGTCCAAGTTTATGACGGGCTGGAGCGAGTGGTATTTTACATCAGCAGGAGGATGCTAGATGCAGAGACAAGGTACTCTGAGATCGACAAGTTGTGCCTCTGCCTGTTTTTCACCTGCACCAAGCTGCGCCACATTTTGCTATCAGCAGAAATTGTCATCATCTGCAAATCAGACGTCATAAAACACATGCTGTCGGCTCCTATGTTGAAAGGCCGACTGGGTAAATGGATGTTTGCATTATCGGAGTTTGACATCCGGTATCAACCCGCTAAAGCAGTTAAGGGGCAGGCATTGGCCGACCTTATCGCTGAAAGGATCAACACCAATATAGCAGCACTGTCTATACGAGCCTAGGCTATGTTCTTCGACGGGTCAGTTTGTGACGATGGGTGCGGCATCGACATGCTACTCGTGTCACCCCGGGGGGCAACATTTTCCTTCTCGATCAGGTTATCTGCCCCTCGCACCAACAATGTCGCTGAGTATGAGGCGATACGCAAAGGAATGGAGTTGCTCATCGAAGCTGGAGCGGAAGCAGTGGAAATTTTTGGAGACTCCAAGCTGGTGATTTCTCAACTCACAGAGGAATATAAGTGTGAGAGTGAGTCGCTCTTCCCATTATGGATGCAATGCCGTGAGCTGATGGCACAGTTCCGATACATAAACTTCACCTGGATCCCGCGATCGCAGAATACCGAAGCAAACGATCTTGCACAAATGGCTTCAGGCTACAAGGACGTAGCAGAGGGAGCCGATGTTCAGGTGCAATTCCTGGACGCAGACGACTGGAGAGCCGATATCTTCAATTACTTGAAGGATTCGGCTCGGGGGGCACCTAAACGGATAAGATACAAGGCCATGAAGTATGTGCTCATTGGGGACGACATATTTCTGAGGACTCTTGAGGGTTATTGCTCAAATGTGCAGAACATGAGGCCAATCGGCTCCTACACGAGGTACACGAAGGCGCCTGTGGAACTCACCAATCGGCTCATAAGATGAAGTGGTTGATCAGGCGATCAGGGTTTTATTGGCCTACCATGCTCGAGGACTGTTTTAAGTACTACAAAGGGTGTCAAGCATGTCAGAGATTTGGAAAAATTCAGATGGTACCCGCGTCAGCAATGAATCCCATCATCAAGCCTTGGCCATTCCGAGGTTGGGGCATGGATATGATCGGCAAGATCAATCCTCCGTCAAGCAAGGGCCACATGTGGATCTTGGCCATCACGGATTATTTCACCAAGTGGGTGGAAGCCGTCCCTATGAAGTCAGTAAGTTCAAAGGATGTTGTCGATTTTGTGAAAGAGCACGTCATTCATAGGTTTGGGATTCCCCAGACTATCACGACCGATGGAGGTTCGGTTTTCACTTCTCACGAGTTCAGAAAGTTCTGTGAGGACACATGGATTAAGCTGATTCGATCATCTCCGTACTATGCTCAAGCAAATGGGCAAGCTGAAGCGTCCAACCAGAGCCTTATCAAGCTGATCAAGAGGAAAATCGATGAACACCCTAGGCGTTGGCATGAGGTTTTGTCAGAGGCTTTATGGGCTTACTGCATGTCATGTCATGGAGCGATAAAAACCTCGCCGTACCATCTGGTCTATGGACAAGAAGCCGTATTGCCTTGGGAAATTACGGCTGGATCGAGACGCGTCACTTTTCAGAACGATCTAACGGCTGAAGAATATGCAGCTTTGATGAGTGACAGTGTTGAAGATTTGACTGAGCTTAGGCTGTGGTCGCTTGAGAAAATCAAAGAGAACAAGGCCAAAGTAGCTCGTGCATACAACAAGAAGGTGAGACCTAAGGAGTTCCACGTTGGCGATCTGGTATGGGAAGCGGTGTTGCCATTAGGGACTAAGGATGCAGCATATGGTAAATGGTCTCCAAATTGGCACGGGCCATACAGGGTCGATCAGGTTTTAAGAGGGAACGCGTACATGCTGGAAGAACTGGACGGCGTGAAATTCCCAGTAGCTGTCAACGGTCAACATCTCAAGAAATATTTCCCAAGTATGTGGGATGATGGACAATGAGATATGGGGGCCGATACACGAAATCGGCCAATAATTTTTTTTATTATGTAGCTCCCAAGCACGTGGGATGATGGACAGTGAGATATGGGGGCCGATGCATGAAATCGGCCAAAAGAAGTATACAGCCGATGCACGGTCATCGACTTTAGAGGTTCAAAACTGGTACAACCCGATGCCAGTTTACGTAAACGAGCTACTGAAGAAATGCCTCGAAGGCGTGGAGGGCGTCAGCACGGACACGGTCCACCTCGGCGATCTCGGCTTCGTCATCCTCGTCCTTGCCCATCACTAGCTGTTGGTTCAAGGCGCGTATCTCTGCCAGGTCAGTCTTCAGTTGAGCTCTGAGGCCTTCTGCTTCATCTTGGGAGCGGGCGATGTATGCTTCCTTGTCACGAATGAGCTGTTTCGTTGCCCGGACCTTTTCTTCAAGATCTTCCAGCTCCCTTTTCAAAGATGCTAGCTCAGTGGTGCTGACAGAAGTGTCAGTTTTGGCATCAAAAGATGCTTTCATTTCATTGAGCTGCTGGCATCTGTCGGCAATGTTGGCCTTCAGCGGAAGTTGGGCACGGCGCAGGTTGATCCTTTCACGAGCTAGCTTCACCCTGGACCCGTAGAAGGATAGAGTTACAACGGGCCAAAGCTTCACCTGCAATGTTACTGGGAGTTGGTCCTTGATTTCAGCAAGAACGCCCTTTACTTCTTCAGAACCCTCGATCAACTCCTCGATTGGGGAAGACAGTAAGGCTCTAAGTCGTTGGAATTGAGGTAGGACAGCCCTGGCTGGTGGTTCTTCGGTGGCGACAGGGGGAGTTGGATCGATCGAGTCAGGATCAAATGTCAGCAAGCCTGAAATGTTACAACCCTGGCAGCCCGAAAAGACGTCAGTATGCGTCCAACGGGGAAGAATAAGCTGAAGGAAGTTAACATACCTCTCCTGAGACCGAGGGGATGGCAGACAACGAGGCGATCGGCTTGTGTTTGGGAGCTGGAGGCGTTACCAAATTGGTAGCCATTTCGTCTGCATTTTCGGGGATTGCCAGGTCTGGTTCGGCTAAAGGCGTCGGCGCGGCCCCGGCCTTCCCACTAGAAGCATCAGTTGTCTGCATGAAAGGTGATTTACCGATGTAAATGATGATGAATCGGCAGGAAAAAGGGAGTAAGGGGCAGGAGCATAAAGGATGATGATTTTTCGGAACCTCTTGGCTCGATGAAGAAGCTTGTGGTCCTTTACGAGCTCTCTTGGGACCCAAAGCTGGCCCGGCCTCGACTGGCGCTCGGGGGGCAGCAGGCTCAGGAACAGACCTTTTCCTAGAAGCCGATGGTAGCACATCTGGCTGGCTCGGGGTGATGGTCCTCTCAGAATCCGTTGGGCTCGATTCTCCCTCATTGGATTGTTCGTCCTCGTGGGAAGTATCTTCAATGGAAGCCTGCAAAAGAAGGAAGGCTGTTAGACATGAGCACGTCTGCAATAATGAAAGAATGAGAAGAATCGACCAAGACATGGGTCAGCCTACATGCGAGCTTTCTGGAGAAGGGCTCCGGTGCCTCAAGGTCTTCCTGGCAGCTACATTCCTCGTCATCGTTCTTGTCTTAGTTGGAACTCGAGGGGCAGCTGAAGTTGAAGTTCCTTGCTTCTTAGAAGCCGATTGAGGTGTTATCGGCTGTTTCTGCATTATGACCTTTTTCAAAGACGGCGAGTTTTTGCAGAAAAGAACCACAGGAGCTGGTGGAAAGAACTCAAAGGGGGAGCCGTCACTGTGTGTAGGTTCAGGGCCGTCTTGTTGCTGCAAAGGGAGAAATTGAGTTAGTAGGAGAGTCATTTATGAGCTGCATTGAGAAAATTTACAAGTAGTGGTACCTGTTCCACGGGGACGTCATAATCGGCATCAAGTTGTTTCAACAGCGGCCCCAGAGCTTTCCTGAAAGCGTGGGTTTTCCACATCGTCCACCAGTCCTCGAAGCCGTCAGTTGATGAAGCGAAAGTGAGGTCATTTGGAATAGGGATGGTCAGAGCATCAAAGAAGGAGTAACACCTCGGACTGGTGAGAGGATCAGGCAGGTCGGCTCTGCACTCCGTAAGATGATGGAGAAAGAAGTGGGGAGGTACTTTCCCAAGGCCAAATTGCCGGGCCACTATGACCGGCTGGTAGAATTCATACCCAGGCTTGATGATTCTGTTGGATGTGCTCATGCCAACTGGAAGGAAACAGGGACGGATCACAATGGAGAAGAGTTGCCGAGTGCTGGTGTCATCGGCAAAGTTATCTAGCCTGAAGGAGAGTGGATTTTCGAAATGTTCAGATTCTTCCATATAAGGGAAGAAGGTAGGATTGTCCAGGCCTTGGAAGAAAGTGCTGAACCACTTGGCTGCTTCCTTAGGGGATAGTTTACTGCCTGGCAGCCTGTACAAAGCTTGGCCATAACTAGTGCATCGGATCTGCTTCCCTTTAACATCGGGAAAGGTACAACTCGCCAGAAGGGGGAAGTCTGGGATGTGGTTTTGAAAGTACAGCTGAGCCCATAACTGAATGAACCACCAAGGACCACCTGTTTTGATTGCTATGCCTGAGAACAGCTTGACAGACATCAACTGGAGATATCGATAGACCTCTCCAAGGAACAGTTTGCCGATGCCAAGTTGAGTACCTTTGGCTAGTTCGTGGGCTAGGGAGAGATAGTTCTTGGTTGGAGCAAGGGAAGGGCCACAGAATATGAAATGCTCCAGCCAGAAGTTGAGAAAGGCTGTATGTTCTTTCTCTGAGACAGGGCCCTTTGTTTTCATATGGCGTTGGAGGTAGGCACCCCAGTTCGTGCAGTCTGTTTTAGAAGACAGTTTATAGGGGACTTTGGTCAGTTTAAAAGCAGAGGGGCTGGGCGGTGACATCGTGCCGATGATCATCACCACGTCTAACAAGGTTGGTGACATAGGGCCATGACCGAACATAAAACAGTTCAGAGCGTCAGACCAGAAGTAGCCGATGGTTTTCAGAAGGTTCTCATGTTTCTCAAGAGGAGACAATGATAAATGCAAGGCATCGGCTATCCCTGTGGTTTCCCATTGGGATTGGTAAGCTCTAGCTACTCTACTAAACCAGGAGACCCAATGTTCAGGGGGATTAGGCCAGGCTCGCAGACAGTCGGCCCAAGAGTTCAGATCTAGGTCTTGGCTTACGAAGGGGATTCTATTTGCTTCGCAAGAAATAAGATGAGCAGGGCTAGATTCTGTGCGAGGGCCAAGGCAGAGAGAGTTTGGGAGAGAAGGATGCGGCAGCAGAATGTCTGAAACCTAGAAAATTAAATGGTGGAATAAGGCATTAATTCAGGTGTTCGCCATTAAGTCTAGCATCGTGTTCAGACTGCGAGGAGTAGGCGTACCTTCAGACCGGAGACCTCTGGGTTGGTGTTGGACGATTCCGCCATCTAGTTCACCGGCGGAGATAGATCTATGCAGTTGGGGATCGAGGTTTTTTGTCGCTGTGAGCTCGATCTGGTCAGTGGGCGATTGAAGATCTGGGTCGCCCTTTTTTGAAGGAGGTCGCAGGTTACCGTTTGGAACTAAGAAGTGGCCGTTTAGATTTGCCTAAGTATGCGACCAAGTTTTGACCTTGTCAACGTTTTTTGGGGAAAGCCGATGCGTGGTCATCGGCTCTTTGCGATTTGGACTGTTTGACTGTATGAGTGCAGTATTATGAAAGCCGATGCAGTGTTATCGGCTTGTGGAGCGTCGACATGTTTTGGTTATCGGCAAAATTGGGGCGACAAAAGAAATCTTCGAGAAACAGATTTTCATTCATTCAAAAGTTGATTGCTTACAAAAGGCTGATTGATTACAAAAGGGAGCTTATCGCTACTACTACTACTACCAGTTCCTAATCTAGGCCGAGGTCGTCGTCGCTATCGTCGCCGCCGTCTTGTTCGCTGTCCTCAGCGCTGCTACCGGCGTCGTCTTCGCTGCTGCTGATCCAGATGCCCGCGGGGGCCTCCTCGTCCTCGTCTTCGTCTTCGGTGTCCTCGGACCCAGCGCGGAAGTACTTCACCGGCTGGTACTCCTCGGAGGAGGTGTCCTCCTCTTCCTCCTCCTCGTCGGAGGAGTCGACGCCGTCCCAGGACATGGCGTCGTCGGTGCTGTCCGCCTCCAGTTCCCCATTGGCGAGGAACTGCAGGTCCTCCTCGCCGTCAGTCATGGACGCGTCATCCTCCGACCAAGCGGCGAAGTCCCAGTCTCTCTCGTCCCACCATTGTGGGGCGAGAGCGTTGTACGCCGCCATCGGCGGGTGTTCTGGCGTCGGCTCTCGGTCGCTCATCGAGTTGGAGGCTTGGGAGGACAGGCCAGAGGAAGCGGAGGAGGCCATGGCGGAGAAAGAGGGTTTTTTCGGCAGAGGAGGAAGAAGGGTTTTCTTTTGGCTACTGGAGGAAGATGAGGACTGTGAACTGCTTGGGTGAATTTAAATAAGGGGAAATAAGGGGAATAGTATGAAGCGGTTCAATGCTATAGCGGTTTCCCAGAATGTACTGCCGAAGTTGTCAAATCATGCGCTGCGGGGAAGTGGAGAAGACAAGGCATCATGATGAGGGGGTGGCGTGGCGATCCTGTTCTGCAATGCATTCTGTCAACGCGCAACCCGATACAAAAAAAAGGAGAGGAGAAGAAGAAAAAAAGAGAACAAAATGGTTTTGGAATTATTATTGCCAAAACCAGGGGGGCATGTGTTATCGCCATATTTTGGCCAAAGGAGGAGTTGGGCCGTGATCAAGATGGGCTTAGAAGATACGTGTATACAACGTGTTGTTGAATCGGCCTCGCGTGTTGATTTGGGCTAAATTGCCCGTGTATCTTTATATTGTAATAGGTTCCGTTTAGAGTTAGGTAAGAGATAGAGTTGTAGAGTTATTCCAAAGATAGAAAGTCTCCGGACTATAAATATGTACCTAAGGTTATCGAGAAAAGGAGGACAATCACGTTCACAACAAACACAATCTCGGCGCATCGCCACCCCTTGTTTCTAGGGTTTTTCTCGGGTAAGTGCCATGCTGCCTAGATCGCTTGCGATCTAGGCAGTATCTACTTATGCGTTATCTGGTGTTACTCGTACTGAAGCCCCGTTGATGGCGAGTAACACCATTATCATAGATTTGTTTGGGTTAGCATCAATACTTTTCGCTACGATTGTTTAGTTATGCTGCCTATAGCTATATCGCCGCCTTTGCACCTTTTCCCGGGTGTGAGGGTGGCATCTTGCTTGATCTTTATTTAAGTCGATTTGATCTGTTATAGTTGTGCCTTGTTCTCCAAGGTTTAGTTTAATATCCACATGATCAGGCCTTGCAAACGGGTTGAACGATCCAGTAGTATGTAAGATATGGTTTATCAATCCAAGAGGGGATGTTCCGGGAATTGACGTTACGTTGGTTTTTAGGCCTTCTCTAGGATTAGTTTTCTATTGTCTTTTGTATCTACCAGGCTCAATTACGTGTAGGATGTTCCAGTCATGTAGTGAAAACGTTAAACTGTCGTAGATCGATTTAGCTTGTATTGATGAAGCAAAAACCCCATGTTATAATGGATCTAATGCAGAACCATGGGATAATCGGCTCTAGGAGCCGATTCACAGGGAAACCTGGGAGCTGGTTACGGCTCGAATTTTACATGTGTTTGTTTGCCATGCAGGAAACCAATCGAAGCAATCTTTCACCTTCCTGATCAGGTATAGGTCGTGGTGTACGCCTCGAACCAAGCCGGGGCGCGTCTGGGAGCTTTATGCCCGTTGCCGAGGGACGAGCCCACCAGTTACAGGAGCCTCCCGGCTCTTCGTGTTGCCCGTCGCTACTCGCCGGTGGGTTTTGGTAGGCAACATACTTCAACCATGTGAGCCACGGATGTGCGGATTACCTATAGCCCTTTTCCTAGTAGTGAACAATCAAGGCCATGGAAATCAGGACAACCATGGATCTAAGCTCAAGAATTTCCAGAACACCAATCCACCCGTTTTCACTAAGTCAGAAGAGCCCTTGGATGCCGATGATTGGCTGCAAACCATGGAGAACAATCTGGAAGTTGCAGGAGTGGAAGCCAACGAGAAAGTACTATTTGCCACCCACTATCTGGACGGAGATGCAAGAGCATGGTGGAACATCGTTCACGCAATGACAAGAGGTCGGTTGATGACTTGGTAAGAGTTCAAAGTCAAGTTCAGCAGAACCCATGTGCCACCGGGTTTGATTAAGAGGATGAGAGATGAATTCAGGGAACTGAAGCAAGGCAGGATGACAGTAGTGGAATACCGTGACAAATTTTTGTCATTGGCTAGGTATGCACCGGATGAAATAGATACTGAAGACAAGAAGAAGGAGAGATTCCTAAATGGTCTGCACGATGAAATGCAAACAGTGTTAGTCAATATCCCCTCTGCGAATATTGAAGCTTTAGTTGACTCTACCATTCAAATGGAAAGAAAGATCAACCAAGCTAATGAGAACCGCAAGCGTCGCATGATGCATCAACCAGGAACCCACCATACACCAAAGTATCGTCCCAACCCATCTCCAGGATTTGCCCCAAGAACCAACAGACCCCCGATGAACCGTCCCACCTATCCCAACCGTGGAAACCCAAGGCCCGGAGGAAACAACAACAACCCTGACAACCCCAGCAATTTCAATCGTGCACTGCCAAAGTTCAACAACAGCAATGTCGCCACCAACACCAACACTACCCCAAGGACTGGAAGCAATGCTGTGTCTGTTGCAGCAAAGGACAAGTCCTAGGTGACTTGTTATGAATGTGGAACCAAGGGTCACTATTCCAATGAGTGCCCCAAGAAGATTGCCGCAGCCCCCAATGCCAATGCCCCAGCTCAGCAGCAACGTCGTGTTCAGCCCGAAAGAAGGTTTGTCCCAGGGAACTCGCTCAACCGCAACGGTTATCTCTTTCTCATGCATGCTGAAGAATCCCAAGAAGCGTCAGATGTCGTGCTGGTTATGTTTTCTGTTAACTCAGTACTAGCAAGAGTGTTGTTTGATTCTGGAGCATCGCACTCATTTGTTACTGAAGAATTTTCATGCACTAGTAAGTTCAACACACCAAATTGAAGCATGTTATGATAGTTCAAATACCTGGTTCAACCACCAAAGCTAGACAAATTTGCAAGGCCGTGCCTATCCGAATCCATGGCATAGATTTTTATGCTAATCTAATAGTACTCGAAACTAAAGGTTTGGAAGTAGTACTAGGAATGGATTGGATGTCAAAACATAAAGGATTAATCGACTGTGCCAAGAAAGCCATAATAATGACCAGTACAGCCAGAATATCAGTCGAGCATATATCTGAAACCTTGCCCCGTCAATTCAAATGCAACAAGAGTATAGCCCAGCCAACCCTTGACCAAGTCCGGATAGTCTGTGAATACCCCGACGTATTTCCAGATGTTTTGCCCGGTATGCCCCAGATCGGGATATCGAGTTGATCATTGAACTAATCCCTGGAACCAGACCCATAGCCCAAAGACCATATAATATGAGCCCATCGGAACTGAAGAAGCAACTGGATGCTATGCTGGAGATAGGATTGATCCAACCAAGTGCGTCACCATGGAGATCACCTGTCTTGTTTGTGGACAAGAAAGATGGAGGTAACCATTTATGTATGGACTATCGGAATTTGAATGATGTCACCATCAAGAACAAGTACCCGTTTCCCAAGATAGAAGACCTGTTTGACTGGTTCCAAAGTGTTTTCTAAGATTGATCTTAGAACTGGCTATCATCAACTCAATATTCATGCAGAGGATATTCCAAAGACTGCCTTTACCACCTGATATGGATTAAGTATACTATCATGTCTTTTGGATTAACCAATACCCCCGCTTATTTCATGAACCTCATGAATAAGATTTTTATGGACTTCCTGGATAAGTTTGTCGTTGTTTTCATCGATGACATTCTGATTTATTCCAAATCATAAGAAGAACATGAGATACACCTAAGTACCATTCTTGGAACCCTTAGAGAGCATTAGTTATATGCCAAGTTTAGCAAATGTGAATTCTGGTTACAGGAGGTAGGATTCCTCGGACATATTGTATCAGCCGGAGGAATTGCCGTTGACCCTGCAAAGGTGAAGGATGTTGAAGATTGTCAAGCCCCAACCACTCAAACCCAAGTTCGTGCATTTCTCGGATTAGCGGGATACTACCGCAAGTTCGTAGAAGGATTCTCGAGTATCGCCAGACCCATGACCCAATTGTTGAAGAAGGACAAGAAGTTTGAATGGACGAACAAATGTGAAGAGAGTTTTCAGGAACTCAAGAGGAGATTGATTTCAGCCCCAATCTTGATCATGCCGGATATCACGAAGCCCTTTGATGTATATTTTGACGCATCCAAGATTAGTCTCGGATGTGTGTTGATGCAAGAAGGCAAAGTTATATCTTACCTATCCCAACAACTGAAGCAGCATGAACAGAATTATCCAACCCATGACCTTGAACTAGCAGCCGTAGTTCTAGCCCTAAAGACATGGAGGCATTATCTTATGGGAAACCGTTGTGAGATTTATTCGGATCACAAGAGCCTGAAGTATATATTCACTCAGAAGGAGCTGAATATGAGGTAGAGAAGATGGATTGAGCTAATCAAGGACTATGAGATAATCAAGGACCTTAGCAGATTGTTGTGCCGCTTGAACTCCATGATTCTGAAGGAGCAACCAAGTTTGCACAAAGAGATGGAAGATTTCCGAATGGAATTAGTAAGTGAAGGATTTTTGGCTAGCATAGAACTTCAACCCACTTTGATCAGTCAGATCAAGGAGGCATAGAAAGGAAATGCTAGTATCGATGGAATCAAACGTCGTATCGGTACAGGCAAAGTACCCAGATTACCGAGGATGAAGAAGGAGTTCTGTGGTACAAAGGACGTCTCTGTGTACCAGCAGATTCAGAGTTCAAAGAAGTTATTTTGAAAGAGGCTGATGATGCCCAGCACTTGTCATGGGACGCTTCGTTGGAAACCCCAAGAGCAAGGTATGAAGCAGCACAACAAGTTTTCCTCAGTAAGAAACTGAGGTTATCGAATCAGTAGGAGGAAGGAAATGTCACACAGGTGTTGCAAGCAACACGGATACCTGCACAACACAAACTCAAGGCTTTGCCCCAACGAACCAGTGGGGTTTTCAAGCTCACTGGTTTGCTGTAACAAAGGATTAAACGTATGGTGTGGAAGGTAATGGTGGTTTGCAGCAACTAAACAGTAACAATGGAAGATGTATCAATGGTAAAGATTGGACCGGGGTCCATAGTTCACTAGAGGTGCTCTCCTTAAATAAACAATAAGGCATGAAGGATAAACAAATTACAGTGGGGCAATTGACAGGAACTGAGCAAGGCATAAAAATGCAATTACTAGTCAGAAAGATCCCATGAGGTTGATTGGGCAATACAACAATATACATAGACCGCCATCCAACTGCATCTATGACTAGAAGTCCACCTTCAGGTTATCATCCGAACCCCCTCTAGTATTAAGTTGCAATAAACAGACAACTGCTTTAAGCAAAGTGTGTAAGGTAAACAGTCCACATGTTCCATGAACAAGAGACCGTTGTTTTCTCCCTAGTAGCAACAACACATCTACAACCAAAGAGATTATTGTCACTACCCTTGGAAACTAGAGGCATGAACCCACTATCAAGCATAAATACCCCCTCTTGGAGTCACCAGCAACTACTTGGCCAAGATAACCACTAGCAACGGAGAGCATGCAAGATCACAAACAACACAGACATGATAGAATCATAAAGACAAAACCATTAATCAAACCAACATAATAATCTCAATATCCATCGGATCCCCGCAAACACAACATGCATGATTACAAATAGATTAGATCTTGATCATGAACGGAGCTCACAAGATCTATACATGAAAGCACAAAGGATGAGATACAACCATCTAGATACTACATGGAACCATAGTCCAAGGTGGAACTACTCACGCATCATACCGGAGAGAAGGCCTCCGGGATGATCTCCCCTTTGGCAGGGTGCCGGGAAGAACTTCAGACCCCCCCGATCTAGGGACAATGGTGGCGGCGGCTACAGACGGTTTCGTGGATTTATGATCGGGTACTCAGAGTTTCTGCATCGGGGGCTTCTTATAGGCGAAGGGGGAGGCCGAGGAGGCGGCCAGGGCCACCAAACCCTAGCCAGGCTTGGGCCCACCTGTGGCTGCGCCTGGGGGGGGGGTGGCCCCTCCGGCTCTCCTCTGGACTTCTTGTTCCCCACGGAAAGTAATTGACTTTGTCCTTTGTCCCGTCCAATTCCGAGGATATTTCTTTACTAACTTTTCTGAAACCAAAAACAGCAGAAAACAAGCATCTGGCACTGTTGCAACTTGTTAATAGGTTAGTACCAGAAAACATGTAAAAAGCACCTCAAAGTGTGGACAAGTAAAGCAAAGTAGATACTAAACAAGCATGGAGCAGTAAAAATTATAGATACGTTTCCAATGTATAAACATCCCCAAGCTTAACTCCTGCTCGTCCTTGAGTAGGTAAGTGATAAACAGAATAATTTTTGAGGTGACATGCACCCTCACAATAAAGATCCAACCATTTGCAAGCATTGAAAGCTGGGATCAAAGAACTCTAAACATGTGCATGAAAGATGGAGTTCTAACAATAGGACATAGTTACTATGCAATGCAACATGGCAAGCTACAAACAAAGATCATGAATATCATGCATTGAAAAATGTTTGTTTGCTTCACATGCAGAAAACATAGCATAGTGGCAATCAGCTTGTCCCTCATAGAATAGCAATTAGATGCATAGGAAACCTGCAAAGTTCACAAGGGTGACTAGAAAAAAATAGCTCAAGAAGAAGTAATAATACAATATACATCAATTAATAAGCTTTGGAACACTGCACACAGAATGACAACTATGCTCTCTTAATGGTGCCTAAAGGTAGAAGGCGGAGACTCAATAGTGGTGAAATAAAGGCCTTTTTGTAAAGAAAGCATGGATTACAAGTTTCAAAAAGAGCTTCCAAAAATTATGGTACTTGTTAGCTTTCAGCCCTCATTGCCCCTATCATAAGCATCTTGAAGTGGTTAATGATATGAAGGTTTTAATAGTATAGAGTGTTGTCGTGTTATTTCCACAGGGATCAAGCTAAATAGGTTTGGGTCACACAACTTAGCAAGCAAAATTGTTTTGGAGATTATCAAGAAGTAAATAAAAATAAACAGAACAATGAAGAAACAAGGCAAGGATCAATGAGAAATAGGGGTAGAAGGAGAGAATGATCACACATCAACTACACAGCAAAGGGTATAAGAAGACAGAAACTACTGAAATAGGCAGTGCAATTTACTAGAAGAGGCAGAATATCTTGAATCAGAGCAGTACTATCGCACAGAGAGCAGTTTTTAGATAGATCAGAGTAAGGACAGACTGGAGAGGGAGAGAGAGAGACAAAAATCTATATAGTACTTCCTAGAATACTAAGCGATGCGCTCGAGCAGTAGAAACACGAGTAAGTAGAAGAACAAGCGGTGCGAATAGAGGGACATGCAGATTCGACAAGCAGAGGAAGGAGAAGCGAGTCGAGCACATAGACGAATTCGTTGCGCAAAGGCAGGAAGATAGATTAACACACAATCACACTTATACTCAGGTTATTTCACAGCAGGAGGATATCAGAGGTACAGATTACAACTTCAATTGAGCAGGTTCTAGGCAGCGAAGATCGGAATCTGAGAGAGGAGGGAGAGCAGCAAGAGATTACAGAGGAGAGGGAAGAAGATATTGTCGAGGAAGAAGAGCCCTAGAGAAGCTGATCCAGATCCAGGCGCCAGGAAGAAGAACTCGCGGAAGAGATGATCGCCAGGAAGAAGGAGAGAGAGAGACAGGGCTCCGCCTCCTGCGGTGCTCTGCCTCACACGCCTTGAGTGCACCACCCTGGTCCCAACCGTCCACCGTGTCCCTCTTGCGTGTGTGCACTGCTGCTTTTGTAGTGCGCGTTCACTGCCCCTTTTTGCTCTTTGGTCCTTATCCTTTTCTTCTTCTTTCCCAAGATGGTCCCTCTGCTCTGACTTACCGCTGCTCTGCACTGGCCTTGCTCTGCTCGTGTGCTGGCTTTGCACTGACACTGCCCTAGTCCAGGCTTTGAACTGGCTGTGCTCTGCCTTAACTAATGGAATGCACTGTTGGTAGAAGCTTTGCACTGAGCAGTTCTGTGCTACACCAGCTTGGATCTCCCTATGCCAGGAGCTTTGTATTGCCTTGCTGACTGTAATGCTTTGAGTTGCAACGGTTTGCTCTGCCCTTTGAGGATAGCTTGCACTGCTTCATTAGCCTTTTGCTCAGATTTGCCCTGGGCTTGGTCAGCAACTATACTGGCAATGAACTGTTGGTTCTCCAGCCTTGTACTGCCTATGTGCTTAGTGCTGCTGTATTGAGGCTTGGCACAGTGTATGTCCTGCCTCTGGAATATGTGTGCACTGCTCTAGGTTTTAGGTGCCTTTGTGCACCTTTCCTGCAAATATGGCAACTGGGCTGTAAAGTGGAACATATAATCAACATTTCCTATTTTCTAGCATTTCAGTTACATAATTGGATCAATAAAGCCTCAAATGCAAATGATTATGCACTGAAATATGCTTAGAAAATAGTTGAACAAGCTGTTGATCAACACCCCCACACTTAGATTTTTGCTTGTCCTCAAGTAAATAGGCAGAGACAGAAACAAATGGTTTCAACATTAAACCTTTTAGTGAATTTTTTTTGCAAACAATCTGGAGTTTATGTAACATCTGCTCTAACACAATCATGGAAATGAAAATGTTCACTTGCCCTAGAATATAAATATGTTGTCAATTACTAGTATTCTAGATTTACCTACACTGATAAGAACTGATATATGAGACAGAAGGAAAATCTATGATGATGTCCATAACTGTGTCTTGGAAATAAAACTGCCAAATTACCTATTAACAAAACTTTGCAACAGCTTAATCAGTTTATAGATCATCACACATAGCTTCACATGGCCATTCTCAGGAACACCCCATGCTAATGCTAGTGCTGATCATAATTGCATATATGTTGTACATTGTTTCTACACCTGGCCATTCCCAATAACACCCCAGGCTAATGCATGTACATATATTTTTTAGATTTGGTATCATAAGCAATTGCTTAGTAGAGTTTGTGCTTCACATGGCCATTCCCAGGAACACACCATGCTGATGCTTGTACTAGTTTTAAGATTTGGCACAAAAACAGTGGGTTAGTACATTTTGCTTCACATGGCCATTCCCTGGAACACACCATGCTAATGCTTGTACTAGCCCAGAAAAGGCTCAGAGATGGACAATAACATAGTTTTAGTTTTTATCTCCATAATTCAATTTTCCTCAGTGTAAGTAAGCAAAGAAATCTAGCAATTACCAAACACATCATATATATTATAAGCAAGTGAACAGAGGATTTCCATGAACATGTTAGGTACAGAGCCAAATAAATTCCAGATTGAAAGAAAGTTTGCCAAAGTACAATTTAAAAGCTGGAACCAGAAGCTACACCAGAAATTTTCAGCTAGCACAGAGGTTTGCATTGCAAAGTGAAAATAGCTCAGAGAATGCACAGCAACGGCATGATGATGCAACAAATGCATCTCCCCCACACTTAGAATTTGCTATCAGTGTAATTAACTTAGCTGGGGTAAGAAACATCTCACCAAGTTGCATCTGCACTGCTTCAGCAAGGGGCATGCACTGCCTATGAGCTTCTGCAGAAGCTGCTCGCTTGGCGTAAAGCTTGCTCTGCCTCTACTGATCTTGTGAAAGACTGGCACTACCTCTGCTGAAGAACTGCTCTGCCTTTGGTGCTCATGCATAAGCTTGCACTGCTTTATGAATTGACAAAGCTCTGCCTGGTGTCCTCCTTTCCCATTGATGTTCTGCTCAGTAGTATTTCTCTGCACTGCCCTCCTGGACACTCTGCTTCTCTTTTGTTTCTGATCAACTGCTTTTATTCCTAAAGGATAACAAAGACAAACAAACAAACACAAAACAAAAGCAACAAGATAATTATTTATGGAACCTAGAAAGATAGTAAAATATGAAATTACAGGTCAGGTTGCCTCCTGATAAGCGCTTGTTTAAGGTCATTAGCTTGACCAAGCTCCTGAGATGATCACAGCTGCTGTGCAGCTGGAATTTCCACTTCTGCATCACCATTTGCTTCATCTTTTTCAACAATTTCCATTGGATCACCAACATGATAGTGCTTGAGTCTTTGTCCATTTACCAGGAATGTGCCTTGTGTTTTACTCTCAATCAGTACTGCACCATTGTTGAATACTTTCTTCACTTGGCAAGGGCCATACCACCTGGACTTGAATTTACCATAAACAAGCACAAGCTCTCCAGCATAGAATTTCTTTCTGAGTATGTGCTTGTCATGCCAAATCTTTGTTTTCTCCTTGTAAATTATAGCAATGTCATAAGCATCCAACCTCAGCTCTTCTATTTCACATAGCTGTAGTTTCCTTGCTTTGCCAGCCTTGTCAATGTCCAGGTTTAATTTCCTCAGTGCCCATCTGGCTTTGTGCTCCAATTCAACAGGTAAATGGCATGCTTTCCCATAGACTAGCCTGAAAGGTGACATACCAATTGGTGTCTTATATGCAGTTTTGTATGCCCACAAGGAGTCTGACAGTTTCATTGACCAATCTGTTCTTGCTGTGGAGACTACCTTTTCAAGAATTGATTAGATTTCTATATTTGAGAGCTCAACCTGGCAATTTGCTTGAGGGTGATAAGGAGTTATTACTTTGTGATTTACCACACCATATTTCTTCAGCAAATTCTGCAGCTGGAAATTATTGAAGTGTGCACCTCCATCACTGATTACAACTCTGGGTACTCCAAACCTGGGAAATATTACATTCTTGAATAATTTGCAAACTGCTTTTCAATTAGCATTTACTGTGGGAATTGCCTCAACCCATTTGGAGATATAGTCAACAGCAACCAAGATGTGCTTAAATCCTTGTGATGCTGGAAGAGGGCCAATCAAATCAACTCCCCAAACATCAAACAATTCAACTTCCAAGATTCCTTGCTGAGGCATCTCATTTCTCCTAGAAATCTTTCCAGTTCTCTGTCAAGGATCACATTTCTTGACAAATTGATATGTATCTCTGAACATTGTTGGCCAGAAAAATCCTGCCTGCAGAATTTTTGCTTGTGTTTTGGATGGACCTGCATGACCTCCATAAGGGGAAGAGTGACAATCAGAGATTACACTCTGTATCTCTTCCTCAGGAGCACATCTTCTCATTATTCCATCATTGCAGTGTTTGAATAAGTAGGGTTCATCCCAGAAGTACTCTCTGACATCATGCAAGAACTTCTTTTTCTGATAACTGAAATCCACTGGAATGATTTTGCATACCAAATAATTGACTATATCAGCATACCATGGAGTTTTCCTTGCAACTGAAATGCTTGCATCAATCCTTCTCCTGGCAAATTCTCATTGATGGGGAAATTTTCCGCTGGAATATCTGGAATTCTTGAAAGATGATCGGCAACAAGATTCTCTGTCCCCTTTTTATCCTTTACTTCTATATCAAATTCTTACAGGAGCAGTATCCATCTGATGAGCCTAGGTTTTGCTTCTTTCTTGTTCATCAAGTATCTGATTGCAGCATGATCTGTATACACCTCACATTTGTTTCTCACCAAGTACTGCCTAAACTTGTCAAATGCATAGACAATTGCCAGCAACTCTTTCTCTGCAGTTGTGTAGTTTGCTTGGGCTCTGTCAAGAGTTCTGCTTGCATAGTTGATCACATGGAGAACCTTGTCTTTCTTCTTTCCAAGCACTGCTCCAACAGCAAAGTCACTTGCATCACACATCAGAACAAAAGACAGTTTCCAGTCTGGTGGTTGAACAACTGGAGCTGAAATCAGAGCTTGTTTGAGTTGGGCAAATACATTTGAACATTTATCATCAAAATCAAATATTACATCCTGATTCAGCAGATTGGTAAGTGGTCTGGCAATTTTTGAAAAATCCTTGATAAATCTTCTGTAGAATCCAGCATGTCCCAAAAAGCTTCTCACACCTTTCACATTTACAGGTTCTGGCAAATGAGAGATCACCTCAGTCTTTGCTTGATACACCTCTATACCTCTTGCTGATACCAGATGTCCAATAACAATTCCTTCCTTTACCATGAAATGGCATTTCTCCCAATTTAGCACCAAACAATGCTGCGAACATTTCTTCAATACTGTTTCAAGATTTTTCATACAATTATTAAAGATATTTCCATAAACAGTGAAATAATCCATGAAAATTTCCATGATTCTTTCAATTTCTTGTGAGAAAATGGACATAATACATCTCTGAAATGTCCCAGGAGCATTGCATAGACAAAATGCTAATCTTCTGTAAGAAAATGTGCCATAGGGACAAGTGAAGGTTGTTTTGTCTTGATCACTTGGGTAAATTGGGATTTGCAAGAACCCTGAGTATCCATCCATGTAACAATAATATTCATGCTCTGCTAATCTTTCAAGCATCTGATCAATGAATGGGAGATGGAAATGATCTTTTTTGGTTGCACTATTTAATTTCCTAAAATCAGTGCACATTCTCCATCATGTGGTTTTCCTAGTGGGAATTTGCTCTCCCTTTTCATTTTCCACAACAGTGATTCCTCCTTTCTTTGGCACAACATGTATTGGTCTTACCCACTCACTATCACTAATTGGATAAATTATGTCAGCAGACAATAGCTTGAGAATTTCCTTTTTCACAACTTCCTGCAGAGTTGGATGCAATCTCCTTTGATGTTCTCTAGTTGGCTTAGCTCCTTCTTCAAGAAATATTCTGTGATTGCAGACAGTTGGACTTATCCCTTTCATATCTGCAATAGAATATCCAATCACTTCCCTGTATTTTCTTAGCAAATTTACCACTTCAGCTGACATGGTTATCGCTGAAGAGAGGGCCATCGACGCCTTCAGGGACGGCGTCAAGCGCCAAGACTTCAAGGAGGAGCTTGGGCGCGTCAAACCCAAAACGCTCGATTACCTCATGGACATCTCCAACAGGTGGGCTGACGGAGAAGACTCCATTCACCGAGCACAATCGGAAGAAGAGGACGACTATGGTCGACAGCGAGAGCGCCGTAGCAAGAGAAGATCGCGCGTCTACGACGCTCGCGACGAAGCCGACATGGTCGCGGTGGCTACGCCGATCGCCGCAACAGTGGAGGATACCGCGGAGGAAACTTCCGCGATGGAGGACGCCCAGCGCAGTCGTGGCAACGCCGCGACCGCGATAACGGACCCTCGGCATACGAAAAGATTTCGGGTCCATGCACCATCCACTTCTACATCGACAAGCAGGATGGCAAAAAGAAGGCGAGCCACATGCTCAAGGACTGCCGCGAGTTCCAGAAGCTCAGCGAAAGCATGGTTCAGACGAGGCAGCAAGCTCCAATCCCTACGTTCGGAAACGCACCCACGCCAGGGGAGATAGCGCATGGAGCTCCTCCACCGCCACATGTAGGAGGCCCGAACCAACCGGTCGCACCAGCACAGAACAACGCTGGAACGGGTATCCCCCGCCGAAAGGAGCACTGATGATCCAGAAGGGGCGCCCTATGAAGAGGGTGCAAAAGAAAATCACCCGACAGATCAACCTGGCCGTGGCAACTCCACCTGCCATCCCTGAGTACCTCAGCGGATCGGAGTCCTGCATCACGTTCACTCGTTCGGATCACCCTTGCCAGATCCCTCGCCCAGGTCATGCTGCCCTGGTGCTGGAGGTGCAGATCGGAGGTTTCGAGGTGAGTCGCGTCTTCCTGAACGGCGGCAGCGGCATCAACCTGATGTTCGCAAGTACTCTAGCAGCAATGCGGATCCCGCAGTGCAGCCTGGAACAATCAGACACAATGTTCCACGACATCATTCCAGGGAAGGGCATATTTCCCCTGGGCAAGATATGGATCGACGTCATCTTCGGCAAGCCGGACAACTTCCGACTGGAACGGCTCGAGTTCGAAGTAGTGGACTGGCCATCGCAGTACCACGCCATCCTCGGGCGTGTAGCATTCGCAAGGTTCCTGGCTGTACCAAATTATGCATACCTGCTACTCAAGATGCCAGGACCGAAGGGCGTCATCACAGTCCATGGGAGCTTCACCCGATCGGACCAATGCGCCAGAGATTTCAACAGAATCTCCCAATCATTCGGTATGTGTGGCATCCCGCAAAACCACTACTAGAAAATCGCGTTGAATTTGTGCATTGCATCGTCGTCATCATGCATTGTTTGCATAAAACTATTTTTCGCAAAGCCGTTTTGTTTTCTAAACGCCCCATCTTTATTCAAACGCCAAACCCCGGGGCTCCGGAGTATTTTGTTTTGTTGCTATCGCTTTGCAAATGGTCCAATTAAAACAAATAAAAATTATAATTATTTTAAGCGGGCAATGAACGGCCGATTGACCAACGACCGCCCCAGATTTTAATCGGTCCAGCCGCCTCCCCATCTAATTCCTAAACCTACCCTTTTCCTACCCAAACCCTGGCCACCTCACTCCCTCCTATCCTCTGACGCCACCTCGGCGACCCTCTACCCTCACCCAACCACAAAGACGCCATGTGGCCTCCTCCACATCCCTCCCTCTCTCTCCTCTCTCCACTCAAGACACCACGCCACCCCACCTTTTCCCTGGCCCACTGCCAGCCAAGACACCCACCCCGACCTCGCCCCGTCTCAGGCCCCACTCGCAGACACCCACGACGCGTCCCCCGACCCCGGCCTCCCTCTTCCTCTCGCTCCTCCACCTTTGCCTCCTCCACTGCCAGAGCTCCTCACTTGGTCCTCGCCCCACCAGCCCCTCCGCCTGCTCCTCCTCCCTCCGGCTCCACCTCCGCCCCTCCTCTTCCCCCATCTCGCCTGCTTGCCGCCCCTCACCCCCCCAGCTCCTCCTCTCCATAGCCTGAAGGCCGCCTCCTCGCTGGCTCCGCCGCTGCCCGCCAAGTCCGCCGCGCTCCTCCCTCCTCCTGCCTCTCCTCTCTGAAGGCCAGCAGACTGCGTCTGGGTCCCATGAGCAGCCTCCGCAGGCCTCTGCGCTTGGCCCACCTCCGAGCCTCCCGGCCTCAGACGCGCTGCGACCTCATGACCCGCCCCTCCGTCCACCTTCCCGCAGCAGCCTCGTCCGCCGCGTGGCCTTGGCGACCTCCAAGGCCCGACGTCGCCGGCGCCTCCCTCACGACCGTCCCGCCCCCGACCGCGATGCCCTCCGGCCGCCGCTGCCAGGTGGGCCCCTCCACCGAGCCTTCCTCTCCCTCTGCGCCTTTCCTCGCCGGCCTCCTGTCGCTGCCCTGCTGTCAGGCCCTCCACCCTGCAGCGCCGCCATGGCTGCCCCCTGCACGTTCTTTGGTTGCCTTCTTGCTTCAGTTCGGTTTGACCCAGTCGCACATGCTTGCCCAGGTTCTTGCTATCTCTTTGAGCCGCTCGAGCTGCTACGGCAGGTGGTCCGATACCAGACGCCTAAGTCATAAGAAGATCCCCTTACCACCGAAGTTAACCCAGTTCCAAGGCCGACAGGGTTTGAAACCGACAAGTAAAACGATGATGATGCATGCGACGAAGAGTCTAAGATGGCACCTGAAACCAATCGACGAATCGATGCAAGCTCTACTTCACGGTACGACAAGATCGTCACACGGACGCGAACTCCGGGGCGACAAGTGCTTCTTCCCCGATCCAAGATCGTCGAGAACCGGGACGCCAAGCTCTTCGCCGTGGAGCAACAAGACCGACTACCTGACCCGACGATCGCGGATGCGACAAGATCATCTCGCAGACGCTGAGTACGTCACCCCGGACACCGAGACCCCGACGCGACAAGATCTACCCCCGATGTCCGAGAACGATCCCGTCAAGTTCGTCGAACCCTGAACCCCGAGATCTGATCCCCCGTCGAACCCTGGACCCAGAGACCGACCCCGAACCCCGGAACCCAAGATCGTCGAACCCTAAATGTGTGACCCTTTTCCCTCGATACCCTATTTTATAAATGCATAATAACAACTTGATTGCATATTAAATTGTCATTCCCGCATGCATAGCATTGGTTTGGGGGCCTTATGTCGATTCAACGAATAATTAAATATGGGGCCCATATGCGGGCAAATCTAGCCTTATATTGGCCTCATTTAAACATGTGTAGCGAACCGGCTCCATCTGTTCCATGGCTAAACAACATTTAATTTGCGGGGGTTCTAAACAACTTGAACCATTCAACTAAATGTCGGGACCCCGGTTCCGCCTAATCTGACCTAATTGCATCGCACCTTGCCATGCCATACATCATACATGCATCATGCCGATCTTTTGCTGTAGTATTAAATATTGCATCCGGTGTTTATTCTAGTGTTTTGCTTCTTCGCGGATAAGACCGTTGAGTTGATGTGAGCTTCGCCCCGATCTTCGGTTGAACCCTTCGGCAATGTTTTCAAAGAGCATCTCCCCCTTTCTACCTATCTTACTTTTATAGTCTTTATTCCCTCCTGTGGATCTTTTGCTATCTGTGTTGCGATGCTTTAGTTTCCGTACCTGTGATATACCGTGCAGCCCTATATTGCCTTGGACACATCCTATTACCTGTTGTTTGGTAGATAGTTGGACTTGCGCGTCGTAGTCGCTTGCTCAAGTGCCGTTGCGTGTCGTCAAATGCCACAATTGATGATGTATTGCCGCATGTTGATGTTGGAAATGATTCTAGTTTTACTTATCGTCACTTTAATTTCTGTTTAACAACTAAAATTGAAATAAGCAGAGGCATCGGTGGGTGATAGATAATATTTGGTTTCCGAACGCCCACTTGTGTCCCGTAAGACCCCGAGTACTTGATACCTGTTCCTTGTTTTATCGCGCTATCCACATATGGGGAGTATGGGCCCCCCTTAGCCAGAGCTTGATTCCGTCTTATTTCTTGGGGCCACAAAGTAGTTTGGGGCGTTATTACTATCCTGTACTTATGCCATGCTTTACCGCTTTATTTACTATAGTGCGAGGAGCACACTGTACTGTTTAGGTAAGCGGGATGTTTTCGCGGTATCGACAGTCCCCGATTGGGGACCTGCTGTCGTTTACAGCCATCGACGCAAACCTTGAGTCCGTCTCGGAGCTTGCTTACTCCGTTGCGGGTATACTCCAAGGGGTGGCCCCCTGAAATATTTCTGAATCTTGTGATTGCTCTGTCGTGAGACCTCGTTGGGTTTTGATTTGGTTTTTCCGAGGTTGATCGTGTGTGTGTTGCTATTGGTGCACCCCGGCCGGGTTAAAACTTTCTGAAAGCCGTGTCCGCGGTTATGGACGACTTGGAGCACAGTATCTCGATCATAGACAAGCATAACTAAAGTTTACTGCTCTAAATTTGACTTATAATGACTAGTAATCAGCTTCACTATAATGGAATGGCTAATTAATACTGCCCACAATTGCTTGTTTGGTTGTCGCTTGCGACAATTGTACCTGACTAGTAAGTATTGCAACTACAACGAAATGGCTGAATAAAAGTACCAACAACTGCTGGGTTTTGGGTTTATCTCATGCTATTTGTACGATTAGTAATTGCAACTATCACGGAATGGTTAACTAAAAGTGCCCATTGTTTACTTATCGGGATGATTATCTAAACCGACTAGTAATTGCGGCAACGATAATGAATAAATAAAGCGCCAACGGTGTGAGTTCCTCGGTTGACTTCCTCGTTTGGTCTCGAGGGGAAACACCAGATGGGTTTGTTTGGTGTTAGCTCGGTTGGATCCAGATAGGTCATTCTCACCCTCTCTCGATAAACGCCTTGTATCGAGTCTCTATAGGTTGTTCAAAGGCATGCCGCTGCCTCTCGATCCACCATACCTATGTAGGCGAGGACCGAATTCTAGTCTCGCTGTGTCTTGGCCTCGATCGACGCTCCTTCTTTTCCTCTGCCTTTGTCGGCACCCCTTTGTTTAAGCAGGTTTCGAGATCGACGTCGTTAGCAGGGTTACCCTTCCGGCTTGGCCTGGGCAGGGTTATGGACGCCATTGGTTATTCTTCAGGGCTCTTAGCCCCATTTGCTTCTTGTCCGTAGTCGGACGCTCTACCGTTCTCAAGGTGATTTGGATCTTGTATATGATATCTGTATTCTTGACTCTTGAGTCGTTGCTATATATATATCTGTTCTGTGGGTCCCATCGAGGACTGTTGTGTAATGTTATTACTTCGTTTTCCACCCGCACGAAAGTGCTTGGTGGGCACCTTTGAATCGTTTCTATGCGGGTTTGGCGAATTTTGCTCAAACTTGCATAGGTCCGATTCTGAGGGTGTTACAGAGTGGTATCAGAGCTCAGCAGTTGCGATACCCCACAAGTCCAGCCTGTAGGATAACCAAGCTAACGGCCGAAGTAGAGTGTCAAAACTATTTTGAAAATCGGTTGGATAGTTCTGGTTAGGTCTGTTTTTACTCCTTACCCTCTGCTGTTCTCCTCTTACCTCGACGTGTTTTAAATCTGCTCTCTTATCTTTTCTTCGAGTCCAGGAATTCTCGTGGTTGGGTTTCCGTCGTACCTTCAGGGTTTCGCTTCCCCTCTGATAACGGTGTTCTATCAACCGGTGTTCAAGCCGCCTGAGGAATCCGTCTACTGTGGTACCATTCTTTGTTCCTTGTTTGTGTTTCCGGTGTTTTCCGACGCGACGACATCCTCTACGCCAGATCCGATGCAGAGTCTGCATCACTCCTTTGTATCCGAACCTCGCTTGTCGAGATCTTCAGTCTAATTCCGAGAGTTGGTTGCATAATCCGCCTATCTGTGTGCAGAGTAATGGTTTGGGTGCGGGATGGAGTAGCTACCATACCACTACTCTTATCATTCGCTCTTGTACATCGAATCAGTGGATCCAGCGATTTTACTCCGTTCAGGGAAGTTAGGGGTGGCTTTATTTTTTGATACCTCTACCTTCGACCTTTTGTTACCGGAGAGTTCTCTCGACGATCACGGGCAACGACCTCTTGTTAGTGGTGTCGCGAGGATCTACACGAAGCGCGAAGGATCAAACCGCCGACCTTCCTTCCGGTACCATGAGGCGGATCTCGAGGGAGAGATCCCTTGTTAGTGGTGTCGAATTGTGGCATCCCGCAAAACCACTACTAGAAAATCGCGTTGAATTTGTGCATTGCATCGTCGTCATCATGCATTGTTTGCATAAAACTATTTTTCGCAAAGCCGTTTTGTTTTCTAAACGCCCCATCTTTATTCAAACGCCAAACCCCGGGGCTCCGGAGTATTTTGTTTTGTTGCTATCGCTTTGCAAATGGTCCAATTAAAACAAATAAAAATTATAATTATTTTAGCGGGGCAGTCGAACGGGCCGATTGACCCGAACGACCGCCCCAGGATTTTAATCGGTCCAGCCTGCCTCCCCATCTAATTCCTAAACCTACCCTTTTTCCTACCCAAACCCCTGGCCACCTCACTCCCTCCTATCCCTGCACGCCACCTCAGCGACCCCTCTACCCTCACCCAACCACAGCACGCCATGTGGCCTCCTCCACATCCCTCCCCCTCTCTCTCTCCTCTCTCTCCACTCAGCACACCACGCGCCAGCCACCCCACCTTTTCCCCTGGCCCACCTGCCAGGCCAGCACACCCACCCCGACCCTGCTCCCGTCTGTGGCCCCCACCTCGCAGGACACCCACGCACGCGTCCCTGACCCCGGCCTCCCTCTTCCTCTCGCTCCCTCCACCGCCTGCCTCCTCCACCTCGCCAGAGCTCCCTCCGCCGGTCCTCGCCCCGCCACCAGCCCCTCCGCCCGTGCTCCTCCCTCCTCCAAGGCCCACCTCCGCCCCTCCTCTTCCCCATCTACTTTGCCCTTGCCGCCCCTCACCAGCCCCCCGCTCCCTCCTTCCTCCGCAGCGCCTCCTCATGGCTCGCCTCCCCGACGCCGTCCGCCAAGCTCCGCCCGCCTCCCTCCTCCCTGCCTCTCCCTCTGAAGGCCAGAAGACTGCCCGGGTCCCATGAGCAGCCTCTCCGGCAGGCCTCGTCGGCGCTGGCCCACCTCCGAGCCTCGGCCTCCTGACGCCCGCGACCTCCGCGACCCGCCTCCGTCCACCTTCCCGCAGCAGCCTCCCGTCCGCCGCCCGTCGCTGCGCTGCCATGACTCCGCGGCCCCGACGCCGCCTCCCTCACGACCGTCCCGCCCCGACCGATGCCCTCCGGCCGCTGCGGTGGGCCCTCCACCGAGCCTTCCTCCCTCTGCGCCTTTCCTCGCGGCCTCTGTCGCTGCCTCATTGTCAGGCCTCCACCTGCGCCGCCATGGCTGCCCCCTGCACGTTCTTTGGTTGCCTTCTTGCTTCGGTTCGGTTTGACCCAGTCGCACATGCTTGTCCAGGTTCTTGCTATCTCTTTGAGCCGCTCGAGCTGCTACGGCAGGTGGTCCGATACCAGACGCCTAAGTCATAAGAAGATCCCCTTACCACCGAAGTTAACCCAGTTCCAAGGCCGACAGGGTTTGAAACCGACAAGTAAAACGATGATGATGCATGCGACGAAGAGTCTAAGATGGCACCTGAAACCAATCGACGAATCGATGCAAGCTCTACTTCACGGTACGACAAGATCGTCACACGGACGCGAACTCCGGGGCGACAAGTGCTTCTTCCCCGATCCAAGATCGTCGAGAACCGGGACGCCAAGCTCTTCGCCGTGGAGCAACAAGACCGACTACCTGACCCGACGATCGCGGATGCGACAAGATCATCTCGCAGACGCTGAGTACGTCACCCCGGACACCGAGACCCCGACGCGACAAGATCTACCCCCGATGTCCGAGAACGATCCCGTCAAGTTCGTCGAACCCTGAACCCCGAGATCTGATCCCCCGTCGAACCCTGGACCCAGAGACCGACCCCGAACCCCGGAACCCAAGATCGTCGAGCCCTAAATGTGTGACCCTTTTCCCTCAATACCCTATTTTATAAATGCATAATAACAACTTGATTGCATATTAAATTGTCATTCCCGCATGCATAGCATTGGTTTGGGGGCCTTATGTTGATTCACCGAATAATTAAATATGGGGCCCATATGCGGGCAAATCTAGCCTTATATTGGCCTCATTTAAACATGTGTAGCGAACCGGCTCCATCTGTTCCATGGCTAAACAACATTTAATTTGCGGGGGTTCTAAACAACTTGAACCATTCAACTAAATGTCGGGACCCCGGTTCCGCCTAATCTGACCTAATTGCATCGCACCTTGCCATGCCATACATCATACATGCATCATGCCGATCTTTTGCTGTAGTATTAAATATTGCATCCGGTGTTTATTCTAGTGTTTTGCTTCTTCGCGGATAAGACCGTTGAGTTGATGTGAGCTTCGCCCCGATCTTCGGTTGAACCCTTCGGCAATGTTTTCAGGCGAGCATCTCCCCCTTTCTACCTATCTTACTTTTATAGTCTTTATTCCCTCCTGTGGATCTTTTGCTATCTGTGTTGCGATGCTTTAGTTTCCGTACCTGTGATATACCGTGCAGCCCTATATTGCCTTGGACACATCCTATTACCTGTTGTTTGGTAGATAGTTGGACTTGCGCGTCGTAGTCGCTTGCTCAAGTGCTGTTGCGTGTCGTCAAATGCCACAATTGATGATGTATTGGCGCATGTTGATGTTGGAAATGATTCTAGTTTTACTTATCGTCACTTTAATTTCTGTTTAACAACTAAAATTGAAATAAGCAGAGGCATCGGTGGGTGATAGATAATATTTGGTTTCCGAACGCCCACTTGTGTCCCGTAAGACCCCGAGTACTTGATACCTGTTCCTTGTTTTATCGCGCTATCCACATATGGGGAGTATGGGCCCCCCTTAGCCAGAGCTTGATTCCGTCTTATTTCTTGGGGCCACAAAGTAGTTTGGGGCGTTATTACTATCCTGTACTTATGCCATGCTTTACCGCTTTATTTACTATAGTGCGAGGAGCACACTGTACTGTTTAGGTAAGCGGGATGTTTTCGCGGTATCGACAGTCCCCGATTGGGGACCTGTCGCATGTTCTGACCATCGACGCAAACCTTGAGTCCGTCTCGAGCTTGCTTACTCCGTTATGGTATACTCAAGGTGGCCCCGAAATATTTCTGAATCTTGTGATTGCTCGTCGTGAGACCTCGTGGGTTTTGATTTGGTTTTTCCGAGGTTGATCGTGTGTGTGTGTTGCTATTGGTGCACCCCGGCCGGGTTAAAACTTTCTGAAAGCCGTGTCCGCGGTTATGGACGACTTGGAGCACAGTATCTCGATCATAGACAAGCATAACTAAAGTTTACTGCTATAAATTTGACTTATAATGACTAGTAATCAGCTTCACTATAATGGAATGGCTAATTAATACTGCCCACCATTGCTTGTTTGGCTGTCGCTTGCGACAATTGTACCTGACTAGTAAGTATTGCAACTACAACGAAATGGCTGAATAAAAGTACCAACAACTGCTGGTTTTGGGTTTATCTCATGCTCTCTGTATCTGATTAGTAATCGTTGCAACTATCACGGAATGGTTAACTAAAAGTGCCCACTGTTTACTTATCGTGATGATTATCTAAACCGACTAGTAATTGCAACGATAACGAATAAATAAAGCGCCAACGTGTGAGTTCTCGGTTGACTTCCTCGTTGGGTCTCGAGGGGGAAACACCAGGATGGGTTTGTTTGGTCTTAGCTCCAGGTTGGATCCAGATAGGTCATTCTCACCCCTCTCTGATAAACGCCAGTTGTAGCGAGTCTCTATAGGTTGTTCAGTGCATCTCGCTGCCGCTCGATCCACCATACCTATGTAGGCGAGGACCGCAATTCTAGTCTCGCTGCATCGGCCTCAAGATCGACGCTCCTTCTTTTTCCTCTGCCCTTTGTCGGCACCCCTTTTGTTTAAGCAGGTTTTGAGATCGACGTCGTTAGCAGGGTTACCCTTCCGGCTTGGCCTGGGCAGGGTTATGGACGCCATTGGTTATTCTTCAGGGCTCTTAGCCCCATTTGCTTCTTGTCCGTAGTCGGACGCTCTACCATTCTCAAGGTGATTTGGATCTTGTATATGATATCTGTATTCTTGACTCCTTGAGTCGTTGCTATATATATATCTGTTCTGTGGGTCCCATCGAGGACTGTTGTGTAATGTTATTACTTCGTTTTCCACCCGCACGAAAGTGCTTGGTGGGCACCTTTGAATCGTTTCTATGCGGGTTTGGCGAATTTTGCTCAAACTTGCATAGGTCCGATTCTGAGGGTGTTACAGTATGCAGGAGGAGATCCTTAGGCTCCGCGAAGTGACGGACAATGGGGCACCCCCAGTCGCACGACAAAACGCACCTGACATGTCTTTCGACTCCTCGGTCAACACAAAGAAGGTGTAGGTCCACCCGACGGATGCCTCCAAGACGGCGCTGATCGCCAATGACCTCAGCCCCGCATAGGAACGCGCGCTCGTCGAATTCCTCCGTGAGCGCTGGGAAATATTTGCCTGGTGTCCTGCAGACATGCCAGGAGTTCCCAGGGAATTCGCCGAGCACGCACTCAACGTCTTTCCAGACACCAAGCCCGTCAAGCAGTCCATCCGAAGACTGTCCGAGCCACGAGCCGAAGCTATCGGCAAGGAAATCAACAGACTACTCGCTGCAGACTTCATCAGGGAAATCAAAGAAAGCGAGTGGCTTGCAAACACAGTCATGGTCCCAAAGAAGGACACGGACATCCTGCGGATGTGCGTGGATTTCACGTCGCTAAACAAGCACTGCCCAAAGGACCACTTCCCCCTTCCTCGGATCGACCAGATCATCGATTCGACTGCAGGTTGCGAGAAACTCTCCTTCCTCGACGCCTACTCAGGCTACAACCAGATTCGACTCAAGGTTGAAGATCAGGAGAAAACGGCGTTTATCACACCGTTCGGAGTATTCTGCTACAACACAATGCCTTTCGGGCTAAAGAACGCAGGTGCCACGTACCAGCGATGCATGCAGGCCTGCCTCAAGGACCAGATCGGTCGCAATGTTCAAGTCTATGTTGACGACATAGTCATAAAAACCAGGGAGGCAAGGACACTTATCGACGATCTCCGCGAGACGTTCGACAACCTTGATCGCTACAGGATCAAGCTCAACCCCGAAAAGTGCGCCTTCGGCGTCCCATCGGGTCAGCTGCTTGGGTACTTCATCTCTCAGCGAGGGATCGAGGCGAACCCAAAGAAAATCAGAGCCATCATGGTGATGGAGAAGCCGAAAAACATCAAGGGTGTCCAGCAGCTCGCAAGACGAATAGCGGCATTGAGCAGATTCATCAGCCTCATGGGCGAGAAGGCCTTGCCATTCTACCAGCTGCTACGCAAGGCAGATAAATTCGAGTGGACTCCCGAAGCCAACGATGCATTCGAAAGCCTCAAGCAGCTCCTCTCCACCTCGCCCGTCTTGGTCACGCCAAAGGAGCGCGAGCCTCTGCTGCTGTACATAGCAGCCACACACCAGGTGGTCAGCACCGTACTAGTGGTCGAATGACCCGAAGAAGGCAAGACCCACGGGGTCCAGCGCCCAATCTACTACCTCAGCGAGGTACTGACACCAACAAAGCAGAGGTACCCTCACTACCAGAAGCTCGCCTACGGCGTGTTCATGACGGCTCGACGGCTGAGCCATTACTTCCAGGAGCACCAGGTGATGGTCGTCAACGAGGCACCCCTGAACAGCATCCTGAATAACCCAGAAGCCATAGGACGCGTGGCCCTATGGGGCATCGAGCTGTCACCCCTGGACATCATCTACGAGAAGCGACTCGCAATCAAGTCCCAAGTCCTCCCGGACTTCCTCGTACATTGGATGGAGCTGCAGCTGCCAGACACCCCAGACATGTCGCAGTCATGGACCATGCACTTCGACGGCTCCAAGCGTGAAGCTGGAGTAGGAGCCGGGGTCATACTGACCTCCCCGCAAGGTGACCAAATGAAGTACGTCCTCCGGATGAAATTCCGAGCCTCCAACAATGAGGCCGAATACGAAGCCCTCATCCACGGCATGAGAATGGAAAAGATCTGCGGCGCAATGCGCCTGGTCATCTACGGTGACTCCAACCTCGTCGTCCAGCAGACGATGAACGAGTGCGACGCACACGCCGAAAACATGATCGCGTACCGCGCACTCTACAACGCACTCGAAGGAGAATTCAGCGGCTGCGAGCTTCGGCACGTTGGAAGAGAAAGCAACGAGGAGGCCGACAGACTCGCCAACATCGGATCCACCTGCGCAAAGGTGCCACCGGGTGTGTTCCTCGAACAGATCTGCATGCCATCCATCAAGCGGAAATTCCCCAAGGGATCACTCAAAGAAGCAGAACACTCGGGGGCTACGCTGCCCGAAGGACATGAAGGACCCGAGAAACTGGACACAGAGGTCGCCATGGTCAACCTAATGCAGGTCATGGCAGTCGAAGAAACTTGGACGCGACCATACCTCCAGTTCTTGATAAACGGAGAACTGCCTGACAGCCCGACAGATGCCCGACGCATATCTCGTCGGTCAAAAGCCTTCACCATCATCAATGGTGAGCTGTACAAGCGCAGTATTACGGGTGTACTACAAAGGTGCGTCACCATCGGTGACGGGAAAGCCATCCTCCAAGACATCCACGAGGGCATCTGCGGCCATCACGCAGGCAGCCGCTCCCTAGTCGCCAAAGATCTACGAGCCGGATTCTACTGGCCAACGGCCATGAGTGACGTAAAGGACATCGTCCGAAGATGCAAAGGGTGTCAATGGTTCGCCGACAAACCACACGCACCCGGGTCAGAGCTTTGACCCATACCTATAGCCTGGCCCTTTGCTCAAAGGGGCCTCGACATGATCGGCAAACTGCCAAAGTCCTCGAAAGGGGGACACGTTTACCTCCTGGTCGCAGTCGACAAATTCACCAAGTGGGTCGAGGCCATGCCCGTCACCAACCAAAAGGGCAAAACCGCCGTCAAATTCTTCGAGTCCATTGTCTACAGGTTCGGCGTATCGCATAGCATCATCACTGACAATGGATCGAACTTTATCTCCAAGGAGTTCCACGACTTCTGCGAAGGCCTCGGGATCAACATCACATACGCCCCAGTGGCACACTCGCAAACAAACGGGCAAGTGGAAAAGGCCAACGGCCTAATCGGCGCCGGTATCAAGAAGCGCCTCATGAGTCCACTCGAACGGAAAGCTGGAGCCTGGACAAAACAGCTACCATCCGTACTATGGAGCTTACGGACTACGCCCAACAGCTCCACCGGCTAAACGTCGTTCTTCATGGTACATGGAGCCGAGGCCGTGCTACCAGAAAAAGTACGCCACCAGGCCCCCCGGGTCGTCGCTTACAGTGAAGCCGAATCCACGGCTGCACTCGAAGATGCCGTCGACACACTCGACGAAGCAAGAGACGTAGCAGCAGCTCGATCGGCGGTGTACCAGCAGAGTCTCCGCAACTACCACAGCCGCCAGCTACGCCCAAGGTCCTTCGTCGAAGGAGACCTCGTCTTGCGACTCAAGCAAGAGCGACCGAAGAAATTCGAGTTGTCATGGGAAGGACCCTACATCATCACCGAAGTCATCCCAGGTGGCGCCTATCGCCTCAAGCACGTGGAGTCTGGAGTTGCATACTCCAACCCATGGAACATCGCACACTTACGGCGATTCTACCCATAGTGACCTACCCCTTTACTTTCAGTAAGGCTTTTCAGCCAAGGCTATTCAGCCGAACAATGTACTTCCTCCATTACGATATAAATAAAGCTAAGTGCCTTGCCCCAAAATTTCGTTTTGTTCTTTGCAACTTTACTTTATGCTACAAACGTACTCGGGGGCTCCCCCCACCTCACGACTTCATCGACTGAGAATCACACGTGTACACCCTGAGTAGCTGACAACGTCAGACACATGAAAAGGACACGTACTCAAACAAAGCACTGCGTGCTCACAATAAACATAAACCTTCATAACACAGGGCACAACACGCCTAGTCGAAATATACAAATTTTACATCTACCTCTTTTACAGGTACTACCTATTCTGAAGAATCACTTGAGCACGTTGCTCAAACAAATCTACTACCTGTTCGGCATACTACCTTGCAGCCGCGTAATGCGGACGCATATCCCACTCCCCACCATCCGGCTGAAGAGGTGGCCCAGCTGCTACAACAGACAAATCTACATCGGGCCGGTGCAGCCTCACAAGGGACAAAGCAGCCTTCACGGCCACGACGAGCTGTTGCCGCACCAACTCCTTGACATTGCTCACACTTCAAAACTTCGATAGTAGACCCGCAAGGCTTGTTGGCACAGCATCCAATGGAAACATGACATGCAACACCGAGGCAAGCGACGTCTGCACCTGATGAAGCACCCGCGAAACCTGGTGCACACGATCTTGCACCGTCGCCAGCGTCATGGCGCGGTCACGATCCATCCATAAGAAGCCGCCAGCCTCCATGTCCTATTGAGTCAAGCAATTGACCCGAACAGCGACACGCTCCTTCTCTTCCCTCGGAGCAAGGTTAGCACCTGTGACAATTGCACAAAAAATAAGAGGCAAGGCCAGCAGGCTCATTCGAAGAACTGAGCTGCAGCTCGAAACAAAGAACAACTTACATTGAAGCTGCTCAGACAACCGAAGCAGTTCCGCCATCAAGTACTCCTCTCTGGCTGCACCACGATCCGCCTTGGACTTCCAAACATCGGCGTGACCTCGCAACCCAAGAAACTCCCTCTCAAGACTACGAACACGATCCCGAAGAAAAGCGAGCTGCGAGGAATCATCCAAAGATGGACGCAGTTGCGCTGCAGGCGAGGTGTCAACGAGGTCAGCACCCGAAGGAACCTAGCACAACAGAAAAGCAAATGACATAAACATTCAGACAGAGAAGAGCACAACTCAGAAGAGTTCATTACGCATATAAAGGCCACTACGTGGCACAATGATTTCTATTCCTCAAAATAATTACAAGCAAAAGAAGACTACAAACTATCCTACAGCTACAACGCTTAGGACGCGCACCCTGAGTGGCCTCGGAGCCGGACTGTCTCGCCTTGGCCTCCCCCTGCTGCCGCAGTGCATACTCGGACAGAAGATCAATGAGCTTTGGCCCATATCGCTTGCAGCGAGCAGAATAGGCAGCAAAGGCTACCTCTGATCCGTCCGCAGTCGTCGGCATCCGGGAGGTGATCTGGGGAAGATCCAGCTCCGCTCCAGCCGCCAAGGCCATCGCCAACCCTACAGACGCACCGATGCCCTTCTACTTGCGCTTGTACGCCGCAGGCGCTTTGGCCGACAAAGCCTCCGCCAGGGCGTCAACATCATCCAGGGTCGCGCCCTTGGGGACAAGCTCCCTGTAGAAGCGGCCAAGGACCTCCTTCGCCTTGGCAAGGGATCAAGAGGTCTTTGCAGCGATCTTCGATCACATAAAGAGCATCATCTAGAGCACTCCCGTGCTCCAGAGTGCCGCGGTCAAACTCGATGCCTGCGGCATCTGAGGCACAACAAAAAGAGAAGATTAAGGATAGTAACAAAGAAGAAAGGCAAGAAAAATACAGAAGCATACATAAGGCACTCACCCGAAACAGCCTTGGCAGCGGCCATGATCTTGTCGGCCACCTCTCTTTCATGCGCAGTCGCAGCCATGGTAAGCTGCTCCTCGCAGTCCGTAGCCGCCTGCTGCAGACGCTCCTTCGCTTCGGCTGCCTTGGCCAGCTCCAGCTCAAGGCGCTCCTTCGCATCAGCGGCGCCCTCATCCTTCTTCTCCGATTGACCAAGGCTCTTCTTGAGAGCGTCGATCTCACGGAGAGAAGTATTATGCTCCTCTGCATCCAAAACAATCAAACATCAGAAAGCAGGACAGAAATAAAGGAAGGAAGTACCCAAAGTATACGGGTACCTTGAAGCTGTCGGAGTTTGGCCTCCAGCACCAGGCGATCCTGCACCAGCTGCTTGGCTTCCTGCAGAAAAGGCTGCAGGAAGAAGCACCACCATTCAGAAAAAGGACTCGGGCGATATGCCCAATAGGAGAAAGCAGAAGAAAATGACTCACACGAAAACACTCGGGGGCTCCCCCAGTGATAGACGACTTACATGATCCAACGGTGATGCTGAAGGCCCGCTGGCGAAATTCTGAGGCGCAACCACCTGCACCTCCTGCATAGGATGATTCGGAGCAGCGCCCCCCG